>CM066040.1:312862296-314112296 GCA_033557465.1 Ichthyophis bannanicus | reverse complement strand
CTCAAACGTCAAGGCCTGCTTTTGCAGAGCACGGCAATTCCAGGAGGAGGAATCGTCTGCTGATGAGGATTTCCCTCCAATCTTGGCAAGGAGACCTGAACCCTGCTACCCGCTCGGGTAAGCCACCTCAGCAGAGTCCAGGGCCTATCAGGACATGCAGCCGTCGCCATACTGGGTCAGACCGAGGTCCATCAAACCCAGTATCCTGTTTCCAACAGTGGCCAATCTAGGTCATACGTACCTAGCAGTTTCCCCAAAAGACACAGGTTCCGCAATGCTTGTACTGGGTCAAGCATTGATATCCTGGGTCCCTTTTTAATAGTGGTTTATGGACCTTTCCTCCAGGAACTTGTCCAAACCTTTTTTAAACCCAGCTACACTAACAGCCTTTACTACATCCTCCGGTAACAGATTCCAGAGTTTGATTACACGTTGAGTGAAAAAATATTTTCTCTTATTTGTCTTAAATAGTTTACCCTGTAGCTTCATTACATGTCCCCTAGTCTTTCTATACTCTGATAGCGTAAACAATTGATCCACGTTTATCCGTTCCACTCCATTCATTAATTTATAGACCTCTATGATATCTCCCCTCAGCCGTCTCTTCTCCAGGCTAAAGAGCCCTAACCTTCTTAGCCTCTCTTCATAGGAGTAGCCTTCCATCCCCTTCACCAATTTGGTTGCTCTTCTCTGTACTTTTTCTAATAACGCTATGTCCTTTTTAAGATACGGTGACCAGAATTGCACACAATATTCAAGGTGCGGACATACCATGGAGCGATACAGAGGCATTATAATATCCTTTGTTTTATTCTCCATCCCTTTCCTTATGATACCTAGCATTCTATTTGCTTTCTTGGCCGCCGCTGCACACTGGGCGGAGGGTTTTAACATGTTATCCACGATGACTCCTAAATCTTTTTCCTGGGTGGTGGTTTCTAATGTGGAGCCTTGCATCGTGTAACTATAGTGTGGGTTGTTCTTTCCTAGGTGCATAACTTTGCACTTGTCCACATGAAATTTCATCTGCCATTTGGATGCCCAGTCTTCCACTTTATCCAGATCCTCCTGCAGTTTTCCACAATCCTCTTGGGTTTTAACAACTTTAAACAGTTTTGTGTCATCTGCAAATTTGATAACCTCACTAGTTATTCCCTTTTCCAGGTCATTTATGAATGTCAAAAAGCAGCGGACCCAGTACAGATCCCTGGGGTACTCCACTATTCACCTTTTTCCATTGGGAATATTGGCCATTTAGCCCTACCCTCTACTTTCTATCTTTTAACCAGTTCCCGATCCACAATAGTACACTGCCTCCTATCCCATGACTTTTTAGCTTCGCCAAAAGTCTCTGATGGGGGACTTTGTCAAAAGCTTTCTGAAAGTCCAGATACACTATATCAACCGACTCACCTTTGTCTTCCTGTTTATGCACACCTTCAAAAAAACATATCAGATTAGTAAGACAAGATCTTCCTTGTCTAAAGCCATGTTGGCTGTCTCCCATTAGGCCATGACTATCTACATGCTGTGTAATTTTGTTCTTTATGATGGTTTCTACCATTTTCCCTGGTACTGACGTCAGGCTCACCGGTCTGTAATTTCCCGGGTCACCCCTGGAACCCTTTTTAAAAATTGGTGTTACATTGGTGACCCTCCAATCTTCAGGTATTACAGATGATTTTAATGAAAGTTCACAGATTACCAATAGCAGGTCTGCAATCTCATATTTCAGTTCTTTCAACACTCTGGGATGTATACCATCTGGTCCAGGTGATTTGCTACTATTCAGTTTATCAAATAGTTGTAATATATCTTCCCGGTGTAGCGATATTTCTCGCAATTCCTCTGCAGTATCACCTTTAAATACCACTTCAGTCTTGGGTAACATCCCTACATCTTCCTCAGTAAAGACCGAAGCAAAGAATTCATTCAGTCTCTCTGCTATAGCCTTGTTTCCTCTTACTGCCCCTTTTACCCCTCTATCATCTAATGGTCCAATTGACTCTCTCACAGGCCTTTTGCTACGAATGTACTTGAAAATGTCTTTATTTCGTGTTTTTGCTTCCGTAGCAAGTTTCTTCTCAAATTCCCGCTTTGCCTGCCTTATCAATGCTTTGCATTTAACTTGCCAGTGCTTGTGCTGTTTCCAGTTTTCATCATTTGGCTCTTTTTTCCATTTCCTGAAGGTTGCTTTTTTGGCAGCAACAGCCTCTCTGACCTCACCTTTAAACCATGCTGGCAGTTTTTTGGAGTTTCTTCCACTTTTCCTAATGCGTGGAATACAGCTGGTCTGGGCTTCGAGGATAGTATTTTTAAATAACACCCAAGCTTGCTGTAAGTCTTTAACCTTTGGAACTGCTCCTTTTAGTTTTTTCCTAACTATATTCCTCATTCTATCATAGTCTCCCTTTTGAAAGTTAAAAGGTAGTACTGTGGATGCCTTTACTATCTGTCCTCCACTAATTAAATCAAACATGATCATACTATGATCACTATTGCCAAGTGGTCCCAACACCCTTATTTCTTGCACCAGATCTGGCGTTCCACTAAGGACTAGGTCCAGTATGGCTTCCCCTCTGGTCGGTTCATGAACCAGCTGCTCCAAGAAGCAGTCATTTATTCCATCTAGAAACTTTATCTCTTTAGCTTGTCCTGCTGTGACACTGACCCAGTCGATACCGGGTAATTGAAACCACCCATTATTACTACTCTGTTGTGACTTTTGTTAGCTTCCTTGATTTCTTTGAGCATTTCATCATCCATTTGTTCATTCTGGCCAGGCGGTCGATAGTATACTCCAACTGCCATCACCTTCCCCTTCATAAATGGAATTTCAATCCATAGAGATTCTACAGCAAATTTTGTTCCCTGCAAAACTTTAATCCTTTCTGACTCAATGCCCTCTCTAACATAGAGAGCAACCCCTCCACCAATTTGATCAGCTCTATCATTACGATATAGTGTGTATCCAGGTATCACAGTGTCCCACTGGTTATCCTCCTTCCACCATGTCTCTGAGAGTGCAATCATATCTAACCTCTCCTTTAGTGCTATATATTCTAACTCTCCCATCTTATTGTTTAGACTTCTAGCATTGGCATACAAGCATTTTAGAGACTGTATTTTATTCATATTAATCTGGCTATTGGTAGGCAGGGGTAATTTGGAATCTTTATGCTCTGTCTGCTCCTTACTCAAGGGCATTTGGGCTACTATACTCCCTTTTGGAACCTCACTGCTTTTGGTAGTATCCTTCAAGGATACCTTTGTCCGAACCATGCACTCCTGGGTGACTGTCGGCTTTCCCCTAATTTCTAGTTTAAAAGCTTCTCTATCTCTTTTTTAAAGGTTAATGCCAGCAGTCTGGTCCCATCCTGATTAAGGTGAAGCCCATCCCTTCGGAAGAGCCCCCCCTTTCCCCAGAATGTTCCCCAGTTCCTAACAAATCCAAAACCCTCATCCTTGCACCATTGTCTCATCCACGCATTGAGACTCCAGAGCTCTGCCTGTCTTTTGGGTCCTGCACGTGGAACAGGAAGCATTTCGGAGAACGCTATCCTGGAAGTTCTGGATTTCAACTTCCTACCTAAAAGCTTAAATTTAGCCTCCAGAACTTCCCTACCACATTTTCCTATGTCATTGGTACCAACATGTACCAACTCAAAAAAACAAAACCCCTCACCAGGTTAAAATTGTAATACAAAAGAAGATACACCCTGGTATACAAAACACAGTTTTCAAAACCCTTCAGGTAACCAATTTTTTTGTCGGAAAGGCCAGCCCAGCTAAAGAGGAACATACCTCAAGCCGTCGTGGCCTGTCCATTTTATTCATTTAACAAATAAAAAGCCACTTTGGAAACAGCGTTTATCAGTACTTAGCTGGATCTGTGGAAAGTGGAAGAGCCGTAATTGAATTGCTACAGTCAGCTCACAGACGACGTGACACGTTTCGGGGTATTTTCAACAATCCCCTGCTTCAGGTCAAAGCCGCTGCACAAAACCGCTATGCCCACCGTCATTCAAACTTTATTCTGCCGAAAACTGCCGGTTTAATACCTAGCACGCCAAACCTTTACTTAATCACACCTGAGTGCAGCCTGAGTGTAGCCAATCAAAGTGGTTACGGGGAGGGATCATGGAAACAAGCTCCGCCCCCATGTAAAAATCATGAAACCAAAAATATGGAAATGCATAACTGCCCACTCAATAGATCGTATGCCAGTCAACTTGCATATTCATTCCATGGGGTTGGGTTGAATTTAATCGAAAAATCCACCTTTGTTCCAAATTTTGGAGCCGCTGTAAACGATCACCACCTCGGGGGTGTTCAGGCACATAGTCAATCACCCGCCATTGGAGATCCTCAAACCGATGCAATAATTTCAGGCAATGATCCACCATCGGGGCCGTAAGGGTTGCCGTCCTCAACCGGGAAGCATGTTCCCCCAGTCTCACTTTGATGACCCGTGAGGTATGGCCTATATAAAAAAACCCACAAGGGCAGATAATTAAATATACTACAAAAGAAGATGTACAATCTGTATGCCAGCGGGATGAATAAGTGCGCTGAGTGTGTCCATCCACCCAATCCGGTCCTGAGATGGTATGATCACAGTATAGACAGGCTCCACAAGGATAATGCCCCGCAAACTCATGTGAACGAGGAGGGCAATCAATAGCTGCTGCTGTACAGACCAATCGGTCCCTCAAATTAGCCCGCCGAGAATAGGCAATCTGGAGAGGACGGCGAAAACAGTCATGTAAACCCAGTAGAGGCCAAAATTTATGCAAGGTCTTTATAACCACCGGCCAATTCCAACGCAGGCGGAGGAATTGGCCAAAGGGGAGTCCGCGTTTTAGCGCAGGTGGAGGGATAATCTGGTCTGATTATCCGGAAAGCGGATAAAGGGGGTGCAACGGTGATCTGGTCTCAGGAGCAATATGACCAAGAAATGCATAAGCATTTGGATGATCGGAATTGCACTACTCTAGCTGATTTTCGCATACATGCGAAAGAATTAAGTTATCGCTTATTGACACGGGGTTATCCTCGTTCTGTTATTTATAAGGCTTTTAAACGGGCCCGCAATTACCATCGAGATTGGTTCTTTGAGCCTTCTGATTCTCCACAATCCCAGAATAAGATCACGGGTGTCTTTCCATATATGACGGGGTCTCCGGTGGTTATAAAGACCTTGCATAAATTTTGGCCTCTACTGGGTTTACATGACTGTTTTCGCCGTCCTCTCCAGATTGCCTATTCTCGGCGGGCTAATTTGAGGGACCGATTGGTCTGTACAGCAGCAGCTATTGATTGCCCTCCTCGTTCACATGAGTTTGCGGGGCATTATCCTTGTGGAGCCTGTCTATACTGTGATCATACCATCTCAGGACCGGATTGGGTGGATGGACACTCTCAGCGCACTTATTCATCCCGCTGGCATACAGATTGTACATCTTCTTTTGTAGTATATTTAATTATCTGCCCTTGTGGGTTTTTTTTATATAGGCCGTACCTCACGGGTCATCAAAGTGAGACTGGGGGAACATGCTTCCCGGTTGAGGACGGCAACCCTTACGGCCCCGATGGTGGATCATTGCCTGAAATTATTGCATCGGTTTGAGGATCTCCAATGGCGGGTGATTGACTATGTGCCTGAACACCCCGAGGTGGTGATCGTTTACAGCGGCTCCAAAATTTGGAACAAAGGTGGATTTTTCGATTAAATTCAACCCAACCCCATGGAATGAATATGCAAGTTGACTGGCATACGATCTATTGAGTGGGCAGTTATGCATTTCCATATTTTTGGTTTCATGATTTTTACATGGGGGCGGAGCTTGTTTCCATGATCCCTCCCCGTAACCACTTTGATTGGCTACACTCAGGCTGCACTCAGGTGTGATTAAGTAAAGGTTTGGCGTGCTAGGTATTAAACCGGCAGTTTTCGGCAGAATAAAGTTTGAATGACGGTGGGCATAGCGGTTTTGTGCAGCGGCTTTGACCTGAAGCAGGGGATTGTTGAAAATACCCCGAAACGTGTCACGTCGTCTGTGAGCTGACTGTAGCAATTCAATTACGGCTCTTCCACTTTCCACAGATCCAGCTAAGTACTGATAAACGCTGTTTCCAAAGTGGCTTTTTATTTGTTAAATGAATAAAATGGACGGGCCACGACGGCTTGAGGTATGTTCCTCTTTAGCTGGGCTGGCCTTTCCGACAAAAAAATTGGTTACCTGTAGGGTTTTGAAAACCAACATGTACCAAGACAGCAGACTCCTCCCCAGCACTATCTATGATCCTATCTAGGCGGTGCGTGAGGTCCGCTACCTTCGCACCAGGCAGGCATGTTACCAGGCGATCCTCACGTCCACCAGCCACCCAGCTATCTACATTCCTAATGATTGAATCACTAACTATAACAGCTGTCCTGACCCTCCCCTCATGGGGACATGGCCCTGGAGAAACGTCCTCGGTGAGAGAGGGTTTTACATCACCTGGAGGACAGGTCCTAGTTACAGGATCACTTCCTGCCACACCAGGGTGATGCTCTCCTGTCACATGACCTCTCTCCTCCATGGCAACAGGGATGCTGCCAGACTGGAGGTGGGACTTCAGGACTATATCCCTGTAGGTCTCGTCCATGTACTTCTCTGTCTTTCTTATGTCTTCCAGGTCTGCTACTCTAGCCTCTAGAGAACGGACTCGTTCCCTGAGAGCAAAGAGTTCTTTGCACTTAGTGCATACGTAAGACCTCTCACCAACTGGGAGAAAATCATACATGTGACACTCAATGCAAAAGACCGGAGAACCCCCATCTCGTTGCTGGACTTCTGTCTGCATCTTAGTTTAAAGCCTGTGTTTAGGTCTTTTAAATTCTGTATATAATAAGGATTGGTGTGGATGCTTATACCAATAAAAGTGTATCTAATACACCTAATACACCTTGTGTACCTGAAGCTTAAGTAATTAATCTCAGGTCCTCTGTGTATGACTGATTTGGATAACGAGCTGCACCTGAGAGCAGCCCCTTTCCTCTAAGATGTGCAAGTACCTATAAAACTACAATTACCCCAGGGGTGGGTGGGTGGGTACTAGGGAGGGAGGGAAATAAGTCCTATTAAAGAGGGCAGTTACAAGGTACCCTGTCCTGAACCCTCAGCAGGGGGGAAGGGGGTACCACACAAAGCCCAGTTAGTTGAGAGAGGCAAGGTAAGTTATAGCTGAGAAGGCTGAACTAGCACACCACTAAGACAAACAATAAATAATTAAATAAACAGTTAGACAAACAATAAATAATTAATAAACAGCTAGAACTCACAGCAAGGTGTCACAGGAGACAAATATCCACTTCTCTAGCAGAGCACTGTAAAAATCACTGCTCTTCTCTGATCAGAGAAAAGCAGACTAAAACAGACTATGCACACGTGGAGGAAACAGGAAGAAGGCTACACAATACCTCAGCAGGGGGGGGGAGGGGGAGGATTCACTCAGGCAGGCTAGGACAGGAAAAAAAGTATACACCACAGCAGGTTCTGGGGAGAGAGATTTAATTTAAAATGAACAGTTAACCTGGCTACCACACAAAGCCCAGTTAGTTGAGAGAGGCAAGGTAAGTTATAGCTGAGAAGGCTGAACTAGCACACCACTAAGACAAACAATAAATAATTAATAAACAGCTAGAACTCACAGCAAGGTGTCACAGGAGACAATTATCCACCTCTAGCAGAGCACTGTAAAAAGCACTGCTCTTCTCTGATCAGAGAAAAGCAGACATATATATTTGGTCACCCAACGTATAGTCATCGGAAGACCAATCTGTATAAGGGCAACAAGCGGCAACTGCATACAGATGTCGCTCTGCAGTAGTTAGACCTGAACAATTGCCTGGTCTTAGTTAAATTACTGCGAGGACATGGGGGGGGGGTCCCTTCCCGAGTGTCCTACGTTGCCTTCTGGCTTTTAATGGCCTATCTCCCTGTCCCTCTCCGACGGTGTCCGACTGGGGTGGGGCCAACACCAGGACCTGACTGTGGGTGGCATAACACCACCCGACCGGTAGTGACTCACTCAGCTGGACTCGCCGATTATGGACTCGCCCGCCTCCTTCCCTCCTACAAAGGGTATCACTTACGGCATCCTCCCTATCTCTCTAGTGGCGATGCCCTAGGTCGGCACCTGCCGTGGAAGTGAACTCAAAGCATCCCTGTCCTGCCTTGCCCATACAGATATATCTGGTGAGGTGGGCTATTTGGGCGGGCTCAGAAAGGCTCACCTTTCTGAGCTCTAAGGAGCACTTCCGCCATGTGTTGCTGACGCAATCCTGATGGTCCATGGGGAACTCAAAACATCCCGGTTGTCCTGCTTTGCCCATACCAGTATCACTCTGGACTGAGCTTACCGTTCTCTACGGTGACGTAGTATTGTGGTTAAACCGGTGCCTAGGGCCGTGAAGATCTAAGGTCAATCCTGCTCAAGTGCAGCCGCTAGCGCTCCTTCACAACATGCGCTAATGACTGTGAAATATCAAGGTTCAGTGCCATAAAAAGAGCAAAACTTCAATCTGCTAGCGCCTCCTAGGGCTGGACATCTCGCCCTGTCACCAGCACTCGCACTAGGAAGCCATCCCTGCCTTCCTCCCTATGACCAGTGCTCCTAATACTGACAACAAGGACCATCGACAAAGGCCTCAACCCTTGACATAGTAATGCTTCAGCCCCAGTACCCAGGGCAACATCGGGATCTCTTCGACTGTCACGCGGCAACAACTAGAGCCCGTCCACGAAACCCTAGGTTCCTCATCCCTTGACCAGATGTCTTCTCCTGTCGGTTTGCACCAACAGATTCCCTCCCATGAGCCTCTCAGTCACCTCTACTATAGAGCGCATTCCGAGCGCCAAGGAGTGAGCCATGCCAGCTCAGGTAAACCGATTAGAACATCTCCCAGAGAGGCCTACCAAGCTACCTGGCCTCTATCAGCTCAACATCGTCCTCAATCAACCCAGGCGTGAGCCATGCCAGCTCATGTATGCTGCTGAGACGAAGTGGTTGTTAGTGTTGAGTGGCGTCGATCCGATGTCGTCTCTTGGGATCCTCTGGACGGCTCATCAGTGGCACGCAGGTCCCTGACTGCTGCTACTGTATTGATCCACCTCATTGCTGGCCTCCTTTCTCCACGAACAGGTGGCCCATCCTCTACTGGCATCCTCTTCGTTATTACCTCCTCTTTTCGGCTGGTAATTCCTCTGTATGCAACCCAGCATCCTCATGGCTTTGGCCACTGCCTTGCCACTGTTCACCACTTGAGATCCTCAGGAACAATGACTCTGATGGCCTTCTCCCGGTCCGTTCAAATGAACCTATGGCCCCTGTCTAACGCTTTCCCCCTTGGATTCCTAATCCCAAGGGCATGTCACGGCACTTCTTCACGTTATTCTCAGCTGCCAAAATCAGACCATTCTTCCAGCTTTGCAAATCTTCCTCATGTTTTCCCATTCCCTCAGGGGAATACACACACTCTAGACTGTATCAGGGCCCGGTGCATCTACTAAAACAAGGCATCGCACCAGGCTCTAGAGACCCTGCGTCAGTCAAGAGCCCCCTGCAACCTGGGTTCCTCGACCCTTCTGCACAGGACACCCGTCACCAAGGAAGCAGCTTACAGCAGCTCCTTCCGCCTAGACCGATAGGAGCCCCGGCCGATATGGGAATAACGCATCAGCTACGGACGCAAGCCACCCGATTTCTGCACCCAGCTTGCGACTGCAGCCACTGGTGCCAACTGACAACCAGCAGAGCTGTAGCACAATGGTTAATATGCTGACTGATGGTGCAGGGGTCCTGAGTTCAATTCCCTAGTGGGCTTAATGAGTAAGCCTGCCTGAGGCATTACCCTTATGCGCAAGCATGCCGGTAATGGGGATATACACACTCCCCTTATGCAGGGTAGGACGGGATTGCCTAACCTGCAGCATCGCTGCGCTCGGTATTCCTTTCCAGCAGCGACAAATGCAGGTCATGTACAACACTGACCAATAAATAAATAAGTAAATAGGTAATAGTAACAAGAGACGCCTCTCTTATCAGCGAGGTATTTACGCTCCATTCCCACCGTTTGCACTGTTCTCGCAGTGCCCGACAGGCCCATATCTCCGTTTTCTCACAAGTGTACCTGGTACACCCTCTGCACATGCGTGCCTCTCGTCTGCATGCCGGCTTACAGTACCCTATAACTGCACTCCCCTCAACGCTGCCACTGCACATGTGTTCGGCGTGCATGACCGCTACGGGCCTTCATGCTCTTGTGGCAACTCGCGGCACCACACGACTGCAAGCTAGCCGCCTGTAGGCTTCTCTAGCCTAGCCTGCAATAGTGCCTCGGCCGCCCGCTTCCACCACAGCACATGGTAGTTTGGGAGTCACCAAGTGTGGCTGACTCATCCTGCTTGTCCTAGGAGAAAACGGAGTTACTTACCTGTAACATGAGTTCTCTGTGGACAGCAGGATAAGTCAGCCACACATACCCGCCCACCTCCCCTGGGAAGGGGTCGACCTCCATCCTAGTGCCCGCCTCCTAGCGGCAAAGGCTCAGCTAGGGACGTACTGGATAGCTAGGGGCGGGCAGGTGGGAGGGGTTAGTTGGCCCATGCTCAGAGGGGCGAAAAGCCCTTCTGAGCTATGGAGAGTACTTCCGTCTCGGCGCCGTTGGATGACGTCACCAAGTGTGGCTGACTTATCCTGCTGTCCACGGAGAACTCATGTTACTGGTAAGTAACTCCGTTTTTCCTGTCCATAGACAGATCCTAGCACAGTGAAAGAGAAAGATATATGACAGTGTGAGATTCCTAGCTACACTCAAAGATAAACTAAGGAGACTTTCACCCAGACAATCATGCCCACTCTCTCATTAGCAGACATACAGTAGGAATTTGCAATCTACCTCCTCCGAAAATGGGTTACAAATTCCTCAATATTCTAAAAGTTCTGTCCTGTTATATAGTTTTTTCTCAAATAGTCCCTTTATTTTCGATTCCGGGCATCTGGATTTTCTCTTTCATTTCTTTCTTTCATTCCTTTGCCCTATCATATCTGCACTCTGACCTGTGACCCTTTATGGCCTTGTATATAAACATGTGCTCAGGCCTTTTTCATATTTATTCCTTGTTATTTTCACCTAATTCCCACCTATTCAACTTTCCACCTTGTCTGTTTTTCCATCCCCTATTTTTAAGAAATATAGAAAATATATATCTTATTAGTGCTCTGGTATTCTGACAGTTTCCACACTAGGCCTCAGTAGGCCCCATGTCAAACTGACATAACCATACTAAATGATGTCTTCTCTCTCTATAAACAAGTGTGTTTTTTTTTCTCACATGATATCACCTACTACCCACAGCATCCCACAATGCACATTCAGTACCATGCCAGCAATTTGGACATATTTTAGATATTCTTTGTGTTAACTCTCTCTTCTGGCTCTCACATTATGAAAGGGCAGACTAGATAAGTCATAAGGTCTTTATCTGCCATAATTTTTCTCTGTTTCTCTCTTTATGTGCTGTGAAAATCAACTTTATTGATGTTATGTTGTTAAGTGCCTTCGAGTCAGTGTCAACTCCTGGTGACCCTCTGGATAGTTGACCTAAACTTTGTTTGGTCTTCAGCCAAGCGGCTCATTGTTGATAGAGTGGTATCCATAGCTGCTGTTATTGTATCGATCCATCTCATTGCCGACCTTCCTCTTTTACCTTCTACCTTGCCGAGCATTATGTTTTTCTCCAATGATCTCTCTTCTTTGCATGATGTGTCCAAAGTATGAAAGTAAAAGTCTTGTCATCTGAGCTTCTAAGGATAGCTTAGGTTTGATCTCCTCTAGTACTGATTGGTTTGTTCTTCAGGCAGTCCATGATATACATGGTATTCATCGCCAGCACCATAATTCAAAGGCATCAATTTTCTTCCTGTTCAACTTTCGCATCCATATGACGTTATGGACAAGTCAAATCTTTGTACGGAGAGAGACATCTCTGCTCTTGAGAATCTTGTCTGGGTCCTCTGTAGCCATTTTACCAAGAGCAATACGTTGTCTGATTTCTTGACTGCTAGTCCTTTCTTTATTGATTGTTGATCCAAGTTAAAGTTGTCAAGTATTTCAATTTCTTCTCCATCAATGATGAACTTATTGATTTTGTCAGTTGTCAGGACCTTTGTCTTCTTAACTTTAAGGTGCAGGCCCATTTTATGGCTATGTTTCTTGATCTTGAGAAGCAAATGTTTCAGATCGTCTGCACTTTGCAGCCAGTAATGTGGTATCTTCAGCATAGCGAAGTTTGTGGATGAGTCTTCCACCAATCTTCACACCTCGGTTGTCTTCATACAGTCCTGCTTCTCTAATGATTTGTTCTGCATATAAATTAAAGAGGTAGGGGGAAAGTATGCAGCCTTGTCATATACCTTTGCTGATTTTAAACCATTCTGTTTCTCCTAGTTCCATTCAAATTGTTGCTTCTTGATCAATGTAAAGGTTGTGCAAGAGAACTATCAGGTGTTTTGGTATACCCATGTTTCTTAATGTGGCCCAGAGTTTCTCATGGTTTACAGTCAATAGCCTTGCTGTAGTCAATAAAATACATATGGATATCCTTTTGGTATTCTTTTGTCTTTTCAAGGATCCATCTCACATCTGCAGTGATGTCTCGTTCCTCACCCTTTCCTGAACTCTGCTTGCTCTTCAGGCAGTTCTTTATTGGTAAAGCTGTGGAAATACAACAAAAAATCACAGGGCGTGCACCCTCTTTTCGGGCCAAGGTTGCAATGTGCATGCTCAGCCTTAACAGCAGAGGTTTCTGCATTGGCAGCTTCGACTTCAAGTAGTGAACTGCTCAGCACTTCAACTTACCGTCCTAATACAGGAGTTATTCCAGGACACTGAGTTCTAAGATTATTTTGATGTTGCTGTTCTCAAGGTCATCCACTTTTTCAAGCAGCACTGCATGCTTCCCTATCAATGAATCATGCTGCCACTGCTTCTCTGCTATGCTGTCACCCTGGTGCACCACATGGCTCTCTAGTTCATTCATGCGGCCACCCAGGTCAGACAAGTCCAAGTAACCTTCCATCATAGCCATTATCTCCTGCTTAATGCTTTTAATTTCATGGGGCCCGATATTCGAAAGGCATTTACATGGTTTACAGCCCAGTAAACTGTGTAAATGCTCTAATTGGGATATTCAATGGCACTTACATGGTTAGTGCTGTTGAATATCCCCTTCAAAGCCTGCTACACACCTCGATGCTCTGTGGTTAGCATCAGAGCATGTTGGGGGCATTCCGGGGCAGAGCAGAAGTAGAGACTGCCACCAATCGGGTAGTAGCGATATTGCACTGCTACCCAGTTAGCGATCCACGGCTAAAACTAGGCCAGCTTGCCTAGTTTTTGCAGCAGATGCTACCCGGTTAGTGGTGCAATATCGCTGCTACCTGGTTAGCCTCAGCAGCTCTGGAGCATGTGTAGTGACTCTGGATATTCAATGCCATTGCCTTGAATATCTGGGTTTAAGGGTCGGCGGGCAGGGCTATGAGCCGTAGTGCTTTAATTCAGACAGAAGGCCTTTAAGATCAGTCCTCAGAACCAATGATGCTCTTCATTCTACCTCCAACTCCATTGCATCTGATTGTTCACTAAGCAGGTCAACTTCCCCCCTCCCCCCAGCTCACTCCTTCACACCTTCTCTGCTCAGAAATGGGGATGGATATGCTTCTAGTTTCTTTCTGGCCAACATCTGGGTCTTCTTTTTCCACCCTTATAATCAGCAGCCAGCAGTATTAAGGGCTATAGCTGGAGTAATTACACCTTGACTCACCTGAGCAAAAGCTCTAGGTGTCCATATTCCTTGGATGACATCACTCGCTCCTGAACTTTATAGTTTAAGTCCACCTACTTAAAGACAAGCTGGATTGTTAGTGGGATTTGCCACAAGTGAAACTGTCAATCATATAAAAGGCCGTGTATTAGAATGGTTACTGTGAAATAGTCATGAAATAGTCACTATTGCAATCACTCAAAAGGACTCAGAAGATGGATAGTTTGCTTTGAAATAATAACGTGGAGCTCGATTCCTGTAGGGGCACATCCGGGCAAGACGGGCCCATTTGGACCCGATTCTGGACTGTGGGAACAAAACATTCCCGCAGTAGCTGGAATTGACCCCAAGGATGCCCAGGCATGCCTGTGAATGGCCCAGCGTGCCCCTGCCTGCCTATGGGGATGTCTTCCCTGCAGGCTTCCTTGGCCACCGCGGCTCGGCTCCCCCACTTCCCTGCTGCCTGACATATGGTTTGCCAGCCAGGGCCTGGATTGGGTGGCGGGCATCTCCCCTGCATCTGGCCCCAATCGTGCTGCTTATACCACCTTTGCGGTGGTATAAGCAGCACATTGCTATGGGCCGAGCAGCACATACAGGGTTGTGATCTGAATCGGCCCTCTATGTGCTGCAAGGCTGGCCTGCCCCTGCTCTGCTCAGACCCAGGTGGCTCTCCCCATCTTAGATCATGGGACGTGTGGGGAGAGCAGGAGGGGAAATAGGGTCCAGGCAGCTTGCGGGGCTCATGTCCCACCAGGACATTCAGCCCCGCAATCTGTGTTTCGGAATTTATTTATTTATTTACATTCTCTTATATACTGTGCTATTCTGCATCAGTGTGGTTTACATTGAACAAACTGAAATTACATTGAACAGGGCATTATAACTTGGAGATAACTATTTTACAGGGAACATGGACTATGGAGGGTTAAGTGGCTTGCCCAAGACCACAAAGAGCACCTGTGGGACTAGAAACCCCAGTCCTTCCGGCCCAAGGTTGCTGTCCTCTAGTGGGATTTGAACCCCGACCTTCCAGCCTGAAGTACCTTGCCCCAACCACTAGGCCACTCCTCCACTCCATAGTCATCATTGACTATGGAATGACCTCCACAGTCAATGATGGCAGATAAAAACAAACATAGTCTATCCAGTCAGTCCATTTCCAATCCTAGCCCCCCATCAGCCCATTTCCAGTCCTAGCCCCCCCATCAGCCCATTTCCAGTCCTATCCTAGCCCTTCCATCAGACCACTGGTAGTCCTATCCTAGCCCCTCAATCAACCCATTTCCAATCTTAGCCCCCCATCAGCCATGTCCAGTCCTATCCTAGCCCCCAATCAGCCCATTACCAGTCCTATCATAGCCCCTCCATCAGCTCATTTCCCATCCAAGCCCTCCCAATCAGCCCATTTCCAGTCCTAGCCCCCACCATCAGCCCATTTCCAGTCCTATCATAGCTCCCCCCATCAGGCTATTTCAAGTCCTAGCCCCCCCCCCAACAGCTCTTTCCAGTCCTAGCCCCCATCAGCCCTTTCAAGTCCTATCCTAGCCCCCCTCATCAGCCCATTTCCAATCCTAGACCCCCCATCAGCTCATTTCTAGTTGTATCCTAGCCCCCCCATCAGCCCAGTCCCATTCCCCCCCCCCCCCCCGAAGAGCCCCGCGCCTGTCTGATCGGCTTCAGAGGGAGATGGGGAGGGCTGAGTCTCCGGCTCACATCTGTACAGCCGCTGGACAAGAGCGGGGTTTTCCTTAAGTGAGTCCGGCAGGAAAAAAAAACAGCAGGAAGGCAGAGGCAAGCCAGAGGTGGCAAAATCCAAAATAAACATAGCCGCTATTGGTTCCTACAAGGAATCAGCCTGATTCATCTGACTCAGATAAATCAGGCTGATTCCTTGCAGGAACCAATAGCAACTGTGTTTATTTTGGATTTTGCCACCTCTGACCTGCCTCTGCCTTCCCACTGCTTTTTTTTCTCATTCAAGAATGCTTGAGCAAAAAAAAAAAATGTGATGGGAAGGCAGTGGCAGGCCAGAGGCGGCAAAATCCAAAATAAACACAGAGCCGGAGTGTCACCCCCTTGAAACTGCTGCCTGAGGTGGCCTAACGGTAGAGCTGTCCCTGGTGCTACTCTTAGATCTCTAAATTGGAGGATACTGTTCTTACCCCAGCTTTGTCGAACCGATCTGAAAGGTGCCTCACTAAACAGACAATAATTTGCAATCTTGGCATCAGGAAAAAAGGATTCTGTTCAATCCACCTTTCTGTCATAGTATGTACATCACATGCAACATAGGAGCTAGAAAAATGTGTCCTCCTACAAATTCCCCTCCCTGACCTCCTGCTCAAAAATAGATATGAGCGACATACAGCTTCTTTCCTTTGGTACCCACTGCACGTCCAGTGTGTGGGCATAGTGTTATCATAAGCTGCAGAGAACAGCAGCATGGTAATAAAGCAGCAATTTGTGAAAACCCAAACTCCAGTCCTCAACATGGTGAGCTCACCATTTCCATTCAATCTGTGCTTTTGGGGCCTTCCACACAAACCTACTGAAGCACTTTTCTAATTTTGCAAAAAATACTGTAGGCATATAAATAGGTAAGTGAGAAAACATATACAGTAGCTTTGGAAAAATGATCATTTTTAGCGCCGCAATATGACCAAGACTTCATTGCCACCATCAACACCACCACAGCACCAAATGATCCCTGCCCAGCGTACTGGATTAGAGCCATGCGCATGGAACTCAGCCCAACTCTAGTTAACATCATAGGACTATCCTTCTCAACAGGAATGTTCCCATCTCTCAAACAGACGTCCATACGGCCACTCCTGAAGAATAACAGACTAGATCCGCTGAAGGCTGAATCATATCGCCCAATCTCAAGCATACCCCTGTTGGCCAAAATAATTGAGAAGGTTGTCCAAAGACAGATCCAGCAACACATAGACATAGCAGCTCCTCTAGATCCCTGCCAGCACGGGTTTAGGGAATCTCATGGAGTTGAGACACTGCTTGCCACCCTAATCAACACATTAAACAGAGGAATAGACAATATCGAGAATGGCTTTGCACTCATCCTGGTTATTGCTGCTGCATTCGATTCCATCAATCACGACCAACTCCTTACACGCCTCCACGAGAAGGGAATCCAGGGCCTGGCTTGGGAATGGTGCAGATCCTACCTAGCGGACCGAAGGCAACATGTCCGGGTGGGAGTCAACACATCTGAACCATTCCAGCAACAGCAAGGAGTACCACAAGGTTCCTCTCTATCTGCGCTACTATTTAACATATACATGCAGCCTATATGTGAAATCATCCGCTCCTACAATATCTCCAGCCTGATCTACGCAGATGATGTCCTGCTGTTTGCACCAATTAAAGTCAAGCATCCCGACTTCACCACTCTAGTTGAATTCTTCAATGCAATCACCAACTGGCTGCGAGACCAGAACCTGCATATAAACTTCAAGAAAACTGAGGTCCTGTTCATCACAATGAACAAAAACTTCTCCTCTCCGACTACCTTGAAGGTAAGAGATGCAGAGCTCCCAAGCAAGCCTTCCATACGTTACCTGGGTGTTACGCTGGACCAACAGCTGGACTTCAAGGAGCACATAAAAAACACAACCAGGACCATATACAATAAAATCAGAATACTAAGGCACCTAAGACCCATGCTACCCCCCTGATGATTTCCAAACCATATTCCAGGTGCTGATAACTCACACTTTAACTATGCAAACATCATTCTACATGGACTCCCCAAGAATACCCTCAACCCACTACAACTTGCAATGAACGCAGCTGCCCGCGTTCTCTGTGGACTATCCAGAAGAGACCACATCACTCCCATCCTCAAGGAACTTCACTGGCTACCAATAATCTGCAGGATCACATACAAGGCTCTACTCCTCACTTTTAAGATCATCAATAAATTATCTCCCTCATCACTCACGGGCCTCCTCACCCCCACCCCCAACAACAGGTCGAGAAGGACAGTAGCAGACAACATGCTGATTATCCCCAAGGAATCCATAAAATGTACTCAAACAACTAGGAACAGAGCATTCGCCTTCTACGCCCCAAAGTGCTGGAATAACCTCCCACCAAAAATAAGATCGATCAGAGACCTTACACAATTCAGGAAAGCAATCAAGCATCACCTATTCCTCCTATACTTCTCGCAACCAAACACCCCCTCCCCACTTAACATACCCCAATCCTGTCAAGCAGCACTTGACACTACACAAACAAATTAGGACAAACTTAATAGCAGAACTATCCATTGGTATGCGCAACAATACCAATCTGAGGTGTATATATTAGATCAATGATGGAATACCATGTTTTCAGGTCCAATATGTAAATAGTTTACCCAGTTAATGCTCCAAGTTAACTATCCTGTTAAAATGTAAGCACAAGACAGTTTTAAGAACATAAGATATGCCATACTGGGTCAGACCAAGGTCCATCAAGCCCAGCATCCTGTTTCCCAACAGTGGCCAATCCAGGTCATACGTATCTAGCAGTTTCCCCAAAGAACCTGAGTGCCAAGATAGCAGACGGGTGGCGGAGGCCATCTGCAAGGACATTTTATTGGAAGGGAAGGGGGAGGAGGAATCCTCCTCGGTGGTCCTAGACAGAGCGCATAGGGCGCTAGGGCCTAGTCGTCCAAATCGACCACGGGACATTGTGGTCTGCATGCATGACTTTCTTCTTAAGGAAAAAATAATGGCGAAGGTGCGGATAGCCCGGGAGTTTATCTGGCAGGGCTATAAATTGGCGATCTATGCTGATCTAGCAGCGGGGACCCTGCAACGACGAAGGGACTTACAGCATATCACTGCCAGGTTGCGCAATGAGAATGTGAGATACCGGTGGTTATATCCCTTTGGATTGTATTTCACAGTGGGCACGCGTAATTGGAGAGTGCAGACCCGACAGGAGGCTAAGAAGGCCTTGAAGGATGCTGGACTGGGCAGTGCGGAGCGGCGGTTGGTGGAGGCATCGGGAGACGAGATGGCGCAACAGAAACAGACGGAGGCGGCAAAAGAGGGGACGTCGGGTGAAGGGCGACAGCGGAGTGAGAGGGACACCCAGTCTGGGCCCACCTGAAGCAGCACACCGGGAATGATGAGGATCATACTATTTTATTCCATTGCATTCTATCTCTATTCCTTGTCCTTTTTCATAAGTGCTGGGGGACAGGGACTGAATGACTGTTTTTGGGGGTGCGGGGATGCTGAGGTGGTTTGGGAGGTTTGCTGATTTTCTGTTTTAGAGTAAACTGTTTTAGAGTTTGGGGTTGCCATTTTGGGGGGACTGAGAAGATGGTGGGTGGGTTATGCGGGAGAAGGTGGTGGGAGGGAGGATTGCACGAGGGAGGTGGGTGGGGGGGGAAGGGAAAGGTATGGTTTGTTATATTTTTGCTGGGTAACAGTAGTATGGTTGGAAGGGGCTGGATTGGGATGAGCAATGACCTTTATGGTATGGATATGTCCAGCTGGGTACAGTAACTGGGGGGGCCCCTAAGGAACGGGGTGGTTGGCAAGGAGTGGGAGGTGAGGGGAGGAGCAGAAGTGGGGGGTATTGGTTGGTTTAGTTATTTGGTTGTTTGGTTGTAGAAATATTGGGAGCTGGGGGGAGAGGGAACCTATGGGGCTATTAGGGGGGAGAGGGGGAGAGGAGGGGAGCAGGAGCTGTGAGGCGCGGGAGGGGGGGGCTGGAGGAGAGGATTGCAGGAGAGGCGGTGGGAGAGAGGAAAGGGTTTGCGAGAGAAGCTGGGTTGCTCCGTACCGATGGGCACTACTCTACAGGAGGCCTCAGGGGGGCTGAGGAGTGGGTTGGGGGTGATAGGGGTGGGGGGAGAGGGGGGGGGAGGAGGGGGGGAGGGGTGGGAAGGGGAAGGGGGGAGGAGGGTCGGGGGAAGATGGGGGGAAGGCAAGGGCGGGACAGGGTTCAGGGGATGGTGGGAGAGCAAAAATTGAGGGTGGTCACTGTTAATGCTAAAGGCTTACGTACATGGCGGAAGCGTAGGTTGGTGGAAAAGGAAGGCTGTAGGACCCGGGCAGACTTTGTGTGCCTTCAAGAAACACATTTGAAGGTAGGGCAAGAGAAATTGCTGGAAACACGGAAATATCCCAAGGTAGTTCTGGCGGGGCAACGTGCAGAGTCGCGGAAGGGGGGGGGGTATTATGGTGGGGGCTGGCATGGTGGATAGGGTGGTGGGGGAATACAGGGATAAAAAGGGGAGATGTGGGTGTTCAGGTGCAGGTGGGGGAGGAGAGGGTGTGAATTTTCAGTCTGTATGGCCCCAATGAGGGACAGGGGGTATTTTATGAATGTATGCGGGTGGATTTGGAGCAATTGGGAGAAGTACCGATCATTGTAGGGGGGGATTTTAATTTGACCGTCAGTCCTAGGCTTGATAATAGCGGAGGGCGAGGGGAAGGGAAACGGAGGGAGAGGATGAATTTGTTGCAAATGAAAGAAGGTTTGGGGCTGGTGGATGTTTGGCGTTGCCGGAATCCAGGGAGAAAGCAATATACTTACTATTCAGCGCCTCATGGGACCTATAGTCGTATTGACATGATTTGGGCAGGGGGCGGGTGGATGAGTAGGGTGGAGGAGGTCGAGCAGGGTTCCATTACCTGGACGGATCATGCTCCTGTGAGTGTGGAATTTAATTTGGGTTATAAGGACACTGGAGTGAAATTTTGGAGACTTAATGACTCGCTGTTGAATGACCCAGCAATTGTTGCTAGGACAGGGAAGGTTCTTAAAGAGTATCAGGATTTTAACTGGAATGGGGAGGTTGGCTTGGGAATGGTGTGGGATGGCCTGAAGGCGGTGGTCCGGGGGCATTTGTTAGGAGAAGCTTCGCGTAAATGTAAACAGCAGGGGGAGACGGAGGGGCGCCTTCTGAGGGAAATTAAGGAATTAGAGGAGAGTCATCAATGCGACAGGAATGCGGGAGTATTGACAGAATTACAGAAGCTACGGGGGCAGTTGAGTCAGCTTAGAGCTAGTAAGATAGCCTATGAACTTATAATGTCATGAGGCAAGCTATGTTTGAGGGTGGTAATAAGGCTGGCCGACTACTGGCCCGCCGCATGAGAGCCCGGGTGGCGCAAAGTACTATTGGGAGTATACGGAATGGGCGGGGGCAGTTAGTCACTGGGAATAACGGCATTCAACAGACGTTTCAGGAGTACTATCAGAAATTATATAGTAGTGAGGTTAATGGGGGGGCAAGAAAAGAGCAAGCGCTATTTGGAAGAGTGTGCGTTGCCTAAGTTAGAGGCAGGGGAGGCGGAGTGGCTGGGCAGGCCAATAGAGGAGGGTGAGGTAACTGAGGCCATTAAATCCTTGAAAATGGGAAAAGCACCAGGGTTAGACGGACTGACGGGTAAATTCTACAAGGTGTTTCAGGCGGGTCTTAGGCCATTGCTGCTGGAGGTATTTAATGGAGTACTTGAGACTGGGACGGTTCCAGGCTCCATGACTGAAGTGGGGATTACAATCTTGCTTAAGCCCGGAAAGGACCCTATGGTCTGTGGCTCATATCGGCCGATATCTTTACTGAATGTCGACGCCAAACTTCTCGCCAAAATTCTGGCTACTCGCTTGCAACAGTTCCTCCCTAAATTGATCTATGTGGACCAGACGGGATTTGTGGCAGGGAGGCAGGGAGGGGATAATATACGTAGACTCTGTAACTTAACATGGGAAGTGCAACGGACGGGGCAGAAGGCGGTTTTTATTTCAGTAGATGCCGAGAAGGCCTTTGACCGGGTAGAATGGGATTTTTTGCTGGCAGTATTAGAGAAGGTAGGGCTTGGGGAGAATTTTATCCAATGGGTCAAGGCATTTTATACGGGGCCGCAAGCTCGGATTAGAGTGAATGGCAGTTATTCTGAGGTAATTAAGTTAGGCCGGGGCACCAGACAGGGCTGCCCGCTCTCGCCCTTACTGTTTGCACTTGCTATAGAGCCCCTGGCTGATAGGGTGCGTAGAAGGGAGGATGTTAAAGGGGTGCTTATGAATAATTGGGAATCTAAAATCGCTCTCTTTGCAGATGATGTTATTTACACTCTCCGAGAGCCCTTACTTTCGTTGCCTGTACTAATGCGGGAAGTGGAACTCTATAGTGCGGTCTCTGGTTATAAAATCAATGGTAGCAAGACGGAGCTCTTAGGGTTTAATTTGGGGGATCGGTTGGAAGAGAGCTTACGCAGTAGCTTCCCATTTAAATGGGTGAAGGGAACGTATAGATATTTGGGGATTCAAATGGGGAAAGATTGGAAGCAGCTCTGGGATAGGAACTTCATTCCGTTGCTGAGGGCGGTGAAGTCTGACTTGGCCCGAAGGAAGAGTCTCTATCTGACTTGGCTTGGGAGAATTGCTGTTATTAAGATGAACATTTTGCCCCGTTTTCTCTTTTTATTTAGCTCCATCCCCAGTAAGATTCCTCCCAGCTACTTGAGACAGGTACAGCGATTGATTTTGGATTTCATTTGGGTAGGCAAGAAGCCTCGAGTGTCGCAATATACTCTCTATCGGAGTCAGAGGGTGGGAGGGATGGGGGTTCCATGGCTGGACAAATATTTTATTGCGGCTCAATTAAAGGCATTAGCTAGTTGGCAGGCGGTGGGAGAGACGCCTATCTGGGTGGAATTGGAGCAAGAGAGAGGGGGAGGGGAGACTTTGGGCATGTGGATTTGGGACCCAGGAGCAAAAAAAGGGGGGGGGGGAGTGCAGGGAATCCTTTTAAAGAGTACACGCAGGGGCTATGGTTGGGGGTTAAGAGGAAGATGTTGGAGGGGAAGCGGTATACAAGGGAAACTGATATAAGGGGAATGCACGATTTTGGTCCGGGTAGGGATGGAGGGGTGTTCAAGGAGTGGGGAACTAAAGGCTTGTGCACGCTGGGGCAACTCCTTACTAGCAATGGGGAGCTTCGCTCCTTTGTGGAGCTGCGGGAAGAATATGGGTTGGAGGCTAGGGATTATTATGCGTATTTCCAGCTAGTAACCTACCTGCGTAAGACTAGGGGTTGGGATGATCTGTGGAGGGTGGCCACCCCATGCGAGACGGCGCTGAGGAAGGGGGGAGTGCGGAGGGGGCTGATAACCCTGTTGTATACGGAGTTGTGTCAGCATGCAGCAGAAGGAGGCCTGGGGAGGAGTAAAGGTGAATTGGCTTGGGAGCAACAACTGGGGGGGGAGTGGGATGATGAGAGATGGCATAATATTTATCAGTGGACGAGGCATCTGGCCCCAGGTCCAGCCTTTTTGGAGAATAGTTTAAAGATCAGGTATCAAATGTACTGGACGCCCTGGAAGTTAAAAGTCCTTCGTCCGGAGGACACCGGAGAATGTTGGCGGGGATGTGGGCACAGGGGAGATTTGGAACATATTATATGGGGCTGCGGGGCAATAAAGCCGATGTGGGAACAATGGGGAGACTGTATTCGGGCAATGGTAAAGGTGGCCATAGACCTTACGGCTCCCATGGTGGTATTAAATGAGATGCCCGAGGAGGGGGAGAGGAGTATTTTAATGTTGGTGGGGTACTGTATTGGGGCAGCGAGGGGGGCCATTATGGCGCGGTGGAAGTGTGTGGAGGTGCCTACGCTACCCATGATCCTGCAGAGAGTGGAATACCTCTGGGTTATGAGCGCTATCTCAGCCCACAAGAATCACACTCTGACAGCCTTTAGGGCAGTATGGGATAGGTATGAAGAATGGCGAGGGGGGGGATATAAGTGAGAATAGGGGAGAGGGAGGGAGGGGTGGTAGGGGGAGGGAGAGGGGGTAGGGGGCTGGTAGGGGTGGGCTGGTGGGGGGGAGGGGAGAAAAGGCTTGTTTGCATTGCCTGTGTTGTCTGAAGTGTCTGCACTGGTTATACTGTAGAGATACTAGATGTAATGTTCTATCTGCTGTGTTGTTATGGTTTGCTTGTTTATCTCTCCAATAAAAATTTGTCAATCAAAAAAAAAAAGAAACCACCAAAAAAAAAAAAAAAGAAATACAGGACAAGGATAGTGTAACAGCCAGTTTTTAATAAGTCTTCTTTCCCTCCCTCCCTCCCCGACACCCACTCACCCCTGGGATAATCATAGCTTTATAGGTGCTTAAATCTCTTAAAGGAAAGGAGGTACCATATTCACTCTCAGGTGCAGCTGTTTATCCTCATCAGGCATACATTAAGGACCTGAAACTAACTAATTAATTCAAGTGAACAAAGTACATTAAATGTATTAGGTATAGTTTTATTAGTATAAGTATCCCTAGCAACCCTTAGTAAGTAAAGAACTTAAATACCTAAACACAACCTAAAAACTAAGATGCAGACAACAGTCCAGCAGTGAGATGGGGGTTTTCCAGTCTTTTGCATTGAGTGTCACATGTATGATTTTCTCCCAGTTGGTGAGGGGTCTTACGTGTCCACTAGGTGCAAGGAGCTCTTTGCTCTCAGGGAATGAGTCCGATCTCTGGAGGCTAGAGTAGCAGACTTGAAGGACATAATGAAGACAGAGAGGTACACAGACGAGACCTACAGGGATATAGTACTGAAGTCCTACCTCCAGTCTGGCAGCATCCCTGTTGCAATGGAGGAGAGAGGTCACATGACAGGAGAGCATCACCCTGGTGCGGCTGGAAGTGATCCTGCAGCTAGAACCTGTCCTCAAGGTGATGTAAAACTCTCTCACACCAAGGGAAGGGTTAGGACAGCCGTTATAGTTGGTGATTCGAACATTAGGCATTCAGATAGCTGGGTGGCTGGTGGACGTGAGGATTGCCTGGTAACATGCTTGCCTGGTGCAAAGGTAGAGGACCTCACGTGCTACCTAGACAAGGTCTTAAATAGTGCTGGGGAGAAGTCTGCTGTCTTGGTAGATATCATTACCAATGACATAGGAAAGTGTGGTTCCGGAGGCTAAATTTAAGCTTTTAGGTAGGAAGTTGAAATCCAGAACTTCCAAGGTAGCATTCTTCGAAATGCTTCCCGTTCCACACGCAGGACCCAAAAGGCAGGCAGAGCTCCGGAGTCTCAATGCGTGGATGAGACAATGGTGCAAGATGAGAGTTTTGGATTTGTTAGGAACTGAGGAACATTCTGGGGAAAGGAGGGGCTCTTCCGAAGAGATGGGCTCCACCTTAACTGGAACAGAACCAGGCTGTTTGCATTAACCTTTAAGAAGGAGATAGAGCAGCTTTTAAACTAGATAACAGGGGAAAGCAGACAGTCGTCCAAGAGTGCATGGTTCGGAACAATGTATCCTTGAAGGATACTAGCAAAAGATTGAAGTTAGGGTATATCAATAGAGAGGTACCAATAAAGACAAAAGTAGCCCAAATGCCCTTGAGTACAGAGCATCCACCAAGAAACAGCAAACTGCCACGTAGGCACCAGGAACCAGTCAGAAACCGTGGCAGGGGGTTCAAGAGTAACCTTTATTGATCCACGGATAAGGTGCGCCAAACCCAACACAGGCCGTGTTTCGTACACCACTTCCTCAGGGGTATAGGCTCACTATAAAATATACATACATGTGAAACCAACAGCAAACAGATATTATTGTGTAAACATGAAAAAGAGATAAATCATGTATTGCCACATTAAATGAATAAATAACTAAAATAAATCATTTAAAAATTAAATGTGAAAATTATAACTAGACCACTTAATAATAATAATAATAACAAATAATAATAATAAATAAATTAAAATGTAATTAAAAACATATAAACACTCATAATGCGATAACTCACTTACTAAAACTATACAATTTACGTCCCATTAAGAATATATATAGTGGTATTAATGACAAAATGTAATTACAATAATAATAAAAATAATAATAATAAAATATAATATTAAAAAACTAAAAAATGGATGTGTCAACTATTGTGTATATATTCATAAATCTTCTCTTAAGTATAACCACAAGAACAAAAGAAACAAGAGAAAATGGAGAAGGCAGAGGAGGAGGAGGACTGGAAAAACAATAATATAATGTTAATGCCAATGTTCAAAAATAAATTAAAACTCAATTAAATAAATATAAAAATATATAATAAACATAATATAAATAAAATAATAATAGGATAAAATAAGATGATAATAATAATAATAATTAAAAATATTAAAAAAATAAAATAATTAAAATATAAATAAATATGAAATATAAAAGAAATGTAATAAAATAAAATAATAATAATTAAAATAATTAAAATAATTAAAAATATTAGAATCATAATAAAATTTTTTAAAAATAATAAATAAATAAAAGAGATTTTAAAAAATGTAAATAAAATTATTTGTAAAAAATAACACAATAAAAAATTATAAACATAAAATCAATAGTTATTAATTATTGCTAAAAAATAACATAACTATTAAAAAAGTTAAAGATAGTAATACTACAACCTACCAATGCACCAAGCTATTTTCAGAAAAAACTTTTTGCTGAGCAGAGGCACGGAACCCACCGGCCTCTAGTGCGCGATGCAATTGTGATTGTGTATGAAAAAACTAAACAAACAAATAAACAAACAAATAAAATCAATAAATAATTCAAACATTGGCAAAGACAATATGAAATAAAAAATAAATATTATTATCTTTCAAAGGAATCATAAACCTAGGAACAACATAGATTGGGGAAACCCCATATTCAATTGACTAGATTATGTACAACCTATTGAGTGCTGTGATTCAAACCCCGTATTTTACTCTCCTTAGACAGGCTACAAGTGTAAAATATATCTTATATCTTAATTTAGTGCTGTATTAATTTTCTAATTTTAAACCATGCCACTTTGGTTGTTTTAACACGATTAGTTAATTTAAAACCATGCAGACCGCCATAGGCAAGTTGTCACCACGGTAAAACTCCAAAAAAGGAAGAAAGGAACAGTTTGTTATCTTTATGTTCTAATTATTTAAAGCTAACTTATGTTAACATTAGCAGCACTAAAAACACTACTGGATTGAAAACATATATTGTAAATTAACTTCTACTGTGAGGAGTACAGGGTCGTGACAACAACGGCGGAGTGCAGTGAAGAATTTTCATGCATCTCTCAAATGTTCAAGCAAAACCAAATATTAAACCTATTTAATCAAGTAAAATCATAGTTTTAATGACAAGATGAAACATTGTGTAAAAGCTTGTATACCGAAGACAGATGGCGACTAGTCGCCATCAACTGATAACATAATTTTAGATGTTAATTAAGGACATATGCTTGCCCCGTATATCCGTTGTTTTGAGGGGAGCAATGAAGATCAAAAAACTTTCTTGAACATTTATAAAATACCCCTGTAGCCCATAAAAAATGCCGCATTTGATAGATTGTCTAACCTATGAATCTCTGGATACCGCCGTGAAACGGACACTTCGTGCTGATAATGAAACCGCCATTACTGCACATACCTGCTTCTTTTAAAACGCCGTTTTGGCGGGAGAAACAAAAGCATTCAACCTAGACTGTCATCATGTGAAGGGTACTATTGGAAAATGTTTCTAAAACAAAAAGTATTTTGCTTGATAGAAATGTTGAAAAGACGAGGATGGCATGTAACTAATATGAACAACACTAATGATAAACCATCAGTTGGTAAAATTCAAAAAATTCTTATTTGCCGGAGACAGTGAGCAATTGATCACTGCATACTAGAATAAATGGAGATATAATTAAAATGCGTTCTAGCCTCGTGCACATATTACTTATAGGGGACAAATTAAACTTTATAAAGCTTTAGCGAATATAAAACACCCTTATGGCTCCTAAAAACATACCGCATGTAATAGGTTATCCAAACTTGAAAACCACTCGTTACCGTCATGAAACCAGTCACCTCGCACTGAGTGTAACATCGCAAACAACTGCACATGTGTACTTCTTTTAAAGTGCCCTTTTTGGCGGGAAAAAAATGTGTTAATTTGAAAACTCAACCTGTCAGCTCTTTGCTATTAAACTTTTTTTATGCTATCCAGTGAACATTTTTTTAAAAGATTTCGGGGGATAACATATAAATAAATAAAATTGTAAATAATAAGGACCCCTAAGAAACATTGAGCAATAATAAAGTAAAATAACTGATTAAAATATAAAACCAATTAAAACATAATATAAATATACTTAAAAACAATAAATAAATAATCAATAAATAAATTTGTTAAAAACAATAATAATGTTGTTAAAAATAAAAAATAAAAAATAAAGTAATAAAATAAAAAAATAAAAAAATAATAATATGGTAAAGTAATAATATAATAAAATAATAATAATAATAAAAAAAATAATAATAATAACATAAAAAAATATATAATAAAAAACATTTCTTTGAATTCAAACCTAAGATGCGGGTCCATTAGATATTAAAAAATCTATCAGACGCAGCCTATTAAAAGAAATGTTGCAAAACCCCGAGAGGAACTACTAATGTATACCTAGCCCAAATTACAAAAACACTGATAAGTCTTGATCCATATTTAATCCATGTGGTACCATGGAATTTAACAGAAAAATGTATTTTTGTTCTAACCTGGCTGTAGTTTTGACTATATCTCCCCCTCTCCAGTTCAATTGTATTTTTTTCAAAACAAAGAATTTTATGTCAGCCAAAGTATGTCCCATATCCAGCCAATGTTGTACAATGGGTTTATCAGTTAGTTTCCTTCGTACGCAACTTTTATGTTCCACTATACGTGTCCGTATACAACGGTTAGTCCTACCTACATAAAGTTTACCACAAGGGCACTGTATCACGTATATTACATTTGCTGTTGCACAATTTGAAAAATCAGTGATGTAGAACTTTTTTTGAGTATCTGGATGCATAAAAAAACCCCTCACGGGCAAGACATTAAGACATACCGAGCAGTGTCCACACTGGTATTGGCCCTTAAATTTAGATAATCTCTTACGTTCAGTAAAAGCTGATGGAACCAACAGATTCCTAAGATTAACATTTCTTTTGTGGGCAACAATGAGAGAGGTGTCATGAAAACCAGGGAGCGACTGAATCAGATGCCATTCTTTTTTGAGGATATGTACAATCCTCCGTGATTCTAAGGAATATAAAAGGGGGCAAACCAGTGCAGATTGTTGGTTAACCTTTCGTGTTTTGAGTAGAACGTCACGCGGCTCTCTTCGTGCTCTCGTGTAGGCATCTTCAATGCAACGGGACGGATATTGTCGTTTCTTAAAACGCTGGGACAAATCTTGCGCATGCCGTTCAAAGTCTTGTGCAGTGGAGCATACTCTTTTGACTCGGAGGAATTGCCCCACAGGTAAATTGGTCTTAAGAGAGGGATTGTGGAAACTTGTATAATGAAGAAATTGATTTTTATCAGTGGGTTTTCTATACAACGATGTGGTGAGCAAGCCTTCATTTTTTTGAACAAGGAGATCTAAAAATGGAATACGTGAGGGGTCGTATGTAAGCTGGAACCTATGATTGTTGTCTAGGTTATTAATCCAATCATTGAACTCTGAAAGCAAATTAACCGAGCCCTTCCATAGAATGAAAATATCATCAATGTACCTGATCCAGAGCAGTATCTCGTTCTTAAATGGGTGTTGCCTCAAAAAATCTTTTTCGAACTGATACATGTAGAGATTGGCGATATCAGGAGCCATGGAGGACCCCATGGCTACCCCATTAATCTGCTGATAAAAAAGATCTCGGAAGCAAAAGTAATTTCTACACATTGCAAGTTCAGCAAGTAGTAAAAGAAAACTAGTGGGAATGCGTTTGTAATCTTGTCTACCCGTTAGGAAGTACTCAATAACCTTTAAGGCCCCATCTTGTGGGATATTTGTGTACAATGATTCCACGTCTAGTGTGACCAATAGCACATCATCACCCAGACCACTAAAGGAGGAGAAAATCTCTATAGCGTGGGAGGAATCACGTATATATGACTCCATTTGCATAACAAAGGGCCGCAAGATGACATCGACTAACTGTGAAAGCGGTTCCAAAAGAGAACCTATTGCGGACACAATAGGTCTACCAGGTGGGTTTTCTAAAGATTTATGTATTTTCGGGATAATGTATATTGTGGGGATCACTGGTTTATCCACTATAAGAAACTCTTTTTCTTTTTTAGTAATGTGCCCTATTTCGTATGCGTTAAGAACCAAATTATCAATATAGCGTTTTAATACCTCTGTGGGATCATTATCTAACCTCTGGTAGAACTTTCTATCGCTAAGTTGTCTATTAACTTCTTTCACATACATATCTTTATCCAAAACCACTATGGCGCCTCCTTTATCAGCCGGTTTTATAATTATAGTAGAATTTTCTTGTAAGGATTTGATGGCTCGCTTCTCGCCTACTGTTAGGTTGTGGTATGGTAACTTCCCCTTCTCATCTATTGCTTCTATTTGTTGCAAAACAACTCGTTCGAAAGCTTCAATGAGAGGGTCTGTTTGGGGGGGTGGAACCCATTTTGATTTCTTAGTAATGACAGATATATCTGCTGAGGGTGCTATTTGAGTGCTGAAAAAATGCTGAATTCGTATTTTCCTGAAAAACTTATATAAATCTACACGTGTTTCGAAGGGGTCGTATCGTTTAGTGGGAACAAATGATAAACCCTTATTTAAAACTGATATTTCATCTGTTGACAATTGGTATTTTGAGATATTAACCACTATATCATCTGTCAAAAGTCTCTCTCGTATGAGTGGTCCCCTCTCCACTGGCCTCTCCCTTGTCCGCGACCCCGCCCGCGGCCGCGACCTCTGTGAACAACCACTGACTTGTTGGAATACGGATCTCGTCCTTGGTCTTGATTCGGAAGGGAGGGTAGGCGATTCCGGGAGGAACCCCGGCCACCCCCCTTCCAAAGCTGGTTGATGTTCAAAAAATGTGTGTTAGTGTGGTTTTTCTTTTCTTTACACTTTCCTTTTGGTTGCTCACTTCTATCTCTAGGGTCAGGAGCATTAGAGGTAGAGGGCCTACTGTCATCTCCTGATTCACTTCTAACCCTTTTCTTCTTTTGCCCAACCGGGGAGCCCTCTTCAGAATCCTCTAGGGGACTTTCTCTTTGATCAAAAAATGTAGATTTCCTTTGGACCCAAATCCTATCATTTTCTACTCGTTTACACCAATGGTAAACATAGCCACTTCTGTAATCCTCCTCATCTCTCCGAAACTTCTCCATTTTCTTAAACTTCACATCCTTCCGAAATTGTACCATATTTTTGTCATGATCAACATAAATTTTATCGAATGAGTTATCGCATTTTTTTAGTTCATTCAATTTTCCATCGAGTTCTGTCTTATGTAATTCAGATTTTCTATTTGCTGTAGTGATTAAAAGTATCATAAGATCTAGTGAACATTTATTCAATATTGCATTCCAGCAATTGACAAATCCCTGTTCACTTTGATACAGGCCAGGGGCCTTATTCATCCTTAATCCACGTGGGATTATCTTCGACTTACAACACTCAAGGAGATAGGCCGCATGTAATTCTTCCTTGACCAACCGTTTCTTGGTGGATCCTGAGTCTTGCAGCATGTTCACACCCTGGAGAGACATCCTGAGTTTTGGTGATGATGTTCTAGAGAAACCTATCTCCCAAGAGTCCCTGACCAATCCTGAAGAGGAGTATGAAGTTGACCAAACACAAACTCTTTGGGAAGATGTCGTTCGACTCTCGCAACGGTTGGTCAAGGAAGAATTACATGCCGCCTATCTCCTTGAGTGTTGTAAGTCGAAGATAATCCCACGTGGATTAAGGATGAAAAAGGCCTCTGGCCTGTATCAAAGTACAAATATGGTACAATTTCGGAAGGATGTGAAGTTTAAGAAAATGGAGAAGTTTCGGAGAGATGAGGAGGATTACAGAAATGGCTATGTTTACCATTGGGGTAAACGAGTAGAAAATGATAGGATTTGGGTCCAAAGGAAATCTACATTCTCCAGGACCAAGCAGGAAGTCAGTCCTCACATATGGGTGACGTCGGCGCCGACGGAGCCCTCGCGGAGCAATTTTCCCCAGCTTTCAAAGAAAGCCTTTGGGAATTGCAGCGCGCATGCACGGTCCCCTTCCCGCCCAAGGGTGCCATCTTAGCCAGTCTTCTTTTTTCCGCGGAGCCCTTCAGACGTGCCCGTCTTGTCCCCGCTGAAAAAGTTGATTTTTTCGTGTTTAATCTCGTTTTTCTCTATCGGTTCGACGCCGGTCCTTTTCCTGCCCGGACTTGCGACGCCGTTGCGAGTCCTTCTGTTATTTTTCGGTTTTTCTGATTTTCTGTCAGTTTCGTTTTCGGTTTTTCACTGGCAGCCCGGTCCTTTGACCTTGCAGGGGCCCTTTTTCCCCCGATGGCTGCCAGTGGTTTCAAGCGGTGTGTTCAGTGTGACAGAAATATGTCACTCACTGACACACATGATAATTGCCTCCACTGCCTTGGCCCGGATCACGAGGAACTGATCTGTGGGGCCTGCAGCAAGATGTCCTCCAAAGCGTTAAGGAGTCGGCGGCATCAGCGGGAACGAATCTTCGCTGATCCCGCCCGTACCCGGACCTCGTCGGAGGCCTCGGCGTCCAGAGGTTCCAGCTCTGACCATCGCCGGAGTTCCTCCGACAGGGGTTCTCCCTCCGGGGACCATCATCGGAAGGTGAAACCCGCGAGGGCGGCGTCGGTGGACGCTCCTGGTTCCGCGAGGGCCAGGTCGCATAGCCCCGATAGCCGTCCCGGGTCTTTGGAGAAGGAGCATCTGCCGAAGCGACCTCGTCTGGAGTCGGAGTTGCCTGCTCGGGTAAGTCCTGTAGTCCTCCTGGACTCGCCTCAGAGGGGTCCGACGTCCGCCCGAGTCGGGGGCTGCTGGGTCACCTGAGGTCGGACTCAGGTTGACGGCCTTGGAGAGCAGACTCTCTGCCTTCATGGACCAGCAGCGGGCACTGATCGCTAGCCTCGCTGGCGCCTCTGCCCCGACCGCCAGGACGTCGACGTCTAAGTCGACCCCGGAGACCGAGCCGATCCTCGAGTCCATGCGGGCTCGAGTCGATCCTCGGTCGAGGTCACCCTCGGCCTCCCGTTCGGGACCGAGGTCGTCGACGCTGACTCCCTCGGCGTCGGGGCGGCCGACGCCTCCGCCCGCCCGGACCGACCCCACCGATTCCTCCTCGGAGTCGGCCTGGGAGTCTGAAGAGGAAGAGTCACCTGATTCCTTTCGGACTTGGTGTGTCCCCTCGGACTCGCCTGAGTCCGAACCTCGGAAACAGTCCCCTCCGGAGGACGCCCGGTTCTCGGACTTCGTCAGGGATATGGCCAAGGATTTGGCCTTCCCTGCGGATCCCGAGGAGGAGCCCCGAGCCGAAGAGCTCGATGCCCTTCAGTACGACTCTCCCGCCAGGGAGCACTTTACTGTACCGGTTCCTCCCATGCTGGAACGACTACTCTTCCTCATGTGGGAGAGTCCGGCATCGTCGCCGGTGTTAAGCAAGCGGGTCGATTCCATTTATCGAGTCCACAAGAGCCCTGGCTTCCAAAAAGCACAGCTACCGCACCATTCCATGGTGGTGGAATCGGCCATGCATAGGCTTAAGAGCCAGAAGATGCACTCCTCGGTGCCTCCTGGCAGGGAGGCCCGCAACCTGGATGGCCTAGGTAAGAAGTGTTTCCAGGGCTCTATGCTTGCTTGTCGGGTCCAGACCTACCAGCTCTACATGGGCATGTATCTCAGAGACCTGGCTAAAGAGATAGCCGGATTCTCCGCTGGGCTGTCCGAGGAACCTTTGCGGAGGTTCCTAGCCTTGACAACTGGTATTCGGGAATGCTCCAAATTTATGTCTCGAGCAGCCTATGATGGCTTTGAAGCATCGGCACGAGTGGCCGCAGCCGGCATCGGTGCCCGCCGACAGGCTTGGCTTCAGTCGTCTGACCTTGAACCCTGGGTGCAGGACAAGTTGGTGAGAACCTCTTTGGCAAGCCCATGGCTGGAAAGGCTGCCCAAATCGAGACGGAGACTCTCACCAGAACTAGGCTTTCTAGGAAGACCTCCGCCCCTTCCCAGAAGAAGAAGGGCTCGGGAAAGAAGTCCTTTTACCCGAGAAAGGCGGCTGCCTATAAACACTACCCTCAATATCAGGCCTCCGCGGCTCCCCAACAGGGTCAGCAGGCCAAGGGACGGGGTAACGGGTCCCGTAGGCAGCAAGCCCCCAAGCCTGCACCACGGGCCCCTGCTCAGCAGGGTGGGGGTTTTTTACTTCATCAGCATAGCCTCTCCCCCTCAGCTGGTTCCTCCCAGCACAGGAGGCCGGCTGGTTCACTTTGCCCACAGGTGGTCCAACGTCACCTCAGATGCCTGGGTGCTTCAAGTGGTGAGAGAAGGCTATCTTCTCCACTTCCACCAGATCCCTCCCTCCTATTTCCCGGGAGAACCTCCACGACTCCCTCTGCACAGGGACTTACTCCTTCAGAGCAAGTCTTCTTCAGGAACAGGCTGTGGAACCGGTGCCCCACCACCTGCGGGGTCAAGGCTTCTATTCCAGGTATTTCCTAATACCAAAAAGAACAGGAGGCCTCAGACCCATCCTGGACTTGCGCAACCTCAACAAGTTCCTCGCCAGGGAGAAGTTCAAGATGCTTACCCTTGGAATCCTTCTGCCCTACCTCCAGCAGGGAGATTGGCTATGCTCCTTGGATCTAAAGGATGCCTACACGCACATCCTCATCCACCCAAGCCACCGCCAATACCTAAGGTTTGTGGTGGCAGGAAATCATTACCAGTACAGAGTACTGCCCTTTGGCCTATCCTCCGCACCACGAGTCTTCACAAAATGTCTCGCGGTGGTGGCGGCTTATCTCCGGCTTCACGGCCTCTATGTCTTTCCGTACCTAGACGACTGGCTCATCAGAGCATCGTCCTCTCCAGAAGTCACAAAAGCCACACACCGCACGGTGACTCTTCTGCAATACTTGGGCTTTGTCATAAACTTCGCAAAGTCCACTTTGCTCCCCTCACAAGATCTCGAGTTCATCGGCGCAAGATTGCACACTCTTCAGGCACGAGCTTTCCTGCCTCTCGACAGGGCTCAACGGCTCATGGACCTAGCCGGCCGTTTTCGCAGCCAGTCCCTGGTCTCCGCCAGGCGCTTCCTGAGACTACTCGGCCATATGGCTTCCACCGTCCACGTGACCCCCAATGCCCGCCTGAATATGCGGCCTGCTCAGTGGTGCCTTCGCAAGCAGTGGCAACAGGCCTCGGGTGGCCTAGCCGACTTAGTGCGCATCTCCGGCCCGCTGGCCTCTTCTCTACAGTGGTGGCTTCATCGGCCGAACCTGGTGCTCGGAATGCCTTTTCAGTCTCCTCTGCCGGCTCAAGTGCTGCCGACCGATGCTTCTCTCCTAGGATGGGGAGCGCATTGCCAAGGGGCATGTACTCAAGGTCTCTGGACCACGTGGGAGTCTGCGCAGCAGATCAACTTCCTGGAGCTCAGAGCAATCCGTCTGGCTCTCAAGGCTTTCTCCCACCTGACTTCTCACCGGTCCGTCCTTGTCCAGACGGACAATCAAGTTGCCATGTTCTACGTGAACAAACAGGGAGGCACGGGCTCCTTCCTTCTCTGTCGGGAAGCACAGAAGCTCTGTTCTTGGGCCGTCAGCCACGGCATTCTTCTCAAGGCAGTTTATCTCCCAGGCCAAGAAAATTGCCTGGCGGACAAACTCAGCAGAATCCTCCAGCCGCACGAGTGGCGCCTGGATCCCTTGGTAGTTCAGAAACTTTTTCTGAAGTGGGGCCTCCCCACGATGGATCTCTTTGCCAGTCCTCTCAACCGGCAACTTCCTCGCTTCTGCTCTCGGCAGCCGCATCCCCTTCGAGTAGCGGCGGATGCTTTTCTGCTCTCATGGTCGAAAAGCCTTCTGTATGCCTTTCCTCCCATTCCGCTTGTCTCCCGAACTCTTTTCAAGGTTCTCCGAGACAAAGCTTCCATGATCCTGATAGCTCCTCGCTGGCCCAGACAGCCGTGGTTTCCACTCCTGCTACAATTAGCGGTGGAGGATCCGTTCCCTCTGGGGTTTCAACCAGATCTCCTAACATAGGATCAGGGGTCCCTGCTACACCCCAACCTCAGATCTCTACATCTGATGGCCTGGCTGCTGAAAGGGTAGTCCTTGCTCCCCTTCTATTGCCGGCAGAGGTGGAAGAGGTCGTCCTAGCTTCCCGACGACCTTCTACCCGCAAATGCTACGTCCTTAAATGGCGTCGCTTTTCCGCTTGGTGTGCCCAGCAGTCTCAGGATCCCTTCTCCTGCTCGGTGTCGGTGATCTTGCAGTACTTGCTCTACCTCTCTAATCTGGGACTTAAGTCCAACTCCGTCAAAGTTCACCTCAGTGCTCTCTCAGCACATCATGTGCCGGTGGATGGCAGACCTCTTTCCAGCGACCCTCTCGTGGCGAGGTTTCTCCGCGGTCTCCTTCTACTTAAACCACCTCTGCGCCCGCCAGCACCTGACTTGGATCTGAATGTGGTTTTACAGCGGATCACCTGTCCGCCTTTTGAACCTATGGCTACCTGTTCTCTACGTTTTCTTTCTTGGAAAACCTTATTCCTGATAGCCCTCACTTCCGCTAGACGCGTAAGTGAATTGCAGGCCCTCGTGTCTGATCCCCCTTACACTCGGTTCTACAAAAATAGGGTAGTCCTACGGACTCACCCAAAATTTCTTCCAAAAGTGGTCTCCCCTTTTCACATCAATCAGGAGGTGGTACTTCCGACCTTCTTTCCCAGGCCACACTCCAGCCGAGCTGAAATGGTCCTGCATACCCTGGACTGTAGAAGGGCATTGAACTTCTACCTTGACCGTACGCGGGAGCACCGTAAAGCTGCTCAGCTTTTTGTATTTTTTGACCCCAATAAATTGGGGCTCCCGGTCTCCAAGCGTACTCTGTCCATATGGGTTGCTGACTGTATCGCTTGGGCTTATGGGGCAGCCGGACTCTCCTTAAAAAGTCGAGTCACGGCTCATTGTGTTCGGGCGAAGGCTACGTCAGTGGCTTACCTCCGCTCTGTTCCGTTGGCAGACATCTGCCGGGCCGCTACTTGGTCTTCGAGCCAGACTTTTGCGGTCCATTACTGCCTCGAGAGGGAGTCCCGCAGGGACAGTGCTTTCGGACAGGCAGTCCTCCGAAATCTCTTCGAGGTTTGAGCAACTCCTACCCTCCATCCCGGATGGGGGCTACCGGTGGGTAATAATTCAGCGAAGATTCCTTCCTTCTGTACTGCTGAGCTAGAGGGAGCTCATTTTTGTGCTTAGGGTCTCCGGTAGCCTTAAGCTTGGGAGTCCCATATGTGAGGACTGACTTCCTGCTTGGTCCTGGAGAAAGCGTAGTTACTCACCTGTAACAGGTGTTCTCCAGGAGCAGCAGGAATCAGTCCTCACAACCCTCCCTCCTCCCCTTGGAGTTGCGATTATCTGCTTTAGTTTTTTTGCAAATTTTTATGCTGTCTTTTAGCTATGTCATCTGACTGGCTAAGATGGCACCCTTGGGCGGAAAGGGGACCGCGCATGCGCGCTGCAATTCCCAAAGGCTTTCTTTGAAAGCTGGGGAAAATTGCTCCGTGAGGGCTCCGTCGGCGCCGACGTCGCCCATATGTGAGGACTGATTCCTGCTGCTCCTGGAGAACACCTGTTACAGGTGAATAACTACGCTTTTTTTGATCAAAGAGAAAGTCCCCTAGAGGATTCTGAAGAGGGCTCCCCGGTTGGGCAAAAGAAGAAAAGGGTTAGAAGTGAATCAGGAGATGACAGTAGGCCCTCTACCTCTAATGCTCCTGACCCTAGAGATAGAAGTGAGCAACCAAAAGGAAAGTGTAAAGAAAAGAAAAACCACACTAACACACATTTTTTGAACATCAACCAGCTTTGGAAGGAGGGTGGCCGGGGTTCCTCCCGGAATCGCCTACCCTCCCTTCCGAATCAAGACCAAGGACGAGATCCGTATTCCAACAAGTCAGTGGTTGTTCACAGAGGTCGCGGCCGTGGGCGGGGTCGCAGACGAGGGAGAGGCCAGTGGAGAGGGGACCACTCATACAAGAGAGACTTTTGACAGATGATATAGTGGTTAATATCTCAAAATACCAATTGTCAACAGATGAAATATCAGTTTTAAATAAGGGTTTATCATTTGTTCCCACTAAACGATACGACCCCTTCGAAACACGTGTAGATTTATATAAGTTTTTCAGGAAAATACGAATTCAGCATTTTTTCAGCACTCAAATAGCACCCTCAGCAGATATATCTGTCATTACTAAGAAATCAAAATGGGTTCCACCCCCCCAAACAGACCCTCTCATTGAAGCTTTCGAACGAGTTGTTTTGCAACAAATAGAAGCAATAGATGAGAAGGGGAAGTTACCATACCACAACCTAACAGTAGGCGAGAAGCGAGCCATCAAATCCTTACAAGAAAATTCTACTATAATTATAAAACCGGCTGATAAAGGAGGCGCCATAGTGGTTTTGGATAAAGATATGTATGTGAAAGAAGTTAATAGACAACTTAGCGATAGAAAGTTCTACCAGAGGTTAGATAATGATCCCACAGAGGTATTAAAACGCTATATTGATAATTTGGTTCTTAACGCATACGAAATAGGGCACATTACTAAAAAAGAAAAAGAGTTTCTTATAGTGGATAAACCAGTGATCCCCACAATATACATTATCCCGAAAATACATAAATCTTTAGAAAACCCACCTGGTAGACCTATTGTGTCCGCAATAGGTTCTCTTTTGGAACCGCTTTCACAGTTAGTCGATGTCATCTTGCGGCCCTTTGTTATGCAAATGGAGTCATATATACGTGATTCCTCCCACGCTATAGAGATTTTCTCCTCCTTTAGTGGTCTGGGTGATGATGTGCTATTGGTCACACTAGACGTGGAATCATTGTACACAAATATCCCACAAGATGGGGCCTTAAAGGTTATTGAGTACTTCCTAACGGGTAGACAAGATTACAAACGCATTCCCACTAGTTTTCTTTTACTACTTGCTGAACTTGCAATGTGTAGAAATTACTTTTGCTTCCGAGATCTTTTTTATCAGCAGATTAATGGGGTAGCCATGGGGTCCTCCATGGCTCCTGATATCGCCAATCTCTACATGTATCAGTTCGAAAAAGATTTTTTGAGGCAACACCCATTTAAGAACGAGATACTGCTCTGGATCAGGTACATTGATGATATTTTCATTCTATGGAAGGGCTCGGTTAATTTGCTTTCAGAGTTCAATGATTGGATTAATAACCTAGACAACAATCTTAGGTTCCAGCTTACATACGACCCCTCACGTATTCCATTTTTAGATCTCCTTGTTCAAAAAAATGAAGGCTTGCTCACCACATCGTTGTATAGAAAACCCACTGATAAAAATCAATTTCTTCATTATACAAGTTTCCACAATCCCTCTCTTAAGACCAATTTACCTGTGGGGCAATTCCTCCGAGTCAAAAGAGTATGCTCCACTGCACAAGACTTTGAACGGCATGCGCAAGATTTGTCCCAGCGTTTTAAGAAACGACAATATCCGTCCCGTTGCATTGAAGATGCCTACACGAGAGCACGAAGAGAGCCGCGTGACGTTCTACTCAAAACACGAAAGGTTAACCAACAATCCGCACTGGTTTGCCCCCTTTTATATTCCTTAGAATCACGGAGGATTGTACATATCCTCAAAAAAGAATGGCATCTGATTCAGTCACTCCCTGGTTTTCATGACACCTCTCTCATTGTTGCCCACAAAAGAAATGTTAATCTTAGGAATCTGTTGGTTCCATCAGCTTTTACTGAACGTAAGAGATTATCTAAATTTAAGGGCCAATACCAGTGTGGACACTGCTCGGTATGTCTTAATGTCTTGCCCGTGAGGGGTTTTTTTATGCATCCAGATACTCAAAAAAAGTTCTACATCACTGATTTTTCAAATTGTGCAACAGCAAATGTAATATACGTGATACAGTGCCCTTGTGGTAAACTTTATGTAGGTAGGACTAACCGTTGTATACGGACACGTATAGTGGAACATAAAAGTTGCGTACGAAGGAAACTAACTGATAAACCCATTGTACAACATTGGCTGGATATGGGACATACTTTGGCTGACATAAAATTCTTTGTTTTGAAAAAAATACAATTGAACTGGAGAGGGGGAGATATAGTCAAAACTACAGCCAGGTTAGAACAAAAATACATTTTTCTGTTAAATTCCATGGTACCACATGGATTAAACATGGATCAAGACTTATCAGTGTTTTTGTAATTTGGGCTAGGTATACATTAGTAGTTCCTCTCGGGGTTTTGCAACATTTCTTTTAATAGGCTGCGTCTGATAGATTTTTTAATATCTAATGGACCCGCATCTTAGGTTTGAATTCAAAGAAATGTTTTTTATTATATATTTTTTTATGTTATTATTATTATTTTTATTATTATTATTATTATTTTATTATATTACTTTACCATATTATTATTTTTTTATTTTATTATTTTATTACTTTATTTTTTATTTTTTATTTTTAACAACATTATTATTGTTTTTAACAAATTTATTTATTGATTATTTATTTATTGTTTTTAAGTATATTTATATTATGTTTTAATTGGTTTTATATTTTAATCAGTTATTTTACTTTATTATTGCTCAATGTTTCTTAGGGGTCCTTATTATTTACAATTTTATTTATTTATATGTTATCCCCCGAAATCTTTTAAAAAAATGTTCACTGGATAGCATAAAAAAAGTTTAATAGCAAAGAGCTGACAGGTTGAGTTTTCAAATTAACACATTTTTTCCCGCCAAAAAGGGCACTTTAAAAGAAGTACACATGTGCAGTTGTTTGCGATGTTACACTCAGTGCGAGGTGACTGGTTTCATGACGGTAACGAGTGGTTTTCAAGTTTGGATAACCTATTACATGCGGTATGTTTTTAGGAGCCATAAGGGTGTTTTATATTCGCTAAAGCTTTATAAAGTTTAATTTGTCCCCTATAAGTAATATGTGCACGAGGCTAGAACGCATTTTAATTTATATCTCCATTTATTCTAGTATGCAGTGATCAATTGCTCACTGTCTCCGGCAAATAAGAATTTTTTGAATTTTACCAACTGATGGTTTATCATTAGTGTTGTTCATATTAGTTACATGCCATCCTCGTCTTTTCAACATTTCTATCAAGCAAAATACTTTTTGTTTTAGAAACATTTTCCAATAGTACCCTTCACATGATGACAGTCTAGGTTGAATGCTTTTGTTTCTCCCGCCAAAACGGCGTTTTAAAAGAAGCAGGTATGTGCAGTAATGGCGGTTTCATTATCAGCACGAAGTGTCCGTTTCACGGCGGTATCCAGAGATTCATAGGTTAGACAATCTATCAAATGCGGCATTTTTTATGGGCTACAGGGGTATTTTATAAATGTTCAAGAAAGTTTTTTGATCTTCATTGCTCCCCTCAAAACAACGGATATACGGGGCAAGCATATGTCCTTAATTAACATCTAAAATTATGTTATCAGTTGATGGCGACTAGTCGCCATCTGTCTTCGGTATACAAGCTTTTACACAATGTTTCATCTTGTCATTAAAACTATGATTTTACTTGATTAAATAGGTTTAATATTTGGTTTTGCTTGAACATTTGAGAGATGCGTGAAAATTCTTCACTGCACTCCGCCGTTGTTGTCACGACCCTGTACTCCTCACAGTAGAAGTTAATTTACAATATATGTTTTCAATCCAGTAGTATTTTTAGTGCTGCTAATGTTAACATAAGTTAGCTTTAAATAATTAGAACATAAAGATAACAAACTGTTCCTTTCTTCCTTTTTTGGAGTTTTACCGTGGTGACAACTTGCCTATGGCGGTCTGCATGGTTTTAAATTAACTAATCGTGTTAAAACAACCAAAGTGGCATGGTTTAAAATTAGAAAATTAATACAGCACTAAATTAAGATATAAGATATATTTTACACTTGTAGCCTGTCTAAGGAGAGTAAAATACGGGGTTTGAATCACAGCACTCAATAGGTTGTACATAATCTAGTCAATTGAATATGGGGTTTCCCCAATCTATGTTGTTCCTAGGTTTATGATTCCTTTGAAAGATAATAATATTTATTTTTTATTTCATATTGTCTTTGCCAATGTTTGAATTATTTATTGATTTTATTTGTTTGTTTATTTGTTTGTTTAGTTTTTTCATACACAATCACAATTGCATCGCGCACTAGAGGCCGGTGGGTTCCGTGCCTCTGCTCAGCAAAAAGTTTTTTCTGAAAATAGCTTGGTGCATTGGTAGGTTGTAGTATTACTATCTTTAACTTTTTTAATAGTTATGTTATTTTTTAGCAATAATTAATAACTATTGATTTTATGTTTATAATTTTTTATTGTGTTATTTTTTACAAATAATTTTATTTACATTTTTTAAAATCTCTTTTATTTATTTATTATTTAAAAAAAATTTATTATGATTCTAATATTTTTAATTATTTTAATTATTTTAATTATTATTATTTTATTTTATTACATTTCTTTTATATTTCATATTTATTTATATTTTAATTATTTTATTTTTTTAATATTTTTAATTATTATTATTATCATCTTATTTTATCCTATTATTATTTTATTTATATTATGTTTATTATATATTTTTATATTTATTTAATTGAGTTTTAATTTATTTTTGAACATTGGCATTAACATTATATTATTGTTTTTCCAGTCCTCCTCCTCCTCTGCCTTCTCCATTTTCTCTTGTTTCTTTTGTTCTTGTGGTTATACTTAAGAGAAGATTTATGAATATATACACAATAGTTGACACATCCATTTTTTAGTTTTTTAATATTATATTTTATTATTATTATTTTTATTATTATTGTAATTACATTTTGTCATTAATACCACTATATATATTCTTAATGGGACGTAAATTGTATAGTTTTAGTAAGTGAGTTATCGCATTATGAGTGTTTATATGTTTTTAATTACATTTTAATTTATTTATTATTATTATTTGTTATTATTATTATTATTAAGTGGTCTAGTTATAATTTTCACATTTAATTTTTAAATGATTTATTTTAGTTATTTATTCATTTAATGTGGCAATACATGATTTATCTGTTTTTCATGTTTACACAATAATATCTGTTTGCTGTTGGTTTCACATGTATGTATATTTTATAGTGAGCCTATACCCCTGAGGAAGTGGTGTATGAAACACGGCCTGTGTTGGGTTTGGCGCACCTTATCCGTGGATCAATAAAGGTTACTCTTGAACCCCCTGCCACGGTTTCTGACTGGTTCTTGAGTACAGAGCAGACAGAGCTTAAAGATGCTACCATAACTCCCCACTTCGATTTCGCCAACTTAATACTTATAGGCATTTCTAAACAAAACATCAAAAGGATCCAACTTGCGCAAAATGCAACAGCTAGAATTATATTAAAGATAAATTCACTCCAACACATTACACCGATACTAGCATCCCTTCACTGGTTACCAATACAAAGCAGGATAACATACAAAACAATAATAACTACATTCAAAGCCCTAAATGACATGGCCCCGAAGACACTCTGTAACCTAATAAGCAAAGAACCACCTAAGCCCACTCATAGAAAAGGACAATCAAATAAACTTAAAATGCCGAAAGAATATATAAGAACTCACAAATTAACAAATAATAGAGCCTTTTCCCACATAGCCCCAACAGTCTGGAACTCATTACCAGAGGACTTACGATCACTAACAGAGATAACAGAATTCAGAAAAAAATTGAAAACATACTTATTCACTAAACACTATAATACCATGGAAAACCTTCCACTCAACTTAGATAAAGGCTAAACACGAACCTGCCCAAAATCAAGTTTATACTCCCTACTACAAACAATACATACAAAACTTAAATGTATAATCACTCCACTCTTATGCATTGAAATTCTACCTGTATATAGTTACAACTGTCATAATCTGTATATAGTTACAACTGTCATAATCTGCCTATGTTATAGGGACAGTACTTTTGTTTTAACTGTTACACAATCTGTCTTAGTTGAATTATTGAATTATTCCGCTTAGTTTTTAAACCCGTTGTTGTGTAAGTTAAGATGTTCTATGTAAAAAGTTATCATTGTTCTATGTAAAACAAGCTCTGCATTGTTGACTGTTGTTGATTGTACACCGCAACTGATCGCTGGAAGATGCGGTATATAAATAAGTGTTAAATAAATAAATAAATAAAATTACCCCTGCCTACCAACAGCCAGATTAATATGAATAAAATGCTTGTATGCAAATGCTAGAAGTCTAAAAAATAAGATGGGAGAGTTAGAATATATAGCACTAAATGAGAGGTTAGATATGATTGGTAACTCAGAGACATGGTGGAAGGAGGACAACCAGTAAAACACTGTGATACCTGGCTACAAGCTATATCGTAATGATAGAGAAGACCAAATTGGTGGAGAGGTTGCGCTCTGTTAGAGAGGGCATTGAATCACAAAGGATTAAAGTTTTACAGGAAACAAAATTCACTGTAGAATCTCTATGGATTGAAATTCCATGTAAAAAGAGGAAGGGATGGCGATGGCAATGAGGGTGTACTATCCAGAATGAACAAATGGATGATGAAATGCTCAAAGAAATCAGGGAAGCTAACAAAAGTTACAACACAGTAATAATAATGGGTGATTTCAATTACCCCGGTATCGACAGGGTCAGTGTCACGACAGGACATGCTAGGGAGATAAAGTTTCTATACAAAATAAATGACTGCTTCTTGGAGCAGCTAGTTCATGAACCGACCAGACAGGAAGCCATTTTGGACCTAGTCCTTATTGGAACACAAGATCTGGTGCAAGAGATAAGGGTGTTGGGGCCACTTGGCAATAGTGATCATAGCATGATCACATTTGATTTAATAAATGAAGGAAGGACAGTAAGGAAATCCACAGTACTACCTTTTAACTTTCAAAAGGGAGACTATGATAAAATGAGGAAAACAATTAAGAAAAAACGAAAAGGAGCAGTTGCGAAGGTTAAAGATTTATATCAAGCTTGGGTGGTGTTTAAAAATACTATCTTTGAAGCCCAGACCAGCTGTATTCCATGCTTTAAGAAAAGTGGAACAAAGTCCAAAAAACTGCCAGCATGGTTTAAAGGTGAGGTCAGAGAGGCTGTTGTTGCCAAAAAACATCTTTCAGGAAATGGAAAAAGGAGCCAAATGACAAAAACTGGAAACACCACAAGCACTGGCAAGTTAGATGCAAGGCATTGCTAAGGCAGGCAAAGAGAGAATTTGAGAAGAAGCATACTGTGGAAGCAAAAACACAAAGACTTTTTCAAGTACATTCATAGCAAAAAACCTGTGAGAGAGTCAGTTGGACCATTAGATGATAGAGGGGTAAAAGGGGCACTAAGAGCGGACAAGGCCATAGCGGAGAGACTGAATGAATTCTTTGCTTTGGTCTTTACTAAGGAAGATTTTATTTATTTATTTATTTTATTTTATTTTATTTATTTACAGTTCTTCTATACCGCGCTTTTTCGTATCAGTGCGGTTTACAATTAACAGAAATATTGCCTCAGACGAACAGCCATAGGCTTACATTATAACAGGAAGGATAACTTGGGATAGAACAGGGGAACTATGTACAGTTGCTTTATTAACTATTTACAACATATAACCAAGCTGGCAAGGTCTGATTTGGAAACATCAGTGTACCAAGATGTAGAAATGTTACCCATGACTGAAATGGTATTTAAAGGAGATGCTGTGGAAGAATTGAAAGAAATATTGATACGCCAGGAAGATGTATTACAACTATTCGATAAACTAAATAGTAACAAATCTCCTGGATCGGATGGTATACATCCAGGGGTGTTGAAAGAACTGAAATATGAGATTGCAGACCTACTATTAGTAATCTGTGAACTATCATTAAAATCATCTGTAATACCTGAAGATTGGAGGATGGCCAATGTAATGCCAATTTTTAAAAAGGGTTCCAGGGTTGATCTGGGAAACTACAGACCGGTGAGCCTGATGTCAGTACCAGGAAAAATGGTGGAAACCATCATAAAGAACAAAATTACTGAGCATGTAGATAGTCATGGCTTAATGGGAGACAGCCAAAATGGCTTTAGCCAAGGAAGGTCTTGTCTTACTAATCTGTTTTTTTTTGAAGGTGTGTGGTAGACAAAGGTGAGTCGGTTGATATAGTGTACCTGGACTTTCAGAAAACCTTTGACAAGGTCCCTCATGAGAGACTTTTGGCAAAATTAAAAAAAGTCATGGGATAGGAGGCAGTGTACCATTGTGGATCAGGAACTGGTTAAAAGATAGAAAGCAGAGGGTAGGGCTAAATGGCCAATTTTCCCAATGGAGAAAGGTTAATAGTGGAGTACCCCAGGGATCTGTGCTGGGTCCACTGCTTTTTAACACATTCATAAATGATCTTGAAATGGGAATAACGAGTGAGTTTATCAAATTTGCAGATGTCACAAAATTATTCAAAGTTGTTAAAACCCATGAGGATTGTGGAAAATTGCAAGAGAATCTTGATAAATTGGAAGACTGGGCATCCAAATGGCAGATGAAATTTAATGTGGACAAGTGCATAGTTATGCACCTAGGAAAGAAAAACCCAAACTATGGTTACACGATGCAAGGTTCCACATTAGGAACCACCAGCCAGGAAAAACATTTAGGCCTCATTGTGGATAACATGTTAAAACCCTCCGCCCTGTGTTCAACGGCGGCCAAGAGAGCAAAGAGAATTCTAGGTATCATAAGGTAAGGAATGGAGAATAGAACAAAGGATATTATAATGCCTCTGTATTGTTCCATGGTGTAACCACACCTTGAATATTGTGTGCAATTCTGGTCTCCATATCTTAACAAGGATATAATAGAATTAGAAAAGGTACAGAGAAGAGCCACTAAAATGGTAAAGGGGATAGAAGGATACCCCTATGAAGAGAGGCTAAAAAGGTTAGGGCTCTTCAACCTTGAAAAGAGACTGCTGAGGGGAGATATGATAGAGGTCTATAAAATAATTAATGGAGTAGAATGGGTAAACCTAGATCGATTGTTTATGCCATCAAAATATAGAAAGACTAGGGGGCATGCAATGAAGCTACAGGGTAACCTATTTAAGACTAATAAAAGAAAATATTTTTTTCACTCAATGTGTAATCAAACTCTGGAATTTGCTTCCGGAAGATGTAGCAAAAGCTGTTAGTGTAGCCGAATTTAAAAAAGGTTTGGACAAGTTCCTGGAGGAGAGGTCCATAAACCATTGTTAAAGTGGACCCAGAATATCCACTGCTTGCCCCACTACAAGCATTGTGGAACCTGTGCCTTTTGGGAAAACTGCTAGGTACTTGTGACCTAGTTTGGCCACTGTTGGAAACAGGATACTGGGCTTGATGGACCTTGGTCTGACTCAGTATGGCATATCTTATATTTAACAGACAAGCTAGGGGTTCAATCGCTAGCACAAATAGCAACCGTGAGAGGGTAAGAGGGGACAACCCTGCAGAGTTCATCTGTGAAGGGAGAAGCTATTAGATTGAAGGCCATTCACCAATACTCGGGCCTGAGGAGCCGCGTACAATGCTCTTACCCATCCCACATAGCATTCACCCAGACCAATTTGGTTCAGAACTGCAAAAAGTATTCCCATAAAAACACAGTCGAAGACTTTTCTGCATCTAAGAAAACACAGCATGCAGGCTTTGACACAGGGCTGGCCCAAGGATTTCTGCCTAGGGCAGCAGAAATCCTGCCTTCACCGCCTCCCTCCCGCTGATGCCACCTCCCCCCCAGCTGACATCGCTGTCATCCCCCAACTGCTGCTGATTCCATCTTGAGAGGGAGAGGCGGCAGCGGCAGTATTTCCAAAAGCAGCATCTTTTTGCCACTGCTTTTGGAAATACTGCCACTGCCCGCCTTCCCCCCCAAACAGAATCGGCTGCAGCTGGGGGTGTGGCATGGCTGCTCATGTGTGCCGCTGCCATCACCACTACCACTGCTGCCCACCCGTGCCATCCATTCATGTCAGCTACCTTAGATGGCGGCCTAGACACCCGCGACACATGCAGGATTATATTGTGAACATTATCTGTGATTTGTCTACCCCTATTAAAACCTGTTTGGTCTGGGTGAATTAATTCTGAGATAATACTATCCAATCTGTTAGCTAAAATTTAAGCAAAAACTTATCTCCAGGAATAAGCAGGAATGTAGTCTTCACATATGGGTATCGTCGGTGCCGACGGAGCCTGCGCGGGAATGCTCCCCAGCGTCCAATAGGAAAGCTTTAGGGAGCATCCCACAGCGCCTGCGCCTGCGTGCTGCCTTCCCGCCACACTTGGAACACTTTTTAAAACCCGAAGCGGGTTTTTCCATTTTAAAGGAAAAGTTGGGCCTAGTGCCCAAAATGGCGCATGGCACCCGAGGAGAAAATACCTGGAAAAGACTCCAGAAGAAAAGGGGTTTTTTGTTTGGTTTTTTTTTTTAAGAAAAAAGAAAGAAGAACCGGCGGTGTAGCGTCGAGGGAAGGCAGACGCGACCACAAAAAAGAATAAAAGGGAATATTTTTGCGGTGACAGGATGTGCGACCTATCGGCTCCGCGGAAAACGAAGAACTGTCCCTCTCCAGTTCTTCGTTTTCCGCGGAGCCGATAGGTCGCACATCCTGTCACCGCAAAAATATTCCCTTTTATTCTTTTTTGTGGTCGCGTCTGCCTTCCCTCGACGCTACACCGCCGGTTCTTCTTTCTTTTTTCTTAAAAAAAAAAAACCAAACAAAAAAACCCTTTTCTTCTGGAGTCTTTTCCAGGTATTTTCTCCTCAGGTGCCATGCGCCATTTTGGGCACTAGGCCCAACCTTTCCTTTAAAATGGAAAAACCCGCTTCGGGTTTTAAAAAGTGTTCCAAGTGTGGCGGTACCATCTCCGTCACCGACACCCATAAGTGGTGCCTCAAATGTTTAGGTCCTGACTACTCTATTTCGGAGTGTGTTGCCTGTGGAATGATGTCGAAGAGGGGCTGGCAAAACCGAGCTTCTAAACTTAGCACCCTTTTTCCCTCCGATGCAGCCTCTGTGGCATCGACGTTTTCCAGGGCTTCGTCTTCCTCCCATGGATCTCAGGTAACTAAACATAAATATGTCTGGTCCTCAAAGGGTAGATCTCCTAAGCATCGAGATGCATCTGGCATTGCCCTTGAGGGACTTGTACTGGCAAAATTGCCCCGGCAGGAGGCTTTGGCTTCCAAAGCACTAACGGGGCTCCAGGATGTTCGAGGCCTCAACCTCGGCATAACTACTGGTGCCATGCTCTGGGGTACCGGCTGCTTCATCCGGTACTGATACCCAAGCATCGGCAGCATCAATAGACCAGAGATTCTTGGCTATTGAACGCAGTCTGGTGGCTCTTCTCACGGCCTCGATGCCCCTGAAACCGCTTCAGACAATTCAACCGGTACCGGCACCGACACTGGTACTGGTACTGACTGCATCGACATCGGCAGGTATTCTACCGGGACCGAGTCATGCTTATCCATCCGGTATCGACAAGTCAGTACCGGACCCCTCCGATGCCGACTTCGTTCGGTACCAGTATCATGCCTTGCACGATCATCCGGATCGGAGATATTTTAAATCCTCGGATGAGTCTGAAGACTCTGAAAGCTCTGCCGATACCAGAGTACTTCTTCCTGAGGATTCTTCTTCTCCTCAACATAGGATGTCTCCTCCAGAGGATATGTCCTTTCAGGATTTTATCCGAGATGTGGCTCGAGGTCTGTCCATCACAGTGGCTCCTGAAAAAGAGCCTAGGGCAAAGGAATTAGAAATCCTGGTATACCCTAAAGCTCCCAAGGAGGCAGCTACCTTACCTATTCATGAGATCTTGCATGATCTCATGTTAAGGATGTGGGAAACACCTCTAACCATTTTTCCTCACTCTCGAAGGCTCGACACCATGTATCGAGTTCCTCCTTGTCCTGGGTTTCAAAAGACTCAGCTACCACACCATTCCATGGTGGTGAAATCAGCTATGAGAAGGATAAAGAGTGCAAAAAGGCATGCATCTAATCCTCCAGGACTTGAGTGTAGGACTCTTGACGCCTTTGGACGTCGAACCTTCCAGGCTTCCATGCTTTCTGCTAGGATCAGTTCCTATATATTATATATGGGAATGTTCCTTAAGGAGGTCACAGGAGATTTCGAGCTTATGAGCCCTCTCCTTCCTGATGATAAGAGGCAGGATTACCTTGCCCTTGTCAAACATGCTCAGGATGTTTCCAAGTTTGTAAATCATGCAGCCGTTGATTGCTTTGAGTACAGAAGCAGAACCTCTGCTATTGCCATAGGTGCACGTAGGATTGCGTGGCTCCAGGCATCTGACTTGGAACTTTGGGTACAGGATAAACTGGGGTATATTCCTTCAACAGGAGAGAATCTCTTTGGCGAGAATTGGCAGGAAAAAGCTAATGAGATAGATGCTGACAATATCACCTTGGATAGATTTGTCTAAATCTACAGCTGATCCTGCAAGGAAAAAATCCTACAAGAAACCATTCTTCAGTAAGAAGAAGAAGTTTTACACCTCCTATACCCGGCAGGGGCATCGTTTAGGTCAGTCTGCTGAAAAGGGACAGCAGCAACAACCTAGGCAAAGAAAACCAAAAGCTGCTAAGCCTCAACCAGCTCAACAGACTCAGCTTCCACAGGGGCTTTGACTCCTGTCTAGAGAACTTTGCCTTCCTGGCCCTGAATGGCTCAGAGCCTTCCACCATTCCAGGAAGGTTATGTCATTTTGCCCCAGATGGGGGCAGATAACAGCAGAAAATTGGACTCTGTCCATTGTGAGAGAGGGGTACAAGCTTCATTTCCTCAGCATGCCCCCTCCTACAATGTTAAGACAGTTCAATTCTCAGACCTCTCTCAATGCCCAGTTAGGGCAAGAGGTCACTCTGCTTCTTGCCCAGGGGGCAAAAGAAGAGGTACCCATTCTCCAACAGGGTACAGTGTTCTACTCCCCCTAAATCCTTATTCCAAAGAAAACAGGAGGACACAGACCCATTTTGGACCTCAGAGAATTGGAAAAATTCCTGTTCAAAGAGAAGTTCAAAATGATTTCTCTAGGAACTCTGCTGCCATACCTTCAGAGTCAGGATTGGCTTTGTTCTCTAGATCTCAAGGATGCGTACACTCATGTTCTCATCCATCCAACTCATCGAAAGTTCCTTTGCTTTCTATTTCAAGGGAAGCACTACCAATACAGGGTTCTTCCTTTTGGCCTGGCCTCGGCACCAAGGCTGTTCACAAAATGCATGGCTGTGGTGGCAGCATTTCTCCGCACCCTAGGAATATTTGTCTTCCCTTACTTAGACGACTGGCTCATTCGAGCCCCTTCAGAGCCAGAGGCCAGGATTTCTCTCTCTCGCACAATGCACATCCTTCAGTATTTGGGACTTGTCATAAACTTCCCAAAATCCAACCTTGCTCCCCCTCAGTCTCTAGAGTTTATAGGAGCTCTGCTGGATACCAGACAGACAAGGGCCTATCTTCCACAGCCCCGCTGCCTTCGCATTGTGCAGTTAGCTTCCCAAGCAGTGCTAAAGCCTCACCTCACTGCTCGGGAAATGTTACAATTGCTAGGCCACATGGCATCCACCGTGCATGTGGTTCCTTATGCTCGCCTCCATATGAGGGCAGCCCAGTGGACTTTATACACTCAATGGACTCAGGCATCAGGTTGTCTGTCAGACAAAATAACAAACTCAGATCGTCTTATTTTGTCCCTCCAATGGTGGCAGTCACCCCAAAACCTTTTGGTGGGGTCCCCTTTCCAGCAACCCCCACCCCAAGCAACTCTGACAACAGATGCCTCACAGTTGGGTTGGGGAGCCCACCTGCAAGGTCTCTCTACCCAGGGTACCTGGACTCCACAGGAGACCTATCTACACATCAATCTCCTGGAACTCGGAGCAATTTTCCTTGCTCTTCGAGTATTCCACACCCAGCTCAGCTACAAGACAGTCCTAGTTCAAACGGACAATCAGGTAGCCATATTCTATGTGAACAAGCAGGGCGGAACAGGCTCTCTTTCGCTCTGCAACGAAGCTTTGCGACTATGGGCCCTCACCAGAGAGCATCAGATTCATCTCCTTGCGGTGTATCTTCCAGGCATTCAAAACTCGTGGGCAGACAGACTCAGTCGAGTTCTGCTCCACACGAATGGTCTCTCCATGCCGACCAAGTGGCCCAAACCTTTCAAATTTGGGGAATCCCGGACATAGACCTCTTTGCAAGTCCGCTGAATGCCAAACTTCCCCAGTTCTGTTCCAGAATTCCGGCTCAGGGTTGTCAGGCCAGGGATGCTTTCTTCCTCCACTGGGGCCAGGACTTCCTGTATGCCTTTCCACCCATTCCCCTAATTCCCAAAACCTTGTTCAAGCTTCAGAGAGACAGAGGTCATATGATTCTCATAGCTCCACATTGGCCACAGCAAGTGTGGAACCCTCTGCTCCTACATCTCTCTCAAGCTCCGCCTCTGGAGTTAGGATCTGCTCCAGATCTCCTTTCTCAGGAGGATGGGATGCTGTGGCATCCGAATCCCCAGTCTCTGCATCTCAGGGCCTGGTTGCTGAAAGCCTAGAACTTCATGGTCTTAACCTTTCTCAGCAGGTAAAGGATATCCTTTATGCTTCCAGGAAACCTTCCACAAGACACTCTTATGCTTTCAAGTGGAAAAGGTTTACCATATGGTGCTCGCAGAAGGGTCTTGACCCTCTTGCGATACTCCAGTAATGATTCCAGAGGTATCTCCTTCATTTGTCTAATACAGGGCTTAAGACCAATTCAGTGAGAGTTAATTTGAGTGCTATTGCAGCTTCTTTAAAGCCTCTAAATCAGGGGTCACCAACCTGCGACCCGCGGGCCGCATGCGGCCCATGAGGTCCCTTCGTGCGGCCCGCAAGGCTCTACCCCGGTGCGGCCCGCCAAGGATTTATTTACACGATGGGGAGCGAGGAGGAGCTTACCTTCCTGTTCCCTGCAGGTCTCGTCATCAGTCCAGTGGACCTTACCTTCCCCCTCCCTGCAGGTCTCGTGGATCAGTTCACCTAAACTGAAGTTGGGAGGCACCTGAGAGCAGGGAGCTGCAATATTTATTACAAAGGAGTAAATCAAGATTTGAGGACCTGGTTGCAGCAGTTTTGCCTTCATCACTTTTAAAATACAGGTTAGAGCTGATTTGATAATCATTATAATTCATGGTGTAATTATTCCCGTGAGCATTGTTTTTTTTCGCGGGGGCGGGGAGAAGGGGGGTGCGGCCCGCGAGGCTCCCGGTAGTCAGCTGTGCGGCCCGCGGCCCTCTGGAGGTTGGTGACCCCTGCTCTAAATGGACAACCTATTTCCTCTGATCCTCTCATAGCGAGATTTATGAGAGGCCTTCTTTTAACTAAGCCTCCCATTAAGCCACCACCGATGTCTTGGGACTTAAATTTGGTTCTTGGGAAGCTCATGAAGCCGCCTTTTGAACCATTAGCCACTACCTCTTTGAAATTCCTTTCCTGGAAGGTCATCTTTCTTATTGCATTCACATCAGCACGTCGCATCAGTGAATTGCAAGCATTGGTGGCTGATCCTCCTTATACAAGGTTCCATCACGATAAGGTAGTCCTTAGGACTCATCCACACTTTATGCCAAAGGTGGTATCACCTTTTCATTTAAATCAAGCAGTTTACCTTCCTGTATTTTTCCCAAGGCCTCACGTCTCAAATGCAGAAAGGAATCTTCATACTTTGGATTGTAAAAGGGCTTTGGCCTTTTACTTGCAAAGGACACAGCAACACAGAAAGTCCTCTCAACTCTTTGTTGCTTTTGATCCTGGTCATTTGGGACTTCCAGTCTCCAAAAGAACACTGTCCAGCTGGATTGCAGTGTATTTCTTTTGCCTATGAGAGTAAGAACCTTCCTCTTGAAGGCCATGTCACAGCTCACAGTGTGAGAGCCATGGCAACCTCCATGGCTCATCTTCACTCTGTGTCTATCGACGACATCTGTCGAGCAGCTACTTGGGCCTCGGTTCATACCTTCACAGCCCATTACTGCTTAGACAAGGACTCCCGCCGGGATGCCTTGTTTGGTCAGGCTGTTCTTCAACACCTGTTCCATACTTAATCAACTCCTATCCACCATCCCAGGTAGGATGCCAGAGATCCATGGGGGGGAATTGGAGACCTTTCACAAGGGTACACAACCTCTGGGGTTTCTCCCTGGCACCTGCAGCTAGGGAGTCCCCATATGTGAAGACTACATTCCTGCTTGTTCCTGGAGATAGCATAGTTACTCCAGGAACAGCAGGAATTTAGTCTTCACAACCCACCCACCTCCCCTAGGAGTTGTATCTCTCTATCTCTCTCTTTCTCTCTTTCCCTCTCTCTTTGTTTCAGCTTTAAACTCAACTGGAGTGGGACAGTTGGGAAAGGCGGGAAGGCAGCACGCAGATGCTGTGGGATGCTCCCAAAAGCTTTCCTATTGGACGCTGGGGAGCGTTCCCACGCAGGCTCCGTCGGTATCCGACGATACCCATATGTGAAGACTAAATTCCTGCTGTTCCCGGAGATCACCTTTTACAGGTGAGTAACTATGCTTTATATCACTATTTAACAAAAATATCGGACGATAGCTACCATGTTCCTCAGGGGCTTGGCCTCCCTTAGGAATAAGGGAGATTTCATCATCATACTTGGTAACATAGAAACATAGAAACATGATTGTTTATTGTTTATTGTTTATTTCACATTTACTATACCGCCTCTCGTTACACCGAGGCGGTTTACAATTAAAACAAAATAGAGGTTAAAAAGAAAGGAAATTACAATAATTAAAAGCAGAAAGGAGAGTAAAGGCAGAAGCAATACAAACAGAAAATAGAGAGAAGTCTTCAGAGGGGAAAAGCTAGTGAGAAAAGATGGGTTTTAAGAAGAGAGCGGAATTTAGGGTAGGATTCTTCTGTGCGGAGGTTAGTAGGGAGGGAATTCCAAAGAGAGGGTCCTAGGTAGTAAAATGCAGATTTTCTGGTGGATTGCAAATGGGCTTTGGAGGGTGCAGGGAGGTGCAGACGGTTAATGTGAATGGACCGGAGGCTGCGAGAGGGGTTATGATAAGTCAGTAAATCAGAAAGGTAGGCAGGAGTTGAATGATAAATGGCTTTGTGAGCTAAAGTGAGAACCTTAAATGTTATTCGATAGTCAAGTGGCAACCAGTGGAGGTGATAAAGCAGAGGGGTGATATGGTCACGTGGGGAAGCGTGGAGGATCATGCGGGCAGCTGTATTCTGGATCAGTTGGAGACGGTGTTTTTGAGCTTTAGGGAGACCAGCAAAAATAGTGTTACAGAAGTCTAATCTAGTGATAACCAACGAGAGCAGAAGAGTAGTGAGGGCCTGAGTAGACAGAAAGGGACGTACGGCACAAATTTGTCTAAGACATAGAAAAGAACAGCGAGAAACATGAGAGATATGGTCTTGAAAACTGAGATTGCTGTCAAGAAATACCCCAAGGTAGCGGAGTTTGGAAGCCACAGTGATGGGGGAACCAGCAAGGGATGGAGAAAGAGACGGGACAGGAGAGGTGTGAGGAAACCAAATTGCGGCGGTTTTAGAAACATTGAGCACTAAGCAGTTAGAGGAAAGCCAAGTGGAAATAGTGACAGACCACAAGGCCCATCTAGTCTGTCCTTCCATAACAACTACAACAGTCCACTTTTTACCTTTAGAGATCCTCTGTATTGGTCCCATGCTTTTTTGAATTCAGTTACTGTCCTCATCTCTACCACCTCCACTGAGAGACTATTCCACGGATCCACTACTCTTTCCGTAAAGAAATATTTCCGCATATCACTCCTGAATCTATCTCCCTTCACCCTCATCCCATGTCCCCTCGTAGCAGAACTTGCTTTCAATTGAAAGAGGCTCTCTCCCTGAACATTTATGCCACGGAGGTATTTAAACATCTCAATCATATCACCTCTATGCCGCCTTTCCTCTAAGGTGTACATATTAAGATCCTTAAGTCTGTCCTCATATGCTTTATAATGAAGCCCATTAATCATTTTAGTAGCAACCCTCTGCACCGACTCCATCCTGTTCACATCCTTTTGAAGGTGCGGTCTCCAGAATTGCACACCATACTCCAAATGAGGTCGCACCAAAGACTTATACAGAGGCATTATCACCTCCTTTTTTCTGCTAGCCATTCCTCTCCGTATGCACCCAAGCATCCTTCTAGCTTTTGCCGTCGCCTTTTCTACCTGTTTAGCTACTTTAAGATCATCAGACACAACCACGCCTAGGTCCCGCTCTTCTTTAGTGGACAAAAGTACTTCACCTCCTATACTGTATTGCTCCCTTGGATTGCTGCAGCCCAAATGCATGACCTTACATTTTTTAACATTAAATCCCAGCTGCCAAATTCTAGACCATTCTTCAAGCTTAGCTAGATCCCTCCTCATGTTATCTACACCTTCCTGGGTGTCTACTCTATTGCAGATTTTGGTATCATCCGCAAAGAGGCAAACCTTACCCGACAGCCCTTCCGCTATATCACTAACAAAGATGTTAAAAAGAATCGGAACAAGGACAGATCCCTGGGGCACACCACTGGTAACATCCTTCTCCTCAGAGTGAGCTCTATTTACTTGTACTCTTTGTCGCCTCCCACCCAACCAATTTCTAACCCAAGCAGTAACTTTAGGGTCCATCCCTAGGGTGCTCAGTTTGTTTATAAGTCACCTGTGAGGAACAGTGTCAAAGGCTTTACTGAAATCTAAATACACCACATCTAGAGCTCTCCCTCGGTCCAACTCCCTGGTCACCCAGTCAAAGAAATCAATCAGATTTGTCTGACAAGACCTGCCTCTGGTGAATCCATGCTGCGTCGGATCCTGTAATCCGCCGGACTCCAGAAACCTCACTATTTTCTCTTTCAGCAGCATTTCCAATAATTTACTCACCACCGAAGTTAAACTAACCGGCCTGTAGTTTTCAACCACATCCTTACTTCCGCTTTTGTGTAAAGGCACCACATGAGCCTCTCTCTAGTCCTTTGGCACCACTCCCGACTCCAACGAGGCATTGAAAAGGTCAGTCAGTGGAGTTGCTAGAACGTCCCCAAGTTCCCTCAGTATTCTAGGGTGTATCCCATCCGGTCCCATCGCTTTGTCTACTTTAAGTTGAGCTAGTTTCTCACGAACACAGTCTTCTGAAAATTGTTCAAGATGTCCCTTGCTTCTGTTCTTATTTGTGGGTGTTTTCTGAGGTCCTGCTCCTGGTTCTTCATCTGTGAACACAGAACAAAAATATTTGTTAAGCAATTCCGCTTTATCCTTATCAGCTTCTACATATTCCCCCCCTGCACCCTTGAGTCTGACAATACCACTTTTGCCCTTCCTCTTCTCACTAATATATCTGAAAAATGTCTTATCCCCCCATTTTATTGCATTGGCTATTTCCTCCTCCTTTTGAATCTTTGCCTTCTTGACTACTTTGCTAGCTTCTCTAAGTTTTTCCAAATACAGATGCCTGTCTTCCTCTCTCTGTGATCTCTTGTATTTCATGAAGGCCTCCCTCTTTTTCTTCACTTGTTCAGCTACTTCCTTCGAAAACCATAGCGGTCTCCTGTTCCTTTTGCCTTTATTTACCATTTTAACAAAAAGGTTGGTTGCCTTTAAAATACCCCCTTTCAGTTTTGCCCACTGTTTTTCTACATCCCCCAGCTGTTCCCATCCCACTAACGATGCCCTGAGGTATTGGCCCATCTTCGCAAAGTTAGTCTTCCTAAAGTCTAAGATCTTCACCTTGGAATGGATTCTAACAGCCCTAGTCTTAATACTGAACCACACCATCTGGTGATCACTGGATGCAAAATGATCTCCCACTACAACATCAGAAACACTTTCACCATTGGTAAGCACCAAGTCCAGTATGGCCCCTTCACGTGTGGGGTCTGTTACCAATTGCCTGAATAGTTCTCCCTGTAGAGAATCCAGGATCTCCTTACTTCTAGATGATACTGCAGCAGGAATGTGCCAATCAACATCTGGCATATTGAAATCTCCTAGCAGTAGCACTTCCCCTTTCCAAGCAATGCTGCGTATATCTTCAATTAACTCTCTGTCCACCTCTTCCTCTTGTGAGGGAGGTCTGTATATCACACCAATGCAAATAGATTTCTCTTTCCCTCTTTCTAGTTTAACCCACAATGCCTCCTCTCTCCCTTTTAAGCTCTGTAATTCCAAAGCTTTAATAGTAGTTTTTACATATAGTGCCACTCCTCCTCCCCTTCTTCCTACCCTGTCCTTTCTGAATAAAGTATAGCCAGGTATAGTTACATCCCAGTCATGGTTTTCTGTGAACCATGTTTCTGTAACTGCCACTAAATCCAAGTCAGCCACTCCCACCAAAGCTTCAACTTCAGGGATCTTATTTCCCATGCTACGGGCATTAATACACACTGCTTTCCATATGTTACCCCTGTTACCCATTTCCATAAAGGTATTTAATGTATCACCTACCTGGGGGCTTTCACTTACCTGGGGGCTTTCTTCACCCATCCCCAACGAATCTAGTTTAAAGCCCTCTTCAGTAAATTAGCCAGTCTACTACCAAAGATGCGTTGACCTTTCTTGGACAGATGGATGCCATCTCTGCTCTGCAACCCTTGGAACAGCATCCCATGGTCTAGGAAACCAAAACGCTCTCGAAGACACCATCCACGCAGCCATGCATACATATTTGGAGGTAGGCAACCAGCAGCCAGAGCCTCATTAAATACTTGAGGCCTTATTGGTGCCAGTGTGTCCTTTAACTCCATATACCATTCTATGGGGAATCCATCTGATCCCATCACTTTCCCTGAGGCTAGTGAGGATATGGCCTGGGTGATCTCAGGGACAGATAAATCATGATCTAGCAAGGCATGCTGCTGGGCATAGAGCTCAGGAAGTCGAGTCAAGTCTAAGAAGGCAGTGATGGCTGTAGGGGTTGCAGAGATATCGTAAGTGTACAGAAGGGAATAGAAATCCCTAAACACCTGAGTAATCCCAGGGCTGTCCTTCCACAGCACACAATCTGTCACCCTCATCTTTTGGTACTCCACTGCACTAACATGCTCTTCTATCTCGGTGACCTTAAATACCAAAGAGTTGAAGCGCTCTGTAAAACTGGCTGTAACAGTGGTGATGATTTCAGCTTTTGAATTGCAGATTTCTAGTAAGGAGGAGTGCTTTATTGTCCATTCCATTGGGTTCAGGATTCCTGCTGTCCACGGACTCTTCATCAGCTTCTATGGCAGCACGAGGCCCCAACTCTGCCGGAGGGTTATGTTTTGCCTTATTAGCATACATTTCCCTAATGGTTTTCTCAAAGCACGTCTTTTCAACCTTAAGCATTGTGTTGGCAATCTTCTTAGATACGGGGGCGACAGAGCCGAAAATATCTGTTTGATAATGAGGTGGCTCAGAGCTGAAAAATTACCCTCCAATCAAATCAGCGCCAGAACCGGAAACCCCCATCTTTGTTTAGAGTTGTACCTGTTGCTCCATGCTGCTCTGTTAGGTTACCCCTCTCTATATCTTTGTTTAGGCATAGTACTTGCCACTCCATGCAGTTTATGTGTGTATATGCTAATCAGTCAGGGTTTACTCCTGGCAACCCAGCAGTTCCTGGGTTTTCTTGGCCAGGTATAACCAGAAGGAGATGGTCAGGTCTTTCTTTTGAGGCATTGGATGGTAAAGTGACTTGCCCAAGGCCACAAGGAGTGCCAGTTGGAATCAAACCTACTACTACTGAACATTTGTATAGCGCTACAAGATGTTTGTAGTGCTGCAAAGATGGTCCCTGCTTTTTAGAGCTTACAATCTAGTCAAGGCAGACAATGCAGTAGCTGTAGACATAGGATACATCTAGGGGGAATGGTAAGGAAACACAAAGGAGACCAGGTGAGTCAAGATCTAAAAGTGACAGCGAAGATGTGAATTTTCAGCCTTGATTTGAAAACAGCCAGCGATGAAGCCTGACGCACAGACTCAAGTAGTTTGTTCCAGGCATAAGGAGCAGCAAGGTGAAAGGAGCGAAATCTGGTGATTTGGAGCCTGCATCAGAAGACTTATGAGAAGAGACTTGAAGACCTAAATATGTACACTCTGGAGGAGAGGAGGGACAGGGGAGATATGATTCAGACTTTTAAATACTTAATATTAATGAACAAACAAACCTCTGCCAAAGACGGGGAAGCTGTAAAACTAGAGAGCATAACATGAAGCTGCAAGGGGGTAAACTGAAAGGTAATGTCAGGAAAGCGTAGTTACTCACATGTAACAGGTGATCTCTGGGAACAGCAGGAATTTAGTCTTCACATATGGGTATCGTCGGTACCGACGGGAGCCTGCGCGGGAACGCTCCCCAGCGTCCAATAGGAATGCTTTTAGGAGCATCACTCAGCACATGCGTACTGCCTTCCCGCCTTTCCAACTGTCCCTCTTCAGTTAAGTTTGTAGCTGAGTGAAAGGATAGAGGAAGAGAGCAAAGAGACAGACAACTCCTAGGGGAGGTGGGTGGTTGTGAAGACTAAATTCCTGCTGTTCCCGGAGATCACCTGTTACAGGTGAGTAACTACGCTATCTCCAGGAACAAGCAGGAATGTAGTCTTCACATATGGGGACTCCCTAGCTGAAGATGCCAGGGAGATAGCCCCAGGAAATACTTTTTCACTGAAAGGGTGGTGGATGCTTGGAATGCCCTCCCGATGGGAATGATGGGGCAAATACATTGACAGAATTCAAAATGGTATGGGACAGACACAGTGAATCCCTTTATAGTAACAGGATAAAATCAAAATAAACATAACTATCTTTTATATCTCAATATATAGGGGTGACTTATACAGAGCGGTGGGTACACCCCTAAACAAAGGCATGGGGAGGGGTCATCTGCATGGAGCGGCAGGTGCATCTACTCTTGCCACCTTGCTGGGCAGACTAGTTGGACTATACTGATTTTTATCTGCCATCATATACTACGTTACTATATAGAGATATACATAGAAACATAGAAATATGATGACAGAAAAAGACCACATGGCCAATCTAGTCTGTCCTTCCATATCAACAACTACAACAGTCCCCTTTTTACCTTTAGAGATCCTCTGTGTTTCTCCCATGCTTTTTTTACTTCAGTTACTGTCCTCATCTCTACCACCTCCACTGGGAGACTATTCCACAGATCCACCACTCTTTCCGTAAAGAAATATTTCCGCATATCACTCCTGAATCTATCCCCCTTCACCCTCATCCCATGTCCTCTCGTAGCAGAACTTCCTTTCAATTGAAAGAGGCTCTCTCCCTGAACATTTATGCCATGGAGGTATTTAAACATCTCAATCATATCACCTCTATCCCACCTTTCCTCTAAGGTGTACATATTAAGATCCTTTATAATGAAGACCACTAACCATATGCTTTATAATGAAGACCACTAACCATTTTAGTAGCCACCCTCTGCACCAACTCCATCCTGTTCACATCCTTTTGAAGGTGCGGTCTCCATAATTGCACACTATACTCCAAATGAGGTCGCACCAAAGACTTACACAGAGGGACTATCACCTGCTTTTCTGCTAGCCATTCCTCTCCGTATGCACCCAAGCATCCTTCTAGCTTTTGCCGTCGCCTTTTCTACCTGTTTAGCTACTTTGAGATCATCAAACACAACCACGCCTAGGTCCCGCTCTTCTTTAGTGAACAAAAAGTACTTCACCCCCTATACTATATTGCTCCCTTGGATTGCTGCAGCCCAAATGCATGACCTTACATTTTTTAACATTAAATCCCAGCTGCCAAATTCTAGACCATTCTTCAAGCTTAGCTAGATCCCTCCTCATGTTATCTACACCTTCCTGGGTGTCTACACTATTGCAGATTTTGGTATCATCCGCAAAGAGGCAAACCTTACCCGACAGCCCTTCCGCTATATCACTAACAAAGATGTTAAAAAGAATCGGACCAAGGAGAGATCCCTGGGGCACACCACTGGTAACATCCTTCTCTTCCGAGTGAGCTCCATTTATCTGTACTCTTTATCGCCTCCCACCCACCCAATTTCTAACCCAAGCAGTAACTTTAGGGTCCATCCCTAGGCTGCTCAGTTTGTTTATAAGTCACCTGTGAGGAACAGTGTCAAAGGCTTTACTGAAATCTAAATACACCACATCTAGGGCTCTCCCTCGGTCCAACTCCCTGGTCACCCAGTCAAAGAAATCAATCAGATTTGTCTGACAAGACCTGCCTCTGGTGAATCCATGCTGCCTCGGATCCTGTAATCCGCTGGATTCCAGAAACCTCACTATTTTCTCTTTCAGCAGCGTCTCCAATAATTTACTCACCACCGAAGTTAAACTAACCGGCCTGTAGTTTTCAACCACATCCTTTCTTCTGCTTTTGTGTAAAGGCACCACATGAGCCTCTCTCCAGTCCTTTGGCACTACTCCCGACTCCAACGAGGCATTGAAAAGGTCAGTCAGTGGAGCTGCTAGAATGTCCCCAAGTTACTTCAGTATTCTAAGGTGTATCCCATCCGGTACCATCGCTTTGTCTACTTTAAGTTGAGCTAGTTTCTCACGAACACAGTCTTCTGAAAATTGTTCAAGATGTCCCTCGCTTCTTTTCCTATTTGTGGGTGTTTTCTGAAGGCCTGCTCCTGGTTCTTCATCTGTGAACACAGAACAGAAATATTTGTTAAGTAATTCCGCTTTATCCTCATCAGCTTCTACATATTCCTCCCCTTCACCCTTGAGTCTGACAATACCATTTTTGCCCTTCCTCTTCTCACTAACATATCTGAAAAATGTCTTATCCCCCCATTTTATTGCATTGGCTATTTCCTCCTCTTTTTGAATCTTTGCTTTCCTGACTACTTTGCTAGCTTCTCTAAGTTTTTCCAAATATAGATGCCTGTCTTCCTCTCTCTGTGATCTCTTGTATTTCATGAAGGCCTCCCTCTTTTTCTTCACTTTTTCAGCTACTTCTTTCGAAAGATCTGGGAGTCATCAGCATAAAGATTGTACTGAAAGCCATGGGAAGAGATGAGTGCACCAAGGGACTGGGTATAGATAGAGAAAGAGAGTGAACCCAAAACAGATCCTTTGGGTACACCAACTGAGAGTGGGATAGCAGTAGAGGAGGATCCACCAGAACAAACACTGAAAGAGTCATGGGAGAGATAAGAAGAGAACCAGTATAGCACAGAGCCCTTAAAACCAAGCAGGGACAAGGTATCAAAGAGAAGGTTGTGGTCAACAGTGACAAAAGCAGTAGAAAGGTCAAGAAGAATGAAGATCAAGTAAAGGCCCTTGGATTTTGCTAGGAACAGGTTGCTGGAGACTTTGGCAAGAGCAGTTTCAGTGGAATGTAAAAGAAGAAAGCCTGATTGTAAAGGATCCAGGAGGGCTTGCGAGGAAAGAAAGTTGGCAACAACGGTGAACCACACATTTAAGTAGTTTAGAAACAAAGGGGAGAAGGGAGATGGGTCAATAATTAGTAGGACAGGCAGAGTCTAGTGAGGGTTTCTTGAGGAGAGGACCACAGCATGCTTGAAGGCTGCAGGGACAGTTGCAGTGGAGAGCAATAGGTTGAGAATATGAGAGATGGAAGGGACAGTAGTGGAGGAAATGTAGCTTAGGAGATAGGTGGGAATAGGATCAGAGGAGCAGATAGTATGGAGGAGAAAGAAGGTGTGTGGTTTCCTCCTCAGAGATCATAGAAAAGGAAGAATGGGTAGCAGAGGGAGGGGAGGAAAGCTGGGAGTGAAGCGGGGAATTGGAGTGTGATCTTGTAGATTTTGTCATGGGAAATAGTCAGCCAGGGTTTGGGTAGAAAGGGAAGGAGGGGTCGGAGGTGGAGGCACCTTAAGGAGAGAGAGTTGAGAGTTGTAAAGAGACGGTGAGGGTCAGAGGCAAGAGAATTAGTCAGATGGACATAATAGTCATGGCGAGTACTATGGCTGACTGGAAAGAGACAAGCATGAATTTGAAGTGTAGAAAGTCAGCAAGGGTACAGGATTTGATCCAAGCGCACTCAGCTGAATGGGCACAGGAATGTAGATAGCGGGTAGTAGAAGACAGCCAGGTCTGGGGTATAGTATGCCTCACAGAACGTGGCATGGGCAGAGCAAGAGCATCCAGAGCAGAGGAGAGTGCAGCATTATAGAAAACTACTGCCTCATCATTAGACTCATATGACATAGTGGAGGAAAGAGGAAATGAGACAGTGGAGGAGAGAGCCAAGGGTCAATAGCATGAAGATTTCTAAAGAGGTTGGAGGAGACAGGGTGAGATTGAGGCGGTGGGTGATGAAGAATGAAGCTTAGCAGATGATGGTCTGATAAAGGAAGAACTGAGGTACAGATGTTTGAGGGTAAGGAATTAGAGAAGAATATAAGGTCAAGGAGTAGCTGTGCTGGTGAGTGAGGTCAAATGAGGAGGTAAGGGAAAGAAGCTTTAAAGTATAAGGGTCAGAGGAGTTATCAACATGAATGTTCAAATCCCTGAGAATAAGGGAGGGGGAAGAGGAATCCAGAAAGAAGGAAAGCCATGAGTCAAAGTCAGAGAGAAAGGTAGAGGTGGACTTGTCAGGAGGTTGATAAGTAACAGCTAACCAGAGAGGTAGTGGAGTAAAAAGGCAGATGGAGTGGACTTCAAAGGAGAGAAAGGAGTGAGACTGAGGCAGCAGGAGGGGTTGAAATTGGCAGGAAGGAGAACGTAGAAGCCCAACACCACGGCCAGTGAGACAAGGCGTATGGGAGAAATGATAGCTGCCATGACATAGAGCAGCGACTGATGTTGAGTTTTCTGGGAGGAGTCAGGTCTCAGTTAGAGCAAGAAGATGGAGAGCATTAGCGATAAAGATATCATGAGAAAGGCAAGTTTGAGATGGAGTGTGCGTTTCACAAAGCATATGAGAAAGGGAGAGAGGACGTGGAAAGGAGAGGGATATGAATAAGATTTGAGCTGTTACATGAAAATCTGTTCTGGGAGTGTGACAAAAATCTAGGGGGGGGGGGGCCAGGGTTGAGGTTGATATCTCTGGAAGAGAGAAGGAGACTGAGTAGAAAAGTGTGGGGCAGAGAGACAGCACGGTGGTAATGAGGGAGAGGTTGTTTGAGATAGAGGAGATGGCCGAATGAGAGGGAGAAAGTGGCGAAGCTCCAGAGCTGATGATAGGGTAGAGGACCCTGGTCTGTAGGTCACTAGATTGCTGCTTCAACCACTAGGTTACTCCCCCACCATGCAATTTACTCTTTATTTGTTGCGATGTAAAAGTTATTTAAGTTTGCTTTGGTTCCCTCCTCTTGCTATATGGAGGTCTTCTGTGTCTGTTGCATGCCTTTTTGAATTCCGTCACTCTTTTGTCCCCACCACCTCTACCGAGGGGGGAGGAAGGATGTCATTCCAAGCATCCACAACCTAGTGGAAAAATATTTCCTGATATTGCTTCATTTCATTTCCTCTAGTTCTATAGCTTCCCCATCTTTGAAAAAGCTAGTTTGTTCATTAATACTGTTTTATCCATTTAAATGTCTGCATCAACTCTCCCCTGTACCTCATCTCCTCCAAGAAATACAAATTTAAGTTCTCAAGTCTTTTCTCATATGTCTTCTGGTGCAAACACCACGTCATTTTGGTTACCTTCCTCAAAACCTTATCAAGTCTTATCCTTTTTGAGTTATGGTCTCCAAAACTGAATGCAATACTAAAGTGAGGCCTCATCATTGACTTGTACAGGGGTATTACCACCTCTTCCTTTCTGCTGGTTGTACTGTGGACTCTGTTGCTTCTATGAATTTTAAGAGACCAAAGACTTGTGATCAAGGTCCTGTTTATTGTTATAAAGGAAAGGGAAACTCTCTGGACATGCACTGAACGAACAGGAGGGAGGAGAAGGATCTGAGAGTCTGTGGAATATTCACCTTCCTCTAGAAAAATTCCTATGGGATATAGTCTATGGTTATGGTTATGTAGATAGGGTCTGGATAATCTTCCAGTCCTTACTGAGACTTCCAATTGCGGGAAAGAGGGAGGTAGAGAACATCCTACTGCAGTTCGTATTCTGAAGTAGAGAGAACATAAGAACATATGATGTGTCATACAGGGTCAGACCAAAGTTCCATCAAGCCCAGTATCCTGTTTCCAACAATGGTCAATCTAGGTCACAAGTACCTGTCAGGTTCCCAAAATGTAGAACGATTCCATGCTGCTTGTCCGAGAGTAAGCAATGAATTTCTCTCGTCCACTTTAAGACTAGTTTATGGACTTTTTCCTTCAGGAACTTGTCCAAATTTCTTTTAAATCCAGCTACACCAATAGTTTTTACTACATCCTCTAGCAACAAATTCCAAAATTTTATTATGCGTTGAGTGAATAAATATTATCTCCAGGAACAAGCAGGAATGTAGTCTTCACATATGGGTATCGTCGGCACCGACGGGGCCCACGTGGGAACGATCCCCAGCGTCCTATAGGTAAGCTTTTGGGAGCATCCCACTGCACCTGCGCTGCTGCCTTCCCGCCTTTCCAACTCTCCCTCTTCAGTTTTTCATTTTCCGTGGAGCCAACAGGCTGCAATTCCTGTCACTGCAGAAAATTATTTTTTTGTGGTCGCGTCTGCCTTCCCATCAATGCTGACAGTGGTACCATCGGTGTCTTCTTCTTTCTTTCATCTAAAAAAAAAAAAAGCTTTTTTCTTTAGGATCTTTCCCCTCTTAGTGCCTCGGTGCCATTTTGGGCCATAGGCCCTGTTTTCTTAAAATAGAGAAACCAACTAGTGGTTTCAAAAAATGTTAAAAATGTAGCAGTACTATTTCTGCTACGAACACCCATGACTGGTGTCTTAAATGTTTGGGCTCAGACCATTCTCCAGCGGAGTGTCTCCTTTGCAGAAAGATGACTAAGAGGGGCCTGCAGAATAGAGCTGCGAAACTCGGCACCCTTTTAGCCTCGGATGCAATGTCCGTTGCATCGACGTCGTCCAGGGCTTCATCTTCCTCCCATGGATCTCAGGTAACCAAACCCAAGTCTTCCTTGAAGACTGGCCAGTCCTCAAAGGGTAGATCTCCTTCTAAGCATCGAGATGCTTCTAGCATTGCCCCCGAGGAGAATACATCGGCCAACCAACCCCGGCAGGAGGTCCTTGCCTCCAAAGCATTATCAGGGTTCCAAGATGCTCTTGAGGCGTCCACCTCCAGAGAGCTCTTGGAACCATGTTCTGGGGTCATGGCCCGCTCTGCCAGTACCGACATCCAGACATCGGCAGGCTCCATGGATCAATGTATCCTAGCCATTGAGTGGAGTCTTGTGGCCTTGCTAGCAGCCTCCGTACCGCTAAAACCGCTGCAATCAGTTCCGCAGTCATCGGTACTAATACCGGTACCAGATGTATCTGCATCTACCGTTGCACTTCTCTCCAAGCTATCACCCATGCCTGCCCTAGAATTGGTGATAGGGGCTATCCGGCTAAAGTAGTTAAGCTAGCCTACCGACGAGCTTTTTATACCCATCGCGAATGGTTACTGACAGATCAACAATCTAGTGAATCCACACAACGATCTACACCTCCGTTGGTAGGCATACTACCTTATATGACGTCTAGTAAGGATGTGATTCATATTCTTCGGAAACATTGGTCCATATTAGGGTTACATACCTGTTTTCAAAACCCTTTATCAATAGCCTTTACACGCGGGGCAAATTTGGGGGACTTGGTGGCCAACTCTACAGTTTGTCAGGATCGACCCCCTTCACCTTCCTTCCCACATAATGGACATGGGGTTTGTGGCTTTTGTAAATACTGCCCATTGGCACAAACAGGATTGGAATGGACGGTTCCAGGCACGGGGAAACAATTTAAGAGACGGTGGGAAACTGATTGCAATTCCTCTTTTGTTGTATACCTTATTTCCTGTCCCTGTCCGTTGATATATGTGGGTCGCACTACCCGAAAAATCAAACTACGGCTTGGTGAACATGCTTCTCGCCTCCGACAACAGATTGAGACAGCTCCAATGGTGGACCATTGTTTGGCTTTGGGCCATTCTTTTCAAGAACTCCGCTGGACTGTCATTGACCACATACCTTCTAACCCTCGAGGGGGAGATCGTATCAATCGTTTGCAAAGCTGTGAACAGCGATGGATTTTTCAGCTTCAATCAGTACATCCTTCTGGTCTTAACAAGGAGATCGGTTGGCTGAGCATACGCTGACGTAGCTTTGATGACCTCAGGGCTTCCCCTATTCAGTGGGGTATCCTTGGAGTTCTCATTGGTTGTCATGAGTGATTGATGACGGAATACAGCCATTCTTTGGAGACCAGCACCCTTTTGAGGAAGTAGCCAGTGTTGGCGTTTTATGGCAGTTGAAACCGCAGTATTGGCAGCACTTGAGACAGGGCTACAGACCCGAAACGTGCACGTCGTGCTTGACAAGGATTGCCGACAACCGTCTTATTCAGTTAAGTAGACGGGGTTTTTTTAGTAATAAAATTAATAAAAGGGATGTAACTGAGTGGAGGACATAGTACCTGTACATGTCCCTTTCCTGGAACATCCGACAAAAAGATATTTGGTTTACACAAAATTTTCCACGGGGGTTCTTTTGGTGATTATTTTTGACAATTTTTGACAATTTTATAGAGTATCACTAAATTAGGGATTGGTATTTGCTAGAATTGGTGTCCGGCATAGAGGGTCCGGTATTGAGGCATTCTGATGCCGACTTTGATCGGTACTGTTGACAGGCAGTGCGGGAGCACCCGGTCCGTCGATACTTCGAGTCTTCCGATTCTGAATCTTCCAATGACTCCATCGGTACTGGAGCAGTTCTTCCGGAGGATCCCTCTCCTTCCCCGCAACGCCGGATGTCTCCTCTGGAGGATGTGTCTTTTCAAGACTTTATACGGGATGTGGCTCGGAGCCTCTCGATTACCGTGACCCCTGAGAAGGAACCGAGAGCTGAAGAATTTGAAATTCTTCAGTATCCAGCAGCCCCTAAAGAGGCCGCAACCCTTCCCATACATTGGATTTTGCATGACCTCATGCTTAGGATGAGGGAGACACCTTTAATGGTGTGTCCACATTCTTGAAGACTCAATACACTGTACCGGGTAAAGTGCCAAGACACATTCATCTAATCCTCCAGGCCGTGAGGCAAGAACTCTCGATGCCTTTGGTCATCGATGTTTTCAAGCCTCTATGTTATCGGCCAGAATAAGTTCATACATACTCTACATGGGTATGTTTCTTCGAGAGGTCACTAAAGATTTGGAACTAATGGCTCCTCTTCTCCCTGATGACAAGAGGGCTGACTTCCTTACACTTGTTAAACATGCCCAGAATTTTTCTAAGTTCATGAACAGGGCAACCTTTGATTGTTTTGAATGTATCAGCAGGACTTCTGCTATTTCCATCGGTGCACGTCGGATTGCTTGGCTACAAGCATCTGATTTAGAGCAGTGGGTGCAAGATAAGCTGGGGAATATTCCTTGCACGGGAGAAAACCTCTTTGGCAAGGATTGGCAGGACAAAGCTTCTCAACCTGAGTCCGAGAATACTACTTTAAATAGGCTCTCAAGGACCACTGCCAACCCTAAGAAAAAGATGGTTAAGAAAAAGATGGTTAAGAAACCCTTTTTCAACAAGAAAAAGAAATTATATCCTTCTTATACACATACTGTCCACTGCCCAGTCCATGTTTCCCAGAAGGGGCAACAGCAGCCAAAACAAAGAAAGTCTCAAGTCCCCAGAGCTCAACCAGCTCAGCAGACACAGCCTCCACAAGGTCTTTGACTCCTTCCTAGAGAACCTAGTCATCCTAAAAATTCCAGAGACACTCAACATTCCAGGCAGTGTTACTTTGCCAGCAGATAACATCAGAGCATTGGACTCTCTCCATAGTTACAGAGGGGTACAAACTCCATTTCCACAGTATGCCCCCTCCCTCCACTCCAAGAGAGTTCAGTTCTCAGCCCCCCCCCCCCCCTCACCACTCTCTTGTGTCAGGAAGTTATCTCACTCCTTGCTCAGGGTGCGATAGAGGAGTTACCTCTTTCTCAACAAGGCCTGGGCTTTTACTCCCCCTACTTCCTTATACCAAAGAAAACAGGAGGGTACAGGCCCATACTGGACCTCAGGGAGTTAAACAAGTATCTGTTCCGAGAGAAATTCAAAATGATCTCTCTTGGAACACTTCTCCCTTACATTCAGAGTCAGGATTGGCTATGTTCTCTAGACCTAAAGGATGCATATACATACACACATCCTTATTCATGCAGAACACAGGAGATTTCTTCAATTCCTCTTTCAGGGAAGACATTACCAGTACAGTGTTCTACCCTTCGGTCTGGCTTCCGCCCCAAGAGTCTTTACAAAATGTATGGCAGTAGTAGCAGCATTTCTAAGGGCTCTGGGGATATTTGTCTTCCCCTACTTAGACGACTGGCTGATCAGAGCATCAACAGCTCCAGAGGCCAGCTCTGCTCTTTCCTGCACAATGCAAGTTCTTCAATATCTGGGATTGGTCATAAACCTCCCAAAGTCCCATCTTACCCCTACTCAATCCCTAGAGTTCATAGGGGCTCTTCTAGACACTCGGCAGTCAAGGGCTTTCCTGCCATAGCTCCGCTGTGCTCGAATAATTCAACTGGCTTCTAAAGCAGCTATGAAAACTTTCCTGACTGCTCAAGAAATGTTTCAGTTGCTTGGTCATATGGCGTCCACTATACATGTGGTCCCCTATGCTCGCCTACATATGCAAGAATCACTCCAAACAAACAAATTATCTTAGTGGAAAATAATTATTATCACTCCTAATTTTAACTATTGGTGTGTTAGAAAAGCTGGGGGCACTGGTGTTAAATTTTTTTGTTATTAATCAATTAGTAATGTTAGTAATCCAGGAGGTTTCAGCTCTACACTGCGCTTCAACGAATGTTCATTGACTTGTAAACATCAGCGCATGAACAACATCAATAACCACCCTGGAATTTTGCTTTTTCTTGCTAATATATACACCAGTTCTCCACCACCAGATACATTGAAAAACTATTGAGAGAATCTCCTGTTCAAAGCGGAACAGAACAAAAAGCTTAGCTCAATGATCATCTGATGTCTCTTTCTCCAGCTTTGCACAACAAATGCTCAGCTCTTTGCCTCTTGTCTCTCACACCACAATGTGATTATCAATGTGATTACATCGATGAAAGGTAAAAGTTTGGATGAAACTCTGCTGTTCCTTGAACAACGATGGATCTTTTTGGTGAATACTTTACAGCCCTATGGACTTAATTCTTCTATAGACTGGCAAGTGTGTTTCTAATTTTAGAACAACTGGAAGGCAAGTCCTCATTGGTTGGTTCTGTGTAATGGGAGGTGTTTTTGTCTCCCAATAAAAGATGACTTTAGTGTGTGAGCCCGCATGCGCGGCATTTTTTGCAATCTCAGAACCAAACTTGGACAAACGTGGGCAGCAGCACTTTCTGTAAGTGATTTTGACTTTTCTTCCTGGCATTTTGAATGGCAAATGTTTTTTAATCATAGCGGATTAGTGGAATTCGATTGTGCTATTATGTCTATATTTGTAGACCCTCCTGAGGAAGCTCCAACACGGAGTGAAACGCTGTAAAGATACCGGTTGAAGCGTAGAGGCAAGAAAGTTATGAGACAAAAAGCAGAGCATTTTTTGTGAAAATCAAGAAGATACGACATCAGAAGATTATTAAGCTAAGCTTTTTGTTTTATTCTGTTTGAAATACAGAGATTATTCCAATAGCTTTTTAACATTTTGAGAATTTTGATAATCACATTGTGGTGTGAGAGACAAGAGGCAAAGAGCTGAGCATTTGTTGTGCAGAACTGGAGAAAGAGACATCAGATGATCATTGAGCTAAGCTTTTTGTTCTGTTCCGCTTTGAACAGGAGATTCTCTCAATAGTTTTTCAATGTATCTGGTGGTGGAGAACTGGTGTATATATTAGCAAGAAAAAGCAAAATTCCAGGGTGGTTATTGATGTTATTCATGCGCTGTTGTTTACAAGTCAATGAACATTCGTTGAAGCGCAGTGTACAGCTGAAACCTCCTGGATTACTAACATTACTAATTGATTAATAACGAAAAAATTATTTAACACCAGTGCCCCCAGCTTTTCTAACACACCAATAGTTAAAATTAGGAGTGATAATAAATATTTTCCACTAAGATAATTTGTTTGTATGGAGTGATTCTTGCAGTAAAGATTGAACCTCACCCAGTGAAGACCATAAATATGCTTGTACCGCCTACTGTCAGACGGCTGCCTGGGTGAGAATGTTCACAGTCTTGGCAAGTGCATATATCAATATGATTTGCAAGGGATTGTGGGCAATGCAGTCCATTCACACCAGACACAGCTGCTCACAATAATTAGTTGTGCTTGAGGGTAAAGCCAATAAGATATTTATTTATGGGGTTATTTCTCCCAACACAGATATGCTTGGTAGCACATAAATCAGGATACTTGCTTTCAGTGTTTAACTTAGAAAAACAAAAATCAGGAAAACAACATTTGAACTTGTCAGGCAATCAAAGCAAAAGAATAAGACCTGGTTGGTAACAAACTGGTCTTTTCTGTAGGCTTTAGCTAATATTTTCTTAGCAGTGTATCAAACAACAAACAAAAATCCACAAAGAAGAGAAAAACTGTTCTTTTCAGGTCAACTTCTTATATCTTCCCACATAGATTCAGAAGTGATTCCCTCAGAGCTCACAAGCAATTAGGTAAGGCTCAATTGCTAGCAGTTACCCAGCTGAAACCCCTTAGCTGGCTTGCTTTCTACTGCGTGGCTAAAAATCCTACTCAGGAGCTTTTCTGAGTAGATTAAAGAACAAGTTTGTATTTCTTTGTGATGGTTGCTGTACTTTGTAACAGAAAATTACCAAAGGAGTTTAGACAGAGAGCAATCCATGTAAACACATCCTTCATCTGCAATCACTCCCCCTTCTTCAACAATCATGGGTTCAATATCCTGGATTGGCACAGATGAATTTCTCAATGGAGCACTTTCAGGAGAATACTTGTTTCCCTGCTGTCTTTCAAGGTTATAGCTAGGGCATAGATCAGTGTTCATACCTGAGCTCCCATTGCTGTTAGAGTTCCTCTCTATATAGCCTGGCCAGTATGTAGTCCAGTTCTTATGTCCAGCCTTCCAATCCAGATCCCTGGACACTGGATCTCTCTTCACATACCTTCTGGCACGGGTCTTAGGGTCCCTTCCACGTGCAGCCGTCTCCCTCACAGGTACCGTCTGGAGATTCCTAGCTCTGCAGCACCATTCCTCCGGCTTTCCCCAGTCCAATGGTGTATGCTGGCCCTTGGAATGCCTCCCAGTATACGTACTGCTCCGGACTCTTCTAGACCTCTCAAAGGCTTTTCTCTTCTTTCTTCCAAAGGGTTTCTTGCCCTCTCTGTCCGTCCGGCTTGGCTTCTGCTTCTGATGATCCTCCAGATGAAACTGAGGATGAGGATCAAGATGAGGATAATTCTCTGTAGAATAAACTCTACCTTTATTCTGCTTTGATGAGTGCTCCACCTTAGCACAGCGCAGCTGTGCTGAATCAGGCCCTGCCCTTTGAGATGAGTGCTTAGGGATTACCTCATAGCCTTCCTGATTGAACACACGTTTCCTCACTTCAGCTCCTCTAATGGCTGTTGGAAACCTGGTGCATTCTGGGACTGGTAGTCTTATGGGAAAATTCTGTTTTCTTATTTCTACCAGAACTGACAGGTTGCTTGTTCAGAGTCACTTCACCTTTTCTATAGCTCCTTCCTGAGCTATGATAAGCTTCCTTATCACACTACATATGCAAGCAGCCCAGTGGACCCTAGCCTCTCAGTGGACTCAGGCATCGGGTCGTCTTGGGGACAAAATCAGAAACTAGTAGGCACATCTCATTTCGTCCCATCAGTGGTGGCAATCGCTAGAAAACCTACTCATAGGGTCACCTCTTCAGCAGCTACTGCACCAAGCTACCTTGATGACGGATGCGTCCAAGTTGGGTTGGGGAGCTCATCTGGACAATCTCTCCACTCAAGGTCTCTGGACCCAGCAGGAGACTTGTCTTCACATAAATCTACTAGAACTCAGAGCCATTTTCTACGCTCTTCGAGTATTCCAGGACCATCTGCGCTACAAGACAGTTCTTGTCCAGATGGACAATCAGGTAGCCATGTTCTATGTGAACAAGCAGGGTGGAACATGTTCTCAGGCGTTGTGCAATGAAGCTCTACACCTATGGTCCTTTGCAAGAGGCCTTCAGATTCACCTACTAGTGGTGTATCTCCCAGGCAAACAGAATCTCCTAGCAAACTCAGTCGAGTACTGTTGCCACACGAATGGTCTCTTCATTCAGGGCAAATTGCTCAAATCTTTCAAATCTGGGTAATCCCAGATATAGACCTATTTGCAAGTCCTCAGAATGCCAAACTTCCCCGATTCTGTTCCAGAATTCCTGCTCGGAACAGCCAGGCAATGGATGCTTTCCATCTCCACTGGGGTCAGGACTTCCTATATGCCTACCTGCCCATTCCCCTCATTCCCAAGACTCTTTTTAAACTTCAGAGAGACAGGGGCCATATGATCCTCATAGCCCCACGCTGGCCATGACAGACGTGGTATCCACTGCTTCTACGTTTCTCTCAAGCCAAACATCTGGAGTTGGGAGGGGCTCCAGATCTTCTATCCCAGGAGAACTGGACTCTTCTGCACCTCAACCCTCAGTCCTTGCACCTGATGGCATGGCTGCTGAGAGCTTAGAACTACACGATATCAACCTCTCTCCACAGGTTAAAGATATCCCTTTGGCCTCCAGGAAACCTTCCACAAGGCATGCTTATGCTTTTAAATGGAGAAGGTTCTCTATCTGGTGTTCAGAGAAGGAACTTAATCCTTTTTTAGTTCCAGTAGAGGCATTACTGGAGTATATCCTCCACCTCTCATCCTCTGGACTTAAAACTAATTCAGTAAGGGTCCACCTTAGTGCCACTGCAGCTTTCCACATGCCCTTTGCTGGACAACCTGTCTCCTCTCTGCCGCTTGTAGCATGTTTTATGAGAGGTCTACTCTTAACTAAGCCTCCCATTAAGCCACCACCCATGGCATGGGATTTAAATCTTGTCCTTGGACAGCTTATGAAGCCGCCCTTCGAACCCTTAGCCACTACATCCCTGAAATTTCTTTCTTGGAAGGTGATCTTCCGAATTGCCCTCACTTCTGCAAGACACATTAGTGAGCTACAAGCTTTAGTGGCTGACCCTCCTTACACAAGGTTCCACCATGATAAGGTAGTCCTTAGAACTCATCCTCACTTTATGCCAAAGGTGGTTTCGTCTTTTCATTTGAACCAGTCAGTTTACCTTCCTGTCTTCTTCCCTAAGCCTCATGCCTCTAGTGCAGAAAGTAATCTTCACACTCTAGATTGTAAACGGGCTTTAGCCTTTTACCTTCAGAGGACTAGGCAGCATAGAAAAGCTTCACAGCTTTTTGTTGCCTTTGATTCCAGTCACCTGGGTTTGCCAGTTTCCAAGAGAACACTCTCCAAGTGGATTGCAGACTGCATATCCTTTACCTATGAGAGTAAGGGACTTTCTCTTGAAGGTCATGTCACAGCTCACAATGTGAAAGCAATGGCTGCCTCTATGGCCAACCTTCGCTCAGTGTCTATTGACGACATCTGCAAAGCAGCCACTTGGTCCTCTGTCCACACTTTTGCGGCCCATTACTGCTTGGACAACGACTCCCGTCAGGATGCCTTGTTTGACCAGGCTTTTCTCCAGCATCTCTTTCAGACTTAGAACTCCTCCTACTCCCCGTCCCGGGTTTCGATACCAGAGATCCGTGTGAGGAAACATGACCCACTTCAGCCTGTGTTTCACTGCTCTCTCTGGGGTCATCTCTCTGGCATCTTTAAGCTAGGGAGTCCCATATGTGAAGACTACATTCCTGCTTGTTCCTGGAGATAGCGTAGTTACTCACCTGTAACAGGTGATCTCCGGGAACAGCAGGAATTGAGTCTTCACAACCCACCCACCTCTCCTAGGAGTTGTATCTCTGTCTCTCTCTCTCTCCCTTTTTTTCTTTCCTTCTCTCCTTTTGTCTCAGCTACAAACCCAACTGAAAGAGAGTTGGAAAGGTGGGAAGGCAGCAGCGCAGGCACAGTGGGATGCTCCCAAAGGTTTTCCTATAGGACGCTGGGGAGCGTTCCAGCGTGGGCTCCGTCGGTGTCGACGAAACCCATATGTGAAGACTCAATTCCTGCTGTTCCCAGAGATCACCTGTTCCAGGTGAGTAACTACGCTTTATCTGATTAGTCTTAAATGTGCAACATTGGAGCTTCATTTGTGTCCCCCTAGTCTTCTACTTTTTGAAGCAGTAAACATCTGATCTACATTTACCCGTTCCACTCCTTTTATTATTTTATAGACCTTTTATCATATCTCCCCTCAGCTGTCACTTTTCCATGTTGAAGAGTCCTAACATTTTAAGCCTTTCCTCATAGGGACATCCTTCCAACCTCTTTACCATTTTGGCGACTTTGTACCTTTTCTAATTCTGCTATATCCTTTTTAAGATACGGTGACCAGAATTGCACACAGTATTCAAGGTGTGGTCGCACCATGGAGCGATACAGATGCATTATAATATCCTTCATTTTATTCTCCATTCCTTTCTTTATGACTCCTAGCATTCTGTTTGCTTTCTTGGCCACCACTGCACACTGGGCAGAGGGTTTCAACATATTATACACGATGATGCCTAAATCCTTTTCCTGAATAGTGGTTCCTAATATGGATCCTTGCAATGTGTAACTAGTTTGGGTTGTTCTTTCCCAAGGTGTGAAGATTGGTGGAAGACTCATCAACAACCTTCGCTATGCTGATGATACCACATTACTGGCTGAAAGTGAAGATGATCTGAAACATTTGCTTCTCACAATCAAAGAACATAGTCTCAAAATGGGCCTGCACCTTAATGTAAAGAAGACAAAGATCATGACAACTGGCATAATCAACAGGTTCATCGTTGAAGGAGAAGAAATTGAAATTGTGAACAACTTTAACCTACTTGGATCAACTATCAATAAAGAAGCAACAAGCAGTCAAGAAATCAGACGACGCATTGCTCTTGGCAGAATGGCTATGAAAGACCTAGATAAGATTCTCAAGAGCAGAGATGTCTCTCTCCATACAAAGATTTGACTTGTTCAAGCCATGGTATTTTCAATAACATCATATGGATGTGAAAGCTGGACAGTGAAAAAGATAAACAGGAAGAAAATTGATGCCTTTGAATTATGGTGCTGGCGGCGAATACTGTGTATACCATGGACTGCCCGAAGAACAAACCAGTCGGTACTAGAGGAGATCAAACCTAAGCTTTCTTTGGAAGCTCGGATGGCAGGACTTCGACTTTCATACTTTGGACGCATCATGCGAAGAGAGAGATCATTAGAGAAAGACATTATGCTTGGCAAGATAGAAGGTCAACGCAAAAGAGGAAGGCCAGCAATGAGATGGATCGATACAATAACAGCAGCCATGGGTACCAGTCTGTCAACAATGAGCCGCCTGACTGAAGACCGAACACAATTTAGGATAGCTATCCAGAGGGTCGCCATGAGTCGACTCCGACTCGACGGCACTTAACAACAACAACAACAATGTTGCACTTGTCCATATTAAATGTCATCTGCCATTTGCACACCCAGTCTCCCAACTTATGAAGGTTCTCTTGCAATTTTTTACAATCCTCTTGTGTTTTAACAACTTTGAATAATTTGGTGTCATCTGCAAATTTGATCATTTCACTCATTATTTCCATGTCCAGGTAATCTATAAACATGTTAAAAAGCAATGGGCCCAGCACAAATCCTTGGGGTACTCCACTATTCACTTTCTCTATTGGGAAAACTGGCCATTTAGCCTACTCTGTTTTCTATCTTTTAACTAGTTCCTAATCCACAATAGTACACTGCCTCCTATCTCATGACTTTTTAACTTCACCAAGAGTCTCTCATGAGGGACTTTGTCAAAGGCTTTCTGAAAATCTAGATACACTATATCCAGGGCCAGCCCAAGGGTTCTGCCAGCCTAATCAGAAACCCTGGCCTCGCTACACCCCCTATTGATGCCACTCCCCCCCCCCCTGCTGACGACGGTGATGATGCCTCCCCAGCTACTGCTGATTCTGTCTCAGGAGGAGGAGGCAGCAGCGGCTTTTTGCTGCTGCTTTTGGAAATACTGCTGCTGCCTGCATCCCCCCAAACTGAATTGGCAGCAGCTGGGGGAGCAGTGCAGCCACCCATGTGTGCCGCTGCTGCCACCCACCAGCGCCGGCCACCCTTGGCGGCTGCCTAGCGGATGCGCCAGCCCTGACTATATCAACAGGCTCACCTTTATCTACTTGTGTATTCACCCCTTCAAAAAATATATAAGGATTGGTGAGAGAGGATTTTCCTTGGCTAGACGAGATTCTCTGATTTCTTTAGATTAGTCTCTCTGCTCCGGGGGTAATGCATGTGTATTGAGATTTTCGTGCTCTGCCTTTCTCCTGATAGTGGACTGGTGAAACATCTTTACAGTAGTCCTTGAAAAAATCATTGACATCTTCTGTAAAAATGAGTGCAGCTGCTCCAGTAGGTACAATGAAATTGATGGAGAAGATCCACCAGCTACTGTGAGCAGAATCGGAGTGGATTTCAATGGAAGTTGATTTGAAGATCGTTCAGTAGGATATAATAATTTAGATGTCTGTGCTATGATCAGAGAACAAAATGATGTCAGTGCTGGTTCTGTGCTGGACAGATTGGAGCAATAAAATCTGCACTGGAAGAGAGCTGTCATGAACTGTGATAAAGAGATGTGCAGGTGTCGATGCTGAGGGCAAAGAACTCAGGCCAGCGCTATGGCCTTGCTGAAGTCTTTTCCATGGGCAGAAAAGTATAGGAAATCCTGCACAGGTTTGTACTTAGAGGCTGCACCTCAAAGGTCATCTGCTTTGAGGTGCCTGTGTTTCTCCAGGGTTTCAGAAGGTGGCTTTGGAGCTGCCTTAAACTTAGGTCTGTATGAGTGCCTTATGTCTAGAAGTCTCAGACAAGACTCACACTACTTCGGAAGCTCTCTGGGGCTGTTCCCTTTGTGGCTGGATTGTCAAAGCCACTGCACATGGAGGTAGAGGCAACATTCACAGAGGAGGATCTACTAGATCTTTGCACCAATGATTTTCCTCTCTCTTCCTTAGGCACTAGCAAGAGTCTTTCTCCATTTCATAGTGATCACAGAGCCAGTTGAGACGACACTTTCTAGCTCATAGAGACCTCGGCCAATGAGGCCTCTAGAATGTATATCATAATTCTTGATCGGTCTACCGCACTGAAGTCCAAGCCAGAACCCTGTCTTCTTATAAAACTTTGTCTAAAAAGAAAAACAAGCAAACAAACATGACAATGACTAAAATGAAGACAATTTTTGGAAGGCATATGAGAGGAGGAACTCCTCACTAACAGGAGAGTGTTGTTTTGCATCTGTTTGCCAGAGCAGAAAAATGGGACTGAGGGACTCTGCCTGAGGGAAGGCCTGCGTATGCTCACAGAGCCGGCCCAACCATTAGGCAAACTAGGTGGCAACTTCTGGGGGGAGGCAAAGAGCAGGTCCTTGAAAACTAAACAATGGATTTTGAGAGAGTCAAGGAGGTGTGGGGCTTAAGGTCTGCCTAGGATGCCCGCCTTGAACTGGCCTTGTATGCTCAGAACTTTAAACTAAGGGCCCGATATTCAGTACGGCAGCCAGTGCAATTACAGAAGGAAGCCGTTGTGCTGAATGCTAAACCCAGATATTCAATGCTGGGGCTATATCCAGCTACCAGCATTGAATATCCAGGTCGGCCAACGAAGCAGGAAGCAATATTCATCTGCTGCCCAGTTAGCTGCAGTGGTGAAAGTTAGGGCAGCCTTTTCTATACCTAACTTTCACCATCAAGAGATATCCAGGCAGCAACTGAATACCGCCATTGACCAGTTATCCCTGTTTGCCGCCCACAGAATGCCCTGATGCTAACAGATTAGCATCAGGGCGCCAAGTGTCGGTACCCATTGATATTCAGCAGCAGTAAGCACTCATCCCAGTCAATTATCGCCCCGTTTCCAATCTATCTTTCCTTGCAAAACCTCTTGAAAGGATTGTCTTTTCCCAATTTTCTCAACACTTACACTCCATAAACTTTTTACATCCGACAGTCAGGTTTTCGTCAGGGTCACAGCACAGATACAATTCTAGTAGCACTTCTTAACGATCTCCATTCCTCACACGACAAAGGTGACATTTCGGTGGTGGTCTCCCTAGATCTTTCTGCAGCTTTTGACTTAGTTGATCATTCTCTTCTCCTCTCACGTCTCCGGGATGCTGGGCTTAGGGGAACAGTCTATCGTTGGTTTCATTCTTTCTTATCTTCTCGCTCTCTCTCTGTGGTCTCACCCTCCGGCCCACACCACGCTTCTGCTCCCATCTCCCTTCCCTGTGGTGTCCCACAAGGATCGGTCCTCGCACCCCTTTTGTTTTATCTCTTCCTTGCACCCCTTGCCCTCTGCATTCAGCAAACCGGTCTCTCTGCCTTCTTCTATGCTGATGACATCATCATCCTACATCATACTAGTCCTCTTCACCCTGATCTCACTCCTATGAATTCCTGTCTCACTCTTGTATCAAATTGGCTCTCTTCTAACTGCCTTCATCTTAATCTGACCAAAACCTCATGTACTTGGTTCACTTTTGGAAACCCATGTCCTTCACTTTCACCCTCCCTTGACGGTTCCACTATTCCTCTGGTCTCTTCTTTCCGATATCTTGGTGTTCTGCTTGACTCTGCTCTTTTCTTTAAGGACCACATTTCTCATCTCACAAAAACCTCTTACTTTTTCTTACGCCAAATTTGTTCTATTTGTCCCTTTCTTTCTTCCGTTGCCCTGACTATCCTTACCATAGCTACCATACTCTCTCGTATTGATTACTGTAATTCAGTCCTCACAGGTCTTACCCGCACTCAGCTACATCATTTGCAATTATTACAGAACACTGCTGCCAGGATTATCACTTACTCTTCTTATCGAGATCATGTTACCCCACTTCTGTAGCACTTACATTGGCTACCTATCGAGTTCCGTATTCATTTTAAAATTCTCACTCTAGTTCACCTAGCCATTTACACCCAAACCCCTCAGTACCTCACTGACCTTCTACAGTTTCACACTCCCACTCGTTCCCTCCGTTCAATCCATGTCAGTCGCCTTCACCTCTCCTCACCCTCACGTGCACACCTTCAATCAACCCGGCATTCAGCTTTTTTCTTCCATGGCCCAGCCCTGTGGAATTCCTTGCCCACCTCACTCCGTCTTGAAACAAACTATCCTGCCTTTAAGTCACAGTTGAAAACTCATCTCTTCACCACAGCTTATAACCTCCCGGCCTCTCAATCCTGACCTGGTCTATTAATGTTTGTCTAAGTTCTTCTCTTATGTATTTTCTTTGCACACTTTATAATTTCCTCTTTCCTGCCTAAGATTGTAGTTCTTTTCCTTTTTCCTGGCCTTGTGCCTCTTTCTGATTGTTAACTTATTGTGAACTGCCCTGATGTCATATAGGGCGGTATATCAAATCTAAATAAACTGAAACTGCTGAATATCCTGCTTTTCAAACCGTGTAAGTGCCTTTGAATATCGGGCCCTAAGGGCTCCTTATATTAAAGTGCATTAAGGAGTTAATGCAGTCTATGGAAACAGAAAACTATGTGGAGGCTACGCCCTGTGCTGGAATCTGATCTGTCTTGTTTGGTACAGACCTCTATGCTTCCAGCAGGCTGAAGGAGAAATTTCACTTAACGTTAATTTCCTTTCCTGGAATCAGGGCCGGCCCGTCCATTGAGCGAGAATGTTTTTTGCACAGGGCCCCGCGTTTCAGGGGGCCCCGCGCAAAAAACATTCTGATCCTAAAGTAAAATGTAAAAAAAAAAAAAAAAAAAAAAAGCTGTCTTCTCCCGCTGCCGGGGCCGCCGCGGCAGAATCGAGTGTGCCGCGGGGCCCCCCTGCCCAGCAGAGCCTGCCCTCCCCTGTATCCGCTCTCTCGTTGTAGCTTCAGTCACACGCGCCGGCTTTCAGAGCGCGAGGGGAGAGTTTCTCCCTCGCTGCTCTGTTAAGCCCGCGGGGGCTGATGGGAAGTTCCCATCAGCCCCCGCGGGCGTAACAGAGCCGCGAAAGGGAAACTAGTCCCTTCGCGCTCTGAAAGCCAGCGCGTGTGACTGAAGCTACAACAAGAGAGCGGATACAGGGGAGGGCAGGCTCTGCTGGGCAGGGGGGGGCCCCGCGGCACACTCGATTCTGCTGCGGCGGCCCGGCAGCGGGAGAAGACAGCTTTTTAAAAAAAAAAATTTTCCCTAGGCTGGGCTGGGCTTGGCTGGGGGGGGGGATTAGGAGTGGTGATGGGCTATGGGGGGGTTGGGGGGGTTAGGAGTGGTGATGGGCTATGGGGGAGCTAAGTCTGTATATGGGCTGATGGGATTAGGGCTGGAAGTGGGTTGATGGGGGGGTTAGGACTGCTAATGGGCTATGGGGGGCTTAAACTAAAAATTGGGTGATGGGGGATTAGGACTGGAAATGGGCTGATGGGGAGGTTAGGACTGGTAATGGGGTATGGGGGGGCTTAAACTGAAAATTGGGTTATGGGGATTAGGACTGGAAATGGGCTGATGGGGGGTTAACACTGGAGGTGGGCTGATGGGGTTAGGACTGGTAATGGGCTGTGGGCTGATGGGGGGTTAGGACTGGTAATGGGCTATGGGGGGGTTAGGACTGATAATGGGCTATGGGGGGGCTAGGACAGGAAATGGGCTGATGGGGAGGGGTTAGGACTTGAGGTGGGCTGATGGGGTTAGGACTGGAATTGGCTGTGGGCTGTTGGGGGGGTTAGAACTGGTAATGGGCTATGGGGGGGGGTGGTTAAGACTGGTAATGGGCTGTTGGCTGATGGGGGCTGTCTGGTAAAGGGCTATGGCGGGGCTAGGACTGATACTGGGCTATGAGGGGGCTAGGACAGGAAATGGGCTGATGGGGAGGGGTTAGGACTTGAGGTGGGCTGATGGGGTTAGGACTGGTAATGGGCTGTGGGGGGGCTAGGACAGGAAATGGGCTGATGGGGAGGGGTTAGGACTTGAGGTGGGCTAATGGGGTTAGGACTGGTAATGGGCTGTGGGATGATGGGGGGTTTAGGACTGGCAATGGGCTATGGGGGGCTGACTGGAAATGGGTTGATGGGGTTAGGACTGGAAGTGGGCCGATGGGGGGTTAGGACTGGAAGTGGGTTGATGGGGGGGGGCTAGGACTGGTATTGGGTTGGGGGGTTGCTAGGACTGGAAATGGGCTGATGCAGGGACTAGAAGGGAATGGATGCTGGGTGAGGCTGGAACTAGAAGGGAGCTGATGTTGGGGGAGGATTAGAATGGGATGGGGCTGGGAGAGTAAAATGGAGAGGGAAAAAATATTTTGTGTGGGAGGGAAGACAAATCTACAATTGGCCGGGTATTGGGAGAGTAAATGGGGATTGAGGATGGAGGGGTAAAATTTGAGTGGATGAAATAGGAATGAGGAAAGAGCAAAAGGAGAAAGATTAGTATGTTAAAGCAGATGTAGAGAGAGAGAATGGAAAAAAAACTAGAAGAGAGAAGAAAGGACAAATGGACAGCAGATGATGGAGAGTTAGCAGAAAACATGAAGAAACCAGAAGAAAGTGGCTGGAGCAATTGCAACTGAAAAAAAATGCACAAAAGGTAGAAAGATATCTCTTTATTTTGAATTTATTAACTGGAATATGAAAGCTCTGGGAAATGTGCATCATTAACGTCTGCGCTTTGTTTGGTACAAGAGGAAATTAATTTATACTTTTATTTCTACAGTGTTGTTGTACATTCCAAGTTTGGCTTTTGGGGTTCCCAGTTTAATTATTGCCTTCCTGTTTCTAAATTGTGATTCCTTGTTTGGTGATGGTCTATGTTCTGCATGTGTAACTAAGCTGAGGTATTCTGTTTATGTAATTCCTATTTGACATTGCCACTTGTTCTCTTTCCCCAGTAGGTCATGTATTGTTGTTCTCTGAAATGTATTGGTTTAATATTTGCAGTGTTGCCTTTTGATAGGTAGGGTATGGTGCTTTGTGAGTCCTGGTAGTGCTGTTAGGATACGGCGGGTTTGCTATGGGTTCTAAATGGAAAATAAATTTGATGTCAAAATCTAAATGGTGTGAATATTGAGGTAACTAGTGACACCGGTGTTTAGAACTTTTGTTAGTAGTTAGTATTAATAGCCCAGGGGGTTTCAGCTCCATATAGCGCTTAAAAATGCTTTTCAAAAGATTTTTTTGAGCATCAGCGCATAGATAACATCAGCAACCACCCTGGAATGGTTGCTGATGTTATCTATGCGCTGATGCTCAAAAAAATCTTTTGAAAAGCATTTTTAAGCGCTATATGGAGCTGAAACCCCCTGGGCTATTAATAATACTAACTACTAACAAAAGTTCTAAACACCGGTGTCACTAGTTACCTCAATATTCACACCATTTAGATTTTGACATCAAATTTATTTTCCACGAAGGAAATTTGTTGGATTGGAGTGATTTTTATTAGTTGAAAATTGTAATTCACCCCGCAAGGACCGAAAATTTTTTGTATGGGTTCTAAATGGGCAGTGTTTGTAGTAGTTCCTAATGTGCCTGGCGGTTGGCACTGGATTATAGTAATGTAGAAATCTTTTAGTCTGTCTTTATCCATACACTCATTAAGAGACATGTTTACTAAAAGTTAGTGTATGTTAGCATTATGCAAATATTTATGCAAATAAGGCCACTTATGCAAATGAGGCCCCGCACCGAGTCTCCGCACATGGCCCCGCACCCACCTTGGGCCGCCCCTGCCTGGAATACTGCTAGACCAGTCCAGACAAGTGGGTTATGTCCCCCTGCTAGCAGATGTTGGAGACAGAGAAAAAACACTCCAGAGCTGTGATTGGTTGGGCTCTGGGTGACATAGGAGTGCCCCTAGAGGACCTAGTCAGTATTCCTTTGACAAGCACCAACATAAGGAGAAAACTTGACTAACCAAATCAACTATGTACAGGTAACAACTAATTCAATTAAAACCCTCAACTCAAACCAGGAAGGGTGGAGAAGGATCAAACATCATTCCTTGGAGAAAAACTCTGAACCCACTGTTGTGGACTTTCTCCGGAATATGTAATTGCTTGTGTCTGAAGTAAGAAGAACAATGGCTCCTCTGCACCAGTAGTTGTGACACTGACAATGGGGTGGGTTCTGGACTGGTCTAGCAGTATTCCAGGAAAGGAAATTAATGGTAAGTGAAATTTCTCCTTCCAGTTCATACTGCTAGACCAGTCCAGACAAGCAGGAAGTACCCAAGCTAATGAACCCCAGGGTGGGCAGAGAGAGCCACTGACAGCACACTAGCCCCAAAACGACTGTCATAAGAACATAAGATATGCCATACTGGGTCAGACCAAGGTCCATCAAGCCCAGTATTCTGTTTCCAACAGTGGCCAATCTAGGTCATATGTACCTAGCAGTTTCCCCAAGAGACACAAGTTCCACAATGCTTGTACTGGGTCAAGCATTGATATCTTCGGTCACTTCTTAATAATGCTTTATGGACCTTTCCTCCAGGAACTTGTCCAAACCTTTTTTAAACCCAGCTACATTAACAGCCTTTACTACATCCTCCGGTAACAAATTCCAGAGTTTGATTACACGTTGAGTGAAAAAATATTTTCTTTTATTAGTCTTAAATAGTTTACCCTGTAGCTTCATTGCATGTCCCCTAGTCTTTCTATATTCTGATAAGGTAAACAATCGATCTATGTTTACCCGTTCCACTCCGTTCATTAATTTATAGACTTCTATCATATCTCCCCTCAGCCGTCTCTTTTCCAGGTTAAAGAGCCCTAACCTTTTTAGCCTTTCTTCATAGGAGTATCCTTCCATCCTCTTTACCATTTTGCTGGCTCTTCTCTGTACCTTTTCTAAAATCGCTATATCCTTTTTAAGATACGGTGACCAGAATTGCACACAATATTCAAGGTGCGGTCTCACCATGGAACGATATAGAGGCATTATAATATCTTTTGTTTTATTTTCCATTCCTTTCCTTATCATACCTAGCATTCTATTTGCTCTCTTGGCAGCCGCTGCACACTGGGCCGAGGGTTTTAACATGGTATCCACAATGATGCCTAAATCTTTTTCCTGGGTGGTGGTTCCTAATGTGGAACCTTGCATCGTGTAAGAATAGTTTGGGTTGTTCTTCCCTAGGTGCATAACCTTGCACTTGTCCACATTAAATTTCATCTGCCATTTTGATGCCCAGTCTTCCAATTTATCAAGATCCTCTTGCAATTTTTCACAATCCTCTTGGGTTTTAACAACTTTAAATAGTTTTGTGTCATCTGCAAATTTGATAACCTCACTCGTTATTCCACTTTCCAGGTCATTTATGAATATGTCAAAAAGCAGCGGACCCAGCACAGATCTCTGGGGTACACCCCTATTCACCTTTCTCCATTGGGAAAATTGGCCATTTAGCCCTACCCTCTGCTTTCTATCTTTTAACCAGTTCCTGATCCACAATAGTACATTGCCTCCTATCCCATGACTCTTTAGTTTTGCCAAAAGTCTCTGATGAGGGACCTTGTCAAAGGCTTTCTGAAAGTCCAGATACACAATATCAACCGACTCACCTTTGTCCACCTGTTTATTCACTCCTTCAAAAAAAACATAACAGATTAGTAAGACAAGATCTTCCTTGACTAAAGCCATGTTGGCTGTCTCCCATTAGGTTGTGACTATCTACATGCTGAGTAATTTTATTCTTTATGATGGTTTCTACCATTTTTCCCGGTACTGACGTCAGGCTCAGCGGTCTGTAGTTTCCCGGATCACCCCTGGAACCCTTTTTAAAAATTGGTGTTACATTGGCGATCCTCCAATCTTCAGGTATTAGAGATGATTTTAATGATAGTTCACAGATTACTAATAGCAGTTCTGCAATCTCATATTTCAGTTCTTTCAACACCCTTGGATGTATACCATCCAGCCCAGGTGATTTGCTACTCTTCAGTTTATCTAATAGTTGTAAGACATCTTCCCGATGTATCAATATTTCCTTCAATTCTTCCGCACCTTTAAATACCACTTCAGTCATGGGTAACATCCCTACATCTTCCTCAGTAAAGACCGAAGCAAAGAATTCATTCAGTCTCTCCGCTATCGCCTTGTCGCCTCTTAGTGCTCCTTTAACCCCTTTATCATCTAATGGACCAGCTGACTCTCACAGGTTTTTTGCTACGAATGTACTTGAAAAGGTCTTTATTTCGCGTTTTTGCTTCCGCAGCAAGCTTCTTCTCAAATTCTCTCTTTGCCTGCCTTATCAATACCTTGCATTTGACTTGCCAGTGCTTGTGCTGTTTCCAGGTTTCGTCATTTGGCTCTTTTTTCCATTTCCTGAAAGATGCTTTTTTGGCAGCAACAGTCTCTCTGATCTCACCTTTAAACCATGCTGGCAGTTTTTTGGACGTCCTTCCACTTTTCTTAAAGCGTGGAATACAGCTGGTCTGGGCTTCCAAGATAGTATTTTTCAACACCACCCAAGCTTGATGTACGTCTTTAACCTTCGCAACTGCTCCTTTTAGTTTTTTCTTAACTGTTTTCCTCATTTTATCATAGTCTCCCTTTCGAAAGTTAAAAGGTAGTACTATGGATTTCCTTACTATCCCTCCTCCACTAATTAAATCAAAGGTGATCATGCTATGATCACTATTGCCAAGTGGCCCCAACACCCTTCTCTCTTGCACTAGATCTGGTGTTCCACTAAGGACTAGGTCTAATATGGCTTCCCCTCTTGTCGGTTCATGAACCAGCTGCTCCAAGAAGCAGTCATTTATTTCATCTAGGAACTTTATCTCCCTAGCATGTCCTGACGTGACACTGACCCAGTCGATACCGGGGTAATTGAAATCACCCATTATTATTACTGCGCTGTAACTTTTGTTAGCTTCCTTGATTTCTTTGAGCATTTCATCATCCATTTGGTCATTCTGGCCAGGTGCTCGATAGTACACCCCCACTGCCATCGCCTTCCCCCTTTTATATGGAATTTCAATCCATATAGATTCTACAGCAGATTTTGTTTCCTGCAAAACTTTAATCCTTTCTGAGTCAATGCCCTCTCTAACATAGAGTGCAACCCCTCCACCAATTTGATCAGCTCTATCATTACGATATAGTTTGTACCCAGGTATCACAGTGTCCCACTGGTTGTCCTCCTTCCACCATGTCTCTGATATTCCAATCATATCTAACCTTTCATTTAGTGCTATATATTCTAACTCTCCCATCTTAGTCTTTAGACTTCTAGCATTTGCATACAAGCATTTTAGAGAATGTATTTTATTCATGTTAATTTGGCTATTGTTAGACATGGGTAAATTGGGATCTTTAAGCTCTGTTTGCTCCATACTTGAGGGCATTTGGGCTACTTTACTCTTTTGTGGAACCTCTCTGCTTTTGGTAGTATCCTTCAAGGATACATTCTTCCGAACCATCCGCTCTTGGGCGACTGTCGGCTTTCCCCTAATATCTAGTTTAAAAGCTGCTCTATCTCCTTTTTAAAGGTTAATACCAGCAGCCTGGTTCCATCCCGGTTAAGGTGAAGCCCATCCCTTCGGAAGAGCCCCTCCTTTCCCCAGAATGTTCCCCAGTTCCTAACAAATCCAAAACCCTCATCTCTGCACCATTGTCTCATCCACGCATTGAGACTCCGGAGCTCTGCATGCCTTTTGGGTCCTGCACATGGAACAGGAAGCATTTCGGAGAATGCTACCCTGGAAGTTCTGGATTTCAACTTCCTACCTAAAAGCCTAAATTTTGCCTCCAGAACCTCCCTACCACATTTTCCTATGTCATTGGTACCGACATGTACCAAGACAGCAGACTCCTCCCCAGCACTATCTAAGACCTTATCTAGGTGGCGCGTGAGGTCCACTACCTTCGCACCAGGCAGGCATGTTACCAGGCGATCCTCACGTCCACCAGCCACCCAGCTATCTACATGCCTAATGATCGAATCACCAACTATAACGGCTGTCCTAACCCTTCCCTCATGGGCACATGGCCCTGGAGAAACTTCCTCAGTGCGAGAGGGTTTTACATCACCTGGAGGACAGGTCCTAGTTACAGGATCACTTCCTGCCACACCAGGGTGATGCTCTCCTGTCACGTGACCTCTCTCCTCCATGGCAACAGTGGTGCTACCAGACTGGAGGTGGGACCTCAGGACTATATCCCTGTAGGTCTCGTCTATGTACCTCTGTCTTATGTTTTCCAAGTCTGCTACTTTAGCCTCTAGAGAACGGACTTGTTCCCTGAGAGAAAAGAGCTCCTTGCACCTAGTGCACACGTAAGACCTCTCACCAACTGGGAGAAAATCATACATGTGACACTCAATGCAAAAGACTGGAAAGCCCCCATCCCGCTGCTGGACTGCTGTCTGCATCTTAGTTTAAGTTTGTGTCTAGATCTTTAAGTTCTTACTTACTAGGGGTTGCTATGGGTATTTATACCAATAAAACTGTACCTAATACGTTTAATATACCTTGTTCACCTGAAGCTTAATTAATCTCAGGTCCTTAGTGTATGACTGATTTGGGTAATGAGCTTCACCTGAAAGCACCTCCTGTCTTTTAAGATGTGTAAGTACCTATAAAGCTATGATTATCCCAGGGGAGGGTGGTTGTGGGGAGGGAGGGAAGAAAATAACACTTATTAAAAGAGGGCTGCTACACAGTACCCTGTCTTGTGCTGCTGAGGTAAGCTAAATTCTGATTTGATTTAAATTATAGCTCTTAGCTGCTGCTAGGCTCTAACGTCTTATGAAATTTAAACTACAAGCTCTCTGCTGGGTACTAAATTTAACCAGAAAGCTCTCTTCTGTGTGTTAAATTTAAACTAAAAGTACTTTGCTGTTACTTAGCCCCGAGTGACTATTAAATTTAAACTACAAGCTCTCTGCTGGGTATGAAATGTAACCAGAAAGCTCTCCTCTGTGTTTTAAATTCAAACTTTAATTGCTGCTACTAGGCCCTAACTGATCCAACAAAAAACAGTGGGTTCACAGATTAAGTAGCTTTAATACAAAGAATTCTTTTTAGAAAATGACCAGAAGTATATACTCACAGTTGCAGATTTCTCTCCAGAAGTAACAGTCCCCCTTTCTAGTCCTCATGTGCCTGAATGTCCAGGCGATAATGCTGGACAAAAGTAGACAAGGAAGACCAGGTTGCCGCTCGAGAAATATCAAGAGGGACTACATGTGATCGCTCGGCCCAAGAAGTAGCTTGAGCTCGAGTCGAGTGTGCGCGAAGACCGGCAGGCACTGGTTTGCCTTGCAGAATATAGGCTGATTCGATGGTACGGGGTATCCATCTGGCGATAGTAGATTTTGAAGCTGCCATACCTCAGCACGGTCCCGCAAAAAGCACAAAAAGATGGTTGGTCTTGCGAAAAGAATTGGTGACTTTGAGATAGCGAAGGAAAATCCTTTTGAGATCAACCGCCCAGAGATTCTTGGAACGTCCGGAACATTGTTCCTTAGAAAAGGCAGGCAACAAAAGAGGCTGATTGACATGAAAAGGAGTAATCACCTTGGGCAAGAATGAGGGAACAGTGCGAAGGGATACTCCCTCTGCGGAGAATGACAAATACTGATCCCTGCAAGAGAGGGCCTGCAGTTCCGAAATGCGACGAGCCAAAGTTATAGCCACTAAGAAAACCGTCTTAAGTGTCAAAACCGTTAAGGAAACTTCCTTTAGAGGCTTGAAGGGTGGAGACATCAAAGCCCGTAGTACCAAGACAAGGTCCCAAGCAGGGAAAACTGGACGAACAGGAGGTTGTAGAAGTTTGACTCCTTTAAGAAAAACGCAACACATCGGAGTGGGACGCAAGAGAACGACCGCAAATCGGTCCCCTATAACACATCAGTGCTGACATGTGTACCAGTAGAGTGCCAAGAGCTAAGCCTTTGTTGAGGCCCTCTTGAAGAAAGGCAAGAATGTCTGGAATTTCTGTACTCCAAGGAGAAAGATGATGTTGAATACACCAGGACTCAAACACTCGCCACACCCTAGCATATGCTAACGACGTAGACAAACGGCGAGCGTTGAGGAGAGTCGACATTCCCTTGGAAGAGTAACCCTTACGGGCTAATCTACGGCATTCAAGAGCCCAGCCGTAAGCAAGTAGGGAGTTGGATCTTCCATCGAGATAAGTCCTTGCCTGAGAAGTCCGAAGGGAGTTTGTAGTTGCAGAGGAGGGACTCGAGATAGTCTTATGAGATTGGCATACCATGGTCTTTGGGGCCAGTCTGGGGCTACTAAGATTACTGGGCCCTGGTGTTCCCTGATCCATTGCAAGTGAACCACACTTTACCTGGAATAACCATATTAGAACAAGCTAATATAGTTGCACTGAAAATGATACCACCTTTGGTAACTGGAAGGGAGGAGATATTTGCATTAATGATTTTGAAAGCACCCACGTACTATTTGTTCGGTTATAAATATACACGATGGGGTCAAATTCATTATATCATGGTGACCATTCACATATTTGCTTTTTAAGTCTACTTTTCATAAATTCAAAAGTTTTGATAGTTATGATGTATTATTCCTTTACAACATTACATTCCCTCGTTAACGTTTTTAGTTGTTAGTTAGTGTATAAATTTTCTTAAACAATGCTGCTCCTATGCCATGCGTTTCTAATTTATGAAAGGATCTTTTTAAGGTTTTAAATATTTTAGAGTTTTAAATAAAAAATCCTGTATTCAATAAATAAAATCATTAATGCAAATATCTCTTCTGCTTCTTCCACTCCCTTCCAGTTACCAAAGGTGGTATCATTTTCAGTGCAACTATATTAGCTTGTTCTAATATGGTTATTCCAGGTAAAGTGTGGTTCACTCCTGCTCCTTGGTCTCCTTCTCCTCTGTCTTTTGATGCTTTATGGTTTTAAATTTCGTGCCACATTTATATGTATTGTGCACTTTTGTTTATGTAGCACGATTTATTACCCACAATTAGTCACTACTTCCTATTACAATTTGGTTTGCACTTCGCCGGCACAATTTGGTTAGATAATTATGTTAATTTAACATTTTGATATATGCTATTATCCATATTTATTGTTTTCATTCATGTTTTATACATGTGTGTTTGGAGATGTCATATATTAGTATAGGTTGATTAATAAGTTTTGTACATTATAATTTTAAAACTTTATTTATTACTTATTATATTTTTATTGCGTTCCTACATGATGTTTTATTTTATGCATTTTCTTAATTTTGTTTTTTTAAATGTGGTTTTAATGTGTTTATGATATGTTTTTAGCATAAGGTGAGCCAGCCCCTGAAGATCTTATCGAAACACGGCTTGTGTCGGGTCAGGTCTCCCTTTATATGTTTGGATTAATAAAGGTTTGGTGAGAACTTACACCTGCTACGTTTTTGTACTGTGTTGCTGATACTTTGCGTGGCAGAGTGCTGCCCTTGGTGTCTTTGTCAAATACACAATTAAGACATTGCTTACAATCTGCTCATTCAAAGGGATTAGCACGGTTAGCAGACCTGCTAATCATCTTAATCCCCCTAGCGGGATATTGCTAGTGCCACTGCCACATGCCTCAATGTTGTCCGCTTAGTGGTGATATTGAGCTGCTGCCCGATTATCACTAAGCAGTAAAGGTCAAGTGCATTAAAGGCAGCCTAACTTTTGCCATGAAAGCTAACGGGCAGCAGCTGAATATCACGGCAATCCGGGTAACTTAGATATTCAATGGCAGGGCCCAGAATATCCGTGTCTAAAGTTCAGCAGCAGCGGTTAGAAGCTTTGCCAGCACTAGCCACCGCCACTGCATATTGAGCCCTATAATAACAAACATTTGAAACGTTTGTAAAACGCCTTGATGCTAAGGTGAAAGGCAGTAGCAAACTTATTAATAAACTATAAATTATAGACACAATAAGATTACAGAGTTCATAAAGGACCATAACAAGGATAATTTACAGATTCTAGAAGCTGAAATGAACAGAGATACTATGGGCCCGATATTCAGAGCTGGCAGCTAGACAAGAGAACAGGGCACGATTTTCTTCTGGACGGCTATGCGCCACTACAGCACATAGCCCTGCCCGCTTATCCTTAACCCTGGATATTCAATGCTGCACCACTGACAGTGAATATCCGGGTTGTGCGCCAAGGGGTCAACGCCTGTGTAGTGGCAATATTGGACCACTACCCGGTTCGTGATCCACAGCTAGAACTAGGTGAGCCAAAAGCTGGCCTAGTTGTAGCTGCAGACCACTAACCATGTAGCGGTCCAATATCACTGCTTCATGTTTAGCGGCAGTCACCGCCTCCACTCTGTCCCCAACATACCCCAATGCTAACCGGATAGCATCGGGCGCATAGGGGACATAGTCGGGGATATTCAACCGCACTAACCATGTAGGTGCCATCCAGTATCCCTGTTTAAGGCATTTACATGGTTGTAAACCATGTAAATGCCTTTTAAATATCGGGCCCACAGTGTCTGGCTATCGGTGCTGAACTTAACCCTGGATATGCAATGCCAGGGTCATATGCGGCCCCGGCACTGAATATCCAGGGTCGCCGCACATGCCTTCCAGTCACCATAGCTAACCGGGCAGTAGCAATATTGCATCCTGCCCGCTTAGCTCCTGCAGCTAAAAGATAGACAAGGGTTTTCCTCACCTATCTTTTAGGCGCAAGTCGCTAACTGGGCCGCATGCAATATTGCTGCTGTTCGATTAGGGACAGTTGTCACCTCCGCTCCTCCCCGGAACACCCCCGACACGCCATGATGCTAAGCGGTTAGCATTGGGGCACATAAGGGTGAAGATTGGCAGGACCGTAAACCCTACAACTGCCCCTCGAATATTGGGCCCTATAACTCTAACAGGTACTGTAGCTGATACAGACCATGTGGCTAATCTACTACTACAAACTACTACTTCTATTAAGCATATGTAGTGCTGTACACATGCACATAAGAGACAATCCCTGCTCCACAGCATTTACAAGTTGTTCAAGATGCACAAACAGGGCACTAGTGTAATTCTTAAGCATGATTAAAAATACATATTGGTGCAGATAGGAGAATCAGGATCCAAAAGCAGTCTTGAAGAGATGAGCTTTTAGCTTGGATTTGAATTGGACCAGAGATGCATGAGTGTAGTGTGCCCCTCCAAAAGAGCTTTTCCTACTGGCCCCAGCTGCCGCGCATTGGCCCCCCAAATGAGCTGCTCCTTCTGGCCCTGGCTGCCACGCATTACCCCCAAAAGAGCTGCCCTGACTGCTGCTGCCATGCCTGGCAGCTGCAGCGGCAGTAGGACCACTAATAAATGCAGGGTGTTTCAGACCTCCACAGCTTCCAAGGCTCAGCCATCCTGCTTCCCCCTGATGTAAAATGCATGGAGGTCTGAAATACCCCGCGTTTATTAGTGATCTTGCTGCTGCTGAGCCACTGACCTCGGGGGCCATGGCAGCAATGGTGGTGCTGGGTTGGGGGAGGGGTGACCAGGGAGATAGAAAAGTGATACTGGACATGGAGGGGGCCACAGAAAGGTGCTGGACATGGGGGTGGGGGACATAGACTACTACTACTACTTATCATTTGCTACAAGGCACATGCATTAGACACAGTCCCTGCTCATCAGAGCTTACAATCTAATCAAGATGAAGAACATCACAAAATGGGACGAGTATGGTAAGACACACATAAATAGTCAACAAGAGAGTGAGGGGCATCAGGATCCAAAAGCAGCCTTGAAGAGGTGGGTTTCTAGCCTAGATTTGAATTGGGCTAGAGAAGGAGTCTGACGAACTGATACAAGGGAAACACTGGATATGGAGGGGGAAAGCATAGGTAGATAGAAGGGACATGCTGGACTTGGAGAGGGGCATAGAGAGATACTGGACATGGGGTGGGGGGTATGGGGAGATGGAAGGGTGAAGCTGGACATGGAGGGGGCATAGAGAGATACTGGACATGGGGTGGGGGCATAGGTAGATAGAAGGGACATGCTGGACTTGGAGAGGGGCATAGAGAGATACTGGACATGGGGTGGGGGAATAGGGAGATGGAAGGGTCAAGCTGGACTTGGAGAGGGGCATAGAGAGATACTGGACATGGGGTGGGGGCATAGGTAGATAGAAGGGACATGCTGGACTTGGAGAGGGGCATAGAGAGATACTGGACATGGGGTGGGGGCATAGATAGATAGAAGGGACATGCTGGACTTGGAGAGGGGCATAGAGAGATACTGGACATGGGGTGGGGGTATAGGGAGATGGAAGGGTGAAGCTGGACATGGAGGGGCTATAGGACAGGAGATGCTGAATATGGGAGGGGAGGGCAAATGGAGATTCTGGAGAGAGATGGAGATGCTGAGCATTGGGAGAGAGGAGCAGGAGATAGGAGATACTAGGTGGGGTGGAGGTTGGCATAGAGAGAGAGCGTGAGGAGATACTGGATAGGGGTGGAGGGGGCATAAGGAGCCAGAGGAGAGATGCTGGGTTGGGGAGGTGAAGGGGGAGAGGGAGAGGAGATGCTGGACATAGAGGGATAAGGAGAGAGAGACAGGAGATGATGGGCATAGGTTGATGGTATAGGAAGTGAGAAGGGCAATGAGGGCTCTGTTAAGGATTAAAAATGGTAGATGCAGTGAACAAAAAGGGAGACCAAGCTCTGGAAGATAAGAAGGAAGTGTGAAATTTGAGTTGGTAGAGAGAGAGAGAGAGAGAGAGAGAGAGAGATAAATGGAAGAAAGCTGAGATCAATGTCAGAGATTAAATAAAAGTGAAGAAAACATGAGGGGAGAGAAGTGACACATTTATTTATTTATTTTTCTTATATACCGCGCTCTTTGTTCGAGCCGGCACAATTTTTGCAGACGGATGATTAGAACCCGGCTGGGGGAGCATGCCTCTTGGCTGCGTCAGTTAGTGTTGACGGCTCCGATGGTACCTCACTGCTCACAATTGCAACATACTTTTGAGTAACTATGATGGACTGTTATAGATCATGTTCCAGCAGACCCTAGGGGGGGGAACCGTCTGCAAAAATTGCGCTGGCTCGAACAACGCTGGATTTTCCTTTTACACACAATCTTCCCCGCTGGACTAAATTGTGAAATCAATTGGTTGGGAACTGGTTGACACATCACCTCTCGCGGTTGGGACTCCCTTGATGAGTGGGGATTCCCTTTACGTGATTGGTGTCTTAAGCTGATGGGCGTCTGCAGCTAGCCAATCCTGAGTTTTGTTCCTCTTTGTTAACAGTTCAGTGTTTGGCGTTTTTTGACGGTTATTGAAGTGCCTTGGTTGCATCGTAGTCAAGGTTTGGGCAGCGCTTGATACAGGGGGTATTTCCCCCGAAACGTGCACGTCGCGTGCGGGTTCAGATCAGTACAATTTTTGGAAGAATTAACTCTTTTCTCATTTTTGCAATTTCGTTTTAAAAAAATTGTTCATAATTAAATAAAAGGGCCATGTATTGTGTTTTGGGGATGACCTGCTGTGTCTTCTCACAATTTATGTCCGACAAAAAGTATAATTGAATCAAGGGGACTATACGGTAGTTTTCACGTGAATCTGAATAGGGCAACATGAGAGAAACATCTCGCAGTGCTGCATATTTCATTACAAAGCTTTGCTCTCTGATATACTAACTTCATATCTAGGCTTTTTTTTAGATAATGAATATGTATGATATGTATATATGCAAATGAGTATGCAACTATGTCACCACTCCCCCAAACTGACTACCCCACCCTTTGCCCCCCCCCCAACCCCCACAAATAAAACAGTCAAATTACACACAAGCAGAGATGGAGCGTGACGTACTGCCTTGGATAGTCTATTCCAGGCATAGAATGCGGCAGGGTTGAGTCTGGGGATGGCAGTAGAAGAGAAGAGTGCAGCACAGAATACGGCTGCCCGATTGTTAACATCTAACGTGCACAATCATGTTACTCCAATTTTGGTGGTTCTTACTGGCTGCGTGTAGAGACACATCTTCAGTTTAAAATATTCGGTCTGATATTCAAAGGCGTTTACATGGTTTGCAAACCTGCAAACCGTATAAATAGAAACATAGAAACATGATGACAGAAAAAGACCACATGGCCTATCTAGTCTGTCCTTCCATATCAACAACTACAACAGTCCACTTTTTACCTTTAGAGATCCTCTGTGTTGGTCCCATGCTTTTTTGAATTCAGATACTGTCCTCATCTCTACCACCTCCACTGGGAGACTATTCCACGGATCCACTACTCTTTCCGTAAAGAAATATTTCTGCATATCACTCCTGAATCTATCTCCCTTCACCCTCATCCCATGTCCCCTCGTAGCAGAACTTGCTTTCAATTGAAAGAGGCTCTCTCCCTGAACATTTATGCCACGGAGGTATTTAAACATCTCAATCATATCACCTCTATCCCGCCTTTCCTCTAAGGCAGGGGTCTCAAACTCAAATTGCTTTGAGGGCCGAATGAGGACTTGTAAAGTAACCCGGGGGCCTCATAAGACACGGGGCCTCATTTGCATAAATATTTGCATAATGTTGCATAATGAGTGCATGGATAAAGAAAGACTAGAAAATTTCTATATTACTATAATCCAGTGCCAACCGCCAGGCACATTAGGAACTACTACTAACACTGCCCATTTGGAACCCATAGCAAACCCCCCGTATCATAACAGCACTACCAGGACTCACAAAGCACCAGACCCTACCTATCAAAAGGCAACACTGCAAATATTAAATCAATACATTTCAGAGAACAATACATGACCTACTGGGAAAAGAGAACAAGTAGCAATGTCAAATAGGAATTACACAGAATACCTCAGCACTGTAGAAATAAAACTATAAATTAATTTCTTGTACTAAAGCACAGACATTAATGATGCACATTTCCCAGAGCTGACATATTCCAGTTAATAAATTCAAAATAAAGAGATATTTTTCTTCCTTTTGTGCATTTTTTTTCAGTTGCAATTGCTCCAGCCACTTCTGGTTTCTTCGTGTCTTCTGCTATCTCCATCGTCTGCTGTCCATTTGTCCTTTCTTCTCTCTTCTAGTTTTTTTCCATTCTCTCTCTCTACATCTGCTTTAACATACTAATCTTTCTCCTTTTGCTCTTTCCTCATTCCTATTTCATCCACTCAAATTTTACCCCTCCATCCTCAATCCCCACTTACTCTCCCAATACCTGGCCAATTGTAGATTTGTCTTCTCTGCCAGACAAAATATTTTTCCCCTCTCCATTTCACTTTCCCAGCTCCATCCCATTCTAATCCTCCCCCAACATCAGCTCCCTTCTAGTTCCAGCCCCACCCAGCATCTGCTCCTTTCTAGTCCCTGCATCAGTCCATTTCCAGTCCTATCCTAGCCTCACCATCAGCCCATTTCCAATCCTAGCCCCCCATCAGCCCATTTCCAATCCTAGCTCCCTCCCCTCACAGCCCATTTCCATTCCAAGCCCCCCTCTCCATCAGCCATTTGCAGTTCAAGCCCCCCTTCCACTCAGCCCATTTCCAGTCCTAGCAACCCCCCCAGCCCATTACCTGTCCTAGACCCCCCCAGCCCATTACCAGTCCTAGACCCCCCATAGCCCATTACCAGTCCTAACCTCCCCATAGCGCACTTCCAGTCTTACCCCCCCATCACCCCATTTTCAGTCTTACCTCCCCTCATAGGCCATTACCAGTCCTAACCCCCCAATCAGCCCACCTCCAGTCCTAACCCCCATCACCCCATTTTCAGTCTTACCTCCCCTCATAGGCCATTTCCAGTCCTAACCCCCCAATCAGCCCACCTCCAGTCCTAACCCCCATCTGCCCATTTCCAGTCCTAGCCCCCACCATAGCCCATTACCAGTCATAACCCCCCCTGCCAATAGCCCACTTCCAGTCCTAACCCCCATCTGCCCACCTCCAGTCCTAACCCCCATCACCCCATTTTCAGTCTTACCTCCCCTCATAGGCCATTACCAGTCCTAACCCCCCAATCAGCCCACCTCCAGTCCTAACCCCCATCAGCCCATTTCCAGTCCGAGCCCCCCCCCTGCCAATAGCCCACTTCCAGTCATAACCCCCATCTGCCCACCTCCAGTCCTAACCCCCATCACCCCATTTTCAGTCATAACCCCCCCCCTGCCAATAGCCCACTTCCAGTCCTAACCCCCATCTGCCCATTTCCAGTCCTAGCCCCCACCATAGCCCATTACCAGTTATAACCCCCCCAGCCCATTACCAGTCATAACCCCCCCCGCCAATAGCCCACTTCCAGTCCTAACCCCCATCTGCCCATTTCCAGTCCTAGCCCCCACCATAGCCCATTACCAGTTATAACCCCCCCCAGCCCATTACCAGTCATAACCCCCCCCTGCCAATAGCCCACTTCCAGTCCTAACCCCCATTACCCCATTTCAGTCAGCCCCTCCATAGCTCATTACCGGCCAGCGAAGGAGGGAAACAAAAAAAACCCCAAAACCCTGGCTTCTGCTGCTGCCGTTGCCGCCGTGGCAGCGGCAGAATCAATTGTCAAATTAAAAAAAACTGACTTCTGCTGCTCAAGCAGCAAAATCAGCTGTCCTGCGGCCCCTTCCCCTCTGCCCGGAGATCCGACTCTGCTCTATCAGCGGCGTGCTTTTCAAGCCGCGACGAGAGTATTCCCCTCTTGCGCGGTTTAAACCTATTCACTTTTCAAGCCGCGCGAGAGGGGAATACTCTCTTCGCGGCTTGAAAAGCACGCCGCTGATAGAGCAGAGTCGGATCTCCGGGCAGAGGGGAAGGGGCCGCAGGACAGCTGCTTGAGCAGCAGAAGTCAGGTTTTTTTTTGAATTTGACAATTGATTCTGCCGCTGCCACGGCGGCAACGGCAGCAGCAGAAGCCAGGGTTTTGGGGTTTTTTTTGTTTTCCTCCGTCGCGGGCCACACAAAGACCCCTGCTCTAAGGTGTACATATTAAGATCCTTCAGTCTGTCCTCATATGCTTTATAATGACGCCCATTAATCATTTTAGTAGCCACCCTCTGCACCGACTCCATCCTGTTTATATCCTTTTGAAGGTGTGGTCTCCAGAATTGCACACCATACTCCAAATGAGGTCGCACCAAAGACTTATACAGAGGCACTATCACCTCCTTTTTTCTGCTAGCCATTCCTCTCCGTATGCACCCAAGTATCCTTCTAGCTTTTGCCTTCGCCTTTTCTACCTGTTTAGCTACTTTAAGATCATCAAACACAACCACGCCTAGGTCACGCTCTTCTTTAGTGGACAAAAGTACTTCACCCCCTATACTATATTGCTCCCTTGGATTGCTGCAGCCCAAATTTATGACCTTACATTTTTTAACATTAAATCCCAGCTGCCAAATTCTAGACCATTCTTCAAGCTTAGCTAGATCCCTCCTCATGTTATCTACACCTTCCTGGGTGTCTACTCTATTGCAGATTTTTGTATCATCCGCAAAGAGGCAAACCTTACTCAACAACCCTTCCGCTTATCACTAACAAAGACATTAAAAAGAATCGGACCAAGGACAGATCCCTGGGGCACAGAGTGAGCTCCATTTACCTGTACTCTTTGTCGCCTCCCACCCAACCAATTTCTAACCCAAGTAGTAACTTTAGGGCCACTAAGTGGCATATTCAGCAACACTAACATAATTAGTGCTGCAGAATAAACATGGGTGCTGCTGCCTGGCGCCCTGATGATAACCAGTTAGCATCGGGGAGTTCTTTAGGCGGCACCTGGTGATAATTGGTCAGCGGCAATATTCAACTGCTGCCTGCTAATTCCTTGGCGGTGAAAGTTAGGCACAAAAAAGGCTGTCCTAACTCCCCCCCCCCCCCCACCAAGCTAACGGGGCAGCAGCTGAATATTGTCTGTCTTTGTATGAAATATTTTTTCTGATGGGTCCTCTTGGACATTCCTGCATTGCCCTCTTCCCTTCTTTTGGGCTTAAGCCTTGGGGTACGTCATTTTAGTACTCCGGGAATATTCATTTCATTTTTTATTTTTCATCCAATTTTATATTTATAATTTTATATAGTTTTATTTTTCACTTTTTATTGGAGTATACTTTGTTTGCCCCCTTTTATATATAATGTATATAGTGTTGCACTGTTCCGTGCTAATCTGTTTAACATTTTCTGTTAACTTTACATTGTTTATAGTTATATGTTATATGTAAAACAAACCATGCTTTGTTGACTGTTGTTATTTGTGAACCGCAGCTGATCCCCGGAAGCCGCGGTATATAAGTGCTTGTTAAATAAATAAAATAAATAAATATGCCCCCTTTTAGCTATTTGTTTTCCTTTATTTTTCCCTTCCCCTTTTCTTCCCTCTTCATCCTCTCCCTCCCTTTCCCCCTTCCCCCCTCCCCTCCCCCTCCTTTTCCCTCCCTATCCATTTTACCTTTTTTATTTTTTAATTTATTCACTTATTTATTTCATTATCCTCTTGGGGTTTTAATTATTCTCTCACATGTTCACTTGATTTTATTCTGTTGTTTTTATCTGGTTTTATTCAATGGGTGACATTTCTTGGCTTTTAGTTTCTTGGTCCCCCTTTTTTTGTTCTCTATGTTCTTAGACACCTAGGGGTATGTTTACTAAATGGCGCTAACGGAGCAGCTGCGATGTTATTGCATGATATGTGACGTTATCGCGCGATAATGGCACATTACCGTGTGAGAACGTCACGTATCGCGCGATAACATCTCCGGCAGCATTAAGGTGCGCAGAGGGTGGAGTAAGGCTCCCCAGGGGCGGAGATAAGGGGTCAATGGGCGGAGAGTGGGCGGGGAGAGGTCCCATGCACATTAACGCCGTGAAATGAAGGTCTGAAAATTAGCACCAGTGAAAACCTCGCGCTAGAGGCACATTTGCAGGGGAGAGAGACCATTTCAGTCAGCAATGTGCAGAAAAGACAGGGAAACCAAGAAAGGTGATAGTAGTGATACATGTGCAGCAATATCATAGTGCCCAAGTGCGAGAGGGCACTACGGTGAGGCTGCAAATGGGGTACAGGGGGCTGCAGGCAGGACATGCAGTGTGGCAGCTGGGGCACAGGGTGGGCTAGGCAGATGCCTAGGTGACACACAGGAACGTAGAAGAAGAAAACTAGCAAGACAGCAACTGACCAAGGGCAAACATAGCCACGAGTGTGTGTGTCCCACAGTGTCCCAGGGGCAGTACCCCAAAGGGCACATAACATCGGCAGGCGGTGCAGGGGGGAAGCATGGATGTCTATGCAGGCACCCCTACCCCATATCACGCACCATAGGCAGCCGCCTACCGGCACACTGGATGGCCTGGGACCACGCACCACCGGCAGAAGGGCATGTCAGCATGGTGGCAGAGGGTTGCTGGTGGCGGAGGGGGCAGTGGCATCTGCCCACAGCAGACCATGGCCAAGCCCCGTTTAGGTGGGTGCCGTGCACTGCAACAGACAAGGTCTGTCTGACGAACAGTCATGGTATCCCTAGGGAATGATCTGCCCCTGTGGCAACAGTTTGGTGCAGTACACACAGCCAGTGTGTTCAGGGGCAGAAGGTCACAAGTTCAAGTCCCAGCTGTGGCTCCTGCAAACCATGTCCCTATATTTTACCCAGTACTAAACCGTGGTAATAAAGATGGAACCTTTATTGCAGATAAAATAAACATGCCAGAAACGCCTATATTTTACCTTACAGAGCACAGACACCATAAACATGTGCAATCCCTAGAGCAGAGTATCCCAACTGCAGTCCTGGAGGGCCAAACACCATTCGGGTTTCATGCTGTCCCTAAGAAATATGCCTATGCTGCATTTGTATGCACTGCCCCCATTGTACGCAAATGTATCTCATGCATATTCATTAGGGACAGCATGAAAACCTGAACCGTATTTGGCCCACCAGGACTGGAGTTGGGAGCCTCTGCCCTAGAGCAGCGGCCAACAGGGGCACAAACACCCACACCCACAGGCTGCACTATCCAAAGCCTCATGGAGAGTCAGGCTGTTAGGACCTGTGCGGAGCAGCATCTCCCAATACTAGCACCTGCATACCTTAGCAATGCCGTCCTAAACTTGGAAACACGTTCCACATATATCAAAAGGTTGCTATGATTAATGTCAGATAACAAATCCTAAGTTAAATACAATTTGTTGACAGAGATTCATCATAGCAACCTTTCTGATATCTGTGGAGTGTGTTTCAGTTTTTGCTTCTGACAGTGTTTACCACCCCGGGGAGTGACCCTCAACAGTATTGCGTACCATATGTAGCAATGCCCGCACTGTGCCCAGGACTGGTGTGGCGGCCAGGGCTGCCAAAAACCTCTATATCTGCACAATGCTGGCATAGGTGTGGGAGTGTGGGTATGTTGTCACCCAGCAGACCTGGTTGAGAGAAAGGAAAATGCTTTAAATAAAGAAAAAGGTACATACAAGCTGCAATATCTGGAGGAACCAGATAGAGGGAGCAAGAGGGACTCCAGAGTGACTGAGGAACCATGCCCCACTGATCATGAGGTAATGCCAGCCAACCTCCAATCCTCGAGTGCAGGAGGACTTCTTAAGGAGGAAGACTGGAAAGCAGAGGGGAGAAATGGCAGCAGGAGAAGTGGCAGCGGAAGGAGTGGCAGCAGCTGGAGAAGCAGCCGGAGTGAAGGCAGCTGGAGAGACGGCTGGAGAGGAGGCAACAAGAGTGAATGCAGCAGGACAGCGTGCATCAGGCAGGAAGGCAAGACAGAGGAAAGGAGGTTAGAATGCAAACCTGAATATTCCACTGCCAGAAGATCACCCAGAGTGAAAGGTGATTGCCAGGGAGCTAAGGAGGAACCTGGGAAGGTCTCAGCTCACAGAGGAGTAAAAGCTGTTTGCCCAGAGTGGCAAAGACATTGTTGCAACTGTTGTCCAAAACCAACAGGGTCACAGCCTGAAGACCTAAGCCATGCTGTACAGGCAAGCCAACGGAGAAACTGGTGCAGGCCTCAACCTTCACTGGAAACAGAGAAGCCAAATTCCCAAGGTAAAGCTTTTTATGATACAAGCTATAGGAAAGGTTTACCTAAGAGAGTTTTGAATAAGTGTTTTTATAAAGCTGCCATAAAACCTTTAAGGAGAGAGGAATTTCCTCAATATAAAACAGCACAGAGCCGACGCCCTACGAGTTACCCAGAACATTGGGCTGTTCTAGAAGAGCTATATAAGAAGCCTGACTATAACATACCTGAACCCAGGGACTCAGAGTCAGAGGCTTCCGCCTATGAGCCAATGCAAGTGGAACTGGCAAATGAGGTTTCAGATACAGAAATGGACTGTACGTACTGTACCACGGGAAGCCTAGAATCTTTGCCAGGCTTGTAAGCTGTATGTGTTACTGCCTAGAACATTCTTGTTTGTGAATATCATCGCTACTGTGAAAGTAACAGTTTTGCTTTAAACTTTTGTTTTACTTTTTCTTTCCTGAAGTAAGGACATTTGCGTTGTTCTTATTGCCCAATCCTATGAACCCTTGCGAGAAGGGGAAATAAAAGCCTTTATTTTCCCACCACTTGTGCAGTTGATTCTTTGGAGATTAGGATCCAGGAAACTAACAGGACCAAAAGCCAATTGGGCCTCTGGATTACTGGCCAATCTCCTCCCTATATAGTTATGTCCGACCTGCCCTGACCGCTACTTACCGCCAGGGTAGTGCTCGCGACAATGTCTATCCAGTGTTTTGTGGCTGCCTACACTTTACTGAGCCCATACTGCTTGCACTGTTTCCAGTGTTAGCCTGCCAATGTGCATGAGGAGCAAGGTACTGTGGGTATGGCCCGGACAGGGTGGCCTGGGCAGGATGCATCTGCATAGGGCATAGGGCAATGGCTGGAACATTGCAGTGCCCGACCACCACCTGCACAGACAGGGTGGCCACAGCATGTCATGCTGGGGGGTCACTGTCACCCTGACTGAGCAGTGACCATGGCATGGCTAGGTTCCCCCATAGTGCTATACACTATTTCTTTTAAGTGATATCTATGAGTTCCCTTTTCTGGGGCCCAATCACTGACATACCTGCTTGGTGTGTGTGCTCACATCCCATTTGTGGGTGCACACATTTCCTCCAGGAACATGCACTATGTACTAGATAGCAGACTGTCTGCAGTTAGCATGTGTATGGCTGGAACACCTTGCAGAGTGCAGCGGGTGGAGACTGACTGTGCCCTCTACTGGTGAATGTCAGATAGTGGTGGGGGGAAGCTGAGCTTTTCTAGGCCTACTTCCTGTCTGCCAGTGCCCTATATGATGTGTACAGATCTGCACTGACTGCCCTGTAGGATGCCTATTCCCCAGCAGGACTGGGGTTGATGGTCCCCTCTACTGCCACCATTGCAGAGATGTAGAATGTGGATCTGTTGGTGGGAGATCCTGACCCACAGAAGGCGGGTTGGGTGGTGCTACATAATCCACTTTTGGGTCCAACCACTACCCTTCTGTTATAACATGTGACCATGGCAACCACACAGGACATGCACTATTCTGGGTGCATCATAGTCCACAAGGGCTAGACATAACTTGGAAATAGAGATGGACACAGGTGTATCCTAAGTGTGTCTGCAAGGACTACCTATCACACACTGGCACTGATGGGAACCTGCAGCACAGCCTATCTCAACCAAGCCAGGTGCTGCGGACCTGGTGCTGGGTGCCCCACCTCACTCTCAGGGTGAGCACAGGAACCGCACAATGTCACGGTCTGTAGCTACTCTGTGCCTGTAACACACATGGTCATTTCCCCCTACCAGGCCAGGGTGCTATAGAGGCGCATACCCCTTCTTGTGATCAGATGTAGACTGCTGATCTGCAAGTGCAGTGCATCATGGGTAAGGGTGGGTTTACCCTATCCTGGTAACCACAGCAGACAGTTTGTGTGGTGACCTGCAGTCTCTATACTGTGTTGGACGGTATAGAGATGTAGCCCACTGGTTACTTCAATGACTGTGGAGGCAGAGGTCATGGGTTTGATCCCACAGTGTTATTTAATAAGGCTGTCTGAGGCATTTCCTTTTTTAAATTTAAATCAGGGCTGCCAGCAAAAACACCCTCACAGTACCGTAGCATAAGGCGCCCTATAGGGCACATTATAAGGTGCCTTGGTGGACAGGGCACTCTATAATGTGCCCTATGGAGTGCCTTATAGGGCACCTTAGGTTACAGCACTGGGAGCGTGTTTTTGCTGGAAGCACTGATTTAAATTTAAAAAAGGAAATGCCTCAGACAGCACTGATTTAAATTAAAAGGAAATGCCTCAGACAGCTTTCTTACATGACACCACTGCAGAATCAAACCCATGACCTCTGCCTCTGCAGTCATTGCAGTGACCAGTGAGCTACATCTTTATTGCTAGCATGAACTTAAGAGTTAACGCGCGTTAATGTGCCACGGCGCCCACTATCGCGCGATACAGATTCTTGCTACCTTGCCGCTGGAACGCCCACTCCTTATATGGCATTCTTCACATTATCGCTGCAACTAGTGCCGGTAACATTAAGACGGTTTAAACATACCCCCTAGTTTCTCATGGCCATTTTGCAGCAGTTATGTTGATTACTCCTGGGCTCGAAAATATTGTAATCAATTTTTCTTTACACTGGGGTGTCACTTCTCCCTTCCCCTTCCCTCCCCTCGTCGCTATAGCCCTCTTTGTTTTTATCTATTTAATTTTTTAAGCACAAGCGTTTCTTCATTATTCACATATACTCAACGGCACTTGTTTTATGACTTTTCCATCGTAAGGGTGGACAGCGGTCCACAGATTTTATAGTATCTTTGTTCCAGGCAACCCTACACAGTGTTGTTTCTTCAGTAACACAAATCAATCTAAAACAGAACTGTTTTCATTCTATTCATTCTTAATAATGTTACCCCGTGGTGTGCCCAATACTTGGTACATTGTTACAGACTGAATGTATTGTCATCTATGGTATATTAACATTAAATGCTTTGTCTTGTGTCCAATGCTCTGCAATGTAAACGTAAAATGCTTCCGATGTTGACCTTTCACCTTAGGCTTTTGACGCGAAGTCTGCCCGGTGGTTTAAAAGTCTGGCGTGTTACACAACCGGCTCTTTGAGTCAGACCATAGTGAGTTTGTATTTGCTATTTGTCACGTAAATTTGTCGATCTACTATCTAGTCCACATTTTGCAGGCACTTCATTTTTTTCTTATACTCTCATTCCTTTTAGTTTGCAGAATTCTTATTGATTTACTTGGTGCAAGCTTCCTCTGCCTATTTGTAAGCGGTTGCTAGACCCAGGTATTTATGTCTCTTTTCTCCTTCCTATTGATGCCTCACAAAAGCATTACTTCCCTCATTTTATCAATCGATATGCAATCACTGCAGTTTTTCCACTGTCCTGGTCCTCCTCATCTTCCTTTGAGTGATGCGACTGGACTGTTAGCACCTGTCTTTACATGTTGTTTTAATGTGTTGGCAATGGACCAAGATACATTTTTTTATGCTGAACTGTTCGCTAGTCTGAGCATCTAGCCCTTTTTTATATTCATGTTTTATAGGTTTTTTTTACATATTTTGATCACATTATTAGCTTGTTTTTAATTATTTATTTATCAATCATCTATTTGTATATTTATTTTATTTAGACAGATTTGTATACCACCTTATCCTACAATCAAAGTGGTTACATCACAATTGGAGGGTTACATTTAACATGTCGGTACTTTACAACATTTAACATGAGGGTATTTAACAACATTTAAACAGCACAATCTGAACTGATTTCTTGTTTATCTTTCTTAATATGCTAAAATGCAAAGGGGTTGATAAAAACATCCTTTTACTGTGAAGCAGAAAGAAGACCATTTTTCAATCTTCTGTCATAAATATTAAAAAGAAAAGTCTAATAGTAGGAAAAGGGGAATTAGTGTTTATTGCTAGCACAGATTGAAACAGACATATAGAGTAATGCCACCCTCAATGAGCCTGATCTTGTTAGTACTTGGATGGTAGGCCACCTTGAATTACCAGGTGTTGTAGACTTACTGCATGAAAGAAAGGCCTGGCAATGTACTTTGTGATAAGGAAGCTTATCATAGTTCAGGAGGGAGCTATAAAAGAGGTGAATTGGCTTTGAACAAGCAACCTGTCTTTGCTGGTAGAAATACTAAAACAGAATGTTTTCATAAAAGACTACCAGTCCCAGAATGCACCAGGTTTCAAACAGCCTCTAGAAGGGCTGAAGCGGGGAAACGTGTGTTCAATCAGGAGAGCTATGAGGTAATCCCCAATCACTCATCTCCAAGGGCAGGGCTTGATTCAGCACACCTGTGCTGTGCTAGGGTGGAGTGTCCCTCTAAGCACGTTAAAAGTAATAGATTTTCTACACACAGACAGAGCCAGCAGAAGCAGGAGAGCAGACAGAGCCAGCAGCAGCAACGTGGAAGGAAGAAGAGAAAGACATCTTGGAGGTCTTAAGAAGGAGCCCACAGCAGTACGTGCGTTGGGAGTCATTCCAGAGGCAAGCATACTCCATTGGACTGGAGGAAGCCAGAGGAGTGGGGTTATAGAGCCAGGAATTCCCAGACAGCACCTTTGAAGGAGACGGCTGCATGTGGAAGGGGCCCTAAGACCGGTGCAAGGAGGTATGTGAAGAGAGACCCAGTGTCCAGGGATCTTGATTGGAAGGCTGGACATAAAAGCTGGACTACTTATTGGCCAGGATACCTGGAGAGGAAGCCTAACAGCAAAGGAAGCTCGGGTATGAACTTTGATCTATGCCCTAGCTCTTCTCCAGGAAGACAGCAGGGAAACAAATATTATCCTGAGAGTGAACAATTGAGGAATTCCTCTGAGCCAGACCCTGATATTGATTCCATGATATTTGAGGAAGAAGGAGATATATTAAATGATCAGAATGAATACATGGATTGCTCTCTGTCTAGGCTGCTGTGGTAAAATACTTTCTCACTAATACAAAAACCACCAAAAGGAACTGTAATTTGTTCTTTTATCTACCCAGAAAAGTCTGCAAGAAAGCTTTTGGGTAGGATTGAGCCACGTAGAGAAAGTGAACCAGCAAAGGGGTTTGCAGCTGGCTAATTGGTGATAATTGAGCCAGGCACAAGTGCACGTGAGCTCTGAAAGGAAACTTTTCTTTTTGTGTGTGTAAATAGAAGAAAGTTATCCTTGATAAAGAACAGTTTTTGTTACTTTTGGGTTTTGTTTTTGCTTTTGGAGCAATGCTAAGAAAGTTATTAGCATGAGCCATCAAAAAGACCTTTTCTGTTTCCCATCAAGGTCTTATTTGATTTTTGCTTAAGAAGTTCAGTTACCTTATTTCATGTTTTGTTTTCCTGAATGCAATACTGAAAGCAAGTGTCCTTTTTGTGTTACCAAGTAAATCTGTGTGGGAGAATTAACCCCATGAATAAAATCCATTTTTCTTTGCTTACATTCGTGCATCACAACTCATTATTTTGTGAACGGCTGATTCTGGTATAAGTGAACTACATTCCCCACAATCCTTTTGCAAGTCATAATAATATATTTTTGCCTCTGCTAAGACTGTGGCCATTCACGACCAGCGCCCCCGTTTACAACTTCCACTTGCACATTGCCAAGAAAAGGAAGAGAGCAGGGACAGGGGAGATATGATACAGACCTTTAAATATGTAAACGGTATTAATGAACAAACAAACCTTTTTCAAAGAAGCGGAAGCTGTAAACTAGAGGGCAAGAAGGTAACTTAAAAGCAACATCAGGAAATACTTTTTCACTGAAAGGGTGGTGGATGCATGGAATGCCCTCTTGAAGGTGAATACAGTGAAAGAATTCAAAATGGCATGGGACGGACACAGTGGATCCCTTTTTAGGAAGAGGATGAAATAAAAATAAACAAATATTTTATATTGCAACAAATAGATGGGGGAGGGGGTGAACTCACAGAGCAGCAGGTACAACCCTAAACAAAGGCATAGAGAGGGTGACCTGCATGGAGCGGTGGGTACAACAACTTTAGCCACCTTACTAGCCAGACTATATTATGTTACTATCAGGGGTGGCCCAAGGATTTCTGTCGCTCCAGGCAGAAGCCCCGGCTGTGCTGTTCCCCCCCCCCTTCCGAGTCAAGCCATGTCAGTTGCCCCCACCTGCTAGTGCCGATTCCATCGGCGGGGTTGGTAGAAAGGGGAAGGCTTAGCTTGACCACCTGTCCACTAGATGAGCTAGGCGGCCGCCTATGGCAGCCAACCTGGGTGAGCAGTTTTGTTCCACCACTTTGTTGCCAATGGCAGGCCATGTTACAGAGTTTGCTGAAACTCATCAAGCCTACTAACTATTACCCGATGTTGCTCATCCATGTTGGCACAAATGATACTGCCAGGTATCCCTCTGGGCATATCAAGCACTTCATGGCTATGGGACAGAGGGTGAAACAGATAGGGGCACAAGTGGTGTTCTCTTCAATCCTCCCTGTTGAGGGTAAAGGCCAGGACAGAGAAGCTTGCATCCAGGAGATAAATGCATGGTTGTGTGGATGGTGTTATCGAGAGCGTTTTGATTTCCTGGACCATGGGTTGATATTCCAAGGGCTGAAGAGCAGAGATGGCATCCATCTGTCCAAGAAGGGTTGACATGTCCTCAGTAGCAGACTGGCTAACCTTTTGAAGAGGGCTTCAAACTAGATTCATTGGGGTGAAGAAAGCCCCCAGGTAAGTGAAACATTAAATACCTTTATAGAAATAGGTAAAAGGGGCAACATCTGGAAAGCAGTGTCTATAAATGCCCATAGCACTGGAAATAAGATCCCAGATGTTGAGGCTTTAATGAGAGAGGCCGACTTGGATTTAGTGGCAGTTACAGAGACATGGTTCATGGACAACCATGACTGTGATGTAACTGTACCAGGCTATATGTTATTCACAGAGGACAGGGTAGGAAGAAGGGGAGGAGGAGTGGCACTTTATGTAAAACAAAATATTAAAGCCAGGGCTGGCCCGTCCATTGTGTGAGAATGTTGTTCGCCCGGGGCCCCGCGCCAACAGGTTTCCGCATTGAATGGCAGGCAGGGCGGCTTTAGAAGGAGCCGGAGAGGCCTGGGCTTACCTCTAACAGCTGCCGAAGTGAAGCGTTGTCTTTTTTTCCTTCACTGCGGCGGCTGTACTGAAGTTTAGAACTCTGCCGCGCTGAGCGCCAGGAAACAGGAAGTCCCCTTTGACCTCAGCGTGGCAGCGTTCTAAACTTCAGTACAGCTGCCGAAGTGACTTATAAACAAAATAAGCACTCTTGGGATGGACCCTAAAGTTACTACTTGGGTTAGAAATTGTTTGAATGGGAGGTGACAAAGGGTACAGGTAAATGGAGCTCACTCTGAGGAGAGGGATGTTACCAGTGGTGTGCCCCAGGGATCTGTCCTTGGTCCGATTCTTTTTAACATCTTTGTTAGTGATATAGCAGAAGGGCTGTTGGGTAAGGTTTGCGTCTTTGCGGATGACACCAAAATCTGCAATAGAGTAGACACTCAGGAAGGTGTAGATAACATGAGGAAGGATCTAGCTAAGCTTGAAGAATAGTCTAGAATTTGTAGCTGAGATTTAATGCTAAAAAATGTCATGCATTTGGGCTGCAACAATCCAAGTGAGCAATATAGTATAGGGGGTGAAGTACTTTTGTCCATGAAAGAAGAATGGGACCTAGGCGTGGCTGTGTCTGCCGATCTCAAAGTAGCTAAACAGGTAGAAAAAGCGGCATGAAAGCTAGGATGGTTGGATGCATAGGCAGAGGAATGGCCATCAGAAGAAAGGAGGTGATAGTGCTTCTGTATAAGTCTTTGGTGCGACCTCATTTGGAGTATAGTGTGCAATTCTAGAGACCGCACCTTCAAAAGAATATAAACAGGATGGCGTCAGTACAGAGAGTGGCTACTAAAATGGTCAGTTGTCTTCATTATAAAGCATATGAGGACAGACTTAAGGATCTTAATATGTACACCTTAGAGGAAAGGCGGGATAGAGGTGATATGATTGAGATGTTTAAATACCTCCATGGCATAAATGTTCAGGGGAAGAGCCTCTTTCAATTGAAAGCAAGTTCTGCTACGAGGGGACATGGGATGAGGGTGAAGGGAGATAGATTCAGGAGTGATATGCGGAAATATTTCTTTACGGAAAGAGTAGTGGATCCGTGGAATAGTCTCCCAGTGGAGGTGGTAGAGATGAGGACAGTAACTGAATTCAAAAAAGGATGGGACAAACACAGAGGATCTCTAAACGTAAAAAGGGGACTGTTGTAGTGCTACCTTAATGCCACGACCAGACTCCTGGTATCATTGGTTTGTCTGCGCTTTGCTGCTACAGTAGTGGTTGATATGGAAGGACAGACTAGATAGGCCATGTGGTCTCTTTCTGCAGTCATATTTGTATGTGCTTCAGGACACATGACCTGCTGCTTCTGATTCCAGTCCAATGCAACTTACTATTGGAGGGTGGGTCAAAAGTGGCAGGGCATGTATGCTAAAGCACATGGTCTGCCACACGCAGCAAAGTGGTGGTGCAAGACCAATTTTAAAATAATGCCACTACCGCCTTGGTGATGGGGGGGTAGCATGGCTGGGCATGGCTACGGTTTCTGTCTGGGGCGGCTGAAACTCTTAGGACAGCCGTGCCTCTGACACAAGTTGCTGCCGGAGGGGGTCGGAAGCAGCGGGCCTTGTCTGCCGCCCCAGGCGCTGGTCTAGCCTTTCTAGTGGATTTGCAGTTGCGAGTTACATAGACATCCGGTAAGGCTTCAGGTTTCCATAGGCACTAGCACTGCCGTCAAGCCCACTGAAGCCTCCAGCAAGCATCGGACTCTCTTCTTGCGGAAGCGGACGCGAGCCGCTGCCCCTCGTGCAGGTCTGAGTCTCGCGGATCCGGAAACGACGACAGCGCCGGCCGGGAGCGTGCGCGTGAGGACTCCGAGACCGTGCCTGCAGTGTTTCTAGGTCGGCCTGGGCTGCCTGCGGGGTGAGTCACGCGAGCGGGCCTCGAGCCGGCGGGAGCCCGGGAAGCAGGCTGATGACACAGGCCTGCTCTTAGCCCGTGGCAGGCCGGGACTTGTAGTTGTCACTTGCATGGGGAACTCTAGAGCTAAGAGCGAGTGCAGGCCCGAGTCCGGTGGTAACCCTAACATGGGACGTGGTTAGAGTGACCCGGCTTTAGAGGGGAAATCCAAGGCCTTTCCCGACTTACTGACATGGTCGGATGCAAGACTACAACTACCGCAATGCACTGGGGCAGGAGTTGAAACACGAAGGGGCATATGTTTTACTAAAGAATTCAACACACCTTAATGACGATTATTGCATATTAAATGCTTAGAACCCCTTTATTGCAATGGGTGCAGTTACACTTAACGTGTTAACCTTCGGCAAACATGCCCTAAGACTGCATCTGTGTGACCCGCTAACTCTGCGTTACCACTGCTACTGATTTAAATACATGTAGTTAATTTTTACAAACATATAACAGCCCATTAGGGAAACTCCCTCGCCACAGTGGCATACAACAGTCCAAATAAAACATAGCGTTTAATGCATTACAGCCTTGGCAGATTTTGCAACTTTCCAAGCATCGAGGCAACCGACAACGCCTCAGCAGACAAGCTCTGGGGATGCGCTATGTGGGGGTCTGCATCCCACCTCATCCTCGGAGTGGAGGAGTGGCCTAGTGGTTGGGGCAAGGTACTTCAGGCCGGAAGGTCAGTAGTTCAAATCCCACTAGAGGACAGCAACCTTGGGCCGGAAGGACTGGGGTTTCTAGTCCCACAGGTGCTCCTTGTGGTCTTGGGCAAGCCACTTAACCCTCCATAGCCCATGTTCCCTGTAAAATAGTTATCTCCAAGTTATAATGCCCTGTTCAATGTAATTTCAGTTTGTTCAATGTAAACCACCTTGATATCATGAAAGGTGGTATATAAGAGAAAATAAATAAAATCCCCTACCCGTGCCGCCGCTGCCGAGATATCATGCTTTATTCACCAGGAGCGGGCAGAAGCCTCCCGCACAGCTTGCTGCGGATACGTGCCTTTGAATTCCAGGGCTTTTAGCGCTCTGGAGTCTACAGCCTTGTCCACACAGTCCAAGGATTTTTTTTTTCCTGGCCCAGCAGTTTCCTTATGCTCCTTTGTTCTGGGTCATTCGGAACCGGGCCGTGATCTGGACCCATGAGTCTTCTTTCACAACTTCCTGGGCTTTCCCCCCTCTTCTATATCCCCTTCCATCTCACCTGGCTTGGTTTTCAAAGTGACAGTCTTTCAGGGCCACATATAAGTAAATTTACTGGGAGCTGTTTACTGGGAAAGATGGACCGAAGGTGTGAGAGGCATTGAAATGGAGAGGGACTATTCACCAGTGCTGATTTTCTATGAGTTCATTGATCTGGAACCTTTTTAAATTGTGACAAATTGGTTCCTTTCTCCCAGTGTAGCTGAAATGACTTGCTCCTGGCCCAAGATCAATATCTTTTAAATTTCTTTATTTTTTTAAAAAAGCAACTGTTAGATTTACTCTTTACTGCTTTTCCTTTTATGCAGAGAAAGCTGCTGGTTTCTAAGACCTTCAGGTGAGCATGGCACCCATATGTGAATACGCCATTCTGCACACAGGGCAGAAGATGCCCCTCCTAGGACTTGGCACCTGGAAGAGTACACCTGGGCAGGTAAGTTGTGCACAACAGAGAGAAAGTATCAGCTGCACAACTATCAGTGAATGTGCTAAGAGAGTAATTACCCAAAAAATGGAATAATTGGATTCTTCTCTGAATAAGGCAATGCTGCTTATCTGTAACAGGTGGTCACTGTAGACAGCAGAATTAATCAAGCACAAGTAAGTGATGTTGTTGGACCTTGGCTCTCCCAGAACTTTTAATTCATGTAAAGTTCTGAGCATATGCAGTCCCCACCTCCCCCAGCTCTTAGGGAAGTGGGTGGCAACATGTGCCTGATAAGTCCTGCAGTATATGTATTAATTTATGTAAATGTTTTTCTATACCAACTTTATAACAATATGTTACTCAGAATGATTCACAAGATATAAAAACAAAACTCAAGGTTAAGAAGAGCCTCTTGTTCCCTATTATGTACAGCTCCTTTGGATTTTTGCAACCCATTTGCGTTACTCTGCACTTCTTGGCATTAAATCTCAATTGTCAAGCATTTGACCATTCTTCTGATTTTTGTATATAACTTTTCTCATGTTGTCTACTCCCTCTGAAATGTCCATTTTGTTTCACATCTTCATTTCATCTGCAAAAAAGGCAAACGTTTCCTTTTAACCCTTCGGCAATATCACCCACAAAGACATTGACCAGTAGTGTCCCAGGACCGATGCCTGCACCACTCACCCTCCTCTCTTCAGAGTGAGTTCCATTACCATCATCCTCTGTTGTTTGTCAGTCAACCTATTTCTGATCCATTTCACCATCCCCAAGCTGTTGAGTTTATCGATAAATCTCCTATGAGGAACAGTATCAAAGACTTTACTGAAATCTAAGTAGATCACATCCGTTGCATGCTCTTGATTTAGTTCTCTGGTCACCCAGTTAAAGAACTCAATCAGATTTGTTTGGCACAAACTTCCTTTGGTAAATCCATGTTGCCTTGGATCTCGCAGCCTGTTGGCTTCTAGAAAAAACACTATCCTTTTTTTTTTTTTTTTTTTTCCCTTTTCTTTTTTTCAGCAGTGTCTCCATTACTTTTCCCACTACCGAGGTAAAGCTTACCGGCCTATAGTTTGCCACCTCTTCTTTGTTGCCACGTTACCCCTTCTCTAGTTCCTCAGTACCTCCCCAGTCTCTAGGAATCTGAACACTTTTTAAATTTTTTTTAATAATTACATTTTACAATAAACCAGGAACCTTGGATAAAGAACTTCACAATCCATCATGCACATGCAAAAAAATAAGAACAAAAGAACATAAAGCAATCAATAACATGACAGTATGCTAGCAGTCCAGAATAGAACAATAAAGAAAAGGGAGGATTCAAGAACAGTATATACACCGTAAGAGAACAGTTACAAATAAAGTAAAATATTAAAAAGAAAATGTAGTATGTAAAGTGAATACACTTTATAAAGCCCATAATACTACCATAAGGGAAATTCACAATTGCTTAGCATCTAAGAAAAAACACAGTTGAGATGGCTGGAAGAAATGAAAAGTCTTATTCTGAACCCAAATACAAATTTTACAAGGAAATCTCAGCTGGAAACGCGCACCCAAAGCTAAAACCTCAGTGCGGAGTTCCAGAAATGTTTTCCTGCTAGATTGAGTCCATCTGCACACATCTGGGAAGATCTGTACCCTACCCCCCAAAAAGGAAACAGATTTATTTCTAAAATACATTTGTAATAACGCTTCCTTATTCTGAAGAAATACAAAAGATACCGACAAAGTAGCCTGGGCTTCAACCACCTCGGTAGACTGCTCTAACAACTCAGACAGGTTCTCCAAGTCCAAGGAGTCAGAAGGCACCTCTACCTGAGAGGCATCAGCTTTCTGCAAAGCGTCTTTACCAATCATTGAGGGGAAGAAATACATCTTTTGAAGAGGAGGGATCCCAGATTCAGGATAGTTAAACAGTTCTTTAAAGAACCGAATGAACAGATCCCTAGGGGAGCACAATGAAAGCTGTGGAAAATTCAGTAAATGAAGATTTACATTTCTCTGATTTTTCCAAGTTTTCAATTTTACACTGGAAAACCAAACCATCCTTAGCTAAAGCACTTCTTTTAAAGGTCTTGCCAAAACCTCCAGGAGCTCTTCAGTATCCTAGAATGTATCTGAACTGGTCCCATTGCCTTTATTTTTGCAGTCACTTCTTTGTAGTACCATATTGGTTTCCTTTTCCTCTTGCCTTTAAGTTTCCTTGCCGATACAGCCACCAAACACCAACGTCTCAGACCTGGTACTCAACCCCCAGAAATATATGTATGTCTCCAAAACTGGCTAAATATAGATCTGTTGCCATTGTTATGGTCTCTTTCAGTTTAGTCCACTGCCTTTCCATTTCCCCTATTTCCTTCCACCCATTTAACTGAAATCGGCATTTATTTATTTATTTTCTCTTATATACCGCGCTATTCTGCATCAGTGCGGTTTACATTGAACAAACTGAAATTACATTGAACAGGGCATTATAACTTGAAGATAATTATTTTACAGGGAACATGGGCTATGGAGGGTTAAGTGGCTTGCCCAAGGCCACAAGGAGCAGCTGTGGGACTAGAAATCCCAGTCCTTCCGGCCTAAGGTTGCTGTCCTCTAGTTTGATTTGAACCCCCGACCTTCCGGCCTGAAGTACGTTGCCCCAACCACTAGGCCACTCCTCCCGCTGGTCTATGGCCCGTGCTGCAAAATGTCGTCAAAGGCACTTTGGAGCCGTCAGCATCAACGTGAAAGAATTTTTTCAGAGTCTGCGTCTGGCCGGGCCCGGACTTCGTCAGAGGCCTCGACATCTTGGGAGTCTGACCCCGAGCGCCATCGTGGTTCCTCTGAGAGAGGGTCTCCCACCCGGGAGCACAAAAGGAAGAAGAATCTCGTGAGGGCGGCATTGGTGGAGGCCCCTGGGTCCTCGAGGGCCAGGTCGCGTAGTCCTGACCGCTGCCCCGCATGGAGCCGGAGTCCCCTAGTCACGTAAGTTCTGTTGTCCTCGTGGACTCTTCCCCCGGGAGAACCAACGTCGGGCCTGACGCCGTCGGGGCCCGAATCGAGGGCTACTGAGTCTCCTGAGCTTGGACTCAGGCTGACGGCCTTGGGGAGCAGCTGGGCTGCCTTCATGGAACAGCAGTGGGTGCTTATCGCCGGTTTGACTGGTGCATCTGCCCCGACCACCGGGACCTCGACGTCTAAGTCGACCCCAGAGGCCGAGCCGATCCTTGAGTCCATCAAGTCTAGAGTCGATCCTCAGTCAAGGTCCCCCTCGACCTCCCGTGTGGGGCCAAGGTCGTCGACGCCGGTGCCCTCGGCGTCGGGGTGGGTGGCACCGAGGCCCACACGGCTGGAGCAGCTCGACTCCTCCTTGGAGGAGTCGGCATGGGAGACGGAGGACAAGGAGTCTCCAGACACCTTCTGGACCCGGTGTCCGAGCCTCGGAGAAGGTCCTCCCCAGAGGATACCCGGTTCTCGGACTTCGTGAGGGACATGGCCAAGGCTTTGGCATTCCCTGCGGATGCCGAGGAGGAGCCTCGAGCCGAGGAACTCGATGCCCTCCAGTATGATTTTCCTCCGAAGGAAGCCTTTACTGTACCGGTTCCTCCGATGCTGGAACGACTGCTCTTATGTATGTGGGAGGCACCGGCCTCGGCGCTGGTTCTTAGTAAACGGGTCAATTCCATTTATCGAGTCCGTAAGAGCCCTGGGTTCCAAAAGGCGCAGCTACCGCACAATTCCATTGTTGTGGAATCGGCCATGCACCGCCTGAAGAGTCAGAAGATGCACTCCTTGGTGCCCCCCTGCCGGGAGGCCCGGAACCTGAATGCCCTCAGTAGAAAGTGCTTCCAGGGCTCTATACTATCTTGCTGTGTCCACACTTACCAGCTGTACATGGGCATGTACCTAAGAGATCTAGCAAAGGAGATCGCCGGCTTCTCAGCTGGCCTCTCTGAGGAACCCTTGCAGAGGTTCAAGGTCTTGTTGACAGGGATCTGAGAGTGCTCGAAGTTTATCTCTCGAGCAGCCTAGGATGGCTTTGAGGCTTCGGCCTGAGTAGCCGCAGCCGGCATTGGTGCACGCCGTCAGGCCTGGCTACAGTCATCGGACCTGGAGTCATGGGTGCAGGACAAGTTGGTCGATGTCCCGTGCCGAGGTGACAACCTATTCGGTAAGCCCATGACTGAAAAGGCTGCAGAAATCGAGACTGAGACTCTCACCAGGGCAAGGCTGTCCAGAAAGACTTCTGCCCCTTCTCAAAAGAAGAAGGGTTCAGGAAAGAAGCCCCTTTTCCCGAGGAAGGGTGCTGCCTACAAATCCTACCCTCAATATCAGGCCTCTCCAGCTCCCCAACAGGGCTAGCAGGCCAAGGGGCAGGGGCATGGGCCCCGTAGGTAGAAGACCCCCAAGCCGCCAGCTCCGGCTTCTGCACAGCAGGGAGCGGGGTTTTGACTCCCACAGCATAGCCTCTTCTCCATCGGTGGCTCCACTCAGCACAGGAGGTCGGCTGACCCTGTACGTCTACAGGTGGCCAGCCATCACAGGGGATACCTGGGTACTGAGCATAGTCCAAAAGGGCTACATGCTCCACTTCCACCAGCTACCCCCCTCCTACTTTCCAGGGGAGCCTCCAAGACTCCCTCTACACAGGAACCTCCTCCTTCAGGAGTTGGCAAGTCTTCTAGGCGGTGGAACCGGTGCCTCACCACTGGACGACTGGCTCATCAGGGGTCAGTCTCTCCAGGAGAAGACAAGCCACTCTTCGCACTGTCTCTCTTCTTCAGCATCTGGGCTTTGTCATAAACTATGCAAAGTCCACTTTGCTCCCCTCTCAGAACCTAGAGTTTATAGGGGCAAGATTAGACACACTTCAGGTCTTACTTGCCCAAAGACAGGGCCCACAGACTGATGGACTTGGCCAACCAGTTCCAAAGCAATTCTCATGTTTCCACCAGGCACTACCTGCGGCTCTTGGGCCACATGGCATCCACTGTACATGTGACTCTGAATGCCCGTCTGCACATGCGGGCTGCTCAATGGTGCCTCAGAGATCAGTGGACGCAGGCCACAGGCGACCTACGAGACAGAGTAAAGGTGTCCAGACGACTTCTGAACTCCTTACAGTGGTGGCTACATCTCCCAAACCTTCTCAAGGGTGTACCTTTTCAGGCTCCAGCACACACCAGGGTGCTGACGACAGATGCCTCCTTAAAGGGCTGGGGTGCCACGCAGCAAATCAGTCTTTTGGAGCTGCGAGCAATCCGCTTAGCTCTGCAAACATTTTCTCATGCCCTCTCTCACCAGTCTGTCCTGGTTCAGATGGACAATCAAGTGGCAATGTTCTTCGTGAACAAGCAAGGGGGCATGGGATCCAGGTTCCTATGTCAGGAGGCACTGGATCTCTGCTCCTTTGCGGTCAAATGGTATATTTCTCAAAGCAGTTTACCTACTTGGTCAGGAGAATTTCCTGACAGACAAGCTAAGCAGGATTCTCTAGCCTCACGAATGGCAGTTGAATCCACTAGTGGCCCAGCAGATCTTCCTCCACAGGGGACTTCTATCCATCGATCTCTTTGCAAGTCCACTGAACCATCAGCTGCCCAGGTTTTGCTCCAGACAGCCGCATCCCCTGCGGATGGCAGCAGATGCTTTTCGGATCTCTTGGTCTATGGACCTCCTGTATGAGTTTCCTCCCACGCCCCTGGTGGCCCGAACTCTGTTCAAGATCCTCCGGGACAAGGCCTCGGTGATTCTGGTAGCCCCCAGATGGCTGAGGCAGCCGTGGTTTCCACTTCTGCTGCAGTTGGCGGTGGAAACTCTGTTCCCTCTGGGATTGCAACACGATCTCCTGTCTCAGGAGCAAGATTCCCTTCTGCACCCCAATCTCAAGTCCCTCAATTTGATGGCCTGGCTGCTGAAAGGATAGTGCTAGCTCCCTTATTCTACCTAAGGAAGTTGCGGAGGTGGTCTTGGCCTCTAGGAGGCAGTCCACCAGAAAGTCCTATGCCCTCAAGTGGTGTAGGTTTACGGTATGGTGTACTCAGTGCAGTGAAGATCCTTTCTCTTGCCTTGTGCCAGTAGTACTGCAGTATCTTCTTCACCTGTCAGACCTAGACCTTAAGTCTAACTCTGTTTGGGTCCATCTCAGTGCTTTGTCAGCGCACCACGCACCGGTGGAAGGACAGTCTCTGTCGGTTCACCCTTGGAGTCCCGATTTCTCAGAGGTCTGCTTCTACTCAAGCCTCCGGTTCGTCCACCGGCGACTGAGTGGGATTTGAATGTGGTCTTGCAACAACTTACTGACCCACCATTTGAGCCGATGGCTACTTGCCATTTGCGCTTCCTCTCTTGGAAAGCGTTCTTCCTGGTGGCTCTTACATAGGCCAGAAGTGTGAGTGAGCTACAAGCTCTGGTTTCTGATAGACCGTACACGCGGCTCTATAGCAACAGGGTGGTCCTACGGACCCATCCCAAGTTCCTCCCAAAAGTGGTCTCCTCTTTCCACCTCAATCAGGAGGTGGTTCTTCTGACCTTTTTTCCCAGGCCGCATGCCAGCCAGGCAGAAACAGTCTTGCATACACTGGACTGTAAGAGGGCGTTGTCCTTTTACATAGAATGTACACGGGAGCATCGAAGGGCTGCTCAGCTCTTTGTCTCGTTTGACCCTAATAGAATGGGATTACCTGTCTCCAAGCGCACGTTGTCGATTTGGGTAGCAGATTGCATCGCCTGGGCGTACAGGGCAGCTGACCTCCGCTTGCAGGGTCTGGTCACGGCCCACCGTGTCAGGCCAAAAGCCGCGTCAGTAGCTCATCTCTGCTCTGTTCCGTTGGCAGACATCTGCCAGGCCGCAACTTGGTCTTCAAGCCAGACTTTTGCAGCCCATTACTGCCTGGAGAGAGAGTCCCGGCAGGACAGTGTTTTCGGCTAGGCGGTACTCCGTAATCTCTTTGAGGTTTAGGCAACTCCTACCCTCCGGCCCTTGCGTTGGGCTACCGTATGGGGTGCGTTCTCAGAGAAAATTCTTGTCACGGATGCTGTGGCTCTCAAGAGGGAGCCATTTTTTCAGCTTTGGGTTCATGGTAGCCTAGAGCTGGGGAGTCCCATATGTGAGGACTGACTTCTTACTTGGTCCTGGAGAAAGCGTCACCTGTAACAGGTGTTCTCCAAGAGCAGCAGGAATCGGTCCTCACGACCTTCCCTCCTCTGGAGTTGCAGTCTTATCCTTCATTTAGATTTTTGCTGTCTTTTAGCTATGTCATCAGACTGAGCAAGATGGCACCGTAGGGTGGGAAGGGGACCGCGCATGCGCACTGCATTCCCAAAGGCTTTCCTTGAAAGCTGGGGAAATGCTCCGCACGAGGGCTCCGTCGGCGCCGACGTCACCCACAAAATAGCAAACAATCTGCACTTACCCAAATCCACAATGCAAAAAAAACAAATAAAATAAACTAAATTTTACACATATAATCATACATCAATCAAAAATTCACAAATTATATAAACAATACAATTAAGAGTAGTTACTCACCTGTAACAGGTGTTCTCCAGGAGCAGCAGGAATCAGTCATATGTGATGACTGATTCCTGCTGCTCCTGGAGAACACCTGTTACAGGTGAGTAACTACTCTTAATTGTATTGTTTATATAATTTGTGAATTTTTGATTGATGTATGATTATATGTGTAAAATTTAGTTTATTTTATTTGTTTTTTTTGCATTGTGGATTTGGGTAAGTGCAGATTGTTTGCTATTTTGTGGTTTTTGATTGTATAGTATTTGTCCCATACCAGCGTAAAGTTAGCCCGACAGAGCGGGGAACCCCCTGTGTCCTTTTGATTGAGGAGCTAATGGTGCAGGGAACCTCCTGTGTCTTTTTGCTCGAGGAGCAGTAACTTATGAAGGGCATTCCTCCAATGCCAAAAAGAGGGGCCCTCAGTGGATATCCAGTACTGCATAAGCACTTTTTTCCCCCACAAATAAAGCCTTCCTGACCTAAAGAAGCTCAAAGTTCCCCTTAATACCACTGACCCCAAGGGTATAAAAAAGCACCAACTTCGCCTCAGCCCAGACCTCCTGACCCCCCACAGGTAAGCCACACTCTGTCCCAATACTTCCACATGCGTGGGCACAGCCATACCATATGGCCTAGGGAAGCCTCTGTCATGGTGTATTTCAAATCCCAATGTGGTCACTTTTTCAGAGCAGTATATTCTGTCAATCAATTTCGTGACTCTCTGGCACTTTCATCAAGATGAAATGTAATTCAGACAATAGGCATGATACTTATACTAGATAAGCAACATGTCTCAGACTTTCTCTGGGCAGTAACATTACTCAGACTGTAATCAGTTTTCTGAATAAATGCCCATATTGCATCAATGACCTTCAATGACCTTCCTACTGTTGCTTAATAATAATTAACTTAAGGTGTAATTCAAAATGCTTAACTTCCATTGTAATGAACTTATAATAGAATTAAAGCAGTGCTTAGCTTTCAATCAATCTGTTCCCCAATGCCAAACTTTTGCGCTGCCTCTGCGTTTCACTGCGGCTCAGTTTCCTTAGGGGGTTCGGTTTTTGAAAGCACTGTTAAACCAAAATAATAATAACATGCTCATTAATCACATTCTCTTTGAATATATATAAATTTTGTTAATTGAATTCATCTTCTGTCCAAGGAAATATCCACCTTCAAAATCCATTACCTTTTATTCAGCTGATCGCCTGTTTGAAGACTACCTGCAGTGTCTTTATTTCGAGCCCACCGGCTTCCCAAAAGACGCTGCGCATGCGGACTGACATTTTATACTCTCTCCCCAATTCAAAATCTGCATCCCAAGAATGCTGCTGTTAAAATGCTTACATGTTTCGCTAGATGTCGTAACCTAACTTACTTTTTTTCCACCGTCAAAGTTACATCAGGCTTCCTAGCTTATTAACCGTTATGTTAAATGACCGATCCATAAAATATTTCAGACGTATCATGTCTCTTCTTCAAATACAAACTTCCCATATCCTCATGATAAACCAGACGTATGAAGTCTCTTCTTCACGTACAGACTTCCCATTGTATTTTTAGCATTTAATCCTTCTGGTATAACCGTACGAAGATTATATATCCACCGCTGTTCACGGCTTAAAAGAATTTGTTCTCGCGATTTTCCATTGGAACCTGCCATAAGAACATAAGAACATAAGAAATGCCATACTGGGTCAGACCGAGGTCCATCAAGCCCAGTATCCTGTTTCCAACAGTGGCCAATCTAGGTCATACGTACCTAGCAGTTTCCCCAAAAGACACAGGTTCTGCAGTGCTTGTACTAGGTCAAGCATTGATATCCTGGGTCCCTTTTTAATAGTGGTTTATGGACCTTTCATCCAGGAACTTGTCCAAACCTTTTTTAAACCCAGCTATACTAACAGCCCTTACTACATCCTCCGGTAACAGATTCCAGAGTTTGATTACACGTTGAGTGAAGAAATATTTTCTCTTATTTGTCTTAAATAGTTTACCCCGTAGCTTCATTACATGTCCCCTAGTCCTTCTATATTCTGATAGCGTAAACAATTGATCCACGTTTATCCGTTCCACTCCATTCATTAATTTATAGACCTCTATCATATCTCCCCTCAGCCGTCTCTTTTCCAGGTTAAAGAGCCCTAACCTTTTTAGCCTCTCTTCATAGGAGTAGCCTTCCATCCCCTTCACCAATTTGGTGGCTCTTCTCTGTACTTTTTCTAATAACTCTATGTCCTTTTTAAGATACGGTGACCAGAATTGCACACAATATTCAAGGTGCGGTCGTACCATGGAGCGATACAGAGGCATTATAATATCCTTTGTTTTATTCTCCATCCCTTTCCTTATGATACCTAGCATTCTATTTGCTTTCTTGGCCGCCGCTGCACACTGGGCGGAGGGTTTTAACATGTTATCCACGATGACTCCTAAATCGTTTTCCTGGGTGGTGGTTTCTAATGTGGAGCCTTGCATCGTGTAACTATAGTGTGGGTTGTTCTTTCCTAGGTGCATAACTTTGCACTTGTCCACATTAAATTTCATCTGCCATTTGGATGCCCAGTCTTCCAATTTATCCAGATCCTCTTGCAGTTTTCCACAATCCTCTTGGGTTTTAACAACTTTAAACAGTTTTGTGTCATCTGCAAATTTGATAACCTCACTAGTTATTCCCTTTTCCAGGTCATTTATGAATATGTCAAAAAGTAGCGGACCCAGTACAGATCCCTGGGGTACACCACTATTCACCTTTTTCCATTGGGAATATTGGCCATTTAGCCCTACCCTCTGCTTTCTATCTTTTAACCAGTTCCCGATCCACAATAGTACACTGCCTCCTATCCCATGACTTATTAGCTTCGCCAAAAGTCTCTGATGGGGGACCTTGTCAAAAGCTTTCTGAAAGTCCAGATACACTATATCAACCGACTCACCTTTGTCTACCTGTTTATGCACACCTTCAAAAAAACATATCAGATTAGTAAGACAAGATCTTCCTTGTCTAAAGCCATGTTGGCTGTCTCCCATTAGGTTGTGACTATCTACATGCTGAGTAATTTTATTCTTTATGATGGTTTCTACCATTTTCCCTGGTACTGACGTCGGGCTCACCGGTCTGTAGTTTCCCGGGTCATAACCTTGCCATAACCTGATCAATGCAGAAACAACAAAGTTCCTCAAAATTATGATTACATTGTAAACAGTGCTCAACAATAGGTGGCTCTTGTTTCTTACATTTTATTCTACTTTTATGTTCATTCATCCGTACTTTAAAATCCCTGATTGTTTTACCCACATACATTAATCCACATGGACATTGGATACAATAAATAACAAATGTGGAACCACAAGATGGTATATTTCAAGCCAATGGGTGAAAGTGTCAGTCCCACCCAATGAGCCAGAGCCGTTGAGAAATAAGCTCTCAGCAACAGCCTTTTTTTGTAATTAATGTTTTTATTAAAGTATTGCCAAATCATACATTGTCTATTGTTGTGTTTCAATACAGTATACAATATAAAATTAACTGTTGCTTAATACTCTACAAACATGAACCATTGACTGCCACTGTACTATGCTATTAGTATATCTCCTAATTAGACACAACATTATCTTCATTGACCTCCTTCTATTTTCTTTAGCTTCTCTATAATTAATCCATATACAGTCAAACCTCGGTTTTCATGATTAATCCGTTCGAAAAAGTCTGACTAAAACCGAAACGTATGAAAACTGAAGCAATATTTCCCATAAGAAATAATGTAAATCCAATTAATCCGTTCCAGACACCCAAAAATATTCACAAAAATACATTTTATAGAGAATAACTATATTTTTACATACAGAAAACAATGAGAAATAAATATAAATGACTAATGAAATGGATAAATGAACATTTAACATCACTGAAAGCAAGCTAAGTTCAGTACTGTACAGTATGTTAACATCTGGCCTTAGCCACCCCTGACAACCTGCTGTGCCCAGCTCTCTTCGGAATCACATTGGATTCAGCCCATTAAAATACCTTTACATTATCTGCTTAATGCTTCAGAATGGCAGAAAATCTTAATGACATAGCTTCAGACGTACCATGCAAGAGAAAGAACTGCCTCCCACATTCATGCAACATCTCCTGCTTACGTTGACAGCTTTTCTTCCCTGCTACCTCCGAGCCTGAGGGGGCGCTCTAGAGAACGGGCAGGCGGTGGACGAGATCGGGGCCTTCCTCTCTGCGCAATCCTTGCCTCTCTGACTCTGACCAGGCTCGAGGATGTGTTTCATTTACGTGCTCAGCTGGCTTTTGCTTCTCATCACGCTGGCGATCGGTGAGTCCGGGGGGCAGTGCTGCCGGGACCGGGCAGGCGTTCTGGCAGTGCATACAGAATGGTGTGCAGCGCAAGGGTGTATGTATTTACAGTACTGTACTTTATGAAAACCGAGGCGATGTACGAGAACCGGGACAAAATCTCAGTCAAAAAAGACGTTGAAAACCGAAGCGTATGAAAACCGAGGTTTGACTGTACTCTTTGTATTCTTTCTTACTCCCTAACCCCCCTCCCTCATACTGTTCTACAGCCATTTCCTTTTCTCAGTTCCAATCTCTGCTTATTGCGCCAATCACCCATTCATACGTTTCCTTAACATCATGTTTTGTATGCTGCAATTTCACACACAACCCAGAGCTGCTGTCTGCCCTTTATATCCTTTATTGTGGGCACTACAGACACCTTCCACTTTGCTGTTAGTTTTCAACATAGATTTCAAGTCAAGGTGCATGATTTGACTGCTGTGTTACTAGTAATAAGTTAAAAGAATTGTTTGGTATCCTATCCCTATCGCTTGTTAAATATAATGTTACTCTGTTCTATGTATCTAAGATATTTATCTGTTCCATGTTTTGTTCAATGTAAACTGCTTTGACCTGGTGAAAAGCGGTATATAAGCCCAGTTAGATAGAAAAATAAATCCATCCATGCTGCACTTACCAGAATTTTTCCGAATTATGATCCCCTCCTGCACTTCTCATTTAATATCACTAAGGTAGGTTCCAGGTTTGTTCGTACCCTACTGATTTCGTAGTAAAGGTTTTCCACAGCCTTCCACATTTGTTGTACTTTAGGGCAATCCCATAGGAGATGCTTCGGATGCCCCCCTTTCCCCACACTCCTTCCAACATTTCCCACCCAGTTTTCGCTGTACAGCTTGTACTCATATTGGTGTCCAGTACATTCGGAGTCTCACTTTAAGACCGCTTTCCAGGAAGGCGGTTCCAGGTGCTAGTTTCCTAGTCTGTTCAACTATCTCCTGCCATCTTTTTTCATCCCAGAGCCCCTTTAATTCTTGTTCCCATTTATGATGGCACTCTATCCCCCACTTTCTGATTTCAGTAGCTCCTTATACAGTGCTGACAATACTCCCTTCTGCACCCCCACTGTTTCCATGATATCTCAAATGGGCTTAGTGGTAGCTTTAAATCACTTTCAACTTTACATTGACTCATAAAATAGTACACTTGTATGTAGGCATAATAATCTGTTGGTGCTAGTTTATATTGCTCCTGTATTTGGGGGGAAGGGAAGGATCTCTCCCTCTTTGTTCAGTAATTGTCCAAATCGCTGTAATTCCTTGCGTCCTCATGCTTGGAATCCCCCCCCCCCCTTGCATTCCTGGTTTGAAATCCCTTGTTCCCACTAGTGAAGCCCTACGGGAATACCGCTTGGTTCCCATTAGTGTTCATTTTACTCTCATCTACACTTTCTTCGTCAGTGCTAATTATGGATTCTCAATTCCTTCTTTGTCGGATTCTTTTTAACAGCTTTGTTAGTGATATAGTTTAAGGGCTGTTCGATAAGGTTTGCCTCTTTGCAGATGATACCAAACTCTGCAATAGAGTAGACACCCGAGAAGGTGTAGATAACATGAGGAGGGATCTAGCTAAGCTTGAAGAATGATCTAGAATTTGGCAGCTGAGATTTGGGCTACAGCAATCCAAGGGAGCGATACAGTATAGGAGGTGAAAATGAGCGGGACCTAGGCGTCATAGTGTCTGATGATCTTAAAGTAGCTAAACAGTAGCGAAAGCTAGAAGGATGTTTGGGTGCATAGGGAGAGGAATGGCCTGCAGAAGAAAGGAGGTGCTAGTGCCTCTGTATAAGTCTTTGGTGCAACCTCATGTGGAGTATTGTGTGCAATTCTGGAGACCGCACCTTCAAAAGAATATAAACAGGTTGGAGTCAGTGCAGAGGGTGGCTACTAAAATGGTTAGTGTCTTCGTTATAAAGCATATGAGGATAGACTTAAGGAACTTAATATGTATAGAGGAAAGGCAAAATAGAGGTGATATGATTGAGATGTTTAAATACCTCCATTGCATAGAGCAAGCTCTGCTACGAGGGGACATAGGATGAGGGTGAAAGGGGGTAGACTCAGGAATAATATGCAGAAATTTTTCTTTACAGAAAAGATGGTTGATGCGTGGAATAGTCTCCCAGTGGAGATAGTACAGATGAGGACAGTATCTGAATTAAAAAAAACATGGAACAAACATAGAACATCTCTAAAGGAAAAAGGGGACTGTTGCAGTGGTTGATATGGAAAGGCAGACTAGATAGGCCATATGGTCCTCTTTATAATGTGGGTCCCATATCCATGGTTCCAGTTTTTCCTTTCCTTTCTGTTCAGTTGCATAGTATGTGGCGGCAGATAAAGACCAGTATGGTCCATCTAGTCTGCCCAGCAAGGCACTCCATGCAGTTCACCTCTCCCCATGTCTTTGTTTAGGAGTGTACCCACCGCTCTATGTAGGTTACCCCTGTTTGTTGAGATATAAGAGATAGTTATGTTTATTTTGATTTTATCCTGTTTCTGTAAAGGGATCCACTTTGTCACTGTATTTAGCCCCCACCACTTCCATCGGGAGGGCATTCCAGTGAAAAAACATATCTCCACTGCCTTCCCGCCTTTCCAACTGTCCCTCTTCAGTTCTTCGTTTTCCGCGGAGCCGACAGGACACATACCCTGTCACCGCAGAAAATTTCTTCTTTAAACTTGTTTTGTTATGGTCGTGCCTGCTTCCGCACGACACCTACCGGTACTGCCGGCTCTGATACATACATACATATATATATATGTATGTATGTGTATATGTATATGTGTATATGTATATATGTATATGTATATATGTATATATATATGTATGTATGTTTCTTTTTTGAACTGTTTCTCTTCTGAAACCTGTTCTTTTGGTCCTAGGCGCCAGTGGTTTTAAAAAATGTACTAAGTGTGGCGGTACCATCTCCGTCACTGATACCCATGACTGGTGTCTAAAATGTTCAGGCCCTGAGTGTTCCTCCTGTATGGGGATGACTAAAAGAGGAAGACAGAACTGAGCTGCAAAGCTCGGTACCCTCTCTTCTTCGGATACCAGGTCCATTGCATCGACGTCTTCAAGAGCCTCATCTTCCTCCCATGGATCTCAGGTAACTAAACATAAGAGCTGGTCCTCAAAGGGTAGCTCTCCTTCAAAGCATTGAGAGGCCATTGGCATTGCCTTTGAGGAAACTACACCGGCAAAACAGCCCCGGCGGGAAGCTTTGGCCTCCAAAGCATCAACGGGGTTCCAGGATGTTCTTGAGGCTTCGACCTCGGCAGAACTACTGGTGCCATGCTCAGGGGTTCTGTCCGCTTTACCAGTACCGATAACCAGGCATCGGCAGCATCGATAGACCAGAGATTCCTCGTTATCGAATGCAGTCTTGCAGCTCTTCTTACAGCTGTGGTACTGTTGACACTGGTGGTTCAACGGGCACCGCTACCAGCACCGGTACAGATATTGGTACCAGCACCGACGGTACCAGCACCGACGGTACCGGCCCCATTGGGAATCCTTCCCATGCCAACTTTTTCTGGCATCGACAGATCGGTACCAGACCATTTTGGTACCGACTTTGATTGATACCGAGACCGTGCTTTGCTTGAACATCGGGATCAGAGATACTCCGATTCCGATGACTCTGATAATTCTGCCGGTACCAGAGTGTTTCTCCCGGAAGACTCTTCTTCTCCCCAACGCAGAATGTCTCCTCCAGAAGAAATGTCTTTTCAGGATTTTATTTGTGATATGGCCCGATATGGCCCTTTCAATCATGGTAGTTCCTGAAAAAGAACCTAGAGCAAAGGAATTGGAAAGTCTCCAATACCTTAAGGCTCCTAAGGAGGCAGCCACTCTGCCCAATCATGAAATTCTTCATGATTTGATGCTCAGAATGTGGAAAACACCTTTGACCACATCTCCTCATTCTAGGAGACTCAATACCATGTATCGAGTTCCACCATGTCCTGGTTTTCAAAAGACTCAGCTGCCACACCATTCAATGGTAGTGGAGTCAGCCATGCATAGGATGAAAAGTGCAAAGAGACATGCATCCAATCCTCCAGGTCGTGAATGCAGGACTCTTGACGCTTTTGGGCGTCAAACCTTTCAGGCTTCTATGCTTTCAGCTAGGATCACCTCATATATCTTATATATGGGAATGTTCCTCAAAGAGGTCACAAGAAATTTGGAGCTTATGAGCCACCTTCTCCCTGAGGACAAATGACAGGACTTTCTTACTCTTGTCAAGCATGCTCAAGATGTCTCCAAGTTTGTAAACCGTGCAGCCTTTGACTGCTTTGAATGCATCAGCAGAACCTCTGCTATTGCCATTGGTGCACGTCGGATTGCTTGGCTTCAGGCATCAGACTTGGAGATTTGGGTGCAGGATAAATTGGGAAACATCCCTTGCACTGGAGAAAACCTCTTTGGCAAGAATTGGCAGGAGAAGGCTAATGAGATAGATGCTGACAATATCACTTTAGATAGATTGTCAAAATCTACAGCCATCCCAGCCAAAAAGAAACCCTATGAAAAAACCCTTTTTCAGCAAAAAGAGGAAGTTTTATCCATCCTATACCCAGCAAGGGCAAGCTCAAGGTCAAGTTGCCCAGAAGGGTCAACAACAATCCAGACAAAAGAAGCAAAAGGCCTTAGAGCTCAACCAGCTCCACAGGCGCAGCCCCCTCAAGGGCTTTGACTCCTTCATAGAGAACTTAGCCTTCCTGCCTCTGAAAGGTTCAGAACCGTTAAACATTCCAGGCAGGTTGTGTCATTTTGCCAACAGATGGCACCAAATAACAGCAGAAAACTGGACTCTGTCCATTGTGGGAGAGGGGTACAAGCTTCATTTTCACAGTATGCCCCCTCCTACAATCGTAAGTTCAATTCCCAAACCTCTACAGGCAGTCTACTGGATCAAGAGGTCTCAACATTCCTTGCTCAAGGAGCAATAGAGGAGGTTCCCATTCTTCAACAGGGTACAGGGTTCTACTCCCCCTATTTTCTTATTCCAAAGAAAACAGGAGGACACAGACCCATTCTAGACCTCAGAGAATTGAACAAATATCTGTTCCGAGAAAAGTTCAAAATGATTTCTCTGGGAACTCTTCTGCTATACCTTCAAAGTCAGGATTGGCTTTGTTCTCTAGATCTAAAGGATGCATATACTCACATTCTGATCCATCCAGATCACAGGAAATTCTTACGATTCCTTTTCAAGGGAAAACATTTCCAATACAGGGTTCTTCCCTTTGGTCTGGCTTCGGCACCAAGAGTATTCATGAAATGCATGGCAGTAGTAGCTGCATTTCTGCGAACCCTGGAGATATTTGTCTTCCCTTACTTGGACGACTGGCTCATTCGAGCCCCCACGGTTCTAGAAGCCAGCTCTGCACTGTCTCGCACAATGCGAATCCTTCAATACTTGGGATTGGTCATAAACCTCCCAAAATTCCAACTTGCTCCGTCTCAGTTCCTAGAGTTCATAGGAGCTCGTCTAGATACCAGACAGTCGAGGGCTTTTCTCCCACAACCCCACTGTCTTCGTATAATGCAGCTAGCTTTTCAAGCAGCGGTGAAGTCCTACCTAACTGCTCGAGAACTACTACAACTATTGGGAGATATGGCATCCACAGTTCATGTGGTTCCCTATGCTCGCCTTCATATGAGAGCAGCCCAGTGGACCCTATCCACACAGTGGACACAGGCCACAGGACATCTGTCGGACAAGATATCAAACTCACAATGACTGATCTTGTCCCTACAATAGTGGCAATCACTGGAAAATCTTCTAGTGGGGTCTTCTTTCCAGCAACCCCTATTCCAGACCACCCTAACAACAGATGCATCACAGGTGAGACGGGGAACACACCTGCATCATCTCTCTACCCAAGGTATCTGGACTCCACAGGAGGCTTGTCTTCACATAAACCTCCTGGAACTCAGAGCAATCTATCTAGCTCTTCGAGTATTCCATGCCCAGCTCAGCTACAAGACAGTCCTAGTCCAAACGGACAATCAAGTAGCTATGTTCTACGTGAACAAACAGGGGGGAACAGGCTCTCTGTTGTTATGCAACGAAGCTTTACGACTATGGGCCCTCGCCAGAGAGCATCAAATTCACCTTCTCGTGGTATATCTTCCAGGCATTCAAAACCTTTGGTCAGACAAACTCAGCTGAGTACTGCTGCCTCACAAAAGGTCTCTCCACCTAGACCAGTTGGCCAAGATATTTCAGATCTGGGGAACCCCAGACATAGACCTATTTGCAAGTCCACTGAATGCCAAACTTCCCTGGGTCTGTTCCAGGATTCCGGCTCAAAACTGCCAGGCAAGGGACGCCTTCCTTCTTCACTGGAGTCACGACTTCCTCTATGCCTTCCTACCCATTTCCCTCATCCCCAAAACACTCTTCAAGCTTCAGAGAGACAGAGGTTGTATGATCCTCATAGCGCCACAGTGGCCACGCCAAACGTGGTATCCTCTGCTTTTACATCTCTCTTAAGATGCACCTCTGGAGTTAGGCTATGCTCCAGATCTCCTCTCCCAAGAGAATGGGATACTATGGCACCCGAATCCCCAGTCCCTGCATATCGGCCTGGTTGCTGAAAGCTTAGACCTTCAGGACCTCAACCTTTCCCAACAGGTAAAGGATATCCTTTAGGCTTCTTGAAAACCTTCCACAAGACGCTCTTATGCCTTCAAGTGGAAATGTTTTACTAAATGGTGTTCACAGAAAGGGTTAAACCCCCTTATGATACCTTTGGAATCAATACTAGAGTATCTACTTCATTTATCAAATTCTGGTCTAAAGACCAATTCAGTAAGAGTCCATCTTAGTGCAATTGCAGCTTCCTATAAGCCTCTAAATGGACAACCAATTTCCTCTCATCCACTCATATCAAGATTTATGAGAGGTCTTCTATTAACAAAGCCTCCCATCAGGCTATCACCGTGGCATGGGATTTAAACCTAGTTCTCGGGCAGCTCATGAAACCGCCTTTTGATCCTTTAGCCACTACAACCCTAAAGCTTTTGTCCTGGAAGGTCATCTTCCTGATTGCAATCACCTCTGCACGTTGCATTAGTGAATTGCATGTTTTAGTGGCTGATCCTCCTTATACTAGGTTTCACCATGATAAGGTTGTTCTCAGAATTCATCCACACTTTATGCCAAAGGTGGTTTCGCCTTTTAATTTAAATCAATCAATTTATCTTCCTGTATTCTTTCTGAGGCCTCATGCCTCTAATGCAAAAAGGAACCTTCATACTTTGGATTGTAAAAGAGCCTTAGCTTTTTACCTACAAAGAACACAGCAACATAGAAAGTCTTCTCAACTTTTTATTGCTTTTGATTCTAGTCATTTGGGACTTCCAGTCTCCAAGAAAACTCTATCCAAATGGATTGCACAATGCATATCCTTTGCTTATGAGCGTAAGAATCTTCTTCTTCAAGGCCATGTCACAGCTCACAATGTGAGAGCCATGGCAGCCTCTATGGCTAACCTTCAATCTGTGTCTATTGATGACATTTGTCGAGCAGCCACTTGGGCTTTGGTACACACCTTTACAGCCCATTACTGCCTAGATAAATCCTCCCGTCGGGATGCCTTCTTTGGCCAAGCTGTTCTTCAAAATCTCTTTCAGACCTAATTCAACTCCTACCCACCAACCCTGGTGAGATGACAGAGATCCATGGGAGGAAGCATGGCCCACCTTACTATAGGTGGCAGCTTCCTGGGGCTATCTCCCTGGCATCTTCAGCTAGGGAGTCCCCATATGTGAAGACTACATTCCTGCTTGTTCCTGGAGATAGCGTAGTTACTCACCTGTAACAGGTGATCTCCGGGAACGGCAGGAATTTAGTCTTCACAACCCACCCACCTCCCCTAGGAGTTCTCTCTATCTCTCCATCTCTTTCCTCTCTCCCTCTATCCTTTCACTCAGCTACAAACGTAACTGAAGAGGGACATTTGGAAAGGCAGGAAGGCAGTGCGCATGTGCTGAGGGATGTTCCCAAAAGCGTTCCTATTGGACGCTGGGGAGCGTTCCCGCGCAGGCTCCATCGGTACCGACGATACCCATATGTGAAGACTGAATTCCTGCTGTTCCCGAAGATCACCTGTTACATGTGAGTAACTACGCTTTCCTGACATTGCCTTTCAGTTTACCCCCTTGCAGCTTCATGTTATGCCCTCTAGTTTTACAGCTTCCCCGTCTTTGGAAGAGGTTTGTTTGTTCGTTCATTGTACTCTTAAAAACATTTCTGTTTAAGGAGCACTTTGGCGAACTAATCACTTAGTTCTAAATTCACCTAGTAAAACATTAATCCTGCTCACCTTTGAAGATGCCTCAAGTTCATTGTATGTAAACAACATAACTAGTTCACTGTACATAGTTATTGCTTTAATCGACAGATTGCTGCTTTAATTTATTCTTCCCCTAATCCCCGTCACTCCTTGTTCACAATCTTACATGTATTTTTTGTTAAATGTACTGTTCAATTCTTTGAGTTCATTGTAAACCGCTTTGATTCACGAAAGGCCGTAAATAAGCACAAATAAATAAAATTAATTAATTAATACTCTTTTTAAGTATTTAAAGGTCTGAATCATATCTCCCCTGTCCCTCCTCTCCTCCAGAGTGTACATATTTAGGTCTTCAAGTCTCTTCGCATAAGTCTTCTGACGCAGGCTCCAAATCATTTTGGTTGCCTTCCTCTGAACCATTTTCAGTCTTTTTATATCCTTTGACTTGTACAGTGGCATTAGTGCATCCTCCTTTCTGGTGGTAATTCCTCTCTGTATGCAACCCAGCATTCTTCTGGCTTTTGCCACCACCTTGTCACACTGTTTCGTCATCTTGAGATCCTCAGAAACAATCATTCTGACGTCCCTCTCCTGGTCCGTGCACACCAACTTCTCACCCCCTATCGCCTACAATTCCCTTGGATTTCTGCCTCCCAAGTGCATGACACTGCACTTCTTCACATTAAATCTTAACTGCCAAGCATTAGACCATTCTTACAGCTTTTGTAGATCTTTCCTCCCTCAGAGGAATCCACTTTGTTGCAAATTTTCATGTCATCTGCAAAAAGACAGACTTTTCCATTCAGTCCTTCAGCAATATCACTCACAAATATATTGAACAGTACCGGTCCCAGGACCAAACACTGGGGCACGCCACTAATTACTTTCTTTTCATCCGAGTGAGTTCCGTTTACCATCACCTTCTATCATCTTGTTAGTCATCCAGTTTCTGATCCCGTTCATCACCTTGGGACCCATCCCCAAGCTTTTGAGTTTGATAAGCCTCCTATGAGGAACAGTATCAAAGGCTTTGCTGAAATTTAGGTAGATCACATCCATCGCCTGCCCTTGATATAGTTCTCTGGTCACCCAGTCAAATAACTCAATCAAATTTGTTTGGCAAGATTGTCCTTTGCATGATCCGAGGCAACATGGTTTTATCAATCTGTTGGTTTGGAGAGAGTCCACTATTCGCTCTTTCAGGAGCACCTCCATTACTTTTCCCGCTACTGTGGTAAGGCTTACAGGTCTGTAGTTTTTCACGTCTTCCCCATTACCACTTTTGTGAAGAGGTACCACATCAGCCCTTCTCCAGTCCTGTGGAACTTCTCCTGTCTCCAAGGATCTATTAAAAACATCCTTTAAAGGCCCTGCAAGAACCTCTCTGAGCTCTTTCAGTATCCTGGGATGTATCCCATCCGGTCCCATGGCCTTGTCCACTTTCAGTTTTGCAAACTGTTCTAACACATCATCTTCTGTGACTGGTGTGGTATCTACTCCATTCCCATTTGTATATTTGTCAAACACAGGTGGTCCTTCTCCAGGATTTTATTTAGTAAAAACAAAATTATTTGTTTAGCATTTTTGCTTTTTCAATGTCACTTTCCACGAGTCTGTTCCCAGCACTTCTGAGTCCTGCAATTCCACCTCTGATTTTCCTCCTCTCCCGAATATACCTGAAGAAAGTTTTGTCGCCATACTTCACATCTTTAGCCATCGTTTCCTCTGCCTTTGATTTTGCTTTCTTTATGTCTCTTTTTGTCTCTTTTAGTTTGATCCTGTATTCCTTTCTGTGTTCCTCTGTTTGCAAGCTTTTTGAATTTTGTGAAAGCGGTGTGTTTTTGCCTTTATTTGAGCAGCCACTTCTTTGGAGAACCAAATACTGTAGGTTTCCTTTTCCTCTTGTTTTTATTTACTTTCCTTACATTTGTATCTGTTGCCACTTTGCCTCCTCTAGTTTAGCCCATTGCAATTCTACTTCCCTTATCCCAGAGGTTCCCAACTTTAGTCTTGGAGGGCCAAACACCATTCAGGTTTTCAGGCTGTCCCTAATGAATATGCAAGAGCTACATGCATCTCATGCATATTTATTAGGGACAGCCTGAAAACCTGAATGGTGTTTACCCCTCCAGGACTGGAGTTGGGAACATCCCCTCCCACCCTGCCAACTCCTCCTTTAGGTACTTGTCTTTTTTACTGAAATCAGTGTTTTTAAAGTTTAGGACTGAGCTTGCTGTGATTGGACTCCGCTTTGGCTTTTATCTCAGACCATACCATGTGATGTTTTCTGCTGCTCACATGGGCACCCACCCAGATAATCGACACAGTATCTCCGTTGGTGAGCACTAAATCCAGCCACGAGCTCCCCCTGGTTGGTTCCACCACCATTTGTCTAAGTAACACATCTTGTGAGGCATCCACAATTTCTTTTACTACTTTCCTGATTTGTAGAAGAAATACTCCAATGCACATCGGGTAGATTAAAGTCACCCAATATGATCACTTCCCCCTTCATGGCTATCTTTGCAATATCAGCAATCAATTCGCTATCCATTTCTTCGGTTGAGCCTACCCTATTATAGATGCCATCTCCTCTTTCCAACACAACATACAGCGCATCTTCTTTTCCCCACGTCCCCTGCATTTCAGAAGCTTTAAAATTGCTTTTGACATACAGGGCTACTCCTCCTCCTTTTCTACCCTCTCTATCTTTTCTAAATAGATTATAGCTAGCTATGGCTGTATCCCATTCATGCGACTCATTAAACCATGTTTCTGTAATGGCCACAATGTCCAAGTTCATTTCCACCATCAGGGCTTCCAGGTCGGGAACTTTGTTGGCTAGTCTTCGAGCATTTGTGCTCATTGCTTTCCAGCATTTGTTGATTGACTTGCCTGTATTTTGCATGGATTTTGTTCTACATGCCTCTTCCCACTCACCATTGATATGTGGGTTAATAGTGTGGCTTTTTCCAATGTTATTATGCTTTTTCTGGGAGTAATGTCCTGAACTTGTCCTTCTCCATCCTTCACCCCCTTTCCCTAATTTAAATGCCTGTCCACATACTACCTGAATTTTTCACTTAGGGTCCTTTTCTGTGTGACAGAGAGATGTAGTCCATCAGCACAGTATAGTCTCTTGTTGATCTGTCTGTTTCCCCAGTCACCAATAAATCTGAATCCTTGTTTGCACCAGGTCTGGAGCCATGTGTTAAAGCTGTTTATGCAATGTAGCCTTTCTGCCCCCTTACCGTGAACAGGTAGAACTTCTGAGAATGCAACAGTGTTAACAATGGGCTTGAGTTTCGCTCCCAGAGTCTGGAAGTCCCTTTGAACTGCAGAGGCACTGTTTCTAGCCAGGTAATTTGTACCCAAGTGGATCACTTTCTGCACTAACTATACCAACAATTTGGTTCGTATTCCTGCTGGCTGAAGAGCCTGGGAGGCATTTGACCATCTTCTCTCTTTTGAACTGTGGTCCCAAGTTGGTGCCTCTGATGATGGAATCTCCAAGTAGTAGTAGTTTTCTGTTTGGTGATTTTTTTCCTTCATATTTGGTGCATTATTAGTAGATTGGGCATTGACTCTCATTTAAGGGCACTTCAGTTTCCACGGATTGGATACCCTCATTGTCCAAGGCAGAGAAGGCATTATGCAGGGATATCTCTTGATGTATAGGGTGTGTCTGCGTTACAGGTCGCAACCTACCAGAGCCCACTGTGATTCATTTATTCCTGGGCTGTTTCATTCTTTGTGGGAGCGGTGATGGATTTTGTTCAGTTTATACCTTAGTAGAGGTGTGTTTAATTGCAGCTAGTTCTTCCCTTAGTAGAGTCAGTACCAGCCATTGAGGAACTTCCCCTTGCCCTTTCCACATCACCAAAGCTCTAAGCTGGACTGCTTGATGATAGTAGTCTAGGTTAGGTACACCCAGTCCACCCTCCTCCCTTCGCATAAATATTGTCTTCCTGGAAACTCTGGACGCCTTTCCTGCCCAAATAAAATCCATGATCATATTTTGAATCTTTTTTATAAATGTTTATGGGACAGCACATGTTATTGAGGCAAACAAAAATAATCTTCATGGAAGTACATTCATTTAAATGGCTGCAATTCACCCCATCCAGGACAGATATAGACCCTTCCATTTCTGCACGTCTTTCCTGATGGCTTCTGTTAATGGATCATAGTTCCAACTTCTAAGGTGCTTTGTTGCATTCCCCATTTGTATACCTAAGTATCAAAACACCTTCTGTACCCATTTAAAAGGGAAACCTTCCTGTAATCTCTTTTCTAAGCCTCCACAGAGATTGAAGGCCAAGAATTCTGTTTTGGTTGCATTGAGTTTATAGCCAGATACTGCACCATTTTGCTCAATTTCTCGCATTAGTGCTGGTAGTGTAGAGAGGGGTTCTCTCAGGGTATAGATGACATCATCTGTAAATAATGCTATTTTCGCTTCATTTCACCCCATCTGAATGCCCTTAATGTCTGCCTGTCTCCGGATACGCTCCCCTAATGGTTCTATGACTAGGGCAAATAGTAGTGGCGATTGAATGGTTCGGAGTATTCTCCATTGACTCTGATACGGGCTCTAGGGTTGGCTTACAAAGTCTGAATCCATCCAATAAAATTACTTCCTAGGCCCATCTTTCCTAATACCTGTAGCATAAATGGCCATTCTACCCTATCAAATGCTTTCTCAGCAGCACTTCAAGGCCTTGTCCATGGGGATCCGAGAGTGCTCGAAGTTCATGTCTTGGGCAGCTTATGACGGCTTTGGCCCGAGTAGCCGCGGTCAGCATCGGTGCACGCCATCAGGCCTGGCTCATGTCGTTGGACCAGGAGCCATGGGTTCAGGACAAGTTGGTCGATGTCCCTTGACGAGGAGACAACCTCTTTGGCAAACCCATGACCGAAAAAGCTGCAGAAATCGAGTCAAGGTTGTCGAAGAAGACATTGCACCTTCTCACAAGAAGGCGGCCTCGAGGAAAAAGCCCTTTTTCCCGAGGAAGGGTACGGCTTACAGAAACGACCCCACTCACCAGGCCAACCCAACTGCTCAACAGGGGCAGCAGGCCAGGGGACAGGGGCATGGCCCACGTAAGCCGAAGACCCCCAAGCCTCCAGCTCCGGCTCCTACCCAGCCGGGAGGGTTTTTTTGACTCCCAGTGCATAGCTCCTCTCCCACCAGTGGTTTGGCCCTGCACAGGTGGAAGGCTGGCCCTGTACACTCACAGGTGGCCAGCCATTACCACCAATGTCTGGGTTTTGAAAATAGTCCAACGGGGCTATTCACTTCATTTCAACCAGGTGCCCGCCTCCTTTTTCCCAGGAGAGCCTCCCAGGCCCTCTCTTCACAGGAACCTCCTCCTGCAGGAGTTGGCAGGTCTGCTACAGGATCAGGCGGTGGAACCATGCCCCACCACCTGCAGGGGCAAGGCTTCTACTCCAGGTATTTCCTCATACCAAAAAGAAAAGGAGGCCTTCACCCCATCTTAGACTTGCAAAATCTGAACAAGTTCCTGGTGAGGGAAAGGTTCAGGATACTTTCCCTTGGGATCCTACTGCCTTACCTCCACCAGGGAGACTGGCTATGCTCCTTAGACTTAAAGGATGCTTATACTCACATCCTCATACACCCAGACCATAGACAATATCTCAGGTTTGTTGTCGGAGGAAACCACTTCCAGTACAAGGTGCTTCCCTTTGGCCGAGCTTCCGCTCCCAGAGTATTTACAAAATGCCTAGCAGTGGTGGCGGCCTTCCTCAGAAGCCAGGGAGTCTTCGTCTTTCCTTACCTAGACGATTGGCTCATCAGGGGCCAATCGGCACAGGAGGCACAGCAGGCCACTGCTCGCACAGTCACCCTGCTCCAGCACCTAGGGTTTGTTATAAATCACGCAAAGTCCACTTTACTCCCCACTCAGAACTTGGAGTTCATAGGGGCAAGACTGGATACACTTCAGGCAAGGGCTTACCTACCGTTGGACAGGGCATGGCGGTTGCTGGACTTGGTACAGCAGGTCCAGTACAGACCTCAGGTCTCCGCAAGGGTCTTCCTGTGCCTCCTGGGCCACATGGCCTCCACGGTGCATGTGACTCCATATGCTCGATCCACATGCGCACAGCTCAATGGAGCCTCAGAGACCAGTGGACGCAAGCCACCAGCTGCCTCAGAGACAGGGTAGCGATTTCCAAGCTACTGGTGACAGCCTTGCAATGGTGGCTTCACCCCCCCAACTTGCTTCAGGGAGTACCATTCCAACCTCCCTCTCACACCAGAGTGCTGACGACAGATTTATTTATTTATTTAACATCTTTTATATACCGCGCTATTTGTTATCAGTGCGGTTTACTTTTTTTTTTTTTTTTTTTTTTTTGAAAATTATTTATTAGAAGCACAGGAAACAATACAATACCACACAACAGCCATAACAACATTGCTTCAAATTTTCAGTTACAGAATCGGGTTTAAATACCGGTAGGTGCCCCGGGCTGGGTTGACTCTTCCCCGGCCTCGGGGCATTGGCACTATACAATTCCAATACTCGTCTACCTGTCCTCTCCCCTTTCCCCCTCCCCCCCTCCCCCCCACCCTCCCAGGGTCCTGAGGTCAGCAGAAGATCTATTCCCCTCTATAGATGCCAGCTCCCCGAGTTCTATCCTAAACATAAAATCTCGCTACGAATTTTGGGCCTTAAATGCTGAATATAGGGTGTCCACACCATGAGAAAGGAGGCCCAGCTGCGGGGGTGTCTCTGTGCACACCGTCGCTCTAGAAGCATATAATGATGAAAGCCATTTCGCCATTCCCAGAAGGAGGGGGCTGCAGGCTCCAACCACCGCCGCAGGACAGGGCCCTTCCCCACCAGACATGCCTTCCGTACCAACAATTGCGGCCATTTACCCTTCGGGTGGAGTGGTCCCAACTGATCCAGTACTGTAAGCCGCGCTGTCCAGCAGACTCGCTGTTGCAAGACATCGCTCAAGAAAGTTGCGATCCTCGACCAATAACGGTGAATGTATGGGCAGCCCCACCACATATGACCTAGATCCGCTAGGGGTCTCGCGCACTTCGGACACTCCCCGCTGTCTGTAAGATGACTGCGTAATGCCCTCTTCGGAGAAAAGTGAGCTCGCACAATACTTTTGAACTGAATTTCCCGCCAGCGAGCTCCCTCCGCTAAGCCGGCCACCCTGCATAACGCCGCCAGTATAGATCCCGGAGCAACCTGACAGCCCAGCTCTCGCGCCCAAGAATTCTCCTCTGCCGAGTAGTCTGTAGGTTGCACATATGGTTCCAAAGCTTTCTTAAAGTGCGTAATAGTGGGTTTGTCCTCAGTGCCCAAGGCAAAAAACTCTAAAATCCGTGCGGAACGGTCGCTCCGCAGTTCCCGTCTCGCCACAGAGTGCACATAATGCGATAACTGCCGGTACGGGAATAGAGATGTCCTGGGGCATAAATCATATTCATGACAAAGCACTTCCAGGGTCTTGCACTGCCCATCGGAGTCGACAACGTGCCCCAAAAGTCGGATTCCAAGCCGTGCCCATTGAACGAAAGGGGCCGATTCGGAGCCCGGGGGGAACAAAGCATTTCCCCGCAGCGGCAGCCAGCTTGAAGCCTCTGAGGAACTCTCCCACAGGGTATTCAACCGTTGCCACGTACAGCGCACCGCCTGTACCAACACACTGTTCACCAGGTGTCTCGGCAGAGCCGCCCTCGGGAGGTGGAGAACCGCTAACAATGAGTGCGGTGCTACCAAAGCCTCTTCCACCGCCCTTGGGGTATAAAGTTCCGTGTCCCCGAGCCAGTCCCCCAGGTGCCTAGCTTGGCAAGCCAAGGCATAGGCCCCAAGATCAGGTACTCCAATCCCTCCTGTTTTCCAGCCCCCCCTTAAACGGCACAGCGGGATACGCGCTCGAGCTCCTCGCCAAAGGAAACCACGAAATTCCCGCTCGATACGAAGAAGGTCACGACGGAGTAACCAAACGGGTAGAGTTTGTAACCAATAAAGAATCCGCGGTAGTACTACCATCCCTAAAACTGCTGCTCTGCCCAAAAGGGACAGAGGGAGCGGCATCCAGGCCCTAAGTTGTGATCGAATGTTAAGCCAAATACGCTCAAAGTTCTGTTTATACAAGGCAGACGTGTCTTTAGTAAGTATTATTCCTAGGTAAATAAAGGAGTTGTCCGCCCAGCGTAGCGGGAAGCTCCCCTCCCAACTCTGCTGTAGTCGACCCCCGACATCCAATGCTTCCGATTTGTCTTGATTAATCCGAAAACCCGCAAATGCCCCATAGCGGGTGAATTCGGCAAGTAAATTTGGTAGCGAACGTTGCGGGTCGCACAAATGAACTAAAAGATCATCTGCAAAGGCGGCTACCTTAAATCCACCAGGTCCAACGGGGACGCCGTGAATCGCGTTAGAGCCCTCAATGCTCCGCAACAGAGGGTCGAGAGTTAACACAAATAATAGTGGGGAAAGTGGGCAGCCCTGTCGCGTGCCTCGCGTGAGATTAAAGGAATCAGACTGGGTCCCATTGCATAAAATACTCGCGGTAGGGGATGTGTAAAGTAGCTTCACCATTGCAATAAAGGGGTCACCCAGCCCATAGCGGGGTAAGAGAAACTCCAAGTAGTCCCAATTGACCCGGTCGAACGCCTTTTTCCCGCGTCAAAACTGACCAGCAGGGACGATGTCTCTCGTATACGCACCCATTCCATAGAGGCTAAAATCTTCCGCAGGTTTCGCACCGCATACCTCCCTCGCACAAAACCCACCTGTGACTCATGTAACAGGCCTCCCAATACGTCAGCTAAGCGATTCGCTAGAACCTTTGCGAGTATCTTCAAGTCGAAATTCAGTAGCGAGATAGGCCTATAAGAGGCAGCCAACTGGGGGTCTTTACCGGGCTTAGGAATTAGAGTGATGAAGGCGTGATTCATTCCCCAAGTGAACTTCCCCTGGTCCACCCTCCTATGGTACAGCTCAAGTAATACTGGGGTAAGGCGGTCTGTCAGTAGTTTATAAAACTCTGCTCCAAAGCCGTCCGGGCCAGGCGATTTGTAGCAGCTAGCCTGTTTGATTACTGTATGTATCTCTTCTTCCGTCACCGGCGCACCCAGCGCCGAGCGCTGCTCCGCAGTCAACGTTGGGAGGCGCAAATCTTGCAGGAAAGTTTCCATGGCTGCCAGTGACGCTGTGGCTCCCTGATATAATTTCTGAAAGAAGCCGCGGAACAGTTGGGCTATCGCCTGACTATTTGTGTGCAGCCGGCCCCGATCGTCTCGCAATGCCGCAATAGAGCGGGATCCTCGGCTACCACGTAAACAACGCGCCAGAAGCCGCCCCGGTTTATTCCCAAAACGATAAAGTTGATATCGGTAATAGAACAGGGATTTCTTTGCCCGTTGGTGGAGCAACTCATTAAGAGACGATTGCAACTCCCAAAGAAGTCGCTTATTGACCCCCGTGGGGTTCCCTGCGCATCGCCGACGAGCCTTAACAACTTGTCGCTCTAGGTGCACTATACGAGATGCTATTAACTTCCGTTTTCGCGCCTCATACGCTATAATGTCGCCGCGTAAGACCACCTTCGCGGTTTCCCACAATAATTCCGGGTCCTCGCGGTGCTGCCGATGGTTGTCCATGAATTCGTCCCATTTCTGTGCTAAGTATGTATGGAATTCGGCATCGACGTATAGCCCCAAGGGGAGCCGCCAAATACACTGCCGGGGAGCGGGGTCCCCCCACCGCAAGTCTACCCACACCGGCGTATGGTCAGATATCACACCTGGACCAATCTCTGCCGCTCCCACTTGCGCGAACAATCTTTCCGAGAGCAAAACATAGTCGATCCGTGCACTGGAGTCGTGAGCCCGCGATTGATGCGTAAAGTCCCGTTCCAGTGGGTGAAGTAATCGCCACGGGTCTACCAACCCTAGGCGGCGGCGCAGCCCTTGAAGGGCTTTAGTGATCGGGACCCGCCATCCCTCCTGTCCTCCCCCTGTAGTATCTAAATCGATGTCCATTACCCCATTACAGTCTCCCGCTAGAATCAGAGGGGCATCCGGGAGCTGCTCAACCTGCGAGGCTAGACCAGCGTAAAAGGCATTATCCAGAACATTAGGGGCATAAAGGTTACCTAGCACCACCCGTCTGCCCTCCAAAGAGCCATATACCAGGAGATATCGGCCTCTGGGGTCAACATATTGCTGTTCTAGTACAAAGCGCACTCGTTTATGGATCAGCAGGACCACTCCAGCCTTTCTCCCATGTGCCGGGGCCCCCCAGCTCTGCCCCACCCAGTCCCTCTGTAGCTTCGCATGTTCCTCAGCAGTCTGGTGGGTTTCCTGCAAAAAGGCAATATCGCATTGCAGCCGGGCTAGAGCCTGCAGCACTTTAGAACGTTTAATAGGATTGCCTATGCCACATACGTTCCAAGATACAATCTTCAACTTAAGGCGGGTTGTAGCACCACCCGTAGACCAGTAAAGTAAGTATCTGCAAGTGGGCCCCCCCAGCCTGGGGCCCACTCTTGCACCATCCTAATGGCTCGAAGGTTATCATCTGCAGGACCTCAGGATCCCATTGGACCCCCACCCCCTCCCCCCCCAAAACCCCCCCTAACCATCCCTCCCCCCCCCAGCTCTACCCCAACCCCCTCTCCCCCTTGTACTCAGGACCTTCTCCACCTCCCCACTCCAGAGAAGTCCAACCCAGGTCACACTGGGTGTGTCCGACCCCCCCGCCATTGAACAGCATAACAAAAAGCCCGCTAACAGTTCAGGCACCTCCCTGTTCAAATCCTCATTCATTTAGGGAGACTCCGGTGTTCAAGTCCCCATACCTCCCAGATCCCGGGGGAAGAGTATAAGCCATGAGATAACCCAGCCCCTTATAACAGTAAACTAAACCAACCCAAAAATTCCAACTAGGAAAGGGCAGTAGAGGGGCCTCAAGGTCCAGTAATTGCCGTCGCTGACGTAGGGTTATATCGCTAACAAAAGCACATACCTGAAACCCAATCAGCCAGTCTCGCAGTCCTGCAAGGCGTGTGCCAACCCCCGGGTCTCCCGGCCCTGTAGGACAAGCAAGAGGGGGGGGGGGGCGCCCAGAACCACACAGCCTGGCCACACCACACACGCACACATTTAAAATGGCACCTCCCCTCCACCCCCCCACTCCACAGTCCAGCAGCCACGCATCAGGCATAACCCCAGTCCCCGGGGCCAGACAGTATTAAGACTAATAGAAGAACTAAGTAAATATAATTAAATAAATAAATATAATGAAAGTAAATAAAGAATAAACATCAAGTCCCCAATACTGCCAAGTAAGGTACATGTCTGCATCGGGGGATAAGCTCACCAGGGAAGCAATAAAAAGAAACAGTACTAAACAGCCTCATAAAATCAGAAACAATGTAGCGAGGCACTGCAACATAAATTTGTAACAAGATGAACAGTCCAAAAGGTACATTGTTATTCGGGTAATAGTCCAAGATACAGGCCTGATGGATGCTGAGGCCTATTTTCCCACCGGGTGCCATGTGTTGCACTCTTAACAGAGAAGCCCGCCAACACCAAACAGAGCACTCCAGGAAGTTCAACGAGGCGGTAAGGGAGACGTCTGTCCTCCAGCCGTGAGTCGGTTCACGTACCCCTCTGCCTCTGCAGCCGCTGCAAACACGTGGTGAGAGCCTTCAGAGGTTATATGCAATTTAGCTGGGTATTGCACAGCGAATCGGATACCAGCGCCAATGAGTTTTTCGCAGAGAGGGGCATATTCCCGGCGCTTCTTACTCAGCGCCGCCGAGTAATCCTGCGCCACCCGGATCTTAGAATTATTATAGAGAGTTTCCCCTTTCTGTCGGGCTGCTCGTAGGATCTTCTCTTTTTGGGGGAAGAAAGCAAACTTCACCAGCACAATCCGGGGCCGGGCATCTCTCGCCTGTTTACCGCCGACACGATGTGCTCGTTCAATGCGGATCGGGCCGCCACTCTCATCTCCGTCCAGTAGTTGTGCGAAAAACACCTCCAAATAACCCCGCAGATCCTTATCGGCAATGTTCTCTGGTATCCCCATGAATCGGAGGTTGCTGCGCCGGGACCTGTTTTCCAGGTCATCCAGCTTTGCCTCGCATGTTATGAGTTGGTGCCTAAGGCCAGCAACCTCCGTGTCCAGCGTCTCGATCTTGTCCTCAGCGTGCCCCAGGCGGTTTTCTGCCTGCTGAAGTCTATTCCCCAGGCCGTCTACTGAGGCACGCAGGCTATCCATTTTGTCATGGAGTGCATCGAATTGTGGCAACAGAGCCGCGGCCACCGCCGCTGACATCGTGTCCAGCGAGGCAGGGGATTTGGGTGAACCGGCCGTTGGGGCTATGTCGGCCATCTTGCTGGAGCCAGCCACCCGCTCCCGCTCCCTCCTGGTCGCCTTGGGTGCCACCGCCATACGATCCGTCCACCACACACCGCGCTTCGAAGCTCTGTATGACTTCCGAAATACCCGGGGGACCGTTTCGCCGGTTTTCCGCGGGGTTTGCACGGCTCTAAATCGCCGGTTTGGGCAGTGGGGCACGGAGCACTCTCAGGATGCGACCACTACTCCGCTCGCATCACGTGACCTCAGTGCGGTTTACATTTAACAAAGGTTGCTCAATTCAGTCGAGACTGTTTTGCTCTTACATTGTAACAGGAGATAAAACTTGGAACAAATACAGATGCCTCCTTGCTGGGCTGGGGAGCCCATTGCCAGGATTCATGCACTCAGGGTCTGTGGTCCTCGCGAGAGACTGCACTCCAAATCGATCTTCTAGAGCTTCGAGCCATCCGCCTAACTCTTCAAGTCTTCTGTTATCTTCTTTTACATCAGTCGGTGCTGATACAGACAGACAATCAAGTAGCGATATTCTACATCAACAAACAGGGAGGCAAAGGATCTCACATCCTATGCCAGGAAACTCTGGACCTCTGCTCTTTAGCAGTGGCACATCACATGTCCCTAAAGGCAGTTTATCTGCCAGGTCATGAGAACCTCTGGTCGACAAATTGAGCAGGATTCTTCAGCCTCATGAGTGGCAACTGAACCGGGATGTAGCCCAGCAGATCTTCAACCGCTGGGGTCTCCCATCCATGGATCTCTTTGCCAGTCCGCAAAACCATCAGTTGCCCCGGTTCTGCTCGAGGCAGCCGCATCCGTTGAGCGTGGCGGCAGATGCTTTCCTGATCTCGTGGGCACAAGGCCTTCTCTATGCGTTCCCACCCACACCCCTGGTGGCACGCACTCTGTTCAAGATTCTTCGGGACAAGGCCTCTGTCATCCTGGTAGCTCCCAGGTGGCTCAGACAACTTTGGTTCCCTCTTCTTCAACTGGCGGTCTAAACTCCACACCCACTGGGGGTGCAGCCCAACCTCTTGACCCAGGAACAGGGTTCCTTGTTACACCCCAATCTCAGATCCCTCAACTTAATGGCCTGGCTGCTGAGAGGGTAATTCTTGCTTCTCTGCTCCTTCCCAAGGAGATTGAGGAGGTGTTGCTGGCCTCTAGGAGGCCATCCACTAGAAAATCCTACGCGTTCAAGTGGCGTAGATTTGAAGGGTGGTGTGCCCAACATAACGAGAACCCGTTCACTTGCCAGGTACCTCAGGTATTACAGTACTTGCTCCACCTCTCAGAGTTAGGCCTTAAGTCTAACTCTGTCAGGGTCCACCTGAATGCGCTATCAGCTAACCACTCTCCAGTGGACGGGCAACCTCTTTCAGCTCACCCTTTGGTATTCCGATTCCTCAGAGGCCTCCTACTCTTGAAGCCTCCGATTCGCCCACCGGCTACAGAGTGGGACTTAAATGTGGTCTTGCAGCAGCTTACTTGCCCACCTTTTGAACCAATGTCCACCTGTCATCTCCACTTCCCTTCCTGGAAAGCACTCTTTCTGGTGGCACTCACGTCTGCTCGCCGGGTGAGCGAGCTGCAAGCTTTAGTATCGGATAGGCCGTATACACGGTTTTATAATAACAGGGTGGTCCTACGTACTCACCCCAAGTTCCTTCCAAAAGTGGTTTCCTCGTTTTCACCTCAACCAAGAGGTGGGTCTTCCATCCTTCTGCCCTGCTGGTATGTGGCCTGGAGAAGAAGCGGTTCTGCACACCCTGGACTGTAAGAGGGCGCTCGCCTTCTACCTGGAACGTATGCAGGGACATCGGAGAGCTTCCCAGCTCTTCGTTTCTTATGACCCTAGTAAACTGGGTCTACCTGTCTCCAAGCGCATGTTATCCACCTGGGTGGCAGACTGCATCGCCTGGGCGTACAGAGCAGCTGGCCTCCTACTGCAGGGCCGAATCACAGCCCACTCTGTCAGGGCTAAGGCCACATCAGTGGCTAACCACCGCTCTGTTCCATTGGCAGGCATCTGCCGGGCCGCAACTTGGTCTTCAAGCCAGACTTTTGCAGCCCACTACTGCCAGGAGAGAGAGTCCCGGCAGGACAGTGTTTTCGGTCAGGCGGTACCCTGTAACCTATTCGAGGTTTAGGCAACTCCTACCCTCCGACCCTTTGGTGTCAGGCTACCGTGGGGGTTGCGTTCTTGGAGAAAAATCCTATCATTGCTGCTGCGGCTCTTCTAGAGGGAGCCATTTTCAGCTATGGGTTCTCAGTAGCCTATAGCTAGGGAGTCCCATATGTGAGGACTGACTTCCTGCTTGTTCCTGGAGAAAGCGTAGTTACTCACCTGTAACGGTGTTCTCCAGGGACAGCAGGAATCAGTCCTCATGACCCTCCCTCCTCCCCTGGAGTTGCAGTCCTTTGATTAATCTTTTCTCATTTTTTCCATCTTTTTAGCTATGTCATCTGACTGAGCAAGATGGCACCCTTGGGCGGGAAGGGGACCGTGCATGCGCGATGCAATCCCAAAGGCTTTCTTTGAAAGCTGGGGAATTGCTCCGCACGAGGGCTCTGTCGGTGCCAACGTCACCCACATACGTGAGGACTGATTCCTGCTGTCCCTGGAGAACACCTGTTACAGGTGAGTAGCTATGTTTTAGTGATTTATTGGGGAACGTTTGGTTTAGCATTTTGAGATGTGCCCCCTGATAGTTGGTTTCTGCTTGGCATCTCTTTTTCCGGAGATTATAGACTGCTTGGTCAGTAGGTTACTGGTTTTGGTGGGCGGTGCAGGAGGTATATCTAGGCTGATATCACGAAGTCTTGAACGTGCTCAGTCTCCAGCTGCTGGAAGGGAGTAACAACCCTCTTGTCGGGACTGGACTGGAGTGAATCCAGGAAATAAAATTAGCAGGTAAGACCTTATTTCCCCTTATCTGTCCACCTCATTTTCACCCTTGTTGCCAACGCAACTTTTGTTTTTCCAGTCCTGTTGGGCTCTGTATGTAAAATTTTGTTCACGCAGTCCATATATTCTTCAGGGTATGTCTGTAGTAAGGTGCGCTTTGTTTCTCTTGGGGCTTCCATTAAGTCCTAGACCATTTTGTCCCTGTAATCCTCAACTGTTCTTGTTTTTGTCCCTCCTCCTGGTCCATTTGTTGAGTAATTTCTTGTACTGGTTGTCCCGCTATATGTATGGCATTTATGGCTGCTTCTAGTGTTCTCACTTGCCATTTTTTCCCATCTTTGCCAAAAGCCAGTCCAAATGGATAAAGCCACCGATATTTAATTCCTTCTTTGCACAATGATTTGGTTGCAGGGTTCATTTCCATTCTTTGTAGTGTTCAGCCGCTAGATCTGCAAAGATTGCAATTTTATATTCTGCTCCAACCTTCTTATTTTTACTGCTACTTCTTCCTTTATGGAATAGTCCTTTATGCATATGACTATGTCTCTTGGTTGGTTTTGCTGCGGTGGGCTTGAGCCCGATCCATCTCTATGCCATCAGGCATTTCCTTTTCTCCTCCTTGTCTGAGAGCCTAGCATATGGCCTCTGCTACCTGTCATACTGTCATTGAATTCAGGATCCTCTGTAGGTTATTCCCTCTTGCTCTGTTCTCCAGATCCTCAATTTTATATTGCATTTGTACTTTCCATTTATTCATTTTTTAAAAATTGTTCCTGCAAAGCAGCTTGTTGTTTATGCATCTGTTTTTATTTTTTGCTCATGTTCTTCCGTTTTATGTGCCAGTTCTGCCATCTCCTGCTCTACTTCCATAAGCTCTGTTTTTAGCTCAGTGAGCCATGCCTTCAATTTGTCCTGGGTTATTAATTGTACCAGCACCTCACTGTGTTTTGCTGCGCCGTTTTTCTTTTCCCGCTGTAAGGCCTCTACGCCTCCTGAGCCCGCCGCAGCTATTTTGCGCTCATCCTCATCTGTCCCCAGACCCGTTTAAGCAAATTCCCGCAAGTCTGGCGCCTTCCTTCTAATTGTCATTTTCTGCCTGTGTGCCTCCGGTATTCCGATATGTATTTTCCACTATTTTCAAGAATCTTAGGGGGTTTAGTGCCTTCTAACACCGGGGGAAGCTTCGGAGCTCAGAGCTTATGCAGCCAATCAGTCAGATGATATTATTTCCTCCCAGCAACAGCTTTTATTGACATTCTCTGAGTCGTACACTATAGACGACCCCCGGGATATGGCCCAGACATGCCTGAAGGTCCACCCTCGCGACCCAATCCCCTAGCTCCCCTTGCCACTGAGCCTTTACAGCTTCCAGATTAACAACCAACAGTCCCTCCGGATGGTCTTATGCACAAAGGAGATAATCAGCTTCCACTCCTCCTTTTCCAAACCTCATTCCTGCTGCAGCTTCTCTGCAAATTCAGCCTGAAGGGCCTCCTTTGGTAAGGACCCAACATAATGCTGCAGTTGGAGAAAGGCAAGGTCTCAAACCATGCTCCTCCCGAAGCTGGGCAAAGGGTCGCATCCGGCCCTGATCATCCAGAACCTGTCCCAAACGCCGAAGACCATGGACCTCCCATGTCTGGAATGCCCTCGTCTGCCACCCTGGCGGGAACTCCACATTTCCCTGCAAAGGCAGATACACAGTCACGCTTGCCTCCTGGCCCAATAATTGGCACCAATACTTCCAGGCTGTGTGCATGGGACCTAGAACAGACAAAATGCGCAGCTGCACCAGTAATTTATGCAGAGGGATGTGAAGCAAGGATACCAGGTGCCACAGGTGCTCCCATACTGTCCCCCAGGCCAAAAGAATATAATCCGCTGCCCCTCCCACCCAGTCCCTAAGGTGGTGGGTCAAACACGCTGTCTTATATAAGTGCATGTCTGGTAACCCTGCCCCCCCTCCAACCGATGCAGGGGGATCAGAGCCCTCTGACACCCCCCACCCCCCAGCAAAAAAGCGAAAGCTGTCGGCCCAGAGCCCGTAGATCTCTAGCCAGCAAGCATAGGGGCAAGGCTTGCAACATGTATAACCACTTGGGGAAACAAAACCATCTTGTACAAACTGACCCGGCCCATCAGCAACAAGGGATAGGTTGCCCAGATCCCCAAGATGTCCCTGGTGTGCTCCAGCAAGGGGCATATATTACACTCATATAACTCTTGGGGGGGGTCCCACATCACCTGCACCCCCAGATAGCGAAAGGACCCCTCCGCCCACCTCATTGGGAAGCCCCCCTTTCACCCCTGCCACAGATGTCCATCCCATGCCATTGCCTCAGACTTCAAGTAATTCATCTTAAGACTGGAGAGCACCCCATACTCAGCGATTACCTCCAACAACACTGGCAGGGAAGCTTCGGGATCTGTGATATGGACCAACAGGTTGTTGGAAAACGCCGTCACCTTAAATTCCAGACCCCCGATCTACCTGCCCCAAACCTCTGGACACTCCTGGATAAGCCACAGTAAGGGGTCCAGACAAGATTAAAAAAAAAAAAAAGGGGGACGAGGACCGCTGCGCTGGGGCTACCATACAAGGCCCGCACTGTCCCTAGGAATCATTTCCCAAATCCATAGCTACCCAATGCAGCAAGCAAAAAGTCCCAATTTACCCTGTCAAAAGCTTTATAAGCATCAAAGCTGAATAACAGTGAAGGGATGGAGTGAGACCGCACCCATTCAAGTGATGTTAACACCTGCCACACATGCTGAACACCATACCGGCCCCGCACAAAGCCTACCTGATTTTCTGATACTAAATCGGGAGTATACACAGCCAGCCAGTCTGCCAAGATCTCAGAGTAAAGCTTGACATCACAATTCAGCAAACTAATAGGAAGGTGTACGAGGTGACATCCAAGGGGTCCTTCCCAGACTTCAAGATTAAGACAGTATGGGCCTTCGCCATTGTTGGGGCACCCCGACCCATTTGCATCAGACTATTGTAGAGCCTCTCCAAGATGGAGGAGAGCTTTCTCCCCAAGATCTTAAAGAATTCCCCGCTATACTCATCGGGCCCTGGTGCCTTATAGTACAGGGTCTGCTTGATCACCCTCACCACCTCTTCCAATGTGATAAGGGGCATCCAAATGCTCCTGTGCTTCCGCAGGGAAGCTCATGTTCACGCAGGTATGTCGCCACCCCCTCCCCACCCCCTTCCACCGTCTCCTATAGACTCTCCAGAAAAACTTGGAACTCCTTCCCAATGACATCCTCAGAATTCACCAGCCCTCCATCCCCCCGGCGCATCATGTTGATATGAGAGGTCCCTCGCCCCTTTCGGGTCAACCGTGCCAACAGCTGCCCTGGTTTATCCCCATGACAGAAAAACTTATGCTGATAATAAAACATAGACATCTTAGTCCTTTGATGCAAGACCGTATTTAAAGCCACTGGGTCGCCACAAACCGTTCATAGGCTTCCCTAGAGTGGTGGTGCATGGACTGCTGCCGGTGCCTACAGAGCTGTTTCTCCAACTGCAGCAGCCACCGATCCAACTCATGGTGCTTGCGCACACTATACAAAATATACCCCCTCAAAACCACCTTTGCTGTCTCCCAGGACAACGCAACATTCTCCCGATGCTGCACATTAAATTCCACTTACTCCTTCCACTTCTGCTGCAAAAACTCCCGGAAGTCCATATCCCCATATAGGGCCAAGGGGAACAGCCACTGCCTGCTCGCCACCATCTACCCCCCCCCCCCACCCAAATCCACTCGAACCAAAGCATGATCAGAAATTTCAATGAGACCAATTACGGCATCCTGCACTTGAGAGAACAACGGCCGAGATACCAATGCGTAATCAATATGGGACTCAGTTACATGGCCCCCGACACATGGGTGTAATTCTGCTCCTGTGGGTGCAGCATCCGCCAAATACCCAGAACTTCCAGATGCTCATAGACCAAAGGGAATCCACCCGCATATGGCCCATGGGGTGGGATCTTCCCAACTGTGGGTTCACAACCCCATTGAAATCCCCTTCCCCCTATTAACAAATTCTCACTCCCTTCCCCACAGACTTGCTGTGCCTTGAGGATCTGCTTATAAAAATCTCCAAAATATAAATTGGGGGCGTACAAGTTGCACAGCACTAATCCCTGAAAGTCCCCATGCACTAAGGGAGACCAAAACACTTCTTTCACCCACCCTCGGCCCAACTTCGCATGCTCCAGATCAGACAGGTAGGTTTCCTGAAGCAATGCAATACTGGCATGATGCCACCAAAGGGTGCACAACACTTTGTGTTTGTTTTTATCGGGCCGTACAACCCCTCTGACATTCCAGGTGAGACATCTAAGTGTCCCTGTCAGGTATCCGCCCACCTCCTGAGCATCACTTGCTTCTGTCTACAACCAAGCCTCAGCCATACAACCCTCCCTCACACAATCACTCACCCAGGCAAGCACATTCCCTAACCCATGCTAGACTCCCCCACCCCTCCCCTTCCTCTTCCCCTGTATCTCCCAGCCAGCTCAACGTCACGTATACTGCCTCAGCCTGACACCGCCCCCCACAGCAACCACCTGCCATCTTATAGCCACCACCAGATCCATGTCACACATCTTACTCCCTGCTCCCTCCCCACTCCCTCAAGACTCCCACCCCACAGACAAGCCAACTCCCTCACAATACACAACAGTTTCCCCTAGCAAAGGTCCAGACAGTCCTCAATCTACACCCTCTCCCGGGGGTCATGCAAACCAGTAGCAGTCCGTCATGGGCAAGCTTCAGCTGAGAAGGGCATCACCATCCATGGCCTCCTGACCCTGGGGATCCCTCCCAGACACTCAAACAAAGCATTCCCCAGACAGTCCAAGTGGGCTTATGGGGATGCTGCAGGGAAGGTCTGCTTACACTGCTGCACAAAAGCCGCTGCCTCCTGGGGAGTCCCAAATGACCGAACAGTGGTAGACTCAAAGACGGGCAGAGCACAGCAGAGCAAAACGTATCTTGAGCTCATGGAGCTGAGAACACACGGGAAAATGCTCAACGAAGCTGTGAGACTCTTGTTGAATAATCCTGGAAACACAGGATTTTCTTGCTTTTGTCTCCACGGAGCACCCCCCCCCCCTTGAAGGGCCTGCAAAATCTCCTGCTTGTGCACAAAGTTCAAAAGTTTTATGATCGCTGTCCTAGTGCCCCTGTTTCCTTCCCTCATAGGGGCAATTGGGTGGGCTGTCTCAATTTTTAAATCCCCAGCCATGCTCACCAGCCAGGTGTCTATGAAGCCTCTCAGTTCCCGCTCTTCTAGGGATTCAGGCAGGCCAATAAAGCGCAAGTTGTTCCACCATGCATGGTTCTTCTGCTCATCCAATTGGTCCTCCAGGGCCTGTACTCTGGAATTCAAATTAACATGTAGTTTCCAAGGCCCTCTCTTCATCCTTCATAGCCGAGATGCACGTGCTCAGCTCTCCCATCTCTCTGCCATAGTCCTCCAGCTTACTGACCAAGCTTACGGTCTAGTGCGGCTTCCACTGTTGTTCTTACCTCTGCAGTAATCTCTGCCACCAGCCCCGTGCCTGCTGGAAGACCTGTGCTCAGTACTTCATGGCCATCTTAGATCCGAAGGGCCGTGCTGATTGCGCTCCTTTTGTGCCACATTAGCCGACACCCCTCGCTCTGCTTCTCCGGCACTTTGGTGCCCGTCCTACCACGATCCCTGGCTGAATCTCCCAAGATAGCTGTGGCCGATTGCCCTATTGGGCAGGTTGGGCCTGCGAGCTCTGAGACCTCACGCCTGCCTCATGTTCAGCATGTCATGTGACTCCTCCTCCTCAACTTTTTTCATGAGGAATTAAACTTGCAGATGGAACCAGTCTCTCTCTTGGGATCAGGCCCTCTGTCTGGACAGAGGCAGAAGCTGTAATGGGGGCAAGAGCTTTGACATGATGTTTCTCAGCCGCAAGGATGTTGGCATCTGTTGAAGGAAATGAGAGAGACCTACCAAAGACACTAGCTTTTCTTCAGCTGTCCTTTAAGACGAAAAGCAGCTAGCCTCTTTTATGTGAGCTCGAACACCTCAGTTCCAGTTCTCTCTCTCTAGTTCTGCTTGTCTGCTCACCTTATTTGTTATGGAGCAGTTTCTTATCACTTTAAGCTGCTAAAGTCTGATATATGTATCTGAAGTGTATAGTGTAACTGCTCCCTTTGTAGAATTACCTAATCAAAGAGCCTTTCAGATATAACTAGTTGTTTACTTTTAGCAGATAACCAAATGTGGAACTATTTACTTTGTAGATTTTCCCTTCCAACCAATACCAAACTCTCCTAACTAAATCAAGAAGCTAATTGTTGTGTGGTTCTATATAGGAACATTTCTACTATTACTGCTTATCATTAGTATAGGATGTCAAGGTGTGCACAGCACTGTACTGAGATATACTGTATAAGAAACAGTCTCTGCTGATCAGCACTTAACGGTCTAATCAAGGCAGACAGGAATTGGGGTGGGAATGAAGAGAATGACTTCAAAGAATGCTTTTCCTCCTCTTTGAATTTGAATACTAGAGGAAAAAAAAGCAGCAGCAGAAAAGCTTTACCTAAAAAAGAAAAATCCCTTTTTGCAAACGGCTATAAAAAATAAACCAGTAAACAAAGCAGCAAAGAAATGTTACCTAAAATTAAAAATAAAAATGTCCCCTTTCTTAAAAACTCTTAGGCAGAGAATTTGTATTAGAAGTTCACAGCAGGTATTCTCAAGTTGCTGTGATCTGGATAGATAAGAGTCTGTTAGAGGGAGAAGAAGAAGTAGAATTTGCAACAGAGTGGACTCCCCTGAGAGAGGGGTTAACATGAGGAAAGATCTACAAAAGCTGGAAGAATGGTCTAATTCTTGGCAATTAAGATTTAATGCTAAGAAGTGCAGTGTCATGCACTTGGGTAGCAGAAATCCAAGGGAAATGTACGCGATAGGGGGCGAGAGGTTGGTGTGCACAGATCAGGAGAAGGACCTTGGTGTGATTATTTCTGAAGATCTCAAGGTGGCAAAACATTGCGACAAGGCGGTGGCAAAAGCCAGGAGGATGTTGGGCAGCATACAAAGAGGAATTACCGATAAAAAGGAAGAGGTACTTATGCCACTGTACAAGTCACTGGTGAGGCCTCACTTGGAATACTGTGTTCAGTTTTGGAGGCCTTTATCTTGCAAAAGATATAAAAAGACTGGAAACTGTTCAGAGGAAGGCGACCAAAATGATTTGGAACCTGCGTCAGAAGCCTTATGAGAAGAGACTTGAAGACCTAAACATGTACACTTTGGAGGAGAGAAGGGACGAGGTGATATGATTCAGATCTTTAAATACTTAAAGGGAAATAATGAACAAACCAACCTCTTCCAAAGACGGGGAAGCTGTAAAACTAGAGGGCATAACATGAAGCTGCAAGGGGGCAAATTGAAAGGCAATGTCAGGAAATACTTTTTCACTGAAAGGGTGGTGGATGCTTGGAATGCCCTCCTGATGGAAGTGGTGGGGGAAAATACAGTGACAGAATTCAAAATGGCATGGGACAAGCACAGCGGATCCCTTTACAGCAACAGGATAAAATCAAAATACACTTAACTAATTTCTCAACATACAGGGGTGTCCTACACGGAGCGGTGGGTTCACCTCTAAAACAAAGACATGGGGAGGAGTGGCCTGCATGGAGCAGCAGGTGCACCTACTCTTGCCATCGTGCTGGGCAGACTAGATGGACCATGCTGGTCTTTATCTGCCGTCATTTACTGTGTTACTATATGTTACTATGACTACTTACTTGGTCAGACCTTGCCTCAGTAGCATGGGATTTGCACAGCAGGGAGGTGGCAGTGGCAAGAACAAACGAGTTACTTACCTGTAACGTGAGTTCTCCAGGGACAGCAGGATAAGTCAGCCACAAGTGGTGACGTCATCCGACAGCGCCAGAGACGGAAGTACTCTCATTAGCCCAGAAGGCTTTAGCCTTCTGGGCCTGACCAGTAGCCCCACCTCCTGATCCGCCCCTAGCTGGCCAGATCTTCCAAGCTGAGGCGCTACCAGCAGCTAGGAGGCAGAGCAGAGACAGGAGGTCCCCGCCGGGGAGGAGGGTGGGAAAGTGTGGCTGACTTATCCTGCTGTCCCTGGAGAACTCACGTTACAGGTAAGTAACTCGTTTTTCTCCCAGGGCAAGCAGGATGAGTCAGCCACAAGTGGTGTCTCCCCAGCTACAGAAGCAGCGGCGGGGAATCAATAATGAGACAGAATCAAGCCGAACCGTAAGGTGCAAGGCAGGTTTAATGCAGCCTGACAAGGCAGGCCTGTGCAAAGAGCAAGGTGTGCAAATAACAAGTGGGTAAGTGACACAAAGTGCAAAAACATAATCATGTGCTCAAACGTTAACAAAGGTATGTGCAACAGGACATTAAACAGTGGCTAGATGCCAACGTAATCACCATAACGCCTACGGTGTAGCTCAACCAATAGGCAAGGCATAAAGTGCAACACATTATAAGATGCATAGCGATCGAGGCACAGTGTATGAGCAATCTTACAGTCAAAGCACTAGTAGTGACAAGGTAAGTCACAATTCAAAGTCAAGGGTCTTGGCAGTAAAGAGTCAAGTCACACGATTCATCCCCGAGCCCGCAGACAATATAGATAGGCCGAAGGCGGGGCCGCCGTGGTCCAGGCCATCTAGACAGTAGTGCCTCTGAAAGGTCTGGACAGAGGACCACGTGGCGGCTTTGCAGATTTCAGGGACTGGAATGGAGCGCAAGTTGGCAATGGAGGTGGCCAACGCCCACAGGTGATGAGCCTTGGCGCCTGCGGGGGGGTCTTCTCCAGCTAGCGAGAGACTCAGAGAGATACACGCGGAAATCCATCCTGACCACCAGGCTTGTTAGGGTCGTATGAGATGAAGAGCTGAGACCCTTTGCGCAGGGAGGCAGTCCTCTGTAAGTAACATCGAAGGGCCCGGACGCAATCCAGCGTATGAAGGCGCTGCCGCTCCGGATCGGAGTGGAGTCCGGGGAGGAAGCAGGGCAGTTCAATGATTTGATTGATGTGAAAGGAGGTTGCCACCTTGGGGACAAACTTTGGGTGTGTCCGCAGAAGAGCATGGTCGTGGAGGAGAACAGTGTAAGGAGGGTAAGCGACGAGGGCGTGGAGTTCGCTGATCCGTCTGGCAGAAGTGATAGCGATGAGGAACAAGGTTTTCCAGGAGACAAATTTCATCCCGGATGAGTGCAGAGGCTCGAAGGGTTCTTTGGTAAGCTGATTGAGGACAATGTTCAGGTCCCACGGAGGCACCGGTTCCCTGATTGGGGGGTGCAGATTGGCTAACCCCTTCATGAAGCTGGCAATGATTGGAAGGGCCGCCACCGACGAGTCGCCAACGCGATGATGGAAAGCCGCGATGGCGGAGAGGTGGACCTTGATGGACTGGGTTCGCAGGCCCAGGGTGGAGAGAGATGCCAGGTACTCGAGGAGCAAGGACACCGGGCATGAGAATGGATTAAGGTGCCGCGCCTCGCACCAGATGCAGAAGCGACGCCATTTAAGGCCGTAACATTTTCTGGTGGAGGGGTGCCGGGCTGCGAGAACGATCTGCTGGACCTCGGCCGTCAGGTTGAGAGGTGCCAGGTTTAGCCTTTCAGCTTCCAAGCCGATAGAGACAGCATCTGCAGGTTGGGATGAAGCATGGAGCTGCTGTCTTGCGAGAGGAGGTCCGGTCGCAGAGGAAGTTGAATTGGAGGTTCTGCTGCTAGGCGGTGCAGATACGGGAACCATATTTGCCTGGGCCAGTATGGGACCACCAGGATGACTGTCGCACGGTCCCTGATAATGCGTTGGATGGTCCGTGCCACTAATGGGGTTGGCGGAAACGCATAGGCCAGTGACCATTGGTTCCAAGTGAGGTCGAAGGCGTCTGCTGCCAGCCTGAGTCGGGAAGGTCTCTTCGAGCAGAACAGGCGGCATTTTGTGTTGTCCTGGGATGCGAAGAGGTCGATTTGTGGGCGACCCCACTCCTCGAAGAGGAACGATGAAACGTCCTGGTGTAGCGTCCACTAGTGCGGGCTGAGCTGTCTGCTGAGGCGATCGGCTAGAACATTCTCCTCCCCCGGCAGGTAGCAGGCCTGGAGGCTGCAGTTGAGCGAGAGGGCAAGATGCCAGGTGCTGAGGGCTTCTCTGCATAGGAGACGTGACCCTGTGCCCCCTTGCTTGTTTATGTAGAACATAGCTACTTGGTGGTCGGTCAGTATTCTGACGGCTTTGCCAGATATCAGACTCCGGAAGGCCGAGAGGGTGTGGCGGACAGCTCTGAGCTCGAGGATGTTGATATGGAGAGCTGCTTCGGAGGTGGACCATGCTCCCTGGCTGCGCGTGCTGGCACAGTGGGCTCCCCAACCTCGAGTGGAAGCATCCGTGGTTATGGTGATCTGGTGGGCGAGTGCTTGTAGACGCTTGCCCCGAGAGAGGTTGGTGGGATGGGTCCACCAGCGTACTGCCTTGGAAGATCTGTCGTCCCTGGGGACTAGGGTGGACAAAGGCTGGGTGTGCTGGCACCAGTGCGAGCGGAGGTGCCATTGGAGAACTCGCATATGCAACCTCGCGAGGGGGAGGACATGGGTGGCAGCGGCCATGTGCCCTAGGAGGCGCAGAATGGTCCGGGCCGAAGATTGAAGGCTGTTTAGGACCTGTAGAGCAAGCCTGATGATTGCATGTCTCCTGCTCCGAGGCAAGAAGGCCTTGGCCCGCTTTGTGTCGATGCAGGCACCGATGAACTCCAGTTTCTGGACTGGGGAAAGGTGAGACTTCCGGTGGTTCACTAGGAAGCCCAAGGAGGACAGTAGAGAGATGGCTTTGTTGACAGCTCTCCGTAGCGTTGCGGGGGAGCTGGCGGAGAAGAGCCAATCGTCCAGGTAGGGAAAGACACATATCCCCTGTCTGCGAAGTAGTGCAGCTGCTACCGCTACGCACTTGGTGAACACTCTGGGAGCGGGTGAGAGACCGAATGGCAGCACTCTGTACTGGTAGTGTTGCCCTGCGATTTGAAAGCGCAGGAACTTCTTGTGTTGCGGGTGCATTGGGACGTGGGTGTAGGCGTCCTGGAGATCTAGAGAGGCAAGCCACTCCCCTGGTTGGATGAGGGGCAGGATGGTGGAGAGGGAGTGCATCCTGAACTTCTCCCTGGCTATGCATCTGTTGAGTTTTCGCAAATCGAGGATGGGACGTACTCCCCCTGACTTCTTGGGAACCAGGAAGTACCTTGAGTAGAATCCCTTGCCGGTCTCGCTGGGGGGAACGGGTTCGATGGCCCTGGAGGCAAGCAGAGACTGGATCTCTGCAGTCATAGGGGCGAGATGCTCCGGTGGAATTGAATTCGGTGGGGGGGGCTGAAGGGGTGGCTTTGAAGAAAATTTGATGCGAAAGCCCTGCTTTATGATGGACAGCACCCATTGGTCCGACGTTATATTCTCCCAGGCAGGTAGGAACGCGGACAAGCGCCCCCCGGTCGGAAGGTGCTGGCAGGGCTGAGAGTCAAAAGTTAGAATTGCCTTTCACGGGAGCAGCCGGGGTTTTCTTTGACCCACGGTCCCGCTGGCGAGGCTTCTGCCTGTAAGGGGCCTGGTAGTGCTGCTGCCACTTGCAATAGGAGTTGTACCGCTTGGAGTTGTTATTGCTTTGAGGGCCTCCCTTGCGGTAGGTGCGAGGGCGGTCGGTACCTTCTTCCAAGGTCTGGAGGGTGGTGCAGCGTTCGCGCATGTCATTCACTGTGTCCTTGACCTTATCGCCAAATAGGGAATCGCCGGAACAGGGAGTGTCTGCAATGCTGTCGTGAGAATCAGTCCGAAGTCCGGAAGCCCTGAGCCAGGCTATCCGGCGGGCCGAGATGGCTGTCCCTGCCACCCTGGCTGCAGTCTCAAAGGTGTCGTGGGCCGCCCGGCCCTGGTGCCTGGGGCAGTCGTCGAGCTCCGCAAGGGCGGTGGAGAGGGCGGTCGGGGTTTCGGCCAGGAGTGAAACAGTGGATCTGATGTTGCTCAAGAGCGTGTCCTGGTAGATAGCGTGTTGAAATTGATGGGCTGCGATCCTCGCGTTTAGCATGGCCCCTTGATAGACCCGCTTAGCCACATCGTCTAGGAGTTTATTGTCCTTACCCGGTGGTGCGTTGGTAGAGGTGCGCGAAGACTTGGAGCGCTTAAGAGCAGATTCCACAACAATGGAATGGTGCGACAGCTGTTGCTTGGCGAAGCCGGGAATGGACTGAACGGCATATTTAATGTCCAACTTACGAGGGCAGGCGTGGTTGGATGCTGGTGTCTGCCACATTTTCGCGAGGTTGTCTCGGAGAAGTTGGTGGACGGGCAACGCAGAGATGGACTTGGGGATATCAATGAATTTGAGTGCGTTCTGCACCTCATTACGCTGATCCGGAACATCCACTGAAGCGATAGAGAGCGAGGATAATACTTTCTGGGTGAATTTGTAGTATGTAATATCCTCAGGGGGAGCAGAAGGTCCTGAGGGATTGTCGGGGTGAGAGAGTGAGTCCCTGTGCGACTTGGTCTCGGCCTGCGATAGCTCCTCTGCGCCGTCTTGCTCATGAGACGGAAAAGTGGGGTCCGGGGCGAGTGGCGCAGTCGTGGTAGGCGCGCTGGCAGGCGTTGAGGTAGGCTGAGGAAGCCCTCCGGCCCTGGGGCCGGAGGCAAGAGCAGCCAGAGAGGAAGTCCATTGTTGCAGCATGCCCTGGAGGAGTTTGAATGTCTCTGGAACCTCCTGTGGAACAGGATCAGGGATTAGCTGTGCGTTGAGCGCAGACGGCTGGACGACCTCCTCTTGAGCCAGAAGATCCTCGGAGGCACTGAGGAGGCTGCGTGCCGGGCTGCTGCGGGCACTGTAAGCTGCAGGGGAGGAGGACTGTCTTGAGCTCTTGCGGAGGGGGGAGCTGGCAGAAGAAGAGGAGTTAGTCTGTCCCTCTTACAAGCCCCCTTGCTCCTGCGCCGTCTGGTGCTGCGGCTCCTTGCGCGGCGATGAACTCTGCGTCGTGCGTAGTCTCTGCGCCTGCTCCGTGATCTGTGACGATCCTTGTGTCTGCGCCGGCTTTGAGATCTGCTACCGCTGCTGTCAGATCCGCGTCGGCTTCGGGAGGAGCGGCGGCTGTCAGATCTGCATCTGCTTCGAGAAGAGCGGAGGCGGCTGTCGGATCTGTGCCGTCTATCAGAGCTACTGCGGCTCGTAGATCTGTGCCGGTCTGATGCGCTGTGCCGGTCTGATGCGCTGTGCCGTCCCTCCTGTGCCGTGCTCTCCGGTCTGTGCGGGGATCGGCGCAGAGTCCGGCGGTGCCCGTCATTTGGAGAGTGCTCATGCCAGTGCCAGGAGGAGCTGTGCTGGCTTGCAGAGGAAGGCGCAGTGTGTCCGCGTGTAGCGGAAGCTGCACCGGTGAAGCTCAGAACGCTGCCTGCTCCGTGAAGGCTGAGGCGGTCGGCGCTGTCCCTTCGGGGCAGAGGGGGAGGGCTGAGGCTGGCCGGAAGTGAGATCAGGGAATTCCGGAAGTGACGAGGAGGTGCCGGGCAAGATGGCCGCCGCCATCGGAGGGAACATGGAGAGAGAAGCCCCATGCTCACTGCGGCGGGAGACGGAGGCCTGGACAGGCGTGTCCCCGGCCGAACTCGTGGCCTCGGCGCTTCCAACTGCCGGGCATTTGTTACTCACGATTGCAGGAGTGAGGAAGTCGGCGAGGGCATGCCGGCGGGACTTGAGAGCCCTGGGAGACATGCGGCCGCAGGCAGGGCAATCCTCGATAGCGTGCTCTTTCCCCAGGCATCGGAGGCACAGCTGGTGGGAGTCCGAGTTAGCCATCTTCCGGGCACAGCCAGGGCACTTTTTAAAGCCCGGTTTCTTCATTCGTAGAGGTAATTGTTGAATAATAAAGTAGGTCTTGTTGAGAGCAAAATAAAAAACATCTTGCTGGCAAGGCGGAAGACAAAGACTGGCCAGCTAGGGGCAGATCAGGAGGTGGGGCTTCTGGGCTAATGAGAGTACTTCCGTCTCTGGCGCCGTCGGATGACGTCACCACTTGTGGCTGACTCATCCTGCTTGCCCTGGGAGAAATAATAGAAATTAAATGACAGCCTGCTGGATGATGATGGGATTAAGGAGGACATTGCTAAAGGGAGTGAGTGGAGGAGTAGCCCAGTGGTTAGAGCAGTGGTCTGGTGTCCAAGGAGACCAAGGTTCAGATCTCTCTGGCATTCCCAGTAGTCTTGGGCAAGTCACTTAAGCCTCCATTGCCTCGGTACAAACTTAAATTGCAAGTCCTCTGAGATCAGGGAAATACCTACTGTAACTTGCCTTGAACTTCTACTGGACTTGAGCACTGTGTATATTTTAAGGGTGGCGGAGAGCATACCCCACAAAGTGATCTTGAGAGGGAATTGTATCTTCCTAGCATCACATAAGAGCAGGGGCAGTTACTGACTGAGAGTGCTGGACTAGAGAGGCAATATAAAATAGGACAGACCCTGGTAAATGTATTGAGGGAACTGAAAGCAAAGAGAGTGTGATTTAAAAGCCTGGAATGTAGAGATCAGCGTTGCTTTAGGTAAACTAAAAGCTGTGGAGTTTGAGCAAGGAAACCAGGAGCATAGGATGCTGTCCCTTTTTATAAATTGTACAGTGCTGTGTACACTGGTGGTCATTTATACATAGTAATAATCATCTCTAAACTGTACAGTATTGGGTACATTGGTGGCCCTTTACTTGCTTTGTAATTGTACAGTTCTGTGTACACTGATGGATTTGTATTTCTGATTTAAATACTTTTCTCAGTCTGAGCTCAGGGTGAGTTATAATAAAGTAGACAAGCTGTTTCCCTTCATAAAGAGCTTACAATCTTAAGTTTTGGATCCGAGGGAACAGTGACTAAAGTGACTTGTCTAAGGCTACAGGTTCTCAGCTCACTGCCCAGTATCCTGCTTCCAACAGTGGCCAGTCCAGGTCACAAGTATCTGTCCCAGGGTAAGCAGTGGAATTCCATGGTCCTCTTTAATAATGGTTTATGGACTTTTCCTCCAGAAACTTGCTGAAACCTCTTCTAACCCAGCTACGCTAACAGCTTTTACTAGATCCTCCGGTAATGAATTCAGAGTTTGATTATGTGCTGAATGAAAAAATATTTTCTCCTATTAGTCTTAAATGTACCACATTGTAGCTTCATTGTGTGTCCCCTAGTCTCTCTACTTCCATTCATTATTTTATAGACCTCCATCATATCTCCCCTCAGCCGTCACTTTTCCAAGTTGAAGAGCCCTAACCTTTTAAGCCTTTCCTCATAGGGCTATCCTTCCATCCTCTTTACCATTGTGGTGACTCTTCTCTGTACCTTTTCTAAAAATGCTATATCCTTTTTAAGATATGGACCAGAATTCAAGGTGCAGTCGTATCATGGAATGATACAGAGGCATGATAATCAACTTGATTTTATTTTCTATACCTTTCCTTATGATTCCTAGCTTTTTATTTGCTTTCCTGGCTGTGACTGCACACTGGGCAGAAGGTTTCAATGTATTAGCCACAATGTCACCTAGATCCTTTTCCTGGGTGGTGGTTCCTAATGTGAAACCTTGCATTGTGTAACTGTAGTTTTGGGTTGTTCTTCCCTAAGTACATATCTTTGCTCTCATCCACATAAATTTCATCTGCCATTTGGAGCCCAGTCTCCCAATTTTTGAAGGTCCTCTTGCAATTTTTCACAATTCTCTTGCGTTTTAACAGCTTTAAATAGTTTTGTGTCGTCTGCAAATCTGATCACCTCACTTGTTGTTCCCATTTCCAGGTCATTGATAAATTATGTTAAAAGGCAGTGGGCCCAGTACAGATCCCTGAAGTACTCCACTATTCATCTTTCTGCATTGAGAGAATTACCTATTTAGCACTTCTCCTGTTTTCTATCTTTTAACCAGTTCCTAATCCACAACAGTACACTGCCTCTAGTCTCATGACTTTTTTAATTTTCCACAAGAGTCTCTCATGAGGGACCTTGTCAAAGGCTTTCAGAAAATCTAGATACACCATATTAGTTGGCTCACCTTTGACTAATTGTTTATTCACACCTTCCAAAAATATAACAGATTAGTGAGACAAGATTTTCCTTGGCTAAATCCATGTTGCCCTCCTGCCATTAATCCATGACTATCTACATGTTCAATAATTTTGTGTTTTATAATGGTCTCTACCATTTTGCCCGGTACAGATGTCAAGCTCTCACTAGTCTGTAGTTTCTTGGATCACGTCTGGAACCCTTTTTAAAAATTTGCATTACATTGGCCACTCTCCAATTGTCTGGTACTATAGATTATTTTTTTATTTGTTTTTAATTTCTACAGATGATTTTAAGGATAGTTTGCAGACCTACTTTTAGTAATCTGTGATCTCATATTTCAGCTCTTTCAGCACCCTGGGATGTATATACCATCCAATCCAGGTGATTTGCTGCTCTTTAGTTTATCAGTTTGCTGTAATATATCTTCCTGATTTATCGAGGTTAATTTTAATTCATCTGATACATCACCTTTAAATATAATTTCTAGGCATGAGTAAGTTTTTCCTGCATCATCTTCAGTAAAGACTGAAGCAAAGAATTAATTCAGTATCTCCACTATGGTCTTGTCCTCTTTTAGTGCCTCCTTTACCCCTCTATCATCTAATGGTCCAACTGGCTCTATCACAGGTGTTTTGCTATGAATGTACTTTGAAAAAGCTTTTATTAAGCACCTTTGCTTCCACACAAGCTTCTTTGCAAATTTTCTCTTTGCCTGCCTTGTCAGTGCCTTGCATTAACTTGCCAGTACTTATGTTGTTTCCTGTTTCCATCATTTGGTGTTTTTTTGTCCATTTTCTGAAGGATTTTCTCTTAGCTCTTTCAGCCATGCTGGCTGTCGTTTGGCCTTCCTTCCACCTTTCTTAAAGCATGGCAGTATATTTAAATATGCCCAGGCCTTGCATTTGCTCCTTTTTAGTTTTTTCTTAACCATTTTCCTCATCTTATCATAGTCTCCTTTTTGAAAGTTAGATGCTAGTGCAGTGGATTTCCTTGTTATCCTCCTCCTGTCAAGCAGCTCCAACCCTGTTACCTCTCGCACTAGTTCCTGCATTTCACTAAGAACTAGATCTAAAATAACTTCCCCTTGCGTCAGTTCCTGACCAGCTGTTCCTTGAAGCAGTCATTTATTTTGTCTATTTATTTTATTTTATTTATTTATTTAACAATTTTTCTATACTGCTTTATACACTGGTCAAAGCGGTTTACATTGTAACAGAATATATTACATAGAACAAGGAAAACTAACGTGGAAATAACATAATCTATTAAAAAAAACATGGGAAAAAACTTATAATTGTTTGTAATGGATTAACTAATTAGTATTTCGTCAGGGCATATTGTCCAAGAAGTAGTAGTCTTTAAGGCCTTTTTGAACGTTGATGCGTCTGTAGTACTCCTTAAACGGTCAAGAATTGAATTCCATAATTGCAGTGCATAGAGAGAGAGCCCTTTTCGAGGTGGTATGGGAGGTTTTTGTGAACAGCAGTGGTACATGTAGTAGATTCTGTGAGTTTGTTCGTCAGTTTCTGGTACAAGGTATAGTATGAAGTAAGGAGAGGAGATGGGGTGACTAAAGGTTGTTAATAATCTTGAAAATTGTGAAAATTGATCTGAACTTTAGAGAGAAGAGTGGCTTAGTGGTTGGAGCAAGTTACCTTGGGCTAGAGGACAGCAGCCTTGGGCCGGAAGGACTGCGGTTTCTAGTCCCACAGGTGCTCCTTGTGGCCTTGGGCAAGCCACTTAACCCTCTGTTGCCTCAGGTACAAAAACATAGATTGTGAGCCCTTCGGGGGCAAGGGAAAAATATGAACGTACACCGCTTTGACTGCTGGAAAAGTGGTATAGAAGCCTAGTAAAATAAATAAATAAACTTTGTGCACTCAATTATCGGTAGCCAATGCAGTTGTTTTGGAACTGAGGAGTATTCATGCTGCAGTATTGAGCGCAAGCTGAAGAGGGTATGTAGCTGTTTTTGGTAACCCTTGTAGGATGATATTGCAGTAATCAAAGTGTGGGAAAATGATTGATTGAAAGTGAACAAAAATCAAAGTTGTCTAAAAAAGGTTTGAGGTGTCTAATTGTTTTGAATTCATAATAGAAACTTATCTCACTAGATGGCCTGATGTAACATTGACCCAGTCAATACAAGGGTAATTGAAATCTCCCATTATTACTGTGTTGTAAACTTTGCTAGTTTCCCTAATTTCTTTCAGCATTTCATCATCCATCTGTTCATTCTGGTCAGGCAGGCAGTAGTATACCCACATTGCCATTCCCTTCTCCTTTTTATATAGAATTTCTGTCCATAAATATTCTGCAGTATATATTTTATTTCTTGCAAAACCTTTATCCTGTTTGACTCGGTGCCCTCTCTAACATATAGTGCCACCCTATGTGCTACCCTATCATTGCAATATAGTTTGTAGCCTGGCATCACAGTGTCCCATTGGTTATTCTTCTTCCATCAAGTCTCTGAGATGCCAATTATATCTAACCTTTCATTCCTAATTGTCTCTCCAGGCCAGTCCAGGAACGTATGCGTAGTCACCATACAGCTGAGAACTGAGCACGACAAATTGTTCACATGATACAGTAGAAGAGCTCCACCTTCAGCTCCCCGTATCAGTCTCTCAGTTCTCAGCAGCTGAGTAGGGTGTCCATATGAACTGGACGTAGTGACAGAAAAAAAAATGACAGAATCAGAAGAAAGAGGGAAGAGATAGCTAAGCTGTGAAAACTCCCCCATAACCTTGAAGGAATTAGTTAAGGGAGCAGAGAGAGAACAGACACTGGTTCTGGGGATAGGACTTGGTGGGACAGAACCTGCCCGGTAACTAGATCCTCAAAACATCCAAGGCTGTCTGTGTACCTGTGTATCGTGGATATACCTGGGAGCTCCAGGTCGCTTTCCCCTTCCCCAGACAGAGGCTAACAAACCTGTAAGCTGCAGGTCCCTGCGGCCTCCGGAGCCCTCAGCGGGGTTAGCCTGTCTGTCTGCCTGCCGGTGCAGTCTTCTGAACACGCGGTGAGTCTCTGCGGAGGAGCAGGAGTTCTGACGCGGCAGTCTGATTTCTGGCGGGGCAGGTAGTTGGCAGCGCGGCTTTGTGGTTCTCTCTCTGGCATGGCTTCGGGGGTCTGCTTGCTCTCTCTTTCAATCTTCTCTCTCTCTCGGCGGCCCGTCCCATTCTCTGGGTGGCAGCGGGAGCGCTGAGAAGGTGGGGGGGGAGTGTAGATACCATTTTTTTGGGCCACGGGTGTGGTTTTTTTCCTTGTGTAGGCAGCCGCGGATGTTCAGTGGTGGGTTTTTTTCTGCCAGATTTGTCTATGGCAGGTCAGAGCACTGCACAGGTCAATTGAAGCTAAGTGGGACATGATGGACAGCGAGCAGCACTCTGCTGCTCCGCAATTTTGGTGGTAACGGTGGCTATTTCAGAGCAGGGGGCACAGAATAAGGCCAAATGCGTGAAATGCAGGGCCAAGGCTAATCATAGACTGAGGTGGCGTAGGACAAATTGGAACAGCGGCCAGAAGTGGTCACTAGCAAGGAGTCATTGGAGGCGATATTTTCAGCAGATTTTATCTTCTTTCTGCATAAAGCCTACTGTTTGAAAAAGCAGCAGACAGAAAAATCATCAGGCTTGGCTCAGGGGCACTTGGTCTTAGCTGGGGGCTCCATGCCACTAAATGACATAGCTGATGTGGTGCCTTCAGAGAACAGGTGTCACAGTGAGTTGGCTCTTTGGTTGGGACAGGACTCACCACACTTGCAGGCCTCAGAGTAGCCAAGGGGAGGGCCCTTTGGACCTCTGGGGAGACCTGACTGGACAAGAGCTGGAGGATAGCAAAATCCTTGCTGGGGAAGACCCTAATGTGTTTCAAGTTTTCCGGAAAGAGGAGCTGGCGGCTCTTATTAATCACTCTCTGGCAGCCTTGAACATGGTGCCTCCTCCGACGCTGGCGGAAGAACCCCTAGAGGACCCCTTGCTGCAGGGGTTTAGGGGAGAGCAGGCATGTTTCCCGGTACACCACATAATCCGCAAGATGATTGATTCTGAATGGGAATGTCTGGAGGCAACCTTAAGAGGTAGTCAGTCAGACAATGGCACGGCTATACCCTATACCAAAGGAGGATTGGAACCTCCTTGAAGATGTCGAAGATGGATGCCTTGGTTTCAGCGGTAACCAAAAGACCACTATTCCAGTTGAAGGGGGAGCAGCACTCCGGGACCTTCAGGACTAGAGGTTGGAGGCTTTATTAAAGCAAGCTTTTGGATACTACAGCTATGACCCTGCAGGCCTCCATGTGCAGGGCCTATGTGTCCCAGGCATCCATCAGATGGATCCAAGGGTTCATTAGTCTAGGACTTGAGAGTCAAGAGCCGTCAGAAGGTTTGAGGCTGGAATTGGCAGCGGGATATCTGGCGGATGCCTTCTATGACCTCGTCCGGCTATCTAAGTCGATAGTGTCAATTATAGCGGGCTGCAGATTCTTATGGCTACGTAACTGGTCAGCGGACGCCTCATCTAAGGCTCAGCTTAGCAAGCTGCTTCGTCCTTGCACCATTGTCTCAACCACGCATTGAAACTCCAGAGCTTTGCCTGCCTCTTGAGTCCTGCACATGGAACAGGAGGAATTTCTGAGAATTCTACCCCGGAAGTTCTGGATTTCAACTTTGTACCTAAAAGCCTAAATTTAGCTTCCAGAACCTCCCTCCCACACTTTCCAATGTCATTGGTACCAATATGTACCAAGACAGTAGGCTCCTCCCAAGCACAAACTAAACCTGATCTCCATTGCGCGTGAGGTCTGCTACCTTCACACCAGGCAGGCATTTTACCAGGCAATCCTCATGTCCACCAGTCATCCAACTATCTACATGCCTAATGATCGAGCTGCCAATTATAACAGCCATCCTAACCCTTCCCTCATGGGCACATGGCCCTGCAGACACATCCTTGGTGTGAGCGTGTATTACGGCACTTGGAGAATAGGTCCTAGCTATAGGATTGCTTCTTGCCACACCAAGATGATGTTGTCCTTTCATATGACCTCTTTCTCTTCCATGGCAGCAGAGAGGCTGCCAGACTGGAGGTGGGACTTTTCTGCTACATCCCTGTAGGTCTCATCTATATGCCTCTCTGCCTGCCTCAGCTGTTCCAAGTCTGCTCTCTAGCTCTAGAGAGCTCTTTGCACCTAGTGCACACAAGACCTCTCAGCAACTGGGAGAAAATGATTCATGTAACACTTGGTTCAAAAGGCTTGATAGCCCTCATCCCTCTAGTGGACCGCTGTCTGCATCATAAGATTTAAAGATTTCTTTTATCTCCACTCTGCTTTCAGGGGCATGAAAGGTGGGTCATTTGCAGTACTAAAACCTCTCAACCTGTTCCTTCTGCTCATATAGAATTTGACAGCAGATAAGAACCATCAGTCCCTTCTAGTCTGGCCCTTAAATCTCATCCGATAGGGCTGTTAGTGCAGACCCTTCACCATTTTGGTAACCTTTCTCTGGACCGATTCCACTCTGTCTATTTTCGGAGTGGTGACACAGTTCTCATCAATGGCTTGTAGAGAGGCTTTTTATCTATTACTCCCCCATGCATTCTTCTGGCTGCCCGCCCTTCCTTGTTGCACTGGTATCCATTAATAAGTAATACAGCTGTGACTGTACAGTGCTGTGCACGCTGATGGTGCTTTATAAATACTACTCCTTGTCTTTTATACTATAGCTAGTTTGTTCTGATGCATTGTCTAAGCCCCCAAGCTGCGGGTGGGGTATTTATTAGGCAGCTGTGCTTTCTGTGTTATTCAGAGAAATCTTTTGTTTAATGTTCAAAACCTCTTTTGATTTTATTTTTGTTTCATCTTTTCCAATGAGTGTCTTCATTGAAATGCAGAGTGTATTTACTGCATCTGATGCACTTTGCTTTGCTACCATGGCAATGGTGTGATGTGATCAGTAATGGACGGCATCAAAAGTGCGGAAGAGATGAAAGCAACATCCTCCTCCCTCCTTCGCTGTCTGGGCCCCTCTGCTATATCACAGCGAGGAGACATCAGGAATACTAATGTGAGGGCTAATGACTTGCATACTATCCACCTCTCGTCCTAGAAAGTTGACTGGTACTAGTTACTTTAGTACTAGTCTAAAGTGCAGACCTAGAAACAGAATATGATGAGAGAGAGGACTGACTGTAAGAGCATCTAATCTGCCTGCTTGATTTCCTGTTTCAGTGTTCATCTATGGTTTTGGAAGAGAGTAGACCAGCTGGCTTATCCAGTCTGTCCAGTTCTTCTTGTTATAAGAGTGCTAAGGATGTACCCCAGCTGCCAGCCATAGAGCTGGAAACAAGTCTGCTTCCGTCCTCTTCCTCACTGGTTCTTTACTATCATGGATAAACTTTCTCGTTCTCAGTCCAACATCTGGCCATGCCAACCCCATCTTTTCTTATCACAAGTGTTATAATTTGGACAGCCACAAAAACCAGGGTGGCTGTTGCCTGAATATCCAGCCTTCGGGGTATCTCTGACCATCACCAGCCTGTCAACACTGACTTAGTTGGTTTCTGGAGAGGTGCAGCATGTTAGTATTAACGTGGTTACCCCATGGCCTACAGTATCACTGGGACATGCTTTTTTATTTCTTTTTTGTAATTTTAAAGTTTTTATTCACACACATTGGACTTTACATCATCAAACACTAACAGCCTATCTGGAATAATACACAGTCCTCCTTAATCTCTATGCTGTCTGTTCATCCCGCTTTGCTTTTCTAACTTGTACAAAGGAAATAAAACAATCTAGACTAGAATGAGATACACATAGATGTTACCTGTTATATACACTTCTATATCCATTTCTCTATTCTCAAGTTGACTGCATTATCTATATGTGCTGCTCCTTGTACTTGGTTGTAATTTTTGAACATGTCATATCAATAAACTGTTACCTCCCCTCATACACCATTGTGTGTGTGTTATTTTCCATTTGAATTATTCAACTACTATCTAACCATTTAGACAATACTTGCTACCTATTATACCCCCCACCCCTTCCCCCTGTTAAGGGCTTAATTCTCTCGCTCATCTGTAGATGCCACTCCTCCTCTCCGTCCTGGGCCCCTGCCTCTCGAAGGCCTCATACTGGTTGGTCTCCCTGGGCATGTCTTCAACCCCTCCCCCCTCCATTTCTCATACCACTTCCAGATATCTTGGTAGGCTCTAGTTTTATGTTGCTGGGAAGCTGCCACTGCACTCAGACCCCACACCCAATCTATTTTGGTTACCACCTCCGCTATTGGTTGGAACTTCCCGCTCTTTTCCACCAGGCTAGCAGAACCATTTGGGCAGCTCCCATATAGTATGGGGCATGCTTCCTTTCTTTGGTCCTTTCCCTTCGCCTCTGCTCTCAAGTGAGTGAAAAGTGGGCTGTTTGCAGTAATGCAACCTCTCAATTCTGTTCCTACTACTCTCATAACATTTGACAGCAAGGAAGGACCATTGGGTCCTTCTAATGTGGTCCTTAAATCTCATCCCATTGGGCATTTAATGCAGACCCTTCCACATTTTGGTAGCCTTTCTCTGGACCACCTCCACTCTGTCTGTATCATTCTGGAGATATGATTTCCAGAACTCAACACACTATTCTAGGTGAGTTCTCATCAACATCTTGAGCAGAGGCTTTATCACTAGGGATGTGAATTTGTGAGTGCACATTTTGGTTTCTTTGGATACCTGCTACTGCTGTTTATCATTTCTTTCCTTGTCATCCCTCCAGTCCGTCCAGTCCAGATGCATGGTTTATCTCCCCCCAACCAGCAGCTGGAGACTGGGTATGTTAAGTTTTGCTGATGTAATAGTAGAAGGGCTCTGAGCATCACCTCCAAGACCTGTATTCTCAGCCTCCAGCAGCTGGTGAGGAGCTCTTATGCAGTCTGGACTCCACTGAAAAAGCAAACACATTAAAAAAAACAACTTATACCAACTAGCTTCTTTTGGGCTTACTGCACCTTTAAAAAGAGCTATTGACATTGTAGAGAACAGAGAGCTGAGATTTCTCTGTTTGGACTGAGGACGTTGAGTCTGCCAGGTTCTTGGTAAGGGGTGCAGTATCTGGTGGTCCAGGTCCCTCCCTCCCTACCCCCTCAGCGGAACAACGGACTTCATAGCAAGGTACTTGAATTTGCTCAGAGCCACACTTAAGGTGTATTGGGGGCAGGAGCAGCTGTGTCTTAAAAAACAGCAGTTACTTTAGCCGTAAAATGTCCCTGCTGCCTGCAATTTCAACGGGTTGGCTTTGCTCGGCCCACCGCAGTGAGTCACCTTTGTTTTCATTACTGTGTTTGCCTTTCTTCAGTACCGTTAGTGTTGTTTTTGTTATGCCGACTGAGAAGTCTTGCTGCATTGCGTGTGGGAGCAGATGGGGATTGTGTTGGCAGCCGGTTTTTGCCACACATGTGAAAGAATGTCGGGCAACAGAGACGTTATTCTAAGAGCCTTATCAGTGATGGGGGAAATACCTGGAACACAGCTACCATTGGGACAAGCTTATTCTCAGCAATGGGTTCCCATGGTTTGGGCTACACATTTTACAACCAGATATGGAGGGAAGGGAAGATTTGGTGCCTGCTCCCCTCCAGCACCCTAACCGTTCCATATTTCACCCCTTCAAGTTCCCCAATAGTCCCCTTTTCGGAAGATTTTGTCCTCTTGTTCCACCAGGCTTACTATCTGAAGCAGGGCCTGGGGGATGGTGCTAGCCAGAGAGGAGGTATAAGAAGGAAAGGAGATGCTTTATCTGGTTCCCAGCAGGGTGGTAGACCAGAGTTGGAGGAACCTATGCCCAAATGATGAAGACTAGAGCTAGAGCCTGGGACGAACAAGCATCCATGCATTCAGGGGTTTCTGAAGACCCGCTGGAGGGCACTTTGGAGAGAGTCCATGGCACCAGAACTGGAGGAGGGGGAAATTCCTCCTGGGGAGGACTCAAACATTGTCAGAGTATTCAGATGAAAGGAGTTGGCAATACAGATTGCACAGTCCTTAGTGGCGCTCAATGTTGTTGTTGTTAAGTGCCGTCGAGTCGGAGTCGACTCATGGCGACCCTCTGGATAGCTATCCTAAATTGTGTTCGGTCTTCAGTCAGGCAGCTCATTGTTGACAGACCTGTAGCTGCTGTTATTGTATTGATCCATCTCATTGCTGGCCTTCCTCTTTTGCGTTGACCTTCTATCTTGCCAAGCATAATGTCTTTCTCTAATGATCTCTCTCTTCGCATGATGTGTCCAAAGTATGAAAGTTGAAGTCTTGTCATCTGAGCTTCTCAAGAAAGCTTAGGTTTGATCTCCTCTAGTACCGACTGGTTTGTTCTTCGGGCAGTCCATGGTATACACAGTATTCGCCGCCAGCACCATAATTCAAAGGCATCAATTTTCTTCCTGTCTATCTTTTTCACTGTCCAGCTTTCACATCCATATGATGTTATTGAAAATACCATGGCTTGAACAAGTCGAATCTTTGTATGGAGAGAGACATCTCTGCTCTTGAGAATCTTATCTAGGTCTTTCATAGTCATTCTGCCAAGAGCAATGCGCCGTCTGATTTCTTGACTGCTTCTTGCTTCTTTATTGTTGATCCAAGTAGGTTAAAGTTGTTCACAATATCGCTCAGCTTTCTCAATCTTCCGATGAGCCCTTGGAGAATCATCGCTTACAGGGCATTAAAACCTCTCAAACCTCCTTTCCAGTACATAGAGTCATAAAATAGTTGACAGAGACTGAATGGTAGGTGCCGGAATCCAGTTTGTGGGGTGGACGAGCTATGGTTTGTTTGTATCCCTTAGATTGCCAAAGGTTGATGCCCTAGTATTGGCAGTAACCAAGAAGATTACTATCCCTGTCAAAGGTGACGTGGTGTTGAAGGATGTGCAGGACCAGAAGTCTGGGACTGTTGTAAAGCAAGCTTTTGAGACCAATGCCTTGGCTTTACAGGCTTTCATTTATGGAGCCTATGTGACAGCATGCATACGTAGGGCCCAGGCTTTGCCAGACTTGGACCTGGAGTCTCGACAGTCATTGTCAGAGGCCACTAAATTGGAATCAGCTTCTGCTTACCTCGTGGATGCATTCTATGACTTGGTGAGAGCTTCAGCCAAGAGCATGGCATCTGTAATAGCTGTGAGGTGTTTTTTTATTTTATTTAACTGCTTTTATTTATTTATTTATTTATTTATTTATATTCTCTTATATACCGCGCTATTCTGCATCAGTGCGGTTTACATTGAACATACTGAACTTTCATTGAACAGGGCATTATAACTTGGAAATAACTATTTACAGGGAGTGGAGGAGTGGCCTAGTGGTTGGGGCAAGGTACTTCGGGCCGGAAGGTCGGGGGTTCAAATCCCACTAAAGGACAGCAACCTTGGGCCGGAAGGACTGGGGTTTCTAGTCCCACAGGTGCTCCTTGTGGTCTTTGGCAAGCCACTTAACCCTCCATAGCCCATGTTCCCTGTAAAATAGTTCTCTGTGTGCTGTGCTTTCCTGTCTAATCAATGGGTTTATACCTCAAAAATTTCCTGTCATGATTTGACAATTTCCAATCTGTAATCAAACCGCTGCTGATCGCTGGAAGTAGCGGTATACAAAATGTATACTAAATAAATAAATAAATAAAATAAACATGGGCTATGGAGGGTTAAGTGGCTTGCCCAAGACCACAAGGAGCACCTGTGGGACTAGAAACTCCAGTCCTTCCGGCCCAAGGTTGCTGTCCTCCTAGTGGGATTTGAACCCCTGACCTTCCGGCCTGAAGTACCTTGCCCCAACCACTAGGCCACTCCTCCACATGTACAATCAGCAAAAGAGCAAACTCACTATCAAACCCCCACTTTCTTACCAACCCCTCCCCCTTCCTCTCCCCAATAACGTAGAGACAATAGCAATTCCTTATCGTCCCTCCAATCCAGTCCTGTACCTCAGGGTAGTCAACCTCCACCAAGCAGCTTGGAGACTGAGCATGTCAAGTTTTGATGACATCAGTATTTTTTATTTTTATTTAGCTGTATTTATATCCTGCTTTTCACCGGGTCAATTGGGAGATACATTTAACACGAGGGGATATGACACACATACGCTAATACTTACAGGGAACATGGGCAATGGAGGGTTAAGTGGCTTGCCCAAGACCACAAGGAGTGCCTATAGGACTAGAAATCCCAGTTCCTCCGGCCTGAGATTGCTGTCCCCAGGTGGGACTTGAACCCCCGGCCCTCCGGCCTGAAGTACCTTGTCCTAACCACTTAGACCACTCCTCCCCATCAGTGTATTTAGGCAGCTGATACCACCCGTCAACCCCAGTAAGCTCAGTCTCCAAGCAGCTAGAGCAGGTGATCTCAAAGATCTGGACTCACTGAAGGGACAACTGAGAAGCTTGTTAGCTTTTTCTTCCTGGGGGTTTCAGTTCTTTGATTTATTTGATTTCTTTCCTAGTTTTCACCTCCTTTGGTGGCACAGATCCACTTTTTGGGGCAGCTCTTGAGGTCCCCTTCAAAAACACAGGGGTTGTTAACCATGCTACACATTAAGTATGTTGAAGTAAAGCAAAAGTGCTTTTTACATGCATGGGGATCTTCACAGGTGAGAAATTTCCCGGTACAACTTTTGAGACTGCAGCGGCCCTCGAACCCGCATTCGGGCGGGGAGCCAGGGGGGGGGGGGAGGATAGAGGCAATCACGAGCAGCCTCCAGCTCTCCACCATACTCCCACCTCAGCACTGAGGCAGGGAATTTAGCCGACAGCAGCCGTCTTGCAGGACAGCGGGGGACAGAGGCGCAACCAGAGAAGGAAAGGCTTCAACTCCTCACAGCTAGAGGAAGTGTGTTGTGCGCTAGTGGCCTGAGCCGTGTGGTTGAACGGGGTCCGGCCATCTGAGCGGGAAGCCACGCCATTTTAAGGCTGAGTGGGAAAATCGCAGTGCAGGGGGGGAGGGAGTCGTGGATGGGGTTTTCCTTCCTTGGGTCCTGTTTTGTTCTTTGATCGCAGCAAAGTGCTGGAGAAGTTTTGGTTTTAAGTGCGAGTGTAATTACTGCAAAAAAAAAAAAAAAGCATCAGTAGCTCACTCTGCTAAGGGACTTGGGAGGGGCTACATGCCTCCCTCATCCCCTTTTTGCATCATGCCTGGGTGGTGTAAACGGGGGCGCTGGTCGTGAAAGTCCAGTCTTGGTAAAGGCAAAATATTATTATGACTTGCAAAGGATTGTGGGGAATGTAGTTTATTCATACCAGAATCAGCCATTCACAAAATAATGAGTTGTGATGCTCGAGTGTAAGCAAAGAAAAACAGATTTTATTCATGGGGTTAATTCTCCCACACAGATTTACTTGGTAACACAAAAGGACACTTGCTTCAAGTATTGTACTCGGGAAAAACAAAACATGGTATAAGGCAACTGAACTTCTTAAGCATTAAATCAATAAAGACCTTGATGGGAAACAGAAAAGGTCTTTTTGATGGCTCCTGCTAATGACCTTCTTAGCAGTGCTCCAAAAGGCAAAAACAAACCCAAAAGTAACAAAAAAACCTGTTCTTTGTCAAGGATAACTTTCTTCTATTCACACACACAAAGAAGAAGTTTCCTTCTAGAGCTCACGTGCACTTGTGCCTGGCTCAATTACAAATAATTAGCCAGCTGCAAACCCCTTTGCTGGTTCACTCTCTCTACGTGGCTCAATCCTACCCTAAAGCTTTTTTGCAGAGACTTTTCTGGGTAGATAAAAGAACAAGTTACAGTTCCTTTTGGTGGTTGTTTGCATTAATGAGAAACTACTTTAAAACAGCAGCCTAGACAGAGAGCAATCCATGTATTCCAATTGATCATTTGATATATCTCCTTCTTCCTCAAATATCATGGAATCAATATCATGGTCTGGCTCAGAGGAATTCCTTAATTGATCACTCTCAGGATAATACTTGTTTCCCTGCTGCCTTCCTGGTGAAGAGCTAGGGCATAGATCAAAGTTCATACCTGAGCTTCCTTTGCTGTTAGGTTTCCTCTCCAGGTATCCTGGCCAGTAAGTAGTCCAGCTTTTATGTCCAGCCTTCCAATCAAGATCCCTGGACACTGGGTCTCTCTTCAAATACCTTCTTGCACCGGTCTTAGGGCCCCTTTCAAATGCAGCCGTCTCCTTCAAAGGTGTCGTCTGGGAATTCCTGGCTCTATAACCCCACTCCTCTGGCTTCCTCCAGTCCAATGGAGTATGCTTGCCTCTGGAATCACTCCTAACACACGTACTGCTGTGGGCTCCTTCTTTAGACCTCCAAGATGTCTTTCTCTTCTTCCTTCTGCGTTGCTTCTGCTGTTGTAGTCCTCTCTCTTCTTTCTCCAATGGCTTCTGTTTCTGGATCTCCTTGTGCTCACGGTTCCTGTTCCCGATCTGTCTCTGTGTAGAATATCTTTTACTTTTAAAGTGCTTAGAGGGACACTCCACCCTAGCACAGCCCAGGTGTGCTGAATCAAGCCCTGCCCTTGGAGATGAGTGATTGGGGATTACCTCATAGCTCTCCTGTTTGAACACACGTTTCCCCATTTCAGCCCTCCTAGAGGCTGTTTGAAACCTGGTGCATTCTGGGACTGGTAGTCTTTTATGAAAACATTCTGTTTTAGTATTTCTACCAGCAAAGACAGGTTGCTTGTTCAGAGCCAATTCACCTCTTTTATAGCTCCCTCCTGAACTATGATAAGCTTCCTTATCACAGTGGCCACAGTGTGTGCTGTGTGGAGCTCGCAGGGGCACAGTCTCCGTGGAGGGTGTTTGCCGCGGATGTGCAATGGATGCTCAGACAGCGGAAAGAGACATCCACGAAGGAGTAGTGTACTCAGGGATAGCCATCCCACAGGCTTAGGGGTTGCTGATCACAGTGCAAGGAGTACTGGCCCTGAAGGAAGGCACAGGCAGTCCTCCTCCACTAGTGTTAGAACCCTTTCAGCAGGAACTCATCTCCCTGAGGCTTTTGACCTCCCAAGGGCAGGGGGAGGGGGTCCCAGAGTTGTTTTTTTCCCCCGAGTTTGTTCTGCTCATGTACAGGGCGTTTTGCATGCATCAGCTAGGGGCGGGCACTGGGGAGCACAGTAGAAAGAGAATTCAGTCCAGTATGCGACAGGAGCCTATGGCGTGGGATGTGGGGTCCCGGCTAAAAGGCAGCTCGAAGGTGACTCAGGCAAAGAGGCAGGGTCTCTTCCCTCAGAGGAGCCAGGAGATGTAGAGGTGGACTTGGAGCCCGAAGAACTGGAGGAAGGAAAGATCCCGCAAGAGGAGGAAGCTTGAATACTCTGGATCTTCCATAGGGAGGAACTGGCAGCTCTCATTTCTGAATCTCTTAAGGCACTCAATATGCCAGCTGGGCAGCTGAGCGAGGAAGCCATTGAAGACCTGCTATTTCAAGCTGTACGTAAGCCTTGGCAGACTTTTTTTCTTTTGCATAGGGTCATTAAGCAGATGAGTCAGGATGAGTGGGATCTCCCGGAAGCCGGGTTGCAGGGAACTCGGACGATGTCCTGTCTTTACCCCCACCCTGAACAGGAGAGGGAGATGTTCCGCTTGCCAAAAGTGAACACCGTGATTTGGTGCCAGCTGCCTAAGTACATTGATGTCATCAAAATTTGACATGCTCAGTCTGCAAGCTGCTGGTGGGGGTTGATTACCCTGAGATACGGGACTGGACTGGAGGTCCTCAAGGAAAGTTAATTAGCAGATAAGGCCTAATTTCACCATCACCCCCTTTGCCGCCCCCTCCCTCCACAGCCCTCCCTAAAAAAACCAATGCTAAGCCCATTTGCCTCCTAATCTACAGATAGACTTCAGCGAATGTTCCCTACGGTGTCTGCAGATTTTTGGAGGGGATGTGGCAAATGGGGGATGTTCTGGCATATTTGGTGGGCTACAGGATTGGGTGGGAAACCTCCTGGTGGTAGATACAGATCTAGATTCTGGAGTTATGTTGATTTCCTGGTGGGGGTAAACGGAGGGGAGGTAGGGGTAAAGCAATATTGACTTGCTTGTGTGCAGCCAAATGCACCATAGCAGTGAATTGGAAACAGGGGGAACCTCTAAGCATCGAGCAGTGCAAGGAGCGGGTTAGACAAGTGGTGGTTGGCTCGGCGCCAACAAATGTAAAAATATGGGATAGAGTGAGAAACCTTGGGACGGGTTGTAGGCGGCGCCCCAAGGTTTCTCACTCTATCCCATATTTTTACATTTGTTGGCGCCGAGCCAACCACCACTTGTCTAACCCGCTCCTTGCACTGCTCGATGCTTAGAGGTTCCCCCTGTTTCCAATTCACTGCTATGGTGCATTTGGCTGCACACAAGCAAGTCAATATTGCTTTACCCCTACCTCCCCTCCGTTTACCCCCACCAGGAAATCAACATAACTCCAGAATCTAGATCTGTATCTACCACCAGGAGGTTTCCCACCCAATCCTGTAGCCCACCAAATATGCCAGAACATCCCCCATTTGCCACATCCCCTCCAAAAATCTGCAGACACCGTAGGGAACATTCGCTGAAGTCTATCTGGAGTAATACCAGCGCATTAACATTTTCTAACTGTTTTCCCGGATGGCTATGGATAGTGGCATATATTTGACCTGGTAATAACATAAGATATGCCATACTGGGTCAGACCAAGGTCCATCAAGCCCAGTATCCTGTTTCCAACAGTGGCCAGTCTAGGTCATACGTACCTAGCAGTATCCCCAAGAGACACAGGTTCCACAATGCTTGTATTAGGTCAAGCATTGATATCCTGGGTCCCTTTTTAATAATGGTTTATGGACTTTTCCTCCAGGAACTTGTCCAAACCTTTTTTAAACCCAGCTACACTAACCGTTCTTACTACATCCTCCGGTAACAAATTCCAGAGTTTGATTACACGTTGAGTGAAAAAATATTTTCTCTTATTTGTCTTAAATAGTTTACCCTGTAGCTTCATTGCATGTCCCCTAGTCTTTCTATATTCTGATAATGTAAACAATCGATCTACGTTTACCCATTCCACTCTGTTCATTAATTTATAGACCTCTATCATATCTCCCCTCAGCTGTCTCTTTTCCAGGTTGAAGAGCCCTAACCTTTGTAGCATCTCTTCCTAGGAGTAGCCTTCCATTCCCTTTACCATTTTGGTGGCTCTTCTCTGTACCTTTTCTAATAACGCTATATCCTTTTTAAGATACGGCGACCAGAATTGCACACAATATTCAAGGTGTGGTCGTACCATGGCACGATACAGAGGCATTATAATATCCTTGTTTTATTTTACATTCCTTTCCTTATGATACTTAGCATTCTATTTGCTTTCTTGGCCGCTGCTGCACACTGGGCAGAGGGTTTTAACATGTTATCCACGATGACTCCTAAATCTTTTTCCTGGGTGGTGGTTCCCAATGTGGAACCTTGCATCGTGTAACCATAGTGTGGGTTGTTCTTTCCTAGGTGCATAACTTTGCTCTTGTCCACATTAAATTTCATCTGCCATTTGGATGCCCAGTCTTCCAATTTATCCAGATCCTCCTGCAGTTTTCCACAGTCCTCTTGGGTTTTAACATCTTTAAACAGTTTTGTGTCGTCTGCAAATTTGATAACCTCACTAGTTATTCCCTTTTTCAGGTCATTTATGAACATGTCAAAAAGCAGCGGACCCAGCACAGATCCCTGGGGTACTCCACTATTCACCTTTTTCCATTGGGAAAATTGGCCATTTAGCCCTACCCTCTGCTTTCTATCTTTTAACCAGTTCCCGATCCACAATAGTACACTGCCTCCTATCCCATGACTTTTTAGTTTCGCCAAAAGTCTCTGATGAGGGACCTTGTCAAAAGCTTTCTGAAAGTCCAGATACACTATATAGAAACCCAATTACCTAATCACTGTGTGTTGTGCTCACCCTACGAATCAGCTTGTATATACTACAAATTTTCCTGTCCTGATTTGACAATTTCCAATATGTAATCTAATCCGCTACTGATCGCTGGAAGTAGCGGTATACAAATGTACACTAAATAAATAAATAAAATATATCAACCGAGTCACCTTTGTCTACCTGTTTATTCACACCTTCAAAAAAACATATCAGATTAGTAAGACAAGATCTTCCTTGTCTAAAGCCATGTTGGCTGTCTCCTATTAGGCCATGACTATCTACATGCTGTGTAATTTTGTTCTTTATGATGGTTTCTACCATTTTCCCCGGTACTGACGTCAGGCTCATCGGTCTGTAATTTCCCGGATCACCCCTGGAACCCGTTTTAAAAATTGGCGTTACATTGGCTATCCTCCAATCTTCAGGTATTACAGATGATTTTAATGAACGTTCACAGATTACTGATAGCAGGTCTGCAATCTCATATTTCAGTTCTTTCAACGCTCTTGGATGTATACCATCCGGTCCAGGTGATTTGCTACTATTCAGTTTATCAAATAGTTGTAATACATCTTCCCGGTGTAGCGCTATTTCTCTCAATTCCTCTGCAGTGTCACCTTTAAATACCACTTCAGTCTTGGGTAACATCCGTACATCTTCCTCAGTAAAGACCGAAGCAAAGAATTTATTCAGTCTCTACGCTATAGCCTTGTCTCCTCTTACTGCCCCTTTACCCCTCTATCATCTAATGTTCCAATTGACTCTCTCACAGGCCTTTTGCTACGAATGTACTTGAAAATGTCCAAGTCCAAAATATGCTTCCAATCCTTCTGCGTTACTTTGCTTCCCAGGTCCTTTATCCATTCCTTCATATAGAATAATGGTCGAAAGACTGTACCCTTTATTGCTTTGTATAGGGCCGATTTGCTGCTTTAGATACAAATGACAGAACTCCGGAAGAGTTATGGAATGACATCAAGAAGGTTGTGCTGGAAGAAAGCGAGAAGTCTCTACAAAAGGTGAAAAAGCAAAAACGGCCAAAATGGATGACGGAAGAAACTCTGAAAATTGCCCAGAAACGCAGAGAAGCTAAAGCCAAAGGAGAAAGAAAGTCAATCGCAGAACTCAACAGAGATTTCCAACGTGCAGCAAGACAGGACAAGGAAAAGTACTACAATGACACTTGCAAGGAAATAGAAGCAGAAACTATTAGAGGAAGAACAAGAACGGCTTTCCTAAAGCTGCGAGAGTTAAAGAAAAAGTTCCAGCCTCGAATTGGAATGTTACAAGATGCTCAAGGTTCTATGTTGAATGATGCTGAGAAGATCAAGAAAAGGTGGAAGGAATATACAGAGTTTTTATATGATAAAGATCAAGTGGACCAACAGCCGTTTCAACCTATACCTTATGATCAGGAACCATTGGTGATGAAAGAAGAAGTTGAAGCAGCATTGAAAGCCTTATCAAAGAACAAAGCACCAGGCATTGATAGCATTCCCATAGAAGTATTGCAGCAATCTGTACTTACTGTACTTACAAGGCTCTGCCAAGAAATATGGACGACAACATCATGGCCAACTGACTGGAAAAGATCTGTGTTTATACCAATACTAAAGAAAGGTGATCCAACTGACTGTGGAAATTATCGCACAATCGCTCTGATCCCACATGCCAGCAAGATTCTACTGAAGATTATTCAAAAGAGACTACAGCCATACCTAGAACAAGAACTACCTGAAGTGCAAGCAGGGTTCAGGAAAGGGCGAGGAACGAGAGACATCATTGCGGATGTGAGATGGATCCTTGAAAAGACTAAAGAATACCAAAAGGATATCTATTTGTGCTTTATCGACTATAGCAAGGCTTTTGACTGTGTAAACCATGAGAAACTCTGGGCCACATTAAGAAGCATGGGTATACCAGAACACCTGATCGTTCTCTTGCGCAATCTGTACATTGATCAAGAAGCAATAGTTCGAACGGAACAAGGAGAAACAGAATGGTTTAAAATAAGCAAAGGTGTAAGACAAGGCTGCATACTTTCCCCCTACCTGTTTAATTTATATGCAGAACAAATCATCAGAGAAGCAGGATTGTATGAAGACAACAGAGGTGTGAAGATTGGTGGAAGACTCATCAACAACCTTCGCTATGCTGATGATACCACATTACTGGCAGAAAGTGAAGATGATCTGAAACATTTGCTTCTCACAATCAAAGAACATAGTCTCAAAATGGGCCTGCACCTTAATGTAAAGAAGACAAAGATCATGACAACTGGCATAATCAACAGGTTCATCGTTGAAGGAGAAGAAATTGAAATCGTGAACAACTTTAACCTACTTAGATCAACTATCAATAAAGAAGCAACAAGCAGTCAAGAAATCAGACGACGCATTGCTCTTGGCAGAATGGCTATGAAAGACCTAGATAAGATTCTCAAGAGCAGAGATGTCTCTCTCCATACAAAGATTCGACTTGTTCAAGCCATGGTATTTTCCATAACATCATATGGATGTGAAAGCTGGACAGTGAAAAAGACAGACAGGAAGAAAATTGATGCCTTTGAATTATGGTGCTGGCGGCGAATACTGTGTATACCATGGACTGCCCGAAGAACAAACCAGTCGGTACTAGAGGAGATCAAACCTAAGCTTTCTTTAGAAGCTCAGATGACAAGACTTCGACTTTCATACTTCGGACACATCATGCGAAGAGAGAGATCATTAGAGAAAGACATCATGCTTGGAAAGATAGAAGGTCAACGCAAAAGAGGAAGGCCAGCAATGAGATGGATCGCTACAATAACAGCAGCTACGGGTACCAGTCTGTCAACAATGAGCCGCCTGACTGAAGACCGAACACAATTTAGGATAGCTATCCAGAGGGTCGCCATGAGTCGACTCCGACTCGACGGCACTTAACAACACAACATAGGGCCGATACCAACTCCCTGGAATTCAGCTTCCCATACCACACCATTTCAAACTCCGTGTACTCCCGTTGCATACCCTATTTCCCCATCTTCCTCCGCAAGAAGTGACACACCTGCCCATAATGAAATTGATCCGATTCAGTTAGCCCAAACTTCTCTCTAAGCTCTGAAAAGGGCACTAATTCCCTATCATCTACAAATTGGTAGAAATAATTTAAGTCCTGTTGCGCTCAGCGATGATAGACCCCTCCTCCCTACCTGGAACAAACCCACAGCAGGGCCATGACCGAAAAGCCCTCTATGGTATTGTAGCCTTCTGCCTTCCTCACTTGATCCCACTCCCTCACCACCTGCTGCATTCTAGGGCTACTTCCTCCCCAGCTCCCCCGTTTCCCTGGGCCCATCAACGGTAGCGCCCCAGATCACAATAAAGATCACTCCAAATCCACAGATCTCTTCCCTTCCCCCTGTTCCCATCAGTCCATCAAGTGCCTTATCTGTGCGGCTGAATAATATGCCACCAAGTCCGACACTCCTAGACTTCCCATCTCCTTGGGGCAAAACATCATGTCCCTAGATTCTCGAGGATGTTTTCTCTTCCAAATGTATTGAAAAATCTTGCACTGTAATCGCTGAAGACTGGCCACTGGGACCGGTATTGCTAAGGCTTGAAAAAAGTACAAAACCCGGGGCATGATATTCATTTTGACGGCCGTGATTCGACCTAACCACAACGTCTCTAGTCGCATCTACCCATTTAAATCATGGCCCACCAATGCAAACAGGGCAGGGTAATTAGCCTGGTATAATGCTTCCGATGTTGTGGGGATCCTTATGCCCAAAATATTTAGAGGATGGATAACCCAGGTGAAAGGAAACTGCCAGGCCAACTGGGCCACTGTCCTGTGGAACCGTAATATTCATGGCCTCTGTTCTGTCTATATTCATTTTGAACCCAGACAGCCCCCCACTCCCCACCCAGAGCACCAGAATACTTCTATGACTGCAGGAAGTGACCACCGTGGGTCTTGTAGATAAAGCAAAATATCATCAGTGAATAGGGAAACTAGGTGTTCCTGACCCCACATCATAACCCCTGTAATAACCCCATTCTTCCAAATTGCCTGGGCCAGGAGTTCAACTGACAGTACAAACAGCAGAGGTGACAAAGGGCACCCCTGTCTCATTTTCCCTTCCCAGAGCAAACCCCTCTCCCATTCACCCTCATATAACTTTCTCACCCAGTGCCCAAACCTAGTTCCAAAACCCATTTTATCCATTACCGCAAACATAAAAGTCCAGTGCACCCTATCGAAGGCCTTCTCCGCATCTATAGATAGTAACATCACTTCTTGAGATGCTTGAGTTGCTGCCCGTACAACCTCAGCCCTCCGCTTAATGTTATCGGTAGCCTACCTCGCCGGTATAAAGCCTGTTTGATCTGCCTGCACTAGGCCGCTCATCCAGGGCGCTAACCGCCCCACCAGTACCTTGGCCAGGATCTTGACATCCACGTTAATCAATGAGATAGGCCGAAATGACCTACACTTAGTGAGATCTTTCCCTCCTTTAGGTAGCATTGTAATACCTGCCATGAGCATCTCCATGGACAATACCACCCCCCCACCATGCCATTGAATACTAGACTCAGCAGTCCCCCATCCTCCCCAAAGAAGGTACGATAAAATACCCAGGGGGTCCATCTAATCCTGGTACTTTGCCCACCCTCTTTGACGGCTCCCTAAACCTCATCTTCCCCAATATTTCCCTTTCCAGTGCTTCCACCATTGCCTCCAATAGTCTGGCCAGGTGTATCCCCTGTACTGCAAGGTGTTTTCTTTGGCTATGCAATTGGTCGGCAGACATCTATTCCAAGACACATCTCAGCAAGCTCCCTGTTAAGGGTAAGCTTCTCTTTAGGGAGGCATTGGACGAGTTGGTCAAGGACCTTGATATCTAAAGGGGCCTTACTCCCGGAGGACAGGTCTAAGGCTGCTAAGATGGCAGCTCCAGTAAGGGGACAGTTTGGGATTTTTGGAGATTTAGTGCTGTCTGTCTTTGCTCCTTTTCAGCGGGCGATCAGAGAGATGAATTGAGGGAGAGCCTTAGATGTGGGGTATGTAGATTTCAGTAAATCCTTTACCATTCCACACAGGTGACTTATAAAAGAATTGAGCACCCTAGGGATGGACCCTAAAGTGACTGACTGGGTTAGAAATTGGTTGAGTGGGAGGTGACAAAGGATACAAGTAAATAGAGCTCACTCTGAGGAGAAGGATGTTCTCCAGGAACAAGCAGGAACTCAGTCCTCACATATGGGTGACATCAGTGCCGACGGAACCAGTGTGGAGCAAATCCCCAGCTTTCACAGAAAGCCTTTGGGAATGGAACCACGCATGCGTGGTCCCCTTCCTGCCCAAGGGTGCCATCTTGCTCGGTCTTTTTTTTTTTTTTTCCATGGAGCCCAGCGGACATATGTCCAGTTTCCCCAGAAAAATACTTTAAAAATTATCCTCAAAAGTTGTTTTTTTCCTGGTTTGCATACTGATTCCTCTTCCTGCCTCGAGCCAATGCCGTCCTCAGCTCTTCCCTTCTTTTTTGACAAGGCTTGCCTCGACTGACATTCGCGCCCTCTTTCACCCAAGGATCGTGTATCCTGACCGGGTGTCTCCCACCATGTCCCCCAGTGGGTTCAAGAAATGCGACCACTGTGGTCAGATCATGTCTGTCACAGACACCCATGACTGTGCTTGCACTGCCTCAGCCCAGACCACAACAGTGCCACCTATGACCAGTGTCAAGCAAAGACTCCAAGATCCAACAGGAAACTCTGGGAGTTGCATAAGAAGCTGTTCCCGCGGTCTGACTCAGCACTGACTTCCCTGATGCTGAGCTCCAAGCCGAGCACATCCTGTGAGGCCCAGGCATATTTGGAGTCCTGCAGCGGCTCCTCCGTAAAAGACCCTTCAAAGTAAAAGAAAAAATCCTCAAAGCCAGTCGAGGTTTTACCAGGGAAACCTGGTAAGGTCCCATGAAGGGACTTGGGCAACGCCGAGCATTGCCCCCTTAAGGTCTCTAAGAGGGAGTCCTTGGCTGGCGGTGACCGTGCTTGGCTCCCCAATGCCATGGTCTTCGTCAAGGATGCACTCGCAAGAGTGCCAGTGTCTGGCCTGAGATCCTCTGTGCCCATGCTGAAAGCTGCAGAGCCTCTTGGTATTGAATCCAGGATGGCGGCCCTGGAGCAGAATATCTCTGCCATCCTGGCCTTGCAAAAGGCGATGAAGTCAGGTTTGCCTGCATCATCTGCCCTGACAACCGAGCCCGGGCGTTGAGCCAGGCCCTGAGCGCCACCGGCCTCGGGCGAGTCCTCTGCACCGATTGAGGTCCCGGTCTCGATCTTTGGGTGTCTGGTCCTCCCCAGCCAGTTTCTGAGAATCCGACTGGGGACCCATCGGGGACCCAGGTTCCTTGGGGCCAGCCTCGAGGCATGAGAGTCCCGAGTCTCAGAATCCTTGATACTCTCGGGCTCCAACTGGGAAACTGATATTGAGGCCTCCCTGAGACCTATCGACACCGAGACATTCCCTCGGAGCCGTCCCCGCTGGAACCCCGGCACCGCTCCCCACCTGAGAACATGGCTTTCCATGACTTCGTATGGGACATGACCTGGGGCCTCTTGGTCCCGACCCACGCACTGAACTGGAGATTCTCCAGTATGAGTCCCTGCCAGAAGAGACTCTTGTGGTGCCAGTGCAGCCCATTCTCGAGCGCCTGCTCCTGCGGATGTGGGAGACCCCGGCTTCAATGCCGATGGTCAGCCGGCACCTCGACGCCATTTACTGCATCAAGAAGGGCCCGGGTTTCTAAAAGTCCCAACTCCCGCATAACTCCATGGTCGTGGAGTTTTCTATGCAAAATCTCAAAAGCCAGAAGAACTACTCTTCTCCCCCCCGGGCAGAGAAGCCAAAAGGTGCCATCTTACCTCAGTCTCTTTTTTTTTCCGTGAAGCCCACCGGACGTGTGTCCCGTTTTTCCCGGTTAAAAGTAGATTTTTCAGCAATTTTTTTCTCTTTTTCTTCCGGTTCGACGCCGGTTCCCCTCCCGCCGGGTTCGGTACACCGGTATCGAGCCTGATTCCTCTTTTTTGGTTTTTGCCCTTCGTGGCTGGCGTTCGTGCCCTTTTTTCTCTTTTTCCCTGGAAGGCCGGTATGTTGACCTCACGGGGACTCTTTTTTTTCCCCGATGGCTTCCAGTGGTTTTAAGAAGTGTGATCGGTGTAAGAAACTAATGTCTCTCACCGACACACATGACTGCTGCCTTCGGTGCCTCGGCCCCGACCACAATCCTAAGTCATGCGGGGCCTGTGGAAAAATGTCTTCCAAGGCACTACGAAGTCGCCATCAGCAAAAGGAAAGGCTTTTCTCGGACTCAGCCTCCGGCCGGGCCCGCACCTCGTCTGAGGCCTCGACATCTCGGGATTCCGATCCAGAGCACCGTCGAAGCTCCTCGGACAGGGGGTCCCCCGACCGGGAACGCAAGAGGAAGAAACGGCTCGCGAGGGTGTCGTCGGAAGAGGTCCCTGGCTCCTCGAGGGCCAGGTCTAAGACCCCCGACCGTCGCCCTGGGCCTGTGGAACCGGAAAAGCCTGCCAAAGTTCCTCGTGTGGAGCCGGAGTCTGCTGGACACGTAAGCCCCGTAGTCCTCGTGGATGCTCCTCCCAGGGAGCCGACGTCGGGCCCGGGACCGCCGGGGCCCGAGTCGGTGGCTGCTGCGTCTCCCGAGCTGAGTCTCAGGATGACATCCTTGGAGAGCAGAATGTCTGCCTTCATGGAGCAGCAGCGGGCACTGATGGCCAGCCTGTCTGACGTATCTGCCCCGACCACCGGGACATCGACGTCCAAGTCAACCCCGGAGACCGAGCCGATACTCGAGTCCATTGTGGCTCGAAGTCGACCTCGGTCGTGGTCCTCCTCGACCTCCCGTTCAGGACAGAGGGCATCGATGCCGGTGCTTCCGGCGTCGGGGCGGGTGCTCCAGGGCCCCGCGGGATCGGACCCCGACTCTTCCTCGGATGAGTCGGCTTGGGAGACGGAGGATGAGGAGTCTCCTGACATCTTTAAGACTTGGTGCGTCCCTTCGGACTCACCACAGTCTGAGCCCCAGAGTAGGTCCCCCCGGAGGACACCCGGTTCTCGGAGTTCGTCCGGGATATGGCCACTGCCTTGGCTATTCTGGCGGACCCCGAGGAAGAACCTCGAGCTGAAGAGCTCGAGGCGCTGCAGTATGACTCTCCTCCGAAGGAGGCCTTTACTGTCCCGGTTCCTCCGATGCTGGAACAGCTCCTCTTCCGTATGTGGGAGGCACCGGTGCCGGTTCTTAGCAAGCGAGTCGATTCGATCTATCGGCTCCGTAAGAGCCCTGGTTTTCAGAAGGCACAGCTACCACACCATTCCATGGTTGTGGAATCGGCCATGCATCGTCTGAAGATGCACTCTGCGGTGCCTCCTGGCAGGGAGGCCTGAAACCTAGATGGCGTCGGTAGAACATGTTTTCAGGGCTCGATGCTTGCTTGCCGTGTCCAGTCTTACCAGCTGTACATGGGCATGTACTTGCGGGATCTGGCCAAGGAGTTGGCCGGATTCTCTGCTGGTCTCTCCGGGGAACCCTTGCAGAGATTTAAGTCCTTGTCCTCGGGGATTTGGGACTGCTCGAAGTTCATGTCCCGTGCTGCCTACGATGGCTTCGAGGCTTCGGCCCGAGTTGCGGCAGCCGGCATCGCGGCTCGACGCCAGGCATGGCTGCAGTCATCGGACCTCGAGCCATGGGTTCAGGACAAGTTGGTCGATGTCCCTTGCCGAAGTGAAAACCTTTTTGGCAAGCCCATGACTGAGAAGGCCGCTCAGCTCGAGACCAAGCACTGCCCCTTCTCATAAAAAGAAGGGCTCGGGTAAAAAGCCCTTTTACCCTAGGAAGGGCACTGCCTACAAACAGTACCCACAATATCAGGCTGCCCAAGCTGCCCCCCAGGGTCAGCAAGCCAAGGGCCAGGGTAATGGGCCCCGTAGGCAGAGGATCCCTAAGCCTCAGGCCCCTGCTACCACTCAGCAGGGTGGGGGCTTTTGACTCCTTGCGCATAGCCTCTCCTCCACTGCTCTCCCAACCCTGCACAGGAGGTCGTCTCGCCCTCTTTGCCCATCAGTGACCCCTTATCACTGGGGACAATTGGGTGCTGGAGATAATCCACAAGGGATATGCCCTCCATTTCCACCAACTGCCACTCCCATACTTTCCAGGGGAGCCTCCAAGGCCTCCTCTGCACACAGACCTTCTCCGTCAGGAGCTTCAGGGTCTGTTGGTGGACAGGGCGGTGGAGCCTGTGCCTCCCCACTTGCAAGGTCACGGATTCTACTCCAGGTATTTCCTGGTTCCCAAAAGGACCGGTGGCCTTCGTCCCATTCTGGACCTCAGGAACCTCAACAAGTTTCTAGTGAAAGAAAAGTTCAAGATGCTTACTCTTGGAACCCTTCTGCCCTACCTGCAGCAGGGAGATTGGCTATGCTCCTTAGATCTAAAGGATGCGTACACTCACATCCTCATTCATCCAGACCACAGAAAGTACCTGAGGTTCATCGTGGGAGGAAACCATTATCAGTACAGAGTGCAAGGCTGGGGAGCGCATTGTCTGGACAAGTGCACCCAGGGCCTCTGGTCTCTCTGGGAAGCTGCACAGTAGATCAATCTCCTCGAACTCAGAGCTATTCGATTAGCACTCAAAGCTTTCACTCCTACCCTGGCTCAACAGTCTGTCCTGAGTCAGACAGACAACCAAGTTGCCATGTTTTATGTGAACAAACAGGGCGGAACTGGGTCCAGGATCCTTTGTCGGGAAACTCAGTACCTTTGTTCTTTTGCCCTCAAGCACAACATGCTCCTCAGGACTGTGTACCTTCCTGGCCAGGACAACTACCTGGCAGACAGATTGAGCAGGATACTGCAGCCCCATGAGTGGCAGCTGCATCCTTCAGTAGTTCAGAAGATCTTCCTTAAATGGGGTCTTCCTTTGATGGATCTCTTTGCCAGCCCCATCAACAAGCAACTGCCAAAGTTCTGCTCCAGACAACCACATCCTCTGCGGACAGCAGCGGATGCTTTTCTGATAACTTGGTCTCAGGGCCTCCTCTATGCGTTTCCTCCCACGCCCTTGGTGGCCCGAACCCTATTCAAGATTCTCCAGGACAAGGCCTCGGTCCTGCTGGTAGCTCCCAGGTAGCCGAGACAGCCTTGGTTTCCTCTTCTGCTTCAACTGGCGGTGGATCCTCCACTGCCTCTGGGGTTGCAACCCGACCTTCTCACACAGGACCAGGGTTCCCTTCTGCACCCCAATCTCAAGTCTCTCAATTTGATGGCCTGGAGGCTGCAAGGGTAGTTTTGGCTCCCTGGGTCCTACCTCAGGAAGTGGAGGAGGTTGTCCTAGCCTCTAGGAAACAGTCCACTAGGAAAACCTATGCTCTCAAATGGAAGAGGTTTTCTGTGTGGTGTCACCTACGTACAGAGGATCCTTTCTCCTGTACTGTGCCAGTAGTTCTTCAGTACTTACTGCACTTATCCAATTGGGGACTTAAGTCCAATTCTGTTCGGGTCCACCTCTCCGCTCTAGCAGCTCACCACTCATTGGTAGAGGGACAATCTCTATCTGGTCACCCCTTGGTGTCCCGCTTTCTCAGGGGCTTGCTTTTGCTCAAGCCTCCCATCCGCCCTCCTGCCCCTGAGTGGGAGCTGAATGTGGTCTTGCAGCAACTGACTTGCCCTCCTTTTGAGCCGATGGCTACTTGTCCACTACGCTTCCTCTCCTGGAAGACACTCTTCCTGATAGCCCTTACCACGGCTAGGCGAGTAAGTGAGCTTCAGGCCCTGGTCTGTGATAGGCCTTACACCAGGATTTATAGGAACAGGGTAGTGCTCAGGACTCACCCAAAGTTCCTCCCAAAAGTTGTCTCCTCTTTCCACCTCAATCAGGAGGTGGTCCTTCCAACATTCTTCCCTAGGCCTCATGCAAGCCAGGCTGAAGCAGTTCTGCATACCCTGGACTGTAGGAGGGCCTTATCCTTCTACCTTGATGGTACGCAGGGGCATAGAAGGGCTGCTCAGCTCTTCGTATCCTTTGACCCCAATAAGTTGGGGTTGGCTGTGTCCAAGCGTACCTTGTCCATCTGGGTGGCTGACTGTATTACCTGGGCTTATAAGGCGGCTGACCTTCCTTTGCAGGGTAGGGTCACGGCCCATCGTGTCAGGGCAATGGCTGCCTTAGTGGCTCATCTCCGCTCTGTGCCCTTGGTAGACATCTGCAGGGCTGCAACTTGGTCTTCAAGCCAGACTTTTGCGGCCCATTACTGCCTGGAGAGGGAGTCCCGTAGGGACAGTGCTTTTGGCCAGGCAGTACTCCTGAATCTCTTTGAGGTTTAGGCAACTCCTGCCCTCTGTTGGGCTACCGGTGGAGGTTGTGTCATTGAAAAGCCTTTCTTTGCAGCTGGGACTAGAGGGAGTTCTCTTGTTCAGCCTGGGTTCCTCGGTAGCCCAGAGCTAGGGAGTCACCCATATGTGAGGACTGACTTCTTGCTTGGTCCTGGAGAAAGAGTAGTTACTCACCTGTAACAGGTGTTCTCCAGGAGCAGCAGGAATCAGTCCTCACAACCCTCCCTCCTCCCCTTGGAGTTGCAGTTGTACATAGTTTATGTTTTCATTTTTGTGTGCTGTTCTTAGCTATGTCATTTGACTGAGGTAAGATGGCACCTTTAGGCGGGAAGGGAACCGTGCATGCGTGCCTGCATTCCCAAAGGCTTTCATAGAAAGCTGGGGAAATGCTCTGCTGGGGCTTCATTGGCGCTGATGACAACCATATGTGAGGACTGATTCCTGCTGCTCCCGGAGAACACCTGTTACAGGTGAGTAACTACTCTCTATCCTCAGGTTCCAACAAACACCTCCAGGGTTCTTCCCAGGAGAGCCGGTGCAGCCTCTCCTTCACTAGACCTTACTCCTGTCAGAGCTCGAGGGGTTTGCTCAGGGACAAGGTGGTAGAACCTGTACCTAGACAACTGTGGGGAAAAGATTTCTACTCAAGGTATTTCCTTGTCCCCAAAAGAACTGGAGGCCTCAGGCATATACTAAACCTGCGAAACTTGAACAGGTTTCTGGTGAGGGAGAAGTTCAAAATGCTCTCCCTTGGAACTCTGCTGCCCTACCTCCACCAGGGAGATTGGCTGTGTTCCTTAGACCTAAAGGATACATATACCCACATCCTGATCCATCCCTTCCACAGACAGTACCTAAGGTTTGTGGTGGGAGGAGAGCACTACCAGTACAGGGTACTTCTGTTCGGCTTGGCCTCCTCGCCCAGAGGTTTTACAAAGTTCCTGGCAGTCGTGGCCATCTACGTGCACCTGCAAGAGGCCTTGGTCTTCCCCTATCTGGATGACTGGCTCATCAGAGAAAGCATGGCCCTTGAGGCCAGCCATGCTGCAGAGTGAAGAGCAATTTTCTGGTTGAGGAAATGGAGAGTTGGTAGTGAATGATCTTTTCTACAACTTTTGATGGAAACGGGAGATTGGAGCCTGGAAGATAATTTATCTCATATAATGGGTCTAAGGAGTTGTCTGAGAAGGGGACAGATAGTAGCATTTTTCCAGAATGATGGAAAGGTGCCCATTCTTAGGCTGTTATTATTACCAGAAGGAAGGGTCACGAGAGCCAGTTTCTGTCTTTTTATGTATGTGTGCGTGGGGGGGGGGGGGGGAGGAAGGGGGGATATCATCTTCCAGGGTGAAAGAGCTTTTTATGTAAATTACTGCTTTATTAAGAGAAAAATCTGTAGCCAGATTGAAAGATGACCTTATATGGATGAGAGTAGTTGGCTGTGAATAAGTTTGAGAGAGATCAAATGCAATATTAGATTTTGTAGTGGTATTGAAGCTTTAAGATGAAGCACTTTGGAACTAAAAAGGGAGGCAAGTCTGTTAGGCTAGAGGCAGGTACCCTCAGGAGAGGGATCTCTATTTAGCTGGGGGAGACAATTAAGAGATTAGTCCCTGCTTGACAGACTCCCTTACATCCGTCCCTTCATCTAACTATATGCAGCTTCATCACACCACAGCTAGCCACTTGAGCTGTAAATGGTGAACACACACTGCTGTACACAATACTCCTTCACAGCCCTTAGCTGGGGAGTCACCTATGTGTGTCTGACTCATCCTGCTTGTCCATGGAGAAAGTGAGGTTACTTACCTGTAGCGTGAGGTTATTTACCTGTCTTGAAGGACTAGAAAGGGGGACTGTTACTTCTGGAGAGAAATCTGCAACTGTGAGTATATACTTCTGGTAATTTTCTAAAAAGAATTCTTTGTATTAAAGCTACTTAATCTGTGAACCCACTGTTTTTTGTTGGATCAGTTAGGGCCTAGTAGCAGCAATTAAAGTTTGAATTTAAAACACAGAGGAGAACTTTCTGGTTACATTTCATACCCAGCAGAGAGCTTGTAGTTTAAATTTAATAGTCACTCAGGGCCAAGTAACAGCAAAGTACTTTTAGTTTAATTTTAACACACAGAAGAGAGCTTTCTGGTTACATTTCATACCCAGCAGAGAGCTTGTAGTTTAAATTTCATAAGAAGTTAGAGCCTAGCAGCAGCTAAGAGCTATAATTTAAATCAAATCAGAATTTAGCTTACCTCAGCAGCACAAGACAGGGTACTGTGTAGCAGCCCTCTTTTAATAAGTGTTATTTCCCACCCACCCCTGGGATAATCATAGCTTTATAGGTACTTACACATCTTAAAAGACAGGAGGTGCTTTCAGGTGAAGCTCATTACCCAAATCAGTCATACACTAAGGACCTGAGATTAATTAAGTTTCAGGTGAACAAGGTATATTAAACGTATTAGGTACAGTTTTATTGGTATAAATACCCATAGCAACCCCTAGTAAGTAAGAACTTAAAGATCTAGACACAAACTTAAAACTAAGATGCAGACAGCAGTCCAGCAGCGGGATGGGGGCTTTCCAGTCTTTTGCATTGAGTGTCACATGTATGATTTTCTCCCAGTTGGTGAGAGGTCTTACGTGTGCACTAGGTGCAAGGATCTCTTTGCTCTCAGGGAACAAGTCCGTTCTCTAGAGGCTAAAGTAGCAGACTTGGAAAACATGACAGACAGAGAGGTATATAGACGAGACCTACAGGGATATAGTCCTGAAGTCCCACCTCCAGTCTGGCAGCACCCCTGTTGCCATGGAGGAGAAAGGTCACGTGACAGGAGAGCATCACTCTGGTGTGGCAGGAAGTGATCCTGTAACTAGGACCTGTCCTCCAGGTGATGTAAAACCCTCTTGCACCGAGGAGGTTTCTCCAGGGCCAAGTGCCCATGAGGGAAGGGTTAGGACAGCCGTTATAGTTGGTGATTCGATCATTAGGCATGTAGATAGCTGGGTGGCTGGTGGACGTGAGGATCGCGTGGTAACATGCCTGCCTGGTGCGAAGGTAGCGGACCTCACGCGCCACCTAGATAAGGTCTCAGATAGTGCTGGGGAGGAGTCTGCTGTCTTTGTACATGTCGGTACCAATGACATAGGAAAATGTGATAGGGAGGTTCTGGAGGCAAAATTTAGGCTTTTAGGTAGGAAGTTGAAATCCAGAACTTCCATGGTAGCATTCTCCGAAATGCTTCCTGTTCCACGCGCAGGACCCAAAAGGCAGGCAGAGCTCTGGAGTCTCAATGCGTGGATGAGACAATAGTGCAGAGATGAGGGTTTTGGATTTGTTAGGAACTGGGGAACATTCTGGGGAAAGGAGGGGCTCTTCCGAAGGGATGGGCTTCACCTTAACCGGGATGGAACCAGGCTGCTGGCATTAACCTTTACAAAGGAGATAGAGCAGCTTTTAAACTAGATATTAGGGGAAAGCCGACAGTCGCCCAAGAGCGGATGGTTCGGAAGAATGTATCCTTGAAGGATACTACCAAAAGCAGAGAGGTTCCACAAAAGAGTAAAGTAGCCCAAATGCCCTCAAGTATGGAGCAGACAGAGCTTAAAGATCCCAATTTACCCATGTCTAACAATAGCCAAATTAACATGAATAAAATACATTCTCTAAAATGCTTGTATGCAAATGCTAGAAGTCTAAAGAATAAGATGGGAGAGTTAGAATATATAGCACTAAATGAAAGGTTAGATATGATTGGAATATCAGAGACATGGTGGAAGGAGGACAACCAGTGGGACACTGTGATACCTGGGTACAAACTATATCGTAATGATAGAGCTGATCAAATTGGTGGAGGGGTTGCACTCTATGTTAGAGAGGGCATTGACTCAGAAAGGATTAAAGTTTTGCAGGAAACAAAATCTGCTGTAGAATCTATATGGATTGAAATTCCATATAAAAGGGGGAAGGCAATGGCAGTGGGGGTGTACTATCGAGCACCTGGCCAGAATGACCAAATGGATGATGAAATGCTCAAAGAAATCAAGGAAGCTAACAAAAGTTACAGCGCAGTAATAATAATGGGTGATTTCAATTACCCCGGTATCGACTGGGTCAGTGTCACGTCAGGACATGCTAGGGAGATAAAGGTCCTAGATGAAATAAATGACTGCTTCTTGGAGCAGCTGGTTCATGAACCAACCAGAGGGGAAGCCATATTAGACCTAGTCCTTAGTGGAACACTAGATCTAGTGCAAGAGATAAGGGTGTTTGGGCCACTTGGCAATAGTGATCATAGCATGATCGCCTTTGATTTAATTAGTGGAGGAGGGATAGTAAGGAAATCCACAGTACTACCTTTTAACTTTCGAAAGAGAGACTATGATAAAATGAGGAAAACAGTTAAGAAAAAACTAAAAGGAGCAGTTGCAAAGGTTAAAGACGTACATCAAGCTTGGGTGTTGTTGAAAAATATTATCTTGGAAGCCCAGACCAGCTGTATTCCACGCTTTAAGAAAAGTGGAAGGAAGTCCAAAAAACTGCCAGCATGGTTTAAAGGTGAGGTCAGAGAGGCTGTTGTTGCCAAAAAAGCATCTTTCAGGAAATGGAAAAAAGAGCCAAACGACGAAACCTGGAAACAGAACAAGCACTGGCAAGTCAAATGCAAGGCACTGATAAGGCAGGCAAAGAGAGAATTTGAGAAGAAGCTTGCTGCGGAAGCAAAAACGCGAAATAAAGACCTTTTCAAGTACATTCGTAGCAAAATACCTGTGAGAGAGTCAGTTGGTCCATTAGATGATAAAGGGGTTAAAGGAGCACTAAGAGGCGACAAGGCGATAGCGGAGAGACTGAATGTATTCTTTGCTTCGGTCTTTACTGAGGAAGATGTAGGGATGTTACCCATGACTGAAGTGGTATTTAAAGGTGCAGAAGAATTGAAGGAAATATCGATACATCGGGAAGATGTCTTACAACTATTAGATAAACTGAAGAGTAGCAAATCACCTGGGCCGGATGGTATACATCCAAGGGTGTTGAAAGAACTGAAATATGAGATTGCAGACCTGCTATCAGTAATCTGTGAACTATCATTAAAATCATCTCTAATACCTGAAGATTGGAGGATCGCCAATGTAACACCAATTTTTAAAAAGGGTTCCAGGGGTGATCCGGGAAACTACAGTCCGGTGAGCTTGACATCAGTACCAGGAAAAATGGTAGAAACCATCATAAAGAATAAAATTACTCAGCATGTAGATAGTCACAACCTAATGGGAGACAGCCAACATGGCTTTAGACAAGGAAGATCTTGTCTTACTAATCTGTTATGTTTTTTTGAAGGAGTGAATAAACAGGTGGACAAAGGTGAGTCGGTTGATATTGTGTATCTGGACTTTCAGAAAGCCTTTGACAAGGTCCCTCATCAGAGACTTTTGGCAAAACTAAAGAGTCATGGGATACGAGGCAGTGTACTATTGTGGATCAGGAACTGGTTAAAAGATAGAAAGCAGAGGGTAGGGCTAAATGGCCAATTTTCCCAATGGAGAAGGGTGAATAGTGGTGTACCCCAGGGATCTGTGCTGGGTCCGCTGCTTTTTGACATATCCATAAATGATCTGGAAAGTGGAATAACGAGTGAGGTTATCAAATTTGCAGATGACACAAAACTATTTAAAGTTGTTAAAACCCAAGAGGATTGTGAAAAATTGCAAGAGGATCTTGATAAATTGGAAGACTGGGCATCAAAATGGCAGATGAAATTTAATGTAGACAAATGCAAGGTTATGCACCTAGGGAAGAACAACCCAAACTATGGTTACACAATGCAAGGTTCCACATTAGGAACCACCACCCAGAAAAAAGATTTAGGCATCATTGTGGATACCATGTTAAAACCCTTGGCCCAGTGTGCAGTGGCAGCCAAGAGAGCATATAGAATGCTAGGTATGATAAGGAAAGGAATGGAAAATAAAACAAAAGATATTATAATGCCTCTATATCGTTCCATGGTGAGACCGCACCTTGAATATTGTGTGCAATTCTGGTCGCCGTATCTTAAAAAGGATATAGCGATTTTAGAAAAGGTTCAGAGAAGAGCCACCAAAATGGTAAAGGGGATGGAAGGATACTCCTATGAAGAAAGGCTAAAAAGGTTAGGGCTCTTTAACCTGGAAAAGACGGCTGAGGGGAGCTATGATAGAAGTCTATAAATTAATGAACGGAGTGGAACGGGTAAACGTAGATTGATTGTTTACGTTATCAGAATATAGAAAGACTAGGGGACATGCAATGAAGCTACAGGGTAAACTATTTAAGACTAATAAAAGAAAATATTTTTTCACTCAACGTGTAATCAAACTCTGGAATTTGTTACCAGAGGATGTAGTAAAGACTGTTAGTGTAGCTGTTTAAAAAAGGTTTGGACAAATTCCTGGAGGAAAGGTCCATAAACCATTATTAAGAAGTGACCGAAGATATCAATGCTTGACCCAGTACAAGCATTACAGAACCTGTGTCTTTTGGGGAAACTGCTAGGTACATATGACCTAGATTGGCCACTGTTGGAAACAGAATACTGGGCTTGATGGACCTTGGTCTGACCCAGTATGGCATATCTTATGTTCTTATGTTCTTATGTGAGCAGGGCCAGCCCCAGAGTTGATTAAAGATGTTAGCACCCTAGGCAAACCATAGGTTTTATACCCCCCCCCTTCCCCACAGCTGTCAAAAATCTGTTGTTTAGCTTTGAATGCCCTGCTTTTTGCCCTCCCCACCAAAGAGGTTGTTGCCCTAGGCAACAGCCTAGTTTGATGGTTGGGCCGGCCCTGAACGTGAGTTCTCCACGGACAGAAGGATAAGTCAGCCACACAAACCCATCCATTCTTCCCTCCAAATGAACATACTTGCAGCTAGAGAACACACTGGATAGGAAAGGAGAAGATACTTCTCTTCTTCGATAGGTGGATGCTGCTAGGTAGACCTTGTTGGAAAATCATGTTATGGTCCAGGAAGCCAAAATGCTCTTGATTACACTATCCATGCGGCCAGGCATTCATTTCCAGGATGCAAGCCTCTACTACTATTTGTTTATTTATTTAACCGGTTTTATATACCATTTTTCTGCAAGGCAAAACGGTTTACATTGAACAAGAAGGAATGTTTACATGGAACAGTTGGAACTATGTACAGGTAACTTTGATAGTCCAGCAGAAAAACGTGGATAGCAGGGAAGGTAACGTATGATAAATCTTTATTGAACCAACATCAGCCACTAGGCCCAACACGGGCCGTGTTTCAGAAATCCCTTCTTCAGGGGCTAAAATGGCTAAAAACAAATTGTAAATAAATTATAAATAAAACACAAGAGTAATTTAAAAACAGTTAAAACAAACAGGCTCAAACAGCGGACATAAGTGAATGTATAATGTGTGAAAAATTAAAATGCGGTTAGAAATTAATTATAAACAGTAAAAGTGTAAAAATAACACAGGTACACTACCAAAAAACTGCCTCCAGTTTTGCAACTGATTCCTATAGATTTTGGGGTGCTGAATCCAGGAAAAATAGCCAAAATGTTCCATCACGTCACGTTTTCTTGCAAAATTAGATTTCTTACCCATATAAGGAATGTTCACATAATTTCTTTTTAGCCGACTACAGTTTATTTTCTTGGCCCAAAATCTACTCAACGGAAAGGTCAATTAAACAAACTAAAATTTCCCATAGACTTCATAAAAGCAAACAAATTAACAAACAACAGAGCTTTCTCACATGCAGCCCCAACAATCTGGAACTCCCTCCCTGACGACCTAAGAACGATAACTGAGATCATAGGTTTTCAATTTTTTACGAAACTCAATCTATTCACCTCACATTACAACAATATAGATCATCCTTCACTTGATTTGGACAAAGGTTAACCAGTATTGACCTTAGTTGATCACGATCTAAACAGACATCGCATCCCAGCTGAAACTGTACTACCCCTAATGCTAAAGCCCTAAAAGCGGTATCTGTATATAATGTATATAGTTTTTACTGTTATGTTCTGCTCAAGCTTAACATTTGTTGTTTACTTATAATATTCTTTGTTATTTGATGTTACATGTAAAACAAACGCTGCTTTGTTAATTAGTTGTTTATTGTGAACCGCAACTGATCTCAGGAAGATGCGGTATATAAATGTTTGTTAAATAAATAAATAGAGGTTGTAATGGTTAACTAACTAGAAACACTCCCTCATGATATTTTAGAGTGTTTTGTATTCATTTTATACATTAACAGGACAATTGGGAGGCGGGGGGCTAAATCCAGTACTCGCGCTGGCACATGTTCTTTCCTGTTCGCCTCGCCTCGTTCGCTCGCTCAAACACGGTGGTTGCGACATGAACGTTCCTGTCAAATTTCAGTTTCTTGCAAGTTCATTATTACCTTTTGTTTGCTCAGTCGTAATCCAGCTTTATTCCGAAGTGGTTCACTACAGTTGTAGTTTGCAGTGCTGTGTATTTGTGATGGCTCACAGAGCCAGAGGTTGCGTCAACTCTCCGGACAGTTTTTGTTTTATTTGTGGGGAATATACCGTGAAAAAGCGGCAGAGGAACATTTCTGCATTTATTAAAAAAGTATATTTCGCCTATTTCGGTTTGAAGTTAGGCGATCAAGACAAACCGTGGGCTCCTCACAAAGTGTGCAAGACATGTGAGGAAGATCTACGCTTATGGATGAAAGGTAAAAAACAAGCATTTCGTTTCGGAATACCTATGATGTGGCGTGAACAAAGAGACCACAGCAGTGACTGCTATTTTTGCTCTTGCATTGTGAAGGGATACAACTTAAAAAATAAGAACGTAATAAGTTACCCCAACCTTCCCTCAGCAATTAGGCCTATGCCTCATAGCAACGAAGTACCTGTGCCTGAACCACCAAAATCTTTGGATCATATTTGTGTGGACGGTTCTGATCATGATGAGACTCATCAGATGGCTTTTCCCGATGAGTCCAGTACTTCCGAGTTTGAAACTGAACCAGATCCGAAACCTGAACTTTTCTCTCAAGCTGAATTGAATGATTTAGTCCGGGATTTAGGACTCCCAAAAGATGCTGCCCAACTGCTAGGTTCTCGGCTTAAACAGAAAAATCTATTGTCACCAGGAACAGCTTTTTATTGGTACCGCAACCGCGAGACACAATTTTTGAAGTATTTCAGCAAAGAGGAAGATTTGGTATTTTGCAACGATATATACGGAGTGATGGAAAAGTTTAAACTCAAGTATGATCCTGCTGAATGGCGGCTGTTCATTGATTCATCAAAAGACAGCATAAAAGGTGTTCTTCTTCATAATGGCAACACATTCGCTTCAGTTCCTATTGCTCACTCTGTTATTCTCCAAGAAAAATACGAGAATTTGGCCCTGATTCTTCAGAAGATTCGTTATGATGAGCATAAGTGGATGATTTGTGGAGACTTTAAAATTCTATCCATGCTATTAGGGCAGCAATCCGGTTTCACCAAATATCCCTGCTTCCTTTGCTTGTGGGATAGCCGGGCCCGCGACCTACACTGGGGGAAAAAAGACTGGCCAATTCGGGAGTATTTGAGACCCGGTGAGAAAAATGTTCTTCATGAGAGCTTGGTACCTCGTGATAAAATTCTATTACCACCTCTCCACATTAAGTTGGGTCTCATTAAGCAATTCATCAAGTCCCTTCCAAAAGATGGTGAGTGCTTTCGGTACCTTTGCTCAAAGTTCCCCCGACTTTCTGAAGCAAAGCTAAAGGAAGGAGTGTTTGTTGGCCCTGATATAAGGAAACTCATTTCAGATGGAGCATTCGCTGAAACGATGTCTGAGAAGGAAAAAGAAGCCTGGGATTCCTTCAAGGATGTTGTTCTCAAATTCTTGGGGAACAGGCGGGATGAGAACTATAAGGATATTGTTGCCAGGATGCTCAATGCCTTCAAAGAACAAGGCTGTAACATGAGCCTGAAAGTCCATTTCTTGCACTCCCATGTGAACTACTTTCCCGAAAACTTGGGGGCGTACAGTGAAGAACAAGGTGAAAGGTTTCACCAGGACATCAAGGACGCAGAGAGAAGGTACCAAGGAAGATGGAACACCACTATGATGGCTGATTTCTGCTTGTTGCTGCTGCGGGAAACCCCAGATGAAAAATACGCCAAGCAGCGCACCAAGAGAAGCATTCGGGGGAAGAAGAAACGGGCCCACCAGGAGATTGATTGACCCAAGAATGACTTTAAAATCTAAACTGTGTTGACAAATATCGTGTTTTTACTAAACTTTGAAATAAAAATTTGCTAGTTATTACCACAGTGTCGGATCTCATTTATTAGAATTTTATTTTCACACCATCGGGTGTTTGTCTTCATGTATTGCAATGGTGCGGTTTGCGCTTTCTATTCTTACATACATACCTGTACAACATTTTTTGCACATTTCTTTGCTTTGCTTTGTGTCTAACCTCGCTCTTATATGCTCAATGTTTGTGCACATGTATGTGGCTGTTTTAAGTGTAGACAATTTTGCTACCATCACAGTGTGTTTTGTTGACATTACTCTATTCTTATGTGCTGCCTTGTTACAATTTTCTTTATTCTTATTTGAATAACTACTAAACAATTAGTATAAAGAATTCATCCAAGAAACTTTTATCTCGATCGCACTCAATCTGAAACGTTAACCTCAAACTGCTAACCCAATGTAGCAAAAAATCTGTACGTGATGGAGCAAATTGGTTACCAGATTTGGATTCAGCGCACCAAAAAACGTAAAAATCAATCGAAACATTAGAGGCAGTTTAAAAAAAATTTTTTTTAGTGTACCTGTGATAATGTATCCTAAAAGACATGTAAATTACACATACCTGAGTAACTAAACTGTATGACTTAATCAAACAGAAGTATAAAAGTATTTGTGTCCTCAAAAAATAAGCTAAATAAAAACAAACAATAAATCAGTCAACATACCAATAACAGGATGCTTGCTAACTTAATTAAAAAACATCAAAGGGTAAACATTTAAAAAGTACATTTATATAAATAAATAAAATACAAAGATCTATGTATCTTGCAATAACAATTATTAACTTGAAATATGATATCAATCAATGAAAAATAATACATAAATACGAATCAACCAAGGTGTAAGAGAGATGAAGACGACCCATATATAACAATACTTAATGAATGGTAGAGAAAAAGGGGGATAAAAAATATAATAAACTATGTTACCTGACCATGGATAATCTTCTTATGAGTATAATTGTGCAATCTATAAAATATGAATAAAATAATGACATGTATGGTGTGAACCAGACTAAACAGTGTAATGTATAATGAACTTAAAAAGAACATGTAGAAACAAAAATGTAATAAAGGAAGATATGTGACAAATGGAACCATTAGACAAAATTTTAGTGCAAAAGATGGAATGGAGTGAATGAACAAGCCAACAACAAGTGAAACTGAAAGGGTAGTGCACAAACCTATTTGCTATCATGAAAATGTAGAAAAGAGACCAATGCGAGTGATGTGCCAGAAGTGCTTGAAAAACAGTGAAGAAAGTAAATAAAATGAAACTAAGCCAAAAAATATCAAGTGTGGAAACAATTATGTGACTCCTTTTATGAGATCAAACTAATAAAAAGAAAAGTAGTCAACTGTGTTTCAAATTGGATGTTATAAACGAGAACACGTAACAAGCGATGCTGCTATGCCTAACCACTAAAAACCACTAAATGAAAAAGATGATGTGAACTGTGCCAATAGACAAATGTGTGATTAAATTCACGCTATATAGCGAGTGAGACAGACACAGTGAAAATAGAAAATGAGGTATCCATATTATACAATAAAAACTCGGGTGAGATGCAAAAATTACAACCCTTCATAGAAAGATTACAACGTAAACCATGTGAGGCAAACTAATAAACCGAACAGAAATTGAGATGGTGAACCCTGGCAGTTGTGCTATACTGTGTTTTAGGAAGAGGAATAAATAATACCTAAAAACATGATGTCAAATTGATTGTAAATAAAAAAGGGAGTACAACCATGCAATATGAACTATTACAAACGGATAAAAATGAAACGTTGAAGTGAGCTGTACAAATCAACAAAGTTTATGAATAACTTCATAAATTGCGAATTGACACGCTATGTTACGAATAGGGCAACCGCAAGTAGAAATCAAAGATTTAAACAATTGGACCATATTATGCGATGAAACATAGGTGAAGTACATAAAAGCCCCAACTATGAGGTGAAGAGCAGGATTTTAACTTAACATTATAAAACACACTTATCAGACGAACAAGATGCTGGACGCCAAGGGCCGTGCCATACTATAATTTTAAAAAAACGAGGAGCCGAGTGATCCTTCTAAACAATGTATTGAAATCACATGTCGCCAGGCAACTTAAAGGGCTGTAAAAATACTGAAAGCAAAAAGTAATAATAATAGTGATGATAGTAAAACTTACCCCAAGTGAAAATAAAATTAATAAGACCCCAGTTTTATATTAGAAATAGTTGAAACGATAACACTTACTACCAAGAAATGAAATAATTCTACAGCCAGCAGCAAGCGCGCCAAAACCAGCGATCTTTTTGCAAAGTAAAAACGCCCACAACTGCGCGGTGCAGAGAAGAAATAGGAGCGAGGCTGATGACGTCAGCTGAATTATGCAATTGAAAATGCCATATAAAAGACCACCAATAAATAGACAACCGTTAAAAGGAGGGGTAAGTGAAGAATATAATTGATAAAAAGCTAAATGGAGGATTATGTCAATGAAAAGGATTCCCTAATTCATCATATCTGTGATATGCAGGATCACCCTGAACAAACAAGCAAGAAGATAACTGGTGTATATAAGCCAATAGAAACAATAATAACATGAATGGGTATATTAAAAATAGAAAATATGAGATAACAATAAGAAATATAAAAATGGAAATAAATAAGGGAATCAAACTCTACAAACGGATATTTAATAATATATAATGTTGTATAAACAATTACATATAAAAGCCAACATGTGGTGCAACTATTAAAAGCACGCATGTATTGTATCATGTAACCAATCACTACATATCAATAAAAGGAAGGATAATACACGAAACAGACCAATCCATTACTGACAAAAACTGGCGAACCCGTTATGCACTATGAGTGAATTGAAACAACAAATGTCAAAATAAACAATTAAAAAATAGAATCAAGTCATAAAAGGTGACCATACTAAAGAAAAACTGAAAAATCACTTTCCATATTAAGACCTTCTGGATACAGGCTATGCAAATTAAAAATATAATGTTGTTCTAATCGCAAGAGAGTGTTATCAACATTACCACCGCGCCAATTGAATTTAAGCTTTTTGATAACAAAAAATTTCAAATCAGATATCTTGTGTGCTGCCGTATGCCAATGCGTGACAAGCGGTTTGTCCATTGCACCTCTTTTAATACTACTCCTATGTTCTATTATTCTAGTCTTTATAGGGCGTGTGGTTTTCCCTACATAAAGTTTGTTACAAGGGCATTTCACAACATAAATCACGTGACTAGTTGTACAGTTTGAAAAATCATCTAGATAAAACTTTTGATTAGTTAATGGATGTAAGAAAAAGTTCTTAATAGATATAACATGAGTGCATACGGAACATTGACCGCACTGGAAGTGTCCTTTATATTTTGATAAGAAACGTCGTTCAGTAAAAGCAGAAGGAACCAGGAGGTTACGGAGGTTAATATTGCGTTTATGCGCAATGGTCAAGGGTATCTCTTCGAATCCAGGGATGGCCTTTTGTTGGACTCCAGGTAACTTTGGTATAAATAATACATTGTTACAGTGTTACAATGAACAAAAGAACAAAAGTAACTATTTACAGATGGCCTGGAGGCTATGTGGTGAGGCGTTGTGTTCACCTACTTGGGGGGAGAGCTGTGTGAAGGAGAGTGGGGGGTGGGGATGGGGGGAGGTAATGGTGAGGGGTACTACTACTACTACTACCACTACTACTTATCATTTGTAGAGCACTACAAGAGATATGCAGTGCTATGTATATATACACGTAAGAGACAGTTCCTACTCAATAGAGCCTATAATCTATTCAAGACAGACGCACAACAGCCTGGGTACTAGGGAAAATCTAAGGGAAGTAGAAGAGATACACATAGGTGATGAACAGGATCCAAAAGCAGCCTTGAAAAGGTGGGTTTCTAGCCTGGATTTGAATAGGGGCAGAGCTGGAGACTGACATACTGACTTGTGTAAATGTTTCCTAGATATCTGAAGTAACAAGGTGGAATGAACGAAGTCTGGATTTATCAGTTGAAGAGAAGGGCACAGATAAATGATCTACCTGAAGAAAGGAGTTCCTGAGGAGGGAAAAGGTAGTGAGGAACTGTAGAATGAATGCATTTATAAGTCAGTAGGAGATGTTTGAACTGGAAGTAACTTGAGAAGAGGGGTTATATGAGCATAGTAACACTGGAGGAAGATTAGCTGTGCAGCTTGAGTTTTGAACAGATTGAAAGGGAGAAAGATGATTCAGAGGGAGACCAGCAAGGACGAGGTTGCAATAGTCTAGATGGGAGGTGACTTGAGAGTGGATAAGGGTCTTAATAGTGGTTCAGAAAGGAAGGGACGAATTTTGCTGATATAGAGAAAGAAGCAACAGATTCTCCCAGGACAAGCAGGATGAGTCAGCCACAAGTAGTGACGTCATCCAACGGCACCATAGACGGAAGTACTTTCAGTAGCCCAGAAGGCTTTTAGGCTTTTACCCTTCTGGGCTTGGCTAGTAGCCCCACCTCCTAGGACCGCCCCTAGCTGGCCAGTCTTTGTCTTCCACCTTGCCAGCAAGACATCTTTCTCTCACTCTCAAGAAACAACTATCAAGAAACAAACTACAATGAAGAATTTACCTGCAAAACAGGGGTTTAAAAAGTGTCCCAAGTGCTCCAGGAAGATGAGCAACTCCGCTCACCACTTCTGCCTCCGATGCCTGGGTAAGGAGCACCCCATCGAGAACTGCCCCCTCTGTGCCCGCATGTCTCCCCGGGCCTTGAAATCTCACCGCCACGCTCTCTGAGTACCTCTCTCCAGTTGCGGCCTCCGGGTCTCCCACGCCTGCTGCAGCCCTCCTGTCTCCTGCTGCCGCCGCTAATCTCCCTTCTGCAGACACGCGTCTCCTGGTGTCTGGGTCCGCTGATGCTGCCACTCCGGCCGGGGACGCGCCTAGTCAGGCCTCCGTTTCCCGCCGCGACAAAGGAGCTCCTCCATCCACGTGTCTGCCTCTCCATGTGGCCTCCATTGCTGCAGGGACCGCCTCCTCCTTGCCCTCCATGAGACTTCTGGCGTCAGCACTTCTGGCTTCATACCAGCTGACAAGGGCATCCACTTCTGCTCTGCGCAGAAGAAACAGCCCCCTGAGCCTGCGCAGAGACTCGGAGCACAGACTCCTAAGCCCTGACACCCATCGGAGCCGGAGCCGCTGAGATAGATGCCGCAGGGAGAGGAACCGGCACAGCACTTCGGCCCACCGGAGATCAACGCACCGCTGTCGGGACTACAGTCGGGACAGGAGACACAGGGACCCCAAACAGAGGCGATGGAGCAAATCGAGGCACAGCGACACCCCCTCCTCACGTCACCGCCGCCACAGAGAACACGATGCAACCCGCAGCCATCGCATAAGATCTCAGCGCTCCAGCAGACACAGCCAATCCAACAGAGAGGAGCTGTTGCCTTCCTCCCCCTCCTCCTCCCTTGAGACTGATAGGGACCAGCAAGAGGACACACAAGGGCAGGATTTTCTATCCCTGCAGCCATCTCCACGGGCTATGCCTACTCCAGCAAACCCACCTGAGACCCTCAAACGTTTTTCCAGCATGCTGCAACAATGGGCCTCCACCCTCTCCTCAAACCAACTATTGCAGCCTCCTCCGCAGTCTCTGACTCCAGCCTCTAAGGCTGCACCCCTTCTGCAATCTCCAATTTCCACGCAACCGGAAGAGGACGGGGCCGAGGAACATTTGCAGGCGGAGGAATCATCCCACGGGGACTCCCTCTCCACTCCAGCCACTGAAAACCCCTCAGCCCTCATCAACCCACCGGAGGACTTGACCTACCCTAAGTTTTTGCGCAAGGTCACCACTGCGCTCTCCATCGCCTCGGTCGACACCCCGGACTAACGCAGTGAGGTTCAGAGTGCCCTCAAATTCGTGGACGCTCCCAAGACCGTTACCTCCCTGCCTGTTCACCAGCTCCTCCAAGACAACCTCACCAAGATGTGGCTGATCCCAGCGTCCAACTAAGCCTGCCCACGCAGACTGGACGCTAAATACGTAATCCAACCCTTGCCGGGGTTTGATAAGCAACAACTTCCCCATCAATCCATTGTGGTGGAGTCAGCCCTCAAACGGTCGAAATCTTCTCGGAATACTGCCAATGCCCCTCCGGGGAAGGACAACAAGCTCCTCGACGATGTAGGGAAGCGGGTTTACCAGGGTGCCATGCTGAATGCCAGGATGGCGGCACACCAATTTCAGCATACCATATACCAAGACCTACTTGTAGCTAACATCAAGACTGCCACCTCCCAGCTTGCGGAACCTCATCCGGCCATCACAACAGCTCTGGCGGAGCTTGACGATTGCACTAAACACCATGGCCGAGCTGCCTACGATGCTTTCGAGGCAGCCACCAGAACCGCTGGAACTGCCATCTCCGCACGCTGGCTGGCCTGGTTACGGGCCTCAGGCCTGTGCTATGATACGCATGACAAGATCACAGACACCCTCTGCACGGGAGACTCCCTCTTCGGGGATAAGGTCAAGGACACAGTCAATGATATGCGTGAGCACTGCACCACTCTCCAGATTCTCGCCGAAGGATTGGAGCATCCTCAACCCTTCCGCAAAGGAAGTTCACAAACAACATCAGCTCCTAATCGCTACAACTCGTACCGCAAGTGGCAACAACCACGGTACAAACAACAATCCTACCAAACTCCCTACAGGCAAAACCTGCGCCAACGGAAGCGCACGCAGAAGAAGAACCTGTCTGCACCGGCGAAAAACAGTCCTAGTTTTTGACTCGCTGCCCGACCCACACCTATCCACAGGGGGCCGTTTATCTGCGTTCCTGGGAGACCATCACGACGGACCAGTGGGTACTCAACATCATCAGACAGGGCTATTGCATCAAATTTTCTTCAGCTCCACTTCAACGTTTACCGCCTGCGAGCAACGTTCCACCACAACATCTTTTCCTCATGACTACGGAAATAGTATCCCTCCTAGCGTCCAGAGCCATAGAGCATGTTCCTCCTGATGAGATCAATACAGGGTTTTACTCCAGGTATTTCCTTGTCCCCAAGAAGTCGGGGGGTGTCCGACCCATTCTCGACCTGTGGATGCTCAACAAGTTCATAGTCAAAGAAAAATTCAGGATGCACTCCCTGAACTCCATCCTACCCCTCATCCAGCCCAGGGAGTGGCTGGCTTCGCTGGACCTTCAGGATGCCTACACTCACGTGCCCGTCCACCAGCAGCACAGGAAATTCCTGCGTTTCCAGATCATGGGGAACCACTACCAATACAGAGTCCTCCCCTTCGGACTCTCACCTGCCTCCCGGGTTTTCAGCAAATGTGTGGCAGTAGCAGCGGCACATCTTCGCAAACACGGGGTTTTGTGTCTTCCCCTATCTGGACGATTGGTTATTTTCCGCAACCTCCCCGAAAGAGCTCCGGGTAGCAGTCAAGAAAGCCACATCCCTCCTCTCGTCCTTGGGCTTTCTAGTCAACCACCTGAAATCGCACCTCATCTGGGTTCAGAGATTGGAATTCATAGGAGCTTGCATAGACACAACCCGGGCCAAGGCCTTCCTCCCACGGAGCAGGATGAAGACCATCATCACTCGTGCCCTCAAGATACTCGGCTCCACACACTCGATGGCAAGAACCCTTTAAAAGCGGCATGCTGCATCGGAGGAGCAGAGCACGCCACCGTCGGAGACATCCAAAGGACAGCGGCCCTTTAATAGCGGTGTGCTCTATCGAACGCGCCCGCGCCTGAGGTCCTCGCCAGAGGGCCCTTTGGCGTGGACCTTAGGCGCGGGCCCGGGAGCGCTCTGGTGTGAGCCGTGAACCCTGCTCCTCCTAATCATCACAGCTGCCTAGAGCCGGCCCTGGATCCGGGTAGGCACGATTGCTCCTCCACACCTCAACCATCTCGCCAACACCACCTTCCTTCAAGCAACTTTCCTTGACTTGCTGCCCACTGCTGACATTGACCTTTCCTTCCATTACTCACTTTGTACTTGCTACCCATTGTCTGCTTAGTACTGTTATCTACTGCCTGCCTAGAGCTGCTAACCATTGTTTGCACTGAACCGCTACCCACTGTTTGCCTAGACCTGTTGCCCACTGCCTGCACTGAACTGCTACCCAGTACTTGCACAGAACTGCTGCTCACTGCCTGCACCCCAGCTGAACTGCTACCCAGTACTACTCTGAACTGCTACCCTTTGCTGTGCAGACCTGCTTCCCAGTGTTGCCTAGACCTGCTTCCCAGTGTTGCACAGTACTGCTACCCATTGTTGCTTAGGACTGCTACCTATTGTTGCGTAGAACTGCTACCCGTTGTTGCATAGAACTGCTACCCGTTGTTTGCTCAGACCTTGCTGCCCACCCCCATGGCCCACATCTCATTGTCCTTCTCTCTCTCATCCTCCCCAACTGCCTCCCCTCCTATCAACACCCTCCCTCCTCTCCCCCTCCCCTCCTCAATTCTCCCTCCACTCTTTCCCCTAACCTTCTCAATTCTCCCTCCACTCTTTCCCCTAACCTAGCATCTACCTTTCTCACCTCCCTCCACTCTCCCCCCTAGCCTAGCATCTGCTTTCGAGCCTCTCCACACTATCCCCCGCACTTACCCAGCCCCCATCTCCACCTTCCTCACTTCTCCCTCCATTCTGCCCCCTACCCTAGCACCTGCTCTTGAGCTTCTCCACACCATACCTCGCATTCAACCTGCTCCCTCTCTTTAAGGCAACCCCACCCTCGCTTCCGCTATACTATCTCCACTGTACCTTGCGCTCTAATACTCATTCTCCTTCTCTCATCAGGTAATATCATCCCTAACCCTGGTGCCCCCCCCCCCGATTTCTCTCCCACTCTAAAGATAGTTCCTCACGTACCCTATCTAATCTCATCCACATCCCACTCCTCCCTCCTTCCACCCCCTCCCAGTCATCCCACAATCCACTCACCCATAAATATCAACTCCAACCCTACCCCCAAAAATAATCCCTCACATAACCTACCCGGCACCATCAAATTATCCCTCATTCCCCCCCCCCCCATATCCCTCTCGGGGAGCACATACACCCAAACATAACCACCCTCACCCTTCTCCATCTAAAGCTCGCTACTCCCCTAAAAATAGACCCTCGCACTATTCTAATAAGAAATTTGCATGTAACTTATCCAACCTTATCCATATCCCTCTCCTCCCCCCCCCGCTCTCCCGTTTACTTGCGCCCTATAGAACGCATGCTCAGTCATTTAAAAAAACCTCTTTTATTCACAATCTTTTCATCTCTAATGCCCTACACCTCCTTGCCCTGACGGAGACCTGTCTCCCCCCAGATGACACCGCATCCATTGCCTCTCTCTGCTATGGGGGTTACCAATTCTCCCATACACCTCGATCTACTAGTCGCAGTGGTGGCGTTGGCCTCCTACTCTCTCCCTCTTGCCAATTCCAACCCCTCCTGCCACCCCAATCACACTCCCCCCTCTCCTTCGAAGTCCACTCCATTCGCCTCCTCATACCACTTCCCCTCCGAGTAGCGGTTATTTATCGCCCATCCGACTACTCCAAATCAACCTTCCTCACCGACTTCGACTCCTGGCTCTCTGCCTTTATGGTTCCTCCTCCCCCACTCTTGGCAATTTTCAACATTTACGTCGACAACCCCTCCGACCCCCATGCCTCAAAGTTCCTCACTCTTACCGCCTTGTTTGACCTCCAACTTTGCTCCACTGCCCCCACACACCTACACGGCCACTGCCTTGACCTAATACTCTTCTCCAATTCCTCTCCCTCAAACTTCCACAAATCAATCCTTCCCTTATTTGACCATCACCTCTTAACTTTTACTCTACAGCTCCCACCATCCCAACCTCGTCCTGTCTCCTCTGACCTATTTAGAAATCTGCATAATATTGATCCCCTGACTCTCTCCTCCACCATTTCTCCATCTCTTTCCTCCATTTTATCATCCAAGTCCGTCGATGAGGCATTATCCTCATACAATGCCACACTATCCTCAGCCCTTGACATTCTTGCCCCTTCCACCCCACGTCCTGTTAAACGATCTACTCCCCAACCCTGGCTTTCACCCACAATCCGTTACTTATGCATCTGCGCCCGTTCTGCCGAACCAGCCTGGTCCAAATCCTGCTCCCCAAAAAACCTTCTACACTTCAAATTCATGCTTGGCTCCTTCCAGTCAGCCTTAGCACTTGCCAAACAAGACTACTACATTCATCTGACTAATTCCCTTGCCGCTGATCCTCGCCGTCCTTTTAACACCCTCAATTCTCTCCTCAAGGTCCCCCCGCCCCCAATCCCGCCCTCTCTTTCTTCCCAAACCCTAGCTGACTACTTCCACGACAAAATCCTCAAAATTACCCTCAAGTTCCCTACCCCCTCATCTACCTCCCCTCCTCCCCATTTCTCCTCCCCCATCCATACTCCCCCCGCCACCCTCTCCTCCTTCCCTTCGATCTCTGACGAAGAAACCACACTCCTTCTTTCCTCCTCCAAACCCACCACCTGTTCTTCAGACCCTATCCCCATCCATCTCCTACGTTCCATCTCCCTCACCATTGTCCCCTCCATCCTCATACCTGCGTCTGTGCGCCTGGCATCCTCCTTGGCCCTCTTCAAATCCAGATTGAAGTCCCACCTCTTCACTGTTGCATTCAGATCCTGACTCCTTCTTCATCTTACCCTAACCCCCTTCATAATTTATGACCAAACTACTGACCAAACCATACCTTGCGCAGAACTGACTAATGCTCTATACTGTTCGAGCTTATCTTTTGTTCTAACTAGATTGTAAGCTCTGATGAGCTTGACTGACGGGCAGGGACTGTCTCTTGTATGTTGGCTACCTCTTGTAGGTCAGCTGTGCAGCGCTGCGTGCGTGGCGCTTTACAAGTGCTGAATAGTAGTAGTAGTAGTAGTAGTCGTCCTGCGCCTCCTGGGTCACATGGCAGCACCCACCCATGTTCTCCCCCTTGCGAGGCTACACATGCGGCTCCTGCAGTGGCACCTTCGTTTTCACTGGTGCTAGCACTCCCAGTCCCTGTCTGCTTTGATCCCCATCAACTCGTTGGTGACCAGAGCTATTTGCTGGTGGACCCACTCGGCGAACCTCGCACAGGGCGGGCAACTCCAACTACCAGCTCATCATATCACCGTGACCATGGACGCATCCACGCTGGGATGGGGAGCCCACTGCCTCGGGATTCGCACACAGGGCTCCTGGTCAGCCGCAGAGAAGGCCCTACACATCAACGTCCTTGAGCTCAGAACTGTCCGCTATGCGCTTCTGGCCTTCCAGGACCTAATAACGATGAAGACCGTGAGAATACAGGCCGACAACCAAGTAGCCATGTTCTACATAAACAAACAAGGGGGGACAGGGTCACGCCCCCTGTGCAGAGAGGCACTCCGCACTTGGCACCTGGCCCTCTCTTACCAGTGCAGCCTCCAAGCCTGTTACCTGCCAGGAGTGGAGAACGTTTTAGCGGATCGTCTCAGCAGACAACTGAACCCCCACGAGTGGGTGCTCCACAAAGAAGTGTCATAGTCCCTCTTCACGAGATGGGGCCGGCCGCTAATCGACCTCTTTGCGACCGAAGAGAACACCAAGTGCCACCTGTTTTGCTCCAAAAGACCTTCGCGCAACAGGGTAGCAGCAGACGCCTTCGACGTGACCTGGGGGGGTGGTGGTCCCTGATCTACGCCTTCCTCCCCCACCCCGCTCATATCGCGGACCATACAGTGCCTGATCAGGGACAGGGCGCTAGCCATCCTGGTGGTCCCACACTGGCCCAGACAAGTCTGGTTCCCCTACCTGCATCGCCTGGCCCTCGAACCCCCAGTGCGCTTGCCCCTGAGGCCGGACCTAGTCTCCCAGGACAGCGGCACGACCCTTCACCCCAACCTGCAAATGCTAGTGCTAACGGCGTGGAGGCTGAAAGGATGATTCTCACATCCCTTGACCTGTCAGCCGAAGTCCAGCAAGTCATTTGGCGGCTCACCGCCCGTCTACTAGAAAGTCTTACAACCTAAAATGGCATCGCATCAGCATTTGGTGCGAGTCTCATCATCTGGATCCGTTCTCGTGTCCTGTACCCCAACTCTTCCAATACCTCGCCTCTCTCTCGACGCTTGGTCTGAAGACCCAGACCATCAAGGTCCACCTGTCCGCCATAGCGGCCTTCCACCACCGTCCCGGAGACGCTTCCGTAGCAGCACAACCTCTGGTAGTTAACTTCATGAAAGGCCTGGCCAACCTCCGTCCCCCTGTCCAAGAACCAGTCCCAGCATGGGACCTAAACATCATTCTCAACCAGCTCACAGAAAAGCCCTTCGAACCATTGCAATCATCGGAGCTCAAATTTGTTTCCTGGAAAACACTCTTCCTGATTGCCATCACATCTGCCAGGCGTATCAGCAAGTTACATGCCCTGGTGGCTTACCCGCATTATACCATACTCCACCACGACCGCGCCTGCCTGCGGACTCATCCTAGGTTTGTTCCCAAGGTGATGACTGCCTTCCACATTAACCAAACCATTGAACTGCCATGTTTCCAACCCGAGCCACACTCCAACGGGGAGCAGGAGAGGCTCCACACTCTTGACTGTGTCAGGGCCTTGCGCTGCTACTTGCACCGGACCTCCTCCCTACGGAAAGGGTCACAGCTATTCGTCTCTTATGACCCCAACAAACCGGGGTGCCCGGTGTCCAAACGAACACTTTCCATCTGGATCTCCTCCTGTATCTCCCTTTGTCTTTTGCAAGCAGGATCCCAGCCTGTTCCAGGAGTCACAGTGCATCACCTGCGAGCGTTGGCCGCCACTATTGCCAACCTACGCTCCATCCTGGTGCCTGACATCTGCAGGGCCGCCACGTGGGCCTCCATTCACACCTTCCAGAGGCACTACTGCTTGGATCAAGCGGAGCAAGGTGGCTCTGCCTTCGGCCCAGCGGTGTTGTCTATGGCTGCCCCGGCACCAGTCCACAACGCAGACCCTGGTGACTGTGTGGCTCATGACTGTGTTGCTCTGACTCGTAATGCAAGGTTGTTTCATACTGTATTTTGGGGTTATTCTGCTATGTGCTGCTGCCCGCACCAGCCCTGGCCAGCTTGTTTGCACTGTTATGCATAGTTACTCGTTTGCACCATATTATTTGTTTGCACTGTTCCCTGTTCGGAACCGTATCGGGTTGCCCATATATACCTCATAGTGTTGGGTGCTCCTTTGCTGCTCCCGTATCTCCGGGATGCTCAAGTATGACTTCTTGACAGCACAAGCACTGGCAGGTCAAATGTAAGGCATTGATAAAGAAGGCAAAGGGAGAATTTGAGAAGAAGCTTGCTGCGGAAGCAAAAACGTGAAATAAAGATTTTTTTCAAGTACATTCGTAGCAAAAAAACTGTGAGAGAGTCGGTTGGACCATTAAATGATAGAGGAGAGTCGGTTGGACCATTAGATGATAGAGGAGTTAAAGGGACACTAAGAGGCGACAAGGCGATAGCGGAGAGACTGAGTGAATTCTTTGCTTCGGTCTTTACTGAGGAAGATGTAGGGATGTTACCCTGTTCTCCAAGTTACTTTTCCTGTTCAATGTAATGACCAGACATTTGCTTATTGTCGGATACTGTTTGTTCTATGTAAACCACGCTGATCGCAAATAGTGCGGTATATAAGAAATGTTAATAAATAAATAAATAAATGACTGAAGTGGTATTTAAAGGTGCGGAAGAATTGAAGGAAATATCGATACATCAGGAAGATGTATTACAACTATTAGATAAACTGAAGAGTAGCAAATCACCTGGGCCGGATGGTATACATCCAAGGGTGTTGAAAGAACTGAAATATGAGATTGCAGACCTGCTATCAGTAATCTGTGAACTATCATTAAAATCATCTCTAATACCTGAAGATTGGAGGATCGCCAGTGTAACACCAATTTTTAAAAAGGGTTCCAGGGGTGATGCGGGAAACTACAGACCGGTGAGCGTCACGTCAGTACCGGGAAAAATGGTAGAAACCATCATAAAGAATAAAATTACTCAGCATGTAGATAGTCATGGCCTAATGGGAGACAGCCAACATGGCTTTAGACAAGGAAGATCTTGTCTTACTAATCTGTTATGTTTTTTTGAAGGAGTGAATAAACAGGTGGACAAAGGTGAGTTGGTTGATATAGTGTATCTGGACTTTCAGAAAGCCTTTGACAAGGCCCCTCAGAGACTTTTGGCAAAACTAAAGAGTCATGGGATAGGAGGCAGTGTACTACTGTGGATCAGGAACTGGTTAAAAGATAGAAAGCAGAGGGTTGGGCTAAATGGCCAATTTTCCCAATGGAGAAAGGTGAATAGTGGTGTACCCCAGGGATCTGTGCTGGGTCCGCTGCTTTTTGACATATTCATAAATGACCTGGAAAGTGGAATAACGATTGAGGTTATCAAATTTGCAGATGACACAAAACTATTTAAAGTTGTTAAAAACCCAAGAGGATTGTGGAAACTTGCAAGAGGATCTTGATAAATTGGAAGACTGGGCATCAAAATGGCAGATGAAATTTAATGTGGACAAGTGCAGAGTTATGCACCTAGGGAAGAACAACCCAAACTATGGTTACACGATGCAAGGTTCCACATTAGGAACCACCACCCAGGAAAAAGATTTAGGCGTCATTGTGGATAACATGTTAAAACCCTCGGCCCAGTGTGCAGCGGCAGCCAAGAGAGCAAATAGAATGCTAGGTATCATAAGGAAAGGAATGGAAAATAAAACAAAAGATATTATAATGCCTCTATACCATTCCATGGTGAGACCGCACCTTGAATATTGTGTGCAATTCTGGTCGCCGTATCTTAAAAAGGATATAGCGTTATTAGAAAAGGTTCAGAGAAGAGCCACCAAAATGGTAAAGGGGATGGAAGGCTACTCCTATGAAGAAAGGCTAAAAAGGTTAGGGCTCTTTAACCTGGAAAAGAGACGGCTGAGGGGAGATATGATAGAAGTCTATAAATTAATGAACGGAGTGGAACGGATAAATGTAGATCGATTGTTTACGTTATCAGAATATAGAAAGACTAGGGGACATGCAATGAAGCTACAGGGTAAACTATTTAAGACAAATAAGAGAAAATATTTTTTCACTCAACGTGTAATCAAACTCTGGAATTTGTTACCTGAGGATGTAGTAAAGGCTGTTAGTGTAGCTGGGTTTAAAAAAGGTTTGGACAAGTTCCTGGAGGAAAGGTCCGTAAACCATTATTAAGAAGGGACCCAGGATATCAATGCTTGACCCAGTACAAGCATTGTGGAACCTGTGTCTTTTGGGGAAACTGCTACGTACGTATGACCTAGATTGGCCACTGTTGGAAACAGGATACTGGGCTTGATGGACCTTGGTCTGACCCAGTATGGCATATCTTATATTCTTATGTTCTATGGCTCATTAAATCTGGCCTGTTACACCCACTATTCTGCCTCTCTGCTTCCTTATCGGCTCTGCCTCCCCCCCCCCCCTTGCTGCATGTATAGCTGGGGAGGCACCACTTGTGGCTGACTCATTCTGCTTGTCCTGGGAGAAAGCTGAGTTACTTACCTTTAATGTGAGTTCTCCAGGGACAGCAGGATAAATCAGCCACACTTTCCACCCACCTCCCTGGGGGGGGGGGGGAGGGCCGTTCCACGGCATGACCGCCTCCTAGCTGGTGGCAGTGCCTCAGCTGGGGAAGTTCTGGCCAGCTATGGGTGGTCCTAGAGGTGGGGCTACTAGCCATGCCCAGAAGGCTAAAAGCCTTCTGGGCTACCTAGAGTACTTCTGTCTATGGCGTCATCGGATGACGTCACCACTTGTGGCTGACTTATCCTGCTGTCCCTGGAGAACTCACGTTACAGGTAAGTAACTCAGCTTTTTAGCTGTCTGTTGAATGTCTGCAGAGAGAGGAGAATCTAGGATGAGTCCAAGGATGCAAACTGAGGAAACGGGGGAGAGTGCAGTGTTATCCATAGAAATAAAGAAGGGAGGAAGGGGGAAGGTGGGTTTAGGGGGAAAGATAAGGAGCTTGGTTTTGGCCACGTTCAATTTCAGATAGCGATGGGACATCAGGCAGCAATGTTAGATAAACAGACTGAGATACTGGCCTGGATTCCTGGAGAGATATCAGATGTAGAGAGGTAGATCTGAGAGTCATCAGCATTAAGATGGTACTGAAAACCATGGGAGGAGATCAGAGCACCAATGGATTGTGTGTAAAGAGAGAAAAGAAGAGCTTCCAAGACAGAGCCCTGAGATTTACTGACTGAAGGCAGTTTAACAATAGAGGAGAATCTGCCAGCAAATATAGTAACATAGTAAATGACCAGTATGGTCTATCTAGTCTGCCCAGCAAGATGGCAAGAATAGGTGCACCTGCCGCTCCGTGCAGGTCACCCCTTCCCATGTCTTTGTTTAGGGGTGAACCCACCGCTCTGTGTAGGGTACCCCTGTTTGAGAAATTAGTTAAGTTTATTTTGATTTTATCCTGTTGCCTTAGAGCAGGGGTTCTCAAACCTGTCCTCGGGACACATCTAGCCAGTTGGGTTTTCAGGATAACCACAATGAATATGCATGGAGAGATTTGCATATAATGGAGGCAGTGTATGCAAATCTCTCTCATACATATTCATTGTGGTTGTCCTGAAAACACGACTGGCTGGGTAGGTCCCGAGGACAGGATTGAGTACACCTGCCTTAGAGGGATCTACTGTGTCTGTCCCATGCCATTTTGAATTCTGTCACTGTATTTGCCCCCACCACTTCCATCGGGAGGGCATTCCAAGCATCCACTACCCTTTCAGTAAAAAAGTATTTCCTGACATTGCCTTTCAATTTACCCCCTTGCAGCTTCATGTTATGCCCTCTAGTTTTACAGTTTCCCCGTCTTTGGAAGAGGTTTGTTTGTTCATTAATACTCTTTTAAGTATTTAAGGTCTGAATCATATCTCCCCTATCCCTCCTCTCCTCCAGAGTGTGCATATTTAGGTCTTAAAGTCTTTTCTCATAAGGCTTCTGACGCAGGCGCCAAATCATTTTGATCGCCATCCTCTGAACTGTTTCCAGTCTTTTTTCTTCCTTTGCGAGATATGGTCTCCAAAATGGAACTCCAAGTGAGGCCTCACTAGTGACTTATACAGTGGCATTAGTACCTCTTCCTTTCTGTTGGTAATTCCTCTTTGTATGCAACCCAACATCCTCCTGGCTTTTGCCACTGCCTTGTCACACTGTTTTGCCACCTTGAGATCCTCAGAAATAATCAAGGTCCTTCTCCTGGTCCATGCATACAAACCTCTCGCCCCCTATCGCATACATTTCCCTTGGATTTCTGCTTCCCAAGAGCATGACACTGCACTTCTTCGCATTAAATCTTAACTGCCAAGCATTAGACCATTCTTCCAGCTTTTGTAGATCTTTCCTCATGTTATCCACTCCCTCAAGGGAGTCCACTCTGTTGCATATTTTTGTGTCATCTGCAAAAAGACAGACTTTTCCATTGAGTCCTTCAGCAATATCACTCACAAATACATTGAGCAGTCCCAGGACCGAACCTGCTAATCACCCTCCTTTCATCCAAGTGAGCTCCACTTACCATCGCCTTCTGATGTCTGTCAGTCAACCAGTTTCTGATACAGTTTTCCACCTTGGGACCCATCCCCAAACTATTGAGTTTATTGATAAGCCTCCTATGAGGAGCAGTATCAAAGGCTTTGCTGAAATTGAGGTAGATGACATCCATCGCATGCCCCTGATCTAGTTCTCTGGTCACCCAGTCAAAGAACTCAATCAGATTTGTTTGGCAAGATCGTCCTTTGGTAAAACCATGTTGCCGTGGGTCATGCAACCTGTTTGTTTTGAGAAAGTCCACTATTCGCTCTTTCAGGAGCACCTTCATTACTTTTCCTGCCACCGAGGTAATGCTCACGGGCCTGTAGTTTGTCACTTCTTCCCTGTCACCACTTTTATGAAGAGGTACCACATCCGCCCTTCTCCAGTCCTGAGGAACTTCTCCTGTTTCCAAGGAACTGTTAAATACATCCTTTAATGGCCCTGGAAGAACCTCTGAGCTCTTTCAGTATCCTGGGATGTATCCCATCCGGTCCCAGGGCCTTGTCCACTTTCAGTTTTGCAAGTTGTTCTAACACATCATCTGTGAATGGTGTGGTATCTACTTCATTCCCATTTTTATATTTGGGAGTCACAGGTGGTCCTTCTCCAGGATTTTCTTTAGTAAAAACCAAGCAGAAGTATTTGATCAACATTTTTGCTTTTTCAATGTCACTTTCCACGAGTCTGTCCTAGCACTTCTGAGTCCTGCAATTCCACCTCTGATTTTCCTCCTCTCCCGAATATACCTGAAGAAAGATTTGTCGCCACACTTCACATCTTTAGCCATCTTTTCCTTTGCCTTTGATTTTGCTTTCTTTATGTCTCTTTTTGTCTCTTTTAGTTTGATCCTGTATTCCTTTCTGTGTTCCTCTGTTTGCAAGCTTTTGAATTTTGTGAAAGCTGTGTGTTTTTGCCTTTATTTGAGCAGCCACTTCTTTGGAGAACCAAATACTGCAGATTTCCTTTTCATCTTGTTTTTATTTACTTTCCTTACATATTATCTGTTGCCCCTTTTATTGCCACCTTTAGTTTAGCCCATTGCAATTCCACTTCCTTTATCCCCTCCAAACCTGCCAACTCCTCCTTCAGGTACTTGGCCATTTTACTGAAGTAAGTGTTTTTGAAGTCTAGGACTTTGAGCTTGTTATGATTGGACTGCACCTTGGCTTTTATCTCAGACCACACTGTGTGATGATCGCTGCTGCTCACAGGGGCACCCACCCAGACATTCGACATGCTATCTCTGTTGGTGAGCACTAAATCCAGCATTGAGCGTTCCCTGGTTGGTTCCATCACCATTTGTCTAAGTAACGCATCTTGGAAAGCATCCACAATTGTTTAACTTTCCAGATTTGCAGAAGGAGTCCTCCAAGCCACATCTAATGCAATGTGTGCCTTTGAGTCAGTGCTGACTTCTAATGCCCCAGCAGCTCTTTTCTGGCAGTGTGACCAGAAGTAGATTCCCAGGTCTTTCTTCTGAGACAATGGAGGGTTAAGTGATTTGCCCAAGGCCACAAGGAGTACTAGTGGGAATCAAACCCTAATCTCTTCTTAACAAGAAAGTGCTGTAACCACTAGGCTACTCCTCCCCTCCTGGTTCTTCCAGAATATACCGCAAATGTGCAATGGGAGAGATGAAAAGAAAACCAGGTCAGAACGGAGCCCCTAAATCCAAGCAAGAACGGGATATCGAGGTGGTGATCAACAGTGTCAAAAACAGCAGAAAGGTAAAGAAGAATGAGGATCAAATATAGGTCCTTGGATTTGGCAAGGGAGAGGTCATGAGAGCCTTTGTCAAGAGCTGTTCCTGTAGAATGTAGAGAATAAAAGCCAGATTTCAGTGGATCTAGAAGGGCTTGAGAGGAAAGAAAATCAAAACAGCAGTGGTGAACTGCACATTCAGGTAGTTCAGAAGCAAAAGGGAGGAGGGAGGTGGGCCGATAATTAAGACAGGGTAGGGTCTAGTGAAGTTTTTTTGAGAAGAGGTATAACCATAGCAGGAACATTTGCAATGAAAAGCAATAGGTTGAGATATGACTGATTGAATGAGATTGACATCTGAAGAGATAGAGCTTAGTAGATGGGTGGGAATGGTATCAGAGAAGCAGGTGGTGAGTTTGGAAGAGAAGAGAAAATATGTGTTTTCCTCCTCAGTGATTTTAGAAAATGAAGAAAGATTGAGGGAAGGATTTGGGAGTGAAGAGGTGGAAGAAGGGATGAGAGAACTCATGACTAGCCTTGTGGACTAGTTTTTTTTTTTTTAATCTGTTTATTAATACACACACATCGCATTACATACCAGAACAAACAACCAATACATAACACATCACCCAGTGAGGTGAACTCTTATCCTCTGCCGGGGAGATCGCTCAGCTCTTGAGTAATAACACGCTGTACTCCCCCCTTAGCCTCCTCCCCCTCCCACCCTATACTACCCCTTCAGGAGCTACTCGGCTCTCTGCCTCTCCTTACCCGGCTCCCCCATATCCCGAGGCCCTAAGGACCCTCCAGTAACCTTTTTGGGCTCTAATCTCCTCCTATCCCTCTCACAGAATTTCATTACGTAGCTAGGGTTGTAATGTTTCTATGTAAGGCTCCCATATCAGCCAAAAGGAAGACCACCTTGAGCTACTCCCCCTCGCTCCTCTTCTCTCAAAAAGCATCAATTGATGGAAGCTGTTACTCCATTCCCAGAAAGGCGGCATTGATTCTCTCCACCTATGAAGGCCCTTTACCCACCAGACAGGCCTTCCTCACCAAAATGCGCTCCCATCTTCCTTTAGGGTGGAGTGGTCCAAGTTGATCCAAGACTACTAAAGCCCCTGACCACGCGACCTGTTGCCGGAGCAGGCTACCTAGATATGCACTGATCCGTGCCCAATAGCACTGAATTGTCGGACAACTCCACCACATATGACCAAAATCTGCCATGGGACTGGAACATTTCGGACAACTACCGTCCAACGTGAGATGACTCCGCAGAGCCCTCCTTGGAGAAAAATGTGCATGAATAATGCATTTGAACTGCACCTCTCTCCAACGCGCCCCCTCTACCAAGCCTGCGATACGGCATAGGGCTCTACCCACTGACCCCGGGGCCATCCCCTGTCTGAGTTCCTCCGCCCACTTAGCCTCCTCCTTTGAGTAATCAGGACTCGCACGATATTGGTCTAACCTCTTCCTCAGACTAGAGATTGTTGGCAGTGACTCCCCACCCAGCGAGAAAAATTTCAGCAATTGCGCATACTGGTCTCCCATCAGCTCTCTCGTAGAGAGAAAAGCCACATAATGGGAAAGCTGTGCATAAGCAAAGTAATGACCACTACTCACCCCGTATTCCCTACCTAAAACCCCAAGGGATTTACATTTCCCCTCGAGATCCACTACATGCCCCAGCGTTCTAATACCCAATCGCTACCACACCCAAAAGACAGCCGTTTCCGAGCCTGGCATAAAAGTTACATTACCCTGCAATGGCAGCCAACTGGATACAGCCGGCAACTTCCCCCAATATCTATTCAGCTGTTGCCATGTAAGCTGCACTGGCTACATTAACCCACTCCCGCCCACCCCCTTCTGGAGCAGAGAAGACTCCAAGTGTAAGACCGTCAACAATGTCTGTGGTGCTACCATCGCTTCTTCTAACGCCCTAGGAGTGTATATCTCCGTCCCTCCCAGCCAATCCCCAATGTGTCGTGCCTGGCAAGCCAACGTGTATAGTCGCAGATTAGGGACGCCGATGCCCCCCTCCTCCAGCCCCCTTGTAAGCGGCTCAGCTGGATCCGAGCGTGGGCCCCTTTCCACAAAAAAACCCGCATCTCCCTCTCCAACTTTCTCAAATCCTTCTTCAGTAACCAGACTGGGAGGGTTTGCAACCAATATAACACTCGGGGCAAAACTACCATCCCCAATGCCACCGCTCTATCCAGCAACGACAAAGGGAGTAAACTCCACGCCTGTATCTGTGTACAGAGTTTGAAAAGAACTCTCTTAAAATTCCGCTTATATAAGTCCATCGGATTCTGAGTCATGAGAATCCATAAATAACGGAAGCAGTCAGCTGCCTATTTAAGCAGAAAGGAGCCCCCCCCCAACTCCCCTGGAGTTCACCTGACACATCTGAAGCTTCAGATTTTTCCCTGTTAATTTTCAATCCGGCAAAACTTCCAAATCTCTCCAACTCCTCTAGCAATCGGGGTAGTGACTGTTGCGGGGAAAGCAGATGTACCAACATGTCATCAGCAAATGCGGCCATTATGAACCCCTGGTTCCCAATCTGCACCCCCTGTATCTCTTGGGAAGCCTCTATTGCCCACACCAGCAGATCCAAAGTCAATACAAATAGCAAAAGGGAGAGCGGGCATCCCTGACGAGTGCCCCTCTTCAAGGCAAATGGTTCAGACATTACTCCATTACACAACATCCCCGCCGTGGGGTTTGTGTATAATACCTCCACCATTCTACAGGAGTCGTCTCCCAGGCCATACCTTGGCAAGAGATACTGCAAGTACTGCCAACTCACCCGATCAATGGCTTTCTCAGCATGAAAGCTAACTACCAACGATTGAAGTTGTTTCCCCCCAACCCCTCCAGTGATGCTAAGATTTTCCACAAGTTTCGCACTGCATACCTGCCCCTCACAAACGCACTTGTGCTCCGTGAATTAACTCCTCCAAAAACGACGCCAACCGCTCAGTTAAGATCCTAGAATGTACCTTCCAGTCATAATTTAGCAGTGATATGGGCCTATATGAGGCCACTTGAAGCGGGTCTTTTCCTGGCTTAGGTATCAAAATAATATGTGCATGATTCCCCCCCCCAACGAACATGGCCTTGTTCCACTCTCCTGTGGTATACCACAAGCATGGCCGGCGCCACTAGGTCACTCAATAGCTTATAAAACTTCGCCCCATAGCCATCAGCTCTGGGCAATTTGTAGCAGCTAGCCTTCTGAATGACCTGCTGCACTTCTTCTAAAGTTATGGACCCATCTAGTTGGGCTCTCTGCTCCTCCCCGAGCTGTGGCAGTTTTAACGCCCTAAAATAGTCCTCCATGTGAGCCCTCTCTCCCCCCTCTGCAGAGTATAACATCTGATAAAAGGCGCAAAATATTTGGGCTATTGCTCTGCTCTCTTTGTGCAAGGTACCGTGGTCATCTCTCAAGGCTGCCACCACTCTAGATCCCCTACTCCCCTGAAGACACCGCGCCAACAGTTTTCCTGGCCTATCCCCAAATCTATAGAGCTGGTACCGATAATATAGAAAGGATTTCTTTGCTCTGCTATGGAGCAGCTCATCAAGAACCGTTTGTGTCTCCTGCACTGGGACAGTTCGCGCATCTCCGCCTTTCTCTCACCAACTGCTGCTCCAGACGAACAATCTGCTCAGAGGCCAAATGCCTTTTCCGCATCGCGTACCCAATGATGTCTCCTTTCAGCACCACTTTAGCCGTTTCCCAGTATAACTCCGGGTCACTTTGATGCTCCTGGTTATAAAGCGCAAAGTCCTGCCATTTCTGTTTCAAATAAAGGTGGAAAGCCGAAGCCTTATATAACTCCAGCGGAAATCTCCACAATCTCGTCCACACACTACTCCCCTGCCATTCTAGGTCTATCAAATGAGGGCATGATCTGAAATCTCTATCGGGCCTATCTGTGCATCGGAAACATGGGCAAAAATCTTTCAGAAGTCAAAATATAGTCTATGCATGCACTGGACCCATGTGCCCGTGACTGATGGGTAAAATCTCTATCCATCGGGTATAACAGGCGCCACAGGTCTATCGCCCCTAGCCTCCGGCGTAGCCCAAGCAACGTTTTAGTGGTTTGCGCCGGTCTGCTATCCCCCCCCTCTCGTCATATCCAACTCCACATCCATCACCCCATTAAAATCCCCACCCAGAATCAAAGGGGCCTCTGGTAGCGGTTCCACTCGGGATGCCATCCTCTTATATAGTGCCCTATCCAGGTTGTTTGGGCTATAAAGATTCCCCACTACAATAGGCGTCCCCTCCATATGTCCATACACTAGTACATATCTACCGTTGGGGTCATGATATTCCTGCTCCATCACAAATCACACTCGTTGGTGGATCAAGATGACCACCCTTGCCCCACCCAGTCTCTCTGTAACTTCTGGTGCTCTGTCTCTGTCTGGTGGGTTTCCTGCAGCATAGCAATATCACATTTCTGCCTGGCTAACGCCTTCAACACTTTGTATCTCTTAATTGGAGACCCTATCCCACATACATTCCATGAAATGATCTTCAGGGGGGTAGGTCTATTTCAGGCTCTGAACTCTCAGTACACATCATTACCCCCGAGAAGGCCCCCCCAGCCTGAAGCCCTCCCTGTAGCTCTCGCTTCTGTTGAATTAAGTTCCTGTCTCGCCCCTCCTGGTTCTCCATCCCCCTTCCCACTCTTCCCTTTTGTAGCCCCACCCCTCCTCTCTCTTCCCTGCCCTCTCCCCCCTCCTCCCCCTCCCCTTCCCCTTCTTCCTTACCCCTTTCCTCCAGTTCTATGAAGTCACCCAGATGTGCAAGTGGCCCCCCTCCTCCTTCCTTGCCCCTTCACCAAAACCCCCACTCCTACTACCAGCTTTACTAGCCCCCTTAAACTACCCCTTTTACCATACATAACATTCCATGAACGATGCACTCTCAAACAAGCAATCTTAACTGATTAACATTTCTAGGGCTTTTTAACCAACCGTCATAATCCAGGGTCACAGGAGAATCCAGCCCCCAGAGTTAAGCTTTTCTCCATGTGCTTAGACAACTGTCCCACATGCAGCTCCCCTTTGTAGATTGTTCCTCTTCTTCTCAGCTCCCTCATGTCGCCATCTCTGAATTAGTGGTGCAATCCCCCAGCGACGTTGTTTCTCGCCGCGTCACTTCTTCCACGTATGGGGCTGCTGCCATGGCTGATTCAAAGGCTCGGCGCCTACCGTCGTGTGTCACAAGCAGGCAGGCAGGATACTGTACCACAAAGGGAATATTTCGTCAATCAATTTTTGACACAATGGTCCATAGGTCTGCCTGCGCAGGCCCAGGGCAACAGGATAATCCTGCACAATCCGCAGCTTGACATTGTCCTGCACCATCGGTCCCTGCTCTCGTGCGGCCCGCAGCACTGCCGCCTCCTGCAGGAATCGCAGGAACCTTGCCAGTACCACACGCGGTCGGCCATCTTTAGGCTGTCTGGGCCCCACTCTGTGTGCTGTCTCGATTTGGACTGGGTCCCCTTCTGTTCCACTCTCCAATAGCTTCCTCACCAACGTCTCCAGGTAGGACTTTAAATCGCGGTCCAAAATGCTTTCTGGGATGCCCAAGAAGCGCAGGTTGTTGCATCAGGACCTGTTCTCAAGGTCATCCAACTTTGGCCTCCTGTGCCCGCATAGCAGTTCTCATACGGCCTACTTCTTGCTGGAGCTCCGCCACACTCCCCTCCATCCTCTCAATGCGGGTCTCGGCCTCCAACACCCGGCTGCCCAAGGTTCCCAGAGAGGATTGAAGCAAGTCCATCTTTCCGTTCAGGACATCAAACTGGATGGAGAGTGCTCCCACTACCGCCGTCACGATCTCCTCCACTAGCTCCGGCACTGCCTGTGATTGGGGCTTCATTGGTGTCTCTGCCATTTTCGGCTGCACCATGCTTCTCTCCTTCTCCCGGTGTCCCGCTTTTACTGCCGTCGCCATCGCTTCCGCCTCTACTTTCACCCACGGCTTCTTCTCTGCTTTATCACCGCCAGGTATCTGCGTTAATAAAAGATAGAAATTGGCACTTTTATCGGCGAAATGAGGGGGTTGGGGCCCAGAGCTCGAGCGGCACCCGACCGCTCAGCTCATCACATCACGTGACTCTATCAGCCTTGTGGACTTTATCATGGAAATAGCCAAAGTCTAGGAAATAAATGAAGGAGGGGTCAGGGTGGAACACTTTGAGAAGAGAGTTGAGTGTTGCAAAGAGATGGTGAGAGCCAGAGTCAAGTCAGATGGGTATAGTACTCTTGCTTGGTGAGTGTTACGGCAGATTTTCTAAAAGCTAGCATGAATTTGAAATGTAGGAAGCCCTGTGCTGAGTGGGCACAGGATTTAGAGGACTGCCAAGGCTGAGGTACAGTATGCTTCACCGGGCATGGAATGGGAGGAGCAAGAGCATCCAGAACGGAGGAGAGTATAGTGTTTGTTTATTTAAACTCGCTATACTCCTCTATGCCACATGGTACCAGAGCGGTTTACAGTCTAGAAACTGCTACTGCTACTACAGATCATTTGTATAGCGCTACAGGGCATATGCAGCGCTGCACAGACACATGTAAAAGATGGTCCCTGCTAATCAGAGTTTATAATCTAGTCAAGATGGACAACAGAGTAGGTGTAGACAGGGATACATCTAGGGGGAATGGTAAGGAAACACAAGGGAGATTAGGCAGATCAGGATCCAAAAGCAGCAACAAAGAGGTGAGTTTTTAGTCTGGATTTGAAAAGGGCCAGAGAACATAAGAACATAAGATATGCCATACTGGGTCAGACCAAGGTCCATCAAGCCCAGTATCCTGTTTCCAAGAGCGGCCAATCTAGGTCATACGTACCTAGCAGTTTCCCCAAAAGACACAGGTTCCACAATGCTTGTACTGGGTCAAGCATTGATATCCTGGGTGCCTTCTTAATAATGGTGCACTTATAGGTCAGCAGGAGAGGTTTGAACTGGATGCGGAAACAGATAGGGAGCCAGTGAAGTGACTTGAGAAGAGGGGTTATATCCAACACATAAGAAAGGAACTGCAATAAAATGCAGGAAAGGGAGAGAAAGAAAAGAGTAGAGAACAAATTGCCAGGTAGCCTGCATCTGCTTCATCTCCTCATGATGGCCTCTGAAAGGCCAAGCTAAAGAAATGGGTCTTCAGCAAAGCCTTATTCTTGAGAGAGGAAGGTACTGCCTCATCAACGGATGACGTAGTGGAGGAAAGAGGTGATGAGACAGCAGTGGAGAGAACTAAATAACTGATTAGTATAAAGATTCCTAAACATGTTGATGATTGGATGAGACTGAGGTGAGGGGGGGGGGGGGTGATTAAGAGTGAAAGTTAGCAGATGATGATTGGATAAATGAAGAACTGAGGTGGAGATGTTTGAGGACAAACAGTTGAAGAAAAAGACAAAGTCAAGGCAGTGGTCATGCTGGTGAGTAGGGGCAGTAGATCACAGCTGGAGTTTGAATGAGGATGGCCCTGACTTGACAGGAAGAACTGAGAACATCATCTGTGCACCTAACTACTTCACCTTTTCTTCCAGAGCCACAAAGTCACTTTTTATATGTTCAGGTTGGAACCTAGCAGTATCATTTTGGGCCAACATGGATGAGCAGCATCTGATAATAGTCTGTAGGTGTGAGGAGTCTTGGCAAACTCTGTAATGCCTCGGCTCTTTACACCCGGGACATTTTGTGTGGACAGCAAATAGATGCCTCTGTACTCCTCAGAAGTGAGTCACTAACCATCACACTACCCTTTCCTAGTGGTTGCTACTCCTATAGCTTTGGGGTTTTTGAAATCTAATACCTCTTGTTCCTGGGATGATGATACCTCTTCCACTTCTAGGACTGCATACTGGTTCCTCTGTTCTAGGGAAGGTGGAGTCAGAATGCTTGAGTCTGCAGGATCTAGTGATCTGAGTCTATCATCTTTTCCTACAGTGTCTTCTTCCCTTCTGCTGGAGATCTTAGATGCTTCTAAGAGCATTTTATCAATGTACCCCTTGTTGTCACAAATGCTTCTTAGCTTCACCACCATCTTTCTCAGTTCCTCAACTTGTTTCCTGAGAGATTCAACCTGCAGGCATCTTGCACATTGATAAAAATAAATAAATAAACAAACAAGCAAACCCAAAACACTCCCACTGCATTTACTCATCTGCTACCAGTAGCCGCCCTCCCACCTAGCCCGGGAACAGGAAAGACTTCAATGACTTATGAAAGCGCCCCCTGTCCGATTCTTGTCTCAGCTCCCAAGGGAGCTTATTCCACCACATAGGTGCAGTTGTCTTAAATGCCTGGTCCTCCATTTCTGCAGTCTCAACTCTCAATAGTCAGGGATCACCAAAGGGCTTCCCTGACTGGACCTTAAGGCTCAGGTTGGCTGATACCATTGCAACACACTCTGTAAATAATTTGTCCCTTCTTCCCTCAAGATTTTAAACGCGAGAATTATCAGTTTAAATGAACAGTGCTCAAGAATTTGGAGCCAATGAAGTTTCCTCAGTACATCTGCCAGAGTCTCTCTCTGGCCAAAACCTGACAATACCCGCACAGCCACATTTTGGACCACCTGCAATCTCTACATCAAATAATTGGGCAGGCTCAGGAGGTTGCATAGTCCGACACCGAGATCACCAAAGCCTGCATCTTTGGCAACACAATATTTCCCAGTCATTCTAATGCAGTGGGAGTTTTGGATTCTGTTGGAAGACATGAGAAAAAAAAAAAGACTTGTCCTTAGCTGTCTTGCCAATAAAAATAATAAAAAAAAAACCCTAGCCTTTTTTTTTTTTTTTGTAAAAACTGAGGAGTTGCCTAATGGTTAGAGCACTGGTTTGGTAACCAAGAGACCAGGGTTTGATTCCCACTGGTATTCCTTGTAGCCTTGGGCTAGTCACTCAACCCTCCGTTGTCTCGAAGAAAGGTCTGGCAATCTGCTGCCAGTCACACTGCCAAGAAAACCCAGGAGCTGCTGGAGAAAATCCAGGAGTCAATATTGACTTGAGCACACATTATATTTGCAATACACTGAACAGAAGTATTCCTCCTTATTTGCTCAACTGTTTTTAGAGTTTGCAGTACTTTACCTTATCTTCTCAGATTAAAAAATGTGTGTGTTTATCTGGGGTATGTAGTATAGTGTGTTCCCTTTTCAGAATTATCTTAAGGATTTATTAACATAGATTTCACGTGTCTATCTTATTGTTTTCTTTCCATAGAGGGCCTACATTTGACCTATTTCCTTAACCCCATAATTTGCCTACTTCAAAATAAAACTGTCTAATCTAGCTCTTTATTTTAGGGCTTTAATCAACATAGGAAGATTCTGCACTGGGGTGAGTGGGAGCGGGGGTATTAAGGGAAGGATCTAATATCTCAGCAGTGCAGTGGATTAGCTGCCTTCTCCTAGGACAAGTAGGATGAGTCAGCCATACTTGGTGACATCATCCGATGGCACCGAGACGGAAGTACTCTCCATAGCTCAGAAGGGCTTTTGCCCTTCTGAGTATGAGCCAACTGGCCCCACCCCCCCGGCCCGCCCCTAGCTAGCCAGTTTCTCTTCTTCCGCCTTGCCAGCAAGACAGACACTCTCCAACTGAATTACCAATTACTGACTTATTCGTAGAAAAACAGGAATTTACTTACTTTAACATATCTCTAGTGCTATGTCTCTTAGGCTTCTTGTTTTCAGATTGGTTCCAGTACTGCTGGGCTCGCAGCCTGCAGCGGATGGGTACGATCCCCCAGGCGGATGCTGCTGCTGGAAGACTGCCATGTGGAATTAAGGCGATTAAAGACCCTCTGATGCTGCCTCTGCAGCCGCTACTGCTCGGGATGTGCCTCAGGGCCTCCATCCCCAGTCGCAAGCTCAACGTCCATCCCAGCTCCAACGGCATCTTTATGCTTCCGGAGCTCCCGGGACACCGTCCTGTTGTACACAGCCTTGCCTCAGGGCCTCCATCCCCAGGTATGAGCTCAAGGGCCAATCCAGTTCCAACAGCATTGACTCTACCTCTGAAGCGCTCGTGACACCGTCCTCCCTACCCTTGGAGTTCCTGCCCACTGCCATTATCAAGGAGGGGAGTTCAACATCTCAAACTCCGTCCCACGGCGCAATTGGCTGGCGCCACGCCAAACTTCGGCCCTCCATCGGCTGCAACCACTACAAACTCCGGCCTCACGTTGCCATTGCCTGGCACCATGGCAACCGGCGAATCCTCTTATCCGTGCCGATGCAGGAGCTCCTTATTGACTTCAGACGAGAGGAGGCACAGTCCATCATCCGTGCATGCAGCAGACTGCTAACCACTGACGGAAGACAGTGGCACCAGAGAGGCCTTCTCCACTTCATCAAACCAAGCCTCCACGGATCACCACCAGCTTCGCGATGCCTCTTTGCATCGTCAGCATGGGCCTCGGTGCTGAGATGCCTTCTGCCTTCGAACAGGCAGGAAGTGAGGTCACCTCTACTCCGCCCCCGAACGCCTTAACCTTTCACCAGGACAACCGGGAGCAATGATGGACAGAGGTAGATCTCTGTGCCATCACGGTGGAAGGTGAGGTCAGCCTACAGCTCGCCCCCTGGCCACCATAACCTGATCATCCGGGAACAACGCTGAACAGCCGACAAGGAGGTACTTCAGAGTCCACCATCTTCTTTCTCCCGGCACCGGAACCGCCCAAGGAGAACACGTGGTGTGACAACTGAGTCCCAGCTCTATGTAACATAGCGCTATTAAGCGCGATCCACGTCAGGATCGATGCACCAGTGCGGCCACGACTGGAAAGACCCTTGACCCTGGGCATTTTTCCCTCTGTGTGAAGTGGCTCTGTACGGAGGGAGGAGTAGCCTAGTGGTTGGGACAAATTGCAACTCTGCTAAGGGCTCGGTGCGCGTGTGGTGTGTGTCCGACCCGTCTTCTGAGTCAGCTAAGGGAAGCCCTACATCAGACTCAGCCTGAGCGATGGTTCATAATGCACCGTCCCTGCCTTCTAATCCCTGGTTGTGGCCTTCCAGCCAGTGGTTGGTACAAAGCCTCCATAGGCAAGGCCCCAGGGCTTCAGTCACACTGGTCTGTTCCACCTCAGGGAAGGGGAGCCCCCTCTGCTCCTAGGATTAGAAACGCCATTGGTCCAGGTCAAGGTACTGACAACAGTGTGGTGCAGTACACACAGCAGTATGTCCTGGAGCAGAAAGTCACAGGTTCAGGTCCCAGCTGTGGACCTTGCAGAACATGTCCGGCCAGCACCTGCTGGTCCTTCCGCCAACTTCAGCCTCCAACAGTGAAAATCATTACCTCAGAAAGTGCTCACTACCAGCAAGTGCCAACCCCTAGGGACTACTGGTTTGAGGTATCATCCAGCTGGATCGGCAGACCATGAACAGGTCACTGTCCCCTCCAGTGATCGGCCGCACTATCCTATGCCCTATCACAGTCCTCTCCAGCAGTAGGTCTTCCAGGACCGTGCGCTAAGACCGGTAGGCAATATGGTACATGTCATACCCATGCTGGTGTGAGGCAGCAGGACGCAGGAGCTTTGCCCCCGGTACTGCTCCATCGCCACATCAGGTACAACCACCTGAGTCTCACTTCATCCCGCATAGCAGCCCAACTGTGTTACCATGCACCAGGATGACACATCTCCATTACCCGAGTGGAGGAGTAGCCTAGTGATTAGTACATCATCCCAACACCAAAGAGATCTGGGTTCAACTCCAACAGGTTGACCTTTGGGCTGGTCACCTCTCTCCCTGGAAGTGGAAGCACAGTGGTACACCCTGTTCATGTTCTGCCAATGGACCAAGTGTCCAATGGACCAAGTGTCTTAACCATGTCCCTGTGCTAACACGGTAGGCAAAAGAGCACATATACACCAACCTGTTCGTATCACAAATGATTGGAAGGCCGGGTTTTCCCCCCTGGATCCGGCTTCCCCTAAAGAACCTCTGCCGGCCTGGCTTACTTCAAACCCTGCAGATTTGATTCGCACAACTGGAAGGGGAGCGTAGCGCAACAGCAAGACTGGTCAGGCCACAGTCCATGATGTCCATTGTCCTATTACACACCAAGAAACAGCAAACTACCACGTGGGCAACAGGAACCAGTCAGAAACCGTGGCAGGAGGTTCAAACGTAACCTTTATTGATCCACGGATAAGGTGCGCCAAACCCAACACAGGCCGTGTTTCGTACACCACTTCCTCAGGGGTTATAGGCTCACTACAAAATATACATACATGTAAAACCAACAGCAAACAGAAATTGTTGTGTAAACATGAATACAAAAAGACAAATCATGTTATACCACATTAAATAAAATAACTGAGATAAATCATTAAAAAATATTAAAATGAACTATAGAAAATAATTAAAAAACTTTAATAATAATAAACAATTAACAATAAATTAATTAAAAATTAATTAAAAACATGTAAACACTCATAATGCGATAACTCACTTAATAAAAATATAAAAAATTTCCACATTAAGAATATATATAGTAGTATTAATAATAACGATAATAACGACAATAAAAATGAAATATAATCATAAAACAACTTTAAAAAATAGATGTATCAACTATGTATATATATTTTTTCATAAGGCCTTTCTTAATTATAACCACAAGAACAAAAGAAAACGGAGAAAAACGGAGAAAAGGAGGACTTAAGGAACAAAATGATATAAATTGTTAATGCCAATGTCCAAAATAAAACTAAAAATAAAGATTAAAAAATATATATAAGAATTAAAATAAAAATAAAAATTAAACAAATATGTAAAAAATAACTTAAAAATAATTAAGATAATAAATAAATAAATACAAATATAAAAAATATTTATAAAAAATAATAAATATATATGCATATATACAATAAATATACAATAAAATTATATTATAAAAAAACAAAAACAAAATAACACAATAGGAAATTGTATAAACATAAAAACAGAAGTTATTAAATATTACTAAAATAAAATTTAGCATAACCCTAAAAATTAAAAAAGTTTAAAATAATAATACAACCTACCACTGCACCAAGCCAATTTCAGAAAAAACCTTTTGCTGAGCAGAGGCACGGATCCCACCTGCCTCTGGTGCGCGATGCACTTATGATTGTATGTGAAAAAAACTAAACAAATAAATAAATAAAATCAATAAATAATTTAGACATTGGCAAAGATAACAAAGAATAAAATTTATCTTTCAGAGGAATCATAAACATGAGGAGCATCATAACATTGGGAGAGACCAGTGTTCCACTAACTAAATTATATACAAACCATTATGTGCTGTGATTCAAAAACCTATATTTTGATGTCCTTAAAAAACTGTGATTGTGAAATGAAAGGTGTAAAATGTGTCCTAATTTAATGCTGTACTAATTTTCTAAATTTGAACCAAAAACGGAGGTTTTACCAAAACGACTTATTTTAAATCATGCAAAGCGCTATTGGCATGTCGCCAGCACTGTAAAACCCAAAACCAAATAGGAGGAGAAGAAAATAATAAAAAGTTCGTCATCCTTATACTATATTTATTGAAGGCTAACTTATATTAATATTGTTGGCACTAAGTACTACTATATGTGTAAATTGACTTCTGCTGTGAAGAGTACACAAGACCGTGAAATTAAAGGCGAAGTGCAATAAAAAACAGATGAATGTCAGAAGCCAACTGCTCTCGTACATTTCTCAAATATTCAGGCAAAACAAAATGTTAAACCTGCTCAATGTTGTAGAATCCTTGTTCTTACGACTAAGTACTACTAGAATGAAAATATGTATGAAATTGACTTCTACTGTAAAGAATACAGGACCATGAAAACAACCGCGGGGTGCAGTAAAAAACAAGTAAAAGTCAGAAGCCAAATGCTCTCATATATTTCTCAAATATTCAAGCAGAACAAAATGTTAAACCTGCTCAAACTGGTAGAATCATTCTTTTTGCGACAAGAAGAAAATGAAGAGAAAATATGAGTTTGATGAAAATCAAAAACTGTGTATACCGGAGACAAGAAGTGACTGACCGCCATCTACTTATAGCATAATTATAGATGTTAATGAAAACGTTTGCTTGCCCCGTATACCCGTTGTTCGTAGGGAAACAGTGAGAATCAAAAAACACTCTTGAACAAATGTAGGATACCCCTGTAACCCATAAAAATGCCGCATCTGATAAAAATTATCCAACCTGAGAATCACTCAATACCGCCGTGAAACGGGCACCACGCGCTAAAATTGACATCGCCATCAACTGCACATACGTGCTTCTTTTAAAGCGCCGTTTTTGGCGGGAGACAAAGACATTCAAAACCCAGACTGTCACCATATTAGAAGTACCGTTAAAACATTTTTGCTACAACAAATAGTATCTGAATTTCTTTGAAAAAAATTTTAAAAACGGAAGATGGCATGTGAATAACAATAACAGTAATAATGAAACATGAAATGATTAAAACTCACAAAAAATTTTTTACCGGAGACAGTGAGCGACGGACCGCCGCACACTAACATAGATGTAAATGTGAAATGAAACGCGTGCTAGCCACGTGTATATATTGTTTTTAAGAGACCAAACAAAATCTATAACGCATTAACAAATGTGAGACACCCCTGTAGTCCCTAAGAACATACCACATGTGATAGATGATCCGAACTTGAAAATCACTTGATACCACCATGAAGCCAGGCACCTCGCACTGATTATAGCATCGCAGTCAACTGCACATGCGTGCTCCTTTTAAAGCGCTATTTTTGGCGGGAAGAAGGCATTTAAAATCCAACCTGTCGGCTCTTTGTTGTTTAAGAAATTTGTGCTGCCACAGAAAATGTTAGTTTCTAAAATCAGGGGATGACATATGAATAAAAATATAAATATAAATAATAATATTATGGAACCCAGCACTGATTATGGCATTGCAGTCAACTGCACATACTGGTTTAAAAGCGCCATTTTTGGCGGGGAGAAGGCATTCAACACTCAACCTGTCAGGTCTTTTAAGAGATTTGTGCTGCCACAAAAAAATGTTGTAATTTCTGAAATCAGGGGATGACTTATAAATAAAATTATAAATAATAATATTATGGAACCCTAAAGACAACAACTAAAACAAAATGACTAATTCAATTATTAACTAATTAAAATATAATATAAATATACTTAAAAATTTTTTAATTAAATAATCAAAAATAAAAATTATTAAAAATAATAATAATAATAGTAATACTTAAAAGATATATTTAATGAAAATTACTTTATGAAAAACTGTTAAACCCAAACCGAAGATACGGGTCCATTGGATGTTCGAAGGTCTGTCAGACGTTGCTTGTTGGAAAATTTGAGGGAACAACACTATATACCTAACCCAACTTACAGAAACACCGATAAATCTTGATCCATGTTTAATCCATGTGGTACCATGGAATTTAGCAAGAAAATGTATTTTTGTTCTAACCGGGCTGTAGTTTTGACTAAATCTCCCCCTCTCCAGTTCAATTGTATCTTTTTCAAAACAAAAAATTTTATATCAGCCAAAGTGTGTCCCATATCTAGCCAATGCTGTACAATTGGTTTATCAGTTAATTTTCTTCGTACGCAACTTTTATGTTCCACTATACGTGTCCGTATGCAACGGTTGGTCCTGCCTACATAAAGTTTACCACAAGGGCACTGTATCACGTATATTACATTTGCTGTTGCACAGTTTGAAAAATCATTAATGTAAAACTTTTTTTGAGTACCTGGATGCATAAAAAACCCCCTTACGGGCAAAACATTAAGACATACCGAGCAGTGACCACACTGAAACTGGCCCTTAAATTTAGATAATCTCTTACGTTCGGTAAAAGCTGACGGAACCAATAGATTTTTAAGGTTAACATTTCTTTTGTGGGCGACAATGAGAGAGGTGTCACGAAAACCAGGGAGCGACTGGATAAGATGCCATTCTTTTTTGAGGATATGTACTATCCTCCGCGACTGTAAGGAATATAAAAGGGGGCAAACCAGTGTAGATTGTTGGGTAACCTTGCGTGTTTTAAGTAAATTGTCACACGGCTCTCTTCGTGCTCTCGTGTAGGCATCTTCAATGCAACGGGACGGATAGTGTCGTGTCTTAAAACGCTGGGACAAATCTTGCGCATGCCGTTCAAAGTCTTGTACAGTAGAGCATACTCTTTTGCCTCGAAGAAATTGCCCCACAGGTAAATTGGTCTTAAGAGAGGGATTGTGGAAACTTGTGTAGTGAAGAAATTGGTTCTTATCGGTAGGTTTTCTATACAACGTTGTGGTGAGCAAGCCTTCATCTTTTTGAACAAGGAGATCTAAGAATGGGATGCGTGAAGGGTCATATGTAAGCTGGAACCTAAGGTTGTTGTCTAGGCTATTAATCCAATCATTGAACTCTGAAAGCAAATTAACCGAGCCCTTCCATAGAACAAAGATATCGTCAATGTACCTGATCCAGAGCAATACCTCATTTTTAAATGGGTGTTGCCTCAAAAAATCTTTTTCAAACTGATACATGTAGAGATTGGCGATATCAGGAGCCATGGAGGACCCCATGGCTACCCCCTTTATCTGCTGATAAAAAAGATCTCGGAAACAAAAATAATTTTTACACATCGCTAGTTCAGCAAGCAGTAGAAGAAAACTAGTAGGGATACGTTTGTGATCTTGTCTAACCATTAAAAAGTGCTCAATAACCTTTAAGGCCCCATCTTGTGGGATATTTGTGTACAATGATTCCACATCTAGTGTGACCAAAAACACGTCATCTCCCAGACCACTAAAGGAGGAGAAAATCTCTATAGCATGGGAGGAATCACGTATGTATGACTCCATTTGGATAACAAAGGGACGCAAAATGACATCAATTAACTTCGAAAGCGGTTCCAAAAGAGAACCTATTGCTGACACAATAGGTCTACCAGGAGGTTTTTCTAAAGATTTATGTATTTTCGGGATAATGTATATTGTAGGGATCACTGGTTTATCCACTATGAGAAACTCTTTCTCTTTTTTGGTAATGTGCCCTACTTCATATGCGTTAAGAACCAAATTATCAATATAGCGTTTAAGTACTTCTGTGGGATCATCATCTAACCTCTGGTAGAATTTTCTGTCATTTAGTTGTCTATTAACCTCTTCCACATACATATCTTTATCCAAAACCACTATGGCGCCTCCTTTATCAGCCGGTTTTATAATTATAGTGGAATTTTCTTGTAAGGATTTAATGGCTCGTTTCTCGCCTACTGTTAGGTTATGGTATGGTAACTTCCTGTTCTCATCTTTTGCTTCTATTTGTTGCAAAACAACTCGTTCGAAAGCTTCAATAAGAGGGTCTGTTTGGAGGGGTGGAACCCATTTCGATTTCTTAGTAACGACAGATATATCTGCAGAAGGTATTGTTTGAGTACTGAAAAAATGCTGAATACGTATTTTCCTGAAAAATTTGTATAAATCTACACGTGTTTCAAATGGGTCGTATCGTTTAGTGGGAACAAATGATAAACCCTTATTTAAAACTGATACTTCATCTGTTGACAATTGGTATTTTGAAATATTGACCACTATATCATCTGTCAAAAGTCTCTCTCGTATGAGTAGTCCCTTCTCCACTGGCCTCTCCCTCGTCCGCGACCCCGCCCGCGGCCGCGACCTCTGTGAATAAAACCTGACTTGTTTGAATACAGATCCCGTCCTTGGTCTTGATTCGGAAGGGAGGGCAGGCGATTCCGGGAGGAATCCCGGCCGCCTCCCTTCCAAAGCTGGTTGATGTTCAAAAAATGTGTATTAGTATGGTTTTTCTTTTCTTTACATTTTCCTTTGGGTTGCTCACTTTTATCTCTTGGGTCGGAAGCATTAGAAGTAGAGGCCCTACTGTCATCTCCTGATTCACTTCTAATCCTTTTCTTCTTTTGCCCGACCGGGGAGCCCTCCTCTGGTACCTCTAAGGGATTATCTTTTTGGTCAAAAAATGTGGATTTTCTTTGGACCCAAACTCTATCATCTTCTACTCGTTTACACCAATGGTAAACATAGCCACTCTTATAGTCCTCCTCATCTCTCCGAAACTTCTCCATTTTCTTAAACTTCACATCCTTCCTAAATTGTACCATATTTTTGTCATGATCAACATAAATTTTATCGAATGAGTTATCACGTTTCTTTAGTTCATTCAATTTTTCGTCAAGTTCTGTCTTATGTAATTCAGATTTTCTATTTGCTGTAGTGATTAAAAGTATCATAAGGTCCAGTGAACATTTATTCAATATTGCATTCCAGCAATTAACAAATCCCTGTTCACTCTGATACAGGCCGGGGGCCTTATTCATCCTTAATCCTCGTGGGATTATCTTTGACTTACAACACTCAAGGAGATAGGCCGCATGTAATTCTTCCTTGACCATATTTTTTATATTTTTATTTATTTATTTATTTATTATCTTAATTATTTTTAAGTTATTTTTTACATATTTGTTTAATTTTAATTTTTATTTTAATTCTTATATATATTTTTTAATCTTTATTTTTAGTTTTATTTTGGACATTGGCATTAACAATTTATATCATTTTGTTCCTTAAGTCCTCCTTTTCTCCGTTTTTCTCCGTTTTCTTTTGTTCTTGTGGTTATAATTAAGAAAGGCCTTATGAAAAAAATATATATACATAGTTGATACATCTATTTTTTAAAGTTGTTTTATGATTATATTTCATTTTTATTGTCGTTATTATCGTTATTATTAATACTACTATATATATTCTTAATGTGGAAATTTTTTATATTTTTATTAAGTGAGTTATCGCATTATGAGTGTTTACATGTTTTTAATTAATTTTTAATTTATTTATTGTTATTTGTTTATTATTATTAAAGTTTTTTAATTATTTTCTATAGTTCATTTTAATATTTTTTAATGATTTATCTCAGTTATTTTATTTAATGTGGTATAACATGATTTGTCTTTTTGTATTCATGTTTACACAACAATTTCTGTTTGCTGTTGGTTTTACATGTATGTATATTTTGTAGTGAGCCTATAACCCCTGAGGAAGTGGTGTACGAAACACGGCCTATGTTGGGTTTGGCGCACCTTATCCGTGTATCAATAAAGGTTACGTTTGAACCTCCTGCCACGGTTTCTGACTGGTTCCCATTGTCCTATTACCTGCAGTGTTGCTTCACAAGAGGTATGCAGCTACTTAGGACGGGCCATTCATGGGCTATGTCAAGACTCCTGGGCCCGAACCTGGGCTATGTCAAGGCTTCCTTAATAGGGTCACCTTATGATGGAGGCCTCCATCCTCAGCACCTTGCTGACCCCTGACTGCTGCGCCATCCTTTTTACGCGACAGTCAACTTAACCATAGGGCACAACTGTGACATCTGTAGGTCAGGCCCCATAGAGGTAACCTCCCACTAGGGCTCTCATCACTGGAGACTTGCTTGAACAAGGGCCTCCTTCAGATAAAGGCGGCCTCCACCATGCAAAGATTCTTGGGGTTGATTCCACCTGCAACGAGGATCTGGAAATGGTACACAATCCCCTTGAAGATCAGGGAATGGTACACGACCCTCTCCCTGAGACCACTTGCCCTACCAGCAAGGTCACCAATAGATATTGGCCCAGACCTGCACCCTGATCAAGCGAGACCTGGCTCATAATGGGCACCCCTTATGATCCAAAAAGAAGTAAGTAGATGTATATGTGTGTGTGTGTATATATATATATATATATATATATATATATATATATATATAAAATATAATATTTCTGACAGTCCTGCCAACCGCTGGTAAGCAATTCCCCACAGTGGATCCCACTATGCCATGGATTACTGACGGGAGGGACAGCACCCAAGGCATTGGTGAGCCACCGTCATCATCATGACATGGGCACCTCCTCGAACCTGCAAAGCATCCCGCACAGCTGCCAATGCCAATGGCCGAACCGAGACCCGCACCCTTGCTACTCACCCTCCTCCAGGAATGGGGGCAACAGGCCATCATTATGATAATCCTGCAGAGAGAATCCTGCATAAACCCTAAGGTCCCTGTGGCAGCGGGGCAGGTGCAAGGCCAGTCCGGGGATCACCAGTTCAGTGACCCTCTTATGATCAACCACACAGCAGCACCTCATTCGCGGGCAGGTGCGCATAGGTCACAGGTTCAAGACCTGGCTGTACATGTGAGGAATCAGAGCACTTTGCCAGAGAGCCTCCTGGCCAGACAGCCAACAAGGTGGCCACAGTCCCACACCGGCACACAAAGGGAACAGGTTCCCACTTCCCGCAAGAGGACTCTACAACCCCCTTCCAAGCAAAGCCAAGGCAAGATGCTCTCCTGCTGAGACACAGCAGGAGCTGACAGGCAGACTCAGCCATCAGATGAACCTGCATATAGGAGCTCTCAACCCTTGGCCCCTTTTTTTACCTCACTCAATGGTTAAAATGGACAGAGCCCAGATTGTCGTCATCATGCCCACTGTCTGGCACCAGTGCGGTCTTCCCTATACATCTGACTCTAGGACTCCTTGACGCTTTCCCCTGAGGCCACCCTTCAAGTTCCGGAGGACAATGCATGAATTGCGAACCTACACCCGTGGACAGGGACTAATTCAACCTGACCCACAGATGTGATACGAATAACACAGGTGTCACGGCACCATCAATATGCCGTTCCCCCTTGAGATCGTGACCTCAGCTGACTGCCCTGGCCCAGCCAATTCCTAGAGAACCGCCCTGATGGCAGTCCCGCTGCCAAGCCACTGCAGGCAGATCTGAGGTAGACCTCCAGTACGGTCATTTCAGATAGTGCTCCAAACTGCTAGTTTTTGTGGCACACTTGTCAACCTAGCCACCCTTGAGACCCTGCCCAGGTCTGTTTCCAAGGTACAGCCTTAAGCCAAGCCATCGGACTGCGGAATCACCCCCCTGAAGGAGCAGAGGTTCCATATGCAGGATAGTGCTCTACGCAGCAGCAAGGGACCAGACTCTTTGTCTCATGTAACCCCTACAAACCTGTCTGATACAGGCCCAGGACGTACACGGGACAGTGCACAGCAAGGGACCAGACTCTTCATCTCATCTGACCCCAATAAACCTGGCCACCCAGTCCGGCAGAACCACCCTCTGCATGCACCTCCACCCGCCTGGATCGGTCAGAGACACAAGCAGGGGCTCAAGCCATGCAGAAGATGAGCACAGGGCCTAAGCCGCGCCAAAGGCTCCCATCGCCAACCATCTACCACATGTCGGCAAGACCTGGACCTCGCTCGACTGCTTCCTCCGGCTTGGACGCTCCCAGCCAGGCCATTCAACCAACTCATGGCCATTGCGGTATTAATGCTCCATTTGCACGGCTCTTATAGCACAGTCATTATCGAGACTACCCCTACCCTTACTCGCAGTGACCGCCTCACTGCTGTGGGCTGTATTAATGCTTCAGCTTACCACCACTCTTTAACACACACCCCCTTGCTTGCAGTAACCACCTCACTGTGGTGGCTGCAGGCAGTAAGGCTTCAGTTTCCCACCACGCTATCCTTGCTCGCAGTGACTACCTCACTGCCACTGCTCGATGCACAGATGTGCCTTGAGACTGCATACTTCACAATCACTGAGGCTACACATGTGCGCATTGTGTCTCCTTCTCTGTGATTGCACAGGTGCACCGTGAGACTGCATACTTTCACATTCACTGATGCCACACGTGCGCATTGTGTCGGTATGTTTTCCACGTTCATTGTTGCTGCACCCTGCATCACATGGGCGTATGCCCATCGTCACTACATGTTTTGTACGGCAAGCGTGTACATTCTGGCACCACCTCCAGGTACACTACGGTGTTGCCCTGCCTAATGGGATATGTCAGGGCACACCGACATAACTTTCAGCCTGAGAAAGTGTCATCCTGAAGCTTATCTGTGTCTTGGCCTCCCCTTCCACCACAGCACTGACAGCTTGGGAGGCACCAAGTGTAGCTGACTCATCCTGCTTGTCCTAGGAGAAAACGAGGTTACTTACCTGTAACAGGAGTTCTCTGTGGACAGCAGGATAAGTCAGCCACACATACCCACCCTCCTCCCCTGGGAAGGGGTTGACCTCTGAACCAGTGCCTGCCTCCTAGTGGCAAAGGCAGCTTGTGACGAACTGGCTAGCTAGGAGCGGGCTGGTGGGGTAGGGCCAATTGGCTCATGCTCAGAAGGGCGAAAGCCCTTCTGAGCTACGGAGAGTACTTCCGTCTCGGCGCCGTCGGATGACGTCACCAAGTGTGGCTGACTTATCCTGCTGTCCACGGAGAACTCCTGTTACAGGTAAGTAACCTTGTTTTCCCTCCTTTTTTAACTAGAAGGCTAGAGGAAAGAAACAGCAGTAAAAAAAATCCATGCCTAAAACAGAAAAATCTCCTTCTGCAAACAGCTACAAAAAATAAAGCAGTAACTTAAGAAGGCAAAAATGTTTATATAACAAAAATAACCCCCTTTAAGAACTCTCAGGTAGAAAAATTGTAGGTAAAGTTACAGAATAAGCTTAATGAAATGAAGAATCCCCAGAAATGAATCAAAGGGGATCCAACATTTTTAAATGTATTTTATTTTTCATATATTTTTAAAAATAAATTAGTTTTTTTTATTTTAAATAAAACCAAAGAACAAATGAAACAAAAAATAAGGGGGAAAAGTCTATGCACACTCTTACTGAATTACAGTCCAGGAACAGCACCATGTCACTTTCTAGCTAGATAAACAGCAAATTATAAAAGACAATTGCACAATGAAGCCCCAAGGCAACTGCTTTGCAAGAAAATATTAGCTCCTCTGTTCACATACAACTAATACAAGAACTCAGAGCTGCCCAAGTGCCTCTTTCCTTTCCGTAATGGTGACTGTATTCTGTGTCATCCTGGCAGTACCTATCTGCCTCCTAAACCTTTCATGCCAATGGCTTTAGTGGCAGATTCTAACTAGTATGTACGCTGATCTGTTCTTATTCTTCTTAAGACGAGCCATGTCCTCTTCCTCTGCTGCACCCTCTTAATGGCTCTCATTGTTCCATGTACCCAGCTTGTTGAGGCAGGCTGCAGAAAAGCCAGGTAAGTTTAGCCCAGCATAAAGCTCTCTCCTGGCTCATCTGTTAAATGCAAGCTGTAAATTGATCACTGCTTGCTTTCAGTCGGAGTCATTTAACATGAAATTCATTCTTTTCAAAACTTTACAAACATTCAATATGTATGGTTAGTTTTCAGAGGGGGAGCCGTGTTAGTCTGGAATAGCAAAAGTGACAGAGGCAGGTGGCACTTTATAGATGAATCAGTTTATTGAGTCATAAGCTTTCTTATTTATTTATTTACTTTTTATATAGTGTTCATTTGTTTTTTACAGGAAGGATATTCAAAGGCAGTCACACGGTTAGTGCCGCTGAATATCCGTGGCTGCTGCCGCTACATGCCCTAATGCTAAGTGGTTAGAATCGGGAGTCATACGGTTAGTGCCGCTGAATATCCGTGGCTGCTGCCGCTACATGCCCTGATGCTAAGTGGTTAGAATCGGCAGTCACATGGTTAGTGCCGCTGAATATCCGTGGCTGCTGCTGCTACATGCCCTGATGCTAAGTGGTTAGAATCGGCAGTCACACGGTTAGTGCCACTGAATATCTGTGGCTGCTGCTGCTACATGCCCTGATGTTAAGTTGTTAGAATCGGGAGTCACACGGTTAGTGCCGCTGAATATCCGTGGCTGCTGCCGCTACATGCCCTGATGCTAAGTGGTTAGAATCGGGAGTCACACGGTTAGTGCCGCTGAATATCCGTGGCTGCTGCCGCTACATGCCCTGATGCTAAGTGGTTAGAATCGGGAGTCACACGGTTAGTGCCGCTGAATATCCGTGGCTGCTGCCGCTACATGCCCTGATGCTAAGTGGTTAGAATCGGCAGTCACACGGTTAGTGCCGCTGAATATCTGTGGCTGCTGCTGCTACATGCCCTGATGCTAAGTGGTTAGAATCGGCAGTCACACGGTTAGTGCCGCTGAATATCCGTGGCTGCTGCCGCTACATGCCCTGATGCTAAGTGGTTAGAATCATCAGTCACACGGTTAGTGCCGCTGAATATCCGTGGGTGCTGCCGCTGCATGCCCTGATGCTAAGTGGTTAGAATCGGCAGTCACACGGTTAGTGCCGCTGAATATCCGTGGCTGCTGCCGCTACATGCCCTGATGCTAAGTGGTTAGAATCGGCAGTCACACGGTTAGTGCAGCTGAATGTCCGTGGCTGCTGCCGCTACATGCCCTGATGCTAAGTGGTTAGAATCGGGAGTCACACGGTTAGTGCCGCTGAATATCCGTGGGTGCTGCCGCTACATGCCCTGATGCTAAGTGGTTAGAATTGGCAGTCACACGGTTAGTGCCGCTGAATATCCGTGGCTGCTGCCGCTACATGCCCTGATGCTAAGTGGTTAGAATCGGCAGTCACACGGTTAGTGCCGCTGAATATCCATGGGTGCTGCCGCTACATGCCCTGATGCTAAGTGGTTAGAATCGGCAGTCACACGGTTAGTGCCGCTGAATATCCGTGGCTGCTGCCGCTACATGCCCTGATGCTAAGTGGTTAGAATCGGGATGTGTTGGGGGCAGCAACCATCGCTAAGTGGGTAGCAGCAATATTGAGCCACTGCTTCAGCCATAACAAATAACAGAATAAAACTATTCAATCCCCCCCTTTACTCCCCAAAGGCTATGTGCGTATACAATTACAAGTTATACTTTGAAGTGAACACTCCCTCCATCTTATCAAGCTGTGGAAGCTTATCCAGCTTAATTGCCATCAATCTTTCCATCACATAGACCTTATTCATCCTTAATGCCAGGAATGAATATTTCATTCTACCTGATAACAATTTCTGGTGTTAATAGCTTCACCACATTCATTCGGGAGAAAGGGATCTCAGACCCATCGAGCATGTGAGTCCAGGCATATCAGTCTCCACTTTAGAGCTCAGAAACATCAGTGATCCTAAAAAAATTCCCGGACTGTCAGGTCCTGGAGAAAGCATAGTTACTCACCTGTAACAGGTGTTCTCCAGGGACAGCAGGAATCAGTCCTCACTACCCTCCCACCTCCCCTGATGAGTTGCTGGATTTATATCCTTCCATTGCCATCTGCTTGGTAGGGCTGAGCTAAGGGACCTGACTGAACAAGATGGTGCCCTTGGGTGGGAAGAGGACCACGCATGCGAGGCAGCAATCCCAAAGGCTTTCTTTGAAAGCTAGGGAATTGCTCTGCAGGGGCTCCGTCAGTGTCGACGTCACCCATAAGTGAGGACTGATTCCTGCTGTTCCTGGAGAACACCTGTTACAGGTGAGTAACTACGCTTTTTCTTAAAATAAATCACGTATTTCCAAAAAAGCAGAAATTAAATGACTGCGACACGTATTTGCCCCTAAGCCAAACATTAGAGCACAAAACTTATCTGCCTATAAGCGCCAACGCCACTGTAGATGCCCTTACAGCGTTTTGCCAATGCTTCATCAGGGGGAGGCAAAGCTTCAATGTGCCAAATGCTTCATCAAAGAAAGGCACGGCTGCAATGTGCCAACATGAAATGCTAAAAGGACAAAAAGACAGATCCAACTTTAAAACAACCAACCCAACACTGTCTGTAAATAAAGCACTACACCTATATTTCACCAAAAGATAAATAATTATATTGCAATCCCAGCCAAACATTATCTAACATCAAGTTAAGAGTCGGTGTCAGCCCCTGTTTTGGATTGCCTGAGGGAATATATATTAGAGTGCATGAGCCATGTTCTTCGGTTTGGATGAGCGGTAATGGCAGACCAATAATGCTACTCATCGGTAAGAGAATGTTTATTTATTTATTTAACATTTCTTATATACTGCCTTTCATGATATCAAGGCGGTTTACATTGAACAAACTGAAATTACATTGAACAGGGCATTATAACTTGGAGATAACAATTTTACTGGGAACATGGGCAGTAGAGGGTTAAGGGGCTTGCCCAAGACCACAAGGAGCACCTGTGGGACTAAAAATCCAGTCCTTCCAGCCCAAGGTTGCTGTCTTCTAGTGGGATTTGAACCCCCGACCTTCCGGCCTGAGGTACCTTGCCCCAACCACTAGGCCACTCCTCCCTATGTTATCTGATGTTAGATAATGTTTGTTTAGGAATGGAGAAAGGTGAATAGTGGAGTACCCCAGGGATCTGTGCTGGGTCCACTGCTTTTTAACATATTCATAAATGACCTGGAAAAGGGAATAATGAGACACAAAATTGTTCAAAGTTGTTAAAAGCCCAAGAGGATTATGAAAAATTGCAAGAGGACCTTGATAAATTGGAAGACTGGGCATCCAAATGACATGAAATTTAATGTGGAGATGTGCAAAGTTATGCACCTAGGAAAGTACAACCCAAACTATGGTTACACAATGCCAGGTTCCGCGTTAGGAACCACCATCTAGGAAGAGGATTTAGGCGGCGTCATGGATAACATGTTGAAATCCTCTGCCCAGTGTGCTGCAGCGGCCAGGAGAGCAAATAGAATGCTAGGAATCATAAGGAAAGGAATGGAAAATAAAATAAAGGATATTAATAATGCCTCTGTATCGTTCTAAGGTGCGATTGCATCTTGAATATTGTGTGCTATTCTGGTCACTGTATCTTAAAAAGGATATAGTGTTATTAGAAAAGATACAGAGAAGAGCTACCAAAATGGTAAAGGGCATGAAAGGATACTCCTATGAAGAGAGGATAAAAAGGTTAGGGTTCTTCATCCTGGAAAGGAGACTGCTGAGGGGAGATGTATTATAGAGGTATATAAATTAATGAATGGAGTGGAACGGGTAAACGTAGATCGATTGTTTACCTTATCAGATTATAGAAAGACTAGGGGACATGCAATGAAGCTATAGGGTAAGCCATATAAGACTAATAAGAGAAAATATTTTTTCACTCAACGTGTAATCAAACTCTGGAATTTGTTACTGGAGGATGTAATAAAGGCTGTTAGTGTAGCTGGGTTTAAAAAAAAAGGTTTGGACAAGTTCCTGGAGGAAAGTCCATAAATCATTATTAAAAGGCACCTGGGATATCACTGCTTGACCCAGTACTAAAGTATTGTGGAACCTGTGTCTTTTGGGGATACTGCTAGGTACTTATGACCTAGATTGACCACTGTTGGAAACAGAATATTGGGCTTGATGAACCTTGGTCTGACCCAGTATTGCATAACTTATGTTCTTATTGCAATATAATTATTTATCTTTTGGTGAAATATAGGTGTAGTGCTTTATTTACAGACAGTGTTGGATTGGTTGTTTTAAAGTTGGATCTGTCTTTTTGTCCTTTTAGCATTTCATGTTGGCACATTGCAGCCGTGCCTTTCTTTGATGAAGCATTTGGCACATTGAAGCTTTGCCTCCCCCTGATGAAGCATTGAGAAAATGCTGTGAGGGTGTCTACAGTGGCGTTGGGGCTTGTGGGCAGATAAGTTTTGTGCTTTAATGTTTGGCTCAATGGCAAATATGTGCTGCAGTCATTGAATTTCTGGTTTTTCGGCAATGTGTGATCTATTTTAAGAAAAGATATAAAAACCCCAAAAGTCAGTAAGGAAACTTTTTTTGTCTGGGAGGGGTTTTTTTAGAATCACTGATGCTCCTGTGCTCTAAGGCCGAGATTGATATGCTTGATGGATCTGAGATCCTTTTCTCCCGAGTGAGTGTGGTGAAGTTATTTACTCCAGAAGTTGTAATCAGGTAGAATGAAGTCTTTTCTATGGATGTGCCCCCTTTCTTCATTCTGTTTTTTGGATATTTGTGGTTTGGCATCTTCCAGTAAGGAATGAATATTTGGTACCTGCATCGACTTCCAAAAAAGTGTAATTTTATGTCGTGCTGTGGTTGTACACATCCATACCAATTTGCTGTTATTACCCTGCCATCCCTCTCCCCCCTCCATCCCCCGGCCAACATTTGTCCAACTCCCTTACCACCCTTCGCACTCCCTCCCAAAATGCTGACTGCAGAACTACTGAGAAAAGCTGCTCTTGCTGGGAAGGATTCTGCATTTATAAGTATTTACCTGCTGGTAATTTCTCAGACTTGCTTAAAGGGAACTCTTTGGGTTTAAACTGATAATATCTCTGTTTTAAAGTTCTGTGTTTTTTAAAGTCACACAGGGGCGCTCTTTTAGCAAGTTAGCGTTTTACTTAAAACCATCTCTAAGACTCAGTCAGGATTTTGTTAGCAAGCCAGCTGCTATTAAGTGTTTCTTCCAGCCCATCCTGCTAGAATCTGCACTGGTTCCTTCATAGCTCTCTCTCTGGCTGGCTCTCCTCGTCAGGATCACCGGACAGCACAGAGCTGTAAGTTCTCTCCCCTTTGGGCCTGCTCACTGGCATTGGTCGCGACCACGTCTCTGCCTCCCCACTGTTTCGTTCCCCCATCCCCCGCAATCTTCCTCGCTTGTCAGGTTACTGCTGCTCGCTCTCTCTCTGCTGCCATGTGACTTGCTCAACAGGGTTTCGGGGCACCGACCTCTGCTTATCTGGGCCCGGCAAGATCCCTCATTCTTTCCCGCGATTCCCACCAAAACATTTGCCTTGTAGTGACCATTTTGTGTGGGACAAGTGATCCTCCTGCCTTACTTTTCAATGCCTGTGGTCATGCCTGCCTCTCTGCAACAGTGTCTCGCTTGTGGGAGGAAACGCAGGAATCTTTCTAATAATCTCTGTGCCACTGGAGGGGCCGATCCCGGGGGCCTCTCTAACAGAGTCGTGGCCCCTGCTGCACCCCCAGTCTCACCTGACATAAGAACATAACATAAGAACATAAGATATGCCATACTGGGTCAGACCAAGGTCCATCGAGCCCAGTATTCTGTTTCCAACAGTGGCCAATCTAGGTCATAAGTACCTAGCAGTTTCCCCAAGGGGCACAGGTTCCACAATGCTTGTATTGGTTCAAGCATTGATATCCTGGGTCCCTTCTTAATAATGGTTTATGGACCTTTCCTCCAGGAACTTGTCCAAACCATTTTTAAACCCAGCTACACTAACAGCCTTTACTACATCCTCCGGTAACAAATTCCAGAGTTTGATAACACGTTGAGTGAAAAAATATTTTCTTTTATTAGTCTTAAATAGTTTACCCTGTAGCTTCATTGCATGTCCCCTAGTCTTTCTATATTCTGATAAGGTAAACAATCGATCTACGTTTACCCGTTCCACTCCATTCATTAATTTATAGACTTCTATCATATCTCCCCTCAGCCGTCTCTTTTCCAGGTTAAAGAGCCCTAACCTTTTTAGCCTTTCTTCATAGGAGTAGCCTTCCATCCCCTTTACCATTTTGGTGGCTCTTCTCGGAATCTTTTCTAAAATCGCTATATCCTTTTTAAGATACGGCAACCAGAATTGCACACAATATTCAAGGTGCGGTCTCACCATGGAACGATATAGAGGCATTATAATATCTTTTGTTTTATTTTCCATTCCTTTCCTTATCATACCTAGCATTCTGTTTGCTCTCTTGGCCGCTGCTGCACACTGGGCCGAGGGTTTTAACATGGTATCCACAATGACGCCTAAATTGTTTTCCTGGGTGGTGGTTCCTAATGTGGAACCTTGCATCGTGTAACCATAGTTTGCGTTGTTCTTCCCTAGGTGCATAACCTTGCACTTGTCCACATTAAATTTCATCTGCCATTTTGATGCCCAGTCTTCCAATTTATCAAGATCCTCTTGCAATTTTCCACAATCCTCTTGTTTTAACAACTTTAAATAGTTTTGTGTCATCTGCAAATTTGATAACCTCACTCGTTATTCCACTTTCCAGGTCATTTATGAATATGTCAACAAGCAGCGGACCCAGCACAGATCCCTGGGGTACACCACTATTCACCTTTCTCCATTGGGAAAATTGGCCATTTAGCCCTACCCTCTGCTTTCTATCTTTTAACCAGTTCCTGATCCACAATAGTACACTGCCTCCTATCCCATGACTCTTTAGTTTTGCCAAAAGTCTCTCTTGAGGGACCTTGTCAAAGGCTTTCTGAAAGTCCAGATACACAATATCAACCGACTCACCTTTTTCCACCTGTTTATTCACTCCTTCAAAAAAACATAACAGATTAGTAAGACAAGATCTTCCTTATCTAAAGCCATATTGGCTGTCTCCCATTAGGTCATGACTATCTACATGCTGAGTAATTTTATTCTTTATGATGGTTTCTACCATTTTTCCCGGTACTGACGTCAGGCTCACCGGTCTGTAGTTTCCCGGATCACCCCTGGAACCCTTTTTAAAAATTGGTGTTACATTGGCGATCCTCCAATCTTCAGGTATTAGAGATGATTTTAATGATAGTTCACAGATTACTAATAGCAGGTCTGCTATCTCATATTTCAGTTCTTTCAACACCCTTGGATGTATATACCATCTGGCCCAGGTGATTTGCTACTCTTCAGTTTATCTAATAGGTGTAATACATCTTCCCGATGTATTGATATTTCCTTCAATTCTTCCGAACCTTTAAATACCACTTCAGTCATGGGTAACATACCTACATCTTCCTCAGTAAAGACTGAAGCAAAGAATTCATTCAGTCTCTCCGCTATCGCCTTGTCGCCTCTTAGTGCTCCTTTAACCCCTTTATCATCTAATGGACCAACTGACTCTCTCACAGGTTTTTTGCTACGAATGTACATGCTGCCAGCTTCTCTCCCTTCAGCTTCCCAACCTTCATAAGAACATAAGATATGCCATACTGGGTTAGAGCAAGGTCCATCAAGCCCAGTATCCTGTTTCCAACAACGGCCAATCTAGGTCATAAGTACTTAGCAGTTTCCCCCAAAAGACACAGGTTCCTCAATGCTTGTATTGGGTCAAGCAGTAATATCCTGGGTCCCTTTTAATAATGGTTTATGGACCTTTCCTCCAGGAACTTGTCCAAACCTTTTTTAAACCTAGCTACATTAACAGCTTTTACTACATCCTCCAGTAACAAATTCCAGAGTTTGATTAGACGTTGAGTGAAAAAATATTTTCTCTTATTAGTCTTAAATAGGTTACCATGTAGCTTCATTGCATGTCCCCTAATCTTGTTATATTCTTTTTTTTTATTTAATAAATTTTATTGAGCAGACTCGAATTACAAACATTCAAGCACCACAAACCATAAAATTGCAGTATAAATCTTCCAATTACAGCAGTCTTATTAACCAACCAGTAACAGACATGTCAAGTTAGAATATGAGAATATCAACAACTGTTATGCATCCAATACATATACACTACCCCTCATTAGGACCCTGCTGCAGAAGTCTAAATCCACCCATACCGATGTCGCCCCTATGAAACGACCCTAATCAGGATAGGCAGAAGAACCTTCAGTGGATGGTCTTCCTCCTCAGCTTCTCCCTGAGAGCAGCTCGATGCCTCTGCCCAGCTCCTCCCAACATCTGTCTCCTCAGATTCAACAGTCTCAGACTACACGGTTCTCCTCATCCAGATTCCCTCAATGCGGACCAGCAATTTATGACCACCTTCCTGCAGGCATTGGAATGCATGACATTCAGGGCCCTTGCTGGGATCCCTCCAGGCACGAAGACCTTCTAAGGAACCATACCACACTCAGTTTGGCTGACGTTTCTGCAACTCTTTCTTCTTCCCAGCTCCGAGGTACCGCTTCTCCTTCAGGGGACTTGCACCCTGTCAGATATGACGGGGAGTGCCCATCAGAGGATCTTTCCTAGACTCTGCATCTGACAGAGAGGACGGGAGCTCTCTGGCCTGGAGGAACAGCAGGAGGAGCACTGATCCCTGATGTTGAAGCTTTGATGGGAGTGACTGATTTGGATTTAGTGGCAGTTACAGAAACATGGTTCACAGAAAATAATGACTGGGATGTAACTATACCAGGCTATACTTTATTCAGAAAGGACAGGGTAGGAAGAAGGGGAGGAGGAGTGGCACTATATATAAAAAATATTAAAGCTTTGGAATTACAGAGCTTAAAAGGGAGAGAGGAGGCATTGTGGGTTAAACTAGAAAGAGGGAAATAGAAATCTATTTGCATTGGTGTGATATACAGACCTCCCTCACAAGAGGAAGAGGTGGACAGAGAGTTAATTGAAGACATACGCAGCATTGCTAGGAAAGGGGAAGTGCTACTGATAGGAGATTTCAATATGCCAGATGTTGATTGGCACATTCCTGCTGCAGTATCATCTAGAAGTAAGGAGATCCTGGATTCTCTACAGGGAGAACTATTCAGGCAATTGGTAACAGACCCCACACATGAAGGGGCCATACTGGACTTGGTGCTTACCAATGGTGAAAGTGTTTCTGATGTTGTAGTGGGAGATCATTTTGCATCCAGTGATCACCAAATGGTGTGGTTCAGTATTAGGACTAGGGCTGTTAGAATCCATTCCAAGGTGAGTATCTTAGACTTTAGGTAGACTAACTTTGCGAAGATGGGCCAATACCTCAGGTAGTCGTTAGTGGGATGGAAACAGCTGGGGGATGTAGAAAAACAGTGGGCAAAACTGAAAGGGGGTATTTTAAGGGCAACCAACCTTTTTCTTAAAATGGTAAATAAAGGCAAAAGGAACAGGAGACCGCTATGGTTTTCGAAGGAAGTAGCTGAAAAAGTGAAGAAAAAGAGGGAGGCCTTCATGAAATACAAGAGATCACAGAGAGAGGAAGACAGGCATCTGTATTTGGAAAAACTTAGAGAAGCTAGCAAAGTAGTCAAGAAGGCAAAGATTCAAAAGGAGGAGGAAATAGCCAATGCAATAAAATGGGGGGATAAGACATTTTTCAGATATATTAGTGAGAAGAGGAAGGGCAAAAGTGGTATTGTCAGACTCAAGGGTGCAGGGGGGGAATATGTAGAAGCTGATAAGGATAAAGCGGAATTGCTTAACAAATATTTTTGTTCTGTGTTCACAGATGAAGAACCAGGAGCAGGACCTCAGAAAACACCCACAAATAAGAACAGAAGCGAGGGACATCTTGAACAATTTTCAGAAGACTGTGTTCGTGAGAAACTAGCTCAACTTAAAGTAGACAAAGCGATGGGACCGGATGGGATACACCCTAGAATACTCAGGGAACTTGGGGACGTTCTAGGAACTCCACTGACTGACTTTTTCAATGCCTCGTTGGAGTCGGGAGTGGTGCCAAAGGACTGGAGAGAGGCTCATGTGGTGCCTTTACACAAAAGCGGAAGTAAGGATGTGGTTGAAAACTACAGGCCGGTTAGTTTAACTTCGGTGGTGAGTAAATTATTGGAAACGCTGCTGAAAGAGAAAATAGTGAGGTTTCTGGAGTCCAGCGGATTACAGGATCCGAGGCAGCATAGATTCACCAGAGGCAGGTCTTGTCAGACAAATCTGATTGATTTCTTTGACTGGGTGACCAGGGAGTTGGACCAAGGGAGAGCCCTAGATGTGGTGTATTTAGATTTCAGTAAAGCCTTTGACACTGTTCCTCACAGGCGACTTATAAACAAACATGGGAGGAGTGGCCTAGTGGTTAGGACAAGGTACTTCGGGCCGGAGGGCCGGGGTTTCAAGTCCCACCTGGGAACAGCAATCTCAGGCCGGAGGGACTGGGATTTCTAATCCTATAGGCACTCCTTGTGGTCTTGGGCAAGCCACGTAACCCTACATTGCCCATGTTCCCTGTAAGTATTAGCGTATGTGTGTCATATCCCCTCGTGTTAAATGTATCTCCCAATTGACCGCTTTGACCCGGTGAAAAGCGGGATATAAATACAGCTAAATAAATAAATAAAACTGAGCACCCTAGGGATGGACCCTAAAGTTACTGCTTGGGTTAGAAATTGGTTGGGTGGGAGGCGACAAAGAGTACAAGTAAATGGAGCTCACTCTGAGGAGAAGGATGTTACCAGTGGTGTGCCCCAGGGATCTGTCCTTGGTCCGATTCTTTTTAACATCTTTGTTAGTGATATAGCGGAAGGACTGTCGGGTAAGGTTTGCCTCTTTGCGGATGATTCCAAAATCTGCAATAGAGTAGACACCCAGGAAGGTGTAGATAACATGAGGAGGGATCTAGCTAAGCTTGAAGAATGGTCTAGAATTTGGCAGCTGGGTTTTAATGTTAAAAAATGTAAGGTCATGCATTTGGGCTGCAACAATCCAAGGGAGCAATACAGTATAGGAGGTGAAGTACTTTTGTCCACTAAGGCGTGGTTGTGTCTGATGATCTTAAAGTAGCTAAACAGGTAGAAAAGGCGACGGCAAAAGCTAGAAGGATGCTTGGGTGCATACAGAGAGGAATGGCTAGCAGAAAAAAGGAGGTGATAATGCCTCTGTATAAGTCTTTGGTGCGACCTCATTTGGAGTATGGTGTGCAATTCTGGAGACCGCACCTTCAAAAGGATGTGAACAGGATGGAGTCGGTGCAGAGGGTTGCTACTAAAATGATTAATGGGCTTCATTATAAAGCATATGAGGACAGACTTAAGGATCTTAATATGTACACCTTAGAGGAAAGGCGGGATAGAGGTGATATGATTGAGATGTTTAAATACCTCCGTGGCATAAATGTTCAGGGAGAGAGCCTCTTTCAATTGAAAGCAAGTTCTGCTACGAGGGGACATGGGATGAGGGTGAAGGGAGATAGATTCAGGAGTGATATGCGGAAATATTTCTTTACAGAAAGAGTAGTGGATCCATGGAATAGTCTCCCAGTGGAGGTGGAAGAGATGAGGACAGTAACTGAATTCAAAAAGCATGGGACCAACACAGAGGATCTCTAAAGGTAAAAAGTGGACTGTTGTAGTTGTTGTTATGGAAGGACAGACTAGATAGGCCATGTGGTCTCTTTCTGACATCATGTTTCTATGTTTCTATGAAGGGCCTTAAAGGTCAGCAGAAGTACCTTGAAGGTGAGCCTGCTGTGGATAGGAAGCAGGTGGAGGTGTTGTAGGATAGGCGTTATATGATCTCTTCTGGAGGCTCCATGCAAGAAGCGGGCTGTGACATTCATTGCCAGTTGTAGTGGGTTCAGCTTGCTTTTCGGGAGACCATGCAGAATGACGTTGGCGTAGTCAAAGTAGGGGGTTACTAGCGCTTGAAAGATAGTCCGGAAGTCGTCAGGTTCCAGTAAGGGTCGTAAGTGGCGAATTGTTCGTATTTTATGATAAATTGCCTTGATGGTTTTGCTTATGTGTGCTTTCATGTCAAGCTGCTGGTCTAGGGTGATGCCCAAGTAACGGATGGTGGTCCTACTTGGGAGTTCTGCGTCTCTTACCCTAATCGAGGCAGGAGGGGTGAAGGATTGGTTCCTTGTGATGAATAGGACATCTGTCTTGTTGAAGTTGATTTTGAGGTTTTGTGTGTGGAGCCAGTCTCACAGCATCGAAGCAGCTCGTTAGTGGTGAGAGGTCAGGCTGGTCAGTAAGGAATGGTGTGAATAGTAGTACATCATCTGCATACACCAGGCTGGAGATATTAAAGGACAGGATGATTGAACAGATGGGCTGCATATAGAGGTTGAAAAGGAGTGCCGAAAGTGAGGAGCCTTGGGGGTTACCTTGCTTTTGTTGAAATGGTTCCGATGTCATGGAGTCAGATCGTACATGTTGCCATCTGTCAGAAAGGTAAGACCTGCACCAATTCAAAGCTGCATCATGGATTCCCTTCTCTTGTAGGCATGTTAGGAGCTGTTCGTGTTTGTCAGAGTCAAACGTGGAAGCAATGTCCATGAAGATTAGTGCATAGCCTTGTCTGATGTTGTCAATCCCTGTGATTAGGGTGCTAAGTAGGGTGGTGAGGAGTGTCTCAACACCATGCGATTCTCTGAAGCTGTGCTACCATGGGTTGAGAGGAGCGGTGGTTTCAATGTGGTGTTGGATTTGGCATTGGACGACCTTCTCAATTATTTTGGCTAACAGGGGGATGCTGGAAATAGGTCGGTAGGATTCAGCCTTCCGTGGGTCTAGCTTGCTGTTCTTTAGGAGGGGCCGGATGGATGGATGTTTTTAGCATCAATGGGAATGCTCCTGTTGAAAAGGACAGTTCCATGATCTGAGCCAGGATTGGGCTGAGTTCTGCACTTAGCGATCTTATGCAAAATGCTGGGCAAGGGTCATTGGGAGCTGTGGTGGTGGTGTTGGATATGATGATGTCCTCGATGGATCTCTCGGAAGGGGGTGTGAAGGTGGTCAGTGATGCTGGTTGGTGTGGTGTGTGAATTGGAGTGGGGATGGTGGGATTGTTGGTTAGGTTGGTTTTGGCACGTAGGTAGTCTATGAATTCCTGAGGGTGTAGTAGGCTCAGTTGGGTGGGGGAGGGCTACTTAGTCAGAGTCTTGACAATGTCGAAGAGGTCATGAGGTTTGTTGAGGGAGCGTAGTAGAAGTTCAGAGTGGTATTCCTTCGTTTTTCCGTACACTGCTTTGTGGTGTGCTGCTAGGTGGGAGCTGTAGGCAGTATGGTCGTCCGAAGACCTTGAGCGGCGCCACCTTCTTTCGAGCTTCCTGAGGAAGAGTAGTGAGGTCCGTAGTTCTGGGGAATACCATTGTGCTGTTTTCAATTGATTCAATTGTTGATTCAATTAGCCCCACCCTGTGAAGCAGGCTTGTAGCAGACAATGGAAACTGAAATATTCAAACTAAAATCTTACTTCTATTTATAGTTGGAGCGGTATATTAAATCATTAATAAAGCTAATAAAGATCAGCCCACTATGCAAAGGTTCCCATAACCTTAAAATTATACCTTTGCTGCAAAATTAAGTAGGAGACCTAAGTAGAAGACCAGTTCTCTGCAAGTCTAAAACTAATGTATATTTCTATTCCAAGTAGCTATATATCACAAATATCCCTGGCTAGTAGACCTTCTATGAACTGAGGGCACACTCGGATATTTGCGCAGCACGTACCTCCCATGACTACGCAGATACCTTCCTCTGCCACTAAAAGATAATCTAACGCTAATCTGTTCTGCAAAGTCATATGTGTGTTAGCATCAAGTACTGTGCTCAAAATACGAAAACCCTGTTCTTTCAAATTAAGCAGCTTCATTAAATCAAGACACACTTTCTGTATATATTTAGCATTAGTAGCAGCCTGCAATCCTGGTGTAAGAATTGAGGCAAACATAACTTCAGTATCTGAGAACAAGCGAAATTCATAAGGTGCATCATTTTCAGAAAAATACGAGGAGGATCTTTTTTTGTCTAGAGGCGATATTTAGACCATGTTTTTGAAATCCCAGAGAAATTTTGTAGGGAAATTGAAGCTACAGATAATATAGCTTGCACATAGGGACAGATACCACTCCATCCCGGTGGCAGGCATGGGTGTAACCGATGACCGCACTAAAAGGGAAGGTAGTGCCATTTTGGGAAAATGTTGTTATAGTTTTGCAAAAAGGGTTATCACCAACTTCTTTTCTGGCAGTAACACTTGGTGATTTACTACAAACATCAAACTTGCCATATGCTGCTAAGCCATAGGCCTCACAAGATAACAGTGTCAATTTTGTAAATAACCTAAATTCCTTTCCTTAAAAGGCTTGACAAAATCTATCAAGGCTATAGTTGGAAAAATTAACAAATTTAAACAACCAGGCCTTCAGTCTCTTAGTTGTAGTGTTAAGACATTCTCTATGCTGCAAAGTGACATTGGCAACAAGTATTCCCCCTGTACAGTTAGATATATTGGTTGCAGCCACAGAGCACAAACACTGTTGGATTCTGATATCTGGCATAACAGTAGGAATGACGGCAGACAAGTCTGCACTACAAATTTGTTTGAACATATCAAACAATTCTTAGTAACCAAAGAGGCAGCAGTCTGGGTCATCAAAGAATACCAAGTATTTGTTAACAGCAAATTTGGTGGAGCAATATTCATAGAATTGTTAGTCTGTTAAAGAAGTATCATGACTCAGGATTCTTGAAGAAATCAGTGTAAAGGACTCCCAAAAACAAATCAGTCTGAGTAGACACATGGAACAGGCTGGACATCTGTGATATGGATCCATATTCATCCCTTGCACTGCAGTGGGTGTAGAAAATGGTCCTTCAAAGTAGGGCTGTGTCCAATCAGTCCAAGGTTTAACTCTCTTGTACACCAAATCTCCTGCTTTGTACTTTAATATCGGTGGAACATGCAGTGTTGTCCTTGAGTTTGGCCTACTGACAATTTGATCAGTGAACTGTAAGTTAAGTGTTCAAGTCATCTGGAACCTTGTCGTCCTCTGGATTGATCAGTGGCAACCTGCATCTCCTTCCTGAAGGCAATGGCGTTCTTTTCTTATTTCCTTAAATGATGTAGTATTGTAAACCGCTCTAATACCTTTTGGTCTGAGCGGTATATCAAATTCAAATAAACATAAACATAAACTGAAACATGGTTAATGAATTTTTCTTCGGTGGTGAGTTTCGTAAGGAAAAGAGAGCTAGAGGCAAAGCTTGCACCCAATTCAGTGGCGTTTCAGCACAGATTTTTCTCAGAACAGATTTTAAAAAAACATTCATTCTTTCTACTAGGCCATTAGTCTGCAGCCTATACACAGAAACAAAGTATTGTTTCACTAGTAAAGCTTTTGCTAAGTCCTGCATCAACAAATTTTATTTAACTATATGGAGACCAAGATAGCTTGCAACATACTTCTATTTTGCATCTACATTCTTAAATTTTTTTCTCTTTATCAAATTAAAGCTAGCGTGTGACCTAATAGGCACCCTTCTCTTGTCAGGTGCACAACTTGCAAAGTATTGTTAATCTTATTATTTAAGAGGTAGCAAACATCAAAATATAACTGACAGTTTATGGCAGTTTAATTAAACCCATTTCAACTGTTTACCAAAAATTCTTAGGAAGGCTCTCTCATCTCAGGTAATGGTTTGACTCACATTATCCTGAACATTGATCGACAGACAGCTCACAAAGGAAGAACGTCAGGACACAAAACAAAAGGAAACAGATACATTACATAGAATTCCAAGAATTATGCTCAATAAAAGTAATGCATTCATAACCATAAAACTTTCAAAAAAGCATAGAATTTAAATTCAGTTGTCCATATTTACACTTCTCTTTGTTAACACTTTATAAAAGATCAGTTAATCTCTTGCATAGAGAAATTTATTTACACCTTGAATCTACCTTAGTCGGTAATACTAATTTAATACTTATTCCACTAGCAACACAATATCAATTCTGCAGGGGTCATTCCATAATAACAAAACTGAAACACAGCATAAGAAATTAAGATCCAATATAGGTGGCTTATATTAGTTGGGACGTTGCTACTCTAATCTCTTGACACATAGAATGAAATCAGCAGACACATTTTCTTAACCAGGATACGCTCAGATCCCTAATCTAGAAAACAAAAAACTTACATATCGTGGATTAAACTTATTTACACAAATATAGAAATGGTTAATGTTCTTTCTCCCTCCTCTGTCACACTTGTCAAATCCAGGATTCCTGTAAAATAATCTTAAAACATAATAAAGTTACGATCGTGCAGATTTATTTCTCAATAATTCTATTTCCAATTGGAATCAGTTCTTATTATTCAAGGTTAAAAAAGGAAAGAATTAACAACATTCACACTGTACTTTAACTATAGCTACTTTTTTCTTTAAATGAAATTTCTCTAACAAAACTTGCAGTCAAGGCCTTCTTACCAGATAACTGTGACAATATCTCTTGCTAGAGTTACTGTAAACACACAAAACTCTGCCAGACTTGTTATCTGTACTGTCTACTTCTAAGGTTCGTACTTCAGTATACAACACATTGCAATCCCGATCCATTGACTCAGAAAATCCATTCCATACTACAGTACAAAGTCATACAGATAGAAAAAAACTGTTGTTGTTGTCATTAAGAGCCGTCGAGTCTGTGTCCAACTCCTGGCGACCCCCTGGATAGTTGTCCTAAACTGTGTTCGGTCTTCAGTCAGGCATCTCATTGTTGACAGAGTGGCACCCATAGCTGTCCAAATATATTAATACTGCAAAATACATCATAGAATCTTGCCTTCCTTTTCATATTCATTAAACCAACACATTGTATTATTAGACCACTCTAATCTGTTTACTGTCTATCAAAAATCCTTCTATCACTATTAATATCATATTTCACTTCACGCAATACCTTCTAATCACTTGCTCATACTATCAATTACATCCTCCTACCAATAACATACATGCATAGACCATCATAACATACTAATCCTTAAAGAATAAGGTTTAAACTTACTGCTTATTTTTAAATTAAGGATTACCAAACAAAATCAGCATGCACAGAAATCACAGCGCTACAACAAGCCCTTACACCCCATCTATAACCTAACAGAAGTTTTACCAAATTGCACCTCCTTCAGTTCTTTAATCCTAAGTACCTTCTCCCAAACTCTCAATAAGTGTCAACTGAATAGATTATCCACTACTCCTCTCTACCTTCTCAGCCCTGATGACCAAGGTGAGGCCTTCAGTTCACCTCCCCCACCCCTCCACTCATCTTGCTCGAAATGAATCCCTGGCTTAGAACTTCTGCTCAGTCCAGCATATGTCTTACTTGGGCTGCCAGGTAATAAAGCCAAAAATTCAGCACAGCCTACCTTTCTTTCTTCTGTATAGAATAGTCTGCACCACTCTTGGTCTTTTCTTACCCCAAATAAAACAGAGTGCCTCCTTTTGCAAATTCTCTAACACTCCTCTAGGCACTTCTACTGGTAATGCTTGAAAGAAACAGAGAAGGTTAGATAATATATTCATGTTAACAACCGCTATCCATCATGCCACCTCATTCAGCTCATAAAACTCGCTCTGGTCTTTGTCAATTTGGATCTCCAAATACCTGATCAAATGTGATGCCCACCAAAAAGGGAAAGAAGACCTTATAGCAGCTTTTTCTTGGCTACTTCTCTCCACATTGAGCACCACAGTTTTATCCCAGTTAACCTTAAATCCTGCTAATTTCCCTAAGAACTTCAACTCCCTCATCAATACTGGTATGTGAATGATCCTCTGCTTTCTTTACATCAAAATGTCATTTGCAAGCAACAGTCTCTTATTCTTTTGCTCCCCATCTCTGATTCCTCTGTCCTGAAGATTTCTAACTCTTGCTGCAGACAACTTGACTGACATGACTATAGAGATGAGCCTGGAAACCCCTGTTTCATTCCCCTTCCCAATGAGAATGTATCTGAGTATTTCCCATTTACTTTCACTTTAGCAACTGGTTCTTCATATAGTTTCCGGACCCAGGTTACAAAATTCTTCAGCACAAGGGTCTTTGAGCTTTTTTTTATGAAAGATATACTCCCTTCAGCTCTATTGAACACGTTTTCCTCATAGATAACCACTAAAACAGCCATTTCTCCTTCCTTCTGGATTGTCCTGATCATGTGTGTCTCCCTGATATACTGTACATCTGTATTGATCAATATGAATAAGATCCAGAATTTATTTTGCTAAACTCTTTGCTAAGACTTCGACTAAGATTTTAATGTAAACATTTAGCAGGGAGATGGGCCTAAAACATCTGCATAAAGATAGATTTTTTTCCTTCCTTGGGAAGTACTGTGATTCTGGTGCACCTCACTGACGTAGCCAAACTTCCCCCTTGAAGTGAATCATTGAACAGAATGGTACAGTCCCACCACTTCCCCACAAACGTTTTTGTAAAACTTTCCAGTTAACCCATCTAGTCCTGGTGCCTTTTCTCCTGTCAATTCTTAATTACCCCTTGTATCTCAAGCCCCAGAATAGGAGCATTAAGTCTCATTCGCACCTCCAGCAACTAGAGCCGGCAGCAGGAGACCTCTTAAATAACCCGTAATCTCCTCCTCATGCACCTGGCCCATGGCTGTGTGCAAACCTTTGTAAAATTGTACAAACTGCTCCCTTATCCCCTTATCATATATCATCTTATCAGCAATTCTGTCCAGCCTGCATGTGCAAAACTGCACCCGGCTAACTCAGTCAGGGCATTTAAATGGAGCCGTGGCACATTGCGTCATGTTGCCATGGCACCGCAGCTCCGTTTAAAAGCCATGATGCCGGCCGCCAACCAAAACTGAAAATTCCCAGCAGCCTGACCCCTGATCCGGCCTCTGAAGGCTAGGGTCGGTCTGCGGGAAATGTCCTCTGCCCCCCCCCAGCCCCTTCCGTGCCTCAAATGTAAAAAAAAGAAAACATCCAGAGGAGTTATTCCACCTCGGAGGTGGAATAACTTCCCCGGCCATTTTGCTGGCCCTGGATGTACAGGTCCGACATTAGAATCGGCCCTGTACGTCTAGGGCCGATGACTGCCCACTGCCCCCCCCCCCACTCTCCGCCCCCGGCTGCCCCTTCCTTGCCCCCCGACTAACTTCCCCACACAACTGGTGGGGAAGTTAGTCGGGGGCTGAAGCAGGCATGAATAGCGGGGATGAACATCTCTTTGGGACCATCCATTCCCGCTATTCATGGTTCCGAATGACCCCGTGTATAAAACAATAATATGAGTATAAAGGCATGTTGTCCAAATATGAAGATATAAAAAATATATTACATGTACATTAAAATGATTAATACAATGAAAATCATATTAAAAACCATCAAAACATAATTTGTAGATGAGGCTTCCATACGTCACCTCAGTGGGGACATATATGCAAAAGAAAATCAAAACGTGACAACAATGCTGGAGTTGCCATGAGTTAGCAGAAAAAAAGAGATGATGCGGACCCGATTGTGTGAAAGTGGAAGTATAAAGTCATAAGTCTATCGAGGAAAGAAAAAGACAGGAGACTAGTCAACAAGTTATTGCACCATACCACTGAGGATATACAGGAATAAACGAAAATGTGAGAGAGAACGGATACCGATAGTCTCGTACCTCTGGATAAATACAATAAACTCTCTCAATCTGGAAGTCAGAATATCGCTACAATGGAAGGAGAGAAGGTATTTGAATATGATAAATGAAAGTCATTGTTTTAGCTCAAAAAGAAGAAAGAAACTTACCAATCTAAAAAAGAAGCGAAGCCGTAGGAATGTTGGGTGCTATTTAAACTGCTGCCTCCAATTTCCGCCGAAGGGGTCAAAGGTCAAGTGATTGCCAATCTTGCATTACAAAAATACATTTTGAGAAAATTGATAAAGCATTTTAAAACAGGGCCACAATCACTTTTTGGCATGTAGATGGAAAGCAAAACTAGAAATAAAAAAAAATAAGAATAAAAAAGGGAGACCCTTAAATGTCAAAAAACAGCGCTGGGAAATAGCGCTGCTATGACATGCTGATCTTGCATAAAAAAGTACACTGAAGGAGGTGATAAATAGATGTGTGAATAGGGCTCAATCAAAAATAAACCTGTAAGTGGAGATCAAATGAAATAAAACTAAATGCCGTGATTGTCAAAAAACTCAGTGTAGCTGTGGCATATGGGGATAAAAATGGACTATCCTATTGGTAAAGGGCAGTGCACTAAAATGTCAATAAAGGCAGAGGGAAGGAAGGGGGAAGGAAGAAAAGAGGTGGAAGGGGAAAGGGGGGGAATGGGGAGGGGAGGTGGAAGGGGAAGGAAAAATGCCGATCCATTCTGTGAGAGCAGGGGTAGTGGATATCAAAGTGGAAACCGGCACAAGGGTAGTGTATAACAAAGGCTAACTGAGTAAGGGCAATATAAAAATGGAAACTGCATACAAAAGCTTCGACTACAAGACGTGCCATGTAGAGAACAACCATGATTAAAATAAAACTACAAGTGATGTGTCTTGGAGTGTAAAAGCTGGAGATTGATCCGCCAGAGCATGAGACATAACGTCTCTATGAAGACTAAATTATTTATTTAACAGTTTTTATATACCGCACTATTCATCATCAGTGCGGTTTACATTAAACAACATACTACCTAGACAGAATAAACTGACATAGGTTTACAGATAACAGGGAATATAAACTGGGTATGAACAGGGGAAAACTATATACATTTAAACAGGTAACATTGTGGCTTGATATTTACAGAAAAGCAGCACTTTCCGCAGTTCTATTACCTCTGTTCTGGGTTATAGCTGTGTGAGAATTATGAATTGACAAAAAATCCCTCTGAACAAAGGAACCACAAAAAAGTGATAAAGGATAATCCAGGGAAATTAGAATATAACACCAAATAAAATAGCTAAAACACTGAAAAGTGAAACCAATAAAAACAATATCCAGCCTAAAATTCTCACCATACCCCCCCCAGAAACTCTTTCTTTCAAACACTATTCATTACAGCTATAACAGCCATTAAGTCTAGCCCCAAAGTAGGACCAGTAGAAAGCAACATAATGAAAGATGACATAAGTCCCTTCTTGGATAATTGCTCTTCAAGTGGCTCCATCAGCTCTCTCATTTTCCTGCTCTCTCGACAGCCTGCGCAATCTCTGGCTCTCCTTTGACACATTTTTTTCAACTTGTTGACTCCCAGTTGTCGTCGCAGTGACGTCCTCATCCCAGAATCGGCACACTTTTCAAACAAGCTGCTCGCATTGCTTTCATGGCCTTACTTTGACTTTGGACCCAGTATGTTTTCCCCTCTACTGTGAAGCTAGTCCAAAAGGAAACAACCATCTATATCTAATATTTTCTTCTTTTAATTTCAGAGTAATTTCCCTGAATTCCTTGTAGCGCTGCAATGTCACCAAAGATGAAGCCACAAAAATTGTAATTTTATTTCCTTTCCATTCTATGCTGGTTAAACTCTTCAATTCGTTACCAGAGGATGTAGTAAAATCTTTTAGTGTAGCTGGGTTTAAAATAGGTTTGGACAAGTTCCTGAAGGTTAGGTCCGTAAACCATTATTAAAGAGGACCCGGGAAATCCACTGCTTACCCCGGGACAAGCTTTGTGGAACCTGTGTACCTTTTTGGGAACCTGCCAAGTACTTGTGACCTGGATTGGCCACTGTTGGAAACGGAATACTGGCCTTGGTGGACCTTGGTCTGACCCAGTATGGCATTTCTTATGATGCTCTTACATTCTTACAAACACTGGTAGTATTCTGCACAGAACCTCTACGCAGAGTAATGATGTTTTTGTGCAGCATAGCTTTACAGTGCATGAGCATTGCAGCGTTCCAGTATGCCTGCATTTTTTTTCACTGCTCCCTTCATCAAAGCCAGAAAAGGGTTGCAGGTTCTGTACGCTCAAGAAATTGGCATTAATTCCTCATCAGCGCTGACCACAGATTCTGGACAGCCCTTAAAATCTCAGATTTTGTCTTAAAATCCTAGCATTCAGCTCAGCCTCTGCTCTTCTGCACACTCTTATGCACCTGTGCTGCTTAGATAATTGCTTCTTTACCATCCATATAAATAGATTTAAATGTGCTGTGCACTGCTGATTAATGCAGCCATTTGTGCATCACCTTTGCTGACGTTAAACCTCTTCTTACAATCTGTGCCCACATAGTGCAGAAAATTGTTTGCAAACAATGTACTATCATCTACATTAATGGCAGCGCATTTTGCCGCATGGAGGCCTAGGTGAGCAAGCAAGAGTCCCGATGAACGTGTTTTACCCAACTTTGACAAGGCAAGTGATGACAGTACAGAGGGTGAAAAAGGGGACCACGACTTGACTACTCAAATCAAATAGTCAAACTCTGTTGATGGCCTTTGGGCAGGCATGAAAGATTATTGGTCATCGCCTTCTCTTTCACATGTTTAGGTACCTGAGGCACTGATCTTCCTTCCTTGTAAACAAATTACAGTTAGGCCTGGTTCCTTGTGTAACACATTAGCAACGGGACTCTTTCTTTGTACTAAAAGCTGCTGACCTAAAGCAGAGGGTGGTGCCTGAGTCTGGGGATACAGCAGCCAGAACTCTCTGGTGCCTCCTGGAGCCAAGATATGGCAGACTGGTAAGATACAATAGAAGCAATGACAAAATGCCTGAATTTGGAAGCTTCAGAGTGTTAGGCAGTTGTGACCACTTCTTATGGGCTGGAATTATTTCCTGTTTTTTTGTTACTGTGAGTAGCGGTAGAAGATTTCTTCCTCCCTGCTGACTTATCCATCTGTCCTTGCAGGTGAAGGATGCAGTTCTGTATGCGTTGTCCGTGGGGTATCGGCACATTGATTGCGCTGCAATTTACAGCAATGAAGCAGAAATTGGAGAAGCCTTCAGTGAGAGCATCGGACCACAGAAGGTAAAGAACATGCATGAGGCTTTCTTTTTTCTATTTTTAGAGACATAACATGCTATTATACAGGCAGGTTTACAAATTCAGTCCTTCTGTCAACTTAGAACTACCCCTTTGTTATATATCTAAAGTGGTATTTTAGAAAGAGCTTCCAAATGCAGTCTGGCATGTCCAGGGCAAAACATGCAGAAGAATGCTGAGGACGTCTGTTTCAGCCTGATTATGGAAACGTAGACGTCCCGAATGTCCATATAGATGTCTCTGCTACAAAAAACGTGGGGCCTAGACGTCTACTATATGCAACTTTGCATATGGGAGTCATACATTGACATGACAAAATGAAAACGAGCCCTCATTCCCCATCAGTGTTTGTTGTCAACATAGAAAATATAGGGGATATGAATGTACCACCTCCTCCACACCCTTCAGATGTTTGGCTGGCAAAACAAGCACTTTTCTGATGCCTATTCATGCCTGGAGCAGATATAACCTTTGATGCTGCTCGGGATATGCAGGATGTTTCTGAAACCAGCCAAGAACTTCCATCTTCTTAAGCGTGCTCGGATACTCCTCTGCCATGCCCTCTTCACTGCTTGAATATCCTGGCATGGGGGACCTCTCTGGAACAGTCTCTGTAGTATGGATGAATAGTGAATGAATAGTGCTTTTAAAATAACTCCCAAAATGTCTCATCTTTTACACATTTTCAACAAAGAAATAAACAAAACAAAGCAAAACCAGTGTTTCCCCAATATCTCCAGCTTTCTTTCCCTTTCTCTGCCGCCTCTTCCTTGTTCATTGTCAACAGATGAGGAAAAAATAGAAATTCTTCAGGCCATTTTAATTGCTCTGTGATGCTTATTTGCAAACTTTGGCGCCATGGGGCTGTCTGCTTTCGCCCCCAATGATGGCTAACTTCTGCCTCCATGCAAACAGAAAGTCGGCCATTGGTTGGGGCAGAAGCAGACAGCCACATGGTGCCAAAGTTTGTATGTAAGTGCCATGGGGCTGTTTCAATCCATTGCCGCCGCTGTAGGTCCCAGTAAGGGGTGACAGCAGTGGCAATGAGGGGCGGAAGGATGGCCAGGGGGAAGGCCACAAGGGATGAGACTTGCCTAGGATGCCTCATCTCTTGTGCCGGCTCTTAGTTGGAGGCCGGAGAAGTATAGGAACATGGTCAGACAAGCTAGGATGGAACAATACAGAAGTGGCAGGAAAAATCGTTGTTGAGAATTAGACACCAGTCAGGACTGGCAGAACAGTACTGGAAATGGTAGTGAAGCCTACTGCACCGAGTGAACCCAGATAGTTTCCCATCCAGGTACTTATTGGGCCTGACCCAACTTAGCTTCTGAGATCAGACAACATCAGACATACTCTGAGTGGTGCGGCTGTTGATAACAGAAGGCAAAGAGAAATAGTAGCACACCTCCAAATTCTCACAAGAGAGCTATCAAAGGGTGAGGTAGAATAGGAGTTCTCAGGTTTGAGTAGTTTCAGGGAACCATTCGGAGCAAGCCACATCATTAGGGTATGACTTGCAATGACTTAAAGTGGGCGTGAGGAGGGCGTCCTGGGGGTAAGTATGTAACAAAAGTATATGGGAGGAGAGGGAATTTTAAATGATCCTTTAAAACAGTGCAGAGTATGAGGGTAGAAAAGTACTTGCCAGCCTGCATTTTAGAAGGGGAGTTTCCCTCTACAAATGAGCTTGCAGATCAGCGGGTACTTTAATCCTTCTCCAGGAATAAGCAGGAAGTCAGTCCTCATATATGGGTGACTTTGACGCTGATGGAACCCTGCGGAAGCATCTTCCCAGCTTTCAAAGAAAGCCTTTGGGAGATGCCACCATGCATGTGTGGTTTCCTTCCAGCCCAAGGGTGCCATCTTACTCGGTCTCCCTTTTTCTGCGGAGCCCTATAGACGTCTGTTTTCTTTCCCCGGAAAAAAGCTCATTTTCTTGTGTACTAAAATGCCTTTCCTTCTCTGGTTAGTACTGGTCCCTTTCCCGCTTCGGTTTCGAGTTTTGGAACTGTTTCTATGGGTTTTTTTGGTCCCCCCCCCCAGTGCGATTCGTGCCTTTTTCTAACCGCTGGCCACATCAAGGGTCTTAGACTCCGCAGGGGTCCTTTTTCCCCCAATGGCCAGTGGGTTTAAAAAGTGTGATCGGTGCGCAAAGGACATATATTCCTAAATGATACACACGACTGCTGCCTCTGGTGTCTAGGTGCCGAACATGACCCCGAGGTTTGCGCCCTGTGCAAAAAGATGTCTGCTAAGGCCATCCAGAGTCACCAGTAGAAGCAAGGTGACATCTTCCACAGGTCAGACTCTGCCCCAGTATTCCTGGTAGCCTCATGCTCTAAGGCCCCGCATGAATCCTTGGAGTCACGTAAAGCCCCCACGGCACCCAATCAGGCCCGCAGACACTCTGACAAGGGTTCTTTGTAGTAGGAGCACAAGAAGAAGAAAAAATCCTTGAGGACTTCATCCTGGGAATCGGGGATACATGGCAAATCCTGTGCAAGGTCCCACAGTCCCCGGAGGGTATTCGATGAGTCCGAGCGACTGGTAAAGGTGCCCAGGACAGACGCCGATCCCTCCGGTGATGGATCACGGACCCCTGAAGTCCACCCCATCGAAGACTCCTTCCCCTCACTGATGCCAGACCCGGTCACGCCGGTGACTGCGTCGAAGCTGCTACTCCTGAGTGGGAAGCTAGGATTATGGCATTGGAATGCAATGTCACTGCCTTCCTTATCTCACAGCAGGTATCGATGCCCGACCCCACCAGTGCACACACCGAGACCGCAGGGACCTCTATATCGAGGACTCTCCAGGCTGCATTTATGATACTCAAGAGCCCTGAGCCTTAAGCCAATCCTCAGTGAAGGTCTCTATCTTGTTCACAGTCCTCGGGGGCGAGCTCCTTCCTGGCAAGTGCTTGTGGCTCTGGCCAGGCAGTTGTGGGTTATTGAAGACCCGATCCGAGTCAGATGCCTCAGGAGCCGTCAGCCCTCGAGTCCTCGACAGACTACTTGGACTGGAAATCCAAGGATGAGGCTTCCCCAGAGTTGCGTAAACACTGCGATCTCCCCTCGGATCTGTTTCCCCTGGCGTCGAGGCACCGGTCCCCTCCCCGAGGGACACCTCATTCCTCGAGTTTGTCTGGGACATGGCCAAGACCTCATCTATCACCACAGAGTCTGAGGAGGATCCTAGCATGAAGGAGCTTGAAATCCTCCAATATGAAGCTCCACCAAAGGAGGCCTTGATGGTCCCTATCCCTGCCATCCTCGAGCGGCTCCTTCGTCAGATGTGAGAGACACCGGTGTCGGTGCCGATTAGTTAGCCAACGCCTCGACACCATGTACTGGGTCCAGCGATGCCCTGGTTTCCAAAAGGTGCAACTCCCTGACACCTCTATAGTGGTGGAGTCGACCATGCGCCACCAGAAAAGCCGAAGACTCAATCCTTTGTGCCGCCGGGCAGAGAATCCCACGCCCTCGATGCCCTGGGATGCAAATGCTACCAGGGCGTGATGCTGATTTTCCGAATACAAGCATATCAGCTATATATAGGCATGTATCTCTGAGATCTAGCAAAGGAACTTGCAGGTTTCTCAGTGGAGATCACCTCCATCGATTCCAATCCCTCACAAAGGGTGTCGGGGAGTGTTCAAAGTACATGTCTCGAGCTGCCTACGACTGCTTTGAGTGTAATGCAAGAGTGACCGCTTCAGGCATCGGACCTCGAACAGTGGGTCCAGGAGAAACTCCTCGATGTCCCCTGCCTCGGTGAAAACCTCTTTGGTAAACCGATGGAGGACAAAGCGGTGGAGATCGAGACAGAGTTCATCACCAGGACTTGGCTCTCCAAGAAGACCTCCACCCTTCCCAAGAAAAAACTGCCAGAGAAAAGGCTTCCCTTCCACAGGAAAGGCCAACCTTGCTGAGGTTTTGCCCAATACCAGGCTCCCCAGACCTCACAGCAGGGTTACCAAGGCAAAGGAGCAGGCTAGGGTCAATGCAAGCCTAAGGGCTCTAAGCCCCAGACACCAGTCCCAGCCCAGGCTGGGTCTGAGTTTTGACTCCTTGAGCATAGCCTCTCCACTCATGGGGAGCAGCTACCAACAGGGGAGTGTCTGATTCATTTTTCCCATCGGTGGCCTGCCATCGCCACCGACACCTGAGCTCTCCAAGTGATCAGAGAAAGCTACCTCCTTCACCTGGACTGATGCCCCTTCTTTCCAGGAGAGCCCCCTCTGACTCCCCTGCACCAGGCCCTGCTACTGCAGGAACTTGCAGGCCTTCTCAGGGACAGGACCATGGAGCCAGTACCCCACCACCTCAAGGAAAAGGGGTTCTACTCCAGGTACTTTCTGATCCCAAATAGAATGGGAGGTCTAAGGCCCATTCTGGACCTGCGAAACCTGAACAGGTTTATGGTGCGGGAGAAGTTCAAGATGCTCTCCCTTGGAACATTGCTGCCCTACCTCCAGCAGGGAGACTGGTTATGCTCCTTGGACCTAAAGGATGCTTATACCCACATCCTTATTCATCCAAGCCACAGGCAATACCTAAGATTCATGGTCGGGGGTGACCATTACCAGTGCAGGGTACTATCCTTCAGCCTAGCCTCTGCACCAAGAGTCTTCATCAAATGCCTGGCAGTGGTGGCTGCCTACCTCTATCTCGAAGGGACCTTCGTCTTCCCACCTAGATGACTGGCTCGTGAAAGAGGACACAGCACCGAGGTGCAACAGGCCACGGCCCACACCATCAAAGTCTTGCAGCATTTGGGGTTCCTGATAAACCACCCCAAATCTCACCTCACTCCAACACAGGATCTAGAGTTCATAGGAGTTCACCTGGATGCTCTCCAGGCCAGGGCCTTCCTTCCAGGCCAGGGCCTGGACAGGGTGGGATCGCCTCAGGGCCCTGGCCGCAGAGGTGCAGCGCCATCATGCAGTGTTGGTGCGGTCTATGCTCTGCCTACTAGGCCACATGGCATCTACAGACTATGTGGTCCCCAATGCCCACCTCCACGTGCGGGCAGCTTGGTGGTGCCTCCGCTCACAGTAGACACAAGCCACAGGCAGGCTCCGAGACAGGGTCTCAGTGTCCTGTCAACTAGCGGTGTCACTCGACTGGTGGCAAGGCGCACAGCACCTTCCAGTCCCCAATCCCCCAGAGGATCCTCACCACAGACGCGTCCCTACTGGGCTGAGGGGCCCACTGCAGAGAACTACATATGCAGGGCCTCAGGTCCCTAGCGGAGGGCCAGCAGCAGATTGGCCATTTTTTGTGACATCAAGGCCTTTCACCACTGCCTGTGGAACCAGTCGGTGCTAGTCCAAATGGACAATCAGGTTGCGATGTTCTACCTGAACAAGCAAGGGGGCACAGGGTCTCAGTGCCTCTGCCAGGAGGCAGTAGCCCTCTGCTTGTATGCAATTGGTCAGGGAATGCTTCTCAGGATGGTATACTTACCGGGCCAAGACCATGCCCTAGCGGACAGGCTGAGCAGAGTCTTCCAGCCATTTGAGTGTCATCTAGACCCCAGGGTGGCACAGTGGCTATTCTGACTCTGGGGAAATCCCAAGCTTGGACCTCTTTGTCAGTCCTGTCAACTCTCAGCTGCCCCGCTTCTGCTGTCCCCAACCTCATCCATCCAGGATGGTGGTTGATGCCTTTCTCATCTTGTGATATCGGAGGACTTCCCTCCCATGCCACTAATTGCCCAGACTCTCTTCAAGGTCCCGTGGGGCAAGGCCTCCATGATCCTGGTGGCCCCATGGGGGTCCAGGTAGCCTTGGTTTCCCCTGTTGCTCTGCCTCTTGATGGAGCTCTGTTCCTCTGGGGAATGCCCCATGGCTTCTGATCCAGGAGGAAGGGCTCCCTCCTTCACCCCAACCTGGGGCCCATGTCGTTAACAGCATGGCTGCTGAATGGGTATTCTCGTAAGAAATCCACAAGACGTGCCTACGCCTTCAGGTGGTGCAGATTCTCAGTATGGTGTGTGGAACAACAGGTAGACCCATTCTCTTGCCAGGTGCACACGGTGCTGCAGTACTTACTCCACCTTTCGCATACTGGAAAGTCCAACTCTGTCAGGGTGCACCTCAGTGCGCTCTCGGCGCACTATCACTCTGTAGAGGGTAAACCTCTCTCTGCGCAGCCCCTCATTACTCAATTTACGAGGGGCTTGCTGTTCTCTAAACCGCCCAACCAGCCATCCCTGGCGTAATGGAATCTCAATGTGGTTCTGACGCGGCTCACCAAGCCGCCCTTCGAACCTCTGGCTACCTGCCATTTGCGTTATCCATCCTGGAAGGTCATCTTCCTGGTGGTGCTCACCTCTTCCCACAGAGTCGGCGAGCTTCAGGCCTTGGTGGCCAAGCTGTCTTACACCAGGTTCTACAAGAACAGGGTCGTGCTTTGCACCCACCTTAAGTTCTTCCGAAGGTGGTGTCCGCCTTCCACCCCAACCAGGAGATAGTACTTCCCACTTTCTTTCCACGGTCCCATGCCAATAAGGTGGCAGCTGTTCTCCATACTCTGGACTGTAAGAAGGCCCTGACCTTCTACTTGCAATGTACTCAGGACCACTACAAAGTCTTGCAGCTTTTCGTTTCATATGATCTGTCGACTGGGGGAGGCTGTTAGCAAACGGACCCTGTCAACTTGGATGGTGGACAGCATTGCCTTTGCCTATGATCAGACTGGGCTCTCGTTGGAGCACCGGGTCACGGGCATAATGTCAGGGCTCTGGCGACCTCGGTTGCAAGCCTATGCTCTGCCCTATGGCAAACATCTACCGGGCCATCACCTGGTCCTCAGTTACACCTTTGCAGCTCACTACTGCCTGGAGAGGGAGTCTCAACAGGACAGCGCCTTCAGCCAGGCCGTACTCCGTAATCTGTTTGGGGTTTAGGCAACTTCTACTCCCTGACCCTTCTTGTTCGGGCTACTGGAGTGATGGTTCTCCCTGAATAATGGAGTCCTAAGAGTCTTTCCTCAAATTTGCTTGCAACTGCTCATGGCTGGACCGTGTTCTTCTACAGGTTCTCAGAAGCCTGTAGCTAGGGAGTCTCATATATGAGGACTAATTTCCTGCTTGTTACTGGAGAAAGCGTAGTTAATCACCTGTAACTGGTGTTCTCCAGGGACAGCAGGAATAAATCCTCACTACCCTCCCGCCTCCCCTGAAGAGTTGCTATTTTTATCCTTGCCATCTGCTTAGTAGGGCTCAAGCAATGGGACCTGACTGAGCAAGATGGCATCCTTGGGCAGGAAGAGGACCATGCATGTGTGGCAGCAATCCCAAAGGCTTTCTTTGCTCTAGCAGGACTCTATGAAAGAAAGTTATTGGTAAGTAAAATGTCTCCATTTTACACATGAATGACCTTAGTACATGGAAGTTTCAAGGGGGACTGACAAAGGTGGTTAAGGAGAGGTCATGACAGGTCAAAAAGTTACAGGCTCAACATTCAATGCTGGGGCCATATCCGGCCCCTGAAGCTAATTGAGCGGCGTTGCAATTCAGCCGCTGCTCAGTTAGCTTTGGTGACAAAAGTTAGGCCAGCCTTTTCTGAGCCTAATTTTTGCTGCTAAGGGATAACCAGTCAGCAACTGAATATCATTGCTACCCAATTATCCCCGCGTGACACCCCTGCTCTGTCCTAATGCTAGCCGGCTAGCATTGGGGCGCATAGTGGCGGCACCCATGGATATTCACTGCGAGTAATGAGGTTAGCAGGTCATCACTTTAAATATCGGGCCTTACCTGTTCAAATAGGGAATAACGTGTCTGGACAAAATTGTGCATGTTGGGATTTACACCTGCCCCCGGGCACATGTAGGCTTCTAAAAAGTGCATGTTTAGGCCAGTTCTTTACAGGGGGTATTAAGGGGCTTGTTTATTTCTCACTTGAAATTTAACATAGATAAAAATAGCAGCCTCTGCAGTTTATTGGTGGCCTTTACATGTGCAAATTGCAAAATAAGCAAGTTCTGAAAACCAACCTTCATATGTAAGTATTGATTCTTATGTGTGGAAGGGATGAGTTGTCATCGTTGATTTTTTTCCAGTGTGTAGATTTGTAAATGGCTTCTCATGTGCTTGACGTATTGGCACATAAACGTACACTTCTGCGCCTTTGTATTTGGTATTTTATAAAAGGCTCCAGGTTTAGTGAAGCCTTTTCTAAAATACCTCTGAAATTGTGAAAGTCTCTATTCCGACCTTTAAATGTTGTTGTATGTCAGGGGTGCTGCTGCCTTATGTGTCGTATCTGAATCATCAGATGTTTCTTCTATTTGTCCAGGGATGGAGATTGGATAAGACTATGATTGACTCTTAGGATAGGGTTGGGGACTTATGGGTTGATAGTCAAAAGCAAAGAGCTGCTTTCCAGATATCTGCTCTAGTCGGCACTATCCATGGATTTTCAGCAGCACTATATGGATAGTGCCACTGAAACTCCTTCCAGACCACCAGGACAGAGCATGGATGTTCCCAGGAATGATCCGGATAGCAGTGATATTTGGTCCGCGAGTTGGATATCTATATGGATACATTTAAGCGTGGTATTTATATAGTGGACTGAATTTTACAGCTATGTAGATTGCCACAGTGCTGATGAATATTTACCATATTCAGCGCTGTCCACAATCCAAATAGCAACGCTGAATACATAGATCAGTCAGTTCCCTGGATCACTTTTTCTTTTGTAGATGCTGCTTAACAGACTAAGTAGGTAGTGTAGAGTGAACCTGTTGGTTTTCTTTCCAAGCTTCTCCAGAGAGAGGAGGTATTTGTGACCTCGAAGCTGTGGAACACAAAGCACCATGCTGAGGATGTGGAGCCAGCATTGAGGAAGTCTCTGAAGGATCTCCAGTTGGACTACCTGGACCTATATCTCATGCATTGGCCCCATGCATTCCAGTAGGTTCTGTCAAATGGGCTCCAGGGCTCAAGAGAGGCCACAGTATCATTTGCTATTGCTCGTTATTTCCCATGGACAATCACATAAAATGAAGAGGAAACAGTTTATCTCCATCTGTATTTTCATTAACCAAAGCATAAAACATAGTTACTCACCTGTAACAGGTGATCTCTGGGAACAGCAAGAATTGAGTCTTCACATATGGGTTATGTCGGTACTGATGGAGTCTGCGCAGGAACACTCCCCAGCATCCAATTGGAAAGCTTTTGGGAGCATCCCACTGCGCCTGCATAGCTGCCTTCCCGCCTTTCCAGCTCTCCCTCCTCAGTTTAGTTTATAGCTGAAATAAAAGGAGAGGAGGAGAGAAGAAGAGGAAAAGTACAACTCGTAGGGGAGGAGGGTGGGTTGTGAAGACTTAATTCCTGCTGTTCTCAGAGATCACCTGTTACAGGTGAGTAACTACGCTATCTCCAGGAACAAGCGGGAATGTAGTCTTCACATATGGGCCTCCCTAGCTTGGAGATGCCAGAGAGATGACCTCAGAGCGAGCTGTGGAACACAGGGCTAAGTAGTAGGTCATATATCCTGTCAGACGGCTGCCTGGGTGAGAATCTTCACAGTCTTGGCAAGTGCATATATCTATATGATTTGCAAGGTATTGTGGGCAATGCAGTTCATTCACACCAGACACAGCTGCTCACAATAATTAGTTGTGCTTTTGGATAAAGCCAATAAGATATTTATTTATGGGGTTATTTCTCCCAACACAGATATGCTTGGTAGCACATAAATCAGGTTACTTGCTTCCAGTGTTTAACTTGGAAAAACAAAGTCAAAATCAGGAAAACAACATTCAAACTTGTCAGGCATTAGCTAATGTTTTCTTAGCATATATCAAACAACAAACGAAAAGCCACAAAGAAAGAAAAAAAACTGTTCTTTTCAGGTTAACTTCTGATAACTTCCCACATAGATTCAGAAGTGATTCTCTCCTAGCTCACAAGCAATTAGGTAAGGCTCAATTGCTAGCAATTACCCAGCTGAAACCCCTTAGCTGGCTTGCTTTCTACTGCGTGGCCCAAATCCTACTCAGGAGCTTTTCTGAGTAGATTAAAGAACAAGTTTGTATTTCTTTGTGATGGTTGTTGTACTTTGTAACAGTAAATTACCAAAGGAGTTTAGACAAAGAGCAATCCATGTATTCACAGCCTGCATCTGCAACCCCTCCCCCTTCTTCAACAATCATGGGTTCAATATCATGGATTGGTACAGAGGAATTTCTCAATGGAGCACTCTCAGGAGAATACTTGTTTCCCTGCTGTCTTTCAAGGGTATAGCTAGGGCATAGATCAGTGTTCATACCTGAGCTTCCATTGCTGTTAGAGTTCCTCTCTAAATAGCCTGGCCAGTATGTAGTCGAGTTCTTATGTCCAGCCTTCCAATCCAGATCCCCGGACACTGGGTCTCTCTTCACATACCTTCTGGCACGGGTCCTAGGGTCCCTTCCAAGTGCAGCCGTCTCCCTCACAGGTACCGTCTGGAGATTCCTGGCCCTGCAGCACCACTCCTCTGGCTTCCCCCAGTCCAATGGTGTATGCTTGCCTTTTGAATGCCTTCCAGTATACGTACTGCTATGGACTCCTTTAGACCTCCCAAATGCTTTTCTCTTCTTTCTTCCAAAGGGTTTCTTGCCCTCTCTGTCCGTCCGCTCTGGCTTCTGCTTCTGATGATCCTCCAGATAATGAAGCTGTCCAAGACGAGGATCTCCAAGATCATGAAGATGATTCTCTGTAGAATAAACTCTACCTTTATTCTGCTGAGATGAGTGCTCCACCCTAGCACAGCGCAGCTGTGCTGAATCAGGCACTGCCCTTTGAGATGAGTGCTTGGGGATTACCTCATAGCCCTCCTGATTGAACACACGTTTCCCCACTTCAGCTCCTCTAATGGCTGTTGGAAACCTGGTGCATTCTGGGACTGGTAGTCTTTTATGGAAAAATTCTGTTTTCTTATTTCTACCAGAACTGACAGGTTGCTTGTTCAGAGTCACTTCACCTTTACTATAGCTCCTTCCTGAGCTATGATAAGCTTCCTTATCACACTCCCACATTCGAAGTATAAGGTCGTGAAGTATTTGATGAGTAGGGAGAGTAGCAGCTTCCTTTGGGGGCTGTAGGATATTGAAGAATTTCAAGCTCCTCAGCCCTAGGTTCCCTCTCCGAAGTCAATGTGAAGGAGAGGCCCCGAGCAACAACGTGGATAAAATCTTGAAAAGACATGTCTTCCAGAGGGGACATGCGACGTTATGGGGATGGAGATGGATCCTCCGGGAGAATTCTCATTTCCCGTGTACTGGCTGATTCGTCATTTGACAAATCGGCGTCAGAAGACTCGAAGTATTGATGGGCAGGGTGCTCGCGCTCTGCCTGTACTTGATACCGCTCAAAACCGGCATCTGAAAGTTTTGGTGCTGGAACCTCGGTACCGGAGACGGACTTGAGGGCTGACATGGGTGGTAGCGTAGTGAGCGGCAAAAATTTTGATGCAGGCACCTTTGGTACCGTCGTCGGTACAGATGGCTGAGGAATCAACTGTAGAGGTTTTACCGGTATGGAAGCCGCTAGCAAGGCTGCTAAGCTCCGCTCAGTAGCCAGGATACGTTGATCCATGAAGCTTGCTAATGCCTGAGTATTGGTACCGGAGTTGCGGGCCACAATCCCTAAGCATGACACCAACAATCCCTAAGCATGACACCAAGAGCTCTCCAGAGGTAGAGGCCTTGGGAGGATCTTGGGACCCCCACTAATGCTTTGGAGGCAAGGACCTCCCGCCGGGGTTGCTTGGCCGGTGTGTCTCCCTCCAGGGGAATGCCTAGGGTATCTCGGTGCTTAGAAGGAGATCTACCCTTGGAGGGCCTGCTAGTCTTTGCCAAAGACCTGGGTTTCAATGCCTGAGATCCCTGGGAGGACGATGAAGCTCTCGATGACGTTGATGCTACTGATATTGCATTGGTGGCAAAGAGGGTGCCGAGTTTCACAGCTCTGTTCTGTAGGCCTCTTTGTCGTCTTCCTACAGAGAGGACATTCAGACGGTTGATGATCTGGTCCCAAACATTTTAGACACCAGTCATGGGTGTCTGTGGCTGAAATTGTACTGCCACATTTGGAACACTTTTTAAAACCACTAGCTGGTTTGTCCATTTTGGAAAAAAAGTCCTAAGCCTAAGATGGCATCGATGCACCCTGAGGGAAGAGATTCTCCCCTCAGAAAAGTTGTTTTTTCTTTAGAAAGAAAGTGAGCACCAACAGGGTCGATACCAGCGTCAATGAGAAGGCAGACACGACCACAAAAAAAATCAAATTTTCTGCAGTGACAGGAACTGCTTCTTGTCGGCTCCATGGAAAACGAAGAACTGAGGAGGGAGAGCTCGAAAGGCGGGAAGGCACCTACACAGGCACAGTGGGATGCTCCAAAAAGCTTTCCTGTTAGACCCTGGGGAGCGTTCCCGCGTGGGCTCCGTCAGTACCGACGTCACCCATATGTGAAGACTACATTCCTGCTTGTTCCTGAAGATTGCATTGTTTATCTTCATACATTTGCTGGAAAGTTGATAAGAGAACACAAAGGGCCTAATTCACCTTTGGTCATTTTGAGAAAAGCTCTGGAGAACCTAGCTCACTCCCTCGCCCCACACTTCATTATTCCTTTAAATTTTGGGGATATGTGAAAGGAGGTCCTCACACTGCATCCCTTGGATGACACAAGCAGATGGTCTTTGCACATTTCTTTCTGCCCTTGATACAGGGGTCTTTTAGACCATGACTCATCTCTCACAGTTTAAATTGGGACCACGGTTCCAATCAGGTGGGAAGGGCCCACCTCTTTTTTTGTTGTTGCTCAGTCTGTTTCAATAGTATGTAGCTCTACAGTCTTCCATTCAACTTACTGCAATTTCTTTCTTGTGGTTTGATGCTTTAACTCTGCAACATTTTGCTTCTGAGGGCTTCTCTTGACTAGGCTGCCAGGTGTAGGAGGAACTAGTGGAGCTTGGTTCCTCTCTCTCCCAAAGCTCCACCTAAGGTTCAGCATTTTGTATTCCTTGTTTTGCCCTTTTTTCCAGTTTTATTTCTAGGGGTCTGCCACTGTCCAAGTGGAGTAGTAGCCTAGTGGTTAGAACACTGGCTTGGTAACCAAGCAACCAGGGTTCGATTCCCACTAGCACTCCTTGTGGCCTTGAGCAAGTCACTTAACCATCCATTGCCTCGGAAGAAAGGCCTGGCAATTTACTTCCGGTGACACTGCCAAGAAAACCCAGGAGCTTCTGGGTCGCCAGGAGTCAGGACTGACTCAAAGGCACACATTGCATTTTTTCCACTGTCCATGGACTGATGGCAGAGGGAGGGGGTATTCTGTTACAGAGGATTTATCAAAATTTTCCTTGTTTGTAAAATATGGGTCTACATGTATTGGTGAAAAGATCCTGGTAATTCTCATGGGAGAAACACGCAGGTAGAATAGACAATGCTATATGTTATGAAGTGAGATATGAACAGATAAATAAGCTCTCCTATATCTTCAGGAATGGAATGTGTTTGTGCTTTGCCTGTCATCATGCCTTTTATTGTTAACCCAGTGCAGTGTTGCTCCCTAACTGAGTGCAAGTTAGTCCTGCATCAGCTTCCTGCCTCCTATTACAGACCATGCTTACACAAACATTTGTTTTCTGTGCTGCAGACAAGGAGATGTCTTCTTCCCAAAGAACCCTGATGGCACGCTTATCTATGATTTTATTGATTACAAGAAGACATGGAAGGCCATGGAGCAGCTAGTTGAAAAAGGACTTGTAAAAGCCATTGGACTCTCCAATTTCAATAGTCGTCAGATCGATGATGTCATCAGTGTTGCTGCTGTGAAACCAGCAGTGCTACAGGTCAGGTAGAACTGTCAATCATGAAGAAGGGCATGAGCCAGAGGGCGAAGCAATCAGTATGATGGACGAGTAGGAGGGAGGATGTGGTCTGTGTTGATCAGGAAGGAGGGGCATGACCTGTTTGGACACAAAGTAGGGCGCAGTCTGGCTGGTACAGTGACAGTGCCCGGAGCACAAAGCTGAAGAACATGAAAACACATTTTTTTTTCTCCTAGTCTCATTACAAGTTTCCCGAAGTTTCCCTTGTATTTACAGCTACTTCTGTTCTTGTCTATATTTCTACTTTATTTATTTTGGCTTGATACCCATGCCCAGGGCTAGATTAATACTATATTAGGCCTAAGCAAGCATACATTTGTGGGTTACTACTATGGACTCCAGCTTAATTCCCTTTTCTTCAGGAACAAGCAGGAAGTTAGTCCTCACATATGTCCTTACATATGGGTGACGTCTGTGTCGACTGAGCCTGCGCGGAAGCATCCCCCCAGCTTTCAAGGAAAGCCTTTGGGAGATGCACCATGCATGCGTGGGCCACTTCCCGCCCAAGGGTGCCATCTTGCTTCAGTTTTCTTTTTTCCACAAAGCTCTTCGGATGTTGTCCTATTTTCCCCGGAAAAAGTCTGATTTTTTTTTATAGTTAAATTTTGTCTGGTTTGCTACCGATTCCTTCCTGCCCCCGAGCCAGCTCGACTTCGGCGTCGCTCCTCAGGTTTGTCTATCCATTTTCCACTTTTTTCATCAAAGTCTGCCTCAACTGCGCCCTATTTCAGCTGAAGGCCTCAGACTCCTGCTGGGAGGAAGGGTCTCCCTTTTTCCAGTGACCTCAAGTGTCTTCAAAAGTGTGACCGGTGTGGCAAAATTATGTCACTTACTGATCCACATGACTGCTGCCTCTGATGCCTTGACCCGGAGCACAACGACTCCAACTGTGAACTCTGCAGAACAATGACCCCAAAAACCTAAAAGAGTTGCCATCAGCAGCAGGAAAACGTTTTTCATGTCCAACTCCACCCCGGAGTCTCCGGTAACACCACGCTCCAGAGCACCATCTGATACCTCGGTGCCCCACGAAGCCAGAGCCTCCTTGGAGCCCGTGGAGCAAACATCCCCGGAAGTAGAGCATAAGAAGAAGAATTTCTTGAAGATCGCCTTGGTCTTCAAGCATAAGAAGGCGAAATCCACCCCAGGTCCCGCAGCCCTAGGTGTGAATTCCAGTTGCCCTGCAAAGAGTTGTCTGCTCCCGCTGACCGGCCTTTGGCCTCCGAGGCCATCCTCATTAAGGACTCTCCCTCAAAAGTACCGACGCCAGGCCTGACGTCCTCGTTGCCCGCATTGAAGGCTGCGGAGCCGACAGGCATTGAGACCAGACTGCAACCCTAGCGAGCAGTATATTTGCCCTAGTGGCCATGCAGCCCAATGATGAACCCTCGACATTGAGGGCTTCCCTGGACGTCGAGCCAGTTCTTGAGCGCCATCAACCTCAAGAGAGCCCCTGGCCCCAGTCAAGGTACTGGTCCTGTTCTTCGGGTCACTGGTCCACTCCGGTAGCACCTGTGGCTTGGACAGATGATCCTCCAGAGGTCTTGCACCTTGGAGAGCGGTCCTCAACCAAGGTGATCATGCGGCATCGGACTCGTACTTCGACTTCAAGTCTGAATGGGAGACTGAGGACGAAGAGTCCTTGGACACTGGGCGACATCATGACGTGCCCTCAGACCCGTCTCCCCCAGCGACCCGACATTGCTACCAACCCGAGGATGTTGCGTCAATTTTGTGAGAGATATAGCCAGGGATCTCACGATTGAGACCGAGGGGGACCAGCGAACTGAGGAGTTGGAGATACTCCAATACGAGGAACCCCCGAAGAAAACTTACAGTCCCAGTGTCCCCCGATCCTCGACCACCTCCTCCTCCAGATACGGGAAACATCGGTGTCCGTACCAATTGTCAGCAGGTGCCTCAGCACCATGTACTGGGTACGTCGGAACCCTGGGTTCCAAAAGGCCTAGCTCCCCCATAACTCAGTGGTCATGGAGTTGGCCATACGCCGATTTAAGAGCCAAAAGACACACTCATTGGTATCACCCAGCTTGGAGGCCAAAATCCTTGATGTCTTCATTCAAAAGGCTTTTCAGGGCTCAATCCTACCATGCCGAATCCACTCATACCAGCTCTTAAGTCGGCATGTACCTGGCAGAATCCAGGTCACCTTCAGTCCGGGATGGCCTTCCAGGCATCCACACCCCAGAAAGTCCTCACCATGGACGCCTTTCTAATGGACTGGGGAGCGCATTGTGACAGCCTTCAGACACAAGGCTGCTGGTCCCGGAGGGAATCCGAAATGCAAATCAACCTGCTGGAAATCAGGGCCATATTCCTGGCCCTCAAGGCCTTCCACCACCAGCTAAAGCACTACGTGGTGCTGATTCAGACCGACAATCAGGTCGCAATGTTCTATGTGAAAAAATAGGAGGGTACAGGGTCGTGCCCCTTCTGCCAGGAGGCGGTAGCCCTATGATCTTATGCCACAAGCAGTGGGATGCTCTTGAGAGTAGTCTACCTCCTGGGCCAGGACAATATCTTGGCGGACAACCTGAGTAGGGTACTTCAGCCCCATGAATGGCACCTAGACCCACCAGTAGCCTCATGGCTGTTCTGGCTGTGGGGCGTCCCAGTGATGGACTTGCTCACCAGCCCGGACAACACGCAGTTGCCCCATTTCTTCTCCTGCCATCCGGACCCGTCTCGGGTAGCGGCAGATGCATTCCTCCTCCCATGGTCGGAAGGCCTCCTGTACGCCTTCCCCCCCCAAGCCACTGATAGCCAAGACCCTGTTCAAGGTTCAATGTAACGGAGCATCGCTAGTGCTGATAGCCCCTCGGTGGCCCAGACAGCCCTGGTTCCCACTGCTCCTCTCCTTATCGACAGTACCGCTGATTCCCCAGGGCTGAGCCCCAGGACTACTCTTGCAGGAGCAGGGCACTCTCCTACACCCCAACCTGGGGTCCCTCTCCCTCATGGCTTGGCTGCTGAAAGGGTAGCAGAGCCTCCTTCAACCTTCCACGGGATGTGGAAGATATCCTTCTGGCTTCTCAGGCCTCCACGAGAAAGGTGTACACCTTCACACTCTGCCCAGTGTGCAACGGCGGCCAAGAAAGCAAATAGAATGCTAGGTATCATAAGGAAAGGAATGGAAAATAAAACAAAGGATATTATAATTCCTCTGTATCGTTCCATGGTACGACTGCACCTTGAATATTGTGTGCAATTCTGGTCGCCGTATCTTAAAAAGGATATAGCATTATTAGAAAAGGTACAGAGAAGAGCCACCATAATGTTAAAGGGGGATGGAAGGCTACAAAGGTTAGGGCTCTTCAACCTGGAAAAGAGACGGCTGAGGGGAGATATGATAGAGGTCTATAAATTAATGAATGGAGTGGAACGGGTAAACATAGATCGATTGTTTACACTATCAGAATATAGAATGAATAGGGGACATGTAATGAAGCTACAGGGTAAACTATTTAAGAAAAATAAGAGAAAATATTTTTTTACTCAACGTGTAATCAAACTCTGGAATTTGTTGCCAAAGGATGTAGTAAAGGCTGTTAGTGTAGCTGGGTTTAAAAAAGGTATGGACAAGTTCCTGGAGGAAAGGTCCATAAACCATTATTAAAAAGGGACCCAGGATATCAATGCTTGACCCAATACAAGCATTGTGGAACCTGTGTCTCTTGGGGATATTGCTAGGTACCTATGACCTAGATTGGCCGCTGTTGGAAACAGGATACTGGGCTTGATGGACCTTGGTCTGACCCAGTATGGCATATCTTATGTTCTTACGTTTCTCACCGTGGTGCACAGAGAAATGGACGAGCCCGTTCTCCTGCTCAGTGCACGTGGTACTCCAATACTTGCTCCACCTGTCACATCCAGGACTGAAGTCCAACTTGGTCAGAGTACACCTAAGCGCCATCGCAGCGGATCGCCACTCCATTGAGGGGAAGCCCCTCTCGGCTCAGCCCCTTGTGTCTTGGTTTCTATGGGGCCTCATGTTGTCCATACCCCCCATCTGCCCCCTCAGCGGTGAAATGGGACCTTAATGTGGTGCTCTTGCAACTCACTAAGCCTCTGTTTGAGCCTTTAGCTACTTGCCACCTGCAGTACCTCTCCTGGAAGGTCGCCTTCCTGGTAGCATTCACAGCAGCTTGCAGAGTTAGCGAGCTCCAGGCTCTGATGGCAGAGCCTCCTTACACGGTTCTACAAAACAGGGTGGTGCTCTGCACACACTCTAGGTTTCTGCTGAAAGTGGTGTGTCCTTTCCACCTCAATCAGGAGGTGCTGCTCCCCACCTTCTTTCCCTGGCCTCATGCCGGCAGGGCAGAGACTGTTCTCCATACTCTGGATTGCAGGAGAGCCTTGTCCTTCTACCTGCAACGGACCCAGGGCCACTGCAAAGCTCAACAGCTTTTTGTATCCTATAACCCCCAGCCATCTGGGGCTCCCAGTAACTAAGAAAACTCTATCCACTTGGGTGGCGGACTGCATTACTCTTGCCTTTGAGCAAGCAGGGATCCCACTGGACCAGAGAGTCATGGCACACTGCATCAGAGCCATGGTTCTTCCAAAGAAAATCTGCATTCCATCCCCATGATGGAAATTTACTAGGCTGCCACCTGGTCTTTGCTCCATATCTTCGCAGCTCACTACTGCCTGGAGAGGGAGTCCCAACAGGACAGCGCCTTCGGCCAGGCTGTACTCCTTAATCTCTCTGACCCGTCTTTGTTCAGGCTACCGGAGTGCTGGTGTTCACTGGACACTTGGGTCTTGCGAGAGTCTCTCCTTCAGGACTTGACTGCTGCTGGTCACGGCTCTCCCTTTGCAGGTTGCCTTGGCGTTTTTCCTTTGGTTACAGGTTCTCGGTAGCCTGTAGCTGGGGAGTCCCATAAGTGAGGACTGACTTCCTGCTTGTTCCTGGAGAAAACATAGTTACTCACCTGTAGCAGGTGTTCTCTGGGGACAGCAGGAATCAGTCCTCACTATCCTCCCTCCTCCTTTTGGAGTTGCTTCTTTACCATCTGATATTTTTGCCATCTTAGCTATGTCATTAGACTGAGGCAAGATGGCACCCTTGGGCGGGAAGTGGACCATGCATGCGTGGTACATCTCCCAAAGGCTTTCCTTGAAAATTGGGCAGATGCTTCTGCGCGGGCTCCATCTGCACCGACGTCACACATATGTGAGGACTGATTCCTGCTGTCCCTGGAGAACACCTTACAGGTGAGTAACTATGCTTTTTTAAACTTACCACAGAGTCACATTCACTCTTTCCCTGCCCCCCCCCCACCCTCAACCTCACCTCTTCAGAAGTAGCATGAGAAAAACTACAGGGCCTAGTTCTGGCTGTGTTGAGAGCAGCAGGTTGGGAGTGAGTATGGGGGAATGTGAGTGGGTATGGGGGCTGTGCAGGCACATGCCCCACTGGAGTGGCCTCTTGCTTAGAGCAGTGGACTGAGAACCAGGGAAGCTGGGCAAGTCAGTTTCGCTCTCCGCTGCTTTTGTTACAAATCAGAAATGGCAAGAGTGGATCACTCTAAAGAGTGAGATTAACAGATGTCAATCTAGACAGATGATTTAAGTGTCATAAAGGGTTTACGAAGAAGCAACAGAAAATCATATTTAACTTTCTTTGGTGCTTTTGAAAGAGTATAGACAGAATATTAAAGCAGTTTTTTAAGATTTATCTTATTTGGAATATGCAAAGACAATATCCTGAAAGCACAATCATTTACAGAGAAACACTGCATACACAATTGTAGCATATTTCACAAAAAGAACCAATATAATACTCCAGTGTATCTTGTCTTATTATGCGGCCAGTAACATATAGCAATAAACATAGTACCATAAATGACGCAGCAGATTCGTATATCACCAACGTCTCTGCAGCCACATAACTTCATTGTCTTGATATTGCAGTTCCGCTTTTGTGTAGACTTCCCTCTCCCTCGCTCCCCTTACATGCAGCCAGCCATACCTCTATATGCAAACCCCCTGCCACACAGGTGTGTGTCACTTTTTCACCAGTGCACCCTGAACCTCTGATGGCAGACTGGAATATAGATGCCACACATCCTTTCTTAATGGGCCGCTTGGTCATGTTAACTTTAATACCAAATCTGCCATTTCATCCACATCCCTCCAGTCTAGTCCAGACAGACGGGTTGTGGAGACTGAATTATGCAAATTTCTTCCATGATGTCACCCTACATTAGCCCAGGAGCTTCCTGCTCTCTTCAGTCCCCAGCAGCTGGGGTTCATCCAGACCATTCCTGTCTGGACTGACCGAGTAGCTAAGGTCACCCGTTAGTGTTGATTTCAGTGTTGGGAACCAAGCAGATCTGTCTGAGCAGAGGCTGACTGGAATTGTAAAAAAAAAAAAAAAAAAGAAGCTAAACACGCTACAGTATTGGCAATCCTCTCTGGAGTCCTTCGGTGGGTGGGAGTAAGCCTCTGTGGGAGCACAGTGAGCCATTGAATTGGCATCGGTATTTCCCAAAGGCACGAACAGCCCTGCGGGGAACCGGGAAGTCTAGCTGCCGTCTTATCCCTTCCATGGTAAATGATTCGTTGGGGTCCATATAGTTTTTCTTTTTTTGGTCCTCCTGTACCAAGCTGGTTGCAGTCAGGGCAGGTGAGGTAAGGGAAAAGGGAGCATGCCCTCCTCAAAGCCAGTGTGTGCTCAGTGTGGCACGCGCCGCAGTGCTCTCTCAGGCAGGCTGTTGCAAAGCCTGTGAAAAAGAGAGGGAGGAGGGCCGGGGGTTCAATTCCCACATGGGGACAAGCAACCTCAGGCCAGAGGGACTGGGGTCTCTAGTCCCATGGCCACTCCTTGTGGCCTTGGGCAAGCTACGTAACCCTCCATTGCCTCAGGTACACTTAGATTGTGAGCCCTTCGGGGACAAGGGAATAAAAAGTACCTGTTAGTATATACATACATGTAAACCGCTCTGAGGCACAAGCAAAGGGCGGTATATCAAGTGCCTAAACCATAAACCATAAAGAAGTGGAACAATGTGAGATGGGTCAAGTCCGCTACCTGGGGGAGTCGCAAGAGCTGTCTACGGACCGGGATCAGAGCATGAATCAGTCATAGCAGAGGTGGGAAAATTCCCATGCTTCGTCTGACGGCCATTTTGTCCTGTAGCCCCTGGTCGGCTGCAGCTATTCCCACAGGGGATCAAATAGCAGTGACAGGCAGAGCTGAACTTCAGCCTTCAGGGACTTTGTGGGATAGTACTTCAGAGGGAAAATGCCTTCTTTTCTCTGGGGTTTATATTGCTGCTAAACCGCGCATACCAGTTAGAAAGGGAACAGGGGCTTGATAGGGCCTTGACTTCCACAAGTGCAGCAAATTCCAAGCATCCCTCATCCAGGGTAATGGAGGGGGGCTCAGCCAAGTATTTGAAGGTCTTGGAGGGCCCATATGAAGCAGATCCTGGATCAGAAGCCTCAGGGGACATAGAAGATTCAGGGGAGGGACCCTTGGGGTCTGGGGAGGACCTAGAAGGCCTTGGCTTCAAAGAGGGTGACCTGGCTCAAGGGGGAAAGGATTCTTCCATTGTACATGTCCTTTGTAAGGAGGAATTGCTAGGACTTATTCTCATTCCCTAGTGGCATTGAATATCCTGTTTCACACTGCGGAGGCGGACTTCGCGTTGGAGGATCCCCTCCTGCAGGGCATGCGAGTTCCACGAAACTCATTCCCAGTGCATAAGGCCATTATGCAGATGATAGAGGCAGAATGGGAACTGCCCGAGGCAGGCTTGAGAGGAGGATGGACGATGGCCCTTTTGTATCCCATATCGACAGCAGAAAAAGACCTCCTTTGTACGTCTAAGGTTGATGCATTGGTCATGGCTGTAACTAAGAAGACCACCATTCCTGTGGAGGGGAGTGCTGCCCTTAAGGATCCACAGGAAGCACTTCTAAAGCAGGCGTTTAAGGTCAACACCTTCTTGCTGCAGGCCTCCATTTGTGAGACATAAGTCGCTCGAGCCTGTATGTGCTGGGTGCAGGTACTACCGAACAGCAGCGACAAAGAGGTTATGGAGTCAGCGGAGCTGCCCAAGCTGGAGTCCACTGCGGCTTATTTGTCAGATTTTTATTGTGATTTTGTAATTCTTCATCCAAGGCTATGGCTTTGGTGGTAGCTTCGCAGCGTCTGTTATGGCTACGTAACTGATCAGCTGATCTGTCGTCCAAGATTCGGTTAAGTAAGCTTCTCTTCAAGGGGAAGATGTGGTTTGGCGATGTGCTTAAGGAGCTGGTTAAGGACTTGGGTGACTCCAAGGGCGACAAGTTGCCAGAGGACAAATCTAGAGCAGGCCGAGGGCAGTCACTTCAGGCATGGATGGGGGTGGGGGGGTATGCAATTTCTTACATTTTAAGATGGCACGCTTTGCACCTTCTTAGCGAGGGAGATTTCTGTACAGTGGGCAGTACTTTTGAGGGTGAGGAGCGGGCCGTGGATATTACGCAGGCTCCTCTGCCCAGAAACCTCAATGAAGAGGCAGACCCAGGAGGTTGGGAAGTGCATAGGAGGAGTGCCTCCAGCGTTTCTACCACTCCTGGGTCCAGATTACTTTGGGTCAGTGGGTCCTGGAAATTATCCACTACGGTTATGCCCTTGAGTTTCTTCGCCTCCTGTCTGATGCGTTTATGGTCTACCCCCGGCTCGTGGCTAGCAAGGGCTCAGGTTGTGAGGGTGACTGCGGACCATTTTCTGAAATTGTGCCTATGACCGAGTGCAGCTCAGGTCGATATTCCATTTATTTTGTAGTGCCGAAAAAGGAGGGCTCCTTTCGGCCCATTCTCGACCTCAGGTATGTCAACAGGGCTATGAAAGCCGCACAATTCCACATGGAGACTCTTCATTCTGTCATGGTAGCCATGCAAAGCTGGGAGTTCCTCATGGCACTAGACTTCTCCGAAGCCTATTTGCATGTTACGATTCGAGCAGAGCATCTGAGGATTCTGTGTTTTGCGGTACCCATAAAACATTTTCAGTTCAGAGCTATGCCTTTTGGATTGGCGACAGCCCCCAGGACATTCACCAAGGAAATGGTGTTGGTGGCCACAGCACTACACAAGCAGGGCATCCTGTTGCACCCATACCTCGACGATTGGATAATATGGGTGAAGTCATGAGAAGAAAGTGCGACTCAGAAGGTGATTTCTTTTCTACAAGATCTGGGTTGGGTGCTCAACTCAGCAAAGAGCAAGTTACATTCAGCGCAGCAGTTGTATTTGGATTCACTATTTGAAACAAAGATTGGCAGAGTGTCATTACCAGAAGAGTGCATTGACAGATTGCAAAAGGTGTTGCGGCAGTTTCTGTGGATGGTGAAACCCTTGGCCTGGCATTACCTGCAGATATTGGTACTGATGGCAGCGGCAGCGTTGGATTTGGTGCCCAGGGCCAGAGCACATATGCGTCCGCTGCAGAGGGTGCTTTTTCTCTTGGTGGTCGTCTCAGCTACACCCTATGTCTTGCTGACTTCAGTGTCAGGGAGACACAAAGGTCACCTTAGCATGGTGGCTGAACAGAAACATAGAATAAGACCACATGGCCCCTTCTAGTCCGCCCTTCCATATCAACCACTACAACAGTCCCCTTTTTCCCTTTAGAGATCCTCTGTGTTGTCCCATGCTTTTTTGAATTCAGATACTGTACTCATCTCCACCACCTCCACTGGGAAACTATTCCATGCATCTACCACTCTTTCTGTAAAGAAATATTTCCACATATTACTCCGGAGTCTATCCCCTTTAATATTCATCCTATGTCCCCTCTTAGCAGAGTTTGGTTTCAATCGAAAGAGGCTCCTCCTCCTGTGCATTTATGCCACGGAGGTGTTTAAATATCTCAATCATATCACTTCTATCCCGCCTTTCCTCTAAAGTATAAATATTAAGATCCTTAAGTCTGTCCTCATAAGAACATAAGATATGCCATACTGGGTCAGACCAAGGTCCATCAAGCCCAATATCCTGTTTCCAACAGTGGCCAATCTAGGTCATATGTACCTAGCAGTTTCCCCAAAAGAGACAGGTTCCACAATGCTTGTATTGGGTCAAGCATTGATATCCTGGGTCCCTTCTTAATAATGGTTTATGGACCTTTCCTCCAGGAACTTGTCCAAACATTTTTTAAACCCAGGTACACTAACAGCTACATCCTCCGGTAACAAATTCCAGAATTTGATTACACATTGAGTGACAAAATATTTTCTTTTATTAGTCTTAAATAGTTTACCCTGTAGTTTCATTGCATGCACCCTAGTCTTTCTATATTCTGATGACGTAAACAATCGATCTACGTTTACCCATTCCACTCCGTTCATTAATTTATAGACTTCTATCATATCTCCCCTCAGCCGTCTCTTTTCCAGATTAAAGAGCCCTAACCTTTTTAGCCTCTCTTCATAGGGGTATCCTTCCATCCCCTTTACCATTTTGATAGCTCTTCTCTGAACCTTTTCTAATAACGCTATATCCTTTTTAAGATACGGCGACCAGAATTGCACACAATATTCAAGGTGCGGTCACACCATGGAACGATACAGAGGCATTATAATATCCTTTGTTTTATTTTCCATTCCTTTCCTTATGATACCTAGCATTCTAGTTGCTCTCTTGGCCCACCGCTGCACACTGGGCCGAAGGTTTTAACATGTTTTATTTATTTATTTACATTTTCTTATATACCGCGCTATTCTGCATCTGTGCGGTTTACATTGAACAAACTGAAATTACATTGAACAGGGCATTATAACTTGGAGATAACTATTTTACAGGGTTAAGTGGCTTGCCCAAGACCACAAGGAGCACCTGTGGGACTAGAAACCCCAGTCCTTCCAGCCTAAGGTTGCTGTCCTCTAGTGGGATTTGAACCTCCGGCCTGAAGTACCTTGCCCCAACCACTAGGCCACTCCTCCACTCCACAATGACGCCTAAATCTTTTTCCTGGGTGGTGGTTTCTAATGTGGAACCTTGCATCATGTAACCATAGTTTGGGTTGTTCTTCCCTAGGTGCATAACTTAGCACTTGTCCACATTAAATTTCATTTGCCATTTTGATGCCCAGTCTTCCAATTTATCAAGATCCTCTTGCAATTTTCCACAATCCTCTTGGGTTTTAACAACTTTAAATAGTTTTGTGTCATCTGCAAATTTGATAACCTCACTCATTATTCCCTTTTCCAGGTCATTTATGAATATGTCAAAAAGCAGCGGACCCAGCACAGATCCCTGGGGTACTCTACTATTCACCTTTCTCCATTGGGAAAATTGGCCATTTAGCCCTACCCACTGCTTTCTATCTTTTAACCAGTTCCTGATCCACAATAGTACACTGGCTCCTATCCCATGACTCTTTAGTTTTGCCAAACGTCTCTGATGAGGGACCTTGTCAAAGGCTTTCTGAAAGTCGAAATACACTATATCAACTGACTCGCCTTTGTCTACCTGTTTATTTACACCTTCAAAAAAACATAACAGATTAGTAAGACAAGATCTTCCTTTTCTAAAGCCATATTGGCTGTCTCCCATTAAGCCATGACTATCTACATGTTCAGCAATTTTGTTCTTTATGATGGTTTCTACCATTTTTCCCGGTACTGATGTCAGGCTCACCGGTCTGTAGTTTCCCGGATCACCTCTGGAACCCTTTTTAAAAATTGGCGTTACGTTCGCCATCCTCCAATCTTCATGTATTACAGATGATTTTAATGATAGTTCACAGATTACTAATAGCAGGTCTGAAATCTCATATTTCACTTCTTTCAACACCCTTGGATTTCATCCAGTCCAGGTGATTTGTTACTCTTCAGTTTATCTAATAGTTGTAATACATCTTCCCGATGTATCGATATTTCCTTCAATTCTTCCGCACCTTTAAATACTGCTTCAGTCATGGGTAACATCCCTACATCTTCCTCAGTAAAGACCGAAGCAAAGAATTCATTCTGTCTCTCTGCCTTGTAGCCTCTTAGTGCCCCTTTAACCTCTCTATTATCTAATGGACCAACTGACTCTCTCACAGATTTTTTGCTACGAATATACTTGAAAAAGTCTTTATTACGCGTTTTTGCTTCCGTAGGAAGCTTCTTCTCAAATTCTCCCTTTGCCTGCCTTATCAATGCCTCACATTTAACTTGTCAGTACTTGTGCTGTTTCAAGGTTTCGTCGTTTGGGTCTTTTTTCCATTTCTTGAAAGATGCTTTTTTGGCAGTAACAGCCTCTCTGACCTCACCTTTAAACCATGCTGGCAGTTTTTTGGACTTCCTTCCACTTTTCTTAAAGCGTGGAATACAGCTGGTCTGGGCTTCCAAGATAGTATTTTTCAACAACACACAAGCTTGATGTAAGTCATTAACCTTTGCAACTGCTCCTTTCAGTTTTTTCTTAACTATTTTCCTCATTTTATCATAGTCTCCCTTTCGAAAGTTAAAAGGTAGTACTGTGGATTTCCTTACCATCCCTCCTCCATTAATTAGATCAAATGTGAACATGCTATGATCACCATTGCCAAGTGGCCCCAACAACCTTATCTCTTGCACCAGATCTGGTGTTCCACTAAGGACTAGGTTCAATATGGCTTACCCTCTGGTCGGTTCATGAACCAGCTGCTCCAAGAAGCAGTCATTTATTTCATCTAGGAACTTTTATCTCCCTAGCATGTCCTGCCGTGACACTGACCCAGTCGATACCGGGGTAATTGAAATCACCCATTATTATTACTGTATTGTAGCTTTTGTTAGCTTCCTTGATTTCTTTGAGCATTTTATCCTTTTGTTTGTTCTGGCCAGGTGGTCGATAGTACACCCCCACTGCCATCGCCTTCCCCTTTTTACATGGAATTTCAATCCATAGAGATTCTACAGCAAATTTTGTTTCCTGCAAAACTTTAATCCTTTTTGACTCAATGCTCTCTCTAACATAGAGCACAATCCCTCCACCAATTTGATCAGCTCTATCATTACGATATAGTTTATACCCAGGAATCACAGTGTCCCACTGGTTGTCCTCCTTCCACCATGTCTCTGATATTCCAATCATATCTAACCTCTCATTTAGAGCTATATATTCTAAGTCTCCCATCTTATTTTTTAGACTTCTAGCATTTGCATACAAGCATTTTAGAAACTGTATTTTATTCATATTAATTTGGCTATTGGTAGGCATGGGTAATTTGGGATCTTTAAGCTCTGTCTGATCCATACTCGAGGACATTTTGGCTACTTTACTCTTTTTGGAACCTCTCTGCTTTTGGTAGTATCCTTCAAGGATACATTCTTCTGAACCATGTGCTCTTGTGCGACTGTCGGCTTTCCCCTATTATCTAGTTTAAAAGCTGCTCTATCTCCTTTTTAAAGGTTAATGCCAGCAGCCTGGTTCCATACCAGTTAAGGTGAAGCCCATCCCTTCGGAAGAGCCCCTCCTTTCCCCAGAATGTTCCCCAGTTCCTAACAAATCCAAAACCCTCATTCTTGCACCATCGTCTCATCCATGCATTGAGACTCCGGCACTCTGCCTGCCTTTTGGGTCCTGCTCGTCGAACGGGAAGCATTTCGGAGAATGCTATCCTGGAAGTTCTGGATTTCAATTTCCTACCTAAAAGCCTAAATTTAGCCTCCAGAACCTCCCTACCACATTTTCCTTTGTCATTGATACTGACATGTACCAAGACAGCAGACTCCTCCCCAGCACTATCTAAGACCTTATCTAGGTGGCGTGTGACGTCCTCTACCTTTGCACCAGGCAGTCATATTACCAGGCGATCCTCACATCCACCAGCCACCCAGCTGTCTACATGCCTAAAGATCAAATCACCAACTATAACAGCTGTCCTTAGCCTTCCCTCATGGGCACATGCCCCTGGAGAAACTTCCTCGGTGCGAGAGGGTTTTACATTACCTGGAGGTCAGGTCCTAGTTACAGGATCATTTCCTGCCACACCAGGGTGATGCCCTCCTATCACTTGACCTCTTTCCTCCTTGGAAATAGGGGTGCTGCCAGACTGGAGTTGGGACTTCAGGATTATATCCCTGTAGGTCTCGTCTATGTATCTCTCTGTCTGTCTTAGGTCTTCCAAGTCTGCTATTCTAGCCTCTACAGAATGGACTTGTTCCCTGAGAGCAAAGAGCTCCTTGCACCTAGTGCACATGTATGACCTCTCACTAACTGGGAGAAAATCATACATGTGACACTCAGTGCAAAAGACTGTAAAGCCCCCATCTTGCTGCTGGACTGCTGTCTGCATCTTAGTTTTAAGTTTGTGTTTAGATCTTTAAGTTCTTTACTTACTAAGGGTTGCTATGGATACTTATACTAATAAAATCGTACCTAATATGTTTAATATACCTTGTTCACCTGAAGCTTAATTAATCTCAGGTCCTTAGTGTATGACTGATTTGGATAACGAGCTGCACCAGAGAGCTCCTCCTTTCCTTTAAGATGTGTAAGTACCTATAAAGCTACGATTATCCCAGGGGTGGGTGGGTGTTGGGGAGGGAGGGAAATAACACTTATTAAAAAAGGGCTGCTACACAGTACTCTGTCCTGTGCTTCTGAGGTAAGCTGTGACCAACGTCCTGGGTGATTAACAGTCCTTGCTTGGATAGAAAGAGTCTTTCAAAATGGCCTCTTTGTAAAAGTCTCTAGAAGACTTTATTTGTTGCTCAAAGAATACTGACCCTGTTTTGCCTTTTATGCTAAGTTATATTCTGATTTGATTTAAATTAAAGCTCTTTGCTGATACTAGTCCCCGAGTGAGTATTACATTTAAACTACAAGCTCTCTGCTGGGTATGAAATCTAACCAGAAAGCTCTCTTCTGTGTTTTAAATTTAAACTTAAACTGCTGCTACTAGGCCCTGACTGATTTAACAAATACACTGGGTTCACAGATTAATCAGGCTTTAATCCAAAGAAGTCCCTTCAGAAAGATTCCCAGAAGTATATACTCACAATTGCAGATGTCTCTCCAGAAGTAGCAGTCCACCTTTTCTAGTCCTCATATGCTTCATAACGAAGACCATTAACCATTTTAGTGGCCATCTTCTGTAGCGACGCCAACCTGTTTATATCCTTTGGAAGGTGCAGTCTCCAGAATTGCACACAATGCTACAAATGAGGTTGCACCAAAGACCTATACAGAGGCACTATCACCTCCTTTCTTCTGCTGGCTATTCCTCTCCCTATGCACCCAAGCATCCTTCTAGCTTTCACCGACGCCTTTTCTACCTGTTTAGCTACTTTAAGATCATCAGACACAATCAAGCCTAGGTCCCGCTCTTCTTTTGTGGACAGAAGTACTTTACCCCCTATACTATATCGCCCCCTTGGATTGCTACAGCCCAAATGCATGACTTTGCATTTTTTAACATTAAATCTCAGCTGCCAAATTCTTCAAGCTCCCTCTTTCTTCAAGGTTAGCTAGATTCCTCCTCATATTATAATAGATAATTTTCTATACCTTTCTGGGTGTCTATTCTATTGCAGATTTTGGTATCATCTGCAAAGAGGCAAACCTTACCCAACAGCCCTTCTGCAATAACACTAACAAAGATGTTAAATAGAATCGGACCAAGGACAGATACCTGGGGCACACCACTGGTAACCTCCTTCTCCTCAGAGTGGGCTCCATTTACCTGTATCCTTTGTCACCTCCCACTCAATCAGTTTCTATCCCAAGCCAGTAACGTTAGGGTCCATCCCTAGGGTGCTCAATTTGTTTATAAGTTGCCTATGCGGAACGGTGTCAAAGGCTTTACTAAAATCTAAATACACCATATCTAGGGCTCTCCTTCGGTCCAACTCTCTGGTCACCCAGTCAAAGAAATCAATCAGATTTGTTTGACAAGAACTGCTTCTGGTGAATCCATGCTGCATCGGGATCCAGTAATCTGCTGGATTCCAGAAACCTCACTATTTTCTCTTTCAGCAGTGCTTCCAATAATTTACTCACCACCAAGATTAAACTAACCAGCCTGTAGTTTTCAACCACATCCTTACTTCCGTTTTTGTGTAAAGGGACCACATATGCCTCTCTTCAGTCCTCTGGCTTCACTCTTGACTCTGAGGCATTGAAAAGGTCAGTCAGTGGAGCTGCTAGAACATTCCCAAGTTCCTTCAGTATTCTCGGGTGTATCTGGTCCCATTGCTTTGTCCACTCTAAGTTTAGCTAGTTTCTCACGAACACAGTTTTATGAAAATTGTTCAAGATGTCCCTTGCTTTTGTTCCTGTTTGTGGATGTTTTCTGAGGTCCTGCTCCTGGTTCTTCATCTGTGAACACAGAACAGAAATATTTGTTAAACAATATTGCTTTATCCTCATCAGCTTCTACATATTCCCCCCTACACCCTTGAGTCTGACAATAACACTTTTGCCCTTCCTCTTCTCACAAACATATGTGAAAAATGTCCTATCCCCCCATTTTATTGCATTGGCTATTTCCTCTTCTTTTTGAATCTTTGCTTCCTGACTACTTTGCTAGCTTCTCTAAGTTTTTTCCAAATATAGATGCCTGTCTTCCTCTCTCTGTGATCTCTTGTATTTCATGAAGACCTCCCTCTTTTTTTCACCTTTTTTCAGCTACTTCTTTCGAAAACCATAGCAGTCTCCTTTTCCTTTTACCTTTATTTACAATTTTAACAAAAAGGTTGGTTGCCCTTAAAATATCCCCTTTCATTTTTGCCCATTGTTTTTCTACATCTACCAGCTGTTCCCATCCTGCTAACGACTCCCAGAGGTATTTGCCCATCTTGGCAAAGTTAGTTTTCCTAAAGTCAACCCTATTCCTAATATTGAACCACACCATCTGGTGATCACTGGATGCAAAATGATCTCCCACTATAACATTAGTTCTCCAGGACCAAGCAGGAAGTCAGTCCTCACTTATGGGTGACGTCGGCGCCGACGGAGCCCTCGTGGAGCAATTTTCCCCAGCTTTCGAAGAAAGCCTTTGGGAATTGCAGCACGCATTCGCGGTCCCCTTCCCGCCCAAGGGTGCCATCTTGCTCAGTCTTCTTTTTTTCCACGGAGCCCTGCAGACGTAGTGATCGCCGCAGAAAAAGTTGATTTTTTCGTTTTGTTTTTCTCGGTTCGACGCCGTGTCCTTTTCCCGCCCGGCCTCGATACTCCGATATCGAGTCCGTTCACTTTTTTCGGTTTTTGTTCTTCGTGACTGGCATTCCCGCCATTTTTTTCTTTTTCTCTGGCAGCACGGTCTTTCGACCTCACCGGGGCCCTTTTTCCCCTGATGGCTGCCAGCGGATTTCAAAAATGTGTGATCGCTGTACGAGACTATGTCTCTCACCGACACACATGACTGCTGCCTCCGTTGCCTCGGACCCAATCATGACCCGATGATTTGTGGTCCGTGCAACAAAATGTCCTCGAAGGCGTTGAGGAGTCGGCAGTCTCAAAAGGAGCGAATCTTCTCTGACTCCGCGTCCGGTCGGGTCCGGACCTCATCAGAGGCTTCGACATCTCGTGACTCCGGCCCCGAGCATCGTCGGAGTTCCTCTGAGCGGGGGTCTCCCGCCCGGGAACATCGTCGGAAGAAGACACCCGCGAGGGCGGCGTCGGAGGACGCTCCTGGTCCCTCGAGGGCCAGGTCGCATAGCCCCGTCAGCCGCCCCGGGTCCTCGGAGGCGGAGAGGCCTTCGAAGCATCCTCGTCTCGAAGTGGAGTCTCCTGGACACGTGAGTACTGTAGTCCTCGTGGACTCACCTCCGAAGGAGCCGACGTCGGGCCCGATGCTGTCGGGGCCCGAGTTGGCGGCTGCTGGGTCTTCTGAGTTTGGACTCAGATTGACGGCCTTGGAGAGCAGTTTCACTGCCTTCATGGACCAGCAGCGGGCATGGATGACTGGCCTCGCCGGTGCATCTGCCCCGACCACCGGGACGTCGACGTCCAAGTCGACCCCGGGGCCGAGTCGATCCTCGAGTCCATTCGAGCTCGAGTCGATCCTCGACCGAGGTCATCGACGCCGGCCTCGGCGTCGGGGCGGAAGTCCTCGGCACTCGCCCGCACAGAGCCACTCGATTCCTCCACGGAGGAGTCGGGCTGGGACACGGAGGAGGACGAGTCACCCGGTTCTTTTCAGACTCGGTGCGTCTCCTCCGCTCGCCCGAGTCGGAGCCTCGGAGGCGGTCCCCCCCGGAGGCTTCCCGATTCTCCGATTTTGTGAGGGATATGGCCAAGGCCTTGGCCTTCCCCGCGGATCCGGAGGAGGAGCCTTGAGCCGAAAAGCTCGAGGCCCTCCAGTATGACTCTCCCCCGAAGGGAGGCCTTTACTGTGCCGGTTCCTCCGATGCTGGAAAGGCTTCTCTTCCGCATGTGGGAGAGCCCGGCTTCGGCGCCGGTGTTAAGCAAGCGGGTCGATTCCATGTATCGAGTCCGCAAGAGCCCCAGGTTCCAGAAGGCACAACTACCGCACCATTACATGGTGGTGGCATCGGCCATGCATCGACTCGAGAGTCAAAAGATGCACTCCTCGGTGCCTCCGGGTAAGGAGGCCCGGAACCTGGATGCCCTCGGTAGGAAGTGCTTCCAGGGCTCTATGCTTGCTTGTCGACTAGATGGGCATGTATCTCCGAGACCTGGCAATGGAAATTGCCGGGTTCTCTGCTGGACTCTCCGAGGAACCTTTGCAGAGGTTCCAGGTCTTGTCCACTGGTATTAGGGAGTGCTCGAAGTTTATTTCTCGAGCAGCCTGCGATGGCTTTGAAGCATCAGCTCGGGTGGCCGGAGCCGGCATCGGTGCTCGCCGTCAGGCTTGGCTTCAGTCATCCGACCTCGAGCCATGGGTGCAGGATAAGTTGGTTGATGTCCCCTGCAGAGGTGAAAACCTCTTGACAAGCCCATGGCTGAAAAGGCTGCGGAACTCGAGTCCGAGACTCTAACCAGGACTCGCCTGTCCAGAAAGACTTATGCCCCTTCACAAAAGAGGAAGGGCTCGGGGAAAAAGCCCTTTTACCCGAGGAAGGTGTCTGCCTATAAACAACAACACCCACAATATCAAGCCTCAGCAGCTCCCCATCAGGGTCAGCAGGCTAGGAGGGGCTTACTCCTTCAGGAGTTGGAAAGTCTTCTTCAGGAACAGGCTGTGGAACCAGTGCCCCACCACCTGAGGGGTCACGGCTTTTATTCCAGGTACTTTCTGATACCAAAAAGAACAGGAGGTCTCACCCATCCTGACTTACGCAACCTCAACAAGTTCCTGCAGAGGGAAAGGTTCAAAATGCTTTCCCTGGGAATCCTGCTACCCTACCTCCAGCAGGGGGATTGGCTATGCTCCTTGGATCTAAACGATGCTTATACTCACATCCTTATTCATCCGGACCACCGACAATATCAAAGATTTGTGGTGTCGGGAAATCATTATCAGTACAGAGTACTGCCCTTTGGCCTATCCTCCGCTCCCAGGGTGTTCACGAACTGCCTGGCAGTGGTGGCGGCCTTTCTGAGGCTTCAAGGCCTCTTCGTCTTCCCCTACCTGGACGGCTGGCTCATCCGAGCACAGTCTTCCATAGAAGCCACTCAGGCCACTCAACGCACAGTGGCTCTACTTCAGCACTTGGGCTTCGTCATAAACTTCGCAAAGTCCACTTTGCTCCCCTCTCAAGGCCCTAGGCGGGGGCAGGACAATAGCGCGGTATATAAGAGAATATAGGAGCACGGTTGGACACTCTGCAGGCTCGTGCCTTCTTGCCTCTGGAGCGGGCCAACCGGCTCATTGCTCTGGCCGGCAAGTTCCACAGCACGTCACTGGTCTCGGCCAGACAATTCCTGCAACTGCTCGGTCATATGGCCTCCACGGTCCATGTCACTCCGAATGCCCGTCTACATATGAGGCCTGCTCAGTGGAGCCTTTGCACTCAATGGCATCGAGCCACAGGGAGCCTGGCGGACTCAATACAGATCTCCGACCGCCTGGTCTCCTCTCTGCAATGGTGGCTTCACCTGCCCAATCTGGTTCTCGGCATGACTTTTCAGTCTCCTCCACCTTCCCAGGTGCTAACGACAGATGCTACTCTCCTGGGATGTGGAGCGCATTACCCCAGGGGTCATGTACTCAGGGTCTGTGGACCCCTTGGGAGGCTGCTCAGCAGATAAACTTCCTGGTGCTCCGGGCGATCCGCCTAGCTCTACGGACCTTCTTTCACCTCACGTCTCATCAGTCTGTACTGGTCCAGACAGACAATCAGGTTGCCATGTTCTATGTGAACAAACAGGGGGACACGGGCTCCCTCCTTCTGTGCCAGGAGGTTCGGAGACTTTGCTCTTGGGCAGTCGACCACAACATCCTCCTCAAAGCTGTTTACCTACCCGGGCAGGAAAATTGCCTGGCCGACAAACTGAGCAGGATTCTGCAGCCACACGAATGGAGGTTAAACCCCGTAGTTGTTCAGCAGATCTTCCGCCGGTGGGGCCTCCCCACCATGGATCTCTTTGCCAGTCCTCTGAACCGGCAGCTTCCCAGGTTCTGCTCACGACACCCGCATCCTCTCAGAGTAGCGCCGGATGCTTTCCTCATCTCGTGGTCCATGGGCCTGCTGTATCCCTTTCCTCCCACGCCACTTGTGTCCCAGACGCTATTCAAAGTTGTCCAGGACAGGGCCTCAGTGGTTCTGGTAGCGCCCAGGTGGCCGAGACAACCCTGGTTCCCGCTACTTCTACAGCTGGCGGTGGACACCCCTCTTCCTCTGGGGTTTCAGCCCGATCTCCTGACCCAGGATCAGGGGACTCTCCTGCACCCCAACCTCCGGGCCCTTCATCTGATGGCCTGGCTGCTGAAAGGGTAGTCCTAGCTCCGCTCCTACTACCTCCGGAGGTGGAAGCTGTCGTTCTAGCGTCTCGGCGACCTTCCACACGGAAATCTTATGCCCTTAAATGGCGTCGCTTCTCTGTCTGGTGTTCTCAGCGATCTGAGGACCCCTTCTCCTGCTTAGTATCGGTGGTACTGCAATACTTGCTTCACCTTTCCAATCTAGGCCTCAAATCCAACTCTGTCAGAGTCCACCTCAGTGCTCTCTCTGCACATCATTCACCGGTGGAGGGCCAGCCTCTTTCCTTGCACCCCTTGGTGGCGCGTTTTCTCAGAGGCCGCCTCCTGCTTAAGCCTCCTTTGCGCCCTCCAGCCCCTGACTGGGATCTCAATGTGGTCTTGCAAAGGCTTACCTGTCCGCCTTTTGAACCCATGGCTACCTGCCCTCTTCGTTTCCTTTCCTGGAAAACTTTATTCTTGGTAGCCCTTACCTCCGCTAGGCGCGTTAGTGAACTACAGGCCCTAGTATCGGAGCCCCCATACACTAGATTCTACAAGAATAGGGTAGTCTTGAGGACTCACCCTAAGTTTCTTCCAAAGTTGGTTTCTCCTTTTCATATCAATCAAGAGGTGGTTCTTCCGACCTTCTTTCCCAGGCCGCATACCAGCCGAGCTGAAACTGTCCTGCATACCCTGGACTGTAGAAGGGCCTTATCCTTCTACCTTGACCGTACGCGAGAGCATAGAAAAGCTGTCCAGCTTTTCGTATCTTTTGACCCCAATCGGTTGGGGGTTCCTGTCTCCAAGCGTACTTTGTCCGTCTGGGTAGCTGACTGTATCGCCTGGGCTTATGGGGCAGCCGGCCTCTCCTTAGAGAGTCGAGTCACGGCCCACCGTGTCAGGGCGAAGGCTGCGTCAGTGGCTCATCTCCGCTCTGTTCCTTTGGCAGACATCTGCCGGGCCGCTACGTGGTCTTCAAGCCAGACTTTTGCGGCTCATTACTGCCTGGAGAGGGAGTCCCTGCTTTCGGACAGGCAGTCCTCTACAATCTCTTTGAGGTTTAGGCAACTCCTACCCTCCGGCCCTGGTGTTGGGCTACCGGCCGGATTCGTATTCAGAGAAGGTTCCTTCCTTCTGTACTGTTGAGCTAGAGGGAGCTCATTTTTTCGGCTTGAGGTCTCCGGTAGCCTTAAGCTCGGGAGTCCCATAAGTGAGGACTGACTTCCTGCTTGGTCCTGGAGAAAGAGTAGTTACTCACCTGTAACAGGTGTTCTCCAGGAGCAGCAGGAATCAGTCCTCACTACCCTCCCTCCTCCCCTTGGAGTTGCAGTCATTCTTATTGCATATTTTTGCTAACCTTTTGCTGTCTTTCCGCTAAGTCATCAGACTGAGCAAGATGGCACCCTTGGGTGGGAAGGGGACCGCGCATGCGCGCTGCAATTCCCAAAGGCTTTCTTCGAAAGCTGGGGAAAATTGCTCCGCGAGGGCTCCGTCGGCGCCGATGTCACCCATAAGTGAGGACTGATTCCTGCTGCTCCTGGAGAACACCTGTTACAGGTGAGTAACTACTCTAAACACTTTCACTATTGGTAAGCACCAAGTCCAGTATGGCCCCTTTACGTGTGGGTTCTGTTACCAGTTGTCTGAATAGCTCTTCCTTTAGAGAATCCAGGATCTCCTTACTTCTAGACGATATTGCAGCAGGGATGTGCCAATCAACATCTGCCATATTGAAATCTCCTATCAGTAGTACTTCCCCTTTCCTGGCAATGCTGTGAATGTCTTCAATTAACTCTCCGTCCAACTCTTCTCCCTGTGAGGGAGGTCTGTATATCACACCAATGCAAATAGATTTCTCTTTCCCTCTTTGTAGTTTAACCTACAGTGCTTCCTCTCTCCCCTTTAAGTCCTGTATTTCTATAGCTTTAATATTATTTTTTTACATATAGTGCCACTCCTCCCCTTCTTCCTACCCTGTCCTTTCTGAATAAAGTATAATCTGGTATAGTTACATCCCAGTCATGGTTGTCCGTGAACCATGTCTCTGTTACTGCCACTAAATCCAAGTCAGCCTCTCCCATTAAAGCCTCAACATCTGGGATCTTATTTCCCATGTTACGGGCATTTATAGACACTGCTTTCCAGATGTTGCCCCTTTTACCTGTTTCTATAAAGGTAGTTAAGGTTTCGCTTACCTGGGAGTTTTCTTCACCCATCCCCAATGAATCTAGTTTAAAGCCCTCTTCAGTAGGTTTGCCAGTTTGCTACTGAAGACACATTATTGACCCTTCTTGGACAGATGGACGCCATCTCTGCTCTGCAACCCTTGGAACAGCATCCCATGGTCCAGGAAACCAAAACGCTCTCGATGACATTACCCACGCAGCCATGCATTCATCTTCAGGATGTAAGCTTCTCTGCCTTAGCCTTTACCCTCAATGGGAAGAATTGATGAGAACACCACCTGCACCCCTATCTGCTTCACCCTCTGTCCCCAGAGCCATGAAGTCACTTTTGATACATTCAGAGGGATACCTGGCAGTATCATTTGTGCCTACATAGATGAGCAACATCGGTTAATAGTAAGTGGACTTGATGAGTCTCGGCAAACTCTCCATAACATCTCAGATTTTGGCACCTGGCAGACAGCATACCTCTCTGGATATCAAGTCTGGTCGGCAAATGGATGCCTCAGTGTACCCCTCAGAAGAGAATCACCAACCACCACTACGCTTCCTTGTGGTCATTGATTCTGCAACTTTGGGGTGCTCAAACTCTGGTTCTTCCCTTTCCAGGGATGCTTTCACCTCCTCCACTTCCAGGGCTGCATAATGGTTCTTTAATTCAAAGGCTGGAGGAGTTGGATTGGTAATTCTTCAGGCCTTGGTGACTTGTGTCCAACCCTCAGCATTCTGTAGGCTCCCATCTTCTTCTGTGTTGGAGAGCTTCGATGTTTCAAGAAGCATCTGATCAATGTGCTTCTCACTGTCTTGAAAGCTCCTCAGTCTCGCCACCTCTTCTCTGAGCTCCTCCACTTGTTTCCTGAGAGCTTCAGTATGCAGGCATCTTGCACATGGAACTGGTCCTTCAACTGGTGTTGGGATCTCTGTCTGGATAGAGGCAGAAGCTGTAATGGTGCAACAACTTTGGCGATATGATTTTTTCCAGCCATTGTTCCGTTGGTGGAGTTTAGATACCTGTGAAGCAAAAGAGAGAGAGAGAGAGAGACCTACCAAAGTATCAGCCCGTTTCCCACCCGTCCTTTCAGAGAAAAAGCAGTTAATCTCTTTTAAGTGTGTTCTAAATGTGTTATTCCAAGTCCCTCTGTGTAGCAAGACTGCTCACATGGGATGGATGGGAGTTGTGGGGTGGGGGGGGGTGGTGGTAGGGAGGGAACTAACACCTGATGAGGTGTCAGTAGCTTCAAAGAGCTGAGAAAGATATTAAAAGCAGAGTTGTAAACCTACACCACTAAAGAAAATATTTCTCTTTGTGAACTAAAGGACCAAAAAGAATGTAACTTTGTTTTAAAAATGTACTAAAACCCTTTTAAGAGCTCTCAGGCAGAGAGCTAGTAATTTAAAAGCCACACACTCTTACCTTGGCTTGAAATGCAGAGCCTCCGTTAGAAATGCCTCCAATATTGACCAAGGGGGTGTCCATGCTGAGGCCAGATTGGGTGCTTGTAACAACGGACACTAGTCTGTACGGCTGAGGAGCACATTGTCACTCCCACGTAGCTCAAGGTCAGTGGTCAGAGGAAGAAAGCGCCTGGTCCATCAATCGCCTGGAAATCAGAGCACTTGGATTGGCATTGAGACTGTTTGAACCATCGTTGGAGAACAAGGCAGTTGCGTTTTCTCGGACAACGCATCAGCAGTAACATATGTAAACAGACAGGGAGGCACAGGCAGTGTAACCCTAGCTGCCAAGGTCACACCAATCCTATGTTGGGCAGAGCAGCATCTTCAGGCTCTTTCGGCAGCTCATGTAGCCAGGAAGGACAATGTTCAGGCCGATTATCTCAGCCGCCATCAGCTTGATGCAGGAGTCTACTGCATCTACTGCAGAGAATAGCTCGACATGGGTCTAGTGGTTTTGGTGGCTCCCGTTTGGCCTCGGAGACTCTGGTACATGGATCTAGTCTGGTTGATGGTGGATCAGCTTTGGCGGGCTGCCGAGCAAGCATGATCTTCTGTCACAGGGTCCCATCTTGATGCCCCATGTGGATCGCTTCTACTACTACTACTACTACTGAGCATTTGTATAGCACTACAAGTCATACGCAGTGCTGCACACAGACATATAAGAGACAGTCCCTGCTCATCAGAGCTTACAATCTAGTCGACAGACAACACAGAAGGTGTAGACAGGGATAAAAACAAGGGGGAAAGGTAAAGAAACAGGAGATCAGGTGAGTCAAGATCCAAAAGCAGCAGCGAAAAGGTGAGTTTTCAGCCTGGATTTGAAAAGTGTTAGAGAAGGTGCCTGGCATACAGACCCAGGGAGTTTGTTCCAAGCGTAAGGCACAGCAATGTGAAAGGAGTGAAGTCTGGAGTTAGCAATAGAAGAGAAGGGCACAGATAGAAGCAATTTGCCAGAAGAATGGAGTTCCCGAGGCGGGATGTAAGTAGAGATAAGAAAGGAAAGGTAGTGAGGAGTTGCAGAGTGAATGCTCTTATAGGTCAGCAGGAGAAGTTTGAACTGGATGTGGAAACGGATAGGAAGCCAATGAAATGAAGTGAAGAGCGGCTTGGCTCTTGAGCAGGCGTGGCTGTTAAAGAGAGGCTATACACCGATGGTAGTCTTCACAATGTTAAAGGTGAGAAAAAAAATGTACTTCCTTGTCCTTTGATTGTGTCTGGTGCATCTTTGAAGAGTGGTGCGAGTCACAAGGCCTCTGTCCCTTGAGGGTGTTGATTGGGGACGTCCTCTGGCCTTGAACTTGCTGAAGGTTCAACTAGTGGCTCTAGTGTGTTACTAAAGCAAGGTGAAGGGGGTCTCTGTGGCCGGTCATCCCGACATGGCACTATTTTTACAAATAGTTAAGCAGGTCAGACCACCACACAGAGCGGTGGTCCCTCCTTAGGATTTCAGTCTTATCAGTTGTTACTGCCCTTCTGTTTGAGCCGTTGAGAGAGGCCTCAATCCAACGAAGATGATCTTAGTGGCCATCTGTTCGGCTAGACGCATCTCTGAGGTGCAGGCCTTGTCCTTGTCCTATAAGGAACCGTTCTTGGTTATGTCCAAAGAGAGGGTGATCTTACGACCAGTGCCATTCTTTTTGCCCAAGTTGGTCTCTGTGTTTCATCTCAATCAGTTGGTAACACTACCAGTTTTTGTGGCAAGTGCGGAGTTGGAGGGCCGGCGATTACACAAGTTGGATGTGCGGAGGACACAACGGTGTTATCTCAGGTACACACAGTTCTTTCGAAAATCAGACCGTCTGTTCATTTTATTTGAAGGGCCTCAAAGGGGAAGTGGCCTCCAAAGCATCCATATCAAGATTGGTGAAGGAAGCGATTGCATCTGTGTATCTTCTCAAGTGTAGGCTGGTTTCTGAAGGAGCACATTCCATGAGAACCCAAGCGGTTTTCTGGGCTGAATTTAGCCTAGTGCCTCCGGTGGTCATCTTTGCATACCTTTGCAGAGCATTACTGGTTGAATGTGCAGGCGGGTCAAAAGGCGCGTTTTGGAGCTCGAGTATTGCAAGCGGGGCTCATGGGTCCCTCCCAGCTCTAGGTACTGCTGTGGTACATGTGGACTGGAGAGACGTGGCCGAAGGTGAAATTAGACCTTACCTGCTATTTTGCTTTCATGGAGTCCTTCCAGTCAAGTCCAGAACCCACCAATTCTCTTTCTGGGTTAGTTTTGCAAGCCCGTATGTGCACTGAGGTCCGGTAGACAAGCCTTACCCTTGAGTAGGAGGAGGTGCCTGTTGATCAGAGTTTTTCTCCATGGACCATTGGGCTCGGAGAGTGCCAATATCTAAGAGCTGCATAAAAAAAAAAAATCTGAAAAGAGCCAAAGAATATGAGCCTAAGCTTGTTCACGCCTTGCACGCTTCTGAGATTCCCAGACCATACCTATTGGACATGGCGTTATTTGTTTCTGGATGAGGTGAAAGAGGATAGTTTTTTGCTAGTTCTATGAGGTTTTTTGTTTAGATCAGTGGTTCTCAACCTTTTTTGTACCGTGACCCCTTTTACCATTGGTCAACTTGTGGTGACCCCCAGTGATAAAATCAAATGCGTCTCTCTTCCTTTACCGTTAACGCATTGTCGCTGTAATCATTTGTTGAATTATAAATATATATTATAGGCCTTTGCAATATGTTTTTATTTATAAAATGTACTTATTTAAACCACAATTAATCACAACAACAAGTAACAATATTTGATTTCAAAATTATGATGATTTTGTGGTCAAATTACTAATATGAAATAAAATTATTTTTTTCTACCTTTGTTGTCTGACCAATTTATTCTCTGATCATGCTGGTCCCGAGCTGAGGCTTCTGCTTTCCTGTCTTCTCTTAGCTCTCTTTCTGTGGTCTGTGGTCCATCTGCCATTTCTTATCTCTTCTTTCGTTTTCTTTACTTCTTCCCATCAGCCTATTTCCAGTCCCAGTAACCATCCCCAGTATCAGCCCCTTTCCAGTCCTCACTCTCAGTATCTTTCAATGTCAACTTGCATTCCCATGACTGCCACTGGTGTCCATTCCCTTCCAGTCCCCCTCCTTCCCCACTGAGAAGTCCCTTCTAGTACAAATACCATGGCAGCCCCTCTCAGATCTACTCCCTTCCAGTTCCATTCTACCATCCCCTCGTATCAGCTCATTTGTAACCTTAGCCCCCAGTTTTCTTCCAAGGCCAGCAGCTCTATCCGCCCCTCCCCACAATCTGCCCATTCCCAGTGGAAGTCCCCCAATCAGCTCGCTTCCAGTACTAGTCCCCCCTCAACCCCATTACCAGTGCTAGCCTCCCCTAATCAGCCCAATACCAGTCTTACCCCCCCCCCCATCAGCTCATTACCAGTCCTAGCCTGCCCTAATCAGCTCATTTCCAGTGCTAGTCCCTCTTCAACCCCATTACCAGTGCTAGGCTCCCCTAATCAGCCCATTACCAGTCCCATCCCCCCTTGATCAGTCCATTCCCAGTCCTAGCCTTCCCTAATCAACTCATTACCAGTCCTAGCCCCCCCATCTGCCCATTATAATCCTAACCTGCACTGTCTCTCCCCTCTGTCCAGCATTTATTGCCCGTCTGTACAGTATGTCCATGTCAGCCCCCCTCCCTCCCTCCATGTCAGTCCCCCCTCCCTCCCTCCCTCCATCCATGTCAGCCTCCCCCTGCCTGTCTTCCCCCCTCCTTCCCTCCATACATGTCAGCCCTCCCTTCCCTCCATCCATGTCAGCCCTCCTCCGTACATGTCAGCCCCCTCCCTCTATCCATGTCAGCCCCCTCCCTCCATGTCAGCCCCCCTCCCTCCATGTCAGCCCCCCTCCCTCCATCAATGTCAGCCCTCCCCTCCCACCATCCCTCCATCCATGTCAGCCCCCCTGTCCATGTCAGACTCCTCCCTCCCTCCATCCATCCCTCCATGTCAGCCCCGTTGCAGGTTCCCTGCCCCCTCCTCTCCTCTCCCTGTCTGCCTGCTGCTGCCCTGTTGTTCTTCTACAGCCGTGGCTCCCTGTCTCTTAGGGAACCGCGGCTATACCTGTAAAACCGTTGCGGAGCCTTCCCGTCTCTCGATGGGCTCCGTGCAGCATTGTCCCGCCTCCAAAGGAAGTGGTAAACAACTTCCTTGAGAGGCGGGACAATGCTGCACGGAGCCCGTCAAGAGACAGGAAGGCTCCGCAACGGTTTTACTGGCACAGCCGCGGTTCCCTAAGAGGCAGGGAGCCGCGGCTGCATTAGAAGAGACTGGGAGGCGGTGAGTTTGCCGCTGCCGAGAAGCGGACTCGGCAGCGGCAGCAACTTGGGTGCTTTTTTTTTTTTTTTTTTTAACGGCAGAGTGAGGTGAGACAAGGCGACCCCCCCCTAAATCCTGTGGCTACCCCCGTGGGGGTCGCGACCCACAGGTTGAGAACCGCTGGCTTAGATAGATAAGGGCAAAAACTATAGGAGTAGAATTGGCTGCTTTATAAGAAGTATACTGGAGAGAGCAGGAAGCTCCTGGGCTAATGTAGGGTGACATCATGGAAGAAATTTGCATAATTCAGTCTCCTGCTGTTAGTGAATGAGCACAACCCATCTGTCTGGACTGGACTGGAGGTCTCCATGAAAGTAAATTAGCAGGTAAAGTCTAATTTCACCCCGTTTCTCCCATAGTCCGTGGTGTATTTGCCAGCCATTTAAGCAGAATACAGTGTTGCCACCAGCAAAGCCACTTTCACAAAGGACCTCTCTTCCCTGGCCCACACTACACACCTACTGATTGTTGCCCAGCAGCCACATTCTGCCATCCCTTGGCACCTATGTACTCTTTAATACGCTAGCTCACACCCCTCCAAAACATATCTAGCTACAGGCAGGTGAGGAACATATGCACCTGAGAACCTTGGTCCACTCTACAATGCTTAAATACATCTGTCTCTATCATCTTCATCTTAAATCCCTTCACTGTATCAATATGGGGCAGCAGCATAAATTTCATCTCCCTTAGGCCCTTATCAACATGTGCCCCATGTGCCTCCCTGAAGCCTGTCTCGTCCTGCTCCAGTGCTCTCCAACATTATAAAGCCAGACCCTGCCCCTTGCACCACCACTGAGCCATTGAGTTCTCTGGGATCAAGCAAGAAGTCAGTCTTCACATATGGGTGACGTCGGTACTGACGGAGCCCTCGCGGAAGCATCCCCTCAGCTTTCAAAGAAAGCCTTTGGGAAATGCCATCACGCATGCGTGGTCCCCTTCCCGCCCAAGGGTGCCATCTTGCTCAGTCTCCTTTTTTTCCGCAGAGCCCTTCAGACGTTTGTCTGGCTTGTCCCCAGAAAAAGTTGATTTTTTTCTCCGTGTTTCATACTCGCCTCCGGTATTGCACCGGTACTCTTCCCGCCTACCGATCTTGTTGCCTCAGCGTCGAGTTGGGTCTATTTTTGTAGTCTTTCGTTCTTTTCTTTTCCTGACATCTTCGTGCCTTTTTTCTCCCATGAACAGCCCAGAGAGTTTTCGACCTCGCAGTGGTACTTTTTTCCCCCATGGCTACCAGTGACTTTAAGAAGTGTGATTGGTGCTCCAAAATTATGTCTTTGACTGACACACATGACTGTTGTCTTCTGCCTTGGGCCAGACCACGACCCGGCAGCCTGCGGTCTCTGGAAGAGGATGTCCAGTAAAGCCCTCAAGAGCCGCCAGCAGCAGCACGATACGTTTTACCCCGAGTCCCTGGTGCTTCCGAAGGCCAGGGCCTCATCTGAGGCCCTGACATCTCAGGCAGAACCTTCCAAACCCGAGCCTCATCGTAGGTCATCCCTGGCAAGATTGCCGGGCATCAGCCACAGGGCAGCAGGGGCCCTGAGACCCATGGAGCAGCCCTACATAAGAACATAAGATATGCCATACTGGGTCAGAAAAAGGTCCATCAAGCCCCAGTATCCTGTTTCCAACAGTGGCCAATCTAGGTCATACGTACCTAGCAGTTTCCCCAAAAGACACAGGTTCCACAATGCTTGTACTGGGTCAAGCATTGATATCCTGGGTCCCTTCTTAAGAATGGTTTATGGACCTTTCCTCCAGGAACTTGTCCAAACCTTTTTTTAAACCCAGCTACACTAACAGCCTTTACTACATCCTCCGGTAACAAATTCCAGAGTTTGATTACACGTTGAGTGAAAAAAATATTTTCTTTTATTAGTCTTAAATTGTTTACCCTGTAGCTTCATTGCATGTCCCCTAGTCTTTCTATATTCTGATAACGTAAACAGTCGATCTACGTTTACCCGTTTCACTCCATTCATCAATTTACAGACTTCTATCATATCTCCCCTCAGCCGTCTCTTTTCCAGGTTAAAGAGCCCTAACCTTTTAGCCTTTCTTCACAGGAGTATCCTTCCATCCCCTTTACCATTTTGGTGGCTCTTCTCTGAACCTTTTCTAATAACGCTATATCCTTTTTAAGATACGGCGACCAGAATTGCACACAATATTCAAGGTGTGGTCTCACCATGGAACGATATAGAGGCATTATAATATCTTTTGTTTTATTTTCCATTCCTTTCCTTATGATACCTAGCATTCTATTTGCTCTGTTGGCCACCACTGCACACTGGGCCGATGATTTTAACATGTTATCCACAATGACGCCTAAATCTTTTTCCTGGGTGGTGGTTCCTAATGTGGAACCTTGCATCGTGTAACCATAGTTTGGGTTGTTCTTCCCTAGGTACATAACTTTGCACTTGTCCACATTAAATTTCATCTGCCATTTTGATGCCCAGTCTTCCAATTTATCAAGATCCTCTTGCAATTTTCCACAATCCTCTTGGGTTTTAACAACTTTAAATAGTTTTGTGTCATCTGCAAATTTGATAATCTCATTCGTTATTCCACTTTCCAGGTTATTTATGAATATGTTAAAAGGCAGTGGACCTGGCACTGATCCTTGGGGTACACCACTATTCACCTTTCTCCATTGGGAAAATTGGCCATTTAGCTCTACCCTCTGCTTTCTTTTTTTTAGCCAGTTCCTGATCCACAATAGCACACTGCCTCCTATTCCATGACTCTTTAGTTTTGCCAAAAGTCTCTGATGAGGGACCTTGTCAAAGGCTTCTTGAAAGTCCAGATACACTATATCAACCGACTCACCTTTGTCCATCTGTTTATTCACACCTTCAAAAAAACATAACAGATTAGTAAGACAAGATCTTCCTTGTCTAAAGCCATGTTGGCTGTCTCCCATTAGGCCATGACTATCTACATGCTGAGTAATTTTATTCTTTATGATGGTTTCTACCATTTTTCCAGGTACTGACATCAGACTCACCAGTCTCTAGTTTCCCGGATCACCCCTGGAACCCTTTTTAAAAATTGGTGTTACATTGGCGATCCTCCAATCTTCAGGTATTAGAGATGATTTTAATGATAGTTCACAGATTACTAATAGCAGGTCTGCAATCTCATATTGTACTTGAAAAAGTCTTCATTTCACGTTTTCGCTTCCGCAGCAAGCTTCTTCTCAAATTCTCCCTTTGCCTGCCTTATCAATGCCTTGCATTTGACTTGCTAGTGCTTGTGCTGTTTCCAGGTTTCTTCGTTTGGCTCTTTTTTCCATTTCCTGAAAGATGCTTTTTTGGCAACAACAGCCTCTCTGACCTCACCTTTAAACCATGCTGGCTGTTTTTTGGACTTCCTTCCACTTTTCTTAAAGCATGAAATACAGCTGGTCTGGTCTTCCAAGATAGTATTTTTTAACAACACCCAAGCTTGATGTAAGTCTTTAACCTCGAGTCCTCGACAGACTACTCCGAGTGGATGACAGAGGATGAGGAGTCCCCAGATACCTGTCGCCACCACGACGTCCCATCTGACTCTCCCATCTTGGAGCCTCAATGGCAGTCTCTGCCCGAGGATATGGTCTTCCTTGATTTTGTCAAGGATATGTCTAAGGCCCTGGCGTTCCCGACTGAGTTGGAGGAGGACCCTGAGGCGCATGAGTTGGAAATCCTCCAATACGAGGATCCTCCACGGGAATCGCTCACGGTGCCCATCCCTCCCATCCTCTAACGTTGATGCGCTGAACGTGGGAGACACCGGCTTCGGTGCCAGTGGTGAGCAAATGGCTCGACTCAATGTATTGAGTCTGCCATAGTCCGGGCATCCAGAAGTCACTACTGCCGCATAATTCCATGGTGGTGGAGTTTGCTGAAAAGCCAAAAGACGCAGTCCTCGATGCCCCCCCTGCAGGGAGGCCCGCACCCTGGACACTCTTGGTAGAAAGTGCTACCAGGGCTCAATGCTTATCAGCCACATCCAGGCCTACTAGCTGTACACGAGCATGTACCTGAGAGACCCGGCGAAGGAACTCACCGGGTTCTCAGCTTGTCTCTCCAAGGAACCCCTGTAGCGGTTCAAGAACCTGGTCAAAGCAGTCCGTGAATGCTCCAAATTCATGTCTTGAGCGGCCTATGATGTGTTCGAGTCGGCAGCTTGAGTAGTGGCGGTGGGCATCAGTGCACGCTGCCAAGCTTGGCTACAGTCATCCGACCTCTGGCAGTGGGTTCAGAACAAATTGGTCGATGTCCTCTGCAAAGGAGAGAACCTCTTTGGTAAACCCATGACCAACAAGGCTGCCGAGCTGAAGACCGAGTTCATGATGAGAACCAGGCTTTCCATAAAAAACGCTGCCCCTCCCTAATGGAAGGGCTTGGGTAAAAAGTTGTTTTACCCAAAGAAGGGAGCTGCTTACTGAAACTACTCACCTTATCAGGCCTCCCTGGCACCCCCAACAGGGTCAGCAGGCCCAGGGATATGGGCATGGCCCGCATAAGCAGAAGGCTCCAAAACCCCAGGCACTGGCTCCAGCCCAGCCGGGGGAGAGTTTTTGATTCCTTGAGCATAGCCTCTCTACTCCAAGGAGATCAGCAGCCCACAGGGGGACATCTGGCCCTCTGTGCCCAGAGGTGTATGTCCTGGGCACTTCGGGTAGTCAGGGAGGATTACCTCCTCCACCTGAGATACCCCCCCCTGTATTTTCCAGGAGAGCCCCTCAGGTCTCCCCTCCACCATGACCACCTTCTGAAAGAGTTGGCAGGTCTTCTCAAGGACAAAGTGGTGGAACCGGTGCCCCACCATCTCAAGGGCAAGGGGTTCTACTCAAGGTACTTCCTCGTGCCAAAACGGACAAGGGGCCTAAGGCCCATCCTCAACCTGTGCAACCTTAACAAATTCCTGGTGAGGGAGAAGTTCAAGATGCTCTCCTTTGGATCATTGCTGCCATACCTCCAGCAAGGAGACTGGCTATGCTCCTTAGACCTCAAAGATGCTTATACTCACATCCTCATCCACCCCAATCACAGGCAGTACCTGTGGGTTGTAGAAAGGGGCAGGCATTTTCAGTACAGGGTGCTCTCCTTTGGCCTAGCCTCTGCCCTAAGAGTTTTCACAAAATGCCTGGCAGTTGTGTATGTGGTGGGTGAGGTGTATGGATCTCTCTGTGCTGGGTGAGGTGTGTGTGCTGGGTTGGTGTATAGATCTCTCTGTGCTGGGTGAGGTGTATGTAGTGGGTGAGGTGTATGGATCTCTCTGTGCTGGGTGAGGTGTGTGTGCTGCGTGAGGTGTATGGATCTCTCTGTACTGGGTGAGGTGTATGTGGTGGGTGAGGTGAATGGATCTCTCTGTGCTGGGTGAGGTGAATGGATCTCTGCGCTGGGTGAGGTGTATGGATCTCTGCGCTGGGTGAGGTGTATGGATCTCTCTGTGCTGGGTGAGGTGTATGGATCTCTCTGTGCTGGGTGAGGTGAATGGATCTCTGTGCTGGGTGAGGTGAATGGATCTCTGTGCTGGGTGAAGTGAATGGATCTCTGTGCTGGGTGAGGTGAATGGATCTCTCTCTGTTCGGTGAGGTGTATTTATTTATTTATTTATATTCTCTTATATACCGCGCTATTGTCCTGCCCCCGCCTAGGGCCGGTGACTCTAGAGCAAGGGTGACCTCTACTTTGTCTTCAAGTGTCCTTTTTGACTAAGGTAGCAGCAAGGTACGCTGGGAGTTGTAGTCTAGGTTTACTATCAAACAAAGGTGTTGTGGCACGAGGGTCATTTGAACAGATAAATTTTTATTTGGGGTTTTCCCTTTCACACATAGATTCTTGGCTCAAAACATGACACAGATTACTTTCCAAAACAATAGGAAACAGGAGCAATTCAAAGTTAGAAAATAAAGCATATGGCAAACTGTTTCTTCACAGCAAACATTCAGGAGAAAACAACTTTGCATTACCTTCATGCAAAGGTTGTCTAACGTAGGTCCAAGTGATCAATCTCACATAAAGAACAATCCATCTCACAGATATCAGTTGTATCAGGAGTGCTTTCTATGTCAACAATCATCTCCTCGCTGTAATCATTATAATTCTGCTTAGGGGAACTTCTAGACTGCAGGTCCCTGAGAACTTCTTGCAGCTGTTCAATAAAGTTGTCCCTCTGATTGGCAGTAACTTTCTCTAGTGCAGGAAACTGATTCTTACGTAAGCTCTTAGCAACAGCCTTTACGTCTGTTTCAAAACACTTACTAAGAATGTTTCTGACTAGAACTGTTTTCGCAGCAGTGCTATCTCTGCTCTTATTAGCACTGTTCTTTAACTGCTGTACAATCTCCTCAGCAAGACTCTGGCTAGGAATTATGGCAGACGTACCTTTCTCACTCGCAATGCCTTTTCTGTAATCAGAGCTTTCCTCCCTCGTATAGGTAAACTCTTCTACCTTTTCTTCGGGTAGTTTCCACAGAGGTTTTGGCTTTGCTTCTAGTGCTCTCGAGGTAAAGGAAATGGACCTTCCAGAATCCTCCTTTGCTAGTTCTGGGTTCCAAAGTTTCCCTCTTTGCTGCTCTCCTCTTTGCCTTCCTTGCCTGCGTTGCTCTGTCTGCTGTCATTGCTCGCCTCGTGGCTTCTGTGTGCTCTCTCTCTCTCCACCTCTCTTCCTGAACTCTAGCTCTGAAGCAGGTTTAAAACGGCTTCCTTCAGCAGCCACACCCCTCTGGCTACTCATGTGCAACTCATTAGAGCTCCACTCAGCTCTTACGCCACTGCTATGGCTGGGCTCAGTTCTAGTTAGAAGCTTTCGGTTTCTATGGGAACCTGACTTGTCCTTACTCTTAAAGGTACAATGCTCATCATTTTACCAATCCAACTGCTCAGCATTGCTGTCATTATCACATATTCCCCCCCTTATGACATTACATCGCAGCTTGTAATCCTGGATAATGTGCCCGCATTCTGATGTAGCTTGCCAGCTCTGTGTTCAATGGTAAAGTCAAACGCTTGCAGCGCCATATACCACCTTGTCAATCTCGGGTTGTGGTCTTTCATTTGTCCAAGCCACTTTAAAGGGGCGTGATCAGTCATGAGCAAATATTTCCTACCTGCCAGGTAGAACTTCAAAGACTCTATGGCCCACTTTATATAGCGAGGCATTCTCGCTCTATTGTGGAATAATTGTTTTCCGCAAGAGACAGTTTTCTACTTAAAAATAGCACCAGGTGCTCTATACCACCATGCTTTTGCGAGAGCACAGCCCCTAGTCCGGTGTCGGATGCATCAGTTTGTAAGATGAACGGTAGGTCGAACTCAACCCCTCGCAGAACCGGGGTGGCGCATAGTTCGGCCTTCAAGCATTTCAACGCAGTAATTGCCTCTGGAGTCCATCGCAGCTGATTGGGCTGGTTCTTCTTCAACATGTCTGATAGTGGAGCACTCTTCTCCGCGAAACGTGAAAGAAACCGCCTATAGTACCCCACTAATCTCAAGAAACTTCGAAGTTGTTTCTTATTGGTGGGTTGAGGAAAGGTCTTCACGCTTTCAACTTTGTCAATCAAGGGTTTCACGGTATCGTGCCCAACCAAATGACCTAAGTACTTTACTTCTTGGCTTGCGAACATACACTTGGCTGGGTTTAGTGTTAGGCCAGCGTCTCGCATAGCTTGTAATACCGCTCTTAACCTTGATAGGTGCTGTTCCCAGTTGGTACTGTGGATGATGACGTCATCCATATATGCTACTGCATATGCTTGATGAGGTCTGAGTACCAAATCGACCAGCCTTTGGCACGTAGCCGCTGCACCATGTAGACCAAAGGGCATACGCTTGAATTGATATAGGCCTATTGGGGTGCTGAACGCTGTTTTCGGGCGTGATTCCCTGGTCAATGGCACCTGCCAATAGCCTTTGGTCATGTCTAGTGTTAGATACGTGGCCCTCCCCAGGCGGTCGAGGAGCTCCTCTATGCGGGGCATAGGGTATGCATCAAATTTTGACAGGGCATTGACTTTTCTAAAATCAATGCAGAATCGGAGCGTTCCGTCTGGCTTGGGGACTAGGACAATCGGACTGCTCCACGGGCTCTTGGATTCCTCAATTATGCCGAGGTCCAACATCTCCCTTACTTGGTTTACGACCTCTTGCCTCCGGGCTTCCGGCAACCTGTATGGGTGCTGTCGCACTACTTCTCCTGGAGGAGTTACAATCTCGTGTGCGACGAGTTGAGTATGTCCAGGAAGAGATGTTAGGACGTCCGGGAAGTTTTGTATCAGCTGTTCCAGCTGCTTCTTCTGAGTCCATGACAGCCCTTCTCCCATCCTTAGCTCCGGGGTCTTCTTGCAGTCACCTAGTTGAGGGTCTAAGTCGTCTTCTGCTTTTTCCTCAGCTATCGCCGCCAGTCCTTGAAGGTCAGCTCGCCCTGTTGAACCAAACCCTTTGGCTCCTCTCGTTGTACTGGAGACCATGTGCACTTCTTCAAGAGGTGGAAACCCGACCCTCTCGCATATAATCTGTGCTATGCGGTCGCCTATGCTTACTTTGAAATCTTCAGATCCAAAATTAAAGAGTAGTACCTTAACGGCACCTCGGTAATCGGGGTCCACGACGCTGGCTCCCACGTCAATAGCGTATTTCACAGCTAAGCCGGAACGAGGGGCGATGCGTCCATAACATCCAGCCGGTAGTTCCAACTGAAGGGCTGTATTCACCAAAGCCTTGCCGTGTTTTGGAACAGTCACCTCTTCAGCGCTGTGTAAATCAAACCCGGCTGCTTGTGGAGAAGCTCTCTTGGGTGGGCGCGCGTCTGGACTCATCCTACAGTATTTTAGGACGAACACAGGTTTCTTGGCCTCCTCTTTCTTGGGCAACTGTCGTGGAGACTTTTGCTCCTTCCCAAATAAGGGATTTGGAACTGCCATCATTTTATGTGTGTTCTTATCCAGTGATTCAAGCGGAGTGCTTGCAGCTATCAGGCCTTCCTTTTTCTGCAAACTCTGTTGAATACCTTTTTGAAACTCTGGCCAGTCTCGGCTGAGTACTAATTCTTTTGGCAAGTGTGGAACTATGGCTACTGGAATCTCTTTTTCTATTTCAAATCCTTTTATTAGGACTTTGTAAATAGGGTATGAGGATGCGGCGCCATGCACACAGCGGATTTTTACAGTGCCACTGGGTAGATAAGGTATGGTTTTACTTTGGGCTTCTATCTTTTGCCAAAGGCTTTGGGAAACCATACTCTGATCAGAACCAGAATCTAGTAAGGCATTCGCATTCACTCCCTGGACTGTTACTGCCAAGAGGAATCCCTCTCTAACCTGTCCTGGGTTAGTGGTTACTAGCGCTATTTTTACCTTACAGTTACGCTGTAAATGATCATCACTGCCACATTTAAAGCATGTTTTCCTTACATATTTTCCTCTACATTCAGGTAAACATAATGCATTAACATTCATTGCTTTTTCCTTCCTTTCTGAAAATGCATTGGCTGCCTTCCTAGAAGCTATGCTTTTCTCCTGCGCGTTCCCTTCTGCTTCAAGGAATCGCTCAGTGAGCATGGTCGCTTCCTGGGAGCTTTTGCAACCTTGCAAAGTCAGGAAAGTGCGGACATTTTCAGGGACAGCATTCATGTATTGTTCCAGTATTATACTGTCTAACATTGATTCAAGGCTCTTACCATCCGGTTCTAACCATTTGTTTACCAGTCCCTTAAGACGATGGTATAACGCTCTGGGTGTTTCACCGGGCATTAATTTAGTATCCCTAAATAAATGGTGGTACACCGAGGGAGTTAGACCTATCCTATCTTTGATAGCTCTTTTAACCTCGTCATAATCATTGGCTAAATTTGGTGGTACGGTCTGGTAAGCAGTCAATGCCTCACCCGTGAGAGACATTGCCAACCTGATCGCCCATTGGTCTTTAGGCCAATTTATCAAGTGAGCAACTTGTTCAAATGTTTCAAGATAATCATCCAGATTGTCTCTATCAGTTAACTGTCCAAAGTTCCATGCTTCCCTGGACCAGGGTCCTAAAGCATGAGCTTGGTTTAAGCCTGATGAACCTGGTGAAGGAGAATCAGGATCTGGCTCCTTCCTAGTACTCTGGATCCACGCTTCCATCATCTGAATGAGCGGGCATTGCTGCGCTTCCATCCGGGCTGCAGCTCGCTCTAGAGCTTCTGTCGCTAGCTCACATTGTCGCTCAAACTGTGATGCCATCCAGGTGAGTACTTCCTTCGTCTCCATAGCCATTCTGAAAAGACAAAGCAGACAAACGCAACCACACAAGTGCGGTACCACAATATAGAAGGTATTTTAACTTTTCCCACCAACTACATTGATACCCACAGCACAAGTATCCTCACACTATTCTGCATCAGTGCGATTTACATTGAACAAACTGAAATTACATTGAACAGGGCATTATAACTTGGAGATAACTATTTTACAGGGAACATGGGCTATGGAGGGTTAAGTGGCTTGCCCAAGACCACAAGGAGCACCTGTGGGACTAGAAACCCCAGTCCTTCCGGCCCAAGGTTGCTGTCCTCTAGTGGGATTTGAACCCCCGACCTTCCGGCCTGAAGTACCTTGCCCCAACCACTAGGCCACTATGGATCTCTCTGTGCTGGGTGAGGCGTATGGATTGGGCTTTTCTGCACCTTGAAGTTCAGTGTAGAGTTGATGCTGTGCTAAGTGAGGCATATGGGTTTACTGTGCCTGGGGTAGTACTGCGTGAGGTTTAATGGGCATCTCTGGTTCGGGCCTGGGGTATATAGGGCTGGTTCTGTGCTGTTGGAAGTACAGTGGTCTCACGTACCTTTCTTACTGTGTTATAGGTGGAGTCTCATCCATACCTGGCACAGAGTGAGCTGCTGGCTCATTGTCAGATGCGTGGGTTGGTCATGACTGCTTACAGCCCTCTGGGCTCCCCTGACCGCGCATGGAAGCACCCTGAGGAGCCAGTTCTTCTGCAGGAGCCCGTCATTCAGGAGCTGGCAGCGCTATACAGCAAGTCTCCTGCACAGATCTTGCTCAGGTAAGTGAACAGTAGTGGCATAGGGGCCCTTTCAGCTGAGTGAGCATAGTGCTTGGACATCATGTTGAGTCAGGGATGAGATGAATTCTCGTGGTGATACACAGAAAGAAACAATGTTCCAGTAGTGTTTTTAAAGAGGCGAAAGAGGAGCTGAAGAGGGATCCAGAGTTTCAGGCTGAGGAGACTGAGGGAGCAGTGATATTCAAGAAGACATAAAGTAAGGCATTTTCAGTTGAAGATGGCAGCGGGACAGCTAGACAATTATGTAAATAGACTGAAATTTGGGACTGGACTGAATTCTGGATGAAAGTTCTGGTGTACATTGGTAGATTTGGTGGGGGGGGGGAGTCAGCATAAATATAGTACTAAAAGCAGTACGAGATCAGAGCAGCAAAGGAATGAGTATAGAGAATGAGGAGATGGTCTAGGACAGAGCCCTGCAGAACACTAACTGATAATGGGATAGTGGCAGAGGAGAAGACCAAGTGAGCACAAGATGTCAAAGAGTAGTTGGTGATATATACTGTAAGTATTGAAAGTAGTGGAGTTCTGAATAAGGTCCCTGGATAAATTTGGCTATGAAGAGGTCCCTGGAGTCTTTGGCAAGGACTGCCTCTGTGAAATGCAGATAATGGAATCCAGAATGGAAAACATATCCAGCAGAAAAGAATGAGTACTTTAGATGAGAAAGGGCGGAGGAAGATCAGATGATAGATAGCAAGTCAGATAAGGTCTTTCTAAAGCTTTTTGAGGAATGGTGTGATCACGGCGTATTGAAGGCAGCAGTGGAAAGTGATAGAAGGAGGGATGGCTGCAGAGGAGAAAGCAGTGAGAAGCTGGCTGGTTCAGCGATATTCCTGCACATTGTAATGCAGAGGGTTTTGGGTTCAGTTCCCAGCTCAGATCCTCTCTTTTTTTTTTGGGGGGGGGGAGGTTGGTTAGGGCTAAGGATGCTACAAGGGAAGGAATAGAAGTCATTGCACAACAGTGATTCTTAAAAGCTGTATTTAAGGCCATGATTGCAGGGCTGCAGGAGTAGCCTCTGGTGCATGGCCCTCAGTCATGGAATATCACTGCAATGACTGGACGTAAAGTACTTTGGGTGGGTGGAATAAAATAGGGGAAAACAATTTCTGTGGAATTGCAAGTGAAGGCTTATGTGCCAGATCCCAGCCCTGGTTCCGCTGAAGCTGGAAGTATAAAGGAACAGGAGATCTCCAGGAACAAGCAGGAATGTAGTCATCACATATGGGTATCGTCGGTACCGATGATACCCATATGTGAGAACTAAATTCCTGCTGTTCCCGGAGATCACCTGTTACAGGTGAGTAACTATGCTGAGTCTGCTTGGTAAAAGAAAGGAACTTGGATAGTGCTCTGAAAGGCGGCATATGAAACAAGTAGTGAGTCTGAACAGTGCTGGACTTCCCACCTCCCCCGGTATTCATCATCTCGCCCGGGGGAGGGTGGGGTAATACGGCATTCCTTGTGCTGAAGAGGCAGCTGAACTGCCGTTTCAGCCCTGTGTTGGACCTTAAAGTGCCAACATGATTGCATGCTCAGGACCTGCCTCCCTTCGCAGCTTCCTGTTGGAGGGAGTAAGAACATAAGATATGTCATACTGAGTCAGACCAAGGTCCATCAAGCCTAGTATCCTGTTTCCAGCAGTGGCCAATCTAGGTCATAAGTACCTAGCGGTCTTCCCAAAAGATACAGGTTCCTCAATGCTTGTTTTGGGTCAAGCATTGATATCCTGGGACCCGTTTAATAATGGTTTATGGACCTTTCCTCCAGGAACTTGTCCAAACCTTTTTTAAACCCAGCTACACTAACAGCCTTTACTACATCCTCTGGTAACAAATTCCAGAGTTTGATTACATGTTGAGTGAAAAAATATTTTCTTAAATAGGTTACCCTGTAGCTTCATTACATGTCCCCCAGTCTTTCTATATTTTGATGATGTAAACAATCGATCTACGTTTACCCATTCCATTCATTAATTTATTTATAGAAGTAGCAGGCCATAACTGTGTGCGTGCACCCAGGTGTTTTAAAGCCCACCATGGCACTGAACTACTGCTTCACGATGGGAGGGGATAATGTCGCTCACCAGGGTCTCCCACCTAAGGCAACCTCCTAGTTTGCCTAGTGGACGGGCTGGCCATGAATCTGAAGGTGGTGAAAAAAGGCTCATTCCTTCCTTGGTGATTTCAAGGTGTCAAGGGTGAGGGAAAAGTAATGAAGTGAGGAACTAGAGGGAACCTGGTGGAGACTCAAGGTTTTCATGGAAAAAATCAGCCAGAAGCAGTTTGAGCAAGAAAGCAAGTGTGGTCTCACTCTGAATCATCTCTCTCCCCTTCAATCTGTTCAACACTCTGCTGTGTGGCTAATCTTCCGCCATCCTCATCATGCTCACATTACCCCTTTTCTCAAGTCACTTCCTTGGCTTCCTATCCGTTTCCGCATCCAGTTCAAACTTCTCCTGCTGACCTATAAGTGCGGTCACTATGCAACTCCTCACTATCTTTCCTCTTTTATCTCTCCCTACACCCCTCCTCGGGAACTCCGCTCTTCTGGCAAATCGCTTCTATCTGTGTCCTTCTCTTCTATTGCACCTTGCTGCTCCTTATGCCTGGAACAAACTACCTGTGTCTGTATGTCAGGCACCTTCTCTAGTCCGTTTCAAATCCAGGCTAAACACTCACCTCTTTGCTGCCACTTTTGGATCTTGACTCACTTGGTCTCCTTTGTGTTTCCATACCATTCCCCCCAGCTGTATCCTATGTCTACAGCTACTGTGTTGTCTGTCTTGACTAGTTTGTAAGCTCTGATGAACAGGGGCCGTCTATTACATGTGTCTGCAGTGCTGCGTATGTCTTGTAACACTATACAAATGCTCTAGTAGTAGTAGTGGAAAGAGTGGCAAGAGATTTGCTTGGTGAGGGCAGTAATAGTCTGGAAGGAAGTAATCATAATGTGAAATGTATAGGTTTGTACAAAAACAGGATTTTGGCCAGAGACCCTCTGCAGAGTGGGCATAGGAGCATATGAAATAAACTCTGGAGGTTTGGTTTGCCTTACAGGAGTGGGGATGGGTGCAACAAGAGTGTCCAAAACAAAGGAGAGTTTATTGTTGTTACAAGAAACTGACAGAGTTGAGGATAAGAAATAGGGGGGTAGTAAAGAGGATGGAAGAGATTCTGAAAATGCTGGTAATTTGTTTTTTATATTACTTTTACCTCGCTATTCCAAAAAAATAGTTCATCCACATCCCTCGAATCCAGTCCATACAATCGGGTTGTGTCCATCCACCAGCAGCTGGAGACAGATACGCAAATCATAACCTAGAGGAACTTCCCTCCTATCAGTATCTTCAGTCTCCAGCAGCTGGTGGGAATACTTTCTTGAAGTTGGTCTAACTGGATTCAGAGTCACCACAGGTGTAGATAGCTTTTTGCAGAAGTGTGGGATAACCTACTCAGAGCTGTCCTGGATGGAGGTCTCACTGCACATGTTTACTGAGTAAAGCAGCAGCGAAGTTGCATTTTTAAAAACAAAAAGGGTCTCCCGATGGCAGCGGACAGTCATACAAGCCCAAGCCTGACAGGAACCTGGTCAGCCATCTCATTCTGAAGCGGTGAGTTTCCTGCTGGTGGTTCTAGCCATCGCAGGAGGCAGATTGCAAGAGTAGTAGTACGACAGGTGGGCTGCAGGAAGGGCGTTTCATTTGTTTGAATACAATAGAAAATCCTGATGCCCAGTTCAGAATTGATCTGTGCTGTGTGGGGGGCACGCAACAGATCTCTTTCACAAATAGGTTGTTGCCACGCTTGTGAAAGGGAGAGCCGCGATGCAGAGGAACAGAGAGAGAAGGGCTGATTTCGCAGCATGGAGGATCCGGGATCTCTGTGGCAGGCCAGGAACATGAGGTTAGCCACTCTTTCTCCATTCCAGACGGATGGGAAATTTCCCGTGCTGAATCTCTGGCGGCCATTTTGTCTGCAGGCACCGGACTTGCCGTGTCTATTTTGCCGGGTGGACCTTCAGCTTTACATTTGAGAACGGAGAACCAGGATTCCCAGAGTACAAGAACTAGAACTCAGGAGGAAAGGTCTTTGTTTTCTCTGGAGTTTGTGCTGCTCCTTCACAGAGCCTACAGGATAGAGAAAGGTCAGGAATTTGGGACAGCACTTCCCGCTGAGCAGACCGGAGCTCCTAACCCTCCACTGCCCCCTGTAGGTGTGCGGGCTGTCACCAGCTCTCCTTAAACCCCCAAGTAGAGGTTAAAGGAATGGGTTCTTCCCTATTGAAACAGCTATTTCACATATCCTGGAGCAATGCCCCTTGGGAAATGTAGTCTTTTCACTAAATCAATAAGGAGCAGTTGTGGAAAAAGTGGTTAAGCAACCAAAGGATTTTATTTCCCCTCCCGGGGAGGATTTTACCATGAACAGAAAACACAATCCAGGTATTTACTGGTATTTGGACAAACAAAAGTTCCTTAACAGAAAAAGGCTTTCTTCAGCATTAACCACGGTGAAAACAAACATTCAAACAAAACCACGCTGTTTCCTCACAGCTCTCGGTTTCCACATGAAATCTGTGCTGTACTCTCTTTTCAAGCAGGCTTTCACCGTAATGAAACTATTCCATTGGCCAGAGATAATGTACAGTCCATTATATCTATATCTTCTCCAGTATCAATACACTCTGGTTCACAGTCCATCAATTCCTCTTGGTCATAAGGAAATGTTTGAACCGGCACTGCTGGTGCCACGCCCTTTCCTACTGCTCCAGGCTTTACTCGATATGCTTGGGTCAAAAACTGGCTTTCACACAGATTATCAGGCCCAGTATTCTTTTCCCAGCACCAACCTTCTGGATACCAACAGTCACGGTAATTAATTACATTCAAGCCTTTTGGCTTACCTTTCAGCCTTACAGGTGGAGGTTTTCTCTGGTGCTTTTGAACAGCTGTAGGTTCCCAACCTAAGCCCTGCTCATAGCATTTCACTTGCCTCCTAGACTTTCTGTCTCTCCCGTGCTCCCCTGGATATTGCAGAGAATCCCTTCTGCCTTTGTTATATCCTGGCCTCGGGGTTTCTTTCTTTCTCCTCAAGAAGGAATCTGTCTCTCCTTTCCATAGAGACTCAGGCTTACTCTGGGCATAGCTGTCTTCAGTGTAGCTCTCAATAGCTTCTCTCTCCAGCTCATATGCCTCACTTCCTGCTTCTTCAGCCAACTCTTCATTTCCTCCTTCCGTCCTCTCCTCCCTCTCTATCATAAGCTCAACTGGGCTTTCTTTAATAGGGTGAATTCCAGGGCAGTGCTTAACTCCACCCCCTAGCAGGTGTCCTGCATTAACCTGTGACTCACTCCCTGAATGATAGCACCGGCGTTTCTCCTGCCCCTGTGCTCGGTTCCCACAGTAACCAGGAGCCATGTGCTTTTGTTTACAGCACAGCTCTACTCCTGTTCCTGGCTTTTTGGCTTCATTAACCGGGCTAGAAGGACCCACTTAGTCACAGGGCATGGTCAAGTATTTGTGCCTCGCTGAAGAGAGCAAGGGGGATATGGGAGGTGAAGGATGCTGGAGAGGGCTCTTCGGTCTTCAAGGAGGATCTAGGGAGCCATGGCCTGGAAGAAGAGGACCCCTCCCCAGGGGAGGACCTCACAATTGTGCAAGTTTACCATAAGGAAGAGCTGATTTCGCTGATTTCTCAATCACTGGCGGCATTTAACATTCCCTTTCAAACACCTCAGTATATGAGTTACCCTTAGAGGTCCCTCTTCTGCACGGCATGCGAGTGCCACAAAATTCCTTCCCTGTCCATAAGGCTATTATGCAGATGATCAAGGTGGAGTGGGAAATCCCGGAGGGTGGGGCGAGCAATGGCTTGCCTCTATTCTGTTCCGCCAACGGAGAAGGATCTGTATTGGACCCCCAAGGTGGTTGCATTGGACACTGCAGTGACCAAGAAGACTACGATTCTGGTGGAGGATGGTACCACCCTCAAGGACCTGCAAAAACGCCAGTTGGAAGTGCTGTTGAGACAGGCTTTGAGTTCAATGCCTTATCATTGCAAGCCTTCATTTGTGGAGCTTATGTGGCCAGAACCTGCATGTGGTGGATTCAGGTGCGGCCCTATCTTCTCCAGGGATCAATCACTGATCCGGTGAAGATCCCTAAGCTGGAGTCAGTCGCGGCCTATTTGTCCAACTTCTTTGTTATGATTTAGTGCAATTCTCATCTAAGAGTATGGCATTAGTAGTAGCGGCTCATCGATTTCTTTGTTTAAGAAACTGGTCTGCGGATGTTTGAGCAAACTGCTCTTTAAGGGTAAGCTTTTGATTGGTGAGCCCCTGAAAGAGCTGGTCAAGCACATGGGGAAGTCGAAAGGGGGCAAGTTACCAGAAGACAAGCCTCGCGGCAGTAAAGATCAGTCAGCCTCATCGGGGGGGGGGGAACCAGGGACTTCCATCGCTTCAGAGCGACTCGATTTCCTCCTTCCCAACGGGGCTGTTTCCCATTCATGGGGCAGTTCTTTCGAAGTAGAGGTACAAGCCATGAGTATTACACAGGGCCCTCCGGAGCTGCCAAAAAGCCGCAATGAAACAAGGAGGGCCCAGGAGTCGGTGTCTTCAGCATTTCTACCATTCCTGGGTCCAGATAACCTCGGATCAGTGAGTCCTGGAGGTTATTCGCTGCAGTTATGCTCTAGAGTTTCAACATCCCTTACAGGAGGCCTTCATGCTGTCCCTATGCATGGCTCCAGGCAAACATCAAGCGGTCTGCTTGATGCTGCAGTGTCTACTGGTTCTAGAGGCGGTGGTTCCTGTACCATCAGGCCATTATGACTTAGGTCGATACTCAATCTATTTTGTAGTGCCCCAAAAGGAGGGTGTTTTCGCTCCCATTTTTTACCTCAAACACATAAACACAGCATTTTCAGATACCAAGGTTCCGCATGAAAACGTTGCGATCTGTTATGGTAGCCATGCAGAGGGGAGAATTCCTCACTGCCCTAGACGTGACCAAGGCGTACCTTCATATCCCGATATGCCTGGAGCATCAATGCTTCCTCAGGTTTGCAACATTTATGGGTCATTTCCAGTTTCAAGCACTGCATTCAGCCTGGCGATGGCTCCTTGAACATTCACCAAGGTCATGGTGGTGGCAGTGGCGACCCTGAGGAAGCAGGGCATCCTAGTTCATACCTGGATGATTGGCTTATTCAGACTAAGACAAGGGCCGAAAGTCAGCAAGTGACACAGAAGATGATGGCCTTCCTGCAGAGTTTGGGATGGGTAGTCAACTCGGTCAAGAGCAAGTTGGTCCCGTCCCAACAATTGATTTATCTGGGAACCTGGTTCTACACAGCGGCCAAATTGGTCTCATTGACAGAGGAGCGCATTCTCAAAATCCAGTGCCTGTTGCGCCAATTTCTATGGATGTTGAAGCCATCAGCATGGCATTACCTGCAGATGCTTGGATTGATGGCGGCAGCGCTAGACTTAGTACCCTGGGCTAGGTTTCATATGCGGCCACTACAGAGAGCGTTGCTGTTGAGATGGTCACCCCAGCACCATTCATTATCTTGCAGGCTTCAATGCCCAGGGAATACAAAGATGGCGTTGAAGTGGTGGTTGCAGAAGAGAAATTTAGCAAAGGAAGCTTCATTGTTGTAGTCTGATTGGATCATGGTGACCATGGATGCCAGTCTGTACGGCTGGGGAGTGCATTGCTGCTCGCAGGTGGCTCAGGGGCGGTGGACGGTGGAGGAGAACTCTAGGTACATCAATTAGCTAGAAATTTGAGTGGTCTGGATGGAGCCACAATACTTTGAGACTCTACTGGAGGCTTGGGTGGTCAGAATATTCTCGGACAATGCCTCAACGGTGGCATATATCAACAGGCAGAGTGGCACAGGCAGTGCGCTGCTGTTAACAGATCTAGTGCCTCTTCTGCACTGGGCTGAGTGGCAACTAAGCACGCTCTCAATGGCACACATGACCAGGAAGGATAATGTCCAGGCTGATTATCTCAGTTGACAGGGCGGCAGAGTGGACCTTGGCGTACTCGGTGTTCAAGAGCATCATTCACCGCTGGGGTCAGTCAGAAATGGATCTCATGGCAACAGCAGACAATGCCAAGGTCAGCCGATTCTACAGCAGAAGAAGATAATGAATGTCGGAAGGACTGGATGCCCTGGTTCAGCATTGCCGGGTGCTGCATCGCATTGTGTGTCATCGGGTGATCCTGGTGGCACCCGATTGGCCATGGGGAGACCATGGTACGCGGATCTGATCTGACTGATGGTGGACCGGCCATGGCGGCTGCTGCTGCAAATGCTCGACCTGCTCTCACAGAGGCCAATAAGAATGCTGCAGGTGGATCGATTCTCACAGCCTGGCTGTTGGGCAGGCGTGGCTGTTGAGGTGGGGTTATTCAACTAGAGCGCCACATTGTTAAAGGTCAGAAAGAGATCCACCTCCTTGTCCTATATTTGAATTTGGTGGATGCTTGAAGTCTGATGTAATCATTGTGACCGGTGGCTCTTAGGGGCATCTGTGATGGACATCCTTGCCTTCTTACAGGATGGTCTGGATAAGGGGTTGGCCCTGAACTCTCTGAAGGTACAGGTGGCTGCTTTGGCGTGCTACAGGGGAAAGGTTCAGGGGGTCCCTTTGGTGTGTCACCCAGATGTGGCAAGGATTTTGCAGGCCGTAAAGCAGGTTAGACCATCAATATGCACATTCTTCCTTGAGAGCTGAATTTGGTATCATCAGGTTTGGTCACATCGCTGTTTGAGCCCTTGGGGCAAGCCTCTGAAAGATCTGACCCTGAAAGTGGTGTTCTTGGTGGCTATCTGTTCAGCCCATCGCATTTCTGAGTTGCAAGCCTGTCGAGAGCTGTTTCTGCTGATGTCTAAGGAACGTGTGGTTCTTTGGACCGTTCCTTCTTCTGCCAAAAGTGGTCTCTCTGTTTTTTGTCAACCAGGTAGTGACTCTCCCAGTATTTGTGGGATCAAAGGAAGAGAAAGGAGATCATCTGTTCCATTGTCTGGATGTGCAGAGAGTGTTGCACTGTTATTTGAAGTACACACAGTCCTTATGGAAGTCTGATCAACTCTTTATTTTGTTTGGTGGTCCTCAGCGAGGGGAGGCTGCATACAAGGCTTCGATTTCTCATTAGGTTAAGGAGGTAATTGCCTTGGCTTATCTCCTTTCATTTATCTTTTATTTATTTATTTAGCAAGATTTTTATACCGCCTTTCACCGGGTCAAAGCGGTTTACAGAGAACGACTAACTATATACAGTTACAAGGAATGCTTAACGATGTATATTTGAAAAGTTAAACATGGCTTACAAGGATTTTAAGTACTTTGCTATGTATAGGTTGATTCAGTCAAATAGTTACTGGGGTGTGGGGTTCACAGTATAGTTGGTCATGTTACATCAGAAAGGTACTGGGAGGGAAGGTGAGTTTTTCAATGTGGGTGGTAGGGTTACAGGTTAGTTATGCTACATCAGAGAGTTACTTGGTGAGTAGGTTAGTTTTTAGCTTTTTTTTTAATGCAGTGAGGTATGGAGTTTCTGATGTCATTAGGGAGGGGGTTCCAGAGGGAGGGTGCATATAGTTCGAAGGATCTCTGGCAGGCTTGCTGATTGCTTTTCAGTTTTTCGGGTGATATTGTGAGGGTGTTTGCAGTGAATTTTCTCATGGGTCGGGGTGGAGTAACTTTTGAAGGTGTATGGATGATAGTTTGTTAATGGTTTTAAATGTGAGGAGTATGGTCTTGTATAGGATTCTGGCTTGTAGTTTGGAGTCTGTGGAGGCGTTTCAGAATTGGTGATATGTGGTCTGTTCTGGCAGCGCCCTGGATAGTATGGGCAGCAGTGTGCAGGGCTGTTTATAAAGGGTGGATTGGGGGAGTCCTTGGTATATGGCATTGCAGTAGTCTATTTATGGGATAGTGAGGGTTTGTAGGGTAGATTTGAAGTCATTTGGTTCTAGCAGTTGGCGAAGGCGTTGAAGGGTCTGGATTTTGAAGTATGCTGTTTTTGTTGTCTTTGCGATTTGTGGTTTGAAGGTTAGCAGCTGGTCGAGGTATTTGACTTCATTCTTGACTTGTATTTTGAAGTTATTGAGAGTGATGGTGGAGGGTCGGGTGAATGAGCTGTCCTTGGTGACAAATAAAGCTTCTGTTTCGTTCAGGTTGATGGAGAGGTGGCTTTCTTCAAGCCATCTGGATACAGGAGGTGGAGTGCGGGATGGTTGTTGTTGAAGGGTGTGTATATCTGATGTCGTCGGTGTATATGTAGAAGGAAACAACGTGGGATCGGAATGTAGATGTTAAAAAGTAGTGCAGAGAGTGTTGATCCTCGTGGGACTCCTTGTGCTTGGATGTATTGGTCAGAGGTACAGTCCCCAATGTTAACTTGTTGTCTTTGGTTTTTGAGGTAGGATTGGAACCATCTTAGTACATTTCCCTCTACTTCTATTGTCTGTAGTCGTTGTATGAATATTTGATGATCAATGGTATCGAATGCTGCTGAGAAGCCTAGAAATAGGAAGATGAACCTGGAGTTTGTTTTTTGGATATCTTTTATTTATTTATTTATTTTATTTATTTACATTCTCTTATATACTGCGCTATTCTGCATCAGTGTGGTTTACATTGAACAAACTGAAATTACATTGAACAGGGCATTATAACTTGGAGATAACTATTTTACAGGGAACATGGGCTATGGAGGGTGGCTTGCCCAATACCACAAGGAGCACCTGTGGGATTAGAAATCCCAGTCCTTCCGACCCAAGGTTGCTGTCTTCTAGTGGGATTTGAACCCCCGACCTTCTGGCCTGAAGTACCTTGCCCCAACCACTAGGCCACTCCTCCTCCCTGAGTTTGTCAGGGGCGTTAGTAGCGTTTCCACTCCATGATTGGGGTGGAAACCGTGTTGTTGGTTGTCTAGTATGTAGTGATTGTCTAGGTGGTCTTGTAGTTGTTGCTGTATGGTCTTCTTGATCTCCTTGGCGATGAGCAGGAGACTGGTCTGTAGCCAAATGGGTCGAAGGGATCCAGGTGTGGCTTTTTGAGAATGGGGCATATGGATGACAGTTTCAGGCAGTCTGGCATAAAGCCTTGGTCAAGGGAGCTCTCTGTAAGTCTTGTAAGGAGCAGCGAGATTTCAATGATTGTCAGTTTTATCCAGCTGACGGGGCAGGAGTCTAGGGGGGGAAGTGGTTGTGTTGAGGTTTTTTATGATGGATTCAGTTTGTAGTGTTGCTTATAGTTTTGAAGGCTGACCAGGGTGGTATATATGTGTTTGTGGATGCTAGGATGGGGGATTGTGAGTAAGGTTGTTGGTAGCATGAAGAGTAGAAGACTTCAAGTTGGGGGGGGGGAGATAAGGGTTCTGTGGGATTTATTGGGTGTGGGGGGGGAGTGGTGAGGTCCCTGACAATGTTGAAAAGTTCTCTTGGGCAGTTAAGGGAGGTCTTTATCCGTTTGGAGTAGAAGGGGCATTTGCATCGGTCAGTTTCTGTGTAGTATTCAGTCATGCATTTCATATACTTGTCGCAATCTGATGTGTGATTTGTTTTCCTTCAGCAACATTCTAGTCGTCAAAGCTTTCTTTTGTATTCATGGAGCTGTGTTGTGTACCAGGGCATCTTAGAGTGCTTGGTGGGTTTTGTGTGTCGAGTTTCCTGTGCTACTGCTGCTTGAGTGGTTGTGCTATTCCAGGCTGAGAGGAAGGTGTCTAGATTTTCTGGTTCGGTGGAAAGAAGGGGTTCAATGCAATTAATGAAGGTTTCTCCAGGACCAAGCAGGAAGTCAGTCCTCACTTATGGGTGACGTCTGCGCCGACGGAGCCCTCGCGGAGCAATTTTCCCCAGCTTTCAAAGAAAGCCTTTGGGAATTGCAGCGCGCATGCGCGGTCGTCTTCCCGCCCGAGGGTGCCATCTTAGCCAGTCTTCTTTTTTCCGCGGAGCCCTACAGACGTCCCCGTCTTGTCCCCGCGAAAAAGTTGATTTTCTTCTTTATTTTATCCTTTTTTCCTTCGGCTCGACGCCGTTCTTTTTCCCGCCCGGACTCGCGACGCCGGTCACGAGTCCTCTTCCTTTTTTCGGTTTTTCTGACTTAGCCAGCTTTCGTTTTCGTTTTTCCCTGGCAGCCCGGTCCTTTGACCTCGCAGGGGCCCTTTTTTCCCCCGATGGCTGCCAGTGGGTTTAAGCGGTGTGGTCGGTGTGACCGAAATATGTCACTAACCGACACACACGACTTTTGCCTCCGCTGCCTGGGCCCGGATCATGAGGAACTGATCTGTGGGCCCTGCAGCAAAATGTCCTCAAAGGCGTTGAGAAGTCGGCGGCATCAGCGTGAGAGAATCTTCGCTGACCCCAGCCGTACCCGGACCTCGTCGGAGGCCTCCGCGTCGAAAGGCTCCAGCTCGGACCGTCGCCGGAGTTCCTCCGACCGGGGTTCTCCCTCCGGGGACCATCGTCGGAAGGTGAAACCCGCGAGGGCGGCGTCGGTGGACGCTCCTGGTTCCGCGAGGGCCAGGTCGCATAGCCCCGACAGCCGCCCCGGGTCCTTGGAGAAGGAACACATCCCGAAGCGACCTCGCCTGGAGTCGGAGATGCCTGCCCGGGTAAGTCCTGTGGTCCTTCTGGACTCGCCTCCGCGACAACCGACGTCGGGCCCGACGCCGTCGGGGCCCGAGTCGGGGGCTGCTGGGTCGCCTGAGCTCGGACTCAGGTTGACGGCCTTGGAGAGCAGACTGTCTGCCTTCATGGACCAGCAGAGGGCACTGCTCGCTGGCTTCGCTGGCGCCGCTGCCCCGACCGCCGGGACGTCGACGTCCAAGTCGACCCCGGAGACCGAGCCGATCCTCGAGTCGATGAGAACTCGAGTCGATCCTCGGTCGAGGTCACCCTCGGCCTCCCATTCGGGACCGAGGTCGCCGACGCCGACTCCCTCGGCGTCGGGGCGGCTGGCGCCGCGCCCTGCCCGGGCCGACCCCACCGAGTCCTCGTCGGAGTCGGTCTGGGAGTCTGAGGAGGAAGAGTCACCTGATTCTTTCCGGACTCGGTGTGTCCCATCGGACTCACCGGAGTCCGAGCCTCGGAAGCAGTCCCCCCCGGAGGATGCCCGGTTCTCGGACTTCGTTAGGGATATGGCCAAGGCTTTGGCCTTCCCTGCGGATCCCGAGGAGGAGCCTCGAGCCGAAGAGCTCGACGCCCTCCAGTATGACTCTCCCGCGAGGGAACACTTTACTGTACCGGTTCCTCCTATGCTGGAACGACTACTCTTCCGCATGTGGGAGAGTCCGGCCTCCTCGCCGGTCCTGAGCAAGCGGGTCGATTCTATCTATCGAGTCCGCAAGAGCCCTGGCTTTCAGAAGGCACAGCTGCCACACCATTCCATGGTAGTGGAATCGGCCATGCATCGTCTTAAGAGCCAGAAGATGCACTCCTCGGTGCCTCCTGGAAGGGAGGCCCGTAACCTGGATGGCCTTGGCAAGAAGTGTTTCCAGGGCTCTATGCTCGTATGTCGTGTCCAGACTTACCAGCTATACATGGGCATGTATCTCCGGGATCTGGCTAAAGAGCTAGCCGGATTCTCCGCTGGTCTGTCCGAGGAACCCTTGCGGAGGTTCCTAGCCTTGTCCACTGGCATTCGGGAATGCTCAAAGTTCATGTCCCGAGCAGCCTATGATGGCTTTGAAGCATCGGCTCGAGTGGCCGCAGCCGGCATCGGTGCCCGCCGACAGGCTTGGCTTCAGTCGTCAGACCTTGAGCCCTGGGTGCAGGACAAGTTGGTCGATGTCCCCTGCCGAGGCGAGAACCTCTTTGGCAAACCCATGGCGGAAAAGGCTGCGCAAATTGAGACTGAGACTCTCACCAGGACCAGGCTTTCTAGGAAGACCTCCGCCCCTTCCCAGAAAAAGAAGGGCTCGGGGAAAAAGTCCTTTTACCCGAGGAAGGCGGCTGCCTACAAACAATACCCCCATTATCAGGCCCCTGCAGCTCCCCAACAGGGCCAGCAGGCCAAGGGACGGGGTAACGGGTCCCGTAGGCAGCAAGCCCCCAAGCCTGCACCACCAGCCCCTGCTCAGCAGGGTGGGGGTTTTTGACTCACACAGCATAGCCTTTCCCCCCCCGCTGGTTCCTCCCAGCACCGGTGGCCGGCTGGTTCACTTCGCCCACAGGTGGTCCAGCATCACCGCAGATGCCTGGGTGCTTCAAGTCGTGCGAGAGGGCTATCTTCTCCACTTCCACCAGGTTCCTCCCTCCTATTTTCCGGGAGAACCTCCACGACCCCCTCTGCACAGGGAGTTGCTCCTTCAGGAGTTAGCAGGTCTTCTGCAGGAACAGGCGGTGGAACCGGTGCCACACCACCTGAGAGGTCAAGGCTTTTATTCCAGGTATTTTCTGATACCAAAGAGAACAGGGGGCCTCAGACCCATCCTGGACTTGCGCAACCTCAACAAGTTCCTTGTGCGGGAGAAGTTCAAAATGCTTACCCTTGGAATCCTTCTGCCCTACCTCCAGCAGGGAGATTGGCTATGCTCCTTGGATCTAAAGGATGCCTACACACACATCCTCATCCACCCAAGCCACCGCCAGTACCTGCGGTTTGTGGTGGCAGGAAATCATTACCAGTACAGAGTACTGCCCTTTGGCCTGTCCTCCGCACCGCGAGTCTTCACAAAATGCCTCGCGGTCGTGGCGGCCCATCTCAGGCTTCACGGCCTCTATGTCTTTCCGTACCTCGACGACTGGCTCATCAGAGCAGCGTCCGCTCGGGAGGTCACCGACGCCACGCGCCGCACGGTGACTCTTCTGCAGCACTTGGGCTTTGTTATAAACTTCGCAAAGTCCACTTTGCTCCCCTCACAGGATCTCGAGTTCATCGGCGCAAGGCTGCACACTCCTCAGGCGCGAGCGTACCTACCGCTCGACAGGGCTCAACGGCTCATGGACCTAGCCGACCGCTTTCGCAGCCAGCCCCTGGTCTCCGCCAGGCGCTTCCTGAGACTACTCGGCCATATGGCTTCCACCGTCCATGTGACCCCCAATGCCCGCCTGAATATGCGGTCTGCTCAATGGTGTCTCCGCCAGCAGTGGCGACAAGCCACAGGCGGCCTAGCAGACCTAGTGCGCGTCTCCGAGCCGCTGATCTCGTCTCTCCGGTGGTGGCTCCGGCAGCCGAACCTAATATTCGGAATGCCTTTCCAGTCACCTCAGCCGACCCGGGTGCTGACCACCGATGCATCCCTCCTGGGCTGGGGAGCACATTGCCAAGAGGCACGTACTCAGGGCCTCTGGACCACGTGGGAGTCTGCTCAGCAGATCAACTTCCTGGAGCTCAGGGCGATCCGCCTAGCTCTCAAGGCCTTCTCCCACCTGACTTCCCACCAGTCCGTCCTTGTCCAGACGGACAATCAAGTTGCCATGTTCTACGTGAACAAGCAGGGGGGCACGGGCTCCTTCCTCCTCTGCCGGGAGGCACAGAAGCTCTGCTCTTGGGCCGTCAGTCACGGCATTCTCCTAAAGGCGGTTTATCTCCCGGGCCAAGAAAACTGCCTTGCGGACAAACTCAGCAGGGTCCTCCAGCCGCACGAGTGGCGTCTGGACCCCTTGGTAGTTCAGAAGCTCTTCCTCCGGTGGGGCCTCCCCACGGTGGATCTCTTTGCCAGTCCTCACAACCGGCAGCTTCCTCGCTTCTGCTCTCGTCAGCCACACCCCCTTCGGGTTGCGGCGGACGCCTTTCTGATCTCATGGTCGGGGAGCCTTCTGTACGCTTTCCCTCCCATCCCGCTAGTCTCTCGGACTCTTTTCAAAGTTCTCCGAGACAAAGCCTTCATGCTCCTGGTGGCCCCTCGCTGGCCCAGGCAGCCGTGGTTTCCGCTCCTGCTACAACTGGCGGTGGAGGATCCAATCCCTCTGGGGGTACAACCGGATCTCCTCACTCAGGATCAGGGGTCCCTACTGCACCCCAACCTCAGGTCTCTCAACCTCATGGCCTGGCTGCTGAGAGGGTAGTCCTTGCTCCCCTTCTCCTGCCGGCGGAGGTGGAGGAGGTCGTCTTGGCTTCGCGACGGCCCTCTACCCGCAAATGCTACGCCCTTAAATGGCGTCGCTTTGCAGTCTGGTGTACCCAACAGTCTCAGGATCCCTTCTCCTGCCCGGTGTCGGTGATCTTGCAGTACTTGCTGCACCTCTCTAATCTGGGACTTAAGTCCAACTCCGTCAAAGTTCACCTCAGTGCTCTTTCAGCACATCATGTGCCGGTGGACGGCAGACCTCTCTCAAACGACCCTCTCGTAGCGAGGTTTCTCCGAGGTCTCCTTCTACTTAAACCACCTCTGCGCCCGCCAGCGCCTGACTGGGACCTGAATGTGGTTTTGCAGCGGATCACCTGTCCGCCTTTTGAACCTATGGCTACCTGTTCTCTCCGTTTTCTGTCTTGGAAAACACTGTTCTTGATAGCCCTCACTTCCGCTAGACGCCTAAGTGAATTGCAGGCCCTCGTGTCTGATCCCCCTTACACTAGGTTCTATAAGAATAGGGTAGTCCTACGGACTCACCCAAAATTTCTGCCTAAAGTGGTCTCCCCTTTTCACATCAATCAGGAGGTGGTACTTCCAACTTTCTTTCCCAGACCACACAGGGGATTGAGACGTTTTCGGTGTTTTGTGGTGGGGTGATGTTTCGGGGGTTATTATTAATGAAAATGAGGTCCAGGGTGTTTCCTTTGTTGTGGGTGGGTTGTGTTATAATTTGAGAGAAGTCCAGTGTGGTCATGGCGTCTGTGAATGTAGTAGCTTGTTTCGTTTGTGCAGAGTTGAGGTTAAAGTCTCTTAGTATGATGTGATCTTTGTTTGTGGTGAAGTTTTCAGATACTTTTTGGAGTAGGGCTGAGAAGTCAAAGGAGCGGTGGTGGTTGGAGATCTGTATACGAGCGAGATTGTTACGAGTTTATTGGAGATAGAGAGGACGTCTAGGCCCTCTGAGCTCTCTGCGGATTGGTGGTGGAGGTAGAGGTTAGATCTTGCTATGATGAGGACTCCTCCACCTCTCTTGTGAGTTCTTGAGCAGTAGTGAAGAACATAGTTTGTTGGGTTAATTTGGTTCATGATTAAGGTATCTGTATCCATGAGCCATGACTCGGTTATGCAGAGAAGGTCGAGGTTCATTGTGTGGATGAGGCCGTGGATGACCGGGGTTTTGGTTTTGACGGATCTTGCATTTGAGTGCACATTAGATTATGTGTGTATGTGTACTCCCGGTGGAGGTAGGGGCATGTGCTTCGGTGTGTGGGGAAGGTAGGGATGTTTATTATGTGTGCTTGGTTTCGTGTTCTTGGGGGTGCTTGGTGTATGGTTTGGAAATGGGGGTGTGGTTGTGGACCATCTGTAGTAGTGTGGGGAGGAGTGAGAGGGCTAGGAGCGTGTATGTCATTGTGAGCCAGTAAGTGGTGATTATGTTTGGGTCGCTAGGTAGTTACTGCTAGAATAGCTCCATAGTTTCTACCTAGTGGCCCCTAGGAGGGGACTTCTGGGGGCAGGGGTGTTCCATGGTTTGTACAGTTTTGTGGTGGTTATTGCCTGTGTGTTGGAGGGGGCTGGGTCAGTTACCTTGGTCACATGACTACATTGTTGTCGGTCCCAAGTTGTGGATCTTAGTGGCTCTTTCCTTATCGTCCCTCCAATCCAATCCCGCACCTCTGGGTAGTGCACCTCCTCCCGCAGCTTGGAGACTGGGCATGTCAGATTCTGAAGCCACTTGCACATATACTGCTGGCACCTCCCACCAACTCCCAGTGTGCTTAGTCTCCAAGCAGCTGGAAGTGGTAGTGAGCCTAGGTGCTGGGCTCACTATAGGGACAGATAAGGAGCAATTTAATTAGTGTAGTTGTTTTTTTTATCACTTGATTTCTCCTATGCTTTATTTGATTTGGGAAGGCAGTGCGTTTAAAGTTCTTAAAAAAAACAAAAACAAAGCTGGAGGGCAAACGGGGGATTCAGCGTGAGGATTTTTCCCCTGCTGCCTTTAAACTGTTGGCTTTCCCCTTCTTCACTCCACTCCTGGGCTGCACGGAGGGGGGCTGAGGCTCTGAAGTACTCCCGCTGTGTCTGACGGCTCCCGATCTTGTTGGCGAGTGAGGAGCCGTCAGCAGGGCTTCTCTCTTGCTGCTGCTGCCGCCGCCGACGGTGAATTTTGCTCTGGCATTCTCAGCTCGGCTGTGGTTCAGGGCAGATCACACAAAAGGATCCCTTCAGGCCCGATTTTGACGGAGGTGAGTGCTGCGAGTGGGGGAAGCATGGTAGGCCTCTCTGGCATGGCCTGCTGCCTCGTGGGAGTTCTATTGCACTGCTCTTTACTCTGTCGGTAAATGGCCCAATTTCCCATGTTTTTTCTTGAGCCATGGTTTTCATCGGGGGTTTAACTTTTTACACAGTTTTCTTTTATTGTTAGTGTAAAGAGTCACTTTTAACCTTTTAGGAATTTTTTCTAGGGCTAGTTTTGTAAATAATGACAGTATATTAAAAAAAAAAAAAAAGAGGAGTTTACTGGTCTGCTATCCCTTGCCTTATAGCGTTGTCAAGGTGCAGTGATTCGGGCTAATGCCGGTGCGTCCGCAGTGTCTCGTCTGTGGTACCTGTCGGGGGACAGTCTCGGATGCTGGTGTGTGTTGCGGCTGTGCAGCAGAGGTGCTTAACATGGAGCAGGAGCTCCAAGATAAATATAAAGAGGTGGCTTCCTCGTCTGGGCAGGGAGCTCAGATTGTTACAGAGGTTAGTCCACTGCTGGAGGCTCCTGTCTCTCCATGGGCTATGACCCCATTGGCTCTGGGGCCCTCTATTGTTCCCGGTCTTGGGGGAGGGACTCTGGCAGGGTTTTCCCCAGAGTTTGTTCTCCTCTTACATCAGGCCTTTTGTTTGCGGCAGCAGGGTGCCACTTCAGACCTCTCGGTTTTCGGGGCCGCAGTGGGTCAGGCTCCTGCGGAGAACGTTGGAATTTCGGCAGTGGGTCCAGCTAAGAGAACTCGATCCATAGAGGAGCAGCCTTTGCTGTCAGACTGGCTAGAAGTGGAAGAGTTTGACATGGAGCCAGAAGCAGGCATGGAGGAACTCGAGGAAGGTGAGATCCCAGAGTCTGAGGACCAAGCTAGGATCATCCGAGTTTTTCGGAGAGAGGAACTGACAGCTTTAATCACGGAAAATAGGGCTAAATGGCCAATTTTCCCAATGGAGAAAGGTGAATAGTGGTGTACCCCAGGGATCTGTGCTGGGTCCGCTGCTTTTTGACATATTCATAAATGACCTGGAAAGTGGAATAACGAGTGAGGTTATCAAATTTGCAGATGACACAAAACTATTTAAAGTTGTTAAAACCCAAGAGGATTGTGAAAAATTGCAAGAGGCTCTTGATAAATTGGAAGACTGGGCATCAAAATGGCAGATGAAATTTAATGTGGACAAGTGCAAGGTTATGCACCTAGGGAAGAACAACCCAAACTATGGTTACACGATGCAAGGTTCCACATTAGGAACCACCACCCAGGAAAAAGATTTAGGCGTCATTGTGGATACCATGTTAAAACCCTCGGCCCAGTGTGCAGCGGCGGCCAAGAGAGCAAATAGAATGCTAGGTATGATAAGGAAAGGAATGGAAAATAAAACAAAAGATATTATAATGCCTCTATATCATTCCATGGTGAGACCGCACCTTGAATATTGTGTGGAATTCTGGTCGCCGTATCTTAAAAAGGATATAGCGATTTTAGAAAAGGTACAGAGAAGAGCCACCAAAATGGTAAAGGGGATGGAAGGATACTCCTATGAAGAAAGGCTAAAAAGGTTAGGGCTCTTTAACCTGGAAAAGAGACGGCTGAGGGGAGATATGATAGAAGTCTATAAATTAATGAACGGAGTGGAATGGGTAAACGTAGATCGATTGTTTACCTTATCAGAATATAGAAAGACTAGGGGACATGCAATGAAGCTACAGGGTAAACTATTTAAGACTAATAAAATAAAATATTTTTTCACTCAACGTGTAATCAAACTCTGGAATTTGTTACCGGAGGATGTAGTAAAGGCTGTTAGTGTAGCTGGGTTTAAAAAAGGTTTGGACAAGTTCCTGGAGGAAAGGTCCATAAACCATTATTAAGAAGTGACCGAAGATACCAATGCTTGACCCAGTACAAGCATTGTGGAACTTGTGTCTCTTGGGGAAACTGCTAGGTACTGTCAGACGGCTGCCTAGGGTGAGAACTTACACAATCTTGACGATGCATATATTCATATGATTCTTGCAAGGTATTGTGGGTAATGTAGTTCTTTCACTCCCAAACACAGCTGAAGACAATAATTGAGTTGTGATACCAGTGGTAAGGCCAATAAAATACTTCTTTTATTGATGGGGTATAATTCACCCAGCATAAATATGCTTGGTAGCAATATAAATGAAGTTACTTGCTTGCAGTGTTTAAATGGATAACAAAGTCACAAAGCAAATCAGAAAACAACCTTCAGCTTGTCAGGCAATTAGCTAATGTTTTCTTAGCAAATAATTACCAAATAAAAAGGCACAAAAAATGAATAAACTTTGCTTGTTAGGTTAACTTCTGCTTATTTTCCACGCAGATCCCAGCAGTGATTCTCCCTTGCTCACACACACAATCAGGTGCAGCTTTAATTACTATCAATTGACCAGCTGAAACCCTTTAGCTGGCTGGCTGCTACTGTGTGAACCCAAATCCTGCTTTAAGAGCTGTTTGCAGTGGAAATAAAGAGCAAAGTTAGGTTTCTTTGTGATGGCTGATGTGTTTGCTCACAGAAAGCTAGCAATAGCACTTAGATAGAGAACAGTCCATGTAATTAATAGTTTCATCTGCTGTATCTCCCCCTTCATCAATCAGCATAGGGTCACTATCATACATTGGCACAGACGAGTCTTTCATTAAGGCACTATCATGAGAATGCTTATTCCCTTGCTGCCATTCACTATTATAGATAGGGTCTGGATCAGTGTTCATACCTGAGCCTCTCCTGCTATCATAATTCCTCTCTGTATAGCCTGGCCAGTATGTAATCCAGTTCTGATGTCCAGCCTTCCAATCTTGATCCCTGGACACTGGATCTTCTCTCACATACCTTCTGGCATAAGTCTGAAAGTCCTTTCCACGGGCAGTCTTCTCTCTTCCAGGTAGCCACTGGTGATTCCTATCTCTGCCATTCCATTCCTCTGGCTGACTCCAGTCCAATGGACTCTGCTGGCATTTGGAATACCTCCCAGTATAGGTACTGCCTTGGACTCCCCCAGACCTGCCAATGGCCTTTCTTCTCTTCCTTCCAGAGAGTTTCCTTCTCTCTCTATCCGCTTGGCTTGGCTTCTGCTTCTCGAGATGATGTTGGTGCTTGAGCTTGAAGCTGTTGCTGTATCTGTGTCTGAAGCTGTTATCTGAAGAATAAGCTCTATTCTTATTCTGTCCTAATGTGTGCTCCTCCCTAACACAGCGCAGCTGTGTTGAATCAGGCTCTGCCCTTTTAGATGAGTGCTTAGGGATTACCTCATAGCTCTCTTGATTGCACACACGTTTTCTCACTTCAGCCCCTCTCATGGCTGCTGGAAACCTGGTGCATTCTGGGACTGGTAGTCTTTTATGTGAAAACTCTGTTTTCTTGCTTCTACCAGAACTGACAGGTTGCTTGTTCAGAGTCACATCATCTTTTCTATAGCTCCTACCTGAGCTATGATAAGCTTCCTTATCACAGTACATATGACCTAGATTGGCCACTGTTGGAAACAGAATACTGGGCTTGATGGACCTTGGTCTGACCCAGTATGGCATATCTTATGTTCTTATATTTCAAACACTCAACCTGGCGGTGGTTTAACCGGCAGAAGAGGAGGCAGTAGAAGACCCTCTCATTCAGGCAGTGCGAGAGACACAGGCTGTTTTTCTGGTTCATTGTGTCATCAGGCAGATGATGCAGGATGAGTGGGATCTGCCTGAAGCAGATCTACGGAGAGTAAAAGCCATGGCTCGCCTCTATCCCTTGTCAGACTGTAAGGTATTTCGTTCTCCACGCATGGATGCGGCCGTGTCGGCTGTCACCAAAAAGACTACCATTCCGGTAGAGGGTAGTGCTGCCCTAAAGGATGGGCAGGACTGGAGATTGGATTCTTTATTAAAGCAGGTCTTTGATGTTAATGCACTATTCCTACAAGCCTTTATTAGTGGAGCTTGGGTGGCAAGAGCCTGTCTTCGTTGGTCGTAGCGTCTGCAGCAGCTGGGGGAGCAGGCGCAAGATCATGTGGCGGACGTGACTAGACTGGAATCTGGGGCGGCTTACTTGGCCAATCTGCATTATGACCTCATTGGGGGATTGGCTAATAGCATGGCGTCGCTTGTGGTGGCTCGGCATTATCTTTGGCTTCGGAATTGGGCAGCGGACAGTTCCTCCAAGGCACGCCTTAGCAAGCTTCCTTTTAAAGGGAATCTTTTATTTGGAGATGACCTTGATAAGTTAGTCAAGGACTTGGGGGAATTAAAAGGTGGTCGCTTGCCAGAGGATAAGCCAAAGCCCAGTTGAGCCGCGGCGATATCTCGCGGTCAGCTGTGGGATTTCAGGTGCTTTCGTACCTCCCAACTGGCTGGTTTCCAGAAATGGAGATTTTCCTTTGTGTGGCCAGGGTTTCAGGGGATTTCGGGGAGCAGGCAGAGCTTTCACAAGTCCCTTTTCCTCAGGACTCCGAAAGACCCAATGAAGTGAGGAGGACCCAAGCTGCGATACAACCCGTAGGAAGGTGTCTACGGGAATTTCTCGCGCCTGGGTCCAGTTAACGTCCGACCGTTGGGTGTTGGAAGTCATTCGTGAGGGCTATGCCCTTGAATTCACCCGATCCGTGACCGACTCGTTTGTGCTGTCTCCCTGCAGGGCACAGAACAAGGCAGTGGCGGTGGAGGAGACACTGTCTCGTCTGCTTCAGCTGGGGGCAGTAGTTCCGGTCCCTCGAGACCAGTATGGCTGTGGTCGATACTCCATTTATTTCATGGTTCCAAAGAAAGACGGGTCTTTCTGCCCAATTCTGGACCTCAAGGGAGTAAACCGTTGTCTTTGAGTGCCTCATTTTCGCATGGAAACTTTGTGTTCCGTAATCGTGGCGATGCGAAAGGGGGAATTTTTGACATCTTTCGATCTCACCAAAGCGTACCTGCATATTTCGATCAGGCCAGATCATCAATGCTTCCTAAGGTTTGCAGTACCTTGGGGGCATTTTCAGTTCCAGACTTTGCTGTTCGGCCTAGCAACGGCTCCACGAACCTTCACCAAGGTGAAGGTGAAGGTGGTGGTGGTGATGACTCTTCCCAAAGAGGGAGTGTTGCTACACCCCTATCTGGACGACTGGTTGATTCGAGAAAAGTCCAGAGTTCGAACGTGTACAGGCTGTAGCCAGAGTGGTGCAGCTCCTAGAAGGCCTCAGTTGGGTGGTCAATGTGGCCAAGAGCCGATTGTTACCCTCTCAGGTTCTGGAATATTTGGGAGTCCGGTTCAACACTCGAGTGGGATAGTTTTTTTCTGCTGGAACACTGGGCCCAAGGGCTGCGTCACTTGGTGCACACGTTCTTGAAGCAATCAGCACCGACGGCCAGGCAGTATCTTCAAGTTCTGGGAATGCTGGCAGGCAGTCTGGAGGTAGTGCCATGGCTGAGAGTGCACATGCGTCCTCTGCAGAGCTCCTTACTTCGCCGTTGGTCCCATCAACCGGCTGGAATTGAGAGCAGTAGCGCTAGCGCTCTGTGCCTTCGGGTCAACTCTTCAGGGTTGGGAGGTCCGAGTTCTGTTAGACAATGCCTCTACGGTGGCATATCTCAACAGGCAAGGGGGTACAGGCAGCGCGGCTCTGGAAGAGGAGGCAGCGGTCTTGTTCAGCTGGGCAGAGCATCGGCTTCAGGCACTATCAGCGGCTCACATTGCAGGAGGAGACAATGTAACAGCGGATTATCTCAGTCGGGTTTGTATGAATCCCGGGGAGTGGGAGCTCCATCTGGAAGTCTTTGCTCAGATAGTGAGCAGATGAGGGACTCCCATTATGGATCTGTTGGCTACATTCCGGTCCGCCAAGGCGATCCGCTTCTACAGCAGAAGGTGGGAGAGAATGTCCGAGGGTCTAGATACCTTGTTGCAACGATGGCCTACCGAAGGCCTCCTATATGTCTTCCCACCTTGGGTGCTCATAGGCCGGGTGATTCAACGCATAGAGGCTAATCAGTGGTGGATACTTCTAATCGCTCCGGATTGGCCACGATGTCCGTGGTACGCCGATTTGGTGCATCTTCTCGATGGTCGACCTTGGAGACTTCCAATTCAGGAGGATCTCCTTCGGCAGAAGCCTCTTCGAATGCCACAGGTGGATCGGTTCTCGCTTATGGCTTGGCCATTGAAAGGGCGAGGCTAAGGAAGAAGGATTACTCCGGGGCGGTAATCTCTACCTTGCTCTTAGCCAGAAAACTATCAACCTTGTTAGCCTACGTTCACGTTTGGCATATTTTTGAGGATTGGTGCGCGGCACGGAAGGCACAGCCGGCCTTGGCTTCAATTCCGGAGGTTTTGCGCTTTCTGCAGGATGGTTTTGACAAGGGGCTGGCGGCCAGTTCTTTAAGGGTGCAGCTGGCAGCTATTGCTTGCTATCGCGGGAAAGTTCAAGGCATTGCTTTAGGCTCCCATCCAGATGTTTTGCATTTTTTGGGGGTGGTTTCTCATCTGCGTCCTCCTAGGAGAGTGGTGATCCCTTCGTGGGATCTCAACTTGGTTTTAACTGCATTGACCAAAGAGCCCTTTGAGCTGTTGCAACAGGCTTCGTTGAAGGATTTGACTTTGAAGTCTGTTTTCTTGGTGGCAATCTGCTCTGCGCGTCGGATCTCAGAGTTGCAGGCCTTTCCATTTTTTACCTTCTTTCGGGATAAGGTGGTCCTGCGTCCCGTTCCATCGTTCCTGCCAAAGGTGGTTTCAGCCTTTCATGTGAATCAGTCGGTGTCCTTGCCAGTTTTAAGAGCTTCGGGGAGAATGTCAGTTTACGCTTGCTGGATGTCAAGAGGGTTCTTCGTCATTATCCGAAGACGTCGGAGTCTTTTCGCAGGTTTGATAGTTTCTTCGTGTTGTTTGGAGGGCCGCGTAAGGGCGAGGCAGCGGCCAAAGCTTCCATTTCTAGGTGGATCCGCGAGGCGATTTCATCAGCTTATATTTTGCATGGTCGTCAGGTTCCTTTGGGGTTGCGAGCTCATTCTACTAGAGCTCAGGCAGCTTCGTGGGTGGAATATACTTTGGTTCCTCCGGTTGAGATTTGCAAAGCGGCTACATGGTCTTCTTTGCATACCTTCAATAGACATTATCGTCTGGATATCCAGGCGGCGGGAGATGCCTATTTCGGGTCTGCGGTTTTGCGGTCTGTTTGGGCAGGTCCCTCCCATTAATTTACTGCTCTGATACATCCCAAAGGTGCGGGACTGGACTGGAGGGGCGATAAGGAAAGAGAAATTAGACTTACCTGCTAATTGTTCCTTGAGGAACTCCAGTCGAGTCCCGGATCCCACCCGGTTTTCAGTTGTATAATGCGGAGCTTGTGCGTTTTCATCGCTACAGTGGGTGCGAGGGGTAGCGACGAGTCTTGTACACCTCAGGCTATTTTTCTCACTATCTTTTCTCGCTGTTCTTTCTTTGTCTATCTCTCAAGCCTTGTGGTGTTCTCTCTAGCTTTTTTCTTCTCTATCCACGTCTCCTTCAGCAGCGGAAGGAGGAATTTTCCTCTGATTGCGGAGGGGACAATTGTGGGTTAAATATTTAGTTACCTGTTTGGGTTAACCATTCAGTTAATGGGTTTATTGTTATTATAGCTACTTATTTGTTGCTCCTCTCAGTTTGCTTTGTCAGTAGGTCACTGGGAGCTGGTGTGAGGTGCCAGCAGTATATATGCAAGTGGCTTCAGAATCTGACATGCCCAGTCTCCAAGCTGCGAGAGGAGGTGCACTACCTAGAGGTGCGGGACTGGACTGGAGTTCCTCAAGGAACAACAATTAGCAGGTAAGTCTAATTTCTCTTTGTTGCTGCTTGAGGTGGTCAGAGGCTGGTATGCTGTCCTTCCTGGGTAGATATGGTTCTTTCTTTAGTCCCCGCCTAAGGGCCATGCCAAAGGGCCCTCTAACGAGGCCCTTAGGCCAGGCCCACCAGGTGCGGGTGCGTTGAAGGCGCTGCTTTTTAAATGCAAGTGTCCTCCTTTTCATGGCCCGATTGGCCTTGATGGTGGAGAGTGGGGAAGAGCTTACATTCCCGCTCCCTTCCTCAAAGCCGATCGGAACTCTGGGGCTGCGGCTGCATAGGACTGTGCCAGAGGGGTTGCAAGCTCATTCCACAAGATCGCAAGCGGGCGGAAGTTAGCTTGGTGCCACCGGGGAATATCTTTCAAGCTTGAAGGGAATAAAGAGGGATGATCCCTACTTTAGGCCGCATTCTCCCATCAGGCCATACTCCCTGAAAGCCAGACAAATGCTAAGCTTAGGAGTAGTTTGCAGTGGATCTGTAGCGGAATCCCTTATAAGGAATGGAAAGAACACATAAGAAGTGTGAAGAAAACATATGTTTTCCCTTCTCCCATGCACCAGCTACAAGTAGAAAGGGCAATCAGAAATAGTCCACCCTGGGCAACAAGAACTGGAGAAACTGTGTGTGTGATCCTTCTTCAGGACACAACCGATTTAACGTCGACAGCAGACATCAACCTCAGGATGACTCTTTCGGTAGCCTGGATGGATAGAAGGGATGATGAGAAGGAGTTGAATTCAGGTACCAAACAGATGTTGGAATACGGCTTGGCCGAAGTTAATGTCACACCAAGAATCCCCATCCAGACAATAGTGGGCTGTGAAGGTGTGGACAGAGCCACATAGCAGCCCTGCAAATCTCCTCCATGGAGACTGAGCGCAGATTAGCCATGGATGCAGCCATGGCCCTGACATTAAGGGCCATGACATGAGCCCTGAGGCTCAGTCCTGCCTTAGCAAAGGCAAAGGATATGTAATCAGCTACCCAAAGGGACAGCGTACACTTGGAGACAGCCACGCCTAGCTTGTTGGGAGACATAGGATACGAACAGCTGTGTAGAGCGATGGTGCGGACTAGTCCACTTGAGATAGAAAGCCAGCGCATGCTTACAGTCCAGTGTGTGCAGCTGGGCCTCTGCCCTGTTGTCATGAGGCCGAGGAAAGAAGGTGGGCAGCACCAACTGGTTGAGGTGAAAAGCCAAGACCACCTTGGGTAAGAAACACAGGTGGGTACGGAGCACCATCTGGTTATGTGGAGCCTCGTGTACAGTGGATTAGCCACCAGAGCCTGAAGCTGATTGACTCGGTGAGCCAAAGTAAGAGCCACCAGAAAGATCACCTTCCACGTCAGAAATTTCAGTGGACAGGTAGCCAGTGGCTCGAAGAGCACAGACAACAACTGACCCAAAACCATGTTCAGATCCCATGCCATTGGCAGATGCTTAATGGGAGCTCTCAACAGGAGCAAACCCCGCATGAATTGGGCCACCAGCGGCAAAGTGGAGATGGACCCCTTCCATGCCCTGGTGGTAGGCCCCAGTCGCACTCAGGTGCACCCGAACAGAGTTAGACTTGAGACCCAAATTGGAAAGATGCAGGAGGTATTTCAGCAAACCTTCCATCGAGCAGGAGAAGGGGTCCAGCGCCTTGTCTGCGCATCAGAGCGAGAATCTGCGCCGCTTGAAGGCATAGGAGCCGCGGATGGAATCCCTGTGGGAGGCCAAGAGGACATCCATCACCTCCCCTGGTAAGTTGAGCTCTGATGGGATTACCCACTTAGCATCCATGCTGTGAGGCCCTGGACTAGACGATCGAGTGCAATAGGGTCCCGCCATCCTGGGAGATGAGATTGGGGTCACAACCCAGCTGGAGAGGCCCCTGGTAGGAGAGCTGGAACAGCAGGGAGAACCACAGTTGCCTGGGCTAGAACAAGGCGATGAGGATTATGGTCCCCTTGTCCACCTGGAGTTTGAGAAGCATCTTCACTACTAGTGGAATCGAGGGGTGCACGTAGAACATGCCTACCCCCAGTTCAGGAGGAAGGCATTGGATACCAGCCTGCCCCTCACAATCATACGGGAACAGAAGCAATCCACCTGCACAGTGTGCGGTGAGGTTAAAAGGTCTACTGTTGGAGTGCCCCACTCCCGAAAGATGAGCTCCACCACCCTCCTGTTGAGGGTCCACTTGTAGGGCTGGAGGACCTGACTGAGATGGTCCATCAGTGTGTTGAGCTCCCCGGGCAGGAAAGTTGCCTGCAGCTTTGTGCCATGGGCCACTGCAAACTTCCAGAGGTGCACCGTCTCCCAGCACAGTTGGTACGCCTCCTTGCTTGTTGATGTAGAACATTGTCACCTGGTTGTCTGTCTGGATGAGGATCACCATTTTACCCAACTGTGCCTGGAAAGCCTTGAGGACATTTGCAATTGTCCACAATTCCAGAAAGTTGATCTGGTGGAGACTCTCCTGCTCTAACCAGAGGCCCTGCATCCGCAGGCCATCCAGGTGCACTTTCCAGACCAGTTTGGATGCATCAATGGTGAGCATCCAGTGGGGCAGCATCAGCTGAAATGGGAGACCCAGGAACAGGTGATGAGGCCCCAGCCACCACTGGAGAGATTCCACTAGGGGCACCGTAATGGCCACTCAATCCCTGAGGCAACCCATTGCTTGCCTCCACTGGGTGGATAACATCCACTGAGCCTGGTGCATCCTGAGCCAGGCCATTGGGGTCACATGCACCATGGAGGCCATGTGGCCTAAAATGCATAGCGTTTCTCGTGACGTGGTGTGTCACTTTTGATGGACAGCACAGACCATTCTATGAGCCAGTGCAAGAGGTTTCTTAGGGGGAAAGCTCGGGCCAGCATGGTGTCCAGATGGGTCCCGATGAATTCTAGCTGCTGCGATGGCTGCAGATGAGACTTTGGACTGTTGACCACAAACATGAGTTGTTCAAGCCCCTGTATAGTCAGCTGCACGGAGTGCTGCTCGCCCTCTGGTATGGAGGCCTTTATCAGCCAGCCTTCTAAGTAAGGGAAGATGAAGACCCCCAAGGTCCAGAGTTAAGCAGCGACAACTACTAGGCACATTGTGAAGACCCTCGGGGCTGAAGCCAGTCTGAAGAGCAGCACTTGGTAGTGAAAATGCTGGCCGTCCAGCACAAAGTGCAGGTATTTTCTGTGTAAGGGGTGGATCAGGATGTATGTGTACACATCCTTCAGATCCAGGGAGCATAGCCAATCGCCCTTGATAAGGTACGGGAGCAAAGTTCCCAGGGAAACCATCTTTAACTTTCCCATACCAGAGTGCAGTTCAGGTCCCTGAGGTTGAGGATGGGTCTAAACCCCCCCCCCCCCCATCTTCTTGGGGATGAAGTAGTGGGAGTGAAATCTCCACCCTGTCTGAGCCAGGGGCACCAGCTCGATGGCCAGCAGGGTGGTGACCTTCACCTAGAGGAGCCCGCAATGGTGCAGGTCTAGAGGATACTCTCCCGGGAAGAATGGAGGTGGGAGCTGGACAAAATGCAGCAGATATCCATCCCGCTCAATCTGGAGCAACCAGGTGTTCGTGGTAATGAGGTGCCACCTGTGTGTGAAGTGGATGAGCTGACTGCCCAACTGAGAAGGCACCACATTGACGATTGGGTGACTGGCTATGCTCCTGAGGAAGGCATCAAAACCCTGCCCTCGGCTGTGGCTGGGGCATGGGTTGGGCCTTCTGAGGCTTAGCCCAGTGTGGCTGCCACTGGGTTTGTTCCTTGGGTTGAGTTCACTGGGGGCTCTGATAGTACTGGTGCTTCGGCCTGTAAAAAGGCTTCTTCCCCTGATGCTTCTTTTTGGCAGGGTCTGCTGTCTTGCAGGAGATGGTCACCTGCTCGGTCTCGATTTTGGCCACTCTCCTGCATGGGCTTGCCAAAGAGATTTTCTCCAATGTACAGCACATCTGCCATTTTGTCCTGGACCCGCTGCTCCAAGTCAGAGTGTAGCAGCAAAGCGCAGACAAACCAATGATACCAGGAGTCTGTTCAGAAGGTCCAAATCATTTATTTGTGCACAAGTCTCAAGCAAGACAATTTCAAAATGGCTGAGCAAAGTTTTCAAGCATTACAACAACTTTTATAGACTTCTGTTCCATTCTAGGTATAGAAAAACAATTCATTGGTCCCGGTACGCTCCCGTACCTCCCGTAGCCCCTCTATTGGTCCCGGTACTGATAAGTTTCTCCAATTATGTTCCCTCTGTGGGCTTCTGTGGGCATGACACCTGCCTGCCCCCCTTCTAGTCCCAATTACAATGGTCAGTTCATCAACTTGTTACTTTCACACTTTCAAGGCTATGGGACCATTTGTGCGTGCAGAAGAGCAAGGTTCTGTAACTCATCTGTCAGCACTCCTCAATATTTCTCTGCAAATGTACTTTTTCTTATCAGTAACTTTAAAACACATCTTTTCTGTATTTTTCCATTTCTTAATTCTGCAATTCTGCTTATCTAAGCTAATTCAATATTTCTACTGAGTTCTTTCTTACAATAGCAGCATATTGGGGGATGTGCAATCCTATATGCCTTTCCACAGGCCTCATTTACAGGTCAAGCTAGCCATGCTGGCCTGCCTATGTCAGACACCGTGGGTCATAGGCCTGCACCTGCCACATTCCCCCCTTTGATTAATCTCACCCTATTACTTAATAAGGTGTGAGAATTAAATCACTTTCCAGAGGATTCAAATCCTGATTAAAGGATTCTTACTAGTTCCACTAGGGCTGACTTTGTATAAAGCCATTATTCTAGTTGCGGTCTTCCGCTCTACTGTACTATCAATAGCACTATGAAGGGAACGCATACAACATGGGATTAAACATGGTAAGCAGAGGACTACAGCAACAAGGATTAGTACTAAGATAATAAAAGTCTTAAATCCTCCCAGCCAAGAGAAAAGGTTAGCAAACCAATTAGGAAATTTCAAGGCGTGCCAAGTCTGTACTGGCACATAAGCATGTCTCTGCATATCTTTAGCAATTTCTTCAACTACTTGACCTTTATCATCTATTTTCAAACAGCAATTGGTTAAATTCAGCTTACCACATACTCCTCCTTCAGCTGCTAGCAAATAATCAAGGGCTAAGCGATTCTGATATATGGCAGTGCGCATCTGAGTACTTTGTCTAGCTAAGAGCGTGAGAGCATGACTAGTTTCATTAGTTATTATTTCAACTACTGCTTGTAAGCGAATAATACGATTAATCATGTAGACTGGGGTTCGGTAGCCCCACATACCATCATCATTCCAAGTGGCAGGTCCATAATACTCAATAATTCTTTCTGGTGGCCAATCATCACCTTGCCATTTCTCCCACTTGCCTATCTGTAAGGCCTCTCTTTTCTGTCTAGATGCTCCTTTGTGTTTGTGGGTAGTATATACAGGGTATCCTAATTGTTCTCCATGTTCAGTGTTTAACAGGAAGAACGAAGGTCTGATGGTTCCTAAGACACATGCTCCTCCCCATTGTGGTGGGAGTTGCGCATATGCTCGGTTTCCACAGATCCAATATAGGCCAGGTGGGGCTTGCCAGGCTTGGACTTTGGCAAGGTTAGTCCATAGACCTGCAAGTTCAGGAAATCTGGCTAATGGGTTAGGAGGTTCAGGATGTCTGATTCCTGACCACCATGCTACCTTCTTGGTTGTGGCATTATAGTATTTCTGGCTAAGACAGACCAGCTGTCCTACCTTTTGAGTGAACTGGGGTCCAGTTCTGGCATAGCAAAGACGTCCAACGATTGAGTGCGCTAACACCCATTCACTGGTAGTCTTGTGTAATTCAGTCTGATTGTAAATCATGGAATAATTCAATTCTTGGGCTTCCCAGGGCCATTGGTCTCCCATTTGGGTTCCGCCACAGAAATAACAATCTGTGATCTTAAGACTAGATACTACTGCTCCGGCTAATTCTAGAAACAAATTCTGTGAAGGGTGAGGGATCTCAAACTTATTTACATGCATAGCTTCATAAAAGGTACTATGAATATGATATTTAGATGACTTGTGGGCTTGGGTATTCAATCTAATATACACAATGGTCCCTGGATCTGTTCCTCCTCCTGCAATACGTAAACCAAACTTATATCCTTGTTTCCATGCATGGGGGTTATGTACACGCAAATGTAAGGGGTTGCAAGCATCTTTCTGACATTTATCATTTGTGGTTGGCTTGGTTAGAGTAGCCATCCGCTTATCTATCTTCTCATTAGTTATACCAGTGTTCCAGGTAGCATAGAAAACACATTCCCAATATGGGCAATAGTAATCTGCCGCTGTAGCAGTACTATACCCTGATCCTGTTTTACCTGTACACTTCCACCAATTTGTGGCACCTTCTGGACACATATACTTATGGTCATTTCGATACGCTTTCTCCCATGTACCACAGGTGGACTGACTATCTCTATTAATAGCATTACATGCATCAAAATTCAAAACAGCAGGTTTAGTAATGTCCCTAAGTGGTGGTGTAGCAGCTAATATAGGTCCATCTGCATCCTTCCATCTTATTTCCAACGTGTAATAGGATGGATTCTGATGCGGATTATAGCATGCTTTTATTTTGCCATGAGTGCAAACATTTAGTTCAGTGGTGTTATAGATACACCGAGTTATTGTTCCCTTGCAGGTATAGTAAGAATGGTAAAGCAAAGTCTGAGTTACTTTCAGTCCAGTTCTAGTAGAGGTAATACAAGCTGTGCATGGAGGTAGAGCATAAGTCTGTTCAAAACCTCCAAAGAAGGCAACCAAGGCAAAGCAGAAGCAAAGATACATGTTGATGTTGATTGGAGTTCTTCTGAATCCTCAGCTTGCTGATCTTGATCACGACGGTCTATTATTCTTCGTCCCGTTTGCTAATGAAGCAATTTAACGGGTGCTGAGTGTTGATTGAAGATCCTCAAGATGTCCAGCACACATTAACCAACTTAGCAATTCAGTTGGCTTGTGAAGTCTGGCTTAGTCAATGTAGTCTCACAGTAGTGTGTCAAATCACACACGCAAATTGGGTTCGTTGAAACAAAACTGTTGCTGCATGGAAAACAGCAATCCTCTTCGAAAGACTTGGCTACTGCAAAGCACTTGTGATGAAGTGTCTATACTGCTGGTTGCCGTCTCAGAGTAACTCGCAAGGGTATATCAGGGTGCTGCTCTGCTGTCCACCGCTCTGGTTCAGGATCGGCGGCGGGCTTGACTCGGCTGTGGTGGATCCAGGCGTCGATCTCGGCTACCTTTACTGCAGTTGGGGTAGACAGGATGACGGTGTACGGTCCCTTCCAATGGGGTTCCAACGGTATCTTCTTCCAATCTTTGATCCACACCGAAGTTCCAGGCTGGTAGGGATGCAAGGGTTCCGTCAAGTTGATAGGCAACTGGTCTTGGATCCACGTATGGAGAGTCTGCAGAACAAAACTAAGAGCTAGGAGTTCTTGTCTGGTTACTTCTGAACCAATCTGGGCTAGATTTCCTTTGACTCCCTGCACTATTGGTGGGGGTTTACCATACAAAACTTCAAAAGGGGAAAATCCTGTTGACTTTACAGGGGCTGAGCGTATTCTGAGTAAAGCTATGGGGAGCACTTGGGGCCATTTCAAGTGTGTCTCCTGACAAAGCTTAGACATTTGGGCTTTCAAGGTACGATTCATTCGCTCAACTTTCCCTGAACTCTGGGGTCTGTATGCAGTGTGGAGCTTCCACTGTATCTGCAAAGCTTTTGCTAACTGCTGAGTAACTTGGGAGACAAATGAGGGTCCATTGTCTGACCCTATCACTGCTGGGATTCCAAATCTGGGGACAATCTCTCTCATTAAGGCTTTGGTAACTTCTCGGGCTTTCTCAGTTCTGGTTGGGAATGCTTCTACCCACCCAGAGAAAGTACAAACTAATACTAGTAGGTAATGGTATCCATTGGCTTTTGGCATTTCAGTGAAATCAACTTGGAGGTTGTGCATGGGGGTTACACCTCTTGACTGAACTCGAGGTGCTGTAATAAGGCCTTGCTTGGCATTATTCTTGGCACAGATTTGACATTGTCGGGCTACTGAGGCTGATATGGTTGTCATTAGAGGAATGTAGAAATGTGGTCTGAGTGCTTTCTCCATAGCACTCTTTCCATAGTGGGTAGCTTCGTGAAAAGCTTTGACAAAGGATGGTCCTAACAGTTCAGGAATTACTATTCTTCCGGAGGTTGACTACCCTCTTCTGGTGGCAGCTCAATCCATCCATCTTTCAATACTCCCTCTTCTTTGTCACAATAGTAATCCAATTCTTTGGTGGTATATCGTGGGGTCCATAAATTCAAGGGTACTGGAAACAATGCTGCTTGCATTGGCATAGCTTGTGGGGCAGTCTGTCCTGTCATAGCTGCTTGTCGGGCTGAGGCATCTGCGAATCTATTTCCTCGAGCAACTTCTCCTTTTCCTGCTTGATGTCCTCTACAATGCATGACAGCTACACGTGTTGGGGCCCAGACTGCATCAAGTAACATCAATATCTCGGGACCATATTTGACTGATTTTCCTCCGGATGTGATGAGTCCTCTTTCTTTGTAGAGAGCTCCATGGGCATGCAAGGTAGTGAAAGCATATTTGGAATCTGTATATACATTTAGCACAAGTTTTTCTCCTAATAACAATGCTCTGGTGAGTGCTATCAATTCGGCTTTCTGGGCTGATGTGCCTGAGGCTAGGGCTGATGATTCAACTACTTCGTGTTGAGTGACGACTGCATATCCGGCACAGCGTCGTCCATCAAGGATGAGACTGCTCCCATCAACGTAATAGATCTGGTCAGGATTGTCTATGGGCACATCTGTTAAGTCAGGTCGACTGGAGAACACAGTTTCCATGACTTCGATACAGTCATGTTCTGGGAGTTCTTCACTGATGGGTATCAAGGTGGCTGGATTCAGGGCATGGCTCACTTCGAGTTGTATCTGGGGGTTCTCACATAACATGCTCTGGTACTTTAGCATTCGGGAATTGGTGAGCCAATAATTTGCTTTCTGTTCCATAAGGGCAAGGACTGCATGTGGCACAGTGACTCGTATGTTCTGTCCTAATGTGAGCTTGTCTGCTTCACTCACTAGTAGTGCTGTAGCTGCAACTGCTCTCAAGCAGGGTGGCCATCCTTTGGCCACAGGGTCCAATTGTTTCGATAGGTAGGCTACAGGTCGTTCCCAATTTCCTAATTTCTGAGTCAACATGCCTAAGGCATTTCCCTGTGCTTCATGTACAAACAAGTGGAAAGGTTTGTGGACATCTGGTAGTCCAAGTGCTGGTGATGACATCAATTCTTCTTTTAACTTCTGGAAGGCTGTATCCTGCTCAAGTCCCCACTCCAGTGGTGACTTCTCTTCTCCTTTTGTGGCTTCATACAGTGGTTTGGCAATTTGGGCAAAGTTGGGTATCCAGATTCGGCAATATCCTGCTGCTCCCAGAAAGGCTCTAACTTGCTTTCTGGTTGTTGGAGTTGGAATTCTACATACTGCTTCTTTTCTTTCTCTGCCTAATCTTCTGCTTCCTTGGGTAATACGAAAACCCAAGTATTTCACTTCTGTTTGGCATAGTTGTGCTTTGGCTCTGGAAACTTTATATCCAGCTTCATTTAGTAACTGCAAGAGATCTTGGGTGGCTCGTATACATTCTTTTTCTGATATGGCAGCTATCAACAGATCATCCACGTACTGGAGAAGTACTCTCCTCCCCGGGGCTACTGGATAGCTTGAAAGGTCTTGATTTAGTGCAGCACTAAAGATGGTAGGTGAATTCTTGAATCCTTGGGGTAATCTTGTCCAGGTGAGTTGGCCCCCTCTTCCAGAGATGGGGTCCTGCCATTCAAATGCAAACAATATTTGGCTTACAGGGGCTAATCTTATGCAAAAGAATGCATCTTTTAAATCCAGTACAGTGAAATGGGTAGCTTCAGCGGGTATCAATCCTAGAAGAGTGTAAGGATTGGGCACAACTGGATGTATAGTTTCAACTGCATCATTTACTCTTCTCAAATCTTGCACTGGGCGATAATCATCTGTCTCAGGTTTCTTCACTGGCAAAAGTGGAGTGTTCCATGGGGATTGACATACTTTTAGTAGGCCATATTCGAGCAATCTCTGTAGGTGGCGATGAATGCCTTCAATTGCGGCTCTTGGGAGAGGGTACTGTTTGACGTGCACTGGTGTAGCGCTAGGCTTGAGGGTTACAATCACTGGAGCTATATGTTTGGCTAGGCCTGGGGGACTGCCTTCTGCCCATACTTCAAGTGGTGCATGAATGTTCTTTAAAGTTTGTTCAAAATAGGTATCTTGAATCGAGTCATCAATGTAGTATCTCCACTCTTCTTCTCGGGGTACTGTCAGCAGCATTATTCCTGCTGGTTTGGCTTGAGAATTCACTGTCATTTGCATTTCTCCTTGCTCAGAGAAAGATATTTGGGCTTGAAGCTTGGCTAGCATGTCTCGTCCCAGTAGGGGTACTGGACATTCGGGCATGTAAAGAAATTGATGAGTTACTTGCTGTCCTCCTAGACTGCATATTCGGTTTTGAAGAAAAGACTTTGTGGCTTTGGCACCAGTTGCTCCTATAATGGTGACTGCTTTCTTGGTGAATGGGGCTATCTTTTTGTCTATTACTGAATGTTCTGCTCCAGTATCAACCATAAAGTTCATAAATTGGTCTCCTATTTGTATTTCGACCATAGGCTCCTGGAGACCTAAAGCAAACTTGGAGCCCGGTCTGTCCTAATCCACGTCATCCTCTTCATGGGCCTGCGTGGCCAATGCTTGGATGGCTCCTCCTCCCCTCTCTCGCTGGAATTGTTCTCGATTGGCTCCTCCTCGGCCTCGGGGACGGCCTCTTCTTTCTTCTCGCCACTGATGATCGTATTCGTCATCTTGCTGGGCGTCTTCGAGTTGCGGGCAAGTATCTCTCCAATGTCCTTCCTCTTTGCAATAGGCGCATTGGTTCACGCCTAGTCTCTGGGTCCGGCCTCCGCCTTGACCCCGCCCTCTTCCTCTGCTCCTTCGATTAGGGACACCTCCCCTTTTCTTTTCAACTATGGCCGCAGCCAAAAAATCAGCTTTCTTCTTCATCTTTCTATCACATTCTCTCTGTCTTTCAGTATCACGATTCACATACACTTTATGAGCGACTTCCAATAACTGTGTTGCATTCATGCCCGCAAACCCTTCTAATTTCTGTAATTTACGTCTAATGTCTGGTTGAGACTGGTTTACAAAAGCAGAATTCACCATGCATAAACTTCCTGGTGCCTCGGGATCATAGGGAGTATACATTCTATAAGCTTCAGTTAATCTTTCATAATAATCTGCTGGGCTCTCATCTATTCCTTGGATAATTCCTGCTACTTTGGAAAGGTTCATAGCTTTTTGGCCTCCTCTTCGCAGGCCTTGTAAAAAGCCTTGGCGAAAACGGGCTAGGGCGGTGGATCCTTCATCTGTATTTGGATCCCATTGGGGGTCTTCATTTGGGAATTCTCTCTGAGCTGCTTCTCTACGATCTATTATATTCTGCCCCTGCGCTGGAGCTGCAGGGTTTTCTGCCATCCATTCAATAGCTGCTTTTCTAATTCTCGCTCGTTCTTCTGTAGTGAATAGGGTGGTCAGGAGCTGACGACAATCTGGCCAAGTGGGTTGGTGAGTTTCCATAATACTAGTTACTAATTCTGTCAGCTCCTGGGGCTTGCTAGTATAGGAGGCATAGTGCGACCTCCAATTTAATAAATCCGTTGTAGAGAACGGGATATACACATAAGTTAGGGGTCCCGCTACCACTTCATCATTATCATTCTTTACGGGCACCCCCGGGACTTGCCTTAAGGGAAACAGTTTGGCTGTCCTCGGCGTCATTTGAGTCTGGGATCTAAGGGCTATTGTCGTTGTCTTTGCAGGAGTTGCTGTCTTTTTCTCAACTGGTTTTGCTTTGGGTTTTTCTTTCACTGGCTTGCTAGTGCTGGCGCTGACTTCCTCAATTATTTGTACACTTTCCTCTTCTTCTTCTTCTGGGGGATCTTCACTTTCCTCTTCTTCTAGCTCCGCTTCTGGCTCACTTTTTACATCCTCCTCTCTTCTCTCCGCTAATTCTCTCTCTTCCTCTTCTGCAGGAGGAGGGAGGTCAGGGATTGGGTCTCGCCTCGGCTCCGGCGGTCTCTGGGGTGCTGGGGCAGGACGCCGCCGGGCTATTCTCACTGGACCTGGGGTTCGGGGCTGCCTGAGGACTACTTCTGGGGAATCGGGATCTGCCAAGATGGGTTTCTTCTTGGCTTTCTTATCCTGCTCTTTCATTCTAGGCTGTTCTTTTCTCTGTCTAGAATCTGTTTTAGCTAACATTATTCTGCACTGTTCCTCATAACAGCGCTGCGCCCAGGAGGGCGGATCTTCACAAATACTTAACCAGGAATCTATATAGGGGTACTGATCGGGGTGCGCTACCCGCACTCTACGGTGTATTGACTGGATAATCTCTACGGTGAACGTTCCCTCTCGGGGCCAGATGGGGTCTAGATCGGGCCACTCCCTAGTACACAAAATCTGCAAACGGGCTGCTGTCATTTTAATACCATAATCTCCTGAATATCCCTCTTTAAAATGTGCGATCATACATTCTAATGGAGTGTTCCTAGTAGACTCCGCCCCTCCCATTTCGATGTGTGCGCGCAACAACAGACAGAAGGGAAAAGGTGGGCGGACCGTGGGTAAGGGGTCCTCACGGCCCTGGAAACATACAGGGAATACAAATAACAAGACAAGACGACAATCGCTTCCCCCTTTTCGCGACCTGAACGCGGTCGCCCGGTCAGGAAATGCGCTAATCAGGGGTCAGCTTTCACTTGGTCCGTGCTGCCAGACCTCTCAATCACACTTCGTTCACACAATCATGCTAGCAACGTATTCCCAGAATGCATTCGTTTCTATCTATTCTGACTAGTCTTTTTCCAAGTACAATTACAAAAAGGATGAGGGTTTCACCTAGCGAATTCCCATGCCAGGCTACTCGGCTCTTCCTTGAGAGTTGATCAGGCTCTCTTACCAATTCCCAATATCTCGAGATTACAAATTCCAAGTTCCAAGTTTCAATGGCAGTACTGTTCTTTCTATTTCTGTCTAGACCCAAAATCAAAACTATACTCACCGGATCCGGTCCTCAAACTTCCCAAGCAGGCGCATGAGTTGGACCTCGGACTCCCCTCACTCGGGTTCGAGGCGTTGACTCCAGCCGGGCTCGTCACCCGCCGAGGTCCGACCAGCTCCCTCCGATACAAGGGACCGGTGGCGCCAGGGAGCGGCCCTCGTCGGAAGGGCGCGATCCCGGCAGGACCAAGCCTATAGAGGCGGAAAGTCGTGGTATATTGCCCTATATACACTTTGATTCCACAACTTCCCGGCCAACGCACCAAGGAATATGTAGCAGCAAAGCGCAGACAAACCAATGATACCAGGAGTCTGTTCAGAAGGTCCAAATCATTTATTTGTGCACAAGTCTCAAGCAAGACAATTTCAAAATGGCTGAGCAAAGTTTTCAAGCATTACAACAACTTTTATAGACTTCTGTTCCATTCTAGGTATAGAAAAACAATTCATTGGTCCCGGTACGCTCCCGTACCTCCCGTAGCCCCTCTATTGGTCCCGGTACTGATAAGTTTCTCCAATTATGTTCCCTCTGTGGGCTTCTGTGGGCATGACACCTGCCTGCCCCCCTTCTAGTCCCAATTACAATGGTCAGTTCATCAACTTGTTACTTTCACACTTTCAAGGCTATGGGACCATTTGTGCGTGCAGAAGAGCAAGGTTCTGTAACTCATCTGTCAGCACTCCTCAATATTTCTCTGCAAATGTACTTTTTCTTATCAGTAACTTTAAAACACATCTTTTCTGTATTTTTCCATTTCTTAATTCTGCAATTCTGCTTATCTAAGCTAATTCAATATTTCTACTGAGTTCTTTCTTACAATAGCAGCATATTGGGGGATGTGCAATCCTATATGCCTTTCCACAGGCCTCATTTACAGGTCAAGCTAGCCATGCTGGCCTGCCTATGTCAGACACCGTGGGTCATAGGCCTGCACCTGCCACAAGAGGACTGGAGCCAGGACATCCAACATGCACTAATGCCCACTGCCGCTACCCTGCCCACCGACTCAAACATGTCATATGTGGCTCACATCATATACTTGGACACATTCTTGCCATGGCCAACCAGGGTATGGAAGGCTTCCAAGCACTCCGCCAGGATGAGGAAACCAAACTTGCACAGGTTCCCTATGATGTCCTTTAAGAACATCCCCGTTTAGAGCTGATATGACAGGACTCGAGCCACAAGCATGGAGCCCTGGAAGCAGTGCCTTCCAAACCCATTGAGGATCCTCTGCTTCCTGCTAGGGGGGCACTGACGAATGGGTTTTGGAGCTCTTGATGTGCCACATGGCGGACTCCATGACCAAGGAATGGTACAATAGTTGGGACTTCTCGAACCTTGGTGCCTTCTGCACCCAGTACATCGAGTCCAGGTGGTGGCTGATTGCAGGCACCGATATTGGGTGCTCCCACATGCGGAGCAGGAGCCTCTGAAGAATCCGATGCACCGGTACCATGATAGCCTCCTTCAGAACCAAGGGATACTGGAGGATCTCCAGTTCCTCAGCCCTTTGCTCATCCTTCCTGGACATGTCCTCCAGGGGTGACTTTCACCATTCATGTGGTGGGGACAACTCAGAGGGGATGTCCGGGAACTCCCTCTCTGTAGCCGGTGACTCTTCTTCCATCTCCCAACCATTGGAGTCCAATTCCTAGAGGAAGTCAAAATACCTCTTGGTCTCCTCCCAGCGCCAGCTCCACTCTGGCAAGGACGCCCACTTCCTGTGGGACTGATGATGGTCCTCCTCCAAGTGCTGAGGCATCAGAATTGGAGACATTAAAAGGGAGATCGCAGTTGGGTCTGGGGTGGACTCCGACCACAGACCCGATGTTCCTGGCTCAGTCGGGAGGGCATGGGTCTTGAGGATTGGCTGCATGGCCAGTGGCAACACCACCAGAAGTGCAGAGGCCATCGGGACCCATGTAGCAAAAGAGCTTACATGAGGGCCCAAAGGTGCTCAGGAAGCACCAAGGTCTCTGAGGGTATCGGAGTCTGTATGAGGACCTCGGCCACCAACTCCAGCACCCATCCCGGGAGACTCCACGATGGTAAGCTCACTGGGAGATTGCTGGTGCCCCTCCAAGGTCTTGGGAATCAATTCTTCCCACTGAGGCACCTTTGCAGGCCTCTCCTGGCCATTGCCCTTGACATCATGCTGAATGAGGCTCCGGTGTCAATGCCCATGCTTGGCACAGTCTTCAGCTGTTTTCTTCGACGTTGATGAGGCATATGATAAATCCTTCCGAGGCTCCAATAGGGAGAGCCTCCGTTCCAGGCTGCTGCAGCCCTTCGGCTCCAAATGAACATGGGTACTGTGCGATGCTGAGTTCTCAGCAGAGCCCTTTGAAGGCGTCGATGCCGAGGACGCCCAGTCCGAGGGCCTGAAGAGGGACTCACGCTGCTTCTTGCGACCCTTTAAGCCTTCTGTGTCATCTGTAGGAACAAGTTATATGTCGGAAAGAGTGGTAGATGCGTGGAATAGTCTCCCAGTGGAAGTGGTAGAGATGAGAACAGTATGAGGGTCATTCTGAAACATGAATAAGCCACTTGGATGTGCGGGATAGATGCTTTTCTTGCGAAAATGTATAGAACCGTATTCCGAACAATTGTGGCCCTGAATGTACATGACACATAAACGGGGATCTCAGAAAGTGGGTGGGAAGGGGCAAATGGAGGTATGGCCAGGCACGGAGATGTGTAAAGCATATTCTGAAGAGACCCTTGTATGTCCACAGTTGTTCCCGTAGACATCCACGTTATACCTGCAGAAATGTGGAATAAGGGTAAAATTTTGAAATATTTCTGCTCTGCACCACAGTGCAGCCCATATTGGTGAATGGATGTGAAACCTATGCTGTGCACTGGTGTGTCTGCAGTCTGGAAAACTACAGCATGCAGTGGAACAGAAAGCAGAGGAGAGGGAAGATGTAAATCAAAGTAACATAAAGTAACACCCCCACAAATATATGCACAAGAGCACTGGTGTGGATTCTGGCTATGCTGGCATTTGCTGTATGTGCTAAATGGGCAAAGCTAGGATTCCCTAACAATGCACAGTCTTGGAAATGATAATGGTGACGGAGTCCTAGGACTCCATATGAAAATATCATCCCAGCTATTGGTGCTATGTGCAGCACACAGCCAGTTGGAGTGTTGCGCTCCACACAGTGGATCTTTACAAAATACGCTATGCAATATATACATCCCCCTGATGCAGATAAGGTCATATGTGATTCCTATCGGAATACAATAGTGAGGGATGTCTTACGCCAGTCGCTGTAAGGCAAATGTGCACAAGTGCTTGTTGTGGTTGGTTAAATACGTTGGCCTATGATGTGCAGTGTGCATACGAGGTTTGGTCCTTGAGGCTGCTATACTGGAAGGGCTGTGTGGGCCTAATGCAGTTCTGTATCTGTTCGAGGTCCACTTTCGTAGGTATTCTGTATGTATGTGTAAATTCAGAAATTTAGTTGTCAGATATGATGCTGGGTTGGAAGTACTGATTTCTGTTTCCTTTCTCTCATCTAAGTTAGTCTGTGAAGGGCATGCTTTTGGCAGATGTCTGTTTCTGTGGGACTGCAAATGAGTGTGTGTGTGGTTGGAGGGCTGCATGGGCTGATCCAAATTGCTCATCTACAGATCTGGTGGGACAGGAACGGCTGACACAGGTACCTGGACCATGGGGATGCCTGAAGCATCACCAGGTTCCAGTGAGAACAGGTAGGAGTGAGCAGAACAGTTCCGCAATAGCTTACCAGACCAAACATTTCCCTGTCACTAATAAGGGGACCTCAGAAGGAAGGCATGCAACAAGTACGATCTGCCCACGCGCACCATCATTGGTCTCTACAAATGCGCAGTGTTGTAGAGAGCGACGATGGTGTCTCTGGGCATGTCTGTGTGGTGCTTGCCCTGCTGATGGCTGTTATTCTGATGTCCCTTTATTAGTGAAAAGGAAATGTTTGGTCAGTTCGCTATGGGAGACCTGTTCTGCTGTGTTTATGTCCTTACTTAGCATTGTACGGACATGTTCCAGAGCTGTCCACAACATGCATACCTAGGGAGGTCTTCTACTGCTATGACCTAGATTGGCCACTGTTGGAAACAGGATACTGGGCTTGATGGACCTTGGTCTGACCCAGTATGGCATATCTTATGTTATGTTATGATCGGCTTTCCTAAAGCTACGAGAGTTAAAGAAAAAGTTCCAGCCTCGAATTGGAATGTTACAAGATGCTCAAGGTTCTATGTTGAATGATGCTAAGAAGATCAAGAAAAGGTGGAAGGAATATACGGAGTTTTTATATGATAAAGATCAAGTGGACCAACAGCCGTTTCAACCTGTACCTTATGATCGGGAACCATTGGTGATGAAAGAAGAAGTTGAAGCAGCATTGAAAGCCTTATCAAAGAACAAAGCACCAGGCATTGATAGCATTCCTATAGAAGTATTGCAGCAATCTGATGCAGCTGTTACCATACTTACAAGGCTCTGCCAAGAAATATGGCAGACAACATCATGGCCAACTGACTGGAAAAGATCTGTGTTTATATGGGGGGGGAATATGTAGAAGCTGATAAGGATAAAGCGGCATTGCTTAACAAATATTTTTGTTCTGTGTTCACAGATGAAGAACCAGGAGCAGGACCTCAGAAAACACCCACAAATAAGAACAGAAGCGAGGGACATCTTGAACAATTTTCAGAAGACTGTGTTCGTGAGAAACTAGCTCAACTTAAAGTAGACAAAGCGATGGGACCGGATGGGATACACCCTAGAATACTGAGGGAACTTGGGGACGTTCTAGCAATTCCACTGACTGACCTTTTCAATGCCTCGTTGGAGTCGGGAGTGGTGCCAAAGGACTGGAGAGAGGCTCATGTGGTGCCTTTACACAAAAGCGGAAGTAAGGATGTGGTTGAAAACTACAGGCCGGTTAGTTTAACTTCAGTGGTGAGTAAATTAATGGAAACGCTGTTGAAAGAGAAAATAGTGAGGTTTCTGGAGTCCAGCGGATTACAGGATCCGAGGCAGCATGGATTCACCAGAGGCAGGTCTTGTCAGACAAATCTGATTGATTTCTTTGACTGGGTGACCAGGGAGTTGGACCGAGGGAGAGCTCTAGATGTGGTGTATTTAGATTTCAGTAAAGCCTTTGACACTGTTCCTCACAGGCGACTTATAAACAAACTGAGCACCCTAGGGATGGACCCTAAAGTTACTGCTTGGGTTAGAAATTGGTTGGGTGGGAGGCGACAAAGAGTACAAGTAAATGGAGCTCACTCTGAGGAGAAGGATGTTACCAATGGTGTGCCCCAGGGATCTGTCCTTGGTCCGATTCTTTTTAACATCTTTGTTAGTGATATAGCGGAAGGGCTGTCGGGTAAGGTTTGCCTCTTTGCGGATGATACCAAAATCTGCAATAGTGTAGACACCCAGGAAGGTGTAGATAACATGAGGAGGGATCTAGCTAAGCTTGAAGAATGGTCTAGAATTTGGCAGCTGGGATTTAATGTTAAAAAATGTAAGGTCATGCATTTGGGCTGCAGCAATCCAAGGGAGCAATACAGCATAGGAGGTGAAGTACTTTTGTCCACTAAAGAAGAGCGGGACCTAGGCGTAGTTGTGTCCGATGATCTTAAAGTAGCTAAACAGGTAGAAAAGGCGACGGCAAAAGCTAGAAGGATGCTTGGGTGCATACGGAGAGGAATGGCTAGCAGAAAAAAGGAGGTGATAATGCCTCTGTATAAGTCTTTGGTGCGACCTCATTTGGAGTATGGTGTGCAATTCTGGAGACCGCACCTTCAAAAGGATGTGAACAGGATGGAGTCGGTGCAGAGGGTTGCTACTAAGATGATTAGTAGTCTTCATTATAAAGCATATGAGGACAGACTTAAGGATCTTAATATGTACACCTTAGAGGAAAGGCGGGATAGAGGTGATAAGATTGAGATGTTTAAATACCTCCGTGGCATAAATGTTCAGGGAGAGAGCCTCTTTCAATTGAAAGCAAGTTCTGCGACGAGGGGACATGGGATGAGGGTGAAGGGAGATAGATTCAGGAGTGATATGCGGAAATATTTCTTTACGGAAAGAGTAGTGGATCCGTGGAATAGTCTCCCAGTGGAGGTGGTAGAGATGAGGACAGTAACTGAATTCAAAAAAGCATGGGACCAACACAGAGGATCTCTAAAGGTAAAAAGTGGACTGCTGTAGTTGTTGTTATGGAAGGACAGACTAGATGGGCCTTGTGGTCTTTTTCTGTCATCATGTTTCTATGTTTCTATGTTATACCAATACTAAAAAAAGGTGATCCAACTGACTGTGGAAATTATCGAACAATCGCTCTGATCCCACATGGCAGCAAGATTCTACTGAAGATTATTCAAAAGAGACTACAACCATACCTGGAACAAGAACTACCTGAAGTGCAAGCAGGGTTCAGGAAAGGGCGAGGAACGAGAGACATCATTGCGGATGTGAGATGTATTCTTGAAAAGACTAAAGAATACCAAACGAATATCTATTTGTGCTTTATCGACTATAGCAGGGCTTTTGACTGTGTAAACCATGAGAAACTTTGGGCCACATTAAGAAGCATGAGTATACCAGAACACCTGATCGTTCTCTTGCGCAATCTGTACATTGATCAAGAAGCAACAGTTCAAACGGAACAAGGAGAAACAGAATGGTTTAAAATAAGCAAAGGTGTAAGACAAGGCTGCATACTTTCCCCCTACCTGTTTAATTTATATGCAGAAGAAATCATCAGAGAAGCAGGATTGTATGAAGACAACAGAGGTGTGAAGATTGGTGGAAGACTCATCAACAACCTTCGCTATGCTGATGATACCACATTACTGGCTGAAAGTGAAGATGAACATAAGAACATAAGATATGCCATACTGGGTCAGACCAAAGTCCATCAAGCCCAACATTCTGTTTCCAACAGTGGCCAATCTAGGTCATATGTACCTAGCAGTTTCCCCAAGAGACACAAGTTCCACAATGCTTGTACTGGGTCAAGCATTGATATCTTCGGTCACTTCTTAATAATGGTTTATGGACCTTTCCTCCAGGAACTTGTACAAACCTTTTTTAAACCCAGCTACACTAACAGCCTTTACTATATCCTCCGGTAACAAATTCCAGAGTTTGATTACACGTTGAGTGAAAAAATATTTTCTTTTATTAGTCTTAAATAGTTTACCCTGTAGCTTCATTGCATGTCCCCTAGTCTTTCTATATTCTGATAAGGTAAACAATCGATCTACGTTTACCCGTTCCACTCCGTTCATTAATTTATAGACTTCTATCATATCTCCCCTCAGCCATCTCTTTTCCAGGTTAAAGAGCCCTAACCTTTTTAGCCTCTCTTCATAGGAGTATCCTTCCATCCCCTTTACCATTTTGTTGGCTCTTCTCTGTACCTTTTCTAAAATCGCTATATCCTTTTTAAGATACGGCGACCAGAATTGCACACAATATTCAAGGTGCGGTCTCATCATGGAACGATACAGAGGCATTATAATATCTTTTGTTTTATTTTCCATTCCTTTCCTTATCATACCTAGCATTCTATTTGCTCTCTTGGCCGCCGCTGCACACTGGGCCGAGGGTTTTAACATGGTATCCACAATGACGCCTAAATCTTTTTCCTGGGTGGTGGTTCCTAATGTGGAACCTTGCATCGTGTAACCATAGTTTGGGTTGTTCTTCCCTAGGTGCATAACCTTGCACTTGTCCACATTAAATTTCATCTGCCATTTTGATGCCCAGTCTTCCAATTTATCAAGATCCTCTTGCAATTTTTCACAATCCTCTTGGGTTTTAACAACTTTAAATAGATGTGTCATCTGCAAATTTGATAACCTCACTCGTTATTCCATTTTCCAGGTCATTTATGAATATGTCAAAAAGCAGCGGACCCAGCACAGATCCCTGGGGTAAACCACTATTCACCTTTCTCCATTGGAAAAATTGGCCATTTAGCCCTACCCTCTGCTTTCTATCTTTTAACCAGTTCCTGATCCACAATAGTACACTGCCTCCTATCCAATGACTCTTTAGTTTTGCCAAAAGTCTCTGATGAGGGACCTTGTCAAAGGCTTTCTGAAAGTCCAGATACACAATATCAACCGACTCACCTTTGTCCACCTGTTTATTCACTCCTTCAAAAAAACATAACAGATTAGTAAGACAAGATCTTCCTTGTCTAAAGCCATGTTGGCTGTCTCCCATTAGGTTGTGACTATCTACATGCAGAGTAATTTTATTCTTTATGATGGTTTCTACCATTTTTCCCGGTACTGACGTCAGGCTCACCGGTCTGTAGTTTCCCGGATCACCCCTGGAACCCTTTTTAAAAATTGGTGTTACATTGGCGATCCTCCAATCTTCAGGTATTAGAGATGATTTTAATGATAGTTCACAGATTACTGATAGCAGTTCTGCAATCTCATATTTCAGTTCTTTCAACACCCTTGGATGTATACCATCCGGCCCAGGTGATTTGCTACTCTTCAGTTTATCTAATAGTTGTAAGACATCTTCCCGATGTATCGATATTTCCTTCAATTCTTCCGCACCTTTAAATACCACTTCAGTCATGGGTAACATCCCTACATCTTCCTCAGTAAAGACCGAAGCAAAGAATTCATTCAGTCTCTCCGCTATCGCCTTGTCGCCTCTTAGTGCTCCTTTAACCCCTTTATCATCTAATGGACCAACTGACTCTCTCACAGGTTTTTTGCTACGAATGTACTTGAAAAGGTCTTTATTTCGCGTTTTTGCTTCCGCAGCAAGCTTCTTCTCAAATTCTCTCTTTGCCTGCCTTATCAATGCCTTGCATTTGACTTGCCAGTGCTTGTGCTGTTTCCAGGTTTCGTCGTTTGGCTCTTTTTTCCATTTCCTGAAAGATGCTTTTTTGGCAACAACAGCCTCTCTGACCTCACCTTTAAACCATGCTGGCAGTTTTTTTGACTTCCTTCCACTTTTCTTAAAGCGTGGAATGCAGCTGGTCTGGGCTTCCAAGATAGTACTTTTCAACAACACCCAAGCTTGATGTACGTCTTTAACCTTCGCAACTGCTCCTTTTAGTTTTTTCTTAACTGTTTTCTTCATTTTATTATAGTCTCCCTTTCGAAAGTTAAAAGGTAGTACTGTGGATTTCCTTACTATCCCTCCTCCACTAATTAAATCAAAGGCGATCATGCTATGATCACTATTGCCAAGTGGCCCCAACACCCTTATCTCTTGCACTAGATCTGGTGTTCCACTAAGGACTAGATCTAATATGGCTTCCCCTCTTGTCGGTTCATGAACCAGCTGCTCCAAGAAGCAGTCATTTATTTCATCTAGGAACTTTATCTCCCTAGCATGTCCTGACGTGACACTGACCCAGTCGATACCGGGGTAATTGAAATCACCCATTATTATTACTGTGCTGTAACTTTTGTTAGCTTCCTTGATTTCTTTGAGCATTTCATCATCCATTTGGTCATTCTGGCCAGGTGTTCGATAGTACACCCCCACTGCCATCGCCTTCCCCCTTTTATATGGAATTTCAATCCATATAGATTCTACAGCAGATTTTGTTTCCTGCAAAACTTTAATCCTTTCTGAGTCAATGCCCTCTCTAACATAGAGCGCAACCCCTCCACCAATTTGATCAGCTCTATCATTACGATATAGTTTGTACCCAGGTATCACAGTGTCCCACTGGTTGTCCTCCTTCCACCATGTCTCTGATATTCCAATCATATCTAACCTTTCATTTAGTGCTATATATTCTAACTCTCCCATCTTATTCTTTAGACTTCTAGCATTTGCATACAAGCATTTTAGAGAATGTATTTTATTCATGTTAATTTGGCTATTGTTAGACAAGGGTAAATTGGGATCTTTAAGCTCTGCTCCATACTTGAGGGCATTTGGGCTACTTTACTCTTTTGTGGAACCTCTCTGCTTTTGGTAGTATCCTTCAAGGATACATTCTTCCGATACATTCTTCCGATGATCTGAAACATTTGCTTCTCACAATCAAAGAACATAGTCTCAAAATGGGCCTGCACCTTAATGTAAAGAAGACAAAGATCATAACAACTGGCATAATCAACAGGTTCATCGTTGAAGGAGAAGAAATTGAAATTGTGAACAACTTTAACCTACTTGGATCAACTATCAATAAAGAAGCAACAAGCAGTCAAGAAATCAAATGACGCATTGCTCTTGGCAGAATGGCTATGAAAGACCTAGATAAGATTCTCAAGAGCAGAGATGTCTCTCTCCATACAAAGATTCGACTTGTTCAAGCCATGGTATTTTCAATAACATCATATGGATGTGAAAGCTGGACAGTGAAAAAGACAGACAGGAAGAAAATTGATGCCTTTGAATTATGGTGCTGGCGGCGAATACTGTGTATACCATGGCCTGCCCGAAGAACATACCAGTCGGTACTAGAGGAGATCAAACCTAAGCTTTCTTTAGAAGTTCAGATGACAAGACTTCGACTTTCATACTTTGGACATATCATGCGAAGAGAGAGATCATTAGAGAAAGACATCATGCTTGGCAAGATAGGTCAATGCAAAAGAGGAAGGCCAGCAATGAGATGGATCAATACAATAACAGCAGCTATGGGTACCAGTCTGTCAACAATGAGCCGCCTGACTGAAGACCGAACACAATTTAGGATAGCTATCCAGAGGGTCGCCATGAGTCGACTCCGACTCGACGGCACTTAAGAACAACAACATGTTCTTATGTTCTTATGTATGTAGTGTTGCACTGCATCCTGTGTCAGGCAGATCACTCTCTTCTTGTTTTTCTACGACATTGATTTGCACTGCGATTGCTTTGTAGTATTCTGGTCATGCCACAGACACGTTTCTATTGTCTCGCGTCCACTTATCTGCATCTTCAGTGTTCATGTACTTCTGCCTCAAAACAGCACTGTCTATGGGCACAGCAGCTCCGGAACTGCATGTTTTAACCCTTTCCAGGTCGAGCCCAAAACTCTCGGGATCCAAAATTCTGACTAAATATTCCTATCAAATGGTATATAATACATCACCATAGCAGAAGGAAAATCACTATTAGAACATATTGAATAAGACAGGTACAATTTTCCTGAAATATGCAAAAATTAACCCAGCTGCAGAATGTGGATTAAAAATTTAAAGTAGGCCTTCAAAGGGTTAAAGGGGAGGCGTGGCCATTTGCAAGTATGTCATGGAGATGGGCAGGATCACATACGTACATCTTTCTGGAATACAGTGAGCGCAGGGATGCACAAATCCGTTCTTGGCATATATCTTTCTCTGTACAACGTCTTGCTGTGGACTGGGCCGTGCCGTGCCAACTATATGTACACAATTCTGTACCCGCGGCTGTGTCTATCTCCATGTTTGCGGAATCAGGGTCTATTTGTGCATGTTTTCATTTTGGACATGCCCGCGGGCCGGACGTGTACATTCTGGAATTGGCCTTCACCTGAATTCAAAAAAACATGGGACAAACACAAAGTATTTCTAAAGGTAAAAGGGGGGACTATTATTGTTGATATGGAAGGGCAGACTAGATAAGCCATGTGGTCTTTTTCTGCCATCATGTTTCTATGTCGAAGGCTTATGGTCTGGGCCGAGACACTGGAGTCACCATTTGTGATGGTATATCGCAGAAATGGTGCATGCACAGCATGTGCATTTCTTAAAATCACTGGCAGGCTTCGACATCGTCAGAAAAATGGCCCCTGTGAGGTCTAAGGGCTCAGTGCCAGCAATGGTACAGGAAAAAAAGCCCAGGAAAAGAAAAGATGAATCATCTGGGTGAAAAGACAAAAAGTAGGGTAAAAAGCCCTGTGTGATGGCTGGTGACGGTAAAAAACGGTGCCCCAATGATGGGCGGAAAACAGCAAGAAAGCAAAGCAAAAAACCACAAAAATTCAGCAGCCTCGAAGGGCAAGAAAACAGCTTTTTCCAGATAGCGCACGGAACACATCTGTGGGACTCCACAGAAAAAGTGAGGAGAAGATGGTGCCGCAGTGGGTGGAAAGGCAGGTGCTCATGCATGATGGAGGCTCTCAAAAGCTTCCGGTGCATTCCCACGCAGGGCTCCATCAGGGGACATCACCCATACATGAGGACTTCTTTCTGCTTGTTCATGGAGAATACATGAAAAGAAGAGGAAGCAGAAGAAGCCAACCAAGAAATGATGCTGATCTGAGGTAGCTGGAATACGTTGCTGAGTTGATACTGTGGTTGAAGGAGAGAAGAAACCCAAGCCCTGGTTGGCCATAATGTCCCTTAGCTGTGAGAAGTCAGCATATGAGCTGCAATCTTCCCATTAACTGTAGCACTGGGATTGCTTCTTTCAGTGCCACTCATTGGCTGGAAGGGATCCCTGTAACAGTGCAAGTCATCTTCTCTCCCTCCACAGGCCTTAGCATCCTCCACCTGTGTGGTATGTCCAGGACCACCACCTGTCCTGACAGATATGAACTCTGATCGCTTGCTCAGTTGTGTGTATCCTTCTGTAGTGGTTTATTTTTTGTTTTCTGCAGGTGGCAGGTGCAGCGTGGAGTTGTCACCATTCCTAAGAGCATCACACCAGCTCGGATTCTGGAAAACCTTCAGGTGAGTGCTTGCCACAACTTGTCTTTGGGACTCCCAGTCTTTTACTTATACTAGTTTGTACAGTCCCACAGCTGTTTCTACGTAAGAACATAAGATATCAAAACTTCAAAATTAACTGCAGTATTCCAAAGATTCAAACAACTCAAGCACAATCAGCACTTTGGATCTATTAATTTAAGGAGAAGAAAGGATCTCTGTCTGCCAAATAATGCTGATGATATTACTTCATTGTCAGATAAGTAACTTTCTAACTATTTGCATTTTATTGAAGAAAAAAGAAAAAGAAAAGAAAAAAGGGTTTGAGTTTAGTGGCTTTTCAACTTTACTCGTCAAGATAAGTGACTTTCTAATTATTTGCACTTTATTGAAGAAAAGATAGAATATACAGTTTCACTATATGAATTATGATATAACTGTTGCTGTGAAAATAATTTATTGATATATTTCATATTGTAATCCTTTTAAGGAGTTTTTTTTACTGGGTTGGTGATGGTGGTCTGAGAAGCCCCAAGTAGTATCATCAGCATTATTTGGCAGACAATAAGATCCTTTTTTCTCCTTAAATTAGTAGTTCCAAAGTGCTGATTGTGATTGAGTAGGACACAAGATATGCCATACTGGGTCAGACCAAGCGTCCATCAAGCTCAGTATCGTGTTTGAAACAGTGGCCAATTCAGTCACAAGTATTTATTTACTTATTTATTTGACTTTTTTTTTTTATACTGCTTTTCACTGGGGTGAAGCGGTGTACATTACAACAAGTTGTTATACATAGAACTGTGGAACTTATTTACAGAGTAGTTAACATATGCTATATTATATAGAACAATGAAACTTATAAATATTAAAGTACCTTAGCGGTATAACTTATATAGAAGTACCTGTCAGGTTCCTAAAAGGTGTAGATTCAATACGGTTTGTCATGTTCGCATAGTCTCCTTACTTTCCCTAGTTGTATCCTTGTCCTCACCTGCTGTTTTAGCTGTCTTAACTAGATTGTAAGCTCTGATAAGTAGGGATTGTCTTTTATATATGTTTCTGCATAGCGCTGCATACGCCTTGTAATGCTATATAAATGTTTAGTAGTAGTAAGCAGTGGATTTCCCTGATCCTCTTTAATAATGGTTTATGGATTTTTCTTCCAGGAACTTGTCCAAATCTTTTTTAAATTCAGCTACAGTAACAGCTTTTATTACATCCTCTGGTAACGAATTCCAGAGTTTGATTATGTGTTAAGTGAAAAAATATTTTCTCCAATTAGTCTTAAATGTGCTACATTGTAACTTCATTGCGTGTCCCCTAGTCTTACTACATTTTGAAGGGGTAAACAACCAATCTACATTTACCTGTTCTACTCCATTCATTATTTTATATATCTCTGTCATATCTCACCTCAGCCATCTCTTTTCTGAGTTGAAGAGCCCTAACCTTTTAAGCCTATCTCCAGGAACAAGCAGGCATGTAGTCTTCACATATGGGTATTGTCGGTACCGATGGAGCCTGTGCGGGAACGCTCCCCAGCGTCCAATAGGAAAGCTTTTGGGAGCATCCCTCAGCGCCTGCGTGCTGCCTTTCTGCCTTTCCCAACTGTTCCTCTCCAGTTCTTCGTTTTCCGCAGAGCCCGCAGGTCGCACATCCTGTCACCGCAGAAAAAAATCCCTTCTATTCTTCTTTTTGTGGTCGCGTCTGCCTTCCCTCGACGCTACACCGGTACCGCCGGTTCTTCTTTCTTTTCTTCCTAAAAAAAAAAATTCTTCTGGAGTCTTTCCAGTAATTTTTCTTTTCAGGTGCCACGCGCCATTTTGGGCACTAGGCCCAACTTTTTCTTCAGAATGGAAAAACCTGCTTCGGGTTTTAAAAAGTGTTCTAAGTGTGGCGGTACCATCTCCGTCACAGACACCCATGAGTGGTGCCTCAAATGTTTAGGTCCTGACCACTCTATTTCAGAGTGTGTTGCCTGTGGGATGACGTCGAAAAGGGGCCGGCAGAATCGAGCTGCTAAACTTAGCACCCTTTTTCCCTATGATGCAGCCTCCAGGGCTTCGTCTTCCTCCCATGGATCTCAGGTAACTAAACATAAATGTAGCCGGTCCTCAAAGGGTAGATCTCCTTCTAGACAGCGATATACTTCTGGCATTGCCCTTGAGGGACTTTCACCGGCAAAATTGCCCCGGCGGGAGGCTTCGGCTTCCAAAGCACTAACGGGGCTCCAGGATGTTCTTGAGGCTTCAGCCTCGGCAGAACTACTGGTGCCATGCTCTGGGGTACCGGCCGCTTCATCCGGTACCGATACCTAAGCATTGGCAGCATCGATAGACCAGAGATTCTTGGCTATTGAGCGCAGTTTGGCGGCTCTTCTCACGGCCTCGATGCCCCTGAAACCGCTTCAGACAATTCAACCGGTACCGGCATCGACTCTGGTGCTGGCACCGACTGCATCGACATCGGCAGGTATTTTACCGAGACGGAGTCATGCGTGTCTATCCGGCATCGACAAGTCGGTACCAGACCACTCCGATGCCGACTTCGATTGGTACCATGCCTTGCATGATCACCCGGATTGGAAATATTTCGAATCCTCAGATGAGTCTGAAGACTCTGAAAGCTCTGCCGATACCAGAGTACTTCTTCCTGAGGATTCCTCTTCTCCTCAGCGTAGGATGTCTCCACCAGAGGATATATCCTTTCAGGATTTTATCTGAAATGTGGCCCGAGGTCTTTCCATCACAGTGGCTCCTGAAAAGGAGCCTAGGGCAAAGGAATTAGAAATCCTGCAATACCCTAAAGCTCCCAAGGAGGCAGCTATCTTACCTATTCATGAGATCTTGCATGATCTCATGTTAAGGATGTGGGAAACGCCTCTAACCACATCTCCTCACTCTCGAAGATTCAACACCATGTATCGAGTTCCTCCTTGTCCTGGGTTTCAGAAGACTCGGTTACCACACCATTCCATGGTGGTGGAATCAGCTATGAGAAGGATAAAGAGTGCAAAAAGGCATGCATCTAATCCTCCAGGAAGTGAGTGTAGGACTCTTGACGCCTTTGGACGTCGAACCTTCCAGGCTTCCATGCTTTCTGCTAGGATCAGTTCCTATATCTTATATATGGGAATGTTCCTTAAGGAGGTCACAGGAGATTTAGAGCTTATGAGCCCTCTCCTTCCTGATGATAAGAGGCAAGATTACCTCGCCCTTGTCAAACATGCTCAGGATGTTTCCAAGTTTGTGAATCGTGCAGCCTTTGACTGCTTTGAGTGCATAAGCAGAACCTCTGCTATTGCCATAGGTGCACATAGGATTGCCTGGCTTCAGGCATCTGACTTGGAAATTTGGGTACAGGATAAACTAGAGAATATTCCTTGCACAGGAGAGAATCTCTTTGGCAAGAATTGGTAGGAAAAAGCTAATGAGATAGATGCTGACAATATCACTTTGGATAGATTGTCTGTCTAAATCTACAGCTGATCCTGCGAGGAAAAAATCCTCTAAGAAACCATTCTTCAGTAAGAAGAAGTTTTATCCCTCCTATACCCAACAGGGGCATCGCTTAGGTCAGTCTGCCCAAAAGGGGCAGCAGCAACAACCTAGGCAAAGAAAGACAAAAGCAGCTAAGCCTCAACCGGCTCAGCAGATTCAGCCTCCACAGGGGCTTTGACTCCTATCTAGAGAACTTTGCCTTCCTGGCCCTGAAAGGCCCAGAACCCTCCACCATCTCAGGAAGGTTATGTCATTTTGCCCCCAGATGGGGTCAGATAACAGCAGAAAATTGGACTCTGTCTATTGTAAGAGAGGGGTACAAGGATTGGCGGAGGAAAGTGGAGGATATGATTCAGTTTGATAGATTGACTTATCGCCTGCGGGGTAGGGAGTGGGAATTCCATAAGGTCTGGGATCCGTACTTGAAGGGGGGGAAGAGGGTGGGAAGGGGGGGCTTGGAGGGAGAGGGAGAGAAGGGAGTTGGGGGTTGGGACGTCGCGGACTAGCACCTTGTACACAGCACACGGGGCAGAATGTTTGAAATGTTTGTATTGTTATGTTGCAGTTCTCAATGTTCTATGGTTTGGAGTTTATTATCTTCTGACTGAAACTTGGGTAATGGTATGGCTTTCAACGAAGGACGGGGGACAGGTTATTGATGTATGCTGTGGGTGGAAGGAGTTGGGTGGTTTGCAAAGGTATAGGCTGGATATGTATGCTGTTTTCCTGTCTTGCACATGACTAATAAAAATAAAGTTTAAAAAAAAAAAAAGAGAGGGGTACAAGCTTCATTTCCTCAGCATGCCCCCTCCTACAATGGTAAGACAGTTCAATTCTCAGACCTCTCGCAATGACCAGTTAGGTCAAGAGGTCACTGTGCTTCTTGCCCAAGGGGCAATAGAAGAGGTACCCATTCCCCAACGGGGTACAGGGTTTTACTCCCCCTATTTCCTTATTCCAAAGAAAACAGGAGGACACAGACCCATTTTAGACCTCAGAAAATTAAACAAATTCCTGTTCAAAGAGAAGTTCAAAATGATTTCTCTAGGAACTCTGCTGCCATACCTTCAGAGTCAGGATTGGCTTTGTTCTCTAGATCTCAAGGATGCGTACACTCATGTTCTCATCCATCCAACTCACCGAAAGTTCCTTCGCTTTCTGTTTCAAGGGAAGCACTACCAATACAGGGTTCTTCCTTTTGGCCTGGCCTCTGCACCAAGAGTGTTCACAAAATGCATGGCTGTGGTGGCAGCATTTCTCCGCACCCTAGGAATATTCGTCTTCCCTTAATTAGACGACTGGCTCATTCGAGCCCCTAAAGAGCCAGAGGCCAGAGTTGCTCTCTTTCGCACAATGCGCATCCTTCAGTATTTGGGACTTGTCATAAACTTCCCAAATCCAACCTTGCACCCACTCAGCCCCTAGAGTTTATAGGAGCTCTGCTGGATACCAGACAGACAAGGGCCTACCTTCCACAGCCCCTCTGCCTTCGCATTGTGCAGTTAGCTTCCCAAGCAGTGCTAAAACCTCACCTCACTGCTCGGGAAATGTTACATTTGCAAGGCCACATGGCATCCACCGTGCATGTGGTTCCTTATGCTCGCCTCCATATGAGGGCAGCCCAGTGGACTTTATCCACTCAGTGGACTCAGGCGTCAGGTTGCCTGTCAGACAAAATAGCAAACTCAGATCGCCTTATTTTGTCCCTCCAATGGTGGCAATCACCCCAAAACCTTTTGGTGGGGTCTCCTTTTCAGCAACCCCCACCCCAAGCCTCTCTAACAACAGACTCTTCACAGGTGCGTTGGGGAGCCCACCTGCAAGGCCTCTTTACCCAGGGTACCTGGACTCCACACATCAGTCTCCTGGAACTCAGAGCAATCTTCCTTGCTCTTCGAGTATTCCACGCCCAGCTCAGCTACAAGACAGTCCTAGTTCAAACGGACAATCAAGTAGCCATGTTCTATGTGAACAGGCAGGGTGGAACAGGCTCTCTGTCGCTCTGCAACAAAGCTTTGCGACTATGGGCCCTCGCCAGAGCGCATCAGATTCATCTCCTTGCGGTGTATCTTCCAGGCATTCAAAACTCTTGGGCAGACAGACTCAGTCAAGTTCTGCTTCCACACGAATGGTCTCTCCATGCAGACCAGGTGGCCAAAAGTTTTCAACTTTGGGGAACCCCGGACATAGACCTCTTTGCAAGTCCGCTGAATGCCAAACTTCCCCGGTTCTGTTCCAGAATTCCGGCTCAGGGTTGTCAGGCCAGGGATGCTTTCCTCCTCCATTGGGGTCAGGACTTCCCGTATGCCTTTCCACCCATTCCCCTAATTCCCAAAACCCTGTTCAAGCTTCAGAGAGACAGAGGTCATATGATTCTCGTAGCTCCACGTTGGCCATGGAAAATGTGGTACCCTCTGCTCCTACATCTCTCTCAAGCTCCGCCTCTGGAGTTAGGATCTGCTCCAAATCTCCTTTAACAAGAGGACAGGATGCTGTGGCATCCCAATCCCCAGTCTCTGCATCTCAGGGCCTGGTTGCTGAAAGCCTAGAACTTCACGGTCTTAACCTTTCCCAGCAGGTAAAGGATATCCTTTATGCTTCTAGGAAGCCTTCCACAAGACGCTCTTATGCATTTAAGTGGAAAAGGTTTACCATATGGTGCTCACAGAAGGGTCTTAACCCTCTTGCGATACCTCTGGAATCATTACTGGAGTATCTCCTTCATTTATCAAAATGCAGGGCTTAAGACCAATTCAGTGAGAGTTCATTTGAGTGCTATTGCAGCTTCTTTCAAGCCTCTAAATGCACAACTTATTTCCTCTCATCCTCTCATAGCGAGATTTATGAGAGGCCTTCTTTTAACTAAGCCTCCCATTAAGCCACCACCGGTGGCATGGGACTTAAATCTGGTTCTTGGGCAGCTCATAAAACCGCCCTTTGAACCATTAGCCACTACTTCTTTGAAATTCCTTTCCTGGAAGATCATTTTTCTTATTGCAGTCACATCAGCATGTCGCATCAGTGAATTGCAAGTGTTGGTGGCTGATCCTCCTTATACAAGGTTCCATCATGATAAGGTAGTCTTTAGGACTCATCCACACCTTATGCCAAAGGTGGTGTCATCTTTTCATTTAAACCAAGCGGTTTACCTTCCTGTATTCTTCCCAAGTCCTCACGCCTCAAATGCAGAAAGGAATTGTCATACTTTGGACTGTAAAAGAGCTTTGGCCTGTTACTTACAATGGATACAGCAACATAGAAAGTCCTCCCAACTCTTTGTTGCTTTTGATCCTAGTCATTTGGGACTTCCAGTCTCCAAAAGAACACTGTCCAGCTGGATTACACAGTGTATATCTTTTGCCTATGAGAGTAAAAACCCATCCTCTTGAAGGCCATGTCACAGCTCACAATGTGAGCACCATGGCAACCTCTATGGCTCATCTTCACTCTGTGTCTATCGACGACATCTGTCGAGCAGCTACTTGGGCTTCGGTTCATACCTTCACAGCCCATTACTGCTTAGACAAGGACTCCCGCCAGGATGTCTTGTTTGGTCAGGCTGCTCTACAACACCTGTTCCATACTTAATCAACTCCTACCCACCATCCCTGGTAGGATGCTAGAGATCCATGGGGGGAGGTGGAGCCCTTTCACAGGGGCACACAACGTCTGGGGCCTTCTCCCTGGCATCTGCAGCTAGGGAGTCCCCATATGTGAAGACTACATTCCTGCTTGTTCCTGGAGATAGCATAGTTACTCACCTGTAACAGGTGATCTCCGGGAACAGCAGGAATTTAGTCTTCACAACCCACCCACCTCCCCTAGGAGTTGTATCTCTTTAACTCTCTCTCTCTTTCTCTCTTTCCCTCTCTCTTTGTCTCAACTTTAAACTCAACTGGAGAGGGACAGTTGGGAAAGGCGGGAAGGCAGCACAGAGGCGCTGTGGGATACTCACAAAATCTTTCCTATTGGACGCTGGGGAGCGTTCCCGTGCAGGCTCCGTCGGTACCGACGATACCCATATGTGAAGACTAAATTTCTGCTGTTCCCAGAGATCACCTGTTACAGGTGAGTAACTATGCTTTCCTCATAGGGATATCCTTCTGTCCCCTTTACCATTTTTGTAGCTCTTCTTTGTACCTTTTCTAATTCTGCTACATATTCTTTAAGATATGGCAACCAGAATTGCACACAGTATTCAAGGTGTGGTTGCACTATGGAGCGATACAGAAGTATTATAATATTTGTTTTATTCTCCATTCCTTTCCTTGATTCTTAGCATTTTATTTGCTGCCTTGGCCACTTCTGCACACTGGGTGGAGGGTTTCAGCGTATTATCCATGAGGATGCCTAAATCCATTTCCTGAGTGGTGGTTCCTAATGTGGAACCTTACATTGTGTAAACATAGATCTCCAGGAACAAGCAGGAATGTCGTCTTCACATATGGGTATCGTCGGTACCGACGGAGCCCATGCGGGAACGCTCCCCAGCGTCCAATAGGAAAGCTTTTGGGAGCATCCCACTGCGCGTGCTCTGCTGTCTTCCCGCCTTTCCAACTCTCCCTCTTCAGTTCTTCATTTTCCGTGGAGCCGACAGGCAGCAAACCCTGTCACTGCAGAAAAAAATATTATCTCCAGGAACAAGCAGGAATGAGTCTTCACATATGGGTATTGTCTGTACCGACGGAGCCTGCGCGGGAACGCTCCCCAGCGTCCAGTAAGAAAGCTTTTGGGAGCATCCCACAGCGCCTGTGTGCTGCCTTCCCGCCTTTCCCAACCGCCTCTCTCCAGTTCTTCTTTTCCGCGGAGCCAGCAGGTCGTGTTCCTGTCACCGCAGAAGAAGTTCTTTATTTTTTTCTTTATTTTTCTGTGTTGCATCTGCCTCGATGTCAGACCGGTACCGCCGGTCTTTTCTTTTCTTTTCTTTCTTCTTCTTCTTCTTCTTCTTCAAAAAAAAACCTTTTCTTAATCAGCTGTGCATTTTCATTTTGGGCCTTAGGCCTAAATATTTTCTCCTCATGGAGAAGCCCGCTTCCGGGTTCAAAAAGTGCACAAAATGTGGCGGTACTATTTCTGTCACCGACACCCATGATTGATGTCTGAAGTGTTTGGGTCCTGACCATTCCATCATGGATTGTGTGTTCTGCACCATGATGTCTAAAAGAGGTCGGCAGAACCGAGCAGCCAAGCTCAGTTCCCTGTTTCCCTCTGATGCAGCCTCGGTGGCATCGACGTCTTCCAGGGCTGCTTCTTCCTCCCATGGATCTCAGGTAACCAAACATAAATCTAGCCGGTCCTTGAAGGGCAAATTTCCATCTAAGCATCGAGATGCCTCCGGGCTTGTCCTCGAGGATTCCGCTCTGGCAAAATTACCCCGGCGGGAAGTTCCGGCTTCCAAAGCATTCTCTTTGGGGTCACAGGTTGACATCGATGGCTCGGCCTCGACCGATCACCTGTTGCCGTGTTCTGGGGTACCGGTGGCCTCCACTGGTACCGACATCCAGACTTTGGTGGCATCGATGGATCAGAAAATTCTGTCCATGCAGCGCACCCTCACGGCGTTTATGCAGGCTTCGATGCCTCCGGTATCACAACAATCTCCGTTGCCGTTACCGACCCCGGCACCGTTCCCGGTGCCGGTACTGATTGCATCGACATCGGCTTCAGTGTCGACTGCAACGGTACCCTGTCCTATGATGCCCATCGGTACCGAACCGGTACCGCTTACTCCCGATGTCGATCCCACTCGGTACACGTATCGGGCTTTACAGGAGCATCCAGACAGGCGATACTTCGATTCCTCCGAAGACTCTGATGAGTCGGAGGCTTCTGTCGATGCACCGGTACTTCTTCCTCAGGAGTCTGCTTCTCCAAAACGAAGAATGTCTCCTCCAGAGGACTTGTCTTTTCAAGACTTCATTAGGGAAGTGGCTAGAGGCCTCTCCATCACAGTGGCCTCTGAGTCAGAGCCTAGAGCCAAGCAATTAGATATTTTGCAATATCCTAAGACTCCTAAGGAAGCAGCTACCTTACCTATTCATGAGATTCTTTATGATCTCATGTTGGGCATGTGGGAGACTCCTCTCCTCATTCTCGTAGGTTAGACACCATGTACCGTGTCCCTCCCTGTCCTGGTTTTCATAAGACTCAGCTTCCTCACCACTCTATTGTGGTTGAGTCTGCTATGAAGAAAATAAAGAGTGCAAAGAGACACTCATCTAACCCTCCAGGACGTGAATGTAGGACTCTAGATGCTTTTGGCTGAAGGATTTTCCAGGCCAATATGCTTGCTGCCAGAATCAACTCCTATAGTCTCTATATGGGGATGTTTCTAAAAGAAGTCACAGATCATCTGCAGACTTTAGCTCCTTTTATTTCAGAAGATAAAAGGCAGGAATTTCTCACTCATGCCCAGGATGTTTCCAAATTCTCCAACCGTGCAGCCTTTGACTCTTTTGACTGTGTAAGCAGAGCCACGGCTATTGCCATAGGTGCACGCAGAATTGCTTGGTTACAAGCCTCTGATTTGGAACTGGGTCCAAGATGAGTTGGGAAACCTTCCTTGTACAGGTGAAAACCTGTTTGGCAGGGAGTGGCAAGCAAAGGCCACTCAGATGGATGCTGAGAACTCCGCTTTGGATCGACTTTCAAAGTCTACCTCCGTCCCTGTTAAGAAAAGATTGTTCAAAAAGACATCTTTTTCTAAAAAGGGAAGATATTATCCTGCTTATGGGCAGACATCTTCTGCAGGTCGTTTTGCTGCAAAGCGTCAGCAACCACATAAACAGGCCAAGTCAAAGACTGCCAGGCCTACCACAGCCCAGCAGCCTCAACCTTCTCAAGGCCTTTGACTTGCAACTAGAGAACTTAGCCTTTCTAGCTCTGGAAAAACCAGAGCCCCTCACCATTCCAGGAAGGTTGACTTACTTTGCTCCCAGATGGGAGCAAATCACAGCAGAGCAATGGACCCTCTCCATCATAAAGGAAGGGTACAAGCTTCATTTCTTAAGCCTTCCTCCTCACACCATGGTGAAACAGTTCAATTCTCCAACATCTCTCCTTAACCTTCTAGGTCAGGAGAATACTACCCTTCTTGCTCAAGGGGCAATAGAAGAAGTACCTCTTCTTCAACAGGGCTCAGGGTTCTACTCCCCTTATTTTCTTATCCCAAAGAAAACAGGGGGCTACAGACCCATATTAGATCTCAGAGAATTGAACAAGTTTCTATTCAAGGAGAAATTCAAAATGATTTCTCTAGGGGCTCTGCTTCCATACCTTCAGAGTCAGGACTGGCTTTGTTCTCTAGATCTCAAGGATGCGTACACCCATGTCCTCATCCATCCAACACACAGAAGGTTCCTTCGGTTCCTTTTTCAAGGAAAGCACTACCAATACAGGGTGCTTCCTTTCAGTCTGGCCTCTGCACCAAGGGTGTTCACGAAATGCATGGCAGTAGTAGCTGCATTTCTCCGCACTCTAGGAATATTCGTATTCCCATATCTGGACGACTGGCTCATTCAAGCTACATCCCAATCAGAGGCCCAGACTTGCCTAACCTGCACAATGCGTATCCTTCAGTATTTGGGACTGGTAATAAACATCCCAAAATCCAATCTCACCCCTACTCAGTCATTGGAGTTCATAGGGGCCTTGCTGGATACCACAACTGCAAGGTCCTATCTTCCTCAGGCCCGTTGCCTACATTTAGTGCAGTTAGCCTCCCAGATTCAGTTAAAGTCCCACTTAACTGCTCCAGAGATGCTACAACTATTAGGCCACATGGCATCCACCGTGCATGTGCTTCCATATGCTCGCCTTCACATGAGGGCAGCTCAATGGACTTTGTCCACCCAATGGACTCAGGCATTAGGTTGCCTGTCAGACAAAATAGCAAACTCCAGTCGCCTTTTTTGGTCTCTCCAGTGGTGGAAGTCCTCTCAAAACCTGTTGCTGGGGTCCCCTTTTCAGCAACCTCTACCCCAAGCAACTCTCACAACAGATGCTTCTCCAAAGGGTTGGGGAGCTCATCTACAAGATCTCTCCACCCAAGGCATCGGGTCTCCACAGGAGACTTCTCTGCATATCAATCTGTTGGAACTCAGAGCAATATTCTTAGCTCTCAGAGTGTTCCATACCCTGCTCAGCTACAGGACAGTCCTCATCCGTACGGACAACCAAGTAGCCATGTTCTATGTGAACAAGCAGGGCGGGACTGTCTCTCTGTCGCTTTGCAATGAAGCTTTGCGACTGTGGGCCTTCGCCAGAGAGCATCACATCCATCTTCTGGCAGTATATCTTCCAGGCGTTCAAAACTCTTGGGCGGACAGACTCAGTCGAGTTCTGCTTCCATACGAATGGTCCCTCCACATGGACCAAGTAGCCAGGATTTTTCGAATTTGGGGAACCCCGGACATAGACCTCTTTGCAAGTCCGTGGAATGCCAAACTTCCCCGGTTCTGTTCCAGAATTCCGTATCAGGGAGTTCAGGCCAAGGATGCCTTCCTCCTTCACTGGGGTCAAGACTTCCTTTATGCCTTTCCACCAATTCCCCTAATTCCCAAAACACTATTCAAGCTTCAGAGAGATCGAGGGACCATGATCCTCATAGCACCACATTGGCCACGCCAAGTGTGGTACCCTCTACTTCTGCATCTCTCTCAAGCTCCCTCCCTGGACTTGGGCTCTGCACCAGACCTTCTATCCCAGGTAGAGGGAACATTATGGCACCCAAACCCCCAGTCGCTCCATCTCAGGGCTTGGTTGCTGAGGGCTTAGACCTTCAAGATTTTCATCTCTCTCAGCAAGTCAGAGATGTTATTCATGCCTCTAGAAAGCCTTCTACTAGACGTTCCTATGCTTTCAAATGGAAAAGATTTACCATTTGGTGTTCAGAGAAGGGTCTAAACCCTCTTGCAATACCTCTGAATTCTCTACTAGAGTATCTCCTGCATCTATCCCATGCAGGTCTGAAAACGAATTCAGTAAGAGTCCATTTGAGTGCTATTGCAGCGTCACTCAAGCCTCTCAATGGACAACCTATTTCCTCTCATCCTCTTATAGCAAGATTCATGAGAGGCCTTCTTTTAACTAAACCTCCCATTAGACCACCTCCAGTGGCATGGGACTTAAACCTGGTTCTTGGCCAGCTCATGAAGCCACCCTTTGAACCTTTAGCCACTACCTCCTTGAAATTTCTTTCTTGGAAGGTTATTTTTCTCATTGCAGTCACCTCAGCACGCCGCATCAGTGAATTGCAAGCTTTGGTGGCTAATCCATCTTATACAAGGTTCCATCATGATAAGGTAGTCCTCAGGACCAATCCACACTTTATGCCTAAAGTGGTCTCGCCTTTTCATCTGAACCAAGAGGTGTATTTACCTGTCTTTTTTCCAGGACCTCATGCATCAAGTGCAGAGAGGAATCTTCATACCTTGGATTGTAAGAGAGCTCTTGCTTTTTACTTACAAAGAACACAGCAACATAGAAAGTCTTCTCAACTCTTTGTTGCTTTTGATCCTTCTCATTTAGGACTTCCAGTCTCTAAGAGAACACTGTCCAACTGGATTGCTCAGTGTATTTCTTTCGCCTACCAGAGTAGAAACCTTTCTCTGGAGGGCCATGTCACAGCTCACAATGTGAGAGCCATGGCAGCCTCAATGGCTCATCTAAATTCTGTGTCCATCAACCAAATCTGTCGAGCGGCCACCTGGGCCTCGGTTCATACCTTCACAGCCCATTACTGCTTGGACAAGGACTCCCGCCGGGATGCCTTGTTTGGTCAGGCTGTTCTCAAACACCTGTTCCATTCCTAATCAACTCCTACCCACCTACCCTGGTTGGATGCCAGAGATCCATGGGAGGAGTAGAGTCCTTTTCAAGGACACACAGCCTGGGGTTCTCCCCTGGCATCTGCAGCTAGGGAGTCCCCATATGTGAAGACTCATTCCTGCTTGGTCCTGGAGATAGCACAGTTACTTACCTGTAACAGGTGATCTCTGGGAACAGCAGGAATAAGTCTTCACAACCCACCCACCTCCCCTAGGAGTTGTATCTCTATCTTTCTTTCCTTTCCTCTCTCTCTCTTTGTCTCAGCTTTAAAACTCGAACTGGAGAGAGGCGGTTGGGAAAGGCGGGAAGGCAGCGCGCAGGCGCTGTGGGATGCTCCCAAAAGCTTTCTTACTGGATGCTGGGGAGCGTTCCCGGGCAGGCTCCGTCGGTACCGACGATACCCATATGTGAAGACATATTCCTGCTGTTCCCAGAGATCACCTGTTACAGGTAAGTAACTGTGCTTTTTGTGGTCGCGTCTGCCTTCCCGTCGACGCCTGTACCGGTGCCACTGCTTTCTTCTTTATTTTCTTTAAAAAAAGAAAAAAAAGAATAAGCTGCTTTTATGAGGGTCTGTCCCCTCTTGGTGCTTAGGCACTATTTTGGGCACTAGGCCCTATTTTCTTCCAAAATGGAGAAACCATCTACTAGATTTCAAAAAATGTTCAAAATGTAGCAGTACCATTTCGGCTACCGACACCCATGATTGGTGTCTTAAATGTTTAGGTCCTGATCATTTGCCATTGGAGTGTCTCCTTTGTAGAAAGATGACCAAAAGAGATTTGCAGAACAGAGCTGCAAAACTCGGCACCCTCTTTGCCTCGGATGCACTGTCCGTTGCATCAACGTTGTCCAAGGCTTCATCTTCCTCCCATGGATCTCAGGTAATCAAACCCAGGTCTTCCAAGACCGGTCGGTCCTCAAAGGGTAGATCTCCTTCTAAACGTCGAGATGCTAATAGCGTTGCCCTCGAGGAAAAACACACTGGCCAAACAGCCCTGGCAGGAGGTCCTTGTCTCCAAAGCATTAAGAGCCCAAGAGTAAAGACTATTCCTCACTGGTTAGTCATACTCAAAATATCTCTAGGTTTCTTACTCGTGCTACCCTAGACTCCTTTGAGTCTGTTAGCAGGACTTCTGCTGTGGCTATAGGGGCACGACATAGAACCTGGCTTCAAGCTTCAGACTTGGACAAATGGGCACAAGAAAGATTGGGAAATACTCCTTGCACTGGAGAAAATCTCTTCAACAAGGAGTCTTTACTCCAGGTTACTCAGTTATCCACTGACTTTCCTTTTTCCAGAGGCTGTTCTACACCTTCTTCTTTCCCAGTAGGTAGGAAATGTCCTACCAAACTTTCTTCCCCTAGGGGGAGAAGGTTTTACCCATCATCTGCCCATCATACAGATGTTCCCAAACAGGGGAAACATCGCCCTGGTCTGAAGAATCCACAACCTCAACAGGGTCAACAAACCCAGCAGTCGCAGGGTTTCAAATAGATCATTGTCCCTCTTGGTTTGTGGTTAGGGTGGCAGTCTGCTTCTTTCACTGGCAGTATCTGCACTAAATTTATCCTAACCTATCTAGATATCTCTTCATGAGACATCTTTTTTCTAAGAGTCTTATGATGATCATGCCCATACTTAACAGTTTTCTCTTCCTCTTGAAGGAAAGAGAGGTAACAACTATCAATGGACAGTTGTGTCCCTGTACTGGCATGTATCATCTCACCTGTCAGAGACTTCCTCCATAGTCGGTCTCTTGCAACTCTGTCTTACCTCCCTCTTTCTACAACATTGGGTTGTAAGACTGGTTCTTTTACACCGGTAAGCTCCTATAGTCCTTTACCTGTTCTACTGGGGGATTCTCCCTTCTGGAGTTCTTTTTCCCCCTTGTTACCTTAGGGCAGCTCATCAGACAATAGGAAGTCCTATCAGGGCTGTTGTTTCTTTTTCCCAGTCTAAAGAAAGGAAGAGGGAAAATAAATTGATCTCCAGGAACAAGCAGGAATGAGTCTTCACATATGGGTACGTCGGTACCGACGGAGCCTGCACGGGAATGCTCCCCAGCATCCAATCAGAAAGCTTTTGGGAGCATCCCTCGCGCCTGCGCGCTGACTTCCCGCCTTTCCCACTGCCTCTCAGTTTTTGTTTTTCCGCGGAGCCAACAGGACGTCCTCCTGTTACCACAGAACCTTTTTTCTTTAAAATCCTTCTTTTCTTGTTTTCTTGTGGTCGCGGCTGTTTTTCCCGCCGATACCGGTACCGCCGGTGCTTTATTTTTTTCTTTTCTAAATAACAGAGATTTTTTCTCCTCAGTTTTTTGTCTTAACTTTTTGGGCCTACCAGGCCTCTCCAACATGGAGCCTTCTTCCCCTAAGAAGTGCCTTCATTGTGGAAACATAGTTTTCTTTTTAGTCTCCAAGGCTTGGTGTCTAACCTGTTTGGGTCCTGACCCTTTTTCCCCTGAACCTTCAGGCTGTACTATTGGGAGAAGACCTTCCCTTTTTCGAGTTTCCCTCGATGCCGTTTTTCCTCATGAGGTGAGGACACCGTTTTTTTCTTCTCTCCAGGATCAGGTAACCCACAAACAGTCTGTTAAGACTAGCCAAGTCTTGAAGGGTAAGTCTCATGCTCAGCATGATGACGGCTCCGGCCTTACCCTCAAGACCTCTTTGGCAATAAAACCCCGGCGGGAGTCTTCGGGCTCCAAAGCATTTACGGGGTTTCAGGTTGTTCCTGGGGCTTACTCCTCACAGAACATACCTGAGCCGTGCCAGGGGGTGGTATCCGCTTCGAGCGGTACCGATAACCCGGCACTGGCATCAGTGTCGAGTGTTCCACTCTTCACCGCGGATCGTCATCTGGTGTCCTCGGTACCTTCGGGGCCGATCGATATGACCCAGATTGGCTTTCCTGTATCTCAGCCATGCTCGGGGTTGGTACCGGCTTCGAGCAGTACCGATACCCCGGCATCGGGGTCGAGTGTCCCACTCTTCCCCTGGGATCGTCATCAGACATCTTTGGTACCTTCGGTACCGATCGATACCACTCTGATTGACTTTCCTGTATCGGCATCGCCGATACCACCACCGATGTCGGTACCTTCTAGGCATGCATCGATAGACCCGCTCCCCACAATGCCGAGTCTGGAATCGATATCCAGTCTAGATGGCTTGGTACAGACGCGTTTGGGAACCGACCCATATCGTTCCTGATTACGCAGTACCGAGGATATTTACCAAGCCTCTCTGGTCACCTCGGTACCGCTTCAGCAGCCTCCGATACCTGCTTCGATGGCATTACCGTCCCCGATATCGGTATCGATGTCGATTCCGGCAGTTCCATCGGTGCCATCCATCCTTTCTATGCCTAGCTTGGAATCGATACGGGGCACTGACGATGCAGTACTAACTGCCTCGAATCAGAACTGTCAGTATCGTTCTCCATCTAGCAGGATTCTTTTTCTGCACCAGTCCAGTATGTCTTCTGGTACTCAAGCTGCTCTTTCAACCTCAGCCTACCCAGGAATAGTTCCTATTGGAGATCCTTCTTTTCAGAAATTTCTCCTTGACATGGCAGCCTTTCTTGCCATTCCTATTCCTGGTTCTACTCTTGACCAAGATCCTGCAACAAAGGAAAACATAATGCTTCCTTTACATCATTCTTTGCAGGACCTTCTTCTGAGGATTTGGGAATCACCTTTAAAGGTTCCTGCGCCTTCTACAGCCATGAATGTTCTGTATCAGGTGCCTCCCTCTCCGGGATTTCAGAAAAACCAACTTCCACATCATTCCCTTGTAGTGGAATCAGCAATGAGGAAGGTAAGAAGCACTCTTCTTATCTGCCAGGTCGTGCATCTAAAGCACTTGATGTCTTTGGACGTCAAACCTTCCAAACTTCTATGCTGGCTTCAAGGATTATCTCATATATTTTTTATATGAGCCTCTCTACAGGAGGTCACAGAGAAATTATCTCTTTTGTCCCCTTTTTTGTCAGAGCCTAAGGCCACTGACTATTCCTTGCTTCTTAATCATAGCAGGAATATCTCTTGGTTTCTCTCTTGTGCTTCTCTAGACTCCTTTGAGTCTGTTAGCAGATCCTCTGCTATTGCCATTGGAGCACGTCGTACAGCCTGGCTGCAAGCTTCAGACTTGAGCAGATGGGCACAACATAAACTGGGTAATTCTCCTTGTACTGGAGAAAATCTCTTTAATAAAGAGGCTTTACGTCAGGTTGCTCATTGCTCCACTGACTTCCCTGGTTCTAGAAACCATCGCAAGCCTTCTTTTTCCCCAGGACGTAGGAAATGTCCTACCAAACCTTCTTTCCCTAAGAAAAGAAGGTTTCACCCTTCTCCTGCCCATCCTACAGATGTACCCAAACAAGGGACATCTCATCCTAGTCTGAAGTCTCCAGACTCTAGCCAGTCTAATCATAACCAGCAACCATAGGTTCCTGTGTATTGCTATCTACAGTTAACTTCTTCCTAGCAGAAGTTTATTCTTCAAACTCTACACTGTTTTTTTCTTTTTCAGTATGCTAAGCTGTTAGGATACTTTTGTCCATGGGTTACAGAATTCTCCCCTTCTTACTACCACGAAGGGAGGTTACAACTATCCCATGATAGTTCTGTCCCCATATGGACATCTTTTCCTTCAGCTGTCTTACCATATGGTAAGTCACTTTCCAACTCCTTCTCTTCCAGGGTTTCCCCTGCTTGAGTTGGTACCATACTGAAACACTTCCCTTTCTTTCCAGTGTTGACTTTTTGTTATCCTTCAATGCATGCTCTGAACAACACATCAGAAAGAGACGGAAATCTCTCCGCTCCTTTTGGCTGTTTTCTCTCTGTTTTCATACAGGAGAATCCCCTCTGCTGTTTTTGTTCAGTTGCTGTATATGCAGGAGTTCCAGTGCTTACTTTAATGCTCATTGCAAGTTACTTTCAACTATCTTGCATAATACTATTCACTACAGGTTATTTTTTTCTAGCCGTATCCTTGCCTAGGATGTGGCAACACACCTGTCTCCTGTCAGTTTTATCTTATACTCCTCCTGCACAATGCTCTCTGCAATCTTCAGAGAAGCTTTCTACTATGGGCCTTTGCTACAGAGCATTGGACTTTGTCTCTGAAGGTTTTCCACATAGTAGAAAAACTTTATATAATCATTCCGTAGCGTGAATGTCCAAGGAGTCCCAATCTTGCAGGAATCTCCCCCTTTTTCCTTACAGCTTGGCATTATGCTTTTCTACTCCACTTGGACAACGCATACTCTTTTACTGTACATAATACCCCTATGTCCCTTGGCTGGGCCATCCTGGGGTCTCAGTCTATGCGTTTTTTTGTCCTTTGGACGTGTCAGAGTCCTCCAGTACTCCTGACCTACTCTTGTCAGACTGCCATTATCTTCTGTTTTTTCACGCAACCATACTGGTTATTCCACTGAACTACATTCCTGCACTGCTCAAATGGATTCTCTGTATATCTTCAGGTGGTTTTTTACCCCCTCATTATTAGATGAATCTTTTCCCCACATTCCCTATGTGAATGTTTTTTCCTGGGGCTCAGTTGCAGGGATGTATCCTCAGACTTATAGTCATGTATGTATATGTCCTATACATACATGTTTCGGTAGTCTGTGTGGGCATAAGTCATGCCCATACATGTATATATATATCTATATCTATACCTACATATCTATATATATCACCCATATCTAGACATATATATATACACATATGTACAGATTGGTATGTCTCTCCATATATATATATATATATCTATATATATCTATATATATATATATATATATATAGGCCATGGGGAGATGTCCTTGGGACACTAAGTACTACCTGCCATCTCCCTAACTGTCTGTGCTATGGGTTTTTTTTCCTCCTTAAGGGGTCCGGACAGTCCGCTTGCCTATCCTCATACGGCTCAGTAAGTGGGAAGGGTTATACACAATATTATTGCTGTGATGTCAACAGCTTCTATTTTTGTTATAGATCTCCCTATCTATGAAGTATCAAACTTCAATGTCTTCCTATCTCTTACCAGCTAGGAAAGACAGTGTACATCTTCAGTATTTCTGAGTACACTTCTTTTCTCCTTGGGAATAGCGGCTTTTTTCCATATTCCCTCTTCCCTTTAGGACTGGGCTAATTTTCCAGATCGGTCAGTCTTCTTCTTTTAGTTCTCAATGTCAATAACTCTGTACCTAAAAGAGTTTTCAGCTTTTTCCCATAAAGCTTTCCATTGAAGACCTGCCGTTCTTCTCCTACCCCAGTTGACACCTGAGTCACCTGCCCATTCCAGGGTTGGGACTTCATCCTCACTGCTGTGAAGTTCCCTTGAGGATTCCGCTACTGCATCTACAGTACACTCCATCACAATTCTACTTCCTACCATCCAGTAGGTAAGCTCTATATTGTGCTAGTTCATTAAATATTTAATGATACTTAACAAACATTCCAAAGACTTTTTTCCCTGTAGTCTTTAGATTTGCTGTTCCTCTACAGCTCTTCTCTATTCAACTCCTACCCCCCATCCCTCAGGGGCTGCCGGGGATCCAGGTTTGGGAAATGCCGCCCTGTTCCAGGGATACGCATTTCATGGGATCTCCCCTGGCACCCACAGCTATGGAGTCCCCATATGTGAAGACTTTCCTGCTTGTTCCTGGAGATAGCACAGTTACTTACCTGTAACAGGTGATCTCTGGGAACAGCAGGAATTAGTCTTCACAACCCACCCACCTCCCCTAGGAGTTGTATCTATTTATTTCCTTTCCTCTTTCTCTCCTTCTGTCTCAGCTATGAAACTCAACTGAGGAGAGGCAGTGGGAAAGGCGGGAAGTCAGCGCGCAGGCGCGAGGGATGCTCCCAAAAGCTTTCTGATTGGATGCTGGGGAGCATTCCCGTGCAGGCTCCGTCGGTACCGACGTAACCATATGTGAAGACTAATTCCTGCTATTCCCAGAGATCACCTGTTACAGGTAAGTAACTGTGCTTTCTATGCTGCCCTGGTAGTTGCTGCAGATATAGCAGTTCCTAGTGGTTAGGCCACTGGTTGTGTTCTCTACGCAACCAGGGCTTCCCTTTCACTAGCAATCCTCCTAGCCTCAATGCTATGTCCCAAACAGGTTATTAACCTTGTTTGGGAGACCCTATTATCACAGTCTGGTTGGTTAACTTCTATTCTTTGCCTTGGCAGAATAGCTGGTCACCTGCTGGCTTTCCACTGTCAGCTGTTTCTTCCACCAACCTGCAGCATGCTCTCTGCATCTCTACAGAGTAGCTTTGCACTATGGGCCCTTGCTAGAGAACATTAGTATCTTGCCTAGCAGATAACCCCAGATGGTTAGGGGGAGGGGGTTCCCCCAGTCATGTCTGGCAGGTATTCCCTGCCCTTTCCATCTTATCGTAAATCTCTTTTACATAAGAACATAAGATATGCCATACTGGGTCAGACCAAGGTCCATCAAGCCCAGTATTCTGTTTCCAACAGTGGCCAATCTAGGTCATATGTACCTAGCAGTTTCCCAAGAGACACAAGTTCCACAATGCTTGTACTGGGTCAAGCATTGATATCTTCGGTCACTTCTTAATAATGGTTTATGGACCTTTCCTCCAGGAACTTGTCCAAACCTTTTTTAAACCCAGCTACACTAACAGCCTTTACTACATCCTCTGGTAACAAATTCCAGAGTTTGATTACACGTTGAGTGAAAAAATATTTTCTTTTATTAGTCTTAAATAGTTTACCCTGTAGCTTCATTGCATGTCCCCTAGTCTTTCTATATTCTGATAAGGTAAACAATCGATCTACGTTTACCCGTTCCACTCCGTTCATTAATTTATAGACTTCTATCATATCTCCCCTCAGCCGTCTCTTTTCCAGGTTAAAGAGCCCTAACCTTTTTAGCCTTTCTTCATAGGAGTATCCTTCCATCTCCTTTACCATTTTGGTGGCTCTTCTCTGTACCTTTTCTAAAATCGCTATATCCTTTTTAAGATACGGCGACCAGAATTGCACACAATATTCAAGGTGCGGTCTCACCATGGAACGATATAGAGGCATTATAATATCTTTTGTTTTATTTTCCACTCCTTTCCTTATCATACCTAGCATTCTATTTGCTCTCTTGGCCGCCGCTGCACACTGGGCCGAGGGTTTTAACATGGTATCCACAATGACGCCTAAATCTTTTTCCTGGGTGGTGGTTCCTAATGTGGAACCTTGCATCGTGTAACCATAGTTTGGGTTGTTCTTCCCTAAGTGCATAACCTTGCACTTGTCCACATTAAATTTCATCTGCCATTTTGATGCCCAGTCTTCCAATTTATCAAGATCCTCTTGCAATTTTTCACAATCCTCTTTGGTTTTAACAACTTTAAATAGTTTTGTGTCATCTGCAAATTTGATAACCTCACTCGTTATTCCACTTTCCAGGTCATTTATGAATATGTCAAAAAGCAGCGGACCCAGCACAGATCCCTGGGATACACCGCTATTCACCTTTCTCCATTGGGAAAATTGGCCATTTACGTGAAAGCCTAAAGGGGGGCCAATTCCCTAGCTTGGCCCATATCTCCTTGAGTCTTCTCGTCAGAGATAACTTTCTCCAATGGCAGCTAGAGGACGCCTAATACCCATCTTGCCCTCATAGGCGGATCACTAGGGTATCTTCCTCCAGAGGCCTCCTCTATCCAATCTCCATACTGCAATTCTGGAGATATCTGGTCTTCCTGTCTACAGACTGACGTTATCCTCTGCCATTTTCACGTAGGCCATCCTGGTTATTCAAGAGCTCAAATTCTGCAAAGAATTCAGCCCTCTTCTTGTCAGGGAGACCTTTCCTCTGACTCTGCCAGTCATAACCAGGAAAAGAGGATTCTCTATTTACCTATTCAAGCAGGTATCAACCTTCTTGCTGTCAGATGAATCTTCCTCTCTCCCTATATCCCTAGAGGGGATGGGTTTCTATGGACATCTCTCCATCCATATGCCTGGAGACATGTGTCTATATGCCTATCTATTTCGTCTAGGTATATATTGGTATATATATATATATATATATATACTTATCTAGATCTATCTGAGTGTCTTCTGCCCATACATATCTCTTTATAGATATATGCATATATACCCTATATGTGTATATATTTCAGTATAGATATATATATATACATACATACATACATACATATATATTTATAGATATGAGATATATTTTTAGATAGATCTGTATCCATCTCCTTATCTATCTGTCTGTTACGTTCAGATATCCTTACATTCCTATATGATCCTGACAGATGGGCACTACCCCTATCAATGCTGTGCCAGCATACTTAGGGGGCTACACCTATAACCACTCCCTGTGGTAATTAACAAACTTTTTCCTTACCATAACCTTTTCAGGTTAGGTACTCCTGAAGCTCTCCATGTACCCTTTTTCTTTCCTAATTGACCCCCGTTTAGGAAAGACATTGCGCAGCTTCAGTTGCTCTAAAGCTTACCGCTCCTGAGTCTGTCCTTACTTTCTTATCAGATACAAGGGTCTCCATACCCTTTCTTCCCTACATGGACTGATTCCAACCCCAGTCCAGTTGGGTCAGATTCATTTTTTCTCTTGGTCCTACATTTGTACTATTTTGGGACCAAAACAGCTTAAGCTTTCTTTAATAGTACCTTCTGCGTCTCCGCTGAAGCTCTACTTCTCATACTACCCCAGTTTTCCCCCTGGGGCTATTTCTCACCCTGAAGGGTTCTGACCTCCACTTGTTTTTATTCTACTTTATTACCTCTACTTCTCAGTGAGGTACCCCTTGAGCACATTCACTGGCTCTTCTCTCAGATCCATATGTAGCTCAGTGCACTTCTGCAATGCCAACAAGGGAGGCCCAGATTACAATATTTCACTACTAAATGCCCTTGATACAGGGTCTTCCCCTTTTGAAGCCCTGTTCTAGCCAGCTGTTCCACAGCTCCTTTTCTGTATTGAACTCCTACCCTCCATCCCCAGGATGCCTGAGGTCCTGAGGAATAGCATGGCTCGTTCTAGACTTGCAACATGCTAGGACTTCCTCTGGGCATCTGAGCTTGGGAGTCCCCATATGTGAAGACTCATTCCTGCTTGTTCCTGGAGATAGCACAGTTACTTACCTGTAACAGGTGATCTCTGGGAACAGCAGGAATAAGTCTTCACAACCCACCCACCTCCCCTAGGAGTTGCATTTCTCTATCTTTCCCTTCCTTGCGCTCTCTCTCTCTCTCTTTGTCTCAGCTTTAAAACCTTTGAGGAGAGGCAGTTGGGAAGGCGGGAAGGCAGCACGCAGGCGTGTTGGGATGCTTCCAAAAGCTTTCTGATTGGACGCTGGGAAGCGTTCCCGCGCAGACTCTGTCGGTACCGACGTACCCCAAATGTGAAGACTTATTCCTGCTGTTCCCAGAGATCACCTGTTACAGGTAAGTAACTGTGCTTTCTTCCCCTTAATGCCCCCTTTTACCCCTCTATCATTCAATGGTCCAACTGATTCACAGGTTTTTTGCTATGAATGTATTTGAAAAAGTTTTTATTATGCATTTTTGCTTCCATGGCTAGCTTTTTTTCAAATTCTCACTTTGCGTGCCTTATTTTAATGCCTTGCATCTAACTTGCCAATGTTTGTTGTTTCTGGTTTTCGTAATTTGGCTGCTTTTTCCATTTCCTGAAAGATGCTTTTTTGGCAGCAACAGCCTCTCTGACCTGTCATTTAAACGATCCTGGCAGTTTTTTGGCCGTCTCCACTTTTCTTAAAGTATGGAATACATCTGTTCTGGGCTTCCAAGATAGTACTTTTAAACAACGTCCACACTTGATGTAAATCTTTAACCTTTGCAGCTGCTCTTTTTAGTATTTTCTTAACTATTTTCCTCATTTTATCATAGTCTCCCTTTTGACAATTAAATTATAGTACAGTGGATTTTCTTGCCATCCTTCTTTTATTTATTGAATCAAATGTGGTCATGTTATGATCACTATTGCCAAGGGGTTTCAACATCCTTATCTCTTGCACCAGATCCTGCATGCCACTAAGGACTAGGTCCAAAATAGCTTCCCCTCTTTTCGGTTCACGAAGCAGCTGCTCCAAGAAGCAGTCATTTTATTTCATCTAAAAACTTTACCTTCCTAGCATGTCCTGCTTTGACGTGACACTGACCCAGTCGATACCCAGGTAATTGAAATCAACCATTATTACCGTGTTGTAACTTTTGTTAGCTTCTCTGATTTCTTTCAGCATTTCATCCTCCATCTGTTCATTCTGGCCAGGCAGTTGGTAGTACGCCCTCATTCTTAGCCTCATAAAGATATTAATTGCATATAAATATGCCTCACTCCCAAACTCATTATATACATGAAACTAAGTCTCTTATATGGGAGAAAAGACCTCAGACTAATGCTTTACCTCCCACTATGTGGTGAAACAAATCATCATAGTGGATTAGAGCTTCATGCATCATCGGTCCCAAAAACATTTTTTGTACGTTTATAAATAGTATATAAGGGAGTTTTGGGGACCAATGATGCATGAAGCTCTAATCCCCTATGGTGATTTGTTTTGCCACATAGTGGGAGGTAATGCATTAGTTGAGGTCTTTTCTCCCATATTAGAGACTTAGTTTCATGTATGTAATGAGTTTTGGAGTGAGGCATATTTATATGTAGTTAATATCTTTATGAGGCTAAGGGTGTGGTTGTGATTTGATTGTTGAATCCTTTAGTGCAGCATTACAGTACACCCTCACTGCCATTGCCTTCCCCTTTTTACGTAGAATTTCTATCCATAGAGATTCTGTATTGTATTTTGTTCAATGCAAAACTTTAATCCTATGTGACTCAATGTCCCCTTTAACATAGAGCGCAACCCCTCTACCAATTTGATCTACTCTATCATTGCGATATAGTTGTACCCAGGTATCACAGTGTCCCATTGGTTGTCCTCCTTCCACCAGGTCTTTGAGATACCAATCATATCTAACCTCTCATTTGGAACTATATATTCTAACTCTTCCATCTTATTTTTTAGACTTGGATCATTTGCATATAGGCATTGTAGAGGTTGCATTTCATTCATATTAATCTGGTGATCAGTTGAGTTACTTTTATCTTTATTGGAACCTCCCTATCAGGATGCCCCAACTTCTGTCTTTTGCTAGTATCCTTCAAGGATACATTCTTCTGAACCATGCACTCTTGGGCGACTGTCGACTTATCTAGTTTAAAAGCTGCATTGGTCAATAGGATTGGTCAACAACTGGAATGACACTATAGCTCCATTTGCCACAGTACCAAAACAGCATACAGCTCAAGAAAACAACAAGTTCCTTGGTACTCCTCTGAAATAAAACAAACCAAGTGCACCTTAAGGCAGATTGAACGACAATGGAGGTGCTCAAGAGATCTACTCCTCCTCAATGAATATTTACCCAAACAAACCAAATACAACAACCTCATCAACAAACACAAAAAAGAACACCATACAAACCTAATCCTAAACTCATTGAATCGCCCTAGAGATCTATTTGATGTAGTGAAATCCCTCACGTGGGACCCACCTCAACAACAAAACCAAGAACAGGGATCACAAGACCTCCAGAATACACAAAAACCTGATCTTGACTCAACCCCCACCCACCTTCAGGAAACACTCAATCTCTACAAAGATGGACATCCTTCAACTTAGCTTCAGCTAAACAGCTAGAACATACCCTCACATCTGTTAATACCACCACCTCTCTCTACCTCTCTCAGCCTCATGGATCAAGATAGTCAGACACGAGCTCTCCCACAACATACTCATCATAACTTATCCCTCACTCAAGGCCACATGCCCACCAATCTTAAAACCATCTCTATAAAATTCATCTTGAAGAACACCTCCCTCGACCCCAACCTCTACAGACCCATTGCAAGCATCCCTTTTCTAGCCAAAATAATTGAAAAAACTGTACAACTCCAATTACAGGAATACATGAACACATCTGCCACCCTTGAATCCCCGACATGGTTTGAGAAAGGTCCAGGAATGCCTAGGGCCAGAAACACAACGTTGGGTTGCGAATTGAGATGGGTATTCTCGATATTGTTGCCACATTTGGATTGCTACATTTGAATTGAAGAGAAACATTGAGTAAAACTGGATTCATGATTGCTACATTCGAATTGAAGAGAAACATTGAGTAGAGCTGGATCTATGACGGTTCCTCGTCCTGTTTTGGGGCTTGTTACCTAGAAATGGCCCTTCAACATTGAATTGTGAACGAAGGAATTTGGACACATAAGCTTGTTGCTTCAGCTAAGTCATTTCTTACCCCCAGCAATAATCAAGATAGACAACAATGAAATAAAAGTGAAATCTGAAGTCAAATACTTGGGAATTATACTAGATCAATGGCTAAACTTCCAACCCCACATTAAAAAAAACTACCTCAATAATCTACCACAAAATCAGGATCCTCCACAAACTACATCCACTGTTAGCCAGTATGTCTTGCACTAATAACTCCCCATTTAGACTATTGCAACTCTGTTCTCCACGGCGTCCCAAAACATGCAATGCAATCACTACAACTAGCCCAAAACACAGCAGCCACCCTAATCGCTGGAACATAAAGGTTCTACACTGGCTCCGAATCCAAGCATGCAGGAAGTACAAAACAATAATCAATACATTCAAGGCTATTCACAGTCTGTTGTCAGAATACCTACAGTCTCTCCTTCAGAAGAATCCCGATACTAGAGCAAGAAGACAACTGCATCAAAACCTACTCAACATACCCACCCACAAAACCAAAAGCTCACAGACCACCCGCAATAGAACCTTCTCTATATACGGACCCACAAAGTGGAATGCCCTTCCAACCAACCTACGAACCATCAATGACCTAACAGAATTCTAAAGGAAGATAAAAACACTCCCCTTTCAAGAATCCTTTGGAACTAAAACCCAAACATCCCTCCCCCCCCCCCCCAAAAAAAACCCCTCCCAATTTCCCCCTACATAACCACCTCCCCAATCAACTCCCAACTCAAACCCACCCCACCCACCTAACCATCTAATCACCCAACCTACTGTAAATAAGTTGGCTGTTTAAAGTTACAATGTTTCCAACATACCCTTTCCTCTAAAGTTCTTTGTATCAAGTTGTTGTTCTCTGTAAACCACTTTGATAACTTGAAAAGCAGTATATAAAAAAGTTGAAATAAATAAATGAGTCCATTAAGCAGAACAGACATACCAAAACACAAACCAAAAGAAACAACATAATGTGCAAAGACATTAATAGGCAGAAAACAAAAAACAAAGGGTGGGGATGCATAGAAGAACAATCGTTTACCATAACTTAAAAAGTTAAATAAGGACATACAGTGGCATGTATCACGGAGATTTTGTTAGGACTGAAAAGGAAAAGAATTAGGCAAAGGCCAGGATTTCTTAATTTTCTGCAGTGATAATTTTTAAAGCTAAATTTTGAGGCCATTTTTAAATCCAGCTAAGGAGCAGTGGGGAGAGCCTGACAGCATTGTGGTTTCTAGTCTTATTTTCTGGTAAGATGGAACTACTGATACGTTTGCCTGCAATGATCGGAGGGATCGTTGTGCAGCGCTTGCAGTGAGAAGCAAGTGGGGATATAGAGAGTGACCTGTATAAAAGGCGTGTTGTCCACCAAAGAACAGCAAGCTGCCACGTGGGCAACCAGGAACCAGTCAAGAAACGTGGCAGGGAGTTCTAAATGTGCCTTTATTGTTCCACGGATCAAGTGTGCCAAACCCGACACAGGCCGTGTTTCGTTCCTCAGGGGTTAAGGGCTCACACTGTAACCAGCCAAATGTAAAACGATACTCTCTGATCGACAGGACCGTGAAAAACAACCTTTTTTACATTACTATATAAAGGAGTTTGAATTACATGTAAACATTTTTTAAAGAAAAAGACATCACTCCAACCAGAGTTAATCGATTTAGAATGAAAGCATGCAGAAAGGTTGTTAATGCTTTAGGATCTGTCAGACGGCTGCCTAGGGTGAGAAGTTACACAATCTTGACGATGCATATATTCATATGATTCTTGCAAGGTATTGTGGGTATTGTAGTTCATTCACTCCCAAACACAGCTGATGACAATAATTTGAGTTGTGAAACCAAGTGGTAAGATCAATAAAATACTTCTTTTATTGATGGGGTTTAATTTACCCAGCACATGTATGCTTGATAGCACTATAAATGAGGTTACTTGCTTGCAGTGTTTAAATGGATAACAAAAAAAATCACAAAGTAAACCAGAAAACAACCTTCAGCTTGTCAGGCAATTAGCTAATGTTTTCTTAGCAAATAATTACCAAATACAAAGGCACAAAGTAAAGAATAAACTTTGCTGGTTAGGTTAACTTCTGCTTATTTTCCACGCCGATCTCAGCAGTGATTCTCCCTTGCTCACACACACAATCAGGTGCAGCCCTAATTACTATCAATGGACCAGCTGAAAGCCTTTAGCTGGCTGGCTGCTACTGTGTGAGCCCAAATCCTGCTTTAAGAGCTGTTTGCAGTGGAAATAAAGAACAAAGTTAGGTTTCTTTGTGATGGCTGATGTGTTTGCTCAGAGAAAACTAGCAATAGCATTTAGATAAAGAACAGTCCATGTAAATAGTTTCATCTGCTGTATTTCCCCCTGCATCAACAATCATAGGGTCAATATCATACATTGGCACAGATGAGTCTTTCATTAAGGCACTATCATGAGAATGCTTATTCCCTTGCTGCCATTCTCTATTATAGATAGGGTCTGGATCAGTGTTCATACCTGAGCCTCTCCTGCTATCATTATTCCTCTCTGTATAGCCTGGCCAATATGTAATCCAATTCTGATGTCCAGCCTTCCAATCTTGATCCCTGGACACTGGATCTTCTCTCACATACCTTCTGGCCTTGGTCTGAAAGTCCCTTCCACATGCAGTCTTCTCTCTTCCAGGTAGCCACTGGTGATTCCTATCTCTGCCACTCCATTCCTCTGGCTGAATCCAGTCCAATGGACTCTGCTGGCTTTTGGAATACCTCCCAGTATGAGTACTGCCTTGGAATCTCCCAGACCTTCCAAGGGCCTTTCTTCTCTTCCTTCCAGAGAGTTTCCTTCTCTCTCTATCTGCTTGGCTTGGCTTCTGTTTCTCCAGGTGATACTGGTGCTTGTAGCCGTTGCTGAAGCTCTCCCTCAAGCTCTTTCTGTGGCTTTTGCTGAAGCTGTTCTTGAAGTTCTCCCTGAAGCTGGGCTGGAGCTTGTAGTAACTGTTATCTGAAGAATAAGCTCTATTCTTATCCTGTTCTAATGTGTGCTGCTCCCTAACACAGCGCAGCTGTGTTGAATCAGGCCCTGCCCTTTGAGATGAGTGCTTAGGGATTACCTCATAGCTCTCTTGATTGCACACACATTTTCTCACTTCAGCCCCTCTCATGGCTGCTGGAAACCTGGTGCATTCTGGGACTGGTAGTCTTTTATGTGAAAATTCTGTTTTCTCACTTCTACCAGAACTGACAGGTTGCTTGTTCAGAGTCACATCATCTTTTCTATAGCTCCTACCTGAGCTATGATAAGCTTCCTTATCACAGATCTTAAAAAGACTAAATTAGTCTAATCGTTCTCAAGGCATAAAATCATTTTTTAGCGAGTAAAGAGATTTTTTTAAAATTTTTATTGCTGTCAAGTCATCCATCAACAAGCCCAGAGAGCTTTTTGAAATTGTGAAGACACTAACAAAAGAACAAAAAACAGAAGGTGAAGTAATAATTGAGCCACAGAGTTTTGCGGATTATTTAAAAGACAAATTTCATTCTAAAAGAGAATCAAAAATTATAATTAACAAAAATTCAGTCTCGCATAATAGGATTTGGGATTCATTCATGCCTCCATCAAAGGATCAACTAGCCCATATCATTTCAACAATAAATACAAGCACTTCTCCCTCTGATCCTTGTCCAGTATCATGGATCAAAGCCACTAAATCAAGCTTCCTTCACATTATACAACACATGGTGCACATTTCACTTACTCAAGGTCTATTGCCAGGGCAATTAAAACTTGCATCTGTCAGACCAATCCCCAAAAAAACTACTTTAGACAAGAACAACCCAGCCGCATATCGGCCAATATCTAGTATCCCATTTTTAGCTAAGATTATTGAAAAAACTGTTCAGCTTCAACTTCAAGATCATATTGATATTTACGCTCCTTTAGACGACAATCAACATGGTTTTCAGCCAAATCACGGAGTAGAAACCCTAATGATTTACCTTTTCGACAATATACTCCGTACCATAGATGACTCTAAGAAAGGCATCATAATGATCTTTATCGACATCTCCGCGGCATTTGACTCTGTGGATCACAAAAGATTACTAAACAGATTAGAGGAGATCGGACTTTATGGTACCACATTAAAATGGTTTCAGTCATATCTTACAGAGAGACACTTACAAGTAAAGATAGGTGACAAAGCATCTCAACCCATAAGAGTTTTACAAGGAGTTCCACAGGGCTCTGCCCTCTCTTCCCTTTTATTCAATATCTACATACAACCAATTTGCAACATCCCTTCAAAGAATGACATTAAGTACACTATCTATGCAGATGATATAATGATATTTACACCTGTGTCAATCAATAACCCTGACTATCATAGAATTACAGATTGTCTCCTACAAATGTCTGATTGGTGTAAATGTAATAACATGGAAATCAATTTCAACAAAACTGAGGCCTTATTTGTATCTCGAAACCCTGATTTCCCTCCTCCACCTGACATCTTGATAGAAGATTCTATTATTCCCATTAAATCTGAAGTAAGATATCTTGGGGTGACCCTTGACAGAGAAATGAATCTGAAAACACATATAAGTAAGACAATCAGGAGCGCATATTACAGAATGAAGATTATTAGAAGATTAAGACCACTACTCGAAACAACCCACTTCCGTAACGTCTGCCAAGCTTTAATCACGCCATTATTTGATTTTTGTAATCCTATATATCTTGGCCTTCATAAGCAGTCACTAAAACCTTTGCAACTCGCGCAAAACACTGCTGCTCGAATAATCTTCGGATTATCAAGCCAGGAACACATAACTCCTATTATGAAGGAGCTACATTGGCTACCTATAGCTTATCGTATAAAATATAAAACCACTATATACATTTTCAAAATCAAACATCACTGTTCTGCAAACAGTCTGGCTACTCTCATTCAATCAGACGTCAGCAAAAGACCTAGAAGATTAGGATCTACCAATAGAGTCAACACATCACTTGACTTTAGAAAAGCACGTAAAGAAACAACAGAAAGGGCATTCTCGTTTGCGGCACCAAGGATTTGGAACTCTCTTCCAAATGATTTAAGAGCAGCTCAGGACCTTAAAGACTAGAAAGCAACTAAAAACTGTCCTGTTTATTGAGCATTATGGTCTAACTGAATAATTAATTCAATGTTTAAGAGAAAAACAATCATTTAGTAAGCTGTATTATAGCTCACGTTGTATTATAGTACACAATGTAAATAGCGCTTTATATCTTTCTGTAAAACACACTATGTTACTTTACATGTAATTATCATTACTACATGTTCATATTATCACTGCTTTTATATTTCTTGTTTGTTAAATCGCTTTGATTGTTTGATAAGGCGGCATAAAAATATCATTAAATAAAATAAAATAAATAAATAAATAAAATACTGGGTTTTCTTGGCAATGTATAACCAGAAGTAAATTGCCAGGCCTTTTCTTCAGAGACAATGGAGGGTAAAGTAACTTTTTCCAAGATCACAAGGAGTGCCAGTGGGAATTGAACCCTGGGTACAAGGCAGTTACTCTAACCACTAGTCGTCTAATCCACTCTAGTAAAGAGATATGCAGGGAGAAAATAAGCTTATCTATCAGAGTTGATTCTTTAATTGGGATTAGAATTTGATTTAGGTATAATCGTGGAAAATACGTTGAAACCCTCCGCCCAGTGTGCAGCAGCTGCCAAGTAAGTAAATAAAATGCTAGGTATCATAAGGAAAGGAATGGAGAATAAAACAAAGGATATTATAATGCCTCTATTTTTCCATAGTGCAACCGCACCTTGAATATTGTATGCAATTCTGGTCGCCATATCTTAAAAAGGATATAGCGTTGTTAGAAAAAGGTACAGAGAAGAGCCACCAAAATGGTAAAGGGGATGGAAGGATACTCCTATGTAGAGAGGCTAAAAAGGTTAGGGCTCTTTAACCTGGAAAAGAGACGGCTGAGGGGAGATATGATAGAAGTCTATAAATTAATGAACGGAGTGGAATGGGTAAACATAGATCGATTGTTTATGCCACCAAAAAATAGAAAGACTAGAGGACACATAATGAAGCTACAATGTAATCCATTTAAGACTAATAAAGAGAATATATTTTTTTACTCCATGCATAATCAAACTCTGGAATTCGTTACAGGAGGATGTAGTAAAAGTTGATCGTGTAGCTGGGTTTAAAAAAGGTTTGGACGAGTTCCTGAAGGGAAAGGACCATAAACCATTATTAAAGGGGACCCGGGAAATCCATTGCTTGCCTTGGGACAAGCATTGTGGAACCTGTGTGCCTCTTTGGGAACTGCCAGGTACTTGTGGCTTGGATTGGTCACTGTTGGAAACAGGATACTGGGCTTGATGGACCTTAGTCTGACCCATTAAGGCATTTCTTATGTTGTTATAGGTTTGAAATGAATAAGTATTTAATTTCTGATGAGCCAAATTACTGATGATTCTGTGGCTTTAGGACAAGCCTATGTGATCTGAGCCAGTTTGAAACTGTATCAAGATATTCAGAGACTTGGCTGTACTTGAGCATCCCAGCATTTGTGTGGAGTAAATATTTGGATATTGTCTGCATGCATGTAGGTTATCAGAAGGGCAAGTGGGCCAGAAATAGACTAAACAAGGTATGAGTCTAATGGAAACTCTGATGATGTAGACTTCCTTACTTAAAGTCTGAAAGTGCAAAAAGCAAAGTGGACCGGAACCATTCTAAGTGGCAGAGAATCTCACTGTCTCTTTTTGGTTTCCTCAGGTGTTTGACTTCAGCTTGACGGAAGAAGAGATGAAACGGATTTGCAGTATGAATAAGTCCTGGCGCTACATAGTGCCGATGATAACGGTAACTGTGGCTCTTCTTTGTATCACTACCTGCCACCTCTGCAGCGAGCAATAACACTTTCCCATCCCATCCTCATCAGCCCCTTCTTTTCCCCCACTCTGTCACAGCCTGAACTGCACTCTCAACTTTCTTACCTGCAGTCACCCTTTCTGTTACCTGCTACTACCACTCATTATCACAAGGCATACACAGCACTTTACATATTGCATCCTGCCCGTTCAACGACTTGCGGCAAAAAGATAGGCAAGGAAATTCTGCTTAGCTAATGTGGCTTCCGGCATGTGCGGCAAACCCTGGACCCCGGTATTGAATATCTAGGGTTAGGGGTCGGTGGGCACGGCTGTGCACCATAGTGGCGCATAGCCTTCCTAAATTGAATATTGGGCCCTTGGTTTTTAGCCTGGATTTGAATAGGACTAGAAGAGCTCCACCTCAAACGCACACTCTCGCTCTCAGACACAGCCTTACCTGCACTCCGTCTTCTTACCTGAAGTCACCCTCTCTCCTTTCCCACCCCAATGCACTCTTTATCCAACCCTTCCATGTCCTGTCCCCTTCCTCTCACTCCTCCTTACCAGCATGCCTTGCTTTCTCCTATCACCTCACTTTTTCTCCATAGTTTGTGTTTTACTAATTCGTATCTTGATCTCTTCAAGTATATACATATATTTTCTTATATTCTTAGATTTGATTGCAAATAATTAGAATATAACACGAGCACTGTTCCCTCTAAGCTGTGCGCGTGTGCGCGCACACACACCTCGCCGAGCGAGCGCACATACTTTACAACAGAGCGCACAAAAATTACAGCTGATTCTGATAGAAAACAACACAGACGTCTTAAAATTTAAAAGTTGTGATTGTAATTACTAGAAATTTTCCGCTTCATTTAGTAATCATCTATTTTCATTTAATTTGATTAAAATCAATGTGGTGTACATACTGTATTCTGACGTGTAGTCAAATTTTAAAGTATATAACTCCAAGTGTTGGTTATGTGGTGCACAAAAATGTAACCTTCCTTCAAAAGCTGCACAGCTGATATTTTATGCGCACACAGCCTACAGAAAATTAGGGGGAACATTGAACACGAGCTATGCTAACTGAGACCAAGATCCATTAAGCCATGCATCCTACACGGGTAGTGCCGTTCGAAAATTCCATTTAAGTCCCTAAAGCGCCCAGATGCTATGCAGTTAGCATAGTGGCGTGTTTGGAGCTTTCTGGGGCGGAGCGGGGACAGAGGAAAGGGCTAACCGGGTAGCATTGATTTTTGATGCTACCAGCTTAACCCTCTACACCTTAAAGATATGCAAGGTTTTTCCTTGACTATCTTTCAGGCGGAGGAACTAAGCAGGTGGCATCAAAAATTGGTGCTACCCAGCTAGCTTCTGCGGCTTTCGGGTTGTGCGGCGAAACCTGGATTTTCGATGCCGGGGCCACATATGACCCCAGCATTGAAAATCCGGATTAGGTGGAAGGGGAGGCGGGCAATGCTCCAACGTGGCACATTAGCACCACCCAATTGAAAATCGGACCCAATGTTTATAAATAAATAAATATCCATAAGACTGATCTTACATTGAGGCAAGGCCTGGGACCCAGGAGATGGATGGGACCTTTTGTGCTTATTTGACTGTTTTTATCTTTTTTTATTATTATAATGTGTTATTTATTTTATTTTTATTTGCTGTAAACCACTTTCGATGTCAGGATATCAGGAAGGCAGTGCATACAATTTTATTCATCAGTAACAGGAAGAGAAGACCTTAGATACTGCCTTCATTCAGCACTCAGCTGTGAAAAAAAACAGCTTGCTAATCCAACATGGATCAGCAAAACTTCTTGTTCCTTATTGTCCCTCCAGTCTAGTCCCGAACCTCTGGGTTGTGCTCCTCCTCCAGCAGTTTTGGAAACTGAGAAACGTCATTCTTTTGATGACACTGGTATAAAGACACAGGCACCGCCTCCTTACTCCGGTTATCTCAGTCTCCAAGCAGCTGGAGGGTGGTGAGCCTGGAGGTCTGGGCCCACTTGAGGAACAATTAAGGACAGTTAGAATAGTGTGGCAAGGTCAGCCATCCAGAGCATGGGGGAGGTGAAAAGCATAAGGAATTCACCTTAATCAAGGGGCCTTTGTTAGGTGTGCAGGGTCAGAAGGCCAGAGCCACGTTTCAAAAGCAGAAAAACCCCAGCTGGAATAGGTTTCAGGAAATGCTTGATAGAGTAAGAGGAGGAGATTGCAAGCACGAGGACCAAAGCCCTTACTCTAACAAGTGCACTGATTATTCTAAGTTCAGAAGGCAGGGAGATTACAAACACCTGGGAGAGAAAGAGGTGGGGTTGGATCCCAGTGAGTATAAACCCTGGTTAGATTATGGAGAGAAGAGAAGCACCAGGAGGAGCAGCGGAGGAAGCAAGAGAAGCAGCAGATGGGGAGAGGAACAGAGTCCAGAGCAGCAAGGACGATGGAATGCTGGAGAAGCCAGAGCAGGTGCTAACTCCTGGAAAAAGGCTGAGCTACCCAGAGCTGTGAGGGCTGTTTTCCCTGAATCAGGTTGGCAACAGAGGTGGAAGCCAGGAAGTGGAGAAGCTTTCAAACCACCAGAGGGATTGTCAGCTGAGCAGTCTGATCAAGTGAATGAGTCAAAGCCCATGCAATTGGGAGAACCAGAGCCAGAGGTGGGGGAAAAAGATATGTTTATGGATTGTTCTTTATGTCAAGCTTTAGAATTGAAGTGTTGAAGAAGAGCCAGCTTTGAAAGAATTGTTCCTCTTTCAAAGGTACTGTCACGCCCTTAGCCCCTTACCTTGGTATGGGGGGGGCGTGGATTTGTTTTTGTCACTGTGGTGCTTCAACTTCTGGCCTTTTTCTAACTGGATGCCTTTACATGCATTCTGGGAAAGGTAGTTCAGTTAGATATCACTTGGGCTCAGATGAAAAAAAAAAACACCTTCTTTGTAGTTGGGTTTGAGTGAGTGCAATTTATTCATTAGCACAAAATAAGACACATTAGGTTCACAGATCCACCTTTTAAAGATATTTTCATCCAGGAATTCTTGCAACTTATAACAGGATAACTTGAACTGAAACAAAACAGCTTCCCTCAGCCTTAATTAGCAACACCTGCCTTCAGCAGAGCTTGCCGTGAAGATCAAAACAGAAAGAAACTTTTAAACCAGGTTTCTTTTCCTTTCCAGTCCAGAGCAAATATCTGGCTATCTAGTATGCTTAAACTCAGCACTTCATACAGATAGTCCAAATTCATAGAAGCAATAAAACTCTTTTCCAGGTTTTCTCAGCAGTTAAACAAGCCAAAAGCATTTCTTACTTCCTTCAGTTGAAACGGCATCTAAAACTGAGCTCTGCACTGCTCACAGCTGTTTCTCAAAAGACAATCAGGAAGCTTCAGCTTTTCACTGCGTAACACTTTTCCTGAGCTTAGAACTTTAACAAGCAAACACAGCTCTCAAGGCTTTGGACACTGGAGACTTCTCTTTACGGTTGACATCACTAGCAACCATTCTTTAATTGGCAGACTGGCATGCAGAGCAGTCCATCTATGAGACCCCTTCTTCACAAGGTAAATCTGGCTCCCCTAATTCCATGGGTTCACTCTCCAGCTCAGATTCAGATAGCTTACTTGACTGCTTTCTATTAGGGTTAAAGCTGTCTCTGGCAAATACGTATTGCTCCTTATTAGCTAAGCTTCTGGGACTCATACCTTGATCAAAGCCTGTAGTAGCTTCACTTCTTACATGCTCTGGCCACCATCTAGCACATCCTGTTCTCCAATTAGTGCCTCTGGCTCTCACTGCTCCATTCCTTGAGTAGGCAAAACTTCTGCTCTCTCTTTCCCTCTGGTTAGCAGTTATAGCCCTGTCTGGTCTCAGGAGTCCTTCCAATTCCTCTCCATGTGTCCTGCTTGTCCCTCTTCGTTGTCCTGCTCCTCTCTCTGCTGCTCTCTGACCTGGTCTCTCCGTTGGTCTCTCACCTGGTCTCTCTGACCTAACTGAGCTAAACTTAAACCCCTCAGGCTTCTGCTCCACCCTCTCCCCTCTCAGGTGAGAAAGATCAAACTCCCTCGTGGCAGCTGTGTGATTAGGGGATGCAGTGATGTAAGGGTTCCTTACCCTGGGCCTGTATTCCCTATCCTTTCTACCACTAGGGGCACTTTGTTCCTCATTGTAGCCAGGAATTACTGGCTTTCTAGGAGCAAATGGAGTTTTAAGTCCTGGACCTTTTAAAATGGGTCCCTTTATTAAGGTAAATTCCTTCCTTTTATCCCTCTCTTCTAGGTCCTGATAAGCTTCCTTATTACAGTACCCTTAAAGCATTAGCAGTAAGGAGGTAAATTCCTGTGTGTATTGGAAAGGGAATTTACTGCCACATAAGCTTGTAAAGGAAGCTGTGTTCATGCTTGATTATCAGCTGTGTTAGAACTCTGCAACAGCAAGAAAGCTAATTGGCTGCTTTAAGAGTTTGTGCTTTGCTCCTGTTTTATATGGAAAGCCTGCTAAGAATTTTGAGGACATTTTGAATGCTAGAACTCTGCAACAGCAAGAAAGCTAATTGGCTGCTTTAAGAGTTTGTGCTTTGCTCCTGTTTTATATGAAAAGCTTGCTAAGAGTTTTGAGGACATTTTGAATGCTTATTTCATATTCACCTGGAAGTGCAGCCCAGAGAATTGAGGCTGAGTGAAGATAAACTGCCGTAGGAGAATTAACCTTGTTTTCTTTGTGATATGATCAACAAAGGACTATAAGAAAAGTGGTACACGGTTATCTGTAAAAAGGCTAAGCTTCTACATTTAAGAGGACTTTGAAAAGCCATTGTTGAGTTCTGTTTGTTTTTGCCACCAGTTTTCTGAACCTTAAGCAAAAGCCTATAATTTATCTTGTTAATGGAACCTTGAACCTGATCTGTTCTCTTGTGTTTAAAATAAACTTTTTCTGTCATAAGCCTTACCCTCGGTTTGCCTCAACTACAATCCTTTTTACTTGAAGCATAAATATAGCTGATAGAGGAAGGATACATCAACCACCACGCCCTCAACAACCAGAGACTAGTGGTTTTGGCGTTGTGCTTGTGACAATAGTTAGGAGTGATTTAGAAAGTAGCAGGATTTGTAGTTCAAAAGAATTTTAATTAAGAGATATGCCTTTAAATTGGTTTGGATCTGCTGGAGAGCTCTCTTCCCTTCCCCCTTCTGTTTTCCTTCCGGGGGGGGGGGGGGGAGGGTAGCTTAAGCATCGGGAGTGAAGGCAGGTGAAAAATAGAAGCTCCGGTTCCGATCTCACAGATTGGAGTGGGGAACCGGCGACAGACACACACCAGCGCATTGCAGAAAGTTTACCTGCTAGCGGTTGGGTGTCAGTGTGTGGAGACAAAATAAGAGAGTGCAGCTTGACGCGTCGGCATTAACAATTCCCAGCTCTCTGACCTGCCGTTCATGGGAGAGTATAGCGCCGGTCATTCTCTGCGGGGGAAAAAAATGGCGATAACATCGGAGGCAACTGTGTGAGACTGAAGAGAGCTTCAGCGCAGTGACGGTAAGAAGTAAAGCCGCAAGACGCGCCGACGACCGCAGCAGGCCAAGCCGCATGGGTTTTATTCGCGTGGGAAAGGCAGTTTAGAGCTCTTCAGTTTCAGAGGCGTCTTATGCAGCGGGAAAGCTTTGTTTTAAAGTTTTTTTTCTTCAGGATTTGCATCGGAGGGATGCAGTGATGCTTCCACGTTATTTAAAAAAAAAAAAAAGGAACCGCGGGATTTCAGAGAGGATTTGCTAAGAACACTTGTGGAGGACACAGGGCTTGTTCTATTGCGGCTCCTAGGTAGTTTCACAGTGGTACTGCTTGGCGGGATGCCTTCTAAACCGCAGTGTTTACTTTGCGGTGTTAGAAGGGGAGTGCTCTCTGAAGCAGGTGTTTGTAGAGGCTGCATCCAGGCATCAGCTTCCATGGAGCAGGAATTGGAAGGTGGTAATGAAACTCAGCCTGAAGTCCTGCTGGAGCCAGTTTCGCCCAACTTATTGGCGTTAGAGCCCATAGCGGGAACTTCCACCACTCCGGATCTTCTAATATCTCAGCCGCCGTTGCCAGGGGACCTGGCGTCATTTTTTTCCCCAGAGTTCGTGGCACTGATTCAGCAAGCATTCAGGGGCGCTCAGGGATGGTCTGCAGGGGATTCTCCGGACGTGGGGCTGGGAGAGAAAATGCCAGGAACACCGCTGACGGCAGGGGCATCAGGGGTATTCCCTAAGAAAGCCAGGTTAGAGAAAGAGTGGCCTGAGCAGTCGGTGACCTCAGAAGGTTTGCATTCTGAAGATGGAGAGCTGGATCTGGAATTGGATGATGAGTTGGAAGAAGGGGAGATTGGTGAACAGGAGGACCAGACCAGGGTGGCTGCGTTTTTCGGAGAGATGAGTTGCCGGCTTTGATTTCAGAGACACTCAAAGCTCTTAATATGCCTACGGTGGGTCCAGCGGAGGATTCTACTTTGGAGGATCCATTGCTGCAAGCTTTTAGGAAAACTCAGAGAGCATTTCCAATTCTCAGGGTAGTTAAGGAAATGATTCAGGGAGAGTGGGACATGCCTGAAGTGGGACTTAAAAGATCTAGGGTTATGTCTCGACTTTATCCACTTTATCCACTCGTAGACCAGGATAGAGAATTGTTTAAGTCGCCGAAGGTGGATGCAGCCGTATCGGCTGTCACAAAAAAGACTACCATTCCAGTTGAATGTAGTGCAGCTCTCAAAGATACCCAGGACAGGAAGCTAGATGCTTTGTTGAAACAGGTCTTCGAGGTGAATGTGCTGTCTATTCAGGTCTCAATTTGTGGAGCATGGGTAGCAAGAGCTTGTCTTCACTGGTCTCAACAAATCCGTGGGGAGCAGGTGCAGGAAGCGACAGATGAAGCAGCTAGACTAGAGTCAGGGGCGGCTTATCTGGTGGATATTCATTATGATCTTATTCGAGGATTGTCGAACAGTATGGCTTCAGTATTAGCGGCACGCCAATATCTGTGGCTGCGCAATTGGGCAGCAGATACGTCTTCCAAAGCGAGGCTAAGTAAACTCCTCTTTAGGGGAAAGCTACTTTTGGAGAGGATTTAGATAAACTAGTAAAGGATCTAGGGGACTCCAAAGGAGGTAGACTACCAGAGGACAAACAGAAACAAGGTAGGTTGACTCCAACTTCCAAGATTCCACAGAGGGAGTTTTGTCGTTTTCAGTCGCCAAGGTTCAGTCAAGGTCAAAGAGGTAATTTTCCCTGTTGAAACGAGGGGTTTCGGGGGTTTCGAGGAACAGGCAGAGGATTTGCTGCCTCCTCGTCAAATCTCAGAAAATCACAATGAAGTGAGGGGGACCCAAACAAACCTGGTACCTGTGGGAGGTCGTTTAAGGGATTTTTACCCTGCCTGGGTCCATATTACTTCAGACCAATGGATACTAGAGGTCATTCGAGAAGGTTATGCTTTGGAATTTCTTCGGCTGGTGACCAACTCTTTTGTGCAGTCCCCGTGCAGAGCTCATCTCAAGTGCAAAGCCACCAAACAGACCGTAGAGAGACTGATAGCTTTACAAGCGATAGTGCCGGTTCCTTGAGACCAATACGGCTCCGGTTGATACTCAATTTATTTTGTAGTTCCAAAAAAGGAGGGAACTTACCGGTCAATTCTGGATCTCAAGAGAGTAAATTGGTGTCTCCGAGTGTCTCATTTTCATATGGAAACCTTGAGGTCAGTCATAGTAGCAGTAAGAAAAGGAGAATTCCTTACTGCTCTGGATCTGTCAGAAGCGTACCTACACATTCCAATTCGGCAGGAACACCAAAAGTTTCTAAGATTTTGCTGTTCCGATGGGACATTTTCAGTTCCGAGTGTTGCCATTCAGTCTCGCGACAGCACTACATACTTTCACCAAGGTGATGGTGGTAGTAGCGGCATCGAAAGGACAGAGTTCTAGTACATCCTTATCTGGACGATTGGCTAATTCGAGTGAAGTTGAGGGCTGAGAGCGAGGCAGCTACGGCAAAGGTAGTCGCATTACTGCAGCGTCTAGGTTGGGTAGTCAATATGGCAAAGAGCAGGTTGATACCATCGCAGAGTCTGGAATACCTGGGGGCGCGTTTCGATACAGAAGTCAGCAGAGTATTCCTCCCTCAACATCGGGCGCAAGGATTGAGGACGTTGATCAGGAAATTTCTAAGCAGACCAATGCCCACGGCATGGTATTATCTGCAGTTGCTGGGAACCATGGCGGCAACTCTAGAGCTGTTGCCATGGGCAAGGGCACATATGAGACCGTTATAGAAAGCGTTGCTCCGGCGATGGTCTCATCAGAACGAGCCTCTGTCCCAGAAGCTGCCCTGTCCGCGGCAGACGCGGCTGGCACTGCAGTGGTAGTTGAGTCCAGAAAATCTAGAGAAGGGGATGCCCTTGGAAACGCCTTGTTGGGTGTCCCTAACAACAGATGTAAGCCTAATAGGATGGGCACATTTCCAAGGGCAGTTCGCGCAAGGTCTGTGGACAGATCAGGAAAAGCAGTGGTCGATCAACAGGTTGGAACTCAGAGCAGTGGCGCTGGGATGGCAAGTTTTTCAACCTTATCTACGCAAAAAGGCGATCTGGGTGTTTTCCGACAATGCAACTGCAGTAGCCTACATCAGCCGTCAAGGAGGCACCAGCAGTGTGTCACTGGAAGCCGAGGCCAAGAGGTTGTTCGATTCAGTCGAACGAAATCTAGAGGCTCTGTCGGCGGTACATGTGGCAGGAGTAGACAATGTGGAAGCTGATTTCTTGAGTTGGGTGAAGGTCGACCCAGGAGAGTGGATTCTTCATCCGGAAGTATACGAGATGGTGGTGCGTCGCTGGGGGTCACCAGTGATGGATCTCTTGGAGACTTTCCAGTCAGCAAAGGTCAGTCAATTCTTCAGCAGAAGGTGGGAGAGAATGTCGGAGGGCCTGGATGCTCTTACAGGACTGGCCAGTGGAGCACCTCTTGTACGTGTTTCCTCCGTGGGTGTTAATAGGCCACGTAGTGCAATGCATCGAGCAACACAGAGGATTGGTGGTGATATTGATCGTGCCGGATGGCCAAGAATGCCTTGGTATGCAGATCTGAGGAGGCTCGTAGTAGAGCGACCGTGCGTCAGAAGAGACCTGTTGTCTCAGGGTCCGCTGTACATGCCGCAGGTGGGTCGATTCTCGCTTACAGCTTGGCTCTTGAAAGGGCAAGGTTAAGAGCGAACGGATATTCCGCATCAGTAATTGCTACCTTATTGAAAGCTCAGAGGAGATCTACTTCATTAGCTTACATTCGCGTTTGGCGTATTTTTGAAGCATGGTGTGTTGACAGGAATTTGGAGGCGTTAAGAGCGTCAATACCACAAATTCTGGAGTTCTTACAGAATGGATTTCAGAAAGGCCTAGCGGCCTCATCTTTAAAGGTGCAGTTGGCAGCGCTCTCCTGTTATAGAGGAAAGATCAAAGGAGAGGCGCTGGGGGCTCATATGGATGTTAAGCGTTTTCTAAGAGCGTTGTTGCTCTTGAGACCACCATGTCGACAGGTGGTTCCGCAGTGGGAGCTTCAATTAGTGCGGGAGCTGTTTGAGCCATTGTCTAGGTCATCTTTGAAGGATCTTACTCTCAAGGTGGTTTTCCTGGTAGCGATTTGTTCGGCCAGGAGGCTCTCGGAATTGCAAGCGTTGTCCTGTAGGAAACCTGTTTTGCCCTTTTACGAGTCAAAGGTGGTATTGAGGCCGGTTCCGTCTTTTTTGCCAAAAGTTGTTTCAGCTTTTCATATGAATCAGGTGGTTTCATTGCCATTGTTCATTGCTGGTTCGGAGGAGAATTCTGCAGGGCAGTTGCATCTGTTAGATGTTCGCCGGGCATTGAAGAAATATATTCGACGGACGGCAGATTTCCGGAAGTCAGACAGACTATTTGTTTTGTTTGGTGGTACAAGGGAGAGGCAGCATCAAAGGCTTCCACTGCAAGATGGATTAAGGAAGCAATAGCGTCATTGTATTTGTTGAAGGGTAAGCTGGTGCCTGAAGGGCTTAGGGCTCATTCGACTAGGGCTCGAGCGGCTTCATGGGCTGAGTACCGCTTAGTACCGGCGCTAGAGATTTGTAAAGCAGCGACCTGGTCATCTTTAAATTCATTTGTCAGGCATTACTGTCTGGATGTCCAAGCGGGAAGGGTTACCTGTTTTGGGACAGCAGTGCTTCAGGCTGGTCTAGCAGGTCCCTCCCGATGATTTATTTCACTGCTCTGTTACATCCCCAGAAGTTCGGGACTAGACTGGAGGGACGATAAGGAAGGTGAAATTAGACTTACCTGCTAATTGTTGTTCCTTGAGGAACTCCAGTCTAGTCCCGTATCCCTCCCTGGTTTTTCCTTTGGACTAGAGCCTGAAGCAAACGAGGTATCACAGGTAAAAGAAGAATATAACTGTGTGGGTTTTAGTTCATAGGGGGAGGTTCTACATAGGGGATTTTGAGGGGGTCTCTTTTTCCTGTAAGGGGGGAGAGCAGGCCTCAGCAGTTCTAACAAGCATTAGTAAAGCGTAAAAGGAGATGTTTCTCCCTTAAAGGTTATAGGTTAAGTTAGTTTACAGTTTGATAATAGTGTTGACTACTTAATTGTTGCTCCGGTGAGTCTGCTTTGTCAATAGGTTACTGGAGTAAGGAGGCGGTGCCTGTGTCTTTATACCAGTGTCATCAAAAGAATGACGTTTTTCTCAGTCTCCAAAGCTGCTGGAGGAGGAGCACAACCCAGAGGTTCGGGACTAGACTGGAGTTCCTCAAGGAACAACAATTAGCAGGTAAGTCTAATTTCACCTTTTAACAAGAAATATGTTTCAAAATATCTTCTTAAATTTTCACTGGAAAGCACTTTTTTGAAAATCCATTTATCATCTTTGGTGTCCAAACATGTAGCATTTGTCTTCTTCTCTCTTTCATAAAGTTTATAGCGGTCAGGACAGAGATGGTCAGTTGTTGCTTCTTCTTACTCTGATGCTATCACTGTTTCATTCAGATTTATAGCATCAATGTCTTATGCCATATATTTATACACACAGCACTATACAAAATAATGCTAATTTATCAAGCAACCTTTTTTTCAAGAAAATTAAAAATCTGACCTTGTGTGGTTAAAATACTCAAATTATTCATGACAAATAGCTGCAGCATGTCTCCATTAGATTTTAGAAACATAGAAACATGACGGCAAAAAAAGACCACGTCATCTAGTCTGCCTGTCCATATCAGCTAGAGTAATGCCCTTTTTTCCTGTACAGATCCTGTGTTTGTCACATGCTTTCTTGAATTCAGATACTGTCCTCATCTCTACTACCTCCACTGGGAAACTATTCCATGCATTTTCTACTCTTTTCATAAAGAAATATTTCCGCATATTACTCCTGAGTCTATCCCCTTTCACTCTCATCCCAGAGCTTGCTTGAAATCTTTAAGTTTGTCCTTAAATGCTTTATAATGAAGACCACTAACCATTTTAGTAGCCACCCTCTGCGTCAACTCCATCCTGTTTATATCCTTTTGAAAATATGGTCTCCAGAATTGCACATAATACTCCAAATGAGGTCATTGAGGCACTATCACCTCCTTTTTTCTGCTGGCCATTCCTCTCCCTATGTACCCAAGCATTCTTTTGGCTTTCGCAGTCACCTTTTCTTAGCTATTTTAAGATCATCAAAAACAATCATGCCCAGGTCCCGCTCTTCTTTCATGGACAAAAGTACTTTGCCCCCTAAACTGTAGCACTCCCTTGGATTTTTGCAGCCCAAATGTATGTCCCTGCATTTTTTAGCATTAAATCTCAGCTGCCAAACTCTTGACCATTCTTCAGGCTTAGCTAGATCCCTCCTCATGTTATCTTCTTCCTAGGTGTCTACTCTATTGCAGATTTTGGTAAAAGATAAAATAGGTGTTTTATCTGACTCTTCTACTATCAATCATTCATGCTCTTAAATATTTTTCAGTGGAAAGTTTTAATGATTTATTGTGAGTAAAACTGTAAATTCCATCCTTTGAAATCTATGGACAGTGACATCTAATGGTTAGATATATTATCACACTTTTTTCAGTTTATTATTCATTCCAAACCAATGCAGTGTTTGTGAACAGCTCCATTCAAACCACTTCTCCCCCTACTACAGAGAGACCCACAAAGACAACACATACACACAACGGTAGTCTGCAAAACAGCTCTGTCTCTTTAATCAACTGAATCAAATTACTGCAGCAATTACCTTTTCCTGGGTTTTGCACTTCCACACTGCTTCTCACAAGACTTTAAATAGTCCACCCACATTTAACAGTGCCCTCTGGGTTACCTTGTTCTAGAGTTACTGCAGAAGACAGTTACAGTCTGGGTCTTTCATACAGCCATGTCCTGGATTTGCCAAGTTACCCAGTTCCAGGGGTGAGATTTTAAAATAGTACTAAACTGTATTTATTTATTTAACAGGGGTTTCTTTTTTATACCACTTTATCATTTCAGTCAAAGTGGTTTTCATTGTAACTTAAACTTGGTAATGTACACTAACAGGGACATTGATAACTTGGATTTTTCTGAGGCAATGGAGGATTAAGTGACTTGCCCAAGGCTGCAAGGAGTGCTACTGGGAATTGAACCCTGGTCTCTTGGTTCCCAAACCAGTGCTCTAACTATTAGGCTACTCCTCCACTCCAGTGGAGATTTCTGCAGCACTGATTCCAAATGGTAAAATCAGAGACTACAAATACCATATTGCACTGCAATATAATACCTGAACTAGCAAAAAATCTCACTCCTGGAACTGGGTAACTTCGCAACTCTGGACTTGCTTTCTTCAGATGGTGGAAACCTCTCCCTTTCCGCACCCTGTTATAGCAGCTTCAGCAGTCCAATAAACACCCACAGATTTAGTCAATTAGCGTAATGCAATAGTCACTTGCATTTCATCCCTCCAGTCCAGTCCAGTAGCATGAGTTATGCTCATCCACCAGAAGGGGGAGACTGAGAACAGCAAGCTCAAAACATTTCCCTTAAGTAGCCTGTGCTTCCCTGCAGAGCCAGTATTTCTCAGTCTCCAGCAGGTGGATGAGCAAAAGCCTGTGCTAGCTGTTTGCTGTTTTTCCTTAGTTAAGTGCTGGGCTGTGATTTTGTGGTGCAGAACCCGGTGGTACCGGGTCCCTTCCTCAGCTTCTCCTCCAGCCATTCCTCAGTTCCATCTGGGCAGGAGGAGACCCCTTCTCCTCCTCCCCAACCCTTGGGAGGAGGCCAGGGGTTGAGCTCTCTGCTCCTGCTTAAATCCATTAAAAAAAAAAAAGATTAACAGGCAGCATTGGAAGAGGCAGCAGCAGCACAACGGGACCTCCAGGAGTCGGTGAGCCAGAGCGAGGGAGGTTCCTGCGTGGCGCGTGATAGGGGAAAAATAAGGTTTAGTTAAGTGTATGTACAGAAGGATTCGGAGGCCTGCAGAGGGGGATTAGAAATCTTGTATATGTCTATATATGGAAAGGAATGTGCTGTGCTCAGCTAAACTGATTGTTCTATTCAGAGACGACTCCTATCTGCAAAGTTACTGATAAGCTGTGGTGGGCCTCAGGGGATGGATTGATGACGTATGAATATGTTTCTTTAATGTATAAAAGACAGACAGCTCCTTTAACCGTTGGAATAAACTTACACGCTTTCCTTCTGTGTGGTTGTGAGTTTTATTCCCCTGGAATTCCAGGCAGCCGAGCAGAAACAAAGGAAGCAGACGGAGGGGATTCCCTAGGTCTGGAGGCTATGAACAGGGATAACCCCGTAACAGCGTGCACATGGCTGACTCAGAGAGTGGCCATTGTGCATCATGCGGCAGCCACAGCAGCTTGCTCTGCATGGTACGGCTCTGCCACATCTGTGTTAAGGAGAGCATGGCTGCTGCAGAGAGCTGAGTCGGTAGCCCGGCTGCATTGGAAGCAGCCACGGGGTGGGGGGGGGGGGCTTTCTGGCTGTGATCACCCTTCGAGGGGGGCTGGGGCACCCACGGATTTGGTGGGAATGGCTGCCATTTTGTCTGTTACTACTTCTTCTGCTTTGGAGCACGGAGAAGCTCCTTTTTTGCAGCCAGTGGCCCCGGAACCTCCCAGGGAGGTTGGAGGGGGTCTGAATAGTGGAGGCAAGTCCCCTTTTCCCCCAGAGTTTGTGTTATTGTTACATGAAGCCTTTTGAATGCAGCAAAACCTGCAGGAGGGGTCCCCTGATCGGTGGTTTCTCTCCTTGCAGGGGAGGCTATTAGTCCTAGCAGCAGAGAAGCGCCTGTGCTTGGAGAGATCCTTGGACTTTGAGAATGGAGCCTTGTTGGGATCCTTAGAGGCTCTAGAGGGTCCATCTGATTATTTGGAAGATCTGGATCCTGAGGAGCTGGAAGAGGGGGAGCTTCCTGCTGGGGAGGATTCCTCGGTCATTTGCATATTTCATAGGGATAAGCTCCCCTTCTTCATTATCAAGACCTTTGCAGCTTTATGGTTCATGGACGATCCACTGCTGGATCCCATGGAGCAGGTAGAGGATCCACTGCTCCGAGGGTATTCAGAAACCCCCTTGCTTCTTTCCCAACCATCAGGCAGTCGAGGCCATGGTGGATGAGGAGTGGAAGGTCCTGGATGTGGGCCTGTGGGTCAGTACCGAGCATGGGCAGACTCTACCCCATCCCTCTAGAGGAGGGGGAGTGCTTGCTCCTTCCTTGGATGGATGCACTGGTGGCAGCAGTCACCAGGAAGACTGCCATTCCAGTGGAAAGAAGAGCGGCCTTGAAGGATCAGCGTATGGTGGCGCTGCTTAAGCAAGCCTTTGAGATTTTGACCTGGGCCTTACAGGGAGCCATCTGTGGCTCCTGTGTGGCGCAGGCCTGCTTATGTTGATAGAAGAAGATTCCGGAGACGTTGCTCTCAAGACAGCAGCCCAAGAGGAAGTAGCCCAATTGAAGTCTTGGACAGCATTTCTGGCTGATCTCTTCTACAACTTGCTTAGGGCCTCAGTCAAGTCAGTAGCGACTGTGGTGGTGGAACTGGTTGGCAGATTTGGCCTCCTTCCCTTCTCAGGGAGGGTCCTGTTTGGGGAGGATTTGAAGAGGCTGGTAAGGGAACTGGGAGATACTAAAATCGCAAGACTCCCAGAGGATAAACCCAAGGTGGTGGGCTGGGGGGCCCTCTTCTAGAGGCTAGGGGCATGAGGTGCTCAAGTTCCACCCGGTCCAGGGGGCAAACCCCCAGAGGCCCCAGTTTCTCCCAAAAGGCTCCTCCTTTCATGGGGGCAGTTAGGGTGACAGAGGAGGGGCTGCAGGTGCCTCCAGTGTCACCAAGTCCTCCCAATGAAGGTGCGAGAGCACCGGTGGAGAAGCAGGCAGTCACCTAACCCAATTTTACCCTGCCTGGGCGCAATTTATGATGGATGCTTGGGTCCTGGAGGTCATGTGCATGGGTTATGCCCTCAAGTTTCCAGACCTCTCACGGACACCTTCAAGGTGTCCCTTTGTTGAGCCCCCGCCAAGGGTCTAGGTCAACTCATTGTGGCCAACTCAGCTCGTCGTGCTAAATTGTCCTAGACCCATTACTGGTCTTATATATGAGGTGAAATTAGGAAATGTCAAAAAAGTGCAATAGTAAATGCAACTGTAAAAGATCAAAAAGCATTTTATTAAGCTATCAGAAAATTTTGTTTTTTCAAATGAAATCTTGAATGTCCAAAGGTGAAATAGTAAAACATCAGAAAATATTTTGTTATGCTATCTGATAATTATGAACTATTGCACACAAGTATTCTATAGGGCGCCTAGTGCCGTCATCTGACACAATCTTTGAAATACATTGATCAGCATTGCGGTATTTCCTCAATTTGGCTGGAGGACTGTGGCCTGAAACGAGCTGTTCATAATAGGCATATCTGCCCTTCTGCACTCTCTGCCTTTCTGAGGCCATCAAATAAACTTCCAGATTGTGGGATGGCACATTCCAAGTTCAGCTTGGAGGTGACAATGAGCAGCTTCAGAATGGTTGTTAGTGCGATCCTCGGCGCTCAGTGTTCTATCAAACAGATTCCACATAGATGGAGGAAACAGAAGAGATTGTCTACTGTTTCCTCTCTTATCTGCGTGACCGATGTAGCTGTCCTCAAACCAATTGAGCAGAGAATGAAGCTCTTTGGGCAGGTGTCCTTCCAGAGCAGTAACATAATCTCCCAAATTTGGGACAGGCACAAATGCTAAGGCCATAACCATTTTGGGTCTAAGGGCGAACTCCGTGTTTGTGTCGTATTCTGGAACAGCACCTATGGACGTCAAATGCTTCCTCATATTCTGAACCAGTATTTTAATAAAATCAAACAACCGCTCATATTTGGAGTGCTGTTTGTCTGTCAGAAGGGCGTACAGCACCGGATGCATGCCCCCATATTTCCTTGCCAGGATCATATAAACCTGGGCAAATTGTTTGGGGGATATTGCAAATGTGCCGTCCACGTACCATGTGTTGGAAGTCTTCAAAATGTCCAGCTAACTTTCTCTGCCGAAGATTAACATTCTGTTACCGGGTCAGAGGGTACAGCTCTTAATTGATTTTATCTTTGCCGGATTGTTTTTCATAACGCTTCAATTCTCAGAATTACAGCATGAACCACTGAGCTCATATTGGACATGCATGAGTGAATAACTTCGGCTGTCTCCTCCATCGTTTCTGCAGCTTGCCGCTTTATCCCTGTCACAAATCTTGCCACTTCAACATTCACTGGCAAAGGATGGTGAGAATGGCGATTGATCAGCTTAATCGTCTCTCTGTTTCTGGTGTGAATTCTAGTCTTGCATCATCCCATCTGTTCGCAATGCCAGAATTTAACTGATTCATCCACTTCGCTGAGTCTTTCGAGTACATAAAGGTATCCATCAGAAGCAAACTTTGGCCTTCCTCTCTGGCTTAGAACTGTCGCATCCATCTCTCAAGTAGCAGGGTTTCAAAGACAGAAAACAGCGGCTTTTCACATGCAGGATACTATCAAATATAAAAAAAACCACATGAAGTTAAATCCTGCAGGAGAAGCAGGGGGTAGTTAAGCAAGAGCAAGAGAAAGCTGTTATCCAAAATCAGTTGAGAGGAAGAATGCCGTGAGAGGGAGATTGCCGCTGAACTCTCCTGACCCTAATCGGGGCCATCTGACCCAATCGGGGCCCTTTGACCACGATAAAAGCAGCAAGCGGCCACAGAACAAGTCTCTGCCCACTGGACAATCAGCATCAGCACAGCACAACTCAGCCAAGAGCCGCGATCAGCAGCGGAGGAGGATCGGAAGCTGCTTGCCTCTCCCGCTCCTGCTCCACAGCCCAATCGGGGCCCTCTGACCACGATTAAAGCAGCACGTGGCCACAGAACAAGCCTCTGCACACTGGACAATCAGCATCAGTACAGCACATCTCAGCTGAGAGCCGCGATCAGCAGCGGAGGAGGATCAGAAGCTGCTTGCCCCTCCCGCTCCTGCTTCACAGCCTAATAGGGGCCCTCTGACCACGATAAAAGCAGCACGCAGCAGGCATGCCTGTGCCTGAGGGTCTCGCCATAGGGCCCTTTGGCATGGCCCTTAGGTGGCAGTCATGGAGCAGTCCCCAATTTCAACCACATACAAGATCCCCGACTGTGCGGCAGAACAACAACTCATCATTATCCAGAGACCACCAACATCGAAGTAAGTCACAATCCATCCATACCCAAGAGACTCTACTGCCTATCTGATTACCTATCAGCAATTTCATTGTATATACATGCTCTGTCTTGAAACTCCATTGTACCTAACAATAGTCAAACGAATGTACCTGTATACTTGATAGATTATATAATCTAATCTCAACCATATGTGTACCCTCCCAACATCCACCTAGGGAGTTGCCTGTACACCTTCTGCTTATTTTAATTGATTGATAATACAACTGATTGTAACTAGCTGACTAGTACTCAACCTAAGAACAGGTCTCACATCCCTTACATTTCCACACCATCCCTCCTTTGATTAAGTACTACATGCCCTCTTACACCAGCCTACCACACAAATCCACACCCTGCCCCACTGATACCACCCACATGAGAAAGCAATTATGTCTCCCCTACCACTTACTCACACAATCATACTTCACCCCTCCGCCCTAACCTTGCCCATAACAGCCCAAGAACCGCTCACAAGAACCCCTAACCATGTCAAAATGGCAATCTGCAACCAAATAACTACAAGAACACTAACGCTCTTTTACATTCTAATCACTGCCTCAGTGACAATTCATAGCCTAAACCCCTCGCCCACCTACTCTATACTATCCATCTACAATCCAAACAGATATATTCACCCTCCCATCTTCTACAATATACCACACAACAACAAAGTAAATCCCAGTAGACTCATCAATTTAAGAATAAACCCATCTCAGGCAACTGAAACAAAGGTGATTCCACCCAAGCAACAACCCCTATCTTGCTACCTTAACGCCAGATCTTTGAGAAAGAAACTCCCAATAGTGCAAGACCTAATATCCGAATCCAACCCCGACATCATATTTATCAAGGAGACATGGTTCACCGATACTGATACAATCAATCAACTAATGAATCTAGGATAAGAAATCTATCACACACATAGACCAACAAAGAGAGGTGGTGGTGTACTTATCATAAAAGAAACCCTCAAAGCATCCTTAACAGCCTCCAATAAAAATATAGACATTCTGGGGGTCCACGTGATGCTGGTGAGGAAGATGGCCGCTTAAGAGAAAGCGCCAGCTGACCTGGCGAGGAAAAGGCATTTTGCAGGCGATAGCCCCAGCCCCGAGTGCAAAAGACGCAGCCAATAAGTGGGGAAAATAGCAGTGATGACATCGAAGGGGAAAAAAGTGACCATGAAAGACTATGCCACGGCGACTACGGGAGTGGCGCAGGCAGTGAAAGGCCCAGTGGATAAGGTGGCAGTGGACGCCAGGAAAGAACAACCAGCACAAATAAGGCCACAAGGCTGAGAATCACGATCGCCAATCGAGAGATCAGAGGAGGAAAGGGAGCAACAAGCGCTATTTCAGGAGGAAGTACGAGCCTGATTTAAGGAGCTGAAGGCAGACATCTCCCAAATAAGAGAGGATGTGGTGGTCAGCATTGAGAGTCTGCGGTCGGACATAGCTGAGCTGGGCTCGCGGGTGGAGGCGCTTGAAGAGAAGCTGGAGGAGCAGGTGGAGGGAGCAAGCGTGCTGGAGGACAAGATTCAGGCAGTAGAACAGCTGAATAAGAACATGGAAGACAAGCTGGAAGATCTTGAGAATCGCTCGTGTAGAAGCAACCTAAGGTTTAGAGCAGGGGTTCTCAACCCAGTCCTCAGGACCCACCTAGCCAGTCGGGTTTTCAGGATAACCACAATGAATATGTATGAGAGAAATTTGCATACACTGCCTCCATTATATGCAAATCTCTCTCATGCATATTCATTGTGGTTTTCCTGAAAACTTGACTGACTAGGTGGGTCCCAAGGACTGGGTTGAGAACACCTGGTTTAGAGGGATACCAGAGGGAGCGCCATACGACGATTGTGTAACAGTGGTTCAGGACCTAACAAAAGTGCTGCTCCAAAGTACTGAAGAAGGAGGAGAAGAAATGGACTTGCGCATTGATAGGGCACATCGGGTTTTGGGCCCGCTGAGAAGAGACAACAACATACCCAGAGACATCATTGCGTGTTATCATGATTATAACATTAAAGGAGAAGGTTCTGAGTAAAGCGAAGGCCACCGGAATGGGGTAATTGTCGTGTTGAGGTGTATGCTGACTTAGCGCAGAGCACACTCTTCAAGAGGAGACAAATGTGGGATGTGCTGATTAAGCTCCGAGAGGAAGGAGTGCAGTATGACTGTACATTTCCTTTCGGGCTAAGTGTGGAGTACACAGGACGTAAAATAAGAGTGAGAACAAGAGATGAAGCAGTGCGAGCATTTTCTGAGGCGGGGATGACTGGGCTAGAGGTGGACACGCAACCAGCGAGCAGTGTAAAAACCACCACGCCACGTTGGCAGCGGGTGCCAATAGGCCGACGGAGGCTACACCGGCAGTCAACTTAGAGGCAAGAGCAGAGTAGAATACAAGGCCTCGCTGAGAGAATATGGACATTGAAAAATGTGGAAGGATGACATTGAAGTACTGGGTTGCGTTAGGTGCAATGTTTTGTTTTGTAAATTTTTGGGATTGTGAAGGGGGAGGAGGGGAAGGGAAAGGTAATGTTGTGCGAACAGTAATTAAGGGGAAGAGGAGAGGGAGGGATTGAGAAGGGTGGGGATGAGGGGGGAGCACGGGAACGAAGAAAAGAGGAGGAGGGGGGAATATAATAGAGATTGCCGGCTGGGTCAGCCGGGCACTCTGAGACCGCCGGCAGGACCTTGGTCATTCAAGAAGAGTGAGAGGATGGCCAGTTGGATTGGGGGGAGGGGGGAGGGGAGAAGAACAAGAGGGTCTGCAAAGGGCTAAAGGTAACGGAGGGGGGAAAAGATTTGGTGAAAATAGTAACCTTGAATGTGAAAGGTTTAAATTCACCCTCTAAGAGGCAAAAATTATACAAAGAAATGACAAGGCAGAAGGCCTCAATATTTATGATGCAAGAGACACACTTATTAAGAAGGCATGAAACACTTGTGCAGCCTAGGGGATATAAAGTAAGACTGTTTGCTTCAAATACAAGGGAGCGGAAGAAAGGGGATGTGGCATTGTTGATGAATGATGAACTCAAAGTGGAGGTACACACGACAATTAGAAATAGAAGGGGGAAATATCTGTTGGCACGGATGAAGATAGGGGATGAATGGTTCTGTGTGATTAATGTGTATGCACCCACGGGAACACAAAAAGAATTCTGGGACGAGTTGAACAAGGAAATAACATTATTAGGGGAAGGGGCGGTGATCTGTGGGGGGGATTTCAATATGCCCTGGGATGCTGGGAGAGATGCTACTGGGAGGACTGAGGGGCGGAGGGCGGATAGAGGTAGATATCACCGGTTTGTGAAGGATAATGATTTAATATATGCTTGGAGACTCCATAACCCGGGCAGACGACAATTCTCTTTTTACTCTGCAGTGCATGGTACTTATTCAAGGCTGGACACAATCTGGGTAGGGAAAGAGATTGCAGGGAGGGTTAAGGGAGGTGAAATGGATCCGATTACATGGACCGACCATGCTCTGGTAATTGTGATTTTGAGCATGAAGGGAGAAGATAGGGGTATACAATATTGGAAATTAAATGAGGCACTCATAGGAGATAAAAGGGTGGTGAGGGAATTAGAGGAAATGATACCGGACTATTTTGAGAGGAATGGGAAGGGAGAAGTGAAAGCTGTGGTGGTATGGGATGCGTTTAAAGCGGTCTTAAGAGGGATATTGATAAAATGGGGCGCAAAAATAAAGAGGGAAAGGGAGGGTAAGGAATTGCAGCTGAGGCAGAAGCTGATCATGCTAGAGGAAGCGGATGCCAAGGATAAAAGTGGGAAATACAGGGGGGAGGTATTGGAAATCAGGGCTAAATTGAATGCGATGGAGGCAGAAAAAATTGAGTTTCGTATGAAATTATTAAGACAGGAGTTTTTTGAGTGCGGAAACAAAGCGGGGAAGTACTTGGCACGGAGACTAAAGCAGAGCAGGAACAAGGCAAGGATAATGCAGATAAGGACTAGGGCAGGGGTGGAGAGGAAAGATCAGAAGATACAGGAAGCCTTTGTGGATTACTACCGGAACTTATATGAGGCAACACCAGAACCGGCAGAGGGGAATATTAACAGTTATTTGGGATCAGTGGACTTGCCAAGGTTAGATGCAGCTGAAAGGAGTGCATTAGATAGAGAAATACAAGAAGGGGAGGTGGAACAGGCGATCAAGATGTTAAAGGCTGGGAAGGCCCCAGGATTAGATGGGCTATCTGCCATCTTTTACAAAAAATTCAAAGGGGCCTTATTGAAACCGTTAACGCGGTTATTTAATCAGCTGAGAAAAGGGGAGGAGTTGGCAGAAACGATGGGATGGGCAGGTATAACACTTATTCATAAAGAGGGGAAAGATCCTCAGGAGTGTGCATCTTATAGGCCCATTTCTTTGTTAAATTTAGATGCAAAGTTGCTACCGGTAGCTACTGTAAGGTATTAGGGAGGCTCAATAAGGTTTTAGGTAAACAGGTTCATGAAGATCAAGCAGGGTTCATTCTGGGACGTCAGGTGGCAGACAAATTAGGAAAATATTGAATGTAATATGGACAGTAAAGCAGACTCATGAGCCCAAGGTATTCCTCTCATTGGATACTGAAAAGGCGTTTGACCGGGTGTCGTGGAAATTCTTATTTTCAGTATTGGAGAGCATGGGCTTTGGAGAGAGGTTTGTAGATTGGGTGAGAGCATTGTACGCCAAACCAAAAGCTTGTGTGAGGTTAAATGGGGGGTACTCAAGCTTTTTCCCACAAGGGTGGGGTACTAGACAGGGCTGTCCCTTGTCGCCTCTGTTATTTGCATTATCACTGGATCCATTAGCAGCCTGGATAAAGATGGGACAAGACATCAAGGGGGGTAAGGGTGAGAGAGAGAGAGTATTGAATGTCGATGTTTGCAGATGATATTTTATTAATGATTACTAAACCTAGACAGACTTTGGCCTTTATTATGTGGGAGCTTCAGGAGCATGGAAATTTGGCAGGATTTCGGATTAATTGGAATAAATCAGAAATTTTAAATTTGACAGCGGGGAAAGAGCTGCAAGCGGGGCTACAGAATAGATACCAGTTTAGATGGGTAAAACGATCAATTTGGTACTTGGGGGTTCAGTTGGGAAGGGACCTGGAGGAGCTATATGAGCTAAATTACAAGAGGCTATTGGGGAAAGTAGAGATGCAGTTAAGTGGGTGGAACAGGGGTTACATATCGTGGTTTGGAAGGATGGCCGTAAAGGGAAAGTAGAAATGCAGTTAAGTGGGTGGAACGGGGTTACATATCGTGGTTTGGGAGGATGGCCGTAATTAAAATGATGATGCTTCCTCAATTCTTGTTTTACTTTCAAGTACTACCAATACCGGTTCTGGTAAGGGCATTAAAAAAGTGCAAAGGCAAATTGAAGGGTTTATATGAGGAAATAAGGCCTCGAGGGTGGCGGCACAGATACTGCAATTGCCTAGGACGGAGGGAGGGATGGGGGTGCCCAATTTCATTAAGTATTATAAGGCGGCGTAAATAAGGGCGGTATATTCATGGCTTAGGGAGCAGCAGAAACAGTGGGTGGTCATGGAGGGAACGGACTTTAGGCCTGGAGAGTTGGAGAGGCTGGTGTGGGTAGGGAAGGGGCGCAGGGGGGGAAAATCCATTCTAGGACATACCTTGAGTATATGGCAGCAGCATAGGCAGCAGTTACTGGCAAACAAGAGGTGCTCCCACACGATGTCGTTCATGGCGTGTTGTGGGTGGGGAGAAGGACCGGATAGAGCGGTGCTATGTAGATGGGCACAACAGGGGCTAAGTCAGGTCTCCCAGATTCTTTCAGGGGAGGGAGTAAGAGAATTTGAAGGCATGAAAGATCTATACCACTTGAGGGAAAGGGGTAGATTCCATTACCTTCAGATTGGTTCATATATCCGACAGCGAAGGCAATGGCAGGACATAAGGGGAGATTTGAGCTGGTTTGAAGGTAGCTGCCTCAGGTCAATGGGAAGGAAGGGAGTGTTGTCTAGAATTTACAGAGGGTTAATTACGAGGGGGTTGGGGAAAGTTAGTTATATGCACGTATGGGAATGAGACTTGGGGGTGTCATGGGAGATAGACGAGTGGGATGAGATGGTGCAAGAAATAGCTAAGTTATCCATAGCAACAGCCTTGCGAGAGAATGGATTTAAAGTGCTGAGTAGATGGTATTTAACTCCGGAGTGATTGAAGAAGGCTAGAGTAAGGGTGGGGAAAGGGGTACATGGCTGCACATGTGGTGGACTTGTCCGGTGGTGCAACAGTTTTGGAGGGAGATTGGGGAGATCATAGGTAAAATTGTAGGTAGGCCCATCCAAATGTCCCCCAAGACATGCCTGTTACATTGGAAAGATAAAGAGTGGGAAGGTGAATGGGCAATTGCGCGATACTGCATTGTTGCGGCAAGATGTGAAATAGCTCAATATTGGAATAGAGGTAGAATGCCGCTCCTAGAAAATTATGCGAAGCAAATGGCTGAACTATACCTAATGCATAGGCTAACAGGCATGAAAAAGGGAAGAGTGGAAAAGGTGGAGCAGCAATGGGAGGGGGTTTGGAGATGGCTTAGGAGCAGGGGGGGAAGGCTGAAAAATAAGCAATAAGGGAAGGAAGTGAGTAAGAGGGGGTGAAGACAGGGAGCTGACATGGCAAATTGACAAGGGGAATAAGTGGGAACGGGGGGATGGGGGAAATAAGAAATAGGGGGGGATGAGGGAGGGATGGGAAGAGAGACATAAAAGGTAGCAGAGAAAGTATTGGAGATGTGAGTTATGAGGGCATTTAGTTTTGAACTCAGCAATATTGTAGTAATGAGAATGTTTGTGATGTGTTGCTTGTTAGAATTCAATAAAGATGGAAGTTAAAAAAAATATATAGACATCCTAACTATAAATATAAAATAATTCCAAATATGCCTAATCTACAGACCACTGGACCCAAAATCTGAAAACCTGGACACCCTAATAGAACTCATTGGCACATCCTCTGAATCAAAACTGCTAATACTGCTTGGAGATTTCAATCTCCCCTCAATCTCAGATTCACAAAGAGAAACATTCCTAAAAACCACGGAAGAACTCGGCTACTTCCAAATCATAGACGAGGATACACACCAAAAAGGTAATACACTTGACCTCATCTTCCTACCCAGAAACACCATACACACCTTTGATCACATTACACTAGAAATACAGCCTGTCCTCTGGTCTGATCACCATCTTATAAAATTCCATATCCCATTACACGATACAACATCAACCAAACCTACACCCTCACAACATTTCAACAGATTCAAAAAATTCAACAAGGAAGAATTTCTAAATCAAACCATACCACACCTTCTCATAGACCCCACAGACCTAGACAAAGCACTAGCAACGTGGAACTCCACCATAGCTAATACAGCTATCTCAAAACAGAGCCCTAAGCACATGACAAAAAATAAAAAAAACCTAAATGTCTCATGGTATAACCCAGAAATAAAACAAATAAAGAATGAGCTATGCAAAGCTGAGCCAAATGGTGTCAATCGAAAACTAAATCTACCCAAGCCACCCACGTAAATACATTCTCCCTATATAAAGAATGTATCAACGATGCAAAAAAAACCTACTACTCAAACCAACTTTCAAAAGCATTAAACCGCCCACGGGAACTCTTTGGTATAGTCCAAGCACTAACCAATAATTCAACCAACAAAAGCTCCGCTACCCACTGTCGGCCGGCGCCCCTACTGGCGTAGTAAAATAAGGACGTCCGGTGACATTTAATTTGTATCAGAGAGTGTTTAGGCTGAAGGACCAAAAGGATTGTGGTCCTTGTAGTATAGAACTCCCTGAAAAGAATAACTACGCCAAGTGTAGGGTAAATAAGGCTTTATTTCCCCGATTAATGCTCTAGGTTCAATGGGACATCAACATAAAGTGAAGGTAATGCTTTCCTCAAACAATAAAGTTCTACCATGGACTAAACAGTTAAAGGTTGTAGGCTGTACAATTGACTGTTTAGCTGGGTTTAGGGGTTTTTCCAAAACAATAGAAAACAATATCAGAACAAAATGGTTATCAGCTTCACCATATGCAGACTTATTTCTTCACTATACAATTAGCATGGCAAGCAACTACTTCTTAAGCAAAAGTTACATTCCATAGGTTCAGTGTGAGGCATGGGAACACTGGAGCTATAATCCAAGTCCATTGATTCTGGATCGCTACACTCTTCAATGTTAAGAATATCTTCAGTGTCTCTTAATTCCTCACAGACGTTCCTTGGCTTCTCATATAACTTTCTTAAAACACTTTTGGGAAGTGGTTTTAAATAGTTAGCTTTACTTCTTCTATGATACTGAGGTTTATCTACTTGCATAAGACTTTCCTCATTTAAAGTTCCCTTTAGCATTAAAGGCTTTTCATACCTTAACTTCTGTGGAGTGCCACGCCCAGGATTCAGCTTACAACGTAACTTTTCATGCTGACCAACTGTCTTGTGTACTGCTCCGCAGTCAAGGCTGCTAGGAAAACCAGACGTGGATTTCCACTCTCTATTTGGAGTTGGAGAACTTCTTTCAACAGGCAGGCTGCTTCTCTGGGCTTTATCCCATGGAATATGCCTCTTTTGGCTTCTGCCCTCTGGAGCTGGCTGCAGCTGGAAACTATCCTGTTCCAGGCTTCTCTCAGAGCTTGTGCTGCCGGTCCTTCTGACCTTGCCCTTGGCACTTCCCCAGGACTGAGTCTTGCCTCTGTCTGTGTCCGTTCTTCTCCTTCCTTCTCCTGTTACTATTCCCGGTACTCTCGCTGGTACCCTTCCGGTTATTCTGTCGGCTACCCTCCTCAGTGCCTCTCTTCTGTGCCTTCCTGCGTCCCGGTGCTCTTCCCGGTCCTGGTCATGGTGCTGGTCCTTTTGCTGGAGCCTGTCTCCTTGCCCCTGGACTCCTCCTCTGCTCATCTGATTTCCCTTATAAAGGGATTTCTGGCTTGCACGCTGTGAGTTTGAGGACAGGTGAAAGCACTTATCATTAAGGTGCTCAGTGCTTGAGCACGTTGCTTCAGGTACTGTGTAACTGTTCATGCGCCCTCTGGCTGAGCTACACTGGAACTGCACTCTCTGCCTTTTCTGAGATTCATGCAAATCAGGAGTTTTTTTCAAGGCTGTTTCTTCCCTAGCTCCAGCCTCATGACACCACTCAGTTTCACCCCAGACCCTTGCTACTTTCTATATGAGCAAACTAAAACAAAAATCTCCTCTTACCTCACCACAAAGTACAAACCCACCCCCACACATAACAAAATGGTCTGCCTTTCATCCAAAGACGCCCTGAAAAACATCTTATCCAAACTAAGTACTACATCTTACCTCGATCCTTGTCCAATAGAATGGATCAAATTAGCCATCCCAGAACTGTCCTTATTTATCCTCCAAATTATAAATCTCTCAGTCATGAGCGGATATCTACCAGCCCCAATTAAACATGCACAAATAAGCCCAGTCCTAAAAGTACATCCAGCGACAAAAGTTCCCCAACATCATACAGACCAATATCTAGCCTATCACTCATAGCTAAACGAACTGAAAAAAACAGTACTAATCCAACTACAAGACAATATTGAATCCACTGCCCCATTAGATGATCAACAATACGGTTTTCGACCTTACCATGGAGTGGAAACACTCATCATGGTGCTAATTGACACACTTGCTAGAGGAACAGGCAACTCTAAACAAATATTCCTCCTCATCTTCCTAGATATCACTGCTGCATTCGACAGTGTCTTCCACCAAATAATGCAAACACGACTTCAACAGATGGGAATTACAGAAACAGTAATGAAATGGTTCTGCTCATACCTATCAGATAGGACTCAGCAAGTGAGAATCGACCAACAAACCTCAGACACATACAAACAGGAACAGGGTCTCCCTCAAGGCTCTGCCCTTTCTGCTCTTCTCTTTAATATTTACTTACAACCAATCTGTTCCATCTTCAAAAGATTCCGCGTAAATTACCATATTTACGCGGATGACATAATGATTTACTTACCCTGGGACATACTAAATCCTCCATTGAAACGACTCACAGAATGCTTTTCAGAAATCAAAACATGGCTGGAGAACCACAATCTCCACATTAACTTCACAAAAATGGATGCGATGTATGTTACAAGAAACGAGCTTCTCCCCACCAACCTCAATCAAAATCAACGACATCAACATTCAAGTTAAAAACGAAGTAAAATACCTAGGTGTCATAATTGATCGCTCCCTCAGCTTCACCGCACACATAAAGCAAACAACAAAAAAAATATTTTTCAAACTAAAACTGCTGAAACAACTCCGCCCCCTACTACACACCCAAGACTTCAGATCAATAATTCATGCAGTGATCATACCACACCTCGACTTTGCCAATACAATCCTCCAAGGTATCACGAAACAAAACCTAAATCACCTACAACTGGCTCAAAATGTAGCTGTGAGAATAACCACGAACACCAGCCCAATGAAACATATCACCCCTACACTATATGCTCTCCACTGGCTGCCTATACACAGCCAAATGTAGAAAAATATCTGAACCCGACCAGACTCACTAAATATCACCAAAATGTAAAAAATCCCAATCACCTTAAAATCCCTAAAAGATTTAAATATTATTTTTGTCAGAGCTGGTCAGCTCAGTGTCTATAGCAGTGGTCACCAACCTGCGGCCCGCGAGGTCCCTTCGTGCGGCCCGCGAGGCTCTACCCCGGTGCGGCCCGCCAAGGATTTATTACCTTCCTGGTCTCGTCATCAGCTGAGCAAAGCAGCGAGGTGCCTTCGTTCCGCTCTCCCGCTGCTAGCGGGAGCTGAGAAGATGCGGCGGTTCAGCAAGGTATAGGTTATTCTCCCCTCCACTGCTGCTGCACTTTGCCGGCTGATGGGCCTAACACGCTCTCTCCGCTGGTTTTGGGCCGATGCTTCCCTGCCCCACCTGCTCTCCCGTGCGATCACGCGGCTGCACTCTCCACCTGCCGGATTTGCTGGCTCCACACCTCACTCCTGCCTCTTCTTCATTTCAGGCGATTTCTCCACTTCGGCTCCCGTGATTTACCTCACTTCGAGGCTTTTAGGGGTTTTTTAGCACCATTTATCAGGCTTTGACGGCGGAGCCCAATTACCTCGCCGCCATAAGGGCCACTGACGTCACCGGAAGTCTCCAGCAAGGTATAGGTTATAAGCATTGGGTTTTTTTTCGCGGAGGCGGGGGAGAAGGGGGGTGCGGCCCGCGAGGCTCCCGGGAGACGGCTGTGCGGCCCGCGGCCCTCTGGAGGTTGGTGACCACTGGTCTATAGAGTGTCCATAGCACCACTGTGACCTCTCCTTTTATTTAAAGATTAAGTAAAAAACTTTAACTTAGCTTATGCCATGTTCGCCAAAGTGCTGCCAAAACGCCAAAGAGACAGACGACGTGGCTCACGTTTCGGGTTTATATCCAATTTTTCCGAAAAACCCTGCTTCAGGTCCAGTGCATAGTCGGCAGTTGACAGTTCTTCAGCTAACAACCAAATAGGGATGTAGCCCGCCTTTTTATCTTCGGCGTCTGACGTCATGTTTAACTGAGGGCAGCCCAAACCAATCAAAATTCACCAAATACGAAACCCTAAGGGGACTCCCACTGCACAGGAAATCCCTTAATGGAATCGCAAGGTGATAATGAAAGGCACAATCAAATGATGGTATGCCAGTCTATTTGTAGATTTAGACCTTTTGGAGTCACTATATTTAAAAGATGAATCCACCGTTGTTCTTGCCATTGTAACTTCTGTTCACGATCACCTCCCCTAGGGTCTATCGGGATGTAGTCCAGCACTCTCCAACGCATAGTGTCAAAAATATGTCCCGTTGTTAAACAGTGCTCTACCATAGGAGCTGAGAGATTTTTTGTCCTCAACCAAGAAGCATGCTCTGAGAGCCGGATTCGCACCATCGTTTAGTGCAACCAGTATAATAGAGTGAGCAAGGACAAATAATTAAATATACGACATATGCAGAAGAGCAATCTGTATGCCATTTAGTTGAAAACCTCCGAGAGGTATGGTGATCAACCCAATCGGGGCCTGTAATGGTCGTAGAACAGTATGTGCAGTTGCCACAAGCAAAGTGGCCTTTATCCGAATGTGACCTTATAGGACGATCCTCCAGCGAAGTGGTGTTCATTAATAAGTCCCGCAAATTAGCCTTCCGTGAATATACTACTTGCAAGGTCTTGTCCCGGAAACAAGCATGTATCCCTAAGATCGGCCAAAAACGATGGAGGAGTCTAGTAACATGTGTAATATTTCTAGTATAGGGAAGAACTCCCGTCACAACTGAACCTGTAGTCTTAGGTGCATGTGGAGTAAAGAGCCATTCCCGATGAAGGTGTTTTGCTCGCTTATATGCTTTGTAAACCACAAAGCGCGGGTATCCCCTTTGAATTAGGCAGGATTTTAAGGTGATCGGGATTTTTTACATTTTGGTGCCTATACACAGCCGCATAGAATATAAAATTCTTGTAACAACATTCAAGCTAATACATAACATAGAACCCTCACACCTCTCCACACTTATAGCCATAGAACACAGCCTCCGTAACCAACATACCAAGAATCAAAACAAACTATCTCCAGGAACAAGCAGGAATGAGTCTTCACATATGGGTACGTCGGTACCGACGGAGCCTGCGCGGGAACGCTCCCCAACTTCCCAAAAAGGAAAGCTTTTGGGAGCATCCCACAGCGCCTGCGCGCTGCCTTCCCGCCTCTCCTAACCGCCTCTCCTCAGTTCTTCTTTGCCGCGGAGCCAGCAGGTCGTGTTCCTGTCACCGCTGAAGAAGTTCTTTGTTTTATTTTATTTTCTTTGGTCGCGCGTCTGCCTCCCCCGACTTGGACCGGTACTGCCGGTTTTTCTTTCTTTTCTTTAAAAAAAACCCACAAAAACTATATAGAACATATTTTTCCCTCACTTAGTGTGTTTTTCTTCTTTTGGGCCTTAGGCTCCACAAGAAATTTTTCCTCATGGAAAAACCAGCCTCCGGGTTTAAAAAATGCACTAAGTGCAGCGATACTATTTCTGTTACTGACACCTATGAATGGTGTCTTAAATGTTTGGGTCCTGAATACTCTATTTCGGATTGTTCGTCCTGCTCTTTGATGTCTAAACGAGGTTTACAGAACCGAGCAGCCAAGCTCCATGTGCTGTTTCCCTCTGATGCAGCTTCAGTGGCATCGACGTCTTCCAGGGCTTCTTCCTCCCATGGATCTCAGGTAACCAAACATAAATCCAGCCGGTCCTCGAAGGGTAGATCTCCTTCCAAGCATCGAGATGCCTCCGGGCTTGCCCTCGAGGATTCCGCACCGGCAAAACAACACCGGCGGGAAGCTCCGGCTTCCAAAGCTCCTCCTATGGGGATACAGGTTGACATCGATGGCACGGCCTCGACCGATCACCTGTTAGAATGCTCTGGGGTACCGGCACAACCTTCCGGTACCGAATTTCAGGCATTCATGGCATCGATGGATCAGAATGTTCTATCCATGCAGCAGGCTATCTCGGTCTTTATTCAAGCTGCGACGCTGCTGATACCACAACGAACCCCGTTGTCGGTATCAACTCCGGTACCGGCACCAGTGTCGGTACTGGTACCGACTGCATCGATATCGACCAGGATGCCGACTGCAGCGGTTCCCTGTCCAGGGATGCTCATCGGTACCGAATCGGTACTGATGACGCCCGATGTCGATACCGCTCGATACGCATATCGAGCTTTAGAAGAGCACCCTGACAGGCGATACTTTGATTCTTCTGAAGATTCTGATACATCGGAGGAATCTGCTGAAGTATCCATAGCCCTTCCTGAAGAGCCTTCTTCTCCAAAAAGGATGTCTCCTCCAGAGGACTTGTCCTTTCAAGACTTCATAAAAGAAGTAGCTAAAGGACTTTCTATTTCAGTAACCTCTGAATCAGAGCCTAGAGCTAAAAAAAATGGATATTTTAGGTTATTCTAAAGCTCCTAAGGAGGCATTCACCTTGCCAATTCATGAGATTCTTTATGAGCACATGATTGACTTATGGGAGACTCCTCTCACTATCTCTCCTCATTCTCGAAGATTGGACACTATGTACCGTGTCCCCCCTTGTCCTGGTTTTCATAAAACACAGCTTCCTCACCATTCTATTGTGGTGCAGTCAGCTATGAAAAGGCTAAAGAGTGCAAAAAGACACTCTTCTGCCCCTCCAGGAAGAGAATGCAGGACATTGGATGCTTTTGGTAGGAAAATCTTCCAAGCCAGTATGCTCATTGCCAGAATCCAACTCCTATAGTCTTTACATGGGTATGTTTCTGAAAGAAGTTGCAGATAAACTGCACACTTTCCTCCCTTTTCTTCCAGAGGATAAAAGGGAGGAATTCCTTATTTGGCTTAAGCATACTCAAGACATTTCAAAGTTTTCCAACCGTGCAGCTTTTGACTCCTTTGAAGGGGCCAGCAGAGCTTCGGCCATTGCCATAGCTGCTCGCAGAATTGCTTGGCTCCAAGCTTCTGATTTAGAACCTTGGGTCCAGGATGGCTTAGGAAATCTTCCCTGTACAAGTGAAAACCTGTTTGGCAAAGAATGGCAAATAAAAGCCACTCAAATGGATGCAGAAAATTCTGCTCTGGATAGACTTTCAAAGTCAACCTCCATTCCTGCCAAGAAAAAACCTTTCAAGAAGTCTTTTTTTCAAAAAGGGCAGATTCCCTTCTACCTCTGGCCGACAATCATCTACAGGTCGCTTTGCTACTAAGCGTCAGCAACCTAAACAGGCCAGGCCTAAGTCTACAGGAGCTGCTGCAACTCAGCAGTCCCAACCTCCTCAGGGTTTTTGACTTGATGCTAGAGAACTTAGCCTTTCTGGCTCTAAAACAGCCAGAGCCTCTCACCATTCCAGGAAGGTTAGCTCATTTTGCTCCCAGATGGGAGCAAATTTCAGCAGAGCAGTGGACCCTCTCCATCATAAGGGAGGGCTACAAACTTCATTTCTCAAACCTTCCTCCTCACACCATGGTGAGACATTTCAATTCTCCAACATCTCTTCTCGACCTTCTAGGTCAGGAAGTGGCTACCCTTCTTGCCCAAGGGGCAATAGAAGAAGTACCTCTCCTTCAACAAGGATCAGGGTTTTACTCCCCCTATTTCCTCATCCCAAAGAAAACAGGGGGCTACAGACCCATATTAGATCTCAGGGAATTGAACAAATTTCTGTGCAAGGAAAAATTCAAGATGCTTTCTCTAGGCACTCTCCTTCCATACCTTCAGAGTCAGGATTGGCTTTGTTCTCTAGATCTCAAGGATGCGTACACACATGTGCTCATCCATCCATCTCACAGAAGGTTCCTCCATTTTCTTTTCCAAGGAAAGCATTACCAACATAGGGTGCTTCCTTTCGGTCTGGCCTCTGCTCCAAGAGTGTTCACCAAATGCATGGCAGTAGTAGCTGCATTTCTACGCACTCTGGGAATATTTGTCTTCCCATACCTGGACGACTGGCTCATTCGAGCTCCATCTCAGTCAGAGGCCCAGACTTCCTTGGATCGCACAAGGCGCATTCTGCAGTATCTGGGACTTGTGGTAAACCTCCCAAAGTCCCAGCTCACCCCTACTCAGTCTCTAGAATTCATAGGGGCCTGGTTAAACACTACCACTGCAAGGGCCTATCTCCTTCAGGCCCGTTGCCTACGCCTAGTGCAGTTAGCCTCCCAGATTCAGTCAATGACTCACTTAACTGCCCGGGAGATGCTACAACTCCTAGGCCACATGGCATCCACAGTGCATGTGGTACCCTATGCTCGCCCTTCACATGAGAGCAGCTCAATGGACTTTGTCCACCCAGTGGACTCAGTCATCAGGAGCTCTCTCAGACCAAATAGCAACCTCCAAATGTCTCTTTTGGTCTCTCCAGTGGTGGATGTCCACCCAAAATCTGTTGCTGGGGTCCCCCTTCCAACAGTTGTTGCCCCAGGCAACCCTCACAACAGATGCCTCCCAAACAGGTTGGGGAGCTCATCTACAAGACCACTCCACTCAGGGCACTTGGTCCCCACAGGAGACCTCTCTTCATATCAACCACTTGGAGCTTCGAGCAGCTTTTCTAGCTCTCAGGGTCTTTCATACCCTGCTCAGCTACAAGACAGTCCTCATTCATACGGACAATCAAGTAGTCATGTTTTACATAAACAAACAAGGAGGAACTGGCTCTTTGTCACTTTGCAACGAAGCTTTAAGATTGTGGGCCTTCGCCAGAGAGCATCAAATCCATCTCCTAGCCGTATACCTCCCAGGAATCCAAAACTCTTGGGCAGACAGACTCAGTCGAGTTCTGCTTCCACACGAATGGTCCCTGCACATGGACCAGGTACTCAGAATCTTCCAAGAATGGGGAACCCCGGACATAGACCTCTTTGCAAGTCCGTGGAATGCCAACCTTCCCCGGTTCTGTTCCAGAATTCCGTGTCAGGGAGTTCAGGCCAAGGATGCCTTCCTCCTTCACTGGGGTCAAGGCTTCCTGTATGCCTTTCCACCCATTCCCTTGATTCCCAAGACTCTGTTCAAGCTCCAGAGGGATCAAGGATTCATGATCCTCATAGCTCCACGCCGGCCATGCCAAGTGTGGTACCCTCTACTTCTGCATCTCTCTCAAGCCCCCTCTCTGGACTTGGGAGCTGCTCCAGACCTTCTGTCTCAGGAGGAAGGGACTTTGTGGCACCCAAACCCCAAGTCCCTTCACCTCAGAGCTTGGTTACTGAAGGCCTAGACCTTCCATATTTCAATCTTTCTCAGCAAGTGAAGGATATCCTCCATGCTTCCAGAAAACCTTCTACTAGACGTTCCTATGCTTTTAAGTGGAAAAGATTTTCCATTTGGTGTACTAAGAAGGGTCTTGACCCTCTAGCACTGCCTTTGAATTCTCTGTTGGAATATCTCCTGCATCTCTCCAATGCAGGCCTTAAGACGAATTCCGTAAGGGTCCATTTGAGTGCTATTGCAGCATCCCTAAAGCCTATCAATGGACAGCCTATTTCCTCTCATCCTCTTATTGCAAGATTCATGAGAGGCCTAACTTTAACTAAACCTCCCATTAGACCTCCTCCGGTGGCATGGGACTTAAATCTGGTTCTTGGTCAGCTTATGAAGCCACCTTTTGAACCCTTAGCCACCACCTCCTTGAAATTTCTTTTCTGGAATGTTATTTTCCTCATTGCAGTCACCTCAGCTCGCCGCATCAGTGAACTGCAGGCCTTAGTGGCTAATCCACCTTATACAAGGTTCCATCATGATAAGGTAGTCCTTAGGACCAATCCACACTTTATGCCTAAAGTGGTCTCACCTTTTCATCTTAATCAAGAGGTATATTTACCTGTCTTTTTTCCAGGTCCTCATGCATCAAGTGCAGAAAAGAACCTTCATACTTTGGATTGTAAGAGAGCTCTTGCCTTTTACCTACAAAGGACACAGCAACATAGAAAGTCTTCCCAACTCTTTGTTGCTTTTGATCTCTCTCATTTGGGACTTCAGTCTCTAAGAGGACACTGTCCAATTGGATTGCTCAGTGTATTTCTTTCGCCTACCAGAGTAAGAACCTTTCTCTGGAGAGCCATGTCACAGCTCATAATGTGAGGGCCATGGCCACCTCTATGGCTCATCTAAATTCTGTGTCCATCGACCAGATCTGTCGAGCGGCCACCTGGGCCTCGGTTCATACCTTCACAGCCCATTACTGCTTGGACAAGGACTCCCGCCGGGATGCCTTGTTTGGTCAGGCTGTTCTCAAACACCTTTTCCATTCTTAATCAACTCCTACCCTCCTTCCCGGAATGGATGCCTGAGATCCATATGAGGAGGTAGAGCCCTTTCCAGGGTCTCATAACCTTGGGGATCTCCCAGGCATCTCCAGCTAGGGAGTCCCCATATGTGAAGACTCACTCCTGCTTGATCCTGGAGATAGCACAGTTACTTACCTGTAACAGGTGATCTCTGGGAACAGCAGGAATAAGTCTTCACAACCCACCCACCTCCCCTAGAAGTTGTATCTCTCTATCTAGCTTTCCTTTCCTCTCTCTCTCTTTGTCTCAGCTTTAAAATTCGAACTGAGGAGAGGCGGTTAGGAAAGGCGGGAAGGCAGCGCGCAGGCGCTGTGGGATGCTCCCAAAAGCTTTCCTTTTTGGGAAGCTGGGGAGCATTCCCGCGCAGGCTCCGTCGGTACCGACGTACCCATATGTGAAGACTTATTCCTGCTGTTCCCAGAGATCACCTGTTACAGGTAAGTAACTGTGCTTTCTTTCCCTAAAGATCTCTGGAAAGCCAAAAAAATAACAACCAGTATGGCCTTCGCCCACACTGCCCCTACACTCTGGAATGCCCTCCCTGTTCACCTTAGAGAACTTCATGACCTTCAGTCATTCAGAAAACACCTTAAAACACATCTATTTACATTACATTATAGCACACAGAACCAAACCAACACCCTAGAAACTACACAAGCGCCCACCCAAGCCACATAACCCAACACAACCTAGGCCACTTCACCTTCACAAACCTTTAATTGTACATAGTTACTCTTGTTACTGCTATGTCAGCAAGTTCAGCCTGACTGAGTTACTTCAGTGTAAATAGTTATTTGTTCTATGTAATCGAACAAGTACCTGTTTGTACCTCTCAAACTTGTTGTTCCTTGTAAACCGCAGTTGATCTTCGGAAATTGCGGTATATAAATTTCTGTTAAATAAATAAATAAAATAAATAAATCCGCTATGAGGGAGAATGCCGTGAGAGGGAGATCGCCACTGAATTCTCCCTAAATCAGCTGTGAGGGAGAATGCTGTGAGGAGAATCAGCCAAACCGCGATGAGATGGCCCATGCTGAGCCGGCCACGCTGAGTCGGCAGCGCTGAGTCGGCCCATTCTGCCCACCAAGGCCTTGATGGTCCAGGAGACGCTCAGCTTGCCTTCTGCGTCTTGAAGCCATAGTGCCTTGTCCCCAGAAGAGTGGAGGATGAGGCGTCACTCCATTTACTTCACAGCGCCCAAGACGGAAGGTTCCTGGCGCCCAATTCTGGATCTGAAAGGGGTAAACAGGGCTCTCTGGGTTCTGTGTTTTCGCATGGAGACCCTGTGGTCCATCATTGTGGCTGTCCAGCAAGGGGAGTTTTTGACATCCCTGGATCTTTCTGAGGCATATCTGCATATTTCCATTTGTCCAGAGCATCAGTGCTTTTTGTGTTTTGTGGTTTCACAGGGACATTTTCAGTTTCAGGCCCTCCCCTTTGGGCTGGCCACTGCCCCTCAGGTTTTCACCAAGTTGATGGTAGTGGTGGTGGTGGCCCTGCAGAAGCAGGGCATTCTGGTGCATCCATATTTGGATAGTTGGTTGATTTGAGCAAAATTCTTGCAGGAGAGTTGGGAAACGATGGACTCCATTTATTCTCCAGCTGTAGGAGCTCGATTGGGTCATGAATTTCGCCAAGAGTCAGCTGTCCCCTGTGCAGTCCCTGGAGTACCTGGGTGCCCGCTTTGACATGTAGTGGGGAATGGTATTTCTGCCAGAGGGCAGGATAGTGAAGCTGCAGGGGCAAGTACAGTGCTTGTAGGCAATTCCTCGCCTGAGGGCTTGGGACTATCTGCAGGTATTCAGCTTGATTGTAACCTCTCTGGAGTTAGTGCCCTGAGCTTGACTCCACATGCGACCCCTCCCCACGGTGCAATTGATGGAGGTTCGCCTTGCTCTACCAGGGCGAGCCTGGGAGAGTTTGGACTGGTGGCTCGACCTGACCCACCTTACGGCCATGATGCCCCCTTGAGATCCCAGACTGGACGATGTTAACGATGGATGCCAGTCTCTTCATTTGGGCGGGTTCATGGATCACATGGTCATGGACAGTGGTCCTGGAAGACAGCCTCTGGCATACCATAAGAACATAAGATATACCATACTTGCTCAGACCAAACTCCATCAAGCCCAGTATCCTGTTTCCAACAGTGGCCAGTCTAGATCATAAATACCTAGAAGTCTCCCCAAAAGACACAGGTTCCTCAATGCTTGTATTGGGTCAAGCAGTGATATTCTGGGTCCCTTTTAATAATGTTTTATGGACCTTTTCTCCAGGAACTTGTCCAAACCTTTTTTAAACCCAGCTACACTAATAGCTTTTACTAAGAACATAAGATATGCCATACTGGGTCAGACCAAGGTCCATCAAGCCCAGTATCCTGTTTCCAACAGTGGCCAATCTAGGTCATACGTACCTAGTAGTTTCCCCAAAAGACACAGGTTCCGCAATGCTTGTACTGGGTCAAGCATTGATATCCTGGGTCCCTTCTTAATAATGGTTTATGGACCTTTCCTCCAGGAACTTGTCCAAACCCACATCCAAACTACATCCTCCAATAAGAAATTCCAGAGTTTGATTACATGTTGAGTGAAAAAATATTTTACCCCTCTATCAGTATTGGTCCAACTGACTCTCTCACGGGTTTTTTGGTAGGAATCATATTTTGGCATTATCAATGCCCCTAATGAGGTTGTCGAATAGAGAGGTTACTAGAGTCTCAGTGCCGTGGTGTGGCCTAAACCCTTGTTGGTGTAGGTCCAATGGTGTGTTTAGGTCAGTGTGGTCTTGCAGTTGCATCTTTATGAATTTTTCGATGACTTTTGCAATGAATGGCAGACTGGCGATTGGTTGGCAGGATTTCGGGTCTGCTGGATCAAGGGAATTTTTCTTGACAGCCGGCTGTATAACAGCTTGCTTGAGAGCGGATGGCATTTAGCCCTGTTGTAGGGATAGTTCTACCATTTTTTGAAGGTGCTTGCCAAGCTGGTCTTTTGAAGCCTTAATCCATGCCACAGGGCAGGGGTCAGTTGAGGAGATTGTAGTATTAAGCATGTCCATGATGTGCTCAATCTGTGTAAGAGAGGGGACAGTAAAGTTATCCCAGTTTGTCCTGTGTGCATTGTTTTTTGGGTTAGGAGTTGTAGGTATGTGCTGTTGAGAAGGGTTCCTGTGTCTGCTAGTTAGGAAGTTTGCGTAAAGTTGGGGGTCGACAAGTTGTATGTCCTGTTGTGCTGTGTCTTTGGTGAGTTGCCGCACGATACTGAAGAGTTCTCTGGGTCTATTTGCAGCCTTCATGATGGTGTTGGTGTAGTATTGTTGTTTACATTCGTTGATTATGTTGTATTCCTGTTGCTTGCATCTGTATTGCAGAAGTGAGTCCTGTTTCTTGTTGCGCCTCCATTTTCTTTTAAGTTTCCTTAGTGTTCTTTTAAGCTTCTCTGATGTTATCCGAGTACCAAAGTGTGTTAGGCCTTTTACGAGTGAGTGTACATTTTGAGTTCGTGACAGCTGTTGAGATAGTAGTGTTCCAGTTTTCAATGATATTGCCCAGGTCTTGAGTGTCCTGCTAAAGCTTCGTAGTTATTTCCTTTAGGAATGTGTCCTTATTGAAGGTCCTGAATTTTCTATTTGGGCGCCATGGTTCCTGGAGGTGGTCAGGGCCCTTAATGATCAATGAGAATGTTATAGTGTGGTGGTCAGACCAGGGAATAGGGGTGATTGTTGGTGCTGAAACTGATCTTGCGTCATGAATTGATTCGGTATGAAGATTAAATCTAGTTTTGTTCTGTGCTGATATGGGGGTGCACTTACTATTTGGGTGTATTTAAGAGCCTCCATTGTCCTGAGGAATGAATTGGCATCTTTGCCAGGTGAGGAGCATAGGTTGAAGTCACCAAGGGTGACAAGTGGCTTGTGATGTGAGCAGATTGTATCCAGGATGGAGGAGAGATCCTTGTTTTTGGCATTTGGAGGTCTGCAAATAAGGCAACTGCTCAGGTATTTGTTGGAGATTGTAATAGTACTGATCTCTGTAGAGTCTGTAGTGGATGAAGTACATTGAGACAAAAATATTTTCTCCTTTTTAAAATATACTTCTTTGTAGTTTCATTGCATCCCCTAGTCCAAAATCACTGTTGACAAACATTTCAACAATCTTTTGCAAATTCAATGAGCTACAATTCCTCCTTCTGCCTCAGCACCTTTCTTTTTGACCGATGTTTTCCTACCTTCAGGGAAATGTAGACAGCAAAATGTTGGAGCCTCTTTCACTTCTGAGAACCAAATTGTTTCCCCTTTCCAGATATTCTACAACCTTGCGATAAAGATCATGGCCATTCGTATGCCATGTTGGAACAATCGCTGCTTCACTTCTCAAAACTGCAGATGCTTTTGGTCCACTTCTGGACTAAAATCAGAAAAAAGCAACAGCTGTTTATTGTTATAATTTAATTTTTCTTGTTTCCTTGCTGATATCATCTCTTTATGCTGAAAATGTACAATCTTTGCCAGAATTGGGCATGGTCGAGCACTTGGTTGTGGTTTACGAGATGGCATTCGCTGTGCCTTTTCCACCCCTAGATCATCCAGGAGGCTAGCTGCTGTGAATAAATCTTTCAAAGGTTTCTCTATGAAAGGCACCCATTAGTCTAGATTTGGACCTATTTTGTAGCTTGTTGAGCTTTTAGAAGGAATCTAGTAATTCCACTTTTGTGAATCGCCAATTCTTTTTTTTACCAGGAGCAAGTCATGTTCCATATTCAAAATTCTCTTTTTGGCATGCTCAACCCTGTTTGCAATAGCTTTCATCTTGGTTTCACCTTGTTAAGTTCAGTTTATACTAAAGAAAGATGTTCAGAGATTTGCGCATTGCCTTCCTGTATTGTTCTAAGGAGGGTTGCCATGTTCAGGATCTCTCCTGTACTTTGTTGAACTAGTGGCGACGCAGCCTGCAGTCCATTGGGTGAGGTCAAAGATGCCTATACCCTGGTGTCACCTTGAAAGGAAAGGCATTCTTGCATAATTTATTAATTTTATTTATTTACATTCTCTTATATACTGCACTATTCTGCATCAGTGCAGTTTACATTGAACAAACTGAAATCATCGGCTGCTATATATTTTTTGCTCATTTGGAGGTCTGTAAAACTTGTTTACATTGCTTTTTGCTATTAAGGCGGGCTGATATAGTTTTCATGCAGCATTGGTGAGCTAGGTTCTGTGAGTAGCAAGAAGGAACAGTTTACTGATAACCAGGTGGGAGCTGCATACCACTCGTCTTTCTCTTCAGCCCAGCATCACATGACTTCGTACATAAATCGTAAAAGCAATATAAAATCATAAAATATATATCCAACATGAAAATTAAAATATAGTCGCCAGCATTGCCTATTTGTGGGGGTACTCTCTGCTTGTTGCTACCTATTTTAAGGGACAGATTACAATAGCCTCTTCCCTACAGCCTACACTACTTCCCCAGGCAGCCTTCTCATAGCAGTATCCACACTGTTCACTGTCCTTTTGGAATATGAGGGCCAAACACACCAGAGCTACAGGAGACTTCCTGTTACTGGATAACCAAAAGATGCAAATGTAATATCCTAAATTGAAAACTAGACAAACCGAGAGGGGCAAGATGGCGGCAGATACCTGACCTCTGACTGCTGCTCCGCGTTTTGCTTGTTGTGATCATGCTGGCGGTGAACTCCTGCTCTGTCGAGTATGGGGCGGAGGAAAAGGAAACAAGTGGGCTTCCCCGTTGCTCCACCGCAGGCTTCCTTCCCGAGCCAGAGGACCCTCGAGCATTGTGGTTTTGCGGCAACAGGGTCTATAGCAGCATCCTCGACAGCAAGACTTGAAGATCTTGAGTCGGTGCTGGGCGCATCAGGAGTAAGTTTGTCTCCTGATTAGTGGGCGCCTCTGACACAACCCAGACGTGTCATCTCTCCGGTTGGAGCTTGTTCCCCTTTGTTGCTGGGCATTCGGGTGAGCTCCCCGATGCCTGATGGAGAGGGGCAAGTTTCTCAACGGCTGGCTCTGGATTCCGGAGCGGAGAGGCTGCTAGAGAGACGGATTGCAGAAGATTCGTCTGTTCGTGTGGGTTTCCCATGGTAGCTGGAGCCTGGAGAAGAGCTGAAGCCAGTAAGTTTGGTGTTTGAAAAGCCTGTATTTATTACTCTAGAAGCACTGTGAGATGCCATCTCAGCTTTAACTACCACCCTTACAACTGCTGTGGGTTCTGTAAGTACTGAAATTTGTAATATGAAAATGAAAGCAACTAAAAACCAGGAGTTGCAAGCTGGTTCCTTGTTACAAATCAAGGAGGAAATATCTTGCCTTAAGAAGGAGCATGTTGCTCTGATGAAAGAAAGGACTGTGTTAACAAGGAAAACCGAGCATCTTGAAAATCTTGCCCGACGGAATAATCTCCGTCTGTTAAACTTTCCATGGTCTCCTCTTATGTCCCCGGTGGAGATGATGCAGAAATATCTGATGGAAGTGCTCAAAATTCCAATGAAGCACTTACCTCCACTCACTAGGGCACAATATTTGGCGGTTAACATCTTTGAAGCAAGGGGGCGGAATGAAGAAATTAGACCTTACCTGCTAATTGTCTTTCCTTGAGTTCTCTCCGGGCCAGTCCAGGAACAGAAGGGTTGTCAATCCCATTCAGCAGCTGAGGACTGGAAACTGAAAAGTTTCTCCTGTCAGACCATCTATCTCCCGGTGACGTCAGCTACTCAGTCTACTCAATGTCCAAGCAGCCACAAACTCCAAACATTTTTTTTATTTTATTTAACACTCATTTCTATACCGCATCTTCCATAGATCAGTTGCGGTGTACAAACAACAACATTTAACAAAGCTAAGTTTGTTTTACATAGAACATCTTAATTTTACATAGAACATCTTAACATATCAAAAGTAAACAAGGTGGGTTTTTGAACTGGGACCGTGTAAAAACAGTTAACTAACAAAGTGGAGTATCTATATACGTAAGACAGTACATAACTGATACAACTATATACATGCGTAGGTATTAGGGCATAAGAGATAGGATCGTCAATTCGTTAGAGCTGAGTGTTGTCCGTTTAGGTGGGAGGTTTGTGCAGAAATGAACAAAAACCAACGAGGAACTATGTACAATCAAACAAAAACCTCCAAGGTAAAGGTAATCTAGCTTCGCATCCTCCCGGTTCCGTTTCGTCTCATTTATGAAGTTAGGTTTGTTTTGTTTTTTTGTTTTTTTTAACACTGCCATCGTGCACCTACGGAATATGAGCATTACCCCCTCCTGACCGCCACCCAGGGGGGCAAAGGCAGCCAGCAGTACGGTCCTTGTGCCAGCTCACCACTACAAAGGGTGGGTCCTGGACTGGCCCTGAGAGAACTCAAGGAAAGACAATTAGCAGGTAAGGTCTAATTTCTTCTTCCTCTTCGTCTCTCCGGGCCAGTCCAGGAACAGAAGGGAAGTACCAAAGCAATTTCTAAACATGGGAGGGACCAGCGAGCCCGGCCACAAGAGCTGCAGCCCCAACTCTCGCATCCTCCCTGGCATGCACATCCAAGTGATAATGCCTAGCGAACGTGTGAAGTGAAGACCACGTCGCCGCCCGACAGATATCCACGGGAGGCACCAAGGCCAACTCCGCCCATGATGTTGCTACCCCACGGGTAGAATGAGCCTTAAGATTCCCAGGAGGTGGGCACCCGCTAACCACGGATGCCTCCGCTATCGCCCGCTTCACCCAACGAGCAATAGAAGCTTTAGAAGCAGCCTGACCTTTACGCCTACCTGCAAAGAGCACGAAAAGGCGATCCGATTTCCGAAACGGTTTCGTCCGTTTAAGGTACTTGCTAAGCACCCGGCCCAGATCTAAGAGACGCAATGAGCGCGGAATCTCCCCTCTTCCCTTGCTGGAAAAGGTCAGAAGGGAGACTGGCTGGTTCACATGAAACTCCGACACCACCTTAGGGAGAAAGGACGGAACTGGTCGCAGAACCACCTTCTCAGCCGAGCAGTGAAGAAACGGGCTCCTACAAGAAAGTGCCTGTAAATCCGAAATCCAACGTGCCGAGCACAAGGCCACCAGAAAAAACGTTTTCCAAGAAAGATGCTGCAAACTAACGGAATTACCCGCCTCGAAAGGTGGATGCGTTAAGGCGTCCAACACCAAATTCAAATCCCAAGCCGGCATCACGGAACGAATGGGCGGCCTGATAATTCACGCCGCCCTGAGGAACCGATGCACATCCGGATGCGCCAACAACGCCACGCCTTGTACTTTGCCCCTGTAGCACGCCAGTGCCGCCAGCTGAACCCTGCGGGTATTAAGCGCCAAACCCTTTTCAAGCCCCCGTTGAAGGAAGGCGAGAATATCCGAAAGGGGAGCGGAGAACGGGTGCAATCCCCGCTCCGCACACCAAGCCTCAAAGATCCGCCACACGCGAATATAAGCTAGAGAAGTGGATCTACGCCTGGACTTCAACAAAGTCGCGATCACTGCCGCGGAGTAGCCCCTCCGCCGAAGGCGCTCCCTCTCAATAGCCAAGCTGTAAGCAAGAACCGATCCACCTGTGGCATCAAGACCGGACCCTGATACAAGAGATTGACCCGGTTGGGTAAGCGCCAAGGGCGCTCCACCAGCAACCGCACCAGATCCGCATACCACGGTCTCCTTGGCCAATCTGGAGCTATGAGAAGCACGGTACCCTCATGACCCGCAATCCGCTGAACCACTCTGCCAATCATCGGCCACGGCGGAAACACATAAAGCAACACATTCTCCGGCCAGGGCTGAACCAACCCGTCCAGGCCCTCCGACATATGTTCCCGGCGTCGGCTGAAAAACCGACCCGCCTTGGCATTGGTGAAGGTCGCCATCAGGTCCATGACCGGTTGACCCCACCGAACGGTGATGTCATGGAAAACCGCTGCATTCAGTTCCCACTCTCCGGGATCTAAGGTATGGCGACTGAGATAATCGGCCTGCACATTGTCCTTTCCCGCTACGTGCGCCGCCGATAGTGCCAGCAGATTTTCCTCCGCCCAGAGCAGCAGCAACTGGCTCTCCTCCAACAAGGCGGCACTGCCCGTGCCCCCTTGCCGGTTGATATACGACACTGTCACCAGATTGTCTGAGAAGACGCGAACCGCTCGGCCCACAACGAGGTTCCGGAACTCCAAAAGGGCCAACCGCACTGCGCGGAGCTCTAACAAATTGATGGGTGACTTGCTCTCCGCCACTGTCCAGGAGCCCTGCGTCACCTGAGCCTGACAATGAGCTCCCCACCCGACAAGACTTGCGTCCGTAGTGACCAACAGCCAATCGGGCTCTTTTAGGGGATCCCCCACCTGAAGGTGCGTGGGATCTAACCACCATTGAAGAGTGGACGCCACTGACTGCGGACACGGCAACCTGCAGTGCAGGGGATGGAGCTGAGGAGACCACTGGCTCAGGAAGAGGACGCATATGAGCCCTGGACCACAGAACCAGATCCAAGGCTGCCGCCATGGACCCTAGGAGCTGTAAATATTTCCAGGCGGTGGGAGCCTGCGAACTTAGAAAGGCCCGCAGGAGCCGGAGAAGCTTGTGGACACGATCTTCGGGAAGGAACACTGAACCCAGCTGAGTGTCGAACAACGCCCCTAAATAAGTGAGGCGACATGTCAGCAACAACCGACTCTTTGCCAGATTGATCACCCAACCGAGACTCTCCAGGACCTGCACCACCCGAGCCGTCGAAGAAACCGACTCCGCCTGAGAGCGAGCCCGGATCAACCAATCGTCGAGATAGGGATGAACGTGAATCCCCTCTTCCCTCAAGGCAGCTGCCACTACCACCATGATCTTTGTGAAGGTCCGCGGAGCCGTGGCCAAACCGAAGGGCAAAGCCCGAAATTGAAAATGTCCCATGGGCACGGCAAAACGCAGATACTTGTGATGCTCTGCTCGGATGGGAATGTGAAGGTAAGCCTCCGTGAGGTCTGTGGCTGAGAGCACCTCGCCCGGTTGCACCGCCCGAATCACGGAGCGCAGAGTCTCCATGCGAAAGTGTGGCATCCGCAAACAGCGATTGACATGTTTTAGATCGAGGATGGGACGAAAGGACCCTTCCTTTTTGGGAACCACGAAATAAATCGAGTATCGACCTAAGCCGCACTGGTCTGGCGGCACCGGTACAACCGCCTTGAGCCGCAGCAACCGTAGAAGTGTCTCCCGCATCGCCGTTCTTTTCGCTGGAGAGCCGCACGGGGACCTCACGAAGGCGGGTGGTAGAGGCTGAGCAAACTCCAGCGCGTAACCTTCGTGGATAATCTCCAGACCCCAACGGTCCGTGGTGATGGAGGTCCAGACAGAGAGGAAATCCTGCAATCGACCACCCACCGGCACCTCCGCCTGGACCTGCCGCCCTTCATTGTGGCTTTTTGGAGGCATTTTGCTGAGAGGACAAAAATCCTCTGCCAAACTCTCCAGCTGCACTAAAGGACTGACCTCGCGCTCCAAATCGACCTCTCTGATACGGTGCAAAGCGAGGACCCCGAAACCTGTGAATATATCTGACTGGACCCCTGAGCTGAGAGCCGGGCCTCGATGGCTTAGGACGATCCTCTGGCAGGCGACCGCCCTTGGAATCTCGTAGATCTTTCACAATTTTCTCCAGAGCCTCCCCAAAAAGTAGCTTACCTTTATAGGGCAGTTTACTGAGCCTAGTCTTAGAAGATGAATCCGCTGCCCAATTTCTCAGCCAGAGAAACCTACGGGCGGCTACCACAGATGCCATGGACTTCGCGGAAATCCGAACCAAGTCGTAGAAGGCGTCCGCTAAGTAAGCGGCAGCGGACTCCAGCTTTGTCCCTTCTGTCCCGAAGGGACCCTCCTTGTCAGCCGCTGACTCTCCCTGGAGCCAACAGATGGAAGCCCGCGACACATACGCCCCGCAAACGGACGCTTGCAGTGCCAGCGCACAGGAATCAAAAACTTGCTTCAGAATGGTCTCTAATTTCCTATCTTGAAGATCCTTGAGGGCCGCGGCACCCTCCACCGGAATAGTGGTCTTCTTCGTCACCGCGGAAACCAAGGCGTCCACTTTGGGCATGCGCAACAAGTCCTTTTCCTCCTGCGGCACTGGGTAGAGCCGACCCATAGCCCGACTACCCCGCAAGGACGCCTCCGGGCATTCCCACTCAGACTCAATCATTTGCTTGATCACCCTATGGATCGGAAAACACCGCTGGTCAACTTTAAACCCCTGTAACAGAGGATCCTCCAAGGGCTCCTGCGGGACTGTTGGGGGGACAATATTAAGCGCTGCTAACGACTGCGCAATAAGGGCACCCAGCTCCTCCTTGCGAAATACTCGAAAAATATTAGGATCATCCCCCGGAGCAATCTCCCCCTCTTCTAACTCCCCAGACCAGGAGTCCACATCCGCCTCAGATATGATTTCTCCTTCCTCCCCCAAAGGAGCAGCAGAGAGCGAGGGCCCCAAGAAATCAGCCCCATTGCCTGGGAGCTTATCCATTTTAGAGGTACCCTCACCTGGATCCAAACCTGGAGCTGCCATCTGCGGATCAGCCAAGAGGGGAGGGGGGAAGGAGGGGTGAGAGAAAGCAGCGCTGCCAGCCTGCTCTGTCTATGAAGAGCCAAAATAAAATCTGGGGTAAACAAGGACTCCACCTTGTGTGGAACCCTCACAGAAAGCCCCTTAATCCCCTCCTCAGCAGAGGAGGGCTTCTTGGACTTCGCCTTCTTTTTCTCAGGCTTTTCCGAAGGCACGGAAGCAGACGTGCCTGAAGACAAAATGGCCGCCGTTCCCGCCAGAATCGGCTTGCTTTTGGAGGCTTCCCCCATGACGTTGGACGGTGCAACCGCGTTCATCAGGCCCCCCCCAGTACTCACACTCACCTACTACTACCGCCAAAAAACAAAGATTGAAAGCTCCCCCGGTCCGGCCCTGTCGTCGGCGTCGCTAGACCGAAGCCCACACGCCGACGCCGTCAAACAGAAAAAAAGGGCGCTAACGCTGAGACGCCTGCTTGGGCAGAAAAAACAGAGACCGACAGAAGCCCGCTCGGACCCCGCGAGCCCTGCCACACTCACCGGACCTGCAGGGACGCCGACCAGCACCAGAACTACAGCACAGACTGCACTCCTACTTCCCGCTGCCAGCGGGACACGGAGGAACAGCAAAAACAGCAGAGGGAGGAAAATCTGGGGTTCCCAGCGTCTCCCGGTTAAGCTGTGCGGCGATGGCAGCATAGCGGTGAGCAGGCTCTGCCCCCGATAGCTACCAGCTTTGTCAGCCTTCTGATTGTTTTGTGTAAATTGAAGGAGGGCAAACTGAAAAGGATAAGGATGCTCTGCCAGAACACCTAAAACCCCCAGTCCTGGTGAAAAAAATAAACTGCTAACGATGAATTTCCTCAAGTCTCTCCGGGAGCCTAACAGGCAACATGTCCTATTCAGCTGCTGAGGACTGAAAGACTGAGTAGCTGACGTCACCGGGAGATAGATGGTCTGACAGGAGAAACTTTTCAGTTTCCAGTCCTCAGCTGCTGAATGGGATTGACAACCCTTCTGTTCCTGGACTGGCCCGGAGAGACGAAGAGGAAATGGAGGCTTCTGTGAGTGGAGTGGGGGACAGCGTAGTTACTCACCTGTAACAGGTGTTCTCCAGGAGCAGCAGGAATCAGTCCTCACATATGGGTGACGTCGGCGCCGACGGAGCCCTCGCGGAGCAATTTTCCCCAGCTTTCAAAGAAAGCCTTTGGGAATTGCAGCGCGCATGCGCGGTCGCCTTCCCGCCCAAGGGTGCCATCTTAGCCAGTCAGATGACATAGCTAAAAAAGACAGCATAAAAATTTGCAAAAAAACTTAAGCAGATGATTGCAACTCCAAGGGGAGGAGGGAGGGTTGTGAGGACTGATTCCTGCTGCTCCTGGAGAACACCTGTTACAGGTGAGTAACTACGCTTTCTCCAGGACCAAGCAGGAAGTCAGTCCTCACATATGGGACTCCCAAGCTTAAGGCTACCGGAGACCCTAAGCACAAAAATGAGCTCCCTCTAGCTCAGCAGCACAGAAGGAAAGAATCTTCGCTGAATTATTACCCACCGGTAGCCCACATCCGGGATGGAGGGTAGGAGTTGCTCAAACCTCAAAGAGATTACGGAGGACTGCCTGTCCGAAAGCACTGTCCCTGCGGGACTCCCTCTCGAGACAGTAATGGACCGCAAAAGTCTGGCTCGAAGACCAAGTAGCGGCCTGGCAGATGTCTGCCAGCGGAACAGAGCGGAGGTAAGCCACTGACGTAGCCTTTGCCCGAACACAATGAGCCGTGACTCGACCATCCAAGGAGAGTCCGGCTGCCCCATAAGCCCAAGTGATACAGTCCGCAACCCAGATGGACAGAGTACGCTTGGAGACCGGGAGTCCCAATTTATTGGGATCAAAAGACACAAAAAGCTGAGCAGCTTTACGGTGCTCCCGCGTACGGTCAAGGTAGAAGTTCAATGCCCTTCTACAGTCCAGGGTATGGAGGACCATTTCAGCTCGGCTGGAGTGTGGTCTGGGAAAGAAGGTCGGAAGTACCACCTCCTGATTGATGTGAAAAGGGGAGACCACTTTTGGAAGAAATTTTGGGTGAGTCCGTAGGACTACCCTATTTTTGTAGAACCGAGTGTAAGGGGGATCAGACACGAGGGCCTGCAATTCACTTACGCGCCTAGCGGAAGTGAGGGCTATCAAGAACAATGTTTTCCAAGAAAGAAAACGGAGAGAACAGGTAGCCATAGGTTCAAAAGACGGACAGGTGATCCGCTGTAAAACCACATTCAGATCCCAGTCAGGCGCTGGCGGGCGCAGAGGTGGTTTAAGTAGAAGGAGACCTCGGAGAAACCTCGCTACGAGAGGGTCGCTGGAAAGAGGTCTGCCGTCCACCGGCACATGATGTGCTGAAAGAGCACTGAGGTGAACTTTGACGGAGTTGGACTTAAGTCCCAGATTAGAGAGGTATAGCAAGTACTGCAAGATCACCGACACCGAGCAGGAGAAGGGATCCTGAGACTGTTGGGTACACCAAACGGAAAAGCGACGCCATTTAAGGGCGTAGCATTTGCGGGTAGAAGGTCGCCGAGAAGCTAGGACGACCTCCTCCACCTCTGCCGGCAGGAGAAGGGGAGCAAGGACTACCCTCTCAGCAGCCAGGCCATTAGATTGAGAGATCTGAGGTTGGGGTGTAGCAGAGACCCCTGATCCTGAGTGAGGAGATCCGGTTGAAACCCCAGAGGGAATGGATCCTCTACCGCTAATTGCAGCAGGAGTGGAAACCACGGCTGTCTGGGCCAGCGAGGGGCCACCAGGATCATGGAAGCTTTGTCTCGGAGAACCTTGAAAAGAGTTCGAGAGACTAGCGGTATGGGAGGAAAAGCATACAGGAGGCTCTCCGACCATGAGAGTAGAAAAGCGTCTGCCGCAACTCGAAGGGGATGTGGCTGACGGGAGCAGAAGCGAGGAAGTTGCCGGTTGAGAGGACTGGCAAAGAGATCCATCGTGGGGAGGCCCCACTTTAGAAAGAGCTTCTGAACTACCAAGGGATCCAGGCGCCACTCGTGCGGCTGGAGGATCCTGCTGAGTTTGTCCGCCAGGCAATTTTCTTGGCCTGGGAGATAAACTGCCTTGAGAAGAACGCCGTGACTGACGGCCCAAGAGCAGAGCTTCTGTGCTTCCCGACAGAGAAGGAAGGAGCCCGTGCCCCCCTGCTTGTTCACGTAGAACATGGCAACTTGATTGTCCGTCTGGACAAGGACGGACTGGTGAGAGGTCAGGTGGGAGAAAGCCTTGAGAGCCAGGCGGATCGCTCTGAGCTCCAGGAAGTTGATCTGCTGAGCAGACTCCCACGTGGTCCAGAGGCCCTGAGTACGTGCCCCTTGGCAATGTGCTCCCCAACCCAGGAGGGACGCATCTGTCGTCAGCACCTGGGCCGGCTGAGGTGACTGAAAAGGCATGCCGAGCACCAGGTTCGGCCGATGAAGCCACCACTGGAGAGACGAGGCCAGCGGCTCGGAGACGCGCACTAGGTCTGCTAGGCCGCCTGTGGCTTGTTGCCACTGCTTGCGAAGACACCATTGAGCAGGCCGCATATTCAGGCGGGCATTGGGGGTCACATGGACGGTGGAAGCCATATGACCGAGCAGTCTCAGGAAGCGCCTGGTGGAGACCAGGGGCTGGCTGCGAAAACGGTCGGCTAGGTCCATGAGCCGTTGAGCCCTGTCGAGAGGCAGGAAAGCTCGTGCCTGAGGAGTGTGCAGTCTTGCGACGATGAACTCGAGATCCTGTGAGGGGAGCAAAGTGGACTTTGCGAAGTTTATGACAAAGCCCAAGTACTGCAGAAGAGTCACCGTGCGGTGTGTGGCGTTGGTGACCTCCGGAGCGGACGCTGCTCTGATGAGCCAGTCGTCGAGGTACGGAAAGACATAGAGGCCGTGAAGCCGGAGATGGGCCGCCACCACCGCGAGACATTTTGTGAAGACTCGCGGTGCGGAGGACAGGCCAAAGGGCAGTACTCTGTACTGGTAATGATTTCCTGCCACCACAAACCATAGATATTGGCGGTGGCTGGGGTGGATGAGGATGTGCGTGTAGGCATCCTTTAGATCCAAGGAGCATAGCCAATCTCCCTGCTGGAGGTAGGGCAGAAGGATTCCAAGGGTAAGCATTTTGAACTTTTCCCGCACGAGGAACCTGTTGAGGTTGCGCAAGTCCAGGATGGGTCTGAGGCCTCCTGTCCTTTTTGGTACTAGAAAATACCTGGAATAAAAGCCTTGACCTCTCAGGTGGTGGGGCACCGGTTCCACCGCCTGTTCCTGTAGAAGACCTGCTAACTCCTGAAGGAGTAAGTCCCTGTGCAGAGGGAGTCGTGGAGGTTCTCCCGGGAAATAGGAGGGAGGGACCTGGTGGAAGTGGAGAAGATAGCCTTCTCTTACGACTTGAAGCACCCAGGCATCTGAAGTGATTTTGGACCACCTGTGGGCGAAGTGAACCAGCCGGCCTCCGGTGCTGGGAGGAGCCAGCGGAGGGGGAGAGGCTATGCTGAAGGAGTCAAAAGCCCCCACCCTGCTGAGCAGGGGCTGGTGGTGCAGGCTTGGGGGTTTGCTGCCTACGGGACCCGTTACCCCGTCCCTTGGCCTGCTGGCCCTGTTGGGGAGCTGCGGGGGCCTGATATTGGGGGTAGTGTTTATAGGCAGCTGCCTTTCTCGGGTAAAAGGACTTCTTTCCCGAGCCCTTCTTTTTCTGGGAAGGGGCGGAGGTCTTCCTAGAAAGCCTAGTCCTGGTGAGAGTCTCTGTCTCTAGTTGTGCAGCCTTCTCGTCCATAGGTTTGCCAAAGAGGTTTTCACCTCGGCAGGGGACATCGACCAACTTGTCCTGCACCCAGGGCTCAAGGTCAGATGACTGAAGCCAAGCCTGTCGGCGGGCACCGATGCCGGCTGCGGCCACTCGAGCCGATGCTTCAAAGCCATCATAGGCTGCTCGGGATATGAACTTTGAGCATTCCCGAATGCCAGTGGACAAGGCTAGGAACCTCCGCAAAGGTTCCTCGGACAACCCAGCGGAGAATCCGGCTAGCTCTTTAGCCAGGTTTCGGAGATACATGCCCATGTATAGCTGGTAGGTCTGGACACGACAAGCAAGCATAGAGCCCTGGAAACACTTCTTACCAAGGCCATCCAGGTTACGGGCCTCCCTGCCAGGAGGCACCGAGGAGTGCATCTTCTGGCTCTTAAGACGATGCATGGCCGATTCCACTACCATGGAATGGTGTGGTAGCTGTGCTTTTTGGAAGCCAGGGCTCTTGCGGACTCGATAGATAGAATCGACCCGCTTGCTTAGGACCGGCGAGGAGGCCGGACTCTCCCACATGCGGAAGAGTAGTCGTTCCAGCATGGGAGGAACCGGTACAGTAAAGTGTTCCCTGGCGGGAGAGTCATACTGGAGGGCGTCGAGCTCTTCGGCTCGAGGCTCCTCCTCGGGATCCGCAGGGAAGGCCAAAGCCTTGGCCATATCCCTGACGAAGTCCGAGAACCGGGCATCCTCCGGAGGGGACTGCTTCCGAGGTTCGGACTCAGGCGAGTCCGAGGGGACACACCGAGTCCGAAAAGAATCAGGTGACTCTTCCTCTTCAGACTCCCAGACCGACTCCGAGGAGGAATCGGTGGGGTCGGCCCGGGCAGGCAGCGGCGCCGGCCGCCCCGACGCCGAGGGAGTCGGCGTCGACGACCTCGGTCCCGAACGGGAGGCCGAGGGTGACCTCGACCGAGGATCGACTCGAGTTCGCATGGACTCGAGGATCGGCTCGGTCTCCGGGGTCGACTTAGACGTCAACGTCCCGGCGGTCGGGGCAGCGGCGCCAGCGAGGCTGGCGAGCAGTGCCCGCTGCTGGTCCATGAAGGCAGACAGTCTGCTCTCCAAGGCCGTCAACCTGAGTCCGACCTCAGGTGACCCAGCAGCCCCCGACTCGGGCCCCGACGGCGTCGGGCCCGACGTCGGCGGTCTCGGAGGCGAGTCCAGGAGGACCAAAGGACTTACCCGAGCAGGCAGCTCCGACTCCATGCGAGGTCGCTTCGAGAGGTGCTCCTTCTCCAAGGACCCGGGACGGCTATCGGGGCTATGCGACCTGGCCCTCGCGGAGCCAGGAGCGTCCACCGACGCCGCCCTCGCGGGTTTCACCTTCCGTCGATGGTCCCCGGAGGGAGAACCCCTGTCGGAGGAACTCCGGCGACGGTCAGAGCTGGAACCTCGGGACGCCGAGGCCTTCGACGAGGTCCGGGTACGGCTGGGGTCAGCGAAGATCCTATCCCGCTGATGCCGCCGACTTCTCAACGCTTTGGAGGACATTTTGCCACAGGCCCCACAGATCATTTCTTCATGATCCGGGCCCAGGCAGCGGAGGCAATTATCGTGTGTGTCAGTTAGTGACATATTTCGGTCACACTGACCACACCGCTTGAAACCACTGGCAGCCATCGGGGGAAAATGGGCCCCTGCGAGGTCAAAAGACCGGGCTGCCAGTGAAAAAACTGAAAACGAAACTGACTAAATCAGAAAAACCGAAAAAGAAGAAGAGGACTCGTGACCGGCGTCGCGAGTCCGGGCGGGAAGAAAACCGGCGTCGAACCGAAGGAAAAAAGAGAATATTACGAATAAAATCAACTTTTTCGCGGGGACAAGACGGGTACGTCTGTAGGGCTCCGCGGAAAAAAGAAGACTGGCTAAGATGGCACCCTTGGGCGGGAAGGCGACCGCGCATGCGCGCTGCAATTCCCAAAGGCTTTCTTTGAAAGCTGGGGAAAATTGCTCCGCGAGGGCTCCGTCGGCGCCGACGTCACCCATATGTGAGGACTGACTTCCTGCTTGGTCCTGGAGAACTAACGGGTTTCCTGGAAAGTTCTTTGGACGTGGTCACAGAAAGAACTACTATGCTTGTGACTCTGGCTTTAGAGGCTGACAACGCTTTAATTCTTCAATCTTTTTTCAAAAATATTAATGAGAAGTTCTTAGGATCTTATGTTCGTATATTTCCTGACTTGTCACGTTTAACCCAATTGAGGAGGAAGGAATTCTTGGCTTACCATGCCAGGACCATCTCCTTGGGTGCTTCTTTTGTATTAAAGTGTCCATCTAGGTGTTATATTTCCTATCAGGGGAAGAATTTCCTTTTTTTTGATCCTAAGCAGCTCTCAGAATTTATATGTGCTAGGGAAGAGATTGGGGTAGAGGTTGGGCCCATTACGGTTGATGCATAAGTCTTATCTTGCTGGTAAATGTTCTGTTTTTGGGAACCTTATTTTGCTCTTGAAAAGGAGTGTAAATGTTGGTAATGATATTTCTTGTAGCCCCCTAATTTTTTTTTTGTTTTTTGTGGACTAAAATTTTGGGACAATTTACTTCTTAATTATGTATGAGTTACTATGCATGTATTTAATGTGTAAGTCCCATGTTTTCTATATTTTCATTTATGTACATACCTGAGTGTTATTATAAATGCCAATAACGAGTTAAATATAAAAAAAAAGAAAACTAGACAAACCTTCTAATACTGATTGGCGGGAGGACCCTGGTCTCCCTTGAATCAGTGGCAAAGGCTGCAACATCCATCCCTTCCCACAGACCTGCCACAGGAGACTAGGATTCTGAGCTACATCAGTCTCTTTCCACAGACCTGCCGCAAGAGACTAGGGGTCAGAGCTACATCCGTCCCTTTCCACAGACCTGCCGCAGGAGACTAGGGGTCTGAGCTACATCTGTCCCTTTCCACAGACCTGCCGCAGGAGACTAGGGGTCTGAGCTACATCAGTCTCTTTCCACAGACCTGCCGCAGGAGACTAGGATTCTGAGCTACATCCATCCCTTCCCCCAGACCTGCCGCAGGAGACTAGGGGTCTGAGCTACATCAGTCTCTTTCCACAGACCTGCCGCAGGAGACTAGGATTCTGAGCTACATCAGTCTCTTTCCACAGACCTGCTGCAGGAGACTAGGGGTCTGAGCTACATCAGTCTCTTTCCACAGACCTGCTGCAGGAGACTAGGGGTCTGAGCTACATTCTTTCCTTCCCCCAGACCTGACGCAGGAGACTAGGATTCTGAGCTACATCCATCCCTTCCCCCAGACCTGCCGCAGGAGACTAGGGGTCTGAGCTACATCAGTCTCTTTCCACAGACCTGCCGCAGGAGACTAGGATTCTGAGCTACATCAGTCTCTTTCCACAGACCTGCTGCAGGAGACTAGGGGTCTGAGCTACATTCTTTCCTTCCCCCAGACCTGACGCAGGAGACTAGGATTCTGAGCTACATCCATCCCTTCCCCCAGACCTGCCCCAGGAGACTAGGATTCTGAGCTACATCAGTCTCTTTCCACAGATCTGCTGCAGGAGACTAGGGGTCTGAGCTACATTCTTTCCTTCCCCCAGACCTGATGCAGGAACTAGGGGTCTGAGCTACATCTGTCCCTTTCCATAGACCTGCTTCAGGAGACTAGGGGTCTGAGCTACATTCTTTCCTTCCCCCAGACCTGATGCAGGAGACTAGGATTCTGAGCTACATCTGTCCCTTTCCATAGACCTGCCGCAGGAGACTAGGGGTCTGAGCTACATCCATCCCTTCCCCCAGACCTGCCCCAGGAGACTAGGGGTCAGAGCTACATCTGTCCCTTCCCATAGACCTGCAGCAGGAGACTAGGGGTCTGAGCTACATCCATCCCTTCCCCCAGACCTGCCGCAGGAGACTAGGATTCTGAGCTACATCAGTCTCTTTCCACAGACCTGCTGCAGGAGACTAGGGGTCTGAGCTACATCCATCCCTTCCCCCAGACCTGCCGCAGGAGACTAGGATTCTGAGCTACATCAGTCTCTTTCCACAGACCTGCCGCAGGAGACTAGGATTCTGAGCTACATCTGTCCCTTTCCATAGACCTGCCGCAGGAGACAAGGGGTCTGAGCTACATCCATCCCTTCCCCCAGACCTGCCGCAGGAGACTAGGATTCTGAGCTACATCCATCCCTTCCCCCAGACCTGCCGCAGGAGACTAGGATTCTGAGCTACATTTATTTATTTATTTATTTAGTTTAAACTTATATACCGCTACTTCCAGCGATCAGTAGCGGTTTGATTACAAATTTGGGAGCTGTCAAATCAGGACAGAAAAATTGGAATAATATACATAGAAAACATAATATACATACATCCTTTCCTTCCCCCAGACCTGACGCAGGAGACTAGGGGTCTGAGCTACATCTGTCCCTTTCCATAGACCTGCTGCAGGAGACTAGGGGTCTGAGCTACATTCTTTCCTTCCCCCAGACCTGATGCAGGAGACTAGGATTCTGAGCTACATCTGTCCCTTTCCATAGACCTGCCGCAGGAGACTAGGGGTCTGAGCTACATCCATCCCTTCCCCCAGACCTGCCGCAGGAGACTAGGGGTCTGAGCTACATCCATCCCTTCCCCCAGACCTGCCCCAGGAGACTAGGGGTCAGAGCTACATCTGTCCCTTCCCACAGACCTGCAGCAGGAGACTAGGGGTCTGAGCTACATCCATCCCTTCCACCAGACCTGCCGCAGGAGACTAGGATTCTGAGCTACATCAGTCTCTTTCCACAGACCTGCTGCAGGAGACTAGGGGTCTGAGCTACATCCATCCCTTCCCCCAGACCTGCCGCAGGAGACTAGGATTCTGAGCTACATCAGTCTCTTTCCACAGACCTGCCGCAGGAGACTAGGATTCTGAGCTACATTTATTTATTTAGTTTAAACTTATATACCGCTACTTCCAGCGATCAGTAGCGGTTTGATTACAAATTTGGGAGCTGTCAAATCAGGACAGAAAAATTGGAATAATATACATAGAAAACATAATATACATACATCCTTTCCTTCCCCCAGACCTGACGCAGGAGACTAGGGGTCTGAGCTACATCTGTCCCTTTCCATAGACCTGTCGCAGGAGACTAGGGGTCTGAGCTACATCTGTCCCTTTCCATAGACCTGCCGCAGGAGACTAGGGGTCTGAGCTACATCCGTCCCTTCCCACAGACCTGCCACAGGAGACTAGGGGTCTGAGCTGGGTTGGGGAGTCATCCGTTGCCCTTTGGCACATTTATTTATTTACTTATAGTTCACTGATCTAACATTCTTAGTGGATAATCATTAACATACACAGACAGCTACATTAATACAAAACAGAATAGTTATTCTATACTCAGTAATAATCATTACAAGCCTTCCTGAGAAACATGTATAAAGCTTTTCTAAAATTAAACATCTCAGACAGCTGGCAAAAAGAATTGGGTAGTTGGTTCCACTATTTAGGGGCTATGCAAGAAAAGGTGTGATTCTGCGTGTACAGTAACCTGGCGGCCTGTAAAGGACTGTCCAATACATTCTGGCCCTGTGAACACAGCATACATACTAGTTCATAAAATGACAGTAGGAGACTCAATAACAGTGGATAAACTAACTACAAATGCTTAAAATGCATCCATACTGCTTGAAGCTGACCCCACGATTCTGTCTGCTAACAGTGGAGTTGCTGTAATACTGAGACAATGTAATCTGAATGTTTCAACCTGGAAATCAGATGAAATGCAAGCAAGAAGCCGGAGCCTCAAGTATAATATGTGGCAATAATCCAGGGCGATAGAACAAGTGATTGCAGTACTGAATAGAAATCGTTGATGCCAAGAGAGGGTTTTTTTAAATTTTAGCTTCATGAAAGCAATTTTGGTGACATTCCTGAACTGTGGATTAAAGGTTTTGTGTCAGTCATGACGCCCAGATGATGTGCATTCTCTTTAATTATACAATTCCCCAGTCATTATTTGTTGAGGCAGATAATAAAAGTACTTACTTTACAAGAACATAAGTTCAGCTTTATCCATGTTCAAGCTAAGGCAATTTTTCTCCAGTCATCGGGCCCCTTTTAAGATGCATATTTGCTATTGCCACATCTACATTACCATATGAGAGAATGAGCAGCCTATAATCTATACTGAAAGATCTAAAGATATCACAGAGAGCTGGTAAATGCCTTTTATTAATGCAAATACATTCCTACTCTCTCTCCTCTCCCTTTGCCTATTCCTTGCCTCCCACTATCAAGAGTGAGGTGAAGAATCACCAACAAAGTGGATGTGGTCTATAAATCTTTATTTTGTAGAGTCTATGATCCTATCCCAGTCATCTTTCGGCTAGTGCTTTTGCCAGGGGTGTGGAGCCTCTAATAAAATATATTTTATAAGAATAATAAATACAAGTACAAATAAAGCAATAAGGATCAACCAAGTAAAATTAGAAATAAATATTAAATAATAAATCATAGATCTAAACGTGCATAAAAAGCAAAGCATACAAAACAGAGGAGAAGCAATCAATACATATACATACTTAAAATATAAACTGGGACATAACACCATATCATTTTTATACTTTTCTATGGATATATGTTTTTATCCTTGCAGATGATATATCCGACTATGTATCCTGCAGTGCTGTGTCTTAACAGTTTTATGATCCAACTTATATTTCACGTATGTACATATATTGATTGCTTCTCCTCTGTTTTTTTATGCTTAGCTTTTTATGGACGTTTTTATCTATGATTTATTATTTAATATTTATTTCTAATTGTACTTGGTTGATCCTTATTGCTTTATTTATTTGTATTTATTACATGTTAATTATTCTTATAAAATATGTTTTATTTGAGGTTCCACACCCCTGATGGAGGCACTAGCCGAAACATGCTCATTTAGGGTAGGATCATAGACTCTACAATAACGTTTTATAGACCACATCCACCTTGTTGGTGATTCCTCACCTCACTCTTGATACTGTGACTTGTTGGTTTCGAGAGTGAGTGCTTTCTTTCTGCGGAGTCATCTCTAAGCACCACATATACCTCACCTCCTACAATTATTGCATAGTGGGAGGAGCACATCAATATATCAGGCTGCGTCTTCTGCCTCTGAGGGTCTAACTGTTGTGTGTGGCTGGACGACTGACCTGCATGTTCAAAGCAGTAGTTAGCCCATGTGATAGAAAAGAATATTGCCTAAGGAATTGCCACACCCCTCCTCCTGCCACGCAATAAGCAGGGCAGGGCATAGCATATGTGGCATAGGGATTGGATGGGTAGTTGTGTGAAAGGGCAATAGAGATGAGTGAAAGAGGAATGGGGTGAGTTGGGTACATTGTAACTTAAACTTGGTAATGTACATTAAACAGGGACATTGATAACTTGGATTTATCTGAGGCAAAGGAGGGTTAAGTGACTTGCCCAAAGACACAAGGAGTGCTAGTGGGAATTGAACCCTGGTCTCTTGGTTCCCAAGCCAGAAAAGACAAAAAAAGGACTAGGAGTGGGGAGTTCGAGAGAGAAAGGACCAGAGTGGGAGGGATGGGATGGATAGAGGAAAGTGAGTGTGAGCAGAGCTGAGGGCAAGAGAGGGACACTTCCCTTTCCTCCAAAAATCTCAGATTCCCCTCTTCACATCCCCTCAAGCTACCAGAACTTCCCTCTTCTCCTTCTCTATCCATAATCTCCTCCTTGTCTCCCCATCTCTGATCCATATTCCCTACCTCCCCCATACTAATGCCCAAAATTCCTTATTAATAAAACTTCCAAATGAACTACTACTACTACTGATCATTTGTATAGCCCTACAAGGCATATGTAGTACTATACAGGCACATGTAAAAGATGGTCCCTGCTCATCAGAGCTTACAGTCTGATCAAGGCAGAAACACAACAACTGAGGACAAGGATATATTTAGGGGAATGGTAAGAAAACACATAGGAGACTAAGTGGATCTAGGATCCAAGAGTGGCCTCGACGAGGTAAGTTTTCAGCCTGGATTTCAAAAGGGCTAGAAAAGAAAGCCTGATGTACAGACTCAGGTAGTTCCAGGCATAAGGAGCAGCAAGGTGAAAGGTTCAAAGTCTGGAGTTGGCAGTGGAAGAGAAGGGCACAAATAGAAGGGATCTGCCAGAAGAGCGGAGTTCCAAGGATGGGTGTAGGGAGAGATAAAGAAGGGAAGGTAGTGAGGAGCAACAGAAAGGTGAAATTAGACTTACCTGCTAATTGTTATTCCTTGAGGAACTCCAGTCTAGTCCCGAACCTCTAGGCTTAAGCACCTCCTCTGGCAGCTTGGAGACTGAGCACATCACCCTTTTGGTGACACCAGTATAAATAGTCCAGGGACCGCCTCCTTGCTCCAGTAACCTATTGACAAAGCAGACTCACCATAGCAATAAGTAAGTACATATTAGAACTTTAGAAACCTGACCTAAGTAAACAAGTTAACAGGCAACTCTTATTTAATTTACTGCTTAGGCTTGCTTCGCCCTCTCCCGAGGACCCCCTAGTAGCCACTATCATTATTGATAAGCCATTTCTCACCCCCGCTCCCCGAATGGACCGCAGCCATTATAGCTGCCCCCGCAGCCAACTGATAAATCTTACTTTACTTAAGACTGCCGTCCAACACACAACACCAGGGAGGGATGCGGGTCTAGACTGGAGTTCCTCAAGGAACAACAATTAGCAGGTAAGTCTAATTTCACCTTCCTTATCGTCCCTCCAGTCTAGTCCTGAACCTCTGGGGATGTAAGAGAGCAGTGAACACTTTATCGGGAGGGACCTGCCAGACCAGCCTGAAGCATTGCTGATCCAAATCTAGCGTCCCCTTCCACCTGAACATCAATTCTGTAATGCTTTGACAAAGGAATTCAACGACGACCAAGTTGCTGCCTTACAAATCTCCACTGCTGGCACTAAACTAAACTCTTCCCAGGAAGCCCTAGTCGAATGAGCTCATAAGCCCTTCGGAACCGCCTTGCCTTTTAAAATATATGCCAATGCAATAGCCTCCTTAATCCACCTTGCAATGGATGACTTTGACGCCGGTTCACCTTGTTTCGGCCCCCCCAACAATCTGTCCGTCTTGCAGAACAGAGCTGTTCTCTGCAAATATTTCCTTAACACCCGACTAACATCCAACCGATGCAGCCGTCCTTTGGACTTATCCTTGCCGGCTCTCTCAAACACTGGCAAAGACACCACTTGATTCAAATGAAACACTGGCACCACCTTTGGTAAGAAAGAAGGAACTGTTCTCAAAACTACTTTCTTGTCATAAAAAGACAAAAAAGGCTCTTTACACGACAAAGCCTGCAATTCCGAAATTCTTCTTGCCGAAGAAATAGCCAACAAAAACACCACTTTAAGCGTAAGATCCTTCAACGTTGCCTTAGCCAACGGCTCAAACAGCTCCCTCACCAATGCTTTGAGTACTAAGTTGAGATCCCACACAGGTACCGGCACTCTGCATAGCGGTCTCAAAAGTGACACTGCTCGTAAAAATCTTTTAACATCCGGATGTGACCCAAGCACCATCCCTTGCACCTTCCCGCGATAACAAGAGAGCGCAGCTAACTGAACTCATAGAGATGCTGCTGCTAGTCCTTTATCAAATCCATCCTGCAAAAAGGACAGAATCTGTGGAATGGAGGCTCTTAACGCCCTTACTTGCCTACCTTCACACCAAGACTCAAACAGCCGCCAAACCCGGATATACGCCACCGAGATAGATCTACACCTGGACCCCTCAATAAGATAGAAATTACTGCTGCCGAGTAACCCTTGGCCGTCAACCTTGCTCTTTCAAGAGCCAAGCCGTAAGCGAGAGACGATCCACCTGAGGCATATTTAACAGACCCTGTACTAGCAGATATTTCCTGACCAGCAGTTTCCACGGAGGCTCCACCAGGAGACGTATTAGGTCGGCTTACCATGGCCTCCTTGGCCAATCTGGCGCAGTTAGGATCACCTGACCCTTGTGTCGCTCTATGCGCTGCAGAACCCGACCTATTAACACCCATGGTGGAAATATGTATAGGAGCTGAACCTCCGGCCACCTCTGCATCAGAGCGTCCAAACCTTCTGACATCCTTTCTCGTCTTCTGCTGTAAAATCTTTCTGCCTTTGCTGATGCGATCGTCGCCATGAGGTCCATCACCGGAGGACCCCAGCGATGTACCAGTAAGTCAAAAACCTCCTGGTGGAGAACCCACTCTCCTGGGTCCACCTTGATTCGACTCAAAAAATCGTCCATCACATTGTCCACCCCTGCTACATGTGCTGCCGATAACGCCTCCAGATGCAACTCGGCCCAGCTTAGAAGCTCCTCTGCCTCTTCTTCGAGAGTCACGCTGCTGGTGCCGCCTTGGCAATTGATATAGGCCACCGCTGTGGCATTGTCTGACACACTCGAATCGCCTTGCCTTGCAGATGCTGCTGAAAAGCTCTTAGTGCTAGAGTAACTGCCCTTAACTCACCTGTTGATTGACCAACTCTTTTCCCATTCTGTCCACTGACCCTGGGCAAACTGTCTTTCGAAGTGCACCCCACCAGCCGAACAGACTTGCATCTGTCGTCAACAGTTTCCAATCCGGCGACTCCAGAGGCATCCCCTTCTCTAGACACCCTGGAGCTAGCCACCACTGCAGAGACTGCCTTGCCTCCAGAGGACAGTTCAGCCTTTGCGACAACTGATTGGACTGATGTGACCATCTTCTGAGTAGAGCTCTCTGCAACGGTCTCATGTGGGCCCTGGCCCACGGCACAAATTTGAGCGTGGCTGCCATTGTTCCCAACAGCTGTAAATAATGCCACGCCGAGGGAGCCCTTCTCTCCAGGAAGGCTCGGACGAGCTGCCTTAGTCCTTGGGCCCTGAGGTGCGGTAGGAACACTCTGCCGCTTTTTGTGTCGAAGCGTGCCCCCAAGTATTCCAACTCCTGTGACCACTCCAACTTGCTCTTTGTTACATTGACTACCCACCCTAGGCTCTGCAGGAATTGCACCACTCGGGTAGCTACTTCGCTTTCGCTCTTTGACTTTGCTCAAATCAACCAATCATCCAGGTAAGGGTGCACCAATATCCCTTCCCTGCTCAATGCTGCCGCCACTGCCATCTTTACCTTGGTGAAGGTTCGCGGCGCTGTTGCCAAACCAAATGGCAACGTCTGGAACTGAAAATGTCCCATGGGAACTGCAAACCGGAGGAACCGCTGATGCTCTAACCGGATCGGTATGTGCAGATACGCCTCCGAAAGATCTAACGATGTAAGATATTCTCCCTGCCAAACCGCCACTATGACTGACCTCAGCATTTCCATGCGAAAGTACGACACTCTGAGACACCTGTTTACTCTTTTTAGATCCAGGATCGGTCTCAAGGTTCCCTCCTTTTTTGGCACCATGAAATTTATGGAGTACCTACTGCATCCGCACTGGTCTGCCGGAACCGGTACCACCGCCTTGAGGGCCAGGAACCTTTCCAACATCTCTTGCACTGCAGACAGTTTTGATCTCGCCCTGCATGGAGATTGAACAAAGGCGTTGAGTACTGGTCGTTGGAACTCGAGAGCATATCGTTTCTGAATGACCTCCAACACCCACTGATCTGACGTAATCTGGGCCCAGGCAGGATAGAACTCCCTTAGTCGACCCCCCATGGGTACTAAGCCTGCCTGGACCCACCTCGCTTCATTACGACTTCTTGAGGTTCGGGGAAGAGGAGGCTCCAAAACCTCTACCCGCTCCTCTGAACCCCCGAAACCCTGGGATCTATACTGAAAATGTCCTCTCTGAAACTGACCAAATCTCTGTGGATGAAATCGACGAAACTCCCTTTGCTGATTTTTGGCAACCTTCCGCCCTTAGACTGTCCGAGGTCCTTTACTAACTTGTCCAAATCCTCTCCAAAGAGGAGCTTGCCCCAAAAGGGGAGCTTACCTAGCCTTGGCTTAGAGGCACCATCTGCCGCCCAGTTACGCAGCCACAGATATCTTCGTGCCGCCACTACCAACGCCATACTTTTTGAATGACCCCAAATAAGATCATACTGAATATCTGCTAAATACGCCGCCCCTGACTCCATCCGGGATGCCTCTTCGACCACCTCTTCTACCTGCATTCCCTTAAGTCTTTGGGGCCATTGAAGGCAAGCCCTTGCCACCCATGCTCCACAATGGCAGCATACATGGAAAGTGCATTGATATAAAAAACCTGCTTTAGCACGGTGTCTAACCTCCAATCCTGTGCATCTTTAAGAGCGGCACTTCCTTCCACTGGAATCGTCGTTTTCTTAGTAACGGCTGAAACCGCCGCATCAACCTTAGGAGACTTAAAAAGATCCTTATCCGGTTCCTCCAATGGGGAAAGGTGTGCCAATGGAGAAAGGTGAATAGTCGTGTACCCCAGAGATCTGTGCTGGGTCCGCTGCTTTTTGACATATTCATAAATGACCTGGAAAAGGGAATAACGAGTGAGGTTATCAGATTTGCAGATGACACAAAACTATTTAAAATTGTTAAAACCCAAGAGGATTGTGGAAAATTGCAAGAGGATCTTGATAAATTGGAAAACTGGGCATCAAAATGGCAGATGAAATTTAATGTGGACAAGTGCAAAGTTATGCACCTAGGGAAGAACAACCCAAACTATGGTTACACGATGCAAGGTTCCACATTAGGAACCACCACCCAGGAAAAAGATTTAGGCGTCATAGTGGATAACATGTTAAAACCCTCGGCCCAATGTGCAGCGGCGGCCAAGAGAGCAAATAGAATGCTAGGTATCATAAGGAAAGGAATGGAAAAATAAAACAAAGGATATTATAATGCCTCTATATCGTTCCATGGTGAGACCACACCTTGAATATTGTGTGCAATTCTGGTCGCTGTATCTTAAAAAGGATATAGCGTTATTAGAAAAGGTTCAGAGAAAAGCCACCAAAATGGTAAAGGGGATGGAAGGATACTTCTATGAAGAAAGGCTAAAAAGGTTAGGGCTCTTTAACCTATTAAAGAGACGGCTGAGGGGAGATATGGTAGAATTCTATAAATTAATGAACGGAGTGGAATGGGTAAACGTTACGTTATAGAAAGACTAGGGGACATGCAATGAAGCTACAGGGTAAACTATTTAAGACTAATAAAAGAAAATATTTTTTCACTCAACGTGTAATCAAACTCTGGAATTTGTTACCAGAGGATGTAGTAAAGGCTGTTAGTGTAGCTGGGTTTAAAAAGGTTTGGACAAGTTCCTGGAGGAAAGGTCCATAAACCATTACTAAGAAGGGACCCAGGATATCAATGCTTGACCCAGTACAAGCATTGTGGAACCTGTGTCTTTTGGGGAAACTGCTAGGTACGTATGACCTAGATTGGCCACTGTTGGAAACAGGATACTGGGCTTGATGGACCTTGGTCTGACCCAGTATGGCATATCTTATGTTCTTATCACTCTGGAGCCTTTCAGCCCTGCCTCTGGCATGTCCCATTCTTCCTGAATCATTTCCTTAAATACTCTATGTATTGGGAAAGATCTCTGGGACCTTCGAATCGCCTGCCATAAAGAATCTTCCAAAGTGGAATCCTTCGCCTGACCTGTTGCCAGCATGTTTAATGCCTTCAGCGTTTCTGTGATAAGCGCTGACAGTTCCTCTCGCCGGAACACCCTGACAACTCTTGCCTGGTCCTCCTGCTCTGTTATCTCACCTTCCTCCAAGTCCTGCTCTATCTCTGAGTCTTCTAAATTCTCTGACTGATCTTCCGAGACCAAGGCCTGTTCCGCCCTGTCTTTCACCATCCTAGGCTTTTTAAGTGGGATGCTACCGGCTCCCATGTCTAGAGGAGTCCCAGGGCGTTTCGACCCCAGCTCCCCCTCCACTGCAGACACTGCCGACCCTCGTCCAGTCCCCCCGAGGGCCTGCTAGAGCAGCATCATAAACTCCTGTGAGAATATCGCTGCCAACCCCCCTTGCAACAGAGGTTGGGACGTGGGGGCGTCTGGAGCCGTAGACGGCCCTGGCACTGGCTCCGGGGGTGGTGCGGCCGGAGAAAGAGGATCTGTTGAGACAGAAGCATCTCCCCTTAGAACCTCTGCCCCACTGTCCTCTGCTATCTCCCCCGAGGCTGCTTCCTGTGCGCAGCCCCTGCACACCCCCACCTCAGAGACCGACCCTCTTCTGGCCCCCACAAAGCAGGCACTGAGACCTAGAAGGAATGTTGATCTCAGTGACCCCTGCACAGATCCCTTCACTCTCTCTTTAATAAAAAAAAAAATTTTTTTTAAGCAAAACCTCCGTCAAACGCAGTCCTAGACCTTTGTCCCCACTAGCGTCTATTAGGTAAAAACAAAATCCAAATTAAAACACCCTCGTGAAGAGATATGTTACCTTTGCACGGTTTCCCGCGCTGCTGCCACGTGGTCTGGGCCTGCTGTCTCTCAAACACATGCCCGCTCCTCCTTACAGCTCGCTAGCTGTCTCCCTGCGGCTTGTGCAGCGCTTACCTCATCTGTCGCCGCAATTAAGCATCCCGCTTTCCTTTGGCGGCTTTCGCATCGGGGAGCGAGCCGCCTCAGAACCAGCTGCCGCTACAATCGCCACCATGGCTCCAACTGACTGCCTGCTGTCCGTGATCTGCACACCGCGTCTCAACAGCTCCTCAACTGCTCAGGGGGATCGGGAGCCGGAGGCCCCACTAACAATTCCTGCACTCTTCCCTGTCAGTATCCACTGGCTTCCAGGGAGGGGGGGGGGAAGGGGAGCAGCCGTTGCAGTCAGCAATATTTAGGTGCAGGGCACACAGAGCAGTTACTTCTCAAATTTAAAGGCATAGGCTCCTTTTTTTTTGTTCCAATCAACCTCACTAACTAACTACTACTATCCTCAATTATACCTCTAGTGAGCCCTGGACCTCTTAGGCTCACAACTCCTCCAGCTGCTTGGAGACTGAGATTGCTGGAGCAAGGAGGCGGTCCCTGGAGTATTTATACTGGTGTCACCAAAAGGGTGACGTGCTCGGTCTCCAAACTGCAGGAGGAGGTGCTTAACCCTAGAGGTTTGGGACTAGACTGGAGGAAGAATGCATTTATAGTTCAGTAGGAGAAGGCTGAACTGGATACAGAAACAAATTACTTTATTTTTATTTATTTATTTAGTATACATTTGTATACCACTACTTCCTACGATCAGCAGCGGTTTTATAATGCAGAATAAATGTAGACTATTTAATATACAAAATAATTCAAATGTATGCAGCTGTGCCATAGAATGTACTCTAGTTGCTGCAGGAAACCAGAAGCTTGAATATCAGAGGACTATGAGGATAGAGGGCTTGGAGAAAAATACAGTTAAGATTTTATACAGCACTGTGAAACTAAAAGTGCAGCATGATTCCTAATTACAAAGACTACTTCTGTTGTTTCAGGTGGAAGGAAAATCCATACCCAGAGATGCTGGACACCCTCATTATCCCTTCAATGATCCCTATTAATGGATTGTGGAGGAGCAACATTGCAGTCATTTCAAAGAATAAACCCAAATAAAGTGCCTTGTTCACTGCCAGCTGCAAACCCTCTTTACCTCTTGTGTGTCTGTCTGCCCTGTAATGGTGGTGTGGGGAAAATGGAGCAGTTTGGAGGCCTGGAAGTGACCCATTATTTGTTTTTTATTTATGAAAAATGTCCAATAACTATGTTGTTAAGTGCCATTGAGTCGTACAACAGAAGGTTAAGGTTTATTTAAAGACCCATTCACAGAATGTATAAGTATTAATACAATAATTAAGCCCATATCATGGAGGACTGTTTTACCAAATATGAATTAAAGGAAAAATAGTTATCTGGCAGAATCATCAATATATAATAATAAGACCCTCTTAATCTAAACTGCTTAGTAGAAAGTCATAAAAAGAAAAGAAAATCATCCATCCCTTCCTGCTAGGGAGCTCTCAAAAAGTATAATGTGTCCCCTGAAATACCACTAAACATTTGGAAAACTTAAGGAAAAAGGTAGCACCTAAAGCAGGCACCCTAGGTTTTAATCTCAATTGAGTTACCTTGGAAACATCAGGAAAACATTAATCAGTTGGCTATAAAAGATTTTACTTTATCTAACAAAGAAGAAAAAAACATAACAAAGTAGCCATAGTTGGAATTCTATCATTCTCCAGGACCAAGCAGGAAGTCAGTCCTCACATATGAGTGACGTCGGTGCCGACAGAGCCCTCGTGCGGAGCATTTCCCCAGCTTTCAAAGAAAGCCTTTGGGAGTGCAGCGCACATGCGCGGTCCCCTTCCCGCCCAAGGGTGCCATCTTGCTCAGTCTTTCTTTTTCTGCAGAGCCCAACAGACGTAGTTCATGTCACCCGGGAAAAGTAGATTTTTTTCTGCGATTTTTCGTGTTTCTTTATCCGGTTCGACGACGGTTCCCCTCCCGCCTCGGCTCGGTACACCGGTATCGAGTCCAGAATTTCTTTTTCATTTTTTGTCCTTTGTGACTAGTGTTCGTGCTTTTTCTGTTATTTTCACTGGCAGCCCTGTCTTTTGACCTTGCAGGGACCCTTTTTCCCCCGATGGCTGCCAGCGGGTTCAAAAAATGTGATCGGTGCAAGAAACCTATGTCTCTCACCGACACACACGACTGCTGCCTCCGATTCCTCGGGCCCAATCATGACCCGCTGGTCTGTGGCCCATGCGGCAAGATGTCGTCGAAGGCACTTCGGAGCCGTCAGCATCAATGTGAAAGAATTTTCTCGGAGTCCGCGTCCGGACGGGCCCAGACTTCGTCAGAGGCCTCGACATCTCGGGAGTCTGACCCCGAGTGCCATCGTGGGTCCTCTGAGAGGGGGTCTCCCGCCCAGGAGCACAAAAAGAAGAAGAAGCTCATGAGGGTGGCGTCAATGGAGGCACCTAGATCCTCGAGGGCCAGGTTGTGAAGCCTTGGAGAAGGACCCCCCCCCCCCCTCCGGAGGATACCCGGTTCTCGGATTTCGTCAGGGACATGGCCAAGGCTTTGGCATTCCCAGTGGACGCCGAGGACCTCGAGCCGAGGAGCTCAATGCCCTCCAGTATGATTTTCCTCCGAAGGAAGCCTTTACTGTACCAGTTCCTCCGATGCTGGAACGGTTGCTTTTCCGAATGTGGGAAGCATCGGCCTCAGCACCGGTTCTTAGCAAGCGGGTCGATTCTATCTATGGAGTCCGCAAGAGCCATGGGTTCCAAAAGGCACAGCTGTCGCACAACTCCATGGTTGTGGAATCGGCCATGCACAAGCTGAAAAGCCAAAATATGCACTTCTTGGTGCCTCCCGGCCGGGAGGCCCAGAACCTAGATGCCCTCGGTACAAAGTGCTTCCAGGGCTCGATGCTGTCTTGCCGTGTCCAGACTTACCAGCTGTACATGGGCATGTACTTACGAGACCTGGCAAAAGAGATTGCCGGGTTCTCGACTGGCCTCTCCAAGGAACCCTTGCAGAGACTCAAAGCCTTGTCTACAGGGATCCGAGAGTGCTTGAAGTTTATTTCTTGAGCAGCCTATGACGGCTTCGAGGCTTCGGCCGGCATCGGTGCACGTCGTCAGGCTTGGCTACAGTCGTCGGACCTGTAGTCATGGGTGCAGGATAAGTTGGTCGATGTCCCGTGCCGAGGTGACAACCTGTTCGACAAACCCATGACTGAGAAGGCTGCAGAAATCGAGACCGAGACTCTCACCAGGACAAGGCTGTCCAAAAAGACTTCTGCCCCTTCTCACAAAAAGAAGGGCTCAGGGAAGAAGCCCTTTTTCCCGAGGAAGGGTACTGCATACAAAACCTACCCTCAGTATCAGGCCTCTTCAGCTCCCCAACAGGGCCAGCAGGCCAAAGGGCAGGGGCATGGGCCATGGGCCTCATAGGCAGAAAACCCCCAAGCCTCCAGCCCCGGCTCCTGCACAGCAGGGAGGGGTTTTTTGACTCCCAGGGCATAGCCTCTCCTCCGCCGGTGGCCCCACTCAGCACAGGAGGTCGGCTGACCCTGTACGCCTACAGGTGGTCAGCCATCACAGGGGATGCCTGGGTGCTGAGCATAGTCCAGAAGGGCTATCTGCTCCATTTCCACCAGCTACCCCCCTCCTACTATCCAGGGGAGCCTCCAAGACTCCTTCTACTCAGGAACCTCCTCCTTCAGGAGTTGGCAAGTCTTCTAAAGGAACAGGCAGTGGAACCGGTGCCACACCACCTGAAAGGGAAAGGCTTCTACTCAAGGTACTTCCTAGTACTAAAGAGAACAGGAGGCCTAAGACCTATCCTAGACTTGTGGAATCTGAACAAGTTTCTGGAGAGGGAAAAGTTCAAGTTGCTTACCCTTGGGATACTGCTGCCCTATCTCCAGCAGGGAGACTGGCTATGCTCCTTAGACCTAAAGGATGTTTATATTCACATCCTCATCCATCCAGACCACAGACAATATCTTAGATTTGTGGTGGGAGGAAGGGAGGAAACCACTTTCAGTACAGAGTGCTTCCTTTTGGCCTGACCTCTGCCCCCAGGGTTTTCACCAAATGCCTGGCGGTTATGGCGGCTTTTCTCAGAAATCAGGGGATTTTTGTCTTCTCGTACCTGGATGACTGGCTAATCAGGGGCCAGTCATTCCAGGAGGCCCGACCGGCCACTCTTCACACTGTCTCTCTTCTTCAACATCCTGGCTTTGTCATAAACTATGCAAAGTCCACTTTGCTCCCCTCTCAGAACCTAGAGTTTATAGGGGCCAGGTTGGACACCCTTCGGGCAAGAGCTTACTTGCCCGAGGACAGGCCCAACAGACTTATGGATTTGGTCAACCAGATCCAATGCAATACTCATGTTTCCGCCAGGCATTTCCTGCGTCTCCTGGGCCACATGGCATCCACGGTTCATGTGACCCCGAATGCCCATCTGCACAAGCGGACAGCTCAATGGTGCCTCAGAGATCAGTGGACACAAGCCACCGGCGACCTCCGAGACAAAGTAAAAGTGTCCAGATGGCTTCTGAACTCCTTGCAGTGGTGGCTACACCCACCAAACCTTCTCAGGGGTGTACCTTTTCATGTTCCAACCCACACAAGGGTGCTGACGACGGATGCTTCCTTAAGAGGCTGGGGTGCACATTGCCAGGGCTCATGCACTCAAAGCCTGTGGTCCCCTCAGGAGACCACACAACAAATCAACCTTTTAGAGCTGCGAGCAATCTGCTTAGCTCTGCAAACGTTCTGTCATGCCCTCTCTCAACAGTCTGTCCTAGTTCAGATGGACAATCAGGTGGCAATGTTCTACGTGAACAAGCAAGGGGGCACAGGGTCCAGGCTTCTATGTCAGGAGGCACTGGCCCTTTGCTCTTTTGTGGATAGGCAGGGTATGTTTCTCAGAGCAGTCTATCTACCTGGTCAAGACAACTTCCTAGCAGACAAGCTAAGCAGGATTCTCCAGCCTCACAAATGGCAATTGAATCCATTGGTAGTCCAGCAGATCTTCCTCCGCTGGGGACTTCCATCCATTGATCTCTTTGCAAGTCCACTAAACCGTCAGCTACCCAGGTTTTGCTCCAGACAGTCGCATCCCCTGAGGATGGCAGCGGATGCTTTTCTGATCTCTTGGTCTATGGGCCTCTTGTATATGAATTTTTAATGATTTTTTAAATCTTTTTTTTATACCGCACTCTTTAGAATCAGTGCGGTTTACATGTATACTAAAAGTTGCTTGTCCCCATGCGGGAAATGAACCCCCGGCCTTCTGGCCTGAGGTAACCTGTCCCAACCACTGAGCCACTCCTCCCATGCCTCTGGTGGCCAAAACTCTCTTCAAGATCCTTCAGGACAAGGCCTCGTGATTCTGGTAGCCCCCAGATGGTCGAGGCAGCCTTGGTTTCCACTTCTTCTGCAGTTGGCGGTTCCCTCTGGGGCTGCAACACGATCTCCTGTCTCAAGAACAGGGTTCCCTTCTGCACCCCAACCTCAGGTCCCTCAATCTGATGGCCTGGCTGCTGAAAGGGTAGTGCTAGCTCCCTTACTTCTACCTAAGAAGGTTGAGGAGGTGGTATTGGCCTCTAGGAGGCAGTCCACCAGAAAGTCCTATGCCCTCCAGTGGCGTAGGTTTACGGTGTGGTGTGCTCAGTGCAATGAAGATTGTCAGACGGCTGCCTGGGTGAGAATCTTCACAGTCTTGGCAAGTGCATATATCTATATGATTTGCAAGGGATTGTGGGCAATGTAGTTCATTCACACCAGACACAGCTGCTGACAATAATTTAGTTGTGTTAAAGCCAATAAGATATTTATTTATGGGGTTATTTCTCCCAACACAGATATGCTTGGTAGCACATAAATCAGGTTACTTGCTTTCAGTGTTAAACTTGGAAAAAACAAAATAATCAGGAAAACAACATTTTAACTCGTCAGGCATTAGCTAATGTTTTCTTAGCATATATCAAACAACAAACGAAAAGCCACAAAGAAAGAAAAAAACTGTTCTTTTCAGGTTAACTTCTGATAACTTCCCACATAGATTCAGAAGTGATTCTCTCCTAGCTCACAAGCAATTAGGTAAGGCTCAATTGCTAGCAGTTATCCAGCTGAAACCCCTTAGCTGGCTTGCTTTCTACTGTGTGGGTCAAATCCTGCTTCAGGAGCTTTTCTGAGTAGATTAAAGAACAAGTTTGTATTTCTTTGTGATGGTTGCTGTACTTTATAACAGAAAATCACCAAAGGAGTTTGGACAGAGAGCAGTCCATATAAACACATTCTTCATCTGCAATCATTCCCCCTTCTTCAACAAGCATGGGTTCAATATCATGGATTGGCACAGATGAATCTCTCAATGGAGCACTTTCAGGAGAATACTTGTTTCCCTGCTGTCTTTCAAGGTTATAGCTAGGGCATAGATCAGTGTTCATACCTGAGCTTCCATTGCTGTTAGAGTTCCTCTCTATATAGCCTGGCCAGTATGTAGTTCAGTTCTTATGTCCAGCCTTCCAATCCAGATCCCTGGACACTGGATCTCTCTTCACATACCTTCTGGCACGGGTCTTAGGGTCCCTTCCACGTGCAGCCGTCTCCCTCACAGGTAGCGTCTGGAGATTCCTAGCTCTGCAGCACCATTCCTCTGGCTTTCCCCAGTCCAATGGTGTATGCTGGCCCTTGAAATGCCTCCCAGTATACGTACTGCTCTGGACTCTTCTAGACCTCTCAAAGGCTTTTCTCTTCCTTCTTCCAAAGGGTTTCTTTCCCTCTCTGTCCGTCCGGTTTGGCTTCTGCTTCTGATGATCCTTCAGATGAAACTGATCAAGCTCAAGCTGATTCTCAGGATAATGAGGATAATTCTCTGTAGAATAAACTCTACCTTTATTCTGCCTAGATGAGTGCTCCTCCCTAACACAGCGCAGCTGTGCTGAATCAGGCCCTGCCCTTTGAGATGAGTGCTTAGGGATTACCTCATAGCCCTCCTGATTGAACACACGTTTTCCCACTTCAGCTCCTCTAATGGCTGTTGGAAACCTGGTGCATTCTGGGACTGGTAGTCTTTTATGGCAAAATTCTGTTTTCTTATTTCTACCAGAACTGACAGGTTGCTTGTTCAGAGTCACTTCACCTTTTCTATAGCTCCTTCCTGAGCTATGATAAGCTTCCTTATCACAAGATCCTTTCTCTTGCCTTGTGCAAGTAGTACTGCAGTATCTACTTCACCTTTCAGACCCAGGCCTTAAGTCTAACTCTGTTCGGGTCCACCTCAGTGCTTTGTCAACGCACCACACACCAGTGGAAGGACAGTCTCTGTCGGTTCACCCCTTGGTGTCCAGATTTCTCAGAGGTCTGCTTCTACTGAAGCCTCGGGTTCGTCCACCGGCGACTGAGTGGGTTTTGAATGTGGTCTTGCAGCAACTTACTCACCCACCGTTTGAGCCAATGGCTACTTGCCATTTGCGCTTCCTCTCTTGGAAAGCGCTCTTCCTGGTGGCTCTTACATAGGCCAGAAGTGTGAGTGAGCTACAAGCTCTGGTTTCTGATAGACTGTACACACGGTTCTATAGCAACAAGGTGGTCCTACGGACCCATCCCAAGTTCCTCCCAAAAGTGGTCTCCTCTTTCCACCTCAATCAGGAGGTGGTTCTTCTGACCTTTTTTCCCAGGCCGCATGCCAGCCAAGCGGAAACAGTCTTGCATACACTGGACTGTAAGAGGGCGTTGTCCTTTTACATAGAATGTACACGGGAGCATCGAAGGGCTGCTCAGCTCTTTGTCTCGTTTGACCCTAATAGGATGGGATTACCTGTCTCCAAGCGCACGTTGTCCACTTGGGTAGCAGATTGCATCGCCTGGGCATACAGGGCAGCTGACCTCCCCTTGCAGGGTCGGGTCACGGCCCACCGTGTCAGGCCAAAAGCCGCGTCAATAGCTCATCTCTGCTCTGTTCCGTTGGCAGACATCTGCCAGACCGCAACTTGGTCTTCAAGCCAGACGTTTGCAGCCCATTACTGCCTGGAGAGAGAGTCCCGGCGGGACAGTGTTTTCGGCCAGGCAGTACTCCGTAATCTCTTTGAGGTTTAGGCAACTCCTACCCTCCGGCTCTTGTGTTGGGCTACCGTATGGGGTGCGTTCTCAGAGAAAGTTCTTGTCACGGATGCTGTGGCTCTCGAGAGGGAGCCATTTTTTCAGCTTTGGGTTCATGGTAGCCTAGAGCTGGGGAGTCCCATATGTGAGGACTGACTTCCTACTTGGTCCTGGAGAAAGCGTCACCTGTAACAGGTGTTCTCCAGGAGCAGCAGGAATCAACCCTCACGACCCTCCCTCCTCTCCTGCAGTTGCAGTCATATCCTTCATTTAGATTTTTGCTGTCTTTTAGCTATGTCATCATACTGAGCAAGATGGCACCCTTGGGCGGGAAGGGGACCGCGCATGCGCGCTGCATTCCCAAAGGCTTTCTTTGAAAGCTGGGGAAACGCTCCGCACGAGGGCTCCGTCGGCGCCGATGTCACCCATATGTGAGGACTGATTCCTGCTGCTCCTGGAGAACACCTGTTACAGGTGAGTTAACTACGCTATAGAAGACTCCAAAAAAAACAGACTGATCTAGACTGTCTACAGTGGAGAGTTGATCGATACATTCTCCAGGACCAAGCAGGAAGTCAGTCCTCACATATGGGTGTCATCGGCGCCGATGAAGCCCTAGCGGAGCATTTCCCCAGCTTTCTATGAAAGCCTTTGGGAATGCAGGCACGCATGCGTGGTTCCCTTCCCGCCTAAAGGTGACATCTTACCTCAGTCTCTTTTTTTCCGAGAAGCCCACCGGATGTGTGTCCTGTCATCCCGGATAAAAGTTGATTTTTTTCGGCGATTCTCACTGTTTTTTTCTCACGGTTTGATGCCAGTTCCCCTCCCGCCGGGTTCGGTACACCGGTATCGAGCCCGATTCTTCTTTTTCGGTTTTTGCCCTTCGTGGCTGGTGTTCGCGCCCTTTTTTTTGTTTTTTCCCTGGATGGCCGGTCCTTTGACCTCGCGGGGACTCTTTTTTCCCTGATGGCTTCCAGCGGTTTCAAGAAATGTGATCGGTGTAAGAAATTAATGTCTCTCACCGACACACACGACTGCTGCCTTCGGTGCCTCTGTCCTGATCACGGCCCTAAGTCGTGTGGACCATGTGGGAAGATGTCCTCCAAGGCACTCCGAAGTTGCCAGCAGCAGAAAGAAAGGCTTTTCTCGGACTCAGCCTCCGGCCGGGCCCGGACCTCGTCTGAGGCCTCGACATCTGGGGATTCGGATCCCGAGCGCCGTCGAAGCTCCTCGGACAGGGGGTCCCCCGACCGGGAACGCAAGAGGAAGAAGCGGCTCACGAGGGCATCGTCGGAGGAGGTCCCTGGTTCCTCGAGGGCCAGGTCTAAGACCCCTTACCGTCACCCCGGGCCCGTGGAACAAGAGAAGCCTGCCAAAGTTCCTTGCGTGGAGCCGGAGTCTGATGGACACGTAAGCCCCATAGTCCTCGAGGACTCTCCTCCCAGAGAGCCAACGTCATGCCCGGCGCCGCCGGGGCCCGAGTCGGTTGCTGCTGCGTCTCCCGAGCTGAGTCTCAGGATGACAGCCTTGGAGAGCAGACTGTCTGCCTTCATGGAGCAGCAGCGGGCACTGATGGCCAGCCTGTCTGGCGCATCTGCCCCGACCACCGGGACATCGACTTCGAAGTCGACCCCGGAGACCGAGCCGATACTCTAGTCCATCATGGCTCGAAGTCGACCTCAGTCGAGGTCTCCCTTGACCTCCCGCTCAGAACCGAGGGTGTTGACGCCGGTGCTCCAGGGCCCCGCGGGGGTCAGACCCTGACTCCTCGTCGGACGAGTCCGCCTAGGAGACGGAGGATGAGGAGTCCCCCGATACATTCAAGACTCGGTGCGTCCCGTCGGACTCACCGCAGTCTGAGCCCCAGAGTAGATCCCCTCCGGAGGATACTCGGTTCTCGGAGTTCGTCCGGGATATGGCCACTGCCTTGGCTATTCCGGCGTACCCTGAGGAAGAGCCTCGAGCTGAAGAGCACGAGGCCCTGCAGTATGACTCTCCTCCGAAGGAGGCCTTTACTGTCCCGGTTCCTCCGTTACTGGAACGGCTCCTCTTCAGGATGTGGAAGGCACCGGCCTCGGCGCCAGTATTAAGCAAGCAAGTCGACTCGATCTATCAACTCAGAAAGAGCCATGGCTTTCAAAAGGCACAGCTACCACACCATTCCATGGTTGTGGAATCGGCCATGCATCGTCTGAAGAGCCAGAAGATGCACACCGCGGTGCCCCCTGGCAGGGAGGCCAGGAACCTCGATGGCGTCAGTAGAAAGTGCTTCCAGGGCTCGATGCTTGCTTGCCGTGTCCAGTCTTACCAGCTGTACATGGGCATGTACTTGCGGGACCTGGCCAAGGAGTTGGCCGGGTTCTCTGCTGGACTCTCCGGGGAACCCTTGCAGAGATTCAAGTCCTTGTCCTCGGGGATTCGGGACTGCTCGAAGTTCATTTCTCGCGCCGAGGCTTCAGCCCGAGTTGTGGCAGCCGGCATCGCGGCTCGACGCCAGGCATGGCTGCAGTCATCGGACCTCGAGCCATGGGTTCAGGACAAGTTGGTCGATGTCCCTTGCCGAGGTGAAAACCTTTTTGGCAAGCCCATGACCAAGAAGGCCGCCCAGCTCGAAACAGAGCACCTTACACGGACAAGGCTGTCTAGGAAGACCTCTGCCCCTTCTCATAAAAAGAAGAGCTCGGGTAAAAAGCCCTTTTACCCGAGGAAGGGCACTGCCTACAAACAGTACCCTCAATATCAGGCTGCCCAAGCTGCACCCCAGGGTCAGCAAGCCAAGGGGCAGGGTAATGGGCCCCGTAGGCAGAGGACCCCCAAGCCTCCGGCCCCTGCTCCCACTCAGCAGGGTGGGGGTTTTTGACTCCTTGAGCGTAGCCTCTCCATCCCTGCTCTCCCAACCCTGCACAGGAGGTCGCCTCGCTCTCTTTGCCCACCAGTGGCCCCTCATCACCGGGGACAGTTGGGTGTTGGACATAGTCCACAGGGGCTATGCACTGCATTTTCACCAACTGCCTCCTCCATACTTTCCAGGGGAGCCTCCAAGGCCTCCCCTGCACACAGACCTTCTCCTTCAAGAGCTTCACGGTCTGTTGGTGGACAGGGCAGTGGAGCCTGTGCCTCCCCACTTGCGAGGTCACGGATTCTACTCCAGGTATTTCCTGGTGCCCAAAAGAACCGGTGGCCTTCGACCCATTCTGGACCTCAGAAACCTCAACAAGTTCCTAGAAAAAGAAAAGTTCAAGATGCTTACTCTTGGAACACTTCTGCCCTACCTCCAGCAGGGAGATTGGCTATGCTCCTTAGATCTAAAGGATGCGTACACTCACATCCTCATTCATCCAGACCACAGAAAGTACCTCAAGTTCATTGTGGGAGAAAACCATTTTCAGTACAGAGTACTGCCTTTTGGCCTCACCTCCCCTCCCAGGGTCTTTACCAAATGCCTGGCAGTGGTGGCGGCCTACCTGAGAAATCAGGGAATCTTTGTCTTCCCCTATCTGTACAACTGGCTCATCAGGGGTCAGACGTGCCAGGAGGCCAGACAAGCCACCCTCAGAACTATTGCTCTTCTTCTTCAAAGCCTGGGGTTTGTAATAAACTTTGCAAAGTCCACTTTGCTCCCCTCCCAGAACTTGGAGTTCATAGGAGCAAGGCTGGACTCTCTGTTGGCAAAGGCTTTCTTGCCAGAAGACAGGGCCAACAGATTGATAGCCTTGGCAAATCAATTTCTCAGCAGGTCACTGGTCTCCGCCAGACTCTGCCTAAGGCTGCTTGGCCACATGGCTTTGACAGTGCATGTGACCCCCCAATGCCAGGCTCCATATGAGGCCTGCGCAGTGTTTGCCTTCGGACTCAGTGGTCAGAGGCCACAGGCAGCCTCAGAGACATGATAAGGGTGTCCAGACAATTTCTGCACTCCCTCAACTGGTGGCTGCATCCACCCAATCTACTGAAGGGGGTGCCTTTTCAGATTCCTGGGCACATGGTGGTGCTGACCACCGACGCCTCCCTGCAGGGCTGGGGAGCTCATTGTCTAGGCAAGTGCACCCAGGGCCTGTGGTCTCCTTGGGAAGCTGCATAGCAGATCAATCTCCTCGAACTCAGAGCTATTCGATTAGCACTCAAAGCTTTCTCTCCTACCCTGGCTCATCAATCTGTCCTGGTTCAGACAGACAACCAAGTAGCCATGTTTTATGTGAACAAACAGGGCGGGACTGGGTCCAGAATCCTTTGTCAGGAGGCTCAGGACCTTTGTTCATTTGCCCTCAAGCACAACATGCTCCTCAAGGCTGTGTACCTTCCAGGCCAGGACAACTGCCTGGCCGACAGATTAAGCAGGATTCTGCAGCCCCACAAGTGGCAGCTGCATCCTTCAATAGTTCAGAAGATCTTCCTGAAATGGGGTCTCCCTTTGATAGATCTCTTTACCAGTCCAATGAACAAGCAACTGCCAAAGTTCTGCTCCAGGCAACCGCATCCTCTGAGGATAGCAGCAGATGCTTTTCTGATTCCATGGTCTCAGGGCCTCCTGTATGCGTTTCCTCCCACGCCCTTGGTGGCCCAAACTCTCTTCAAAATTCTTCAGGACAAGGCCTCAGTCCTGCTGGTGGCTCCCAGGTGGCCGAGACAGCCTTGGTTTCCGCTTCTACTTCAACTGGCGGTGGATTCCCCACTGCCCCTGGGGTTGCAACCCGACCTTCTCTCACAGGAGCAGGCTTCCCTTCTGCACCCCAATCTCAAAGCTCTCAATTTGATGGCCTGGAGGCTGCAAGGGTAGTTTTGGCTCCCTGGGCCTACCTCAGGAAATTGAGGAGGTTGTCCTAGCCTCTAGGAAACAGTCCACTAGGAAAACCTATGCTCTCAAATGGAAGAGGTTTTCTGTGTGGTGTCAGCTATGTACAGAGGATCCTTTCTCCTGTACTGTACCAGTAGTGCTTCAGTACTTACTGCACTTATCCAATCAGGGACTTAAGTCCAATTCTGTTCGGGTCCACCTCTCAGCTCTAGCAGCTCCACCACTCACTGGTGGAGGGACATTCTCTCTCGGGTCACCCCTTGGTATACCGCTTTCTCAGGGGCTTGCTTTTACTCAAGCCCCCAATCCGTCCTCCTGCCCCTGAGTGGGAGTTGAATGTGGTCTTGCAGCAACTGACTCGCCCACCTTTTGAGTCCATGGCTACTTGCCCACTACGCTTCCTCTCCTGGAAGACACTCTTCCTGATAGCCCTTACTCCGGCTAGGCGAGTGAGTGAGCTTCAGGCCCTGCTCTGTGATAGGCCTTACACTAGGATTTATAGGAACAGGGTAGTCCTCAGGACTCATCCAAAGTTCCTCCCAAAGGTTGTCTCCTCTTTCCACCTCAATCAGGAGGTGGTTCTTCCAACATTCTTTCCTAGGCCTCATGCAAGCCAGGCTGAAGCAGTTCTGCATACCCTGGACTGTAGGAGGGCCTTATCCTTCTACCTTGACCGTACGCAGGGGCATAGAAGGGCTACTCAGCTCTTCGTCTCCTTTGACCCTAATAAGTTGGGGTTAGCTGTGTCCATGCATACCTTGTCCATCTGGGTGGCTGACTGTATCACCTGGGCTTACAGGGCGGCTGACCTTCCTTTGCAGGGTCAGGTTACGGCCCACCGTGTCAGGGCAATGGCTGCCTCAGTGGCTCATCTCCGCTCTGTGCCCATGGTAGACATCTGCAGGGCTGCAACTTGGTCTTCAAGCCAGACTTTTGCGGCCCATTACTGTCTGGAGAGGGAGTCCCGAAGGGACAGTGCTTTTGGCCAAGCAGTACTCCGGAATCTCTTTGAGGTTTAAGCAACTCCTGCCCTCTGTTGGGCTACCGGTGGAGGATGTGTCTTTCAAAAGCCTTTCTTTGCTGCTGAGACTAGAGGGAGTTCTCTTGTTCAGCCTGGGTTCCTCGGTAGCCCAGAGCTAGGGAGTCACCCATATGTGAGGACTGACTTCCTGCTTGGTCCTGGAGAAAGAGTAGTTACTCACCTGTAACAGGTGTTCTCCAGGAGCAGCAGGAATCAGTCCTCACAACCTTCCCTCCTCCCCTTGGGGTTGCAGTTGTACATAGTTTATTTTTCAGTTTTGTGTGCTGTTCTTAGCTATGTCATTTAACTGAGGTAAGATGGCACCTTTAGGCGGGAACGGAACCGCACATGCGTGCCTGCATTCCCAAAGGCTTTCATAGAAAGCTGGGGAAATGCTCCGCTAGGGCTTCATCGGCGCCAATGACACCCATATGTGAGGACTGATTTCTGCTGCTCCTGGAGAAAACCTGTTACAGGTGAGTAACTATTCTTATCTGCCTCCTTATCCAAGACTTTTGTCCCGTTATGAATTTGTACTATTGTATATTCCTAAGTCTAACTGAGTCCGGGCCAGTAATCAATAGTACTTCCTTCAGATATTTCTGAAATAAATGCAATGGAGACGGAAATCTAGTATAAAGAAAATTTTAAAAACAGATTAAAAACCCTAAGAAAATTCTCCATCACCTGTGAATAACTAAGGAAGCCTTAACAGAAGATACAGAAACAGTTTGTAAAGTAGAGATCCGAGTCTCCATGTCCAGCTCCTTTAACTTTAATTTCTGTTCAGTCATTTTGGCAACAGCCTCAGCAGAGAATGCAGGGCCTGAATTTCAGTCATCTGGATTTTGGAAGGGCGCTACGTTAGCGCATAGCCATCCCTGCCGACCTCTAACCCAGATATTCAAACCGCGGCAACAGCATTGAATATCCGAGGATGGCTACAAATATAGTAGGGCACCAAGGCTAACCGTGCAGCAGTGATATTGCGCCTTAAAGATAGGCAAAGTTTTCCATGCCTGTCTTTTAGGCACAAGTTGCTAACTGTGTAGCATTCAATATCGCTCCTGCATAGTTAGTCACAGTCTCTGCCTCCGTTCTGCCCCAACATGCCCTGATGTTAACCGGATAGCATCGGAGCTTGGGGGCTTAGTAGGGGATATTCTATGGCACTAACCATGTAGGTGCTGTTAAATATCCCCATTTAAGGCATTTACATTATTTGCTTGGCTGTAAACCATGTAAATGCCTTTCGAATATCGGGCCCGTTGAGATTTGCTCAAACAAACCTATAAGAGCTAATTCAGTATATGAAATGATTTGCCAAATGTCTTTAAGAGATACTTCTTTCTGAGGCAACAGAGTGGCAGAGGGTAAAGATAGCTGAATACATATTGGAAGTGGGGCCAATCGTACATCTGTTTCTGTTTGCACAGCAGAAGGTCTCCCTGCTGCAGGAAGGATAGGAACTACAGGCAGTCGACCTTCAGTAGGACAGCTGCCCACAGCTCCTAGAGTCCACTGGGCAGCTGAGTGGGGTTACAACCCCCCTGGTGGGTGGGGTCAGAAGTAAACAATATCTACTTTCCAACCGCTGAGAATACTCATTTCCTTATCATCCCTCAAGTCCAGTCCCGGACCTCTGGGTTGTGATCCTCCTCTAGCAGCTTGGAGACTGAGAAATGTCACTCTTGTGATGTCACTGGCATATATAACCACCGGAACCGCCTCCTTGCTCCAGTTATCTCAGTCTACAAGCAGCTGGAGGATTGTGAGCCTGGAAGTTCGGGGCTCACTTGAGGAGTAATTAAGGAGAGTTAGAGTAGGGTATTTGTCAGGGTTTCTTAAGATTTATAAAGTTTTTAGTGGTTTTTCTTATTTTGGTTAAAGTAGGTTAAGGCCCCTTTAAATTTGGAGCTGAAGTACTCCCCTCCCATCCTCCCTCCCCCCTCTTGCTAGGTAGTGGGGACCTGTGCGGCCTCGAGAGCGGGCGAAGACAGGATAGCAGAGCCGGTCCCTGAGCCCATGGGAGGTTCAGAGGCACCGGTGGCTGTGGTCTGACTAACGCAGATTTTTTTGCCTGCTAGAGTTGAACGTTTCAGGTGGAGGAGAGCTTCCGGATCGTCAGCGGTTTCGGCTGTGGGGGGGGGGGGGGGTTTCTCTGCTGGTGCGGAGGCGATCACACGGCAGGGAATCAGCAGCCTGATAAATAAGATTACCCAGAGGTAAGAAAGGGGCTGGTGATTTTTTTAGCGATCGCGCTTATTAGACTTGCAGGGGGCCCGCGGTGAGTCGGCAGCATGGGAGTCGGCCGCGCCGCGTGGCTAGAGCACGGGAAATGCCTTCTCTCAAGTGCTCCAGGAGGAGCTGGACACCATCCGCTGCAGCATCATCGAAAGAGAGCCCTCCCTGCCCGGAGACCATCCGCCGAAGCAGCAGACCATTCGGGTCACTCACCTTCACAAAAGAGCTCACCGGAGAAAAGCCCTCTCTCTGCACGGAGACAAGCAGCTGAAGCAGCAGCCCACTCAGCACACGTGCTTTCTCAAAAAGAGCTGCTGTGCTGCAAAGCTTCCAGCGCGTCATCGCTCACCCCTGCCCAATCGGGGCACAGCTACACCATTTAAAAAGGCGCGATCAGGCGCACCCGCGCCTTGCGGGCCCGCACCGGAGGGCCGCGCAAGAGGGCCCTTTGGCACGGCCCTTAGGCAAAGGCTCTTCAAGGATCCTCAAATCCTCACGAAAACACAAAAGAACTACTACGCAGAGACCAACAGCCTTCTAAACGTACCGCTGAGCTCCCTCAGGGTTGAGCTCGCGTGGAACCACCGATCTGACACACCAAAATATCGCAGCAAGTATACCCTACCAAAATAATTCTTCTTACTTAACAAACCTATCTTGAACAGCTAAAATGCCGGACTACACTACATATTATGCTTTAATTCTCCACCTCAGTAATGTAATAACAGGCTGTTGCCTACAAATCCAATCCTTATCTGCACAGTGGCACTATTTTATTATACTGCTTAACTTGACTATAGTAGTCAGTATTACTTATTTAGGAGCATCTTACTGTTAGCATTATTGCAGTTAAGCTGTAAAACTACCCTATCTGAATTTACTATTGTTCTTAGCATTCTTAGCAATTCAGTATTGTTGTTAACTCACATCAGATCTATTACTGTTGTCCGTGACTCACCTCTGAATCATTACTGTTGTCGGTATATCAATCCAGATTTACTGTTGTCAGTATCTCAATTCAGATTTACTGTTGCCAGTAACTCAATCCAGATCAACTGTTGTCAGTAACTCAATTCAGATATACTATTGTCAGTAATTCACTGCAGATTCATTACTGTTATCAACAACTCACTTTGGATTTACTGTGGTCAGTAACTCACCTTGGATTTACTGTGGTCAGTAACTCACTTCAGATGTACTGCTGTCACCAGTAACGCAATTCAGAATTGTCACTATTGCCTGTATCTAACATCAGATCCATTACCATTGCCACAATTCACCTATTGCAATACTGCCAATTTGTAACAGCTGATTGTCCTACTGCTCTAAGCCTCTCTATTTCTTATACCCTAGCCAATAACTGTCCTGCCTACAATTGACAGTAACCTATTGCCAATATCTGTTCTTCCTACGGTTGCCAGTAACCTATTGCCACTTAACTCTATCAGATTTTACCACTGCTGCCAGATACCCACGTCATTACGACCCTGTCTAACATACCACTGAGCCAAATACAGAAAATGCTACACTCTAACATCATGCTTATACGAATATCATACACCTGTATATTATTAGCGATAATAATTGACCTATCACTAAGTTTAAACAGCAAAAATCACATGACAATACCTATAATACACACACACATACCCGAAATGACTGCCATATTGGACACACTCATGCAAACAACTACCCAAAAATTAACTATCATAGACTAATACACATACAACAAACAAACCCACAACAAACATGCAAAACAATCTGCTCCAACAACCCATCCTCCCTATTATGCATCCTTATTAATGCACGATCAATGAAAAATAAACTCCCCATATTTAATGATCTGATAACAGACTTAAAACCAGACATTTTATGCGTCACAGAGACATGGCTCTCTGAAACAGATACAGTCTACCTAAATCAACTTGATAATGAAAACTATGATACATTTTACAAACACAGATCCAATAAAAAAGGCGGAGGAGTACTAATGATGACGAAAAAGATATTAAACGCCAAATCAATCCAATCAAATATCTCAAATAACATAGACACATAATTGGTAAAAATCGGTCTCATGAAAATTTGCTTAATTTATAGACCCCCAGACCAAAAAGCAGATGGCCTGGATTCTCTTATTGAACTCCTTAGCTCATCTACTAAACAAAACCCCGTAATCATGCTAGGCGATTTTAACCTTCCGTCACCACCAACACCGGACTCTAAACTATTCCTAGACACCATAGCAGACATAGATTATCATCAAATAATTAACACAGCAACACATATCAAAGGAGGAACACTAGATCTGGTTCTTCTTCCTGATACACTCTTCAAGCTAGTCAATTCAAATTCCATTGAATGCACAGAGACGCCTTGGTCTGATCATTATATCATCAAAATAAATCTAACATATCCTACCGCTAGCATCAAAAACTACATAAGAAGTGGCCCTACTTCAAAATTCAAAAAATTTAATGAAACAGAATTCCTTGATTCAGCAATCCCCCACTTCTTATCATCCACATCAGATTTGGATGATGCTGTTAACAACTGGAATGAAACCATCAACAATGCAGCTAAAAATAATCACCCAAATAAAAAGACTATACACACCAAACAAATAGTACACCATGGTTTAACAACACACTAAGACAAATGAAAAGAGAACTAAGAAAACTTGAAATGAAATGGCGGAAATCTAAGTTGTCTATACACAAAGAAATATACAATAACCATCTCACAAAATATAAGGAAACAATAGACAGCACAAAGAAAAACTATTACACAGCAACCTTAGCAAAATCATATAATAGACCTAGAGAGCTATTTTCCATTGTCAGAAATCTAACCAATAACGCTCAAACTTCTAGCAACGAAATCACTGACATCTCAGTACAAACCCTAACTAATCACTATCAAAACAAATCAAAAAAACCTACTATGTCCTTAGAAACTATTAACATTTCTTACCAGTCTGTAGATGAATGGTCAGACTTTTACCCCATTTCAAAAGTGTCATTAAAAACTGGACTAAATACCACAACTTCGTATTTAGATCCATGCCCAGTATCATGGATAAAAAACACACTGCCAACACTACTATCCTATATTCTTCCAATAGTCAACCTCTCACTAACCCAAGGATACCTTCCACCCTCGCTCAAACATGCGCAAATACGCCCAATCCTAAAGAATTGCAAATTAGATAAAACATCTCCAGTATCATACAGGCCCATCTCTAGCATACCATTTTTGGCCAAAATAATTGAAAAGGTAGTGCAATTACAGACACAGGAATATATAGACTCATCTTACCCACTTGACGAACAACAATATGGATTCCGGCCCCGCCACGGAGTCGAAACACTTCTAACAGTATTAATCGATACACTCCTAAAAGGAATTGACAATCATAAATAGGCATTCATCCTCCTTTTCATCGACATATCAGCAGCTTTTGATAGTGTGCATCACTCAATAATGCTCAACAACCTAAGCCAGATAGGCATAAACTCCACCGTACATAAATGGTTCACCTCATACTTAAATAACAGAACGCAAAATGTAAGAATAGGTAATCAAACCTCCAATACATACAAACAAGAAATAGGTTTACCACAAGGTTCAGCATTATCAGCCCTACTTTTCAATATTTACATAAAACCGGTCTGCAATATCTTTAAAAAATTTGGAGTACAATATCACCTCTATGCGGACAACATTATGATGTACATACCATTTACGATCCCTAACCTACCGATACAACTCCTATCAGACTGCTATAACGAAATCACAATTTGGCTAAAAACTCAAAACCTCCATATAAACCATGCTAAAACCGAAGTCCTAATCGTAACAAAAAAACAATCATTTATCCCTCCAACCCACATAACACTACAAAACCAAGAACTTAAAATAAAAAATGAAATAAGATATCTAGGTGTCATTTTAGATACACACCTTACAATGGAAACCCACATCAGAAATACCATAAAGAAAATTTACTTCAAACTTAAAATCCTCAAACAACTACGCCCCCTCGTATTTATCCAAGATTTTATTAATATAACACAGGCTACCATAACCCCCCACTTCGATTTCGCCAACCTAATACTTATGGGCATTTCAGAACAGAACATCAAAAGAATTCAACTAGCGCAAAATGCAACAGCTAGAATTATATTAAAAATAAACTCACTCCAACACATAACACCGATACTAGCATCCCTTCACTGGTTACCAATACAAAGCAGAATAATGTACAAAACAATAATAACTGCATTCAAAGCCTTAAACGACATGGCTCCGAAGACATTATGTAACCTAATATGCAAAGAACCACCTAAGCCTACTCACAGAAAAGGACAATTAAATAAACTAAAGATTCCAAAAGAATTCGTAAAAACTCACAAATTAACAAACAATAGAGCCTTTTCACACATAGCTCCAACCATCTGGAATTCACTACCAGAGGACCTACGATCACTGACAGAGATCACGGAATTCCGGAAAAAATTGAAAACGTATCTATTCACTAAACACTATAATACCATGGAAAACCCTCCACTTGACTTAAAGGCTAAAACCGGAACCTGCCCACATCAAGTATATACTCCCTACTATAACGGACAACACACATAGCTCAAACGAAATGACGCTCCATTCTATTATGCCCTAACACCTCCACATGTATATAGCTGCATCTGTTATGTACTGCCATACGTTGTACAGACATTACATTTTGTTTAGATAAATTGTTACTCACACTGGTTTAGTTGAAATATTCTGCTTAGTTATTACTCTCTGCTTTGTTTAAGTTAAAATGTTCTATGTAAAAAGTTAAGATGTTCTATGTAAAACAAACTTCGCTTTGTTAACTGTTGTTAATTGTACACCGCAACTGATCGCTGGAAGATGCGGTATATAAATGAGTGTAAAATAAATAAAATAAATTTCATGCAGGGGATTTTCCGGGGCTCCTGCGCGGGCCGCAAAGCCTCGTTTTAGCTTGGGTTCCTCAGGAATAGGTTGGGAACAAGTTCTCTGAAGATTCCACGTCACTTTTGAAAAAAAAAAAAACCTCTGACTTCAGGAAGGTGAGAACTAAGGCTACTTTTAGCCCCTCATTTAGGGCTACCTGGGTGTAGGCTCAGGCAGGAAGCTGCAGGGTGCTTTATTGCGCGTCTTTAACCAGGATGCCTTCTAGACAGCTCTGTTTGGTTTGTGGGACTAGAAGGGGTTCAGTGTCGGAGGTCGGTGTTTGTAAGGGCTGCACTCAGGAGGCAGCTTCAGTGGAGAAGGTATTGGAGGCTGCTGGTGAAGGGCACACCAGTGTTCCTGGGCTGCTGGCAGAGCAGAGCTCTTCTGAGAGACCGCTCCCGGAGCCAGTAGCAGGGACTTCTTCCTCTGCGGATCTCCCGCTTTCTCAGTCATCTTTGCCAGAGGGTTTGACAGCAATTTTTTCCCCTGAATTTGTTGCACTGATTCAGCAGGCATTCGGAGGCTCTCAGGGAAGGCCTGCTGTTTCTACCGCTGCGGCGGTTCTGGGAGAAAAGAGACTTGGCACACCTCTGGACTCGGCGGCCTCGGGACTTCTTCCAAAAAAGCTCAGAGGGGAGAAAGAGCAGTCGGAGCCTTCCGTAGCTTCGGAGGGGGTTCGCTCCGAAGGAGGAGAGCCTGATTTGGATGAGGATGTGGAGGAAGGAGAAATTATTGAACAAGAGGACCAGGCTAGAGTGGTGCGCGTATTTTGTAGGGACGAATTACCGGCGCTCATATCAGAGACCCTCAAGGGTCTGAATATGCCAGCGTTGGAGCTGGCGGAGGATTCGACCCTGGAAGACCCTTTTCTTCAGGCCTTTTGGAAGTCTAAAAGAGTCTTTCCAGTCCACAGGGTGGTGCAAGAGATGATTCAGGAGGAGTGGGACATGCCCGAGGCAGCCCTTAAAGGGGCAAGGGTTATGTCTCGTCTTTACCCGCTGGTGGACCAGGATCAAGAGTTATTTAAAGCTCCGTGAGTCGACGCAGCAGTCTTGGCGGTTACTAAGAAGACTACCATTCCTGTGGAAGGGAGTGCGGCCCTCAAAGATGCTCAGGACAGGAAACTTGAAGTCTTATTGAAGCAGGTGTTCGACGTGAATGCACTGTCCTACAGGCTTCTATTTGTGGAGCTTGGGTGGCGAGAGCCTGTCTTCGGTGGTCACAGAGGATTCAAGGGGATGAAAGAGTGACTGGGGAAGCGTCCAGATTGGAGACGGGGTCTGCTTATTTGGCGGATGTCCACTATGATCTCATACGAGGCTTGGTGAAAAGCATGGCCTCGGTGGTAGCGGCTCGATGGTATCTTTGGCTGCGAAATTGGGCGGCAGATGGGTCGTCAAAGGCCCGGTTGAGTAAACTCCCCTTTACAGGTAAGCTACTTTTTGGAGAAGACTTGGACAAGCTGGTAAAGGACTTTGGGAAGTCCAAGGGCGATAGGCTGCCGGAGGACAAGCAGAAGCAGGGACGGCCAACTCTGCCACCTAAAGGGCAACAGAGGGCATTTTGTCATTTTCGTTCCCCGAGGTTCGGGCAAGCCCAAAGAGGTCGTTTTCCCTATAGATCCCAAGGTTTTCGAGGGTTTCAAGGAGCAAGTAGAGGGTTTGCGGCCGCTTCCTCCTCGAATCTTCGAATGCATTGGAGCTTTACCGACCGGTGATAGATTCTTTTGTACAGTCACCCTGCAGAGCACGCCGCAAGTGCGATGTGATGCGACAGACGGTGCAGCGGCTGCTGGCTGTCAAGGCTATCATACCGGTGCCAGCGGACCAATGCGGCAGCGGTTGTTACTCCATATACTTTGTGGTTCCGAAGAAGGACGGGGGGCCTACCGACCTATTTTGGATCTCAAACAAGTAAATCGCTGTCTTCGAGTGTCTCATTTTCGTATGGAGACTCTAAGGTCGGTCATAGTAGTGGTACAAGCAGGCGAGTTTCTCACGTCCCTAGACCTCTCAGAAGCATACCTGCACATTCCAATCCATCAGGAACATCAGAAATACCTCCAGTTTGCGGTGCCGATGGGGCATTTCCCGTTTCGGGCCTTGCCATTGGTCTGACAACGGCACCTTGAAAGTCACCAAAGTGATGGTGGTCGTAGCAGCAGCATTGCGGAAAGAAGGGGTGCTAGTGCATCCTTATCTGGATGATTGGTTAACCAGAGCAAATTCCAGGGCAGACAGCGAGACGGCTATGGCCAGAGTAGTGGCGTTTCTGCAAGATCTTGGTTGGGTAGTAAATCGGGAAAAGAGCCGGTTGGCTCCGTCACAGGAGCTGGAATATCTGGGAGAAAAGTTCGATACAAGAGTGGGATGAATCTTTCTGCCTCAGCATCGAGCACAAGCGTTGAGGGATTTAGTGAGAGAATTTCTCAGCAGACCGTACCAGAGGGCGTGGCATTATCTGCAGTTGCTCGGGACCATGGCCGCGACTCTCAAACTGGTTCTGTGGGCACGAGCACATATGAGGCCATTGCAACGTGCTTTGCTCAGACGGTGGTCACACCAGAAAGATTGGTTGTCACAGACGCTGCCCTGTCCGCCAGAGACACGGCGGGCGCTACAGTGGTGGCTGCATCCGGAGTACCTAGAGAAAGGAATGCTCTTGGAAGCTCCTGTGTGGATTCCCCTGATGACGTATGCCAGTCTGGTAGGCTGGGGAGCCCACTGTCAACATCGATTCGCTCAGGGGCAGTGGACCGAGCTGGAACGGAGTTGGTCGATCAACAGATTGGAATTGCACGCAGTAACGTTGGCGCTGAGGGAGGCCATTCGGGTGTTTTCCGACAATGCGACAGGGGTTGCTTACATCAATCGGCAGGGAGACACCAGCAGTGCCGCGCTGGAGGAGGAAGCTGAGGGGCTGCTTGAATGGGCAGAGGTGCATCTGTTAGCTCTGTCGGCGGCGCATGTAGCAGGAGTGGACAATGTGGCGGTCGACTTTTTGAGTCATGTAAGAGTGGATCCAGGAGAGTGGAGCCTTCATCAGGAAGTGTTCGAGATGCTGGTGCAGGGTTCGGGCACGCCAGTAATGGCCATGTTCCATTCTGCAAAGGTAGAACGTTTCTTCAGCAGAAGGCGAGAGCAAATATCGGAGGGTCTGGATGCGCTGATTCAGCCTTGGCCCGAACACCAGCTTCTATACGTGTTTCCACTTTGGGTGCTGATAGGGCGCATGTTGCAACATATAGAAGGTCACAAAGAACTGGTGCTGTTGATTGCGCTGGACTGGCCAAGAAGGCCTTGGTATTTGGATCTGATGAGGCTGTTAGTAGCAGAACCATGGCGTCTGCCCTGTCGAAGAGACCTATTATCTCAGGGACCGTTGCTCATGCCTCAGGTGAATCGATTCTCTCTTACGGCTTGGCTCTTGAGAGGGCAAGACTGAAGAGGAAGGGTTATTCCGCTGCGGTCATTGGAACTTTGTTGAAGGCGCGGCGGAGATCAGTGTCGTTGGCGTATGTCCAGATATGGCGCAAATTCAAAGCTTGGTGTGTGGACAGGAACTTAGAGGCATTGCGAGTGTCGGCGCCTCAGGTTTTGGCGTTCTTGCAGGTTGGCTTTCAGAAAGGTCTGGCGGCTGCGTCCCTACGGGTTCAATTAGATGCGTTGTCCTGTTATAGGGGAAAGGTTAAAGGTGAGTCACTGGGAAGCCATACGGATATAAAGCGTTTTTTGAGAGCGGTGGTTCTCTTGAGGCCATCGTGTAGACCGATAATTCCACCTTGGGATCTTCAGATAGTATTGGAGGCATTGGTGCGACAGCCCTTTGAGCCGTTGTCTCGAGCGACTATAAAGGCTCTCTCTCAAAGTAGTGTTCTTGGTGGCTGTTTGTTCAGCACAGCAAATCTCCGAGTTGCAGGCTTTGTCGTGTAGGAAACCTTTTCTGTATTTTTATGACTCAAAGGTGGTCCTGCGTCCATTGCCAGCCTTTTTACCCAAAGTAGTTTCGGCTTATCTCCAGGAACAAGCAGGAATGTAGTATTCACATATGGGATACGTCGGTACCGACGGAGCCTGCGCGGGAACGCTCCCCAGCATCCAACCAGGAAGCTTTTGGGAGCATCCCACAGCGCCTGCGTGCTGCCTTCCCACCTTTCCCAACTGCCTCTCTCCAGTTCTTCGTTTTCCGTGGAGCCAGCAGGTCGTGTTCCTGTCACCGCAGAAAATTTTACTTCTTTTTGTGGTCGCGTCTGCCTTCCTCGACGCTTTACCGGTACCGCCGGTTCTTTTCTTTACTTCTGTATTTCTTTTCTAAAAAAAAAAAAAAAATCTTTAGTTTTTCCCAATTTTTTTTTTAGGTGCACATGCCGTTTTGGGCCTTAGGCCCAAGATATTTTTCCATAATGGAAAAACCCTCCTTCCGGTTTTAAAAAGTGCACAAAGTGTGGCGGTACCATTTCTGTCACCGACACCCATGAGTGGTGTCTGAAATGTTTAGGTCCCGACCATTCCATCTCGGAGTGTATGGCCTGTGCCATGATGTCCAAGAGAGGTCGACAGAACCGAGCTGCCAAGCTCAGTACCGTTTCCCTCTGATGCAGCTTCGGTGGCATCAACGTCTTCCAGGGCTTCGTCTTCCTTCCGTGGATCTCAGGTAACTAAACATAAGTCTAGCTGGTCCCCAAAGGGTAGATCTCCTTCTAAGCATCGAGATGCCTCTGACGTTGCCCTCGAGGATTTCACACCAGCAAAATTGCCCTGGCGGGAGGCTTCGGCTTCCAAAGCACTATCGGGGCTCCAGGATGTTCTCGAGGCCTCGACCTCGGCAGAGCTACTGGTGCCATACTCTGGGGTACCAGCGATCTTCTCCGGTACCAACACCCAGGCATCGGCAGTGTCGATAGACCAGAGAGTCCTGGCTATTGAGCGCAGTCTGGCAGCTCTCCTTGCGGCGTCGACGCCCTCGGAACCGCGTCAGACTTTTCAACCGGTACCGGCACTGACCCCGGTATCGGTACCGGTACTGATAGCATCGACTTCGGTGGCCGCATTGCCGGCACCCAGTCATCCGATGCCCCCCAGTACCGATTACTCCCGGTACTGACTTCGGTCGGTACGCTTATCGGGCTTTTCAAGAGCATCCTGACAGAAGATACTTTGAGTCCTCAGAAGAGTCTGAAGATTCTGACAGTTCTGTCGATGCGGGAATTCTTCTCCCAGAAGAGCCTTCCTCCCCTAAACATAGGATGTCCCTTCCAGAGGACATGTCCTTTTAGGATTTCATCAGGGAGGTGGCTCAAGGTCTGTCCATTACTGTGGTACCTGAAGCAGAGCCCAGAGCAAAGGAGTTGGAAATTTTACAATATCCTAAATCTCCTAAGGAGGCAGCTACCTTGCCCATCCATGAGATCTTGTATGATCTCATGTTGAGAATGTGGGAGACACCTCTTATCACCTCTCCTCATTCTCGTAGACTGGATACTCTGTATCAAGTCCCTCCTTGTCCTGGATTCCAAAAAAACTCAGCTTCCTCACCACTCTATTGTAGTGGAATCAGCTATGAGAAGGATCAAGAGTGCAAAGAGACATGCCTCTAATCCTCCAGGACGTGAGTGCAGAACTCTGGATGCTTTTGGACGTCGTGCCTTCCAAGTTTCCATGCTTTCTGCCAGGATCACTTCCTATAGTCTATACATGGGAATGTTCCTGAAGGAAGTCACAGATGACTTACAGGCTTTGAGTCCTATTCTTCCTGATAGAAGACAGGATTTTCTTACATTGGTCAAACATGCCCAAGATGTTTCTAAATTTGTCAACTGTGCAGCTTTTGACTGCTTTGAGTGCATAAGCAGAACTTCGGCCATTGCCATAGGTGCACGTAGAATTGCTTGGCTCCAGGCATCTGATCTGGAGCTCTGGGTACAAGACAAACTGGGAAATATTCCTTGTACTGGTGAGAACCTGTTTGGTAGAGATTGGCAAGAGAAAGCCAACGAGATGGATGCTGAAAACTCTACCTTGGACAGACTGTCCAAGTCTACAGCTGATCCTGCAAGAAAGAAATCTTTTAAGAAACCATTCTTTTCTAAAAAGAAAAAATTTTATCCTGCTTATTCTCAGAAGGCACGTTCTGCAGGTCAACCTGTCCGGAAAACTCAGCAACCACCCAAACAAAGGAAGGCGAAGACTGTTAAGCCTCAACCGTCTCAGCAGTCTCAGCCTCCACAAGGTCTTTGACTTTCATCTAGAGAACTTAGCCTTCCTGGCCCTCAATGGACCAGAGCCTTCCACCATTCCAGGAAGGTTATGCCATTTTGCCCCCAGGTGGGAGCAGATAACAGCAGAGCATTGGACGCTCTCCATTATCAGAGAGGGGTACAAGCTGAACTTTCTGTGCATGCCCACTCCCACAATGGTAAGACAGTTCAATTCTCAGATCTCTCTCATCAATTTGTTAGATCGAGAGGTCTCTACACTTCTTGCCCAAGGGGCAATAGAAGAAGTACCCATTCATCAGCAGGGTACAGGGTTCTACTCCCTCTATTTCCTTATCCCAAAGAAAACAGGGGGATAAGAGTAGTTACTCACCTGTAACAGGTGTTCTCCAGGAGCAGCAGGAATCAGTCCTCACATATGGGTGACGTCGGCGCCAACGGAGCCCCCGTGCGGAGCATTTCCCCAGCTTTCAAAGAAAGCCTTTGGGAATTGCAGCGCGCATGCGCGGTCCCCTTCCCGCCCAAGGGTGCCATCTTGCTCAGTCTGATGACATAGCTAAAAGACAGCAAAAAATTAGCAAAATAAATCATATGACTGCAACTCCAAGGGGAGGAGGGAGGGTTGTGAGGACTGATTCCTGCTGCTCCTGGAGAACACCTGTTACAGGTGAGTAACTACTCTTTCTCCAGGACCAAGCAGGAAGTCAGTCCTCACATATGGGACTCCCCAGCTTAAGGCTACCGGAGGCCCCAAGCCGAAAAAATGAGCTCCCTCTAGAGCATCAGAACGTAAGGAAGGAATCTTCTCTGAGAACGCCCCCGACCGGTAGCCCAACATCAGGGCTGGAGGGAAGGAGTTGCCTAGACCCCCAAAGAGATTATGGGGGTCCGAAAGCACTGTCCGAAAGCACTGTCCCTGCGGGACTCCCTCTCAAGGCAGTAATGGGCCGCAAAAGTCTGGCTTGAAGACCAAGTAGCGGCCCGGCAGATGTCTGCCAACGGAACAGAGCGGAGATGAGCCACTGACGCAGCCTTCGCCCTGACACGATGAGCCGTGACTCGACCCTCCAACGAGAGGCCGGCTGCCCCATAAGCCCAGGCGATACAGTCAGCGACCCATATGGACAAAGTATGCTTGGAGACAGGTAACCCCAACTTATTGGGGTCAAAAGAAACAAAGAGCTGAACAGCCCTTCGATGCTCCCGCGTACGGTCAAGGTAGAAGGACAACGCCCTCCTACAGTCCAGGGTATGCAAGACCATCTTAGCCCGGTTGGAATGCGGCCTGGGAAAGAAGGTCGGAAGAACCACCTCCTGATTGAGGTGGAAAGAGGAGACAACCTTAGGGAGAAACTTAGGGTGAGTCCATAAGACAAACCTAGTCCGGTAGAACCTAGTGTAAGGGGGATCAGACACTAGCGCCTGAAGCTCACTTACCCGCCTAGCAGAGGTAAGAGCTACCAGAAACAAGGTTTTCCAGGAGAGAAAACGGAGAGGGCAGGTAGCCATAGGTTCAAATGGCGGACAAGTAAGCCACTGCAAGACCACATTTAAATCCCACTCAGGGGCTGGTGGACGGAAAGGAGGCTTAAGCAGGAGGAGGCCTCTGAGGAAACGAGCCACCAAAGGGTGGTTGGAAAGAGGCCTCCCCTCCACCGGCAAGTGGTGCGCTGAGAGAGCACTGAGGTGAACCCTGACAGAATTGGACTTAAGGCCTAGATTGGAGAGGTAAAGCAAATATTGCAATACTACCGCTACCAAGCACGAGAAGGGATTCTCGCTGAGCTGAGCACACCATGCGGAGAATCTACGCCACTTAAGAGCGTAGGATTTCCGGGTGGATTGCCGTGTAGAGGCTAAGACTACGTCTTCCACCTCTCTAGGCAGTAGTAGGGGAGCCAGAACTACCCTTTCAGCAGCCAGGCCATCAGATGAAGGGACTGGAGGTTGGGGTGCAAGAGAGATCCCTGTTCCTGAGACAGGAGATCGTGTTGAATCCCCAGATGAATAGGAGTGTCAACCGCCAGTTGCAGCAGAAGTGGGAACCACGGTTGCCTCGGCCACCTGGGGGCTATCAGAATCATTGAGGCCCCGTCCTTGAGGACTTTGAACAGTGTTCTGGACACTAGTGGCGTGGGAGGAAATGCATACAGTAGGCCTTTGGACCACGGGATCAGAAACGCATCCGCTGCTACTCTGAGAGGATGCGGTTGTCTAGAACAGAATCTCGGGAGTTGCCGGTTCAGAGGACTGGCGAAAAGATCCATGGTGGGGAGGCCCCACCTGAGAAAGATCTGCTGAACCACCAACGGATTCAATCTCCATTCGTGTGGTTGCAGGATCCTGCTCAGTCTGTCCGCCAGGTAATTTTCTTGACCTGGGAGGTAGACGGCCTTGAGAAGGATTCCATGATTGACGGCCCAGGAGCACAGCCGCTGTGCTTCCTGACAGAGAAGGAAGGAGCCTGTGCCTCCTTGTTTGTTCACGTAAAACATGGCAACTTGATTGTCCGTCTGGACCAGTACAGACTGGTGAGACGTGAGGTGGGAGAAGGCCCTCAGAGCTAGGCATATCGCCCGTAGCTCCAGGAAGTTTATCTGCTGAGCAGCCTCCCAAGGGGTCCAGAGACCCTGAGTACATGCCCCTTGGCAATGCGCTCCCCAACCTTGAAGAGAAGCATCTGTCGTCGGCACTTGAGAATGCGGAGGGGATTGAAAAAGCACTCCGAGCACCAGATTCGGAAGATGAAGCCACCATTGTAGAGAGGAGACAAGCAGTGGGGATATTCTTACTGAGTCTGCAAGGCTCCCTGTGGCCTGATGCCACTGAGTTCAAAGGCTCCACTGAGCAGGCCGCATATGCAGGCGGGCATTGGGGGTTACATGAACCGTGGAAGCCATATGGCCGAGAAGCCTCAGGAATTGTCTGGTGGAGACCAGGGAATTGCTGTGAAACTGCCTGGCTAGATCCATCAATCTGTGGGCTCTGTCCACTGGCAGAAAAGCCTTCGCCTGAAGAGTGTCCAGACTTGCTCCTATGAATTCCAAGTTCTGGGACGGGAGCAAAGTGGACTTTGCGAAGTTTATGACAAACCCCAAGTGCTGAAGCAGAGCCACAGTGCGAAGGGTGGCTTGACTGGCCTCCTGGGAAGACTGGCCCCTTATGAGCCAGTCGTCCAGGTATGGGAACACAAAAAGACCTTGAAGCCTCAGGTAGGCCGCCACCACCGCCAGGCACTTGGTGAATACCCTGGGGGAGGAGGTTAGGCCAAAGGGTAGTACTCTGTACTGGTAGTGGTTTCCTCCCACAACAAATCTGAGATATTGTCTGTGGTCTGGATGAATAAGAATGTGAGTATAAGCATCCTTTAGATCCAAGGAGCATAGCCAATCTCCCTGCTGGAGGTAGGGCAGCAGGATTCCAAGGGTAAGCATCTTGAACTTTTCACTCTCCAGGAACTTGTTGAGGTTGCGCAAGTCTAGGATGGGTCTGAGGCCTCCTGTTTTTTTTGGTACCAGAAAGTACCTGGAATAAAAGCCGTGACCTCTCAGGTGGTGGGGCACCGGTTCCACAGCCTGTTCCTTTAGCAGACTTGCTAACTCCTGAAGGAGTAGGTCCCTGTGCAGAGGGAGTCTGGGAGGCTCCCCTGGAAAATAGGAGGGAGGTACCTGGTGAAAATGGAGAAGATAGCCCTTTTGGACTATATGGAGCACCCAGGTATCTGATGTGACGGCTGACCACCTGTGGGCAAAGTGGGCCAGCCGGCCTCCTGTGCTGATGTGAGTCAGCTGAGGAGAAGAGGCTATGCCTTCTGAGTCAAAAACCCCTACCCTGCTGAGCAGGGGCCAGTGTTTGTGGCTTGGGGGCCTTCTGCCTACGGGGCCCATGACCCTGCCCCTTGGTCTGCTGACCCTGTTGGGGAGCTGCAGAGGCCTGATAATGAGGGTATTGTTTATAGGCAGATGACTTCCTCAGGTAAAAGGTCTTTTTTCCTGAGCCCTTCTTCTTCTGAGAAGAGGCAGAGGTTTTCCTGGACAGCCTAGTCCTGGTGAGAGTCTCTGTCTCGGGTTCAGCATCCTTTTCAGCCATGGGTTTGCCGAAAAGGTTTTCACCTCAGCAGGGGACATCGACCAACTTGTCTTGTACCCATGGCTCGAGGTCGGATGACTGTAGCCAAGCCTGTCGGCGGGCACCGATGCCGGCCCCGGCTACTCGGGCCGAAGCCTCGAAGCCATCGTAGGCTGCTCGAGATATAAACTTCGAACACTCTCGAATATCAGTGGACAAGGCCTGGAACCTCTGCAAAGGTTCCTCAGAGAGACCAGCAGAGAACCCAGCAATCTCCTTTGCCAGGTCTCGGAGGTACATGCCCATGTAGAGCTGGTATGTCTGGACACGGCAAGCAAGCATAGAGCCCTGGAAGCACTTCTTACTGAGGGCATCCAGGTTACTGGCCTCCCGGCCAGGAGGCACCGAGGAGTGCATCTTCTGACTTTTCAGTCGATGCATGGCCGATTCCACAACCATGGAGTGGTGCGGTAATTGTGCCTTTTGGAACCCGGGGCTCTTGCGGACTCGATAGATGGAATCGACCTGCTTGCTTAACACCGGCGTTGAGGCTGGGGTCTCCCACATGCGGAAGAGCAGCCGCTCCAGCATCGGAGGAACCGAAATAGTAAAGGCCTCCTTCGGGGGAGAGTCATACTGGAGGGCCTCGAGCTCCTCGGCTCGAGGCTCCTCCTCGGGATCCGTGGGGAATGCCAAGGCCTTGGCTATATCCCGCACGAAGTCCGAGAACCGGGTATCCTCCGGTGGGATCGTCTCCGAGGTTCGGACTCCGGTGAGTCCGATGGAACACACCGAGTCCGATAGGTGTCGGGTGACTCTTCGTCCTCTGTCTCCCAGCCCGACTCCTCAGAGGAGGAATCGAGCGGCTCTGGTCGGGCGGGCACCGATGCCCTCCGCCCCGACGCCGAGGGTACCGGCGTCGACAACCTCAGTCCCGAACGGGAGGCCGACGGAGACCATGGCCGAGGATCGACTCGAGCCCGCATGGACTCGAGGATCGGCTCGGCCTCCGGGGTCGACTTGGATGTCGATGTCCCGGTGGTCGGGGCAGATGCACCGGTGAGACCGGCGATCATTGCCCGCTGCTGTTCCATGAAGGCAGCTAAGCTGCTCTCCAAGGCCGTCAACCTGAGTCCGAGCTCAGGAAACCCAGCAGCCCCCGACTCAGGCCCCGACGGCGGCTCCCCTGGAGGAGAGTCCACGAGGACTACAGTACTCACATGCCCAGGAGACTCCATCTCGAGATGAGGTTGTTTGGCAGGCCTCTCTGACTCCGAAGACCCGGGACGGCTATCGGGGCTATGCGACCCGGCCCTCGAGGAACCAGGAGCGTCCACCGATGCCGCCCTCGCGGGTTTTTTCTTCCTGCGCTGCTCCCGCGAAGGAGACCCCCGCTTAGAGGAACCTCAACGCTGCTCGGGGCCGGAGTCCCGAGATGTTGAGGCCTTTGACGAGGTCCGGGCCCGTCTGGATGCGGAGTCAAAGAAGATTCTATCCTTTTGGTGCTGCCGACTCCTCAACGCCTTCGAGGACATTTTGCCACACGGACCACAGATCATCGGGTCATGATCGGGTCCGAGGCAGCAGTCATGTGTGTCAGTAAGAGACATAAGTTTCTTACAGCGATCACACTTTTTAAACCCGCTGGCAGCCATCGGGGGAAAAAGGGCCCCTGCAAGGTCAAAAGACAGGGCTGCCAGTGAAAAGAGAAAAATGGCGCGAACGCTAGTCTCGAAGGACAAAAACCGAAAAATAGAGAGTGGGCTCGATACCGGCGTATCGGGCCCAGGCGGGAAAAGGATCTGGCGTCGAACCGAAGAAGAACAACAAAAAACAGGGAAATTAACTTTTTCCTCGGCGAAAAACGAACTACGTCCGTCGGGCTCCGCGGAAAAAAGAAGACTGAGCAAGATGGCACCCTTGGGCGGGAAGGGGACCGCGCATGCGCGCTGCAATTCCCAAAGGCTTTCTTTGAAAGCTGTGGAAATGCTCCGCACGGGGGCTCCGTCGGCGCCGACGTCACCCATATGTGAGGACTGACTTCCTGCTTGGTCCTGGAGAACAGACCTATCTTGGACCTCAGAGAATTGAGCAAATTCCTGTTCAAAGAGAAATTCAAAATGATTTCTCTAGGAACTCTGCTGCCATACCTTCAGAGTCAGGATTGGCTTTGTTCTCTAGATCTCAAGGATGTGTACACCCATGTTCTCATCCATCTAACTCACAGAAGGTTCCATCGGTTCCTTTTCCAGGGAAAGCACTTCCAATACAGGGTGCTTCCTTTTGGTTTGGCCTCAGCTCCAAGTGTTCACGAAATGCATGGCTGTGGTAAGCAGCATTTCTCCGCACTCTAGGCATATTCGTCTTCCCCTACTTAGACGACTGTCTCAGTTGAGCCCCATCAGAGTCAGAGGCCAGAAATTCCCTATCTTGCACAATGTGTATCCTTCAGTATTTGGGTCTAGTCATAAACATCCCAAAATCCAGTCTAAGTCCCACTCAGTTTCTAGAATTCATAGGAGCTTTGCTGGATACCAAAAGGGCAAGGGCCTATCTCCCCCAGGCCCGTTGCCTTCGCATGGTGGAGTTAGCTTCTCAAGCAGTGCTAAAACCTCATCTCACTGCCTGAGAAATACTACAACTACTAGGCCACATGGCATCCACAGTGCATGTGGTTCCTTATGCTCGCCTCCACATGAGAGCAGCCCAGTGGACTTTATCCACCCAATGGGCCCAGGCATCAGGGTGCCTGTCAGACAAAATAGCAAACACAAGTCGTCTTATTTTGTCCCTCCAATAATGGCAGTCCACTCAAAACCTGTTGCTGGGGTCCCCTTTTAAATAACCCTTACCCCAGGCAACTCTCACAACAGATGCTTCCCCAGTGGGTTGGGGAGCTCATCTACAAGACCTCTCCACCCAAGGCACCTGGACTCCACAGGAGACTCATCTGCATAACAATCTCTTGGAGCTCAGAGCAATCTTCCTTGCTCTTTGAGTGTTCCATACTCTGCTTAGCTACAAGACAGTCCTCATTCATACAGATAATCAGGTAGCCATGTTCTATGTGATCAAGCAGGGGGGAACAGGCTCTCTGTTGCTTTGCAACGAAGCTTTGCGACTATGGGCCCTCGCCAGAGAGCATCAGATTCATCTGCTGGCAGTGTACCTCCCAGCCATACAAAACTCTTGGGCAGACAGACTCAGTCGAGTTCTGCTTCCACACGAATGGTCTCTCCATGCAGACCAGGTGGCCAAGATTTTTCAAATTTGGGGAACCCCGGACATAGACCTCTTTGCAAGTCCGTTGAATGCCAAACTTCCCTGATTCTGTTCCAGAATTCCGGCTCAGGGCTCAGGCCAGGGATGCCTTCCTCCTTCACTGGGGTCAGGACTTCCTTTATGCCTTTCCGCCCATTCCTCTAATTCCCAAAACCCTATTCAAGCTTCAGAGAGACAGAGGCCATATGATTCTCATAGCTCCACATTGGCAACGGCAAGTGTGGTACCCTCTGCTTCTACAACTCTCTCAAGCTCTCTTCCTAGAGTTAGGGTCTGCTCCAGATCTCCTGTCTCAGGAGGACGGAATGTTATGGCATCCCAATCCCCAATCCCTTCATCTCAGGGCTTGGTTGCTGAAGGCCTAGATCTTCATGATCTTAACCTTCCTCAGCCAGTAAGGGATATCCTTTATGCTTCCAGGAAACCTTCCACAAGACGCTCTTATGCTTTACCATATGGTGTTCGCAAAAGGGTCTTAACCGCCGTGTGATACCTCTGGAATCATTACTGGAGTATCTCCTTCATTTATCCAATGCGGGACTTAAGACTAACAGTAAGAGTCCATTTGAGTGCCATTGCAGCTTCTTTCAAGCCTCTGAATGGGCAACCTATTTCCTCCCATCCTCTTGTAGCAAGATTTATGAGAGGTCTTCTTCTAACCAAGCCTCCCATTAGGACACCTCCAGTGGCATGGGACTTAAACCTAGTTCTTGGTCAGCTCATGAAGCTGCCTTTCGAACCTCTGGCTACTACATCATTGAAATTCCTTTCTTGGAAAGTTATCTTTCTCATTGCAATCACATCAACACAGTGCATCAGTGAGTTGCAAGCACTGGTAGCTGATCCACCTTACACAAGGTTCCATCATGACAAGGTAGTCCTTAGGACTCATCCACACTTCATGCCGAAGGTGGTCTCGCCTTTCCATTTAAACCAAGTGGTTTACCTGCCTGTCTTTTTTCCAAGACCTCATGCATCTAATGCAGAAAGGAATCTTCATACTTTAGACTGTAAAAGAGCTTTAGCCTTTTACTTGCAAAGAACACAGCAACATAGAAAGTCCTCTCAACTCTTTGTTGCTTTTGATCCTTCTCATTTGGGACTTCCAGTCTCCAAGAGAACACTGTCCAACTGGATTGCACAGTGCATTTCTTTTGCCTATCAGAGTAAGAACCTTCCTCTGGAGGGCCATGTCGCAGCTCACAATGCGAGAGCCATGGCAGCCTCAATGGCTCATCTACACTCTGTGTCTATCGACGACATCTGTCGAGCAGCTACTTGGGCCTCAGTTCATACCTTCACAGCCCATTACTGCTTGGACAAGGACTCCCGCCGGGATGCCTTCTTTGGTCAGGCTGTTCTTCAACACCTGTTCCATACCCTGGTTGGATGCCAGAGATCCATGGGGGGAAGTGGAGCCCTTCACAAGGGCACACAACTTCTGGGGTCTCTCCCTGGCATCTAAAGCTAGGGAGTCCCCATATGTGAAGTCTACATTCCTGCTTGTTCTTGGAGATAGCATAGTTACTCACCTGTAACAGGTGATCTCCGGGAACAGCAGGAATTTAGTCTTCACAACCCACCCACCTCCCCTAGGAGTTGTATCTCTCTATCTATCTCTTTCCCTTTCCCTCTCTCTCTCTTTGTCTCAGCTTTAAACTCAACTGGAGAGAGGCAGTTGGGAAAGACGGGAAGGCAGCACGCAGGCGCTGTGGGATGCTCCCAAAAGCTTCCTGGTTGGACGCTGGGGAGCGTTCCCGTGCAGGCTCTGTCGGTACTGACGTACCCCATATGTGAAGACTAAATTCCTGCTGTTCCCGGAGATCACCTGTTACAGGTGAGTAACTATGCTTTCATGTAAATCAAGTAGTGTCCTTGCCGGTATTCGGGAGCGACACGGGGGAAGCATCGGCAGGGAGTTTACGCTTATTGGATGTCCGTCGGGCACTAAAGAGGTATTTGAGTAGGACAGAGAATTTCCAAAAATCGGATAGACTGTTCTCTTTGGGGGACCCAGGAAAGGAGACATGGCGTCAAAAGCTTCCATAGCAAGGTGGCTCAAGGAAGCGATAGCGTCGGTGTATCTATTAAAAGGCAGGTCAGTTCCTGAGGGTCTTAAAGCTCATTCGACTAGGGCGCAAGCGGCGTCTTGGGCAGAGCATAGTTTAATACCAGTTGGGGAAATTTGTAAGGTGTGTCGCGGGGCTGCCCCGTCTACGCCTTAAGAAATGTTGGGGTGACCCCGGGCAAAGATGATACTAGGCAGTCCAGGGAATGTAAGTTCACTCGGCGTAGTTAAGAGAAGTGAGCTCACAGATTCCAACTACCTAGGAGCACTCATTAATGAGACCAGGTGGAGGGAAATAAGGCTTTTATTCCCCGTTAAATGCAAAGGTTCAACATAAGAGATAATCATTGAAAACAGGAAGTCCTTTGTGTCAAAAAGGTACCAGTATTTACAATAGTTGCTTAATTGTTGCTTCACAATTAAGGCAGACTTTACTACCAGAATTCAGCACAAGCAAACAGCAATTAAATTTCATTAATTCTTCTTCACTATACAGAGCACACAGACTCTGGAGCTGAGGCTGTGCACAAGTCACATTCCATAAGTTCTGGCAGAGATAAGGGAACAGTATTTGGGTATTCAATTTCCATAGAATCTCCTTCGCTATACTCAGTAGAGGAATATTCACTGTCCCTGTCTGACCCAGACTTGTAGGTTAGGATTCTGGGGTCTGGCTTCCCATAGCCAGGGGTTCTCAAGGCTGCAGGAATTTGATTGAACCAATCTGGTTTCTTTTCCCTCACATAAGCGGCACGGGTTTTAGCAGAGGCTTTAGGAGCACAGTATTCACAGTCATTGGTTAGTAATTCATACCTGGATTTAGACGAGTTCGAACCAACAGTGTTTTCTCTTCCAGCCACTTTCCTTCGGTAGCAGGCCCTCTGCCTGCCAGCACTGGATACAGCTGTGCTTCTGGGCAGTTGAGTAAAACTTGTCCTGGATTCCCCTCTCTCTCTGGGTAAGAAATCCCGCTGACCATAAAAGTGCTTTCCTTTCTGACCTGGTAAAACTTGATAATAATCCTTCATAGATTGTAAGCTCTTCTCAGAACCCTTCTCCCTGGTTCTTGGCCTCTGTCTCTCTGTTCTGGATTCAAGCAGACTGTAAGAATAGGGCGTGGCAGACAGTCTCACCTTAGAGCTGGCTCTAGCAAACTTCCCTTGTGCAGCAGGGTCAGTTTGGGCCTTCTGGCTCCCAACCTTGTGAAGTCTGTTCCCACTCAGGTTCTTCTCAGTCTTCTCTTGGTGTTTCCCAGCCTTCTCTGGGTACCTCTCAGCCTTCTCTGGGTACCTCTCAGCCTTCTCTAGGTGGCTCTCAGCCTTCTCCAGGTGCCTCCCAGCATTCTCTAGGTGCCTCTCAGCCTTCTCTACCCTACAAGCATTCTGTTATGATTTATAAAGCAAACTCATTGGGATGATTTCCGGGTTCCTTTCCAGGTGCAAGTCATCAGAGTTCCTAGGCTCATTAACTCCCGAATGTCTGTTCCTGCTCCCTCTAGCTGTGCCTGGGGGTAATTGCACACCTAGTTCCTTAAAAGAAACAGGATTTCTTTTTAAACACTCATCTGTATTGACACACGCTTCATGACAGGTGGCAACATGGTCGTCTATAAATTTGTTTGTCAAGCATTACCGACTGGATGTTCAGGTGGAGAGAGATGCCTGTTTTGGCTCAGCAGTGCTTCAGGCGGGTTTGGTTGATCCCTCCCGTTGAAGTTTTGGTTCTGCTCTGTTACATCCCCAGAGGTCAGGGACTGGACTTGAGGGACGATAAGGAAGATTAAATTAGACTTACCTGCTAATTGTAGTTCCTTTAGGAACTCAAGTCCAGTCCCGTATCCCACCCGTGTCTTTTTGGACTATGGCCTGAAGCATGAGATCGGTCACAGGTAAGAAGCAATTTTTACTAGGTGTCAGGTTCATGAGGGCGGATGGGCTGCAAGGGAATCCTATTGGGGGGTCAGTTTCTTCCATAATGGGGGAGGAAGGACCTCAGCATTTATACAGTTTTTTCCTTGTCTAAGAAAAAAAAAAAAAAGACGGAAGGAACTTAATTGTTGGTTTTGCCCTTAGTTGTATAAAGGTTCAGTTTGGTTAGAGTGCTTAGTAGTCTTACTACTTAATTGTTGCTCTGGTGAGTCTGCTTTGTCATTAGGTTTCTGGAGCGAGGAGACGGTTCCGGTGGTTATATATGCCAGTGACATCACAAGAGTGACGTTTCTTAGTCTCCAAGCTGCTGGAGGAGGATCACAATCCAGAAGTCCGGGACTGCACTTGAGTTCCTAAAGGAACTACAATTAGCAGGTAAGTCTAATTTAATCTTACCTCGAAGTGCTGATCCATAGGGTCCGAAATTCACTGACTTCTGAGCCTTCATTGGTGCACACTTTTTCCTTTTCAGCCTCATAAACTAGAAACATGATGACAGAAAAAGACCACATGGCCTATCTAGTCTGTCCTTCCATATCAACAACTACAACAGTCCCCTTTTTATAGAAATATGATGACAGACAAAGACCACATGACCTATCTAGTCTGTCCTTCCATAGATGGAATCAATACTTGTGCTCTGAAGGGGCACCAAAGGGGCGTATCCTGTCCCTTAGGAATGCCCCGTTGGAGTGTGCCCACGAGGATGTGTCCGCATCCATTGTGGGGCCGCAGAACCTATAGGCTCTAACCCCCAACATCACTGGATGGCCTCACTAGTGCCGGATGCGATGTTCCACCAAAATTCAGATAGGCAAAGACTGCAGTCCTTAACCACTCTGCTCAGGCTGCAGAACTTATAGGCCCCAACCCCCGTCGTCACCAGGTGGCCTTACAAGTGCAGAATGCGATGTTTCACCAAAATTCTGGTAGGCAAAAACTAGTTCTCTAGGAACAAACAGGAAGTCAGTCCTCACTTATGAGTGACATCAACGCCAATGGAGCCCTCGCAGAAGCATCTTCCCAGATTTCAAAGAAAGCCTTTGGGAGATGCCACCGGGCATGCATGGTCCCCTTCCCGCCCAAGGGTGCCATCTTACTCAGTCTCCCTTTTTCCGCAGAGCCCTACGGACATTCATCTCTCTTCTCCAGAAAAAAGTTGATTTCCCCATGCACTTCTGTACATTATCCAGTTAGCACCAATTCCTTTCCTGCCGCCAAGCCCTGTCGCCTTGGCATCGGGCCTCAGAACCTATTAGTTAGGTTTTTTTTCCATACAGCACGGTTTCACGCCTTTTTCAACCGCTGGCCATGTCGAAGGTCTTTGACCTTGCTTGGGCCCTTTTGCTCTAATGGCCACAGAGTTTAAGCAGTGTGATCGGTGCTCTAAGAACATGTCCCTTACCAACACACACAATTGTTGCCTCAGGTGACTGGGTGCCGACTATGACCCAGAAGCATGCTCCCTGTGCAAAAAGGTGTTCGCTAAGGCCATCCAGAATCATTGGCAGAAGCAGAATGATCTCTTCCACAGGGCAGACTCAGCCCAGGTATCTCCAATAGCCACGTGTTCTAAGGCCTCACAAGGATCCTCGGAGTCGCGTAAAGCCCCCATGGTACCCAAGCGGGCATGCAGACACTCCAACAAGGGTTCCATGGAGTGAGAGTGTAAGATAAAGAAGAAATCCTTGAGGGCCTCTTCCTGGGAAGCGAACACGCATGGCAAGTTCCGTGCCGGTCCCACAGCCCCCAGAGGGCATCCAAGGAGTCGGAGTGGGAGTGACCGGTGAAGGTACCCAGGACAGATGATGAGGCCTCCGGCGACAGATCTTAGACCCCCAAGGCCCATCCCGTCCCATTGAGGACTCTCTCTCCTCCCCGACACCTGATCCGATCACCCTGGTGTCTGTGTTGAAGGCTGCAACCCCCAAGTGGGAAGCCAGGATGCTGGCATTGGAACGTAGCGTTTCTGCATTCCTTGCCTCGCAGCAAGCGTTGATGCCTGGCCCCGCCTGTGCATGTGCCGAGACCACAGGGACCTTGATACAAGAACTCCCCAGGCCACCAAAGAGATTCTTGAGAGCTCCATGCCTTGAGCCGATCCTTGACAAGGGTCTCGATCTTGCTCCCGGTCCTCAGGAGCAAGATCCTCCCTGGCGAGCGCTTCTGGTTCCAGCTAAGCCTCAGCCGCAATTCATCGAAAGATGAATCTGATGACGCCGTTAGAGCTGTTGTGCCTCAAATCTTCGGACTACTTGGACTGTGAGTCCGACATCGAGACTTCCCGGGAGACAGAGGCACACCATGACCTCCTCTCGGATCCGTCCCCCACCAGCGTCGAGGCGCCAGTCCCCACCCGAGGACACCTCGTTCCTTGGGTTTGTCCGGGACATGATGAAGGCACTGCCCCTCACCATGGAGTCGGAGGAGGGCCCTTGCATAGAGGAACTCGAAATCCTCCAATATGAGGCCCTACCCAAGGAGGAATTCATGGTCCTTGTCCCCTCCATCCTCGGATGCCTCCTCCTCCGAATGTGGGAAACACCGGCATTGGTGCCAATTGTTAGCCGATGCCTGGATGCTATGTACTGGGTCCAGCGAGGACCCGGCTTCAAGAAAGCACACTTCCATGGTGGTAGAGTTGGCCATGCGTATATAAAACAACCCCAAAGACACACTCCTCATTGCCTCCAGATAGGGAGTCCCGTGCCCTCGACACCCTCTGGTGCAAATGTTACCAGGGCTTGATGCTGCCGTTCCGCATACAGGCTTATCAGCTGTATATCGGCATGTACCTCCGAGACCTAACCAAGGAACGCGGGGGTTTCGCGGCAGGTCTCAGCAGAAACCACCTCCATCGCTTTCAGACCCTCACAAAGTCTGTCAGAGAGTGCTTGAAGTATCTGTCTTGAGCGGCCTCTGACGGATTTGAGCCTAACATGAGGTGGCCCATCAGTGTTCAGTGCCAGGCCTGGCTGCAGGCATTGGACCTTGAGCAGTGGGTTCAGGAAAAACTCCTTGACATCCCTTGCCTCGGTGAAAACCTCTTTGGCAAGCCAATGGAGAACTAAACGGTGGAAATCGAGACTGTCACCAGGACTCGACTCTCGAGGAAGACTTCCACTCTTCCCAGGAAGAGACCACCAGGGAAAAGGCCTCCCTTCCACCAGAAAGGCCAGCCTTACCGAGACTATCCCCCATACCAGGCCCCCCAGACCCCTCAGCAGGGTCATCAGGGTAAGGGAGCAGGCCAAGGCCCATGTAAGCCAAAGACAGTCCAAGACGTGAGGTATGTGGAAGACAAATTTATTCAAACTCACAAACCTAGGCAACCCGACACAGGCCGTGTTTCGTAACCTTCGTCAGGGGTTGTAAAGGCAAAATTACTATAAACATAAAAACATAAATAACATATTAAATAAGCCTCTCTACCCATGGGAAACTAGCTACCAATGGGGGACGGGCCTGATTCATTTTGCCCACCAGTGGGCTGCCATCACCACCAGGTCAGGGAGGGTTACCTCCTTCACCTGGACCAGACACCTCTCCCTTTCTTTCCAGGAGAGCCCCCTCGGATTCCCCTGCACCAGGAACTGCTACTTTATCTTAACATTACTCTCTGGACACTCCGGAACTGACCATCCCTGATCACAGACCATAACCTCTTCGAAATCATGGTTTGGTCAGCTCCTGAGTCCAGGAGTGCTTTTACATCTATCCCATGAATCTTCACATTTAATACGAAAGCCTCCCGTACTGTTCTCGGGGCTTCCCCTACCAGAGCAGTACGTGAGTAACAGTCACTTTTTAGATGACCCTTTTTCCCACATGCAAAGCATTTCTTCACATTCTCTTTTGCTAGAGGCTTATTACTTTTCACAACACCATATGGGGACCATGAGGGGCTTTCCACTCTTTGGGCCTTGTGATAAGGAAGCTTATCATAGCTCAGGAAGGAGCTATAGAAAAGGTGAAGTGACTCTGAACAAGCAACCTGTCAGTTCTGGTAGAAATAAGAAAACAGAATTTTGCCATAAAAGACTACCAGTCCCAGAATGCACCAGGTTTCCAACAGCCATTAGAGGAGCTGAAGTGGGGAAATGTGTGTTCAATCAGGAGGGCTATGAGGTAATCCCTAAGCACTCATCTCAAAGGGCAGGGCCTGATTCAGCACAGCTGCACTGTGTTAGGGAGGAGCACTCATCAAGGCAGAATAAGAGTAGAGTTTATTCTACAGATGACCATCTTCATGATCACCTTGGATATCCAGAGAAGGATCATCAGAAGCAGAAGCCAAACCGGACGGACAGAGAGGGAAAGAAACCCTCTGGAAGAAAGAGGAGAAAAGCCTTTGAGAGGTCTAGAAGAGTCCAAAGCAGTACGTATACTGGGAGGTATTCCAAGGGCCAGCATACACCATTGGACTGGGGAAAGCCAGAGGAATGGTGCTGCAGAGCTAGGAATCTCCAAACGCTACCTGTGAGGGAGACAGCTGCACGTGGAAGGGACCCTAAGACCCGTGCCAGAAGGTATGTGAAGAGAGATCCAGTGTCCAGGGATCTGGATTGGAAGGCTGGACATAAGAACTGGACTACATACTGGCCAGGCTATATAGAGAGAAACTCTAATAGCAATGGAAGCTCAGGTATGAACACTGATCTATGCCCTAGCTATAACCTTGAAAGACAGCAGGGAAACAAGTATTCTTCTGAAAGTGCTCCATTGAGAGATTCATCTGTGCCAATCCATGATATTGAACCCATGCTTGTTGAACAAGGGGGAATAATAGCAGATGAAGATCCTGTTTATATGGACTGCTCTCTATCTAAGCTCCGTTGGTAACTTTCTGTTATAAAGTACAGCAACCATCACAAAGAAATACAAATTTGTTCTTTAATCTACTCAGAAAAGCTCCTGAAGCAGGATTTGACCCACACAGTAGAAAGCAAGCCAACTAAGGGGTTTCAGCTGGTAACTGCTAGCAATCAAGCCTCACCTAATTGCTTGTGAGCTAGGAGAGAATCACTTCTGAATCTGTGTGGGAAGTAATCAGAAGTTAATCTGAAAAGAACAGTTTGTTTCTTGCTTTGTGGCTTTTCATTTGTTGTTTTCCTGATTTTGACTTTGTTTTTCCAAGTTAACACTGAAAGCAAGTTACCTGATTTTATGTGCTACCAAGCATATCTGTGTTGGGAGAAATAACCCCATAAATAAATATCTTATTGGCTTTACCCAAGAGCACAACTAAATTATTGTCAGCAGCTGTGTCTGGTGTGAATGAACTACATTGCCCACAATACCTTGCAAATCATATAGATATATGCACTTGCCAAGATTGTGAAAATTCTCACCCAGGCAGCCGTCTGACAGCCTCCATACCCAGTGTCAGTCTGGGAGTCCCTACCCCGGGTCGGATGACTCTCTCGGCCTCTAAATAGCGCTCCGTGAGAGCTATTGCCTCTGTCGTTGTACAGCAATTTTGCAAAATTAAGAAATTCTGTACCCTATTTTGCACTGCGGACATGTACTGCTCAAGTACTATCACGTCCATTAATGTGTCTATGTTTTTCTTTTCTGGCTGTAGCCATTTATTCGCCAGATCCCGTATTCTATGACCTAAGGCTTTTGGGGTTTCATCGGCTCTAAGGGTGGTGGCTCTAAACATTTTATTGTAGGATAACGGTGTAAGGCCTAACCGATCCCTTATGGCGTTGACTACTTCCTCATAGCTGTTAGCTAAGGCTGGGGGCATCAACCTGTACGCAGCAAGGGCCTCCCCTGTAAGGGACGCTGCGAGTCGAATGGCCCACTGTTCAGGCGGCCAATTTGCTGAACCTGCAATCCTAGTGAACGAATCTAAAAAGTCATCAATATTATCATTGGGACTTAGCTTCGCCACCATCAGATCGTGGCATGTCCATTGTCCGCTCGCTGGGTTAGTTGGTCCGGCTGCCTGTAGCTTTTCAGCGCTCGCCTTTGCCATCGCCTCCCGTTGTAATGCTAACCAGTTTTCCATAGTCTGCAATACCGGCAGTTGCTGTTCCTGCATGGCTCGCAGAGCTTGTGCTTGGTTCGCCTGGGCAAATTCGGCTTGCTTGTCGAACTGATGCGCCATCCAGGCACAGAGCTCCTTTGGCTCCATGGTGAACCTGTATAGAGAGACAAACAGAAGAAAAACGAAAACCAAGTGTGGCTCTCACAACACTAGGTTTTTTTTTTTCCTTTTTTTTTTTCAAACTTTCCTTAACACCCAACACTGCCCCGGCTTAATTACGTTTTACCTGAGGTAAGTGTTGAATTCAGCTCGGGAACATCCGATGCTGTTGCATTCCGCAGCTCACCACTCCGAAAACCGGCAACAGGATTTTCTGCTTCCAGGATTTTCACAAGCCACTCCGGATTCCACCTGTTCCACTCCGGGTCTTTCTTCTTCCACTCCGGGTTTTTCAAGTGATCCGCTCCGGGTCTTGTTTTTACTCCAGGTTTTTCAGCAGAACCATCTGAGTTTTTCCTTTTAAATTCAGGAGTTTTCTTTTTCTTTTTCTGGTAGTTTGAAGGCTCTGATCCAGCATCCAAAAACTATGCCATTTTTATGTCACAACGCCGCCCTGGTGGTTAATGGTGGTCAAGGCAGGTCGGACATAAATAAAAGTAAAGTTGGGTTTGGTATGTTTTTCTTTCTAGGGCCCAAGGTTGCATAGCCTCGGTAGCGTCCTGTATTACCAAAAATACCCAGAGAACAAAAGGTCATCGAGTGTAGGGAAAAATAAGGCTTTATTTCCCTTGGTTTTCACAAAGGTTCAAAGGATCGGCTTCAAACACCAACAGAAATCTCCTTACATCAGGTTATAAAAATCACAACTCAGATTCAAAACAAAAACTGTTCTTTTCACAGCAGGGTTACAAAACAAGCATTTCTATTTACACCGGTTTTAGTGCTCACTGGTTACACAAGCATTCTACGCTTCCCGTGGTGCAATAGCTGCAATCCATTTCTTCCTCTGAAAGGGATTCTACCTCTTCCACTTGCATCGGTTCCTCCAGCAAAGTATCTGAGACAAAGTCAACAGTTCCCAGCAAGCTATAGTTAGGTTTCTCACCCAAATGCTGTATGACCTCCCAGTGTTTGGAGTTTAGCGTGGGGCGTCGGCCATGAGCATTTTTACAGTGGGAACATCTTTCTTTCTTCCCAGGGTTTATATGCACTTCCTGCAAGCCTGGCTTACTTAAAAGTTTCTTATTCAATAAAAACTTTTCATACCTTTTCTTTTGAGCAGTGGGACCTGTACAGGGAGCTTCTGTCTCTTGCCCTTTCCATAGGCTGTTTCCAATACAATATGGTTTACCTTGTAACTCTTGCTCTTTCTTGAGGACGAGGCTTGTGGCCTACTCCTAGGGAGATTCTGCCTTGCTCCAGCAATCTGGCTTGGGTTCTGCCCACAGCAATCACAATGCAGCTTTTGCGTACCTGAATCTCTTGGACCCTTCTGTAGTCTCTGTCCATTCAGGTTCCTTTGGCTTGTACCTCTTTCCTGTGCTCCAGCAGTATCTGTAGCTTCTGCAGCTCCTGCCGCTCCTTCGGCTTCTGAAGGCTCTGCAGCTTCTCTGCTGCTTCTGGCTTTAAGGCTACTTCTGCCTTTCCAGTCACTTGTGCTCGTCCAAGCACTTCTTCCAGAGCTCTCACTGCTCTTACTCCTCCTCCTGTGCTCCTTGTCCTCCTGGTACCTCCTGACCTTCCTGCTCCTCCTGTCCTTGCTGCCCTTCGTGTCTCCCCTCCAGTCTTCCTGACTTCCTTTAAAAGGAGTTCCTGTCTTCCTGGATTGGAGGCTGGCTGGTTTTAGGTTACATCCTGTAGGGTGTAGGCCGGGTCCACCTACAAAGCTTCCCCAATTACCAATAAACAGTTCAGACGACAGTTGTTCAGCTACAAAGAAACTTTTTATTTGGCACAGCAAACAAATGGTTATAGATGCAGATAGCAAGTGCCTGTCTGAGGGACATCGGGGCAGCCTTCTCTCTGCAAGGGGAGAAAAGAACTGCCCCAAGACCCTCTAAAATTGCTGTCTTATATATACCTCTCTGCTTCAAATTCTAAATAGTTTCAGCAAATGCAAAACTCTTTCCCAGGGCCTTCTATGGTTATGCAGCTGGATCTGCTGATCAAGGCTTGCCTATCTATGCAATCAATCATAGCCCTCTGCCTCCTCCTGTGTTTTTCCATCTGCTGGCACCAATTGAAACCTTCAGGGCAAGAGCATTATTTGAATTCCTGGCTTGACCTGTTTGAACCTAGGCTTATATCCTTGGACACTTCTGTCCAAAGTATAGCTTTTTTTAGGCTTTATAACAGTAGTAAGCTGCATGTACTCTTTTCCTGTTGCCCACCTGTTTTGTGCCAACCATATGTTGCTGTGTATGTTTCAAACAGGCCAGAGTGCAGTTATAAGGCAGACATATATGCAATCATAAGGCAAACATATAAAGCAGATCTGAGCTGATTATCCCTTTATTCCAATTATCCCTTCATTCCCCACTTTTTCTTTTCCTTTTTCTTTTTTTATGTGGGGGGGCAAAAGTAATCCCACTAAGGGGCATTGATAACAACCATTTGAGACAGAGAGGGATCATTGAGAGGCAACCGCTGGTACTGTTCCATAGATACAATGTACATGGTATTGGTGCTTTGCATTATCATTTTCTTACAGCATCCTAATAAAACAGAAAAAATACAGCAGGCAAGAATACCAAAAAACAGCAATACTTAAACGAGTTATAAAGAAAGCTGTTAGGCCTCCTCCGAGACCGGAATACCAGCAGGCAACATTCTAAGAGAATGGAAGACATACAGCTTGCAATAATACTGAACACATCAAATATTCAACAAAGTGATGAAGAAAGCTTTGAAAATGTTACAGCAAAACTTGAACTGGTGTGCGTATTGCAATTGCTGTAGCCCAAATGGCTTGTAGATTTTCCCAAAAGTCCCAATCAGTCTTAATAGTCTTTATTTTCAGATAATTTGGGCCTGCTTCCCAGCAGTTTTTCAGGACTGCGTCGTGCGCTTCACCTGTCTCTGAAGTTTAAGTGTGGTTTAGTTCAGAGGTCTTGGGGTGGACTGTTTCTTCTGGAGTATGGCCAATTCCCTCTGCTGGAATCTCTGGATTGCAATTGGTGACATGGTTCCAGGTCCCATTCAGAAGAGCAGCATCCAATATTAAATGAAAAGACTAAAATATTCTAGATTAGATTTTACAATGAGACAATGCAATGTGATAAACTTAATTTCATCCACATTTACTTAAGATCATAACTATCTCATATGGTATCAACTGTGTCTCTCAGTTTGATAAACTTCTTGTCTCTCCATCACTGGAGATTCATTTGCTGGTAGGAAATACTCCACCATACTCTTAACTGATCTTTACATATTAATAGATTAGACAAGTTGCACGCACATATTCTGTAAGTTTGGCAAGTTTCAGAATTACTCCAATTTTTATTTGTGAAAATTTGTCATCAAATCATCCCTCTTTTTACCCATGCATGTCTGGCCAGGACATACAAAGGCAAAACGAGGCAAAAAGCATCTGGAAGTACCACATGGCCAGTGTGGATGTTCCAAAGCATATCATGGTGCAAAATGCACCTAGCCTGTCTCCAGGTGTCTATTTCCAATTGTTGAGTAAGTGTTGGGGCTTAAATGACTTCCTGAATTAAAGATTCTGGAGACAGCATAGTTGAATAAAATTTGTTTACATATTCATTAGGCAGATATGTCACTTTAAATAACCCTCATCAGTTTAATGTCCATCAGAGTACCACCTCTTAATTAGCATGCTAAGAACATCAAACAATTGTTAAAAAAAACTTAGTATTATGGTAAACAAATAGTATATAGAAAATATAAACTTGGATTCTTCTTAATGAATATAACAACATGAGTAAACAGTGTCTTTTTTTCTCACCAACTTAATTGGTATGGTTCAAAAATGGACATATGTGCTCATTCAAAATAGCAATTGTCTTAAACAATCTGAATAAAGTCCCTACAGTATAAAAATATTATTTTTGTAACATTTTTATAACGGCAGTCGTAATAGGACAAATCATGACTTTTAACATGACAGCCACATGTCTCTCTCTCACGTATGACTAGAATCCATTGTATACACTGTTCTCAGTGAGAGTGCTGAACAAGGCAAAATAATTATCCTGAGTCTTTCATTACACTAATACTTTTGTTGCATGTCAAGGGAGACTTCAAAGCAGTGCTTGGGCTAGCTTCACCTTACCGGCATGCTATCTTAAGAAATGCAAATGGACAACAGAACTAGACAGACATGTTTAAAAAAACAAACAAACCTCTGTGCTGTAGGAGACTTTGTCTAATCAATTCAACTTAATGTTATTGTTTTATGTGTAAATAACTTGACAAATATTCTCATATTTTTCTGGGAACTAAGCTCCATTTTTCACCAAATTTGTTCTGCAAGTGTGTAAACTAAAGTAAATTTGTATGTCATAGTGCTACAATATAGTGTATTCCTAAAATTGAAACTTAAAAAAATCTTTCAAAACAAAGTACACTGTGGACCCCAACATATAAGATTCAAATACAGAAAAACAGATGAATTTATCCAAACATTCAACAACTCCCATGTTACTGTCCTTAGTCATTAGTCATTAGCACTGAGCTTAAGAATACAAACACTCCCTTTCACATTTAAATTGAATGAGACTGGTGTCAAACGGAACTGCAAACTAAACAGTAGATCTCTCTTTCTGTCCTTTAAACAAAAGTTAAAATAAAACTTAGTTGCAGCTCTTTTGGGTTTCTGTAATTTATGAACAATAGGCATGTCCTCTATGAAATACTTTGCAACAATATATAAAATTCTGTTTTACTTTTAATTTTGCTTGATCTAAACCAAACATATAACTTTTCATTCACTCGGGGTTTAAATCATTTCCCAGTTGCATTCTGCCCTCCCCATTGTCCTGTTAGGGCTTTCAATCTCCACTCTTAAGGTCAAAGGACAACAGAAGCAGATTCTCCAATTTCATGCCTTGATTGTTTGATCTAACATCTAGGGGCACTCGAACAGCTGACAGCTAAATACAAAGCTATCAGTCATTAAGTACAGCAGCCCATCTGATTAGAATAGAGAGGCTTCCTTGAGAGATCTCGCCAAACCACCCCCCCTGGGCAATCCCGAAAAGCAGCATACCTTTCAGCTTGAGAAACTCATGAATCTTAAAAAAACAAGTAAAAAGTTGTTTCTTCATAATCTTATATAAGGATTTTCTCCAACAATTTAGTACTAACTCTACAGGATAAATTTAAAGCACTGAACTAGACATCTTTGCATCACAAGGTTACATATTTTCTTAAACGGATTTTCTTTTAGAACTATTTTCCTTGGTTGCAAAATCCAGTTGTAATCTTTTTCCTTTATCAGCTTGATCTTAAATTTGTAAAGTCATAAGAACATAACAAAACTGATCTTGTATCACTGAGTCAAAACTAATCAAACAGAATTTCTTAGCATCACAACAATTTTTTTATTAATCTCTTGTTAATTAGGATCTTCCACACTTGTTAGAAAAATCAAAATAAGCTTCTCAAAAAGTAACACATACATAGGAATTCGTTCTGCATTGTGTACAGCTGCCCTATGACCTAATCAGCATAAGCTTTCTAACAGACCCAGGCAGAGCTATTTAATCTTCTGACACACAGAAAACAGCAGACAAATGTTTCTTAACCAGGATATACTCAGATCCCAAATCTAAAAAATAAAACTTACACATATGGATTAGACTTATTTACTGCACACAAATATGCACAGGGGAAAAAAAACAATTTGAAATTTTCAGGCTGTACTTGTAACTATAAACTATTTTTCTTTGTTTTTCTACCAGTCAGATCACTGCACACAATAGCTGGCAGTTCAGAATAAAACACTGTCAATTATCTGTGCGGTCTGCTTCTAAGATTCTCACTTCAGTGTACAATACATTCAGATCCCAATCCATTAACTCAGAAAATCCATTCCATGTAACAATACAAACTCAGACAGACAGGAAGGAAAAAACTAGCTGTCTCAGCACACTGATTGCTACAGCAGACCCTGGAAGATTTTTCGTTGTTTTCAATGTTTTAAAGAAGAAAGGAAAGACTTGGAAGAATAGAGACAGATAAACAAACACCGCTTGTCACTTGCGTTCCAGGGACTCCGGGCCAACGGTTTTACCCTCTCCAGAGACTGGGACGTCTTACAAGCACATAGGTATTGTGGAAGAAAATAAAAGCAAACAGATACGCTCTCCAGGAATTCCCAAAGAATTCTAATCAGTTCATCTCCAGGGAACATAAAATCTACTGGAGTAGCCAGTAATGAAAGGACAGTGTTTACTAAAGACTAAAACTAAAAACACAGGACAGAGTTAAATGCATTATACCTAACAGCCTATCTGATCAGAATACTGAAACTGAACTAGACCCACTCCCCCTTGGTTATTTAATGCAGCTGCAGTCAGCTCCGTCATTCACTTTGATCTAGAACTTGTAAAGTAATTCATTTATCTAGCTATAATTAGTCAAAAAGATACTTAGAAAGCTATTCTTCAATAGATCCAATTGTCACCCTCTCTGGTCTGTGAGCACCCCAGATAAGGTGATCATCCCTGTTTTTCTATAAATATTCTCCTTAGCTGTCCCTCTTTCTAAAATCTGTAAACCTGGTGTTTTCACTGTTTGGGGACAGGGGCAATTAATTTCGCCTTTTACCAATAGCAAATTGAACCTCCTTATATACAGAGGCGCACGTAATTTTGCTTTTAGGTGGAAATCCAAACCTCGTAGTTAACAGAGGCGCAAAATTAATCCAGGACTCATATAAACATACAACTCTTGCGCTTCGTCCAAACCCAGCCAATCCCCTCGCGGGGGTATGGAAACGTGGATAAAGACACACACTCGCTTCATATCAATGATATGTTCAGTCTCAAGCGTACATCAATCAATCCTAGAAAAAGAGACCTAATGTCTGGGCAAAACTTCCTTTCCCTAATCATTCCCTGTTACAACTAAATACAGAGACACTAACAGTTTTCTTACATAACAAAATATTAATTACATACTTACCCACCACTCGAACCCGGGCAAGTCTTCTGTCCTTTCATACAGACAGGGAAACTGAACACTCACCAATAGAGTCATCCTAGGGTATCAAAATCTCTCTCGACGTCACTCAGAGCGGTATTCCCATCTTCTGTACCAGCAGAAGGAATCCTCTTCTCCTAATGAGAAGGTATTCTCATCCCCTGTTTTTTTTTCCTGTGAAAAACAGGAGGTAGTCCCTCTGACAAATAAAACTGCAGTCAGAAGAGTCCTTGGGCAATTTAGAAAAATTTATGAGTGTCTAAACTCAGTTTAGAGGTCCCTGTTCGGGCGCCAATTTGTAGGCCGGGTCCACCTACAAAGCCTCCCCAATTACCAATAAACAGTTCAGACGACAGTTGCTCAGCTACAAAGAAACTTTTTATTTGGCACAGCAAACAAATGGTTATAGATGCAGATAGCAAGTGCCTGTCTGAGGGACATCGGGGCAGCCTTCTCTCTGCAAGGGGAGAAAAGAACTGCCCCAAGACCCTCTAAAATTGCTGTCTTATATATACCTCTCTGCTTCAAATTCTAAATAGTTTCAGCAAATGCAAAACTCTTTCCCAGGGCCTTCTATGGTTATGCAGCTGGATCTGCTGATCAAGGCTTGCCTATCTATGCAATCAATCATAGCCCTCTGCCTCCTCCTGTGTTTTTCCATCTGCTGGCACCAATTGAAACCTTCAGGGCAAGAGCATTAGTTGAATTCCTGGCTTGACCTGTTTGAACCTAGGCTTATATCCTTGGACACTTCTGTCCAAAGTATAGCTTTTTTTAGGCTTTATAACAGTAGTAAGCTGCATGTACTCTTTTCCTGTTGCCCACCTGTTTTGTGCCAACCATATGTTGCTGTGTATGTTTCAAACAGGCCAGAGTGCAATCATAAGGCAAACATATAAAGCAGATCTGAGCTGATTATCCCTTTATTCCAATTATCCCTTCAAGGGCGTGGATCCTCAGTCTTCCAGAGGTCCCTCTTGCTCCCCCTATCAGGCTCCTGCACATACTGCAGCTTGTGCACGTCTTTTTTCAAGTTTAAAACATTTTCTTCTATGCTCTGCTGCATCACAGTACCTAACAGTTTCCCCAAAAGACACAGGTTCCACAATGCTTGTATTGGGACAAGCAGTGATTTCCTGGGTCCCTTTACGTAATGGTTTATGGACCTTTCCTCCAGGAACTTGTCCAAACATTTTTTAAACCAGCTACACTAACAGCTTTTACTACATCCTCTGATAACAAATTCCAGAGTTTGATTACACATTGAGTGAATTTTTTTTTCTTTTATTAGTCTTAAATAGTTTACCCTGTAGCTTCTAGTCTTTCTATATTCTGATAATGTAAACAATTGATCTACGTTTACCCGTTACACTCTGTTCATTAATTTATAGAATTCTATCATATCTCCCCTCAGCCGTCTCTTTTCCAGGTTAAAGAGCCCTAACCTTTTTAGCTTCTCTTCATAGGGGTTTCCTTCCATCCCCTTTACCATTTTGGTGGCTCTTCTCTGTACCTTTTCTAATAACGCTATATCTTTTTTAAGATACGTTGATCAGAATTGCACACAATATTCAAGGTGTGGTCGCCACATGGAACGATACAAAGGCATTATAATATCCTTTGTTTTATTTTCCATTCCTTTCCTTATGATACCTAGCATTCTATTTGCTCTCTTGGCCGCCGCTGCACACTGGAAGGAGGGTTTTAACATGTTATCCACTATGACACCTAAATCTTTTTCTTGGGTGGTGGTTCCTAATTTGGAGCCTTGCATCGTGTAACCATAGTTTAGGTTGTTCTTTTCTAGGCGCATAACTTTGCACTTGTCCACATTAAATTTCATCTGCCATTTGGATGCCCAGTCTTCCAATTTATCAAGATCTTCTTGCAATTTTCCACAATCCTCACAGATTTTAACAACTTTAAATAGTTTTGTGTCATCTGCAAATTTGATAACCTCACTCGTTATTCCCATTTCCAGGTCATTTATAAATATGTCAAAAAGCAGCGGACCCAGCACAGATCCCTGGGGTATTCCACTATTCACCTTTCTCCATTAGGAAAAATGGTCATTTAGCCCTATTCTCTGCTTTCTATCTTTTAACCAGTTCCTGATCCACAATAGTACACTTCCTCTTATCCCATGACTTTTTAGTTTTGCCAAAAGTCTCTGATGCACCACCTACGAGGAAAGGGGTTCTACTCCAGGTACTCTTTGGACCAAAAAGAATAGGAGGCCTAACGCCATCCTGAACTTGAGAAACCTGAATGAATTCCTGGTGCAGGAGAAGTTCAAAATGCTCTCCCTTGGAATATTGCTGCCCTACCTCCAGCAGGGAGATTGGCTATGCTCCTTGGACCTAAAGGATGCTTACAGTATACCCACATCCTGATCCACCCCAATCACAGGCAGTACCTAAGGTTCATGGTCAGGGCGACCACTACCAGTAAAGGGGTACTACCCTTCAGCCTAGCCTCCGCACCAAGAGTCTTCACCAAATGCCTGGCAGTGGTGGCAGCCTACCTCCAAGGGGCCTTCGTCTTCCCATACCTGGATGACTGGCTAGTAAAAGGAGACACTGCCTCAGAGGTGCAACAGGCCACGGCCCGCACCATCAGTGTCTTACAACATCTGGGGTTCATGATAAACCACCCTAAATCCTACCTCACTCCCACACAGGACCAGGAGCTCGTTTGGATACTCTCCAAGCCAGGGCCTTCCTCCCCCTGGACACGGCGGATCATCTCAGGGCCCTGGCGACTGAGGTGCAGCACCATCATGCTGTCGGCGCGGTCCATGCTCCGCCTGCTAGGCCCCATGGCTTCCACAGTCCATGTGGTCCCCAACGCCCGCTCCACATGTAGGAAGCTCAGTGGTGCCTCCGCTCACAGTGGACTCAGGCCATGGGTGGGCTCTAGGCCAGGAGTTTGGTGTTCTGCCGACTAAAAGTGTCACTCAACTGGTGGCAGGATGCACAGCACCTGCAGAAGGGCATGCCCTTTCAGCACCCAAACCCCCAGAGTGTCCTCACTATGGACGCCTCCCTACTGGGAGCCAGCAGATCAACCTGCTGGAGCTCAGAGCCATTTTTCTGGCAATCAGGGCCTTCCTACACTGCCTGTAGCATCAGTCAGTGCTGGTCCAAATGGACAACCCTGTCACTATGTTCTAGCTGAACAAACAAGGGCCACAGGATCATACTGCCTCTGCCAGGAGGCAGTAGCCCTCTGCTTGTACACGATCAGTCAGGGGATGCTCCTCACAGTGGCATACCTTCCGGGCCAGGACAATGCCCAGGCAGACAGGCTGAGCGGGGTCCTCCAGCCGCACAAGGGATGCCTAGACCCCAGGATGGCACAACGGCTATTTCAACTATGCGGAACCCCAAGTTTGGATCTCTTTGCCAGTCCAGCCAATGCTCAGCTGCCCTACTTCTGCTGTCCCCAGCCACACTTATCCTGGATAGCGGCAGACCCTTCCTCATCTCGTGGTTGGAGGGCCTTCTGTATGCCTTCCCTCCCACGCCACTAATCACGTGGACCCTTTTCAAAGTCCAACAGGACAAGGCTTCCATGATCCTGGTGGCCCTGCGATGGCCCAGACTGCCTTAGTTTTCTCTGGTACTCCACCTCTCGATGGAGCTTCAGGTCCCTCTGGGAAGTTCCCCAGGACTACTGACCTAGGAGGAGGGCTCGCTTCTCCATCCCAACCTGGGGTCCCTCGCTAACAGCATGACTGCTGAACAGGTCGCTCTAGCGCCCTTCAACCTCCCCAGGGAGGTGGAAGAACTCCTCCTGGCCTCTCATAAGAACTCCATGAGATGAGCCTACGCTGTCAAGTGGCACAGATTCTGAGTATGGTTTGCAGAGCAACAGGTTGACCCGTTCTCCTGCCCGGTGCACACGGTGCTGCAATACTTATTCACCTCTTGCATACCGGACTAAAGTCCAGTTCTGTCAGGGTACACCTAAGTGTGCTCTCCACGCACCATCACTCCACAGAGGGCAAGCCTCTTACTGTGCAGCCCCTCATTACCTGATTCATGTGGGGCTTGCTGCTCTCTAAGCCTCCCATCCGTCTGCCTCCAGCGGAATGGGATCTCAGCATGGTTCTGATGCAGCTTACCAAGCAGCCCCTCAAACCTTTGCTACCTGCCATTTGCATTATCTATCTTGGAAGGCTGTCTTCCTGATGGTGGTCATCTCTGCCTGCAGAGTTAATGAACTTCAGGCCTTGGTGGCCGAGCCACCTTACATTAGATTCTACAAGAAAAGGGTCGTGCTTCGCATCCATCCAAAATTCTTTCCGAAGGTGGTATCCGCCTTCCACCTCAACCAAAAGGTGATGATCCCTACCTTCTTTCCATGGCCCTATGCCAACAAGACAGCGGCTGTTCTCCATACTCTGGATTGCAAAAGGGCCCTGTCCTACCCGCAGTGTACTCGGGGCCACCTCAAAGCTTTTCATTTCATATGATCCCAGTCGGCTGGGGGAGGCTGTCACCAAGCGGACCCTGTCCACCTGGGTGGTGGACTGCATCACCTTCACCCACGATCAAGCTGGGCTATCGGAGCCCCAGGTCACAGCGCACAATATCAGGGCACCACCTGGTCCTCAGTCCACACCTTTGCAGCTCACTACTGCCCGGAGAGGGCTGTACTCTGCAATCGGTTTGGGGTTTAGGCAACTCCTGCCCTTCGACCCTTCTTGTTCATGCTTCTGGAGACATAGTTCTCCCTGGACACTGGGGTCCTCAGAGTCAGTCCTCAGATTCACTTGCAGCTGCTCACGGTTGGGCTGTGTTTTTCTTCTTCAGGTTCCTGGTAGCCTTTAGCTAGGGAGTCCCATATGTGAGGACTGACTTCCTGCTTGTTCCTGGAGAAGGCGTAGTTACTCACCTGTAACAGGTGTTCTCTTCAGGGACATCAGGAATCAGTCCTCACAACACTCTCTCCTCCCCTTGGAATTGCTGTCAATTTTTGGCCATTTTTTTGTCTACTCTAGCTATGTGTCACCCCTTTACTGTGCAGCGCCTCCTGATGGTCACAGTTGGTACTGCACCCGGGTGTATAGTACTGGCCTTTCAATACTTATAGTCCTTGCCAGTATGTAAATAAGTTGTGACACCGAAAATCGGTTTAACTGGGTTTTATTCCCCGTCCCGTAGGATTCTTTTCCAAAAGTATAACAGTCAAATAAACATAACCCTTCTCGGGTAAACAAAAGAACTATCACAAAAATAGCTTTACCTTTCAGCAAACAAAAATAGGAATGAAACAGAAATACAGCTTGTCAGCTTTCCAGATGAAGGCTTCTCAGGAATAGTTCAGCCTTCTATCTGAGAGACTCTATATGGTCAGCTATTATAAAACTACAGTCCATTTGTTCAACAGGCAATTCAGCGTTGTCCTCAATTTCATAAGGCTCACATTGCATGGGAACACTGTCAGATACAGAGGCTTCGTTACTTCTCTTCTGAGGTAACTTGCTTAACAAACTTTCCAGCTTGTGACGTACTTGTCTTTCTATAGCAGGTATCTGTTTGGCTTTACCGTATTCTCTTGAGTTGCTTAGCCAGGAGCCTTTCCTCTGCCTCTGGTAATTAGGCAGAGTAAAGCAGTCAGCTGCCCAGCTATCAGAGAGTGGAACCTTTGCACGGGGTTTTGTTTTAACAGGAGCTTTGTAAACAGCTGTTGTCTCCAACGGCAGTTTCTGTGAAGGCTTGTGCCAACTATATTCCTCTGAAGGATTCTCTCCCAAAGGTAACAAGCTTTGTTCCCTATTCTGTTTGTAACCCAGATTCTGGAGCTTTCCTGCTTTCCTTAAATTAGCATTATAAGGCTTTTGTCTTTCATACAAATGCCTCTCATAGAACAGCTTAGCATTTCTCCTATCTGGTTCAGAATAGCTTTTCCTAGCTTGTTGCTTGTGTCTTAAGGCATAGCTTCTATCAAGGCTGCTGCATACACTGTCCCTGTCTGAATTCAGCTGCTCACTTATTTCACTTAAATGTTCATCAGACTCACTCAGACTTTCATTCAGCCAGTGCCTGCCTTGCTGTGGAGACCTGGGATATCTGTATCCTTCCCAGTCTGGATATCTCCTTCGTCTCTGAGGTTCCTCAGCTCCTCTCCTAGCTCCTTCGGCTCTCTCTGCCTTTCCCTGTAGCTCCTGTGAGCTGTGCTGATTATTTACGTAATCCCCAGCTGCACCACACCCTAGCCTATTGGGGTCAGGTGGGACCTTCCTTGCCTCCCTACTGGCTGGGTGATAATTCCTGGCTTGTGACCTCATTCCCTTATACTCCTTCTGATACCCTTGTGTCATGTGTTCTCTCCCTACGTCAGTGTTTACTTGAGGAGTAGTATTTTTTAGCTCCTCAGGGGGCTCTAGAGAGTCTGCTCTGTGACATATGTTATTTGAATGAGTAAGATGGCACCCTTGGGCAGGAAAGGGACCACACATGCATGGTGGCATCTCCCAAAGGCTTTCTTTGAAAGCTGGGTAGATGCTTCCGCGAGGGTTCTGTCGGCATCGACGTCACCCATATGTGAGAACTGATTCCTGTTGTCCCTGGAGAACATCTATTACAGGCAAGTAACTACTCTTCCTCTGTGACCCATTATTTATTTAAAATACTTCTAGACCACCCAATCTCCAAGGTTCAAAGCAGTTTACAATAAACATGTACAGAATTAAAGCACAAGAGACAATCATGTTGGTGGTTAAACTGGTCTCTCAGACCCCCTCCCCTCACAGCCAATAAAAGTTTCAGCTGAATGGAGGTCCTAGATAACATCACTTCCAAATCTATAATTGACATGGCAAATGTTTCATGTCTTTAATTCTGTAAGTGTGCTATTGCATGCTTGAAGTAATTTGCCATTCTGCTTTCTCGCTTTGTACATTTAACTTGCTGGTAAAACCATTCTCCAGGAACAAGCAGGCAGTCGGTCCTTTTTTCCATGGAGCCCAATGGACGTGTGTCCCGTTTCCCCGGAAAAATTCCTGATAATTATCCTTAAGGTTAGTTTTTCCCAATTAGTGTACCGGTTCCTCTTCCTGCCTCGAGCTGGTGCCGTTCTCTGCTCTCTTTTTTATCAAGATCTCCCTCAACCTGCATTCGTGCCTTTTTTCGACCCGATGCGGGTGCTCCCCATCATGTCTCCCAGTGGGTTCAAAAAATGTGACTGCTGCAGTCAAACCATGTCAGTAAGAGACACCCATGACTGCGGCTTGTGCTGCCTGGGCCCGGACCATGATAGCATCTCCTGTGACCTGTGCCAGGTCATGATGCCCAAAACCAAAAGGAAAAGGTCAAAGTTGCAGGAGAAATTGTTCCCCAGGTCTGACTCTGCCCCAGCCTTCCAGATGCCGAGCTCCAAGCACAGCACATCCCGTGAGGCCCAAGTGTCCTCTGAGTCCTGCAGTGGCTGCTCCTCCGAGAAGACCTCAGATCTAGAGAAAAAGAAGTCTTCGAAGTCCGCCGAGGTTGCATCGGAGAAGCCCGGAGGGACTCGGGCGACTCCAAGAAGCGCCCTACCAAGGTCCTCAAGAAGGATTCCTCGGCCAGTGGAGACTGTGCGAAGTTCCTCAAGGCCATAGTCCTCGTTGAGGACACACTCGCTAGAGTACCGGCGCCAGGCCTGAGATCCTTGGTTCCCGCGCAGAAGGCTGCAGAGCCTTCTGGTTTGGAAACTAGAACGTCAGCCCTGGAGCAGAACATCACTGCTATCCTGGCCCTGCAGCAGGTGATGATGGCCGGTTCGTCCGCCTCATCCACCCTGACGACTGGGCCCTCAACTGCGAAGGAGTCCCCGGTTGTCGAGTCAAGCTTTGAGCACCACCGGTCTTTGATAAGCCCTTGGCGCCGGTTGAGATCCTGATTCCATTCTTTGGACAGCCAGTCCTTGCCGGTAGTGTCTACGATTTGGAGCCAAGGTCCTCTGCAGGCCACTGACCCTCTGATGCCGGCCTCGAGGTGAGGAGTCGCAGGGCCTCGGATTAATCGTTTCTGCTCAACTCCGAGTGGAAGATGGACAACGAGGCCTCTCAGGACACCAAGCAGCATCAAGATATCCCCTTGGACCCAGTGTCCCAGTGCCACTCTCCTCCTGAAGACATGGCCAGAGCCCTCTCTGTGCAAAATGAGGTGGAGGAAGACCCGCGAGATTTCCAATTATGAGTCTCCACCCAAGAAAACCCTCATGATGCCCGTACAGTTGATCCTCAAGAGGCTACTACTTCAGATGTGGGAAACACTGGCATCGGTACCGAGAGTGAACCAGCGCCTCAAAGCCATGTACCCCATTCGAAAGGGCTCAGGGTTTCACAGACCCCATCTCCCACATAACTCCATGGTCATTGAGTCGACCATGCAGAAACTTAAGAGCCAGAAGACCCACTCTTTGGTTCCCTCCGGGAGGGAGGTCAGAGCCCTCGATGCCCTCAGGCGCAAGTACTACCAGGGCTCAATGCTGGGGTGCCAGATCCAGGCCTATGAACTTTACATAGGCATGTACCTAAAGGTTCTAGCCCAAGAGCTGTCAGGGTTTGCAGCAGGCCTCATCGGGGAACCCCTCCAATGGTTACAGACCCTGGCCTCGGGGATCAAGGACTGTTCCACTCACCGGCAGCCTATGACAGCTTAGAGTCAACGGCTTTGGTCGCTGCAGCCAACATCGAGGCCCGACGCCAAGCCTGGCTGCAATCTTCTGACCTCAAACAATGTGTCCAAGACAAGCTGCTCAATGTCCCCTGTACTGGGGAGAACCTGTTCAGCAAACCCATGGCTGACAAAGCGGCTGAGATCGAGGCCGACGTTGTGACCCGTCAGAGGCTCTCCAAGAAGACCTCATTCCATCCCCGCAAAAAACCGTCGGGGAAGAAACCCCTTTTCCCAAGGAAAAAGAGATCTTTTGTGCAGGGTCACCAATATCAGCCCTTCTCAGGCCAACAGCAGGTTTCTTACCCCAAGAGGCAAGGGCATGGAACTCAGAATTCAAAAGCACCTAAGCCCCAGACCCCAGTTCCCACCTAGCCTGGAGAGATCTTTTGACTCCCTGGGCAAGCCCTCCCATCCCATGGGAGACCTTCACCAGCCCACAGGGGGGCACCTGACACTCTTTGCCCACAGATGGGCTTCAATCACCTCGGATCAGTGGGTACTTCAGGTGGTCAGGGAGGGATACCTCCTCCGCCTACAGCAGATTCCACCCAGGTTCTTTCCCGGAGAGACAGTGAAACCCCTCCTTTACCAGACCCCTCCTGCTCACAGAGCTCACAGGTCTTCTCAGGGACAGTACAGTAGAGCCTGTACCCAAATACCTATTGGGCACAGGCTTCTACTCTAGGTAATTCCTGGTCCCAAAGAGGACTGGGGGCCTCAGGTCCATCCTAGACCTGCAAAACTTAAATAAGTTTCTGGTGAGGGAGAAGTTCAAGATGCTTTCCCTTGCAACACTGCTGCATTACCTCCACCAGGGAGACTGGCTGTGCTCCTTGGACCTAAAGGATGCATACACATACATCCTAATCCACCCCTCCCACAGGCAATGCCTAAAGTTTGTGGTAGGAGGAGAACACTACTAGTAAAGCATGCTACCCGTCGGCCTTACCTCCTCACCAAGGATCTTCACAAAATGCCTGGTAGTGGTAGCTGCCCACTTGCGTCTACAAGGGGCCTTTATCTTCCCCTACCTAGATGACAGCGGCGGCACAGCCTCAGAGGCCAGGTCAGGCCACAGGATGCGTGAGCCTCCTGCTGCAGCACCTGAGATTCATCATCAACTACCCCAAATCCCACCTTTCCCCAGCCCAGAGCCTGGAGTTCATAGGTGCTGAACTGGACACACTACAGGCCAAGGCCATTCTCCCCAGAGAGAGGGCAGAATGCCTCAGACAGCTAGCGGTAGAGATACAATGCCACTGGTCAGTGCCAGCTTGTCTCCTCCACCTGCTGGACCATATGGGCTCCATGGTCTATGTGACTCCTCTAGCCCCCTTACACATGTGGACAGCTCAGTGGTGCCTCTGCTCGCAGTGGACACAAGCCACAGGTAGACTGCGGGACAGGATCAGGGTAACCCGCCAGCTGGTAGAGTCCCTCGTCTGATGGCAACTTCTCCGCCACCTCCAAACAGGGGTGCTCATCCAGGCATCCGCGCCCCAAAGGATCCTAACCACGAATGCATCCTTCCTAGGTTAGGGAGTGCACTGTGGGTACAGCCACACAAGGCAGCTGGTCCCAGGTGGAATCCTTGCTAAGGATCAATCTCCTGGATCTCAGGGTGATCTTCCTTGCCCTACGGGTGTTTTGCCACCACCTGCGACACCAATCCATACTGATTCAGACGGACAACTAAATCTCCATGTTTTACGTCAACAAGCGGGGGGCATAGGGTGTACACCCTATGCCAGAAGGTGGTGATCCTCCTTTTCTTTGCAGCTCGCAACAATATGTTCCTGTGGGCGGTACATCTCCCGGGCTAGGACAACCTCCTGGCGGACAAGCTGAGTAGGGTCCTCCCACCATTCGAGTCATGCCTGGACCCCAGTGGCCGCTCGGCTCTTCCGCCTCTGGGGCAGGCCCGTGATGGACCTAGTCGCTACCCTGGGCAACACCCAACTGCCCTGCTTCTGCTCGCTGCAACCACATCCAGAGAGGGTGGACGGAAGGCCTCCTCTATGCTTTTCCACAAATCCCTCTGGTCGCCAAGACCCTCTTCAAGGTCCAGCATGAGGGGGCATCACTAATGCTAATTTCCCCCAGGTGGCCCAGACAGCCCTGGTTCCCAATTCTACTCTGTTGGTGACACTCCCAGCCCCGGACCTCCTGTCACAGGAAGGGGGCTCCCTCCTGCACCCCAATCTGGGGTCTCTAACGCTAACAGCATGGCTGCTGAAAGGATAGCCCCTTTCCACCTCCCAGAGGAGATCCTGCTGGCCTCTCGAAAGTCCTCCACCAGGCGAGCCTACGCCTTTAAATGGCAAAGATTCTCAGTGTGGTGTGTGGAGAGACAGGAGAACATAAGATATGCCATACTGGGTCAGAACAAGGTCCATCAAACCCAGTATCCTGTTTCCAACCGTGGCCAACCTAGGTCATAAGAACCTTTTCTCCTGCCAGCTGCAATTTGTGCTCCAGTACCTACTGCATCTGTCGCACACCGGGTTAAAGTCCAACTTAGTGAGAGTGTTCCTGAATGCGATAGCTGCACACCACCACCCTATCGAGGGGAAACCCCTATCAGGTCAGTCCCTAGTCTCTCGGTTCCTGAGGCCACAGACAGACGCAGCAGGGTGGGAAACTTGCAAAATGTTTGCTGCCAGCAGCGGGAGTCACGAAACTGCCTGCTGCATCTAGGAAAGCGGGCGGGTCTGTGCCGTCGATCCCTGCAGAAGTCTCCAAAGTGGAAAATGTCCCAGAACTGTGGGAATGGAGAACTGGGGCCAAAGATGTCTACTGGCGATAGAAGGAGAGCGGGCGAGAAGGCTGCCGCAACAATGAAGGCCAAAAATGAGCGGGAAGAAGTTGAAGACATCATTGGCAGCATTTTTCTCCCTAACCTCCCAGCCAAGTCCCCAATAAGCAGCAGAGATGCAGCCGAAAGCAATTACGGGGGGGGGGGGGGGGGAGGTGGAGAGGAGTGGGGTATGGAGTTGATACACTCACTGCGATATTCTCAGCTGGTGTGTGTAGATCTGCGCTGCTTGACTGTAGCCTGAAGTGCTTTCTATCAAGGATTTTTTTTTGTACTCTAATAAAATAATAAAGACTATTGCAGTTGCTAGACCAGAGACACTGAAGGCTTGCCCCATGCCATTCCAGGCTATACTGATCCTCGTGATCATGAGCCTGACCCCTGTTTGGTGGGAAGCAATGCTGATCCTCATGATTATGTGCTCAACCCTGAAGATATGTGGATAACTCTGAGGGGGGGCACCTCCGACTGCTTCTCCAGCTCCAGCAATCTCTCCTCCTCATTCTGGAGTCTTGGTTTCTTAACTGGGATGCTATCCACTCCCTCCTCCAGCTGGGAACCTGGATGTTTCTCCCGCTCTTTCGTTCCTGTCCCTGCTGCTGTCACCCCCCTAGGGCTTGCTGTAGCAGGGCCACAAATTCCGGGGAGAATACTGCTGCTAACCCCCCCCCCCTCCCCCGCACCAAGGTCGCAGCCGCGGGACTATCTGCAGCCGTAGATGGTCCTGCCGCTGGCTCCAGTGTGCCCCGGAGATGTCCATTAGCTTGAAATAACCTGCTGGCCCAACACGCTCAGAGTGAAGTGCCAGAAGTAGAGAAGAGAACAACCATCATCTACTGGAGACAGAGAAATACTGAAGACAACCCCTAGGGGAATCACTATATATGCCAGGGCTGATTCACTAAGCTTCTGGCACTTTCTCTAATATCTGCTGGCAGGGGGACACGTCCCACTTGTCTAGACTGGTCCAGAAGGATGAATTGGAATGACTATTATCCAATGTTGCTCATCCATGTCGGCACAAATGATACTAATAGATATTCCTCCGAGTGTATCAAAAGTGACTTCATGGCTCTAAGACTGAAGCTGAAGCAGGTAGGTGCGCAGGTGGTGTTCTCTTCAATTCTCCCTGTTGAGGGTAAAAGCCAAGGAAGAGAAACTCACATCCTGGAGATGAATGCATGGCTGCGTAGATAGGGTCATCGAGAGAATTTTGGTTTTCTGGACCATGGGATAATGTTTCAAGGGATGCGGAGCAGAGATGATATCCATCTGTCAAGGACTGAAGTGTCTTCAGTAACAGACTGTCTAACCTACTGAAGAGGGTTTTAAACTAGATTTGTTGGAGATGGGTGAAGAAAGCCCCCAGGTAAGTGAAACATTAAATACCTCTGTAGAAATGGGTAAAAGGGGCAACATCTGGAAAGTGGTGTGTATAAATGACCATAGCATGGGAAATAAGATCCCAGATGTTGAGGTTTTAATGGAAGAGGCTGATTTGGATTTAGTGGTAGTTACAGAGATGTGGTTCATGGAAAACCATGATTGTGATGTAATTATACCTGGCTATACTTTATTCAGGAAGGACAGGGTAGGAAGAAGAGGAGGTGGAATAGCACTATGTGTAAAAAAAATAATGTTAAAGCTATAGAATTGTAGGGCTTAAAAGGAAGAGAGGAAGCACTGTGGGTTAAACTAGAAAGAGGGAAACGGAAATCCATTTGCATTGGAATTATATACAGATCCCCCTCACAGGGAGTATAAGTGGATGAAGATTATGTAAAAGACATTTGCAGTATTGCCATGAAAGGAGAAGTGCTACTGATAGGTGATTGCAATATGCTGGAAGTAAGGATATCCTGGATTCTCTACAGGGAGAAGTATTCAGGCAACTGGTAACAGAATCCACATGTGATGGGGGCCATACTGGACAGTGCTTACTAATGTGGAAAGTGTTTCTGATGTTACAGTGGGAGATCATCTCGCATCCAGTGATCACCAGATGGTATAGTTCTTATTAGGATTAGGGCTGAAAATCCATTCAAAAGTGAGGATCTTAGATTTTAGGAAAACTAACTTTGCCAAGATGGGACAATACCTCAAGGAGTCGTTAGCAGGATGGGAACAGCTGGGGGATATAGAAAAACTGGGCAAAACTAAAAAGGGATATTTTAAGGGCAACAAACCTTTTTGTTAGAAAAGAAATAAATGTAAAAGGAAAAGGAGGCCGCTATGGTTCTCAAAAGAAGTAGCTGAAAAGGTGAAGAAAAATAGTGAGGCCTTCAAGTGTGTAGCAAATATGTATACCAGAACAGACTGACTAGGAAAGCTTTTGTCACCAAGATTTCATGAAGTATATGTATGTAATAGTATACGCTGCTATATCCCATACTCAAGAGAGGAAGTTTCCAACCTGTTACCTTGCATGACACAAATAGACGGTTGCCTGATTGCAAAATATTCTAGCAGGGAGCCTTTTCAAGGCCCTCCCCCCAACACAAACCCCCTGCTTCACTGAGTTGGCCCAGACGAATCAAAAAAATGGAACGTACTATCATTACATTAATAAGCCTTTACCTGCTCCTCATAATTTGGCCACCCCACTCACTAGTCCTAAATACATCACACAATCACATCCCTATCGTACCGAGTAGTGGGAGAAAATGGTCAGGCGATTTCTACTACAATTCACACGGGGTTAACCATCCGCACCACCACCATTTATTACACATCCCACTCCAACACTCTACGAAAGCCAGCAAGGTAAAAGCCTCTACCCTAGAAGCCTAAAGTGTGCCCTCATAAATGCCCGCTCACTTCGCAAGAAGTGGCCAGTAATCACAGACATAATAACATCCCATAACCTGGATATCATCATGGTCACTGAAACGTGGCTTTCCTCGGAAGACAATACCATTCTTAACCAGCTACTCCCATCTAACTTTGTGGCATTCACCAGCCATAGGCAGAACAAAAGAGGTGGAGGAGTGCTCATCATCACTAGGATGGATCTCCAGTTCAAAATGGATGACTCCACCAGTAACAACAACCTGGAAACTGTATCAATCTCCAACAACATATGCTCTATAAACCTGATCTATAGAGCTCCATCAGCCGATCCAGATGACCTATCAACCATAATAAACTTAGCATCCAACATCCAGGGTCCAAATAAACCTAACTGGATCCTAGGGGACATCAATCTGCCATCATTACAGGACAATCAGGCAACTGCACTTATAGAAGCCCTAGAGATCCTGGGATACACGCAAGTGGTGCAGGAACCTACGCACGCGAAAGGTAACATTCTAGACCTTATATTCGCCCCTCAGGTAATTTGCGATCGATCACAAAACATCATGCTGTCAGTAGCAGCAGTCCCATGGTCTGATCATAAACTTATCACTTTTCAGATGCCTATCAACAAGCCACCAAGGCCCAAAGTGGATCCAAGCAGGACCTCTTGCCCAGCTGCCAGAGGTTTCCACCCGTTTAATAGGGAACGCATCCTAGCCGAAACCTGCGCACTCATTGATGAGACTTCCCTAAACCTAGATGAACTGATCACCGCCTGGAACAACAAACTCAGCGCAATCACGATCCGTACTCCAACAAACAAGTCCCCGAAGAAAAGAACATCAGCCCCATGGTTCACAGCCGACCTGAGGGCATCACTAACCCTTCTACGGAGGCTTGAGAAGCGCTGGAGGAAGTCCCGCACCAGTAGTGACCAAGCAGCATACATCCAACACCTGGGGCTGCGCACCGCAAAGCCATCACAGACAAAATGAGACAATATCATACAGACACCCTGAGACGGTCATTAAATAAACCACATGACCTGTTTAACCTAGTCAAAACTCTTGCTAAAGAACCAACCCCTGAGCACCATGGCGATATCCACCCACAGGACTTTGCAGTCTACATGCAATCCAAAATGTGCAAGACCAACAAAATAGTAATACTGGACCCCCCCGACGATCAAGAGTACCCAGCATCGTTAACATCCTTCTCTACACCATCAAAGAAACTTATCGAAGATACCATCTTAGCCCTAAACACTACCACCGCACACACAGATCCTTGTCCGGCATTCTGGATAAAAGATCTGCGATGTGCCCTCTCTCCAATTATAGCCAACATCATAAACCGATCCTTTAACACTGGGTCTTTCCCCTCAACTCTCAAGCAGACCTCTGTCAGACCTCTTTTAAAAAACACCAAGTTAGACCCACAAAAGGTAGAGTCTTACAGGCCCATATCTAGTATACCTATGCTCGCAAAAATCATTGAAAAAGTAGTGCATAGGCAATTACAGGATCATATTGACTCTACTGCCCCACTAGATCCATCCCAACATGGATTCAGAGAGTCACACGGAGTGGAAACACTACTCACAGCCCTTTTCAACAACATAATTTCTGGCATTGACAACATCCGACATGGATTTGCACTCATTTTTTTAGATATAGCATCAGCTTTCGACTCAGTATGCCATGAGATTCTTCTTTGCTGGCTAAGAGAGAAAGGTATCAGCGGAACGGCGCTCGAATGGTGCAGATCCTACCTGTCCAGAAGATGGCAACATGTTCGAGCAGACGGGGCTACATCGGAACCATTTCAACAAGGTCAAGGAGTGCCACAAGGATCCTCCCTATCATCCTTGATGTTTAATATATACATCCAACCCATCTGCAACATCATTAGAACCTTCAATGTCAGTTGTATGATATATGCCGACGATGTTCTGTTATACATGCCAGTATCATTGAATAAACTAGACCTCGCCCCTCTGACCAACTGCTTCAACACCATATCGGAGTGACTCCTCTCACAAAATCTGCAAATTCAACACAGAAAGACGGAGGTTCTCTTCATCTCGAGGAATCCAAACTTCATACCACCCAACTGTGTGAAGGTAAACGATGCCGAACTACAAGTGAAACCCGCTATACGTTACCTTGGAGTGACACTGGATCAAAACCTCGACCTGAAGAAACACATTGCCAATACCGTAAGAGCGATCTATTTCAAGATCAGATCCCTCAGACACCTACGCCCGTTACTCGATCCAGATGATTTCCGCACCATTTACCAAGCCCTGATCATTCCCCATTTCGATTATGCAAACTCCATACTACAAGGGCTCCCCCAATCCACCTTGAACCCCCTGCAACTTGCTATGAACAGTGCAGTGCGGGTTCTCTTTGGGGCAGCCAGGAGAGACCGTGTAACACCCCTCCTGAAACAGTTACACTGGCTCCCCATTAGGGTGGTCCACTGCCATAGGGGAAAATAATAAAAGTAGGAATTTCTTTGCTCCCTGGCCTGATTCTGGTTCCATTTATGTAGACAACAATGTGTGCAAAGTTTGAAGCCAATCAAATAATATTTAGGGGTGGCTCAAGGTCCATGGATCCCCCCCAGGGTTTGTCAGACCACTGGGTATTATCCGCTCATAGACGGGGGTATCATGCTTGCCAAGCACTCAGTGTGGTCCAGATGCTAGTAAGGACTTTGACGATGTGGGGAACATCTTACGGTGTTGCGAGACAACACCCAGAAGGAACTGGAGTTGCTCTTCTTTTGTGGTGTGTCAGCCGTTGAACTCCTCAATGAGTTTGACCCCTCGCTCAGCCACATCGTTGATCACTGGAAGAGTTTTTACTTTCTTCAGACCGTCTTTGAATGATGCATTCTCTTCCCAGTCTTCTGGGTCTGCATTAAGAAAATCACTGTTGATGTCAAGGTGTTTCAGGAAACGGATTGACTTGCGAGTTGCAAAAGATTCAAGTGGTGGAATCATGGAACTTTTCAATTCGACCCGCTTTGGGGGATCTTCGTCTTCGTCATCATCCTCATCGCTTTCATCTGATTCTGCCGGGATCATGGCCGACACTATGGCCTGCTTTGTCGGTGCTGAAACAGCTTCATCGAACAGTGACAGTGCCACAAGCTCCTCTGACACATACCACAGATGCTGTTGCAGTTTGTCTCTGGCCGCTCTTCCAACACGGTCATTGTGGTAAGAGTGTAGTTTCTTCAGCATCTCCAAATCTGTTCGAGGAGCAACTGCGGCATCAGGGGCAGAAAACCAGGCTTCCACATGAATCAGGATGGAGAAAATGCTCACATCACGAACACAGGACTCCTCCAGTTGGGTAAGATCTTTGAGTTGTCCTCGGAACATCCAAATCTTGAGACAGTACAAGACTTTTGCCATCCATCTGGCATGATGGAAAGCTCCGGGTTTCTTGAAATTGAAACTAGGAAGATTCCCTCCAAGGCAGACAATCGTTAACTCCAAGAATTCCAGGTAATCATCTCGGTGATTGCCCTGTGCCAACTTGGATTCCGCAAACTTCATGATGCGATCCCTGTCAGGTTGCAGCACCTCCAAGTCTTTTCCAGTTTGATAGTTGGACTTGTCAAGGGAGCCCCAATTCTTTTGGAACCGGCGAAAGAGTTGGACATCAGGACCCGATGAAGCTCCAGAGCATGTAGAGAATACTGCACCAAGAATTATTTCGTAAATGTGATGGCGGCATGCCAAATGAAGGACTGTGCGACGGAGTCTCTGTTCTAGAAGAATGCACGCTCCTGATCGACATCCCGTGTTCGATGCAGTTGTATCAAAGCAGAAGCCTGCAACCTTTTCATCCAAACACCATTCCTGTAACAGTTCATAAACTGCTGCAGCTTGATTCTCACCCGTTCCTGATGTCAGTTTTGGTACACCAAGAAGTTGTGTTTCTCCAGTGGAGACAGCCGTTATCAAAACTGGAAGGCGGTCAACAGATGTGGTTGAACAGAGGAGAGATGGCAATAACTTGCTATCCCAATGCACAATGCATGTTTTGCCTTCGGCTTTGAATGCGTTGTGCAGGTCCGTCCATTGTTGCTGACGGTGCTTTTCTCTATGGTGCTTGACCCTGGAGCGGCTGATATTGAGCTCCCCAGGATAATGTCCCAGACTTCTGGCGGTTTCAGCTACCACAAACAGAGCATTGCGATCCATTGTCCCTGTCCGATCCAGGGCTGCTGTAAGCTCTGGGGTCCAGACATTGTTAGGTTGAAACTGCTTCATTTGTGGAGTTGCTTTCTTCTGTCCGTTATCTGAATCCGCAGATGTCGACGAGTCTTCACCTGACTCTGCTGAGGAAGAAGATCCTTCCAGCTGAACTTGGCTTGTAGTTGCCTCGGCTTTGGCAACATGTTTTTGTCTGTGCCTTTTCAGTTCTTCTTCTCGCTGTTGCGATCTTGCTTCTGTGTTGGCCAGTTTCTTGTCCATCGCGCACATTGAGCCGCGACACCCTGGTTCTCGTTGTGCTATTAAGAATTCTTTGTCTTCTTGAATATGAATTAAAGACATTGCATTGGCAATTGCATCAAATAGGTTTTTCATTGCAACCTGGAATTCTTTTTCATTTGCCTCTTGTTTCCCTCCTCTCCCTTTGTTTTTCTTCAAAAGTTTCCACTGATTGAACAATTTCTTTACTTTTTCTTGAATTTTGTCATTTCTTTGAACAGGAAGCCTGGCCTTTTCCCAGTAAGCTTCTACTTCACTTGTTACAATAGATGCACTTTCACTAACGCCTTTGTTTAATGTTATATGGTGATGTAAAAATACACTTAACACTTGCTCCTTGCTGGGGAGCTTGACCCCCAGAATTGTGGTGGACATTTCTTCAATGAGATAAAAACCACGTTTTTTCGCCATCTGAAAAGAATAAAGATACAAAGATAATAGTACAATGTCTTTGCCACCTCTCAGAGACAAGATTAGTTCAAATATGACGCAATCAAATGTAATCAGCGTGGAACTGAGTGGATGATACAAGATGATGCAACATTTCGTCATCTGCTCCCAAGGGGAAATCTCAAGACTTGTTGAGCCACCCCTAAATATTATTTGATTGGCTTCAAACTTTGTACACAGTGTTTTCTACCTAAATGGAACCAGAATCAGGCCAGGGAGCAAAGGAATTCAGGAATTCATTTTTATGGACCACCGTACTCCCCATTCAAGCCAGGATCAGTTTTAAGACCTTGCTGATGACCTTCAAAGCTGGCAAGGGGCTCTCCTCCTCCTCCCTATCTGAACTTATCCAACCACTTGCACCTAACAGACCAAGAAGAACTGCAGAGTCAAACATGCTAACAATCCCAAAAGAAATGACAAGATGCACCAAAACAACAGCTAACAGAGCTTTCCGACTCTGTGCCCCAAGACTATGGAATACATTACCGGCACATATCAGGGCAATCCCCAACTTGAGCCAGTTCAGGAAGGCCCTTAAACATTTCCTCTTCATCAAATATCTCACTGACAACACCGAACCTCAGTCCCACTTGAATAGCAAGAACTTCAGCAATAGTAGTAGTCAACCAGGCAAGCCCTCGCAACATGTGACCCCAACAATGTAAAACACCAAACAGTATCCTTTTCTCGCTACGCTGCTTATGTATATAGTTTACCCTGTTATCCAAGTTCCATATCCTGTTAATTGTAATGGCCAGACATATGCAATTTGTCGGATGTTTCTGTTTCATGTAAACCGCGCTGATGTCGAATAGTGCGGTATATAAGAAATGTTAATAAATAAAATAAATAAATAATAAGAAATACAAGAGATCACAAAGAGAGGAAGACAGGCATCTATATTTGGAAAAACTTAGAGAAATATGCAAAGTAGTCAGGAAAGCAAAGATACAAAAAGAAGAAGAAATAGCCAATGCAATAAAATGGGGGGATAAAGCATTTTTTCAGATATGTTAGTGAGAGGAGGAAGGGCAAAAGTGGTATTGACAAACTCAAGGATGAAGGTGAGGAATATGTAGAAACTGATGAGGATAAAGCGGACTTGCTTAACAAATATTTCTGTTCAGTGTTCACTGATGAAGAGCCAGGAGCAAGACCTCAGAAAACACCCACAAATATGTACGTAGTATCCAACCTTTATGCACGTAGTGTTACCCTACTCAATGTAAACCCAATGTGTGTAGCCCTCCACTTTGATTGAAGTGGAATACAAATCTGCATAAATAAATAAATAGGAACAGAAGTGACGAGGATCTTGAACAAATTTCAGAAGACTGTGTTCGTAAGGAACTAGCTAAACTAAAAGTAGACAAAGTGATGGGTCCAAATGGGATACATCCAAGAATACTGAGAGAACTTGGGGACGTTCTAGCAGCTCCACAGTCTGACCTTTTCAATGCCTCTTTGAAATCGGGAGTAATGCCAGAGGACTGGAGAAAAGCACATGTGGTCCCTTTACACAAAAGCGGATGTAAGGATGACATTGAGAACTACAGGCGGTTAGTCTAACTTCTGTGGTTAGTAAATTATTGGAAAGGCTACTAAAAGAGAGAATAGTGAGGTTTCTGGAGTCCAGTGGATTGCAGGATCCAGGGCAGCATGTATTCACCAGAGGTAGGACTTGTCAGACAAATCTGATTGATTTCTTTGACTGGGTGACCAGGGAGTTGGACCAAGGGAGAGTCCTAGATGTGATGTACTCAGATTTCAGTAAAGTCTTTTTGACACTGTTTCGCACAGGCGACATAAACAAACTGAGCACCCTAAGGATGGATCCTAAAATTCCTGATTGGGTTAGAAATTGGTGTGTGGGAGGTGACAAAGGGTACAGGTAAATGTCACTCATTCTGAGGAGAAGGAGGTTACCAGTGGTCCGATTCTTTTTAACATCTTTGTTAGTGATATTACAGAAGGGCTGTTGAGTAGGGTTTGCTTGTTTGCGGATGATACCAAAATATGCAATACAGTAGCCACCCAGGAAGGAGTAGATAATATGAGGGATTTGGCTAATCTTGAAGAATAGTCCAGAATTTGGCAGCTGAGATTTAATGCTAAAAATGCAGGGTCATGCACTTGGGCTGCAAAAATCTAAGGGAGCGGTACAGTATAGGGGGCGAAGTACTTCTGTCCATGAAAGAAGAGCAAGACCTGGGCGTGATTGTGTCTGATGATCCTAAAGCAGCTAAACAGGTAGAAAAGGCAAAGGCGAAAGCCAGAAGGATGCTTGTTTGTATAAGAAGAGAAATGGCCAGCAGAAAAAAGGAGGTGTTAATGCCTCTGTATAAGTCTCTGGTGTGACCTCATTTGGAGTATTGTGTGCAATTCTGGAGACCGCACCTTCAGAAGGATATAAGCAAGTTGGAGTCCGTGCAGAGGGTGGCTACTAAAATGGTTAGTGGTCTCAGTTATGAAGAATATGAGGACAGACTTAAAGATCTTAATATGTATACTTTAGAGGAAAGGCAGGATAGGGGAGATATGATAGAGATGTTTAAATACTTCCATGGCATAAATGCACAGGAGAGTCTCTTCCGATTGAAAGCAAGCTCTGCTACAAGTGGACATAGGATGAGCGTGAAAGGGGATTGACTCAGGAATAACAAGCAGAAATATTTCTTTATGGAAAGAGTGGTAGATGAGTGGAATAGTCTCTCAGTGGAGATGATAGAAACAAGGACAAGTTGAAATTAGACTTACCTGCTAATTGTTGTTCCTGGAGGAACTTCAGTCTAGTCCTGAACCTCTGGGATTTAGCACCTCCTCTCGCATCTTTGGAGACTGAGCACGTCACTCTTTTGGTGACTCCTGGTATAAATAGGCTGGGATCCGCCTCCCTACTCCAGTAACCTATTGACAAAGCAGACTCACAAGAGTAATAATTAAGCAGTTTAGTAAGTAAACAAATTTTTTAAAACCATTAACCTTTGTTGTAACTAACCTATCCGAAGCTCTGCAACAGAGCGTTGTCACCCAGCGTGGGACCCCACAGGTTAAGGCAGGGTACTACACTGAGGCCTTATCTTGAACTGGCCAAAAAAAGGATATAGAAAGCCTTGCTATGCTCTCTGGGAGTTGTAGTTCTTATAGACCAGCCAAGAAATGAGTTGCGGACACGTGGTAAGGCTCAAAGACAGGATTTATTCCCCTTCCGGGAGGATTCTTTTTGTAATGAAAAACAAGGCAGATAAACCAACTTCGGGTACAAAAATAAAGAGACAAAATGTGAACAAAAACTGCTTCTTTTTTCCAGCTTCTTTACACCAAATGAAAAGGTATTTTAAACAGTCCTTTTTCCAACAAACATAAACCCTTTCTCTGTTACTTCCACAGTTAGAAAGTTTCACAGCTCCTTTAACATAGAGAGGAGATCTCGTCTGCAATTGTGAGCGTACAATCCATGTATTCAACAGTGGGTTGGTCCCCCTGCACTTCACACTGCATGTCCTCACTCTCTGTTGCAAACAGTCTCTCTTTCAAATAGCTAGATGTGCTATTTAGCAGTCTCTCCCTATCACAAAGAGACTTCTTTTCTTCCTCTGTTAACGTCTGTGAAAAACAATTACCGTATTCACTAGAGTTCCTTTCTTGAGAGCCCTTCAAATACTGCCAATCATATGGGAAGTTCCTGCATTCAATTCTCTTTCTATTAGAGGTAATAAGCTTACCTTCTGGCTCTCTCAGCTTAGAGTTCCTCGGCACAGCTGAAGCTACGGGAGTGGAACAGGACGGCAATTCCTTACAGGTTTTCCCTTTTGGCTTTTCCCCAGGTACAAAACTGTCTTCAGGACAGAAGACTTTATCCTTTCTGTCCCTGTAGCCTGGGTAATTGGCTTTTCCAGCCTGTCTCAGCCTGGCTTTAAAACTGCCTTCTCTGTTACCTTTTGTATAAGCGTTACTGTGTTCAAAGGTGTCTGTGCACTGCCTTCTATGGCAGACTCCTGGGTTTTCTCTCTCAGCCTTGGAGCTAAACCTTTCGGTTTTCCCAGCCCTCTCAGTGGCTCCGCTCCACCCCAGACTTCCAGCAGAATGTCCTGGGCTCCTGGGGTTCTCTGCCCTTTCAGAGTTCCTTGACTTCTCAGGAGTTTCTGCAGTTGCTGCTCTCTCTGCCTCTCTGCTAATTCCTGTAACTCCTGGGACTTCTCTGGCTTCCAGGATTTCTTTTTTTTTTAAATTTTTTATTTATATAATTTCAAAATAACTCGCAAGATACATCCTGTTACAGTAAAGAATATTCAAAAGAAAACACTACTATCAATACAGCATAAGGAAAACCCTTAGCCTTCAAAATTAGTAAAGTAACTATTCACTAGCCCACAAATTTGAGGGGGAGCAAGACACAAATCAAAGGAAATAAATTTAGGAAATATAACACGAGAAGGAGCTGTATTAAATAAATCCCGAATATACTAAACCAGGAGAGCACTCCGACCTACTATGAACTGGGTTAGATGGGAAGGCTCAAAAAAAGTATAGCTAACACCCTGATATTTGACTAAACATCGACATGGGTATCTAAGAAAGAAAAGACCTCCCAGCTGTAAAACCTGAGGTCTAAGCAACAAAAACTGCTGTCGACGTTTCTGTGTGGCTTTTGAGACGTCAGGAAACATCCTAACTACACCCCCATAAATGGCTCATTTCGAACTTTAAAGTATAATTTCAACAAAAAGTCCCGGTCTGAGTCAAAAGCAACCGTCAGCAGCAAAATTGCTCTAGGAACATAAGCAGGATCAGTAGTTTCCAAGAACCCAGTCAGATCCAATGAGTCCATTGGAGGTGAATGAGCAGGAGAAGAAACTCCATGGGTCTTGCGCTTAGCCGTTGGCAAGTAAAAAACCCTAGCCAAAGGAGGGATTGATTCCAAGGGTATTTTCAAAATAGAGGTAGCATATGTATGAAACAACTCTTTCGGCGACTTAACCGGAAGACGGGGAAAATTCAGTAAGCACAGGTTCCTCTTGCGGACCGAATTTTCTAACATCTCTATCTTCCCATGGACTGTGGACAAATCCTTAATAACAGTACCTGGAATTGTAACTGCGTTCTCCATTTTTACCTCCAACTGGGCAACCTTGGATGATATATCTGCCAACTCTTGCTTCTGCTGCATGACTAAACAAGCCAAAGAAGGAAAAACCTCATACATAGCAGCAAACTGAGATGTAAAAGAGGTTTCTAACGCCCTAAGGCCATCCCATAAGGATTCCAACGTAACCACATCTGGGCGCTGAAGAGCGGATTGTACTGCCGTTTTGAAGCGAACATCCAATCCAGCCACTCTGTCCATATCCGTCGGGGTCACTCCTGTAGCAGCTGACAACTTCTCCATGCCAGCTAACTCGGCAGAGGGAACCAACACCTCCGCCTCCGTTCCCACTAGGGTCGGCGGTATGGCAACGAGCCTCTCAGTAATCAGAGACACGGCCTCTGCTGTTCCCCTGTCTGGCGCTGTAGGCTGTTCTGGCAGAATTCGGGTATCAGGACTTAAGGTGACCTGTAGCTCAGAAGGGCGTGAGAGGCCTCCTTCCGCCTCCATCGCCCTCAGCAAGCTCTGTTCCTGATGCACACCAGCTCCCACGGGCCGCACGAACACATCGATTGGCCCCGTAGTCGGCGTCGGCGTCGTTGTCGTAGCCTTGGGAGCCTCCCAATGCTTTGCCTTCCGTTTTCTAGGCATCTTGAATGCAAATAAGCAAAATTTATGAAGAAAAAAAGGAGACACCGCCGACACCTATCAACGCGTGTCAGCCATCTTGGATCCCTCCTTTTGAGACTAGTTTGAACGTTCTCTGGCTTCCAGGATTTCTGTTGCTTCTGCTCTCTCAGCTCCGTCTAACCCGAACTTGAACTTGCACTCGCCCTTCCCTCTAACTCCAGGTGAGTGAGGTTTATCCACGTGTGTCTCAACCCCGCCTCCTTTCAGCTGCTCCTCATTCCCTAATGATTCCTGAGCCTTCCTGCAGCTTGGGTGTGTTCTCAGAGCTCGAGACCTGGTTTGTTTATGTTGCCTATAGCAACTCCCTGTCATGTGCTTGTCTGAAGTGTCAGTGTCAGATCCACTATCTGTATTTCTACTTATTTCCATGGGCTCTGCTAGATCCACTTTGTGACAGCGTCTGGCAACCACCTTATGTTGCCACTGAAATACCTTTCAGAGAAGCTGCCGGGGCTGCCCCACCTGACAACCCGAGGACCTCTCGCTAGCCCTTCCTTCCCCCCACAGGTACCCGTAACCTCCCTCATACCGAACCCCCATCAACTTCTGCAGGCAATGGTCCGAATCCATACTAGGGAGGGATACAGGACTAGACTGGAGTTCCTCCAGGAACAACAATTAGCAGGTAAGTTTAATTTCATCTTCCTCTAGTCCTGAACCTCTGGGGATGTAACAGAGCAGTAAAGAAATTACCGGGAGGGACCTGCCAGACCAGCCTGCAGTACTGCTGATCCAAAACAAGAATCCCTTTCTGCCTGAACATCCAACCTGTAATGCTTCACAAAGGCATGAAGTGACGACCACATTGCTGCCTTACAAATCTCCACCGCCGGCACCAGACTGCACTCTGCCCATGGAGCAGCTTGTGCTCTCATCGAATGAGCCGTGAGACCCAACGAAACCTACTTGCCCTGCAACAGATAAGCTGACTGAATCGCCTCCTTCAACCACCTAGCAATCGAAGCCTTGCAAGCCGCTTCTCCTTGTCTGGGACCCCCAAACAACACAGACAATCTGTCTGACTTGTGGAATGGTGCTGTCCTCAGCAAATATTTCCTCAACACTCGTCCTACATCCAGACGATGTAGTCGTTCTTCGACCCCCTTCTTGCCATCCAACTTGAAAATTGGCAGCACCACCCCTTGATTCAAGTGAAACGGTGACACCACCTTAGACAGGAAGGAAGGAACTGTCCTCAAAACAACCTTTGTGCCTTGAAAGGACAAGAAGAGCTCCCTACAGGACAATGCTTGCAACTCCGAAATTCGCCGGGCCGAACAAATAGCTACCAAAAAGCTCACCTTAAGCGTGAGATCCTTCAATGTTGACCTTCCTAAAGGCTCGAATGGCTCCCTGACCAGAGCCTCCAACACTAAGTTGAGATCCCACGTCGGCACTGCAGATCTGCACTGATGTCACAAGAGAGACACAGCCCGTAGGAAACGCTTCACATCTGGATGAATGCCAAGACCGACCCCCTGTACCTTTCCACGATAACAGGACAGTGCTGCCACCTACACCTGCAAAGAAGCGGCCGCTAGGCCCTTATCGAACCCCTCCTGTAGAAATGAAAGGACCTGCAGAACTGACGCTCTTAAGGCCGATATCTCCTTATCCTCACACCACGACTCAAACAGTCGCCACACTCTAACATATGCCATCGAGGTAGTCAGCCTCCTGGACCTCAACAGGGTAGAGATGACTTGCGGTGCATACCCCTTCGCTGTCAACCTCGTCCTTTCAAGAGCCAAGTCGTAAGCGAGAATCGATCCACCTGCGGCATTTTCAACGGCCCCTGCACTAGCAGATCCTCCCTCACTGGCAGACGCCATGGGCGCCCCACCAGGAGGTGGACGAGGTCCGCATACCACGGTCTCCACGGCCAATCCGGAGCAATCAGGATGACTTGGCCCTTGTGCTGCTCTATGCGCTGCAGAACCCGTCCTATTAACACCCAGGGCGGAAACACGTAGAGAAGCTGCTCCTCCGGCCAACTCTGCATCAGCGCGTCCAGTCCTTCTGACATTCTTTCTTGCCTTCTGCTGTAAAACCGTACGGCTTTTGCCGACTCGAACGTCGCCATGAGGTCCATTAGAGGTGTTCCCCAGCGTTGCACCACAAGTCGAACACCACCTGCTGTATGACCCACTCTCCCGGATCCACCTTGACCCAACTCAAGAAATCAGCTGTCACATTGTCCACCCCTGCTACATGTGCCGCCAACAAGGCCTCCAGGTGTTCTTTGGCCCAGCCCAACAGCTCCTCTGCCTCTTTCTCCAGAGCCATGCTGCTGGTGCCACCTTGGCGATTGACATACGCCACCGCCGTGGCATTGTCTGACAGTACAACAACACATTGATTCCGAAGCACCACTAGATCCAAACCAGCATGGGTTCAGAGAAGCACACGGAGTTGAAACTCTTCTGGCTTCTTTAATGAACATGCTCATTAATACAATAGATAATATTAGAAATGGAGTTGCAATGGTCTTCCTAGACATAGCGGCAGCTTTTGACTCCGTTGACCATGATCAACTGCTAGCCCGGCTCCACGAAAAAGGGATACAAGAAACGGCTTGGAACTGGTGCAAATCTTATTTGGAGGACCGCTGGCAACAGGTCCGGATCGGTAACATTACATCCCAGCCTTTCCGACAGAAGCAAGGAGTACCGCAGGGTTCCTCCCTCTCGGCCTTGCTATTCAATATCTACATGCAACCAATCTGCAACATCACCCGTTCATTCAGAATTTCATGCCTTATCTATGCTGACGATGTGCTTATATTCACACCAGTTAATGTGATAAAACCCGACTAGACATCTTTAACCACCTGCTTCAATGCAATTTCAGATTGGCTGCTCACACAAAATCTCCGAATCAATTAAAAAAACCCAGAAGTTTTGATTGTCACAAGGAATAAAGACTTCTCTCCTCCACCAACGTTAAGAACAAGAGATGCTGATTTACCAGTCAAAACCACGATACGTTACCTAGGTGTCATACTGGACCAGCGGCTGGATTTCAGAGAACACATAAAAAGTACAGTAAAATCCATCTATCACAAGATCAGGACTCTACGACTTCTCAGACCCATGCTCGAACCAAATGACTTCCGCACAACCTTCCAAGCGTTAGTCACCCCGCACTTCGACTACGCAAACATTTTGCTGCATGGCCTTCCCAAGAGCACGCTGAACCCACTACAGTTGGCCATGAATACAGCAGCCAGAGTTCTATATGGGGCTTCAAGGAGTCAACATATTACTCCCATCCTTTTTGAACTTCATTGGCTCCCAATAACATGTAGGATCTTATACAAAACCCTTCTCTTGACCTTGTGATAAGGAAGCTTATCATAGCTCAGGAAGGAGCTATAGAAAAGCTGAAGTGACTCTGAACAAGCAACCTGTCAGTTCTGGTAGAAACAAGAAAACAGAATATTTCCATAAAAGACTACCAGTCCCAGAATGCACCAGGTTTCCAACAGCCATTAGAGGAGCTGAAGTGGGGAAACATGTGTTCAATCAGGAGGGCTATGAGGTAATCCCCAAGCACTCATCTCAAAGGGCAGGGCCTGATTCAGCACAGCTGCGCTGTGCTAGGGTGGAGCACTCATCTAAGCAGAATAAAGGTAGAGTTTATTCTACAGAGAATTATCCTCATCCTCAGATTCAGCTTGGACATCTTCATGATCTTGGACAGCTTCATCATCTGGAGGATCATCAGAAGCAGAAGCCAGAGCGGACGGACAGAGAGGGCAAGAAACCCTTTGGAAGAAAGAAGAGAAAAGCATTTGGGAGGTCTAAAGGAGTCCAGAGCAGTACGTATACTGGGAGACATTCAAAAGGCCAGCATACACCATTGGACTGGGGAAAACCAGAGGAGTGGTGCTGCAGAGCTAGGAATCTCCAGACGGTACCTGTGAGGGAGACGGCTGCACTTGGAAGGGACCCTAGGACCCGTGCCAGAAGGTATGTGAAGAGAGATCCAGTGTCCAGGGATCTGGATTGGAAGGCTGGACATAGGAACTGGACTACATACTGGCCAGGCTATTTAGAGAGGAACTCTAACAGCAATGGAAGCTCAGGTATGAACACTGATCTATGCCCTAGCTATACCCTTGAAAGACAGCAGGGAAACAAGTATTCTCCTGAAAGTGCTCCATTGAGAAATTCCTCTGTGCCAATCCATGATATTGAACCCATGATTGTTGAAGAAGGGGGAGCGGTGGTAGATACAGGCTGTGAATACATGGATTGCTCTCTGTCTAAACTCCTTTGGTAATTTACTGTTACAAAGTACAACAACCATCACAAAGAAATACAAACTTGTTCTTTAATCTACTCAGAAAAGCTCCTGAGTAGGATTTGAGCCAGGCAGTAGAAAGCAAGCCAGCTAAGGGGTTTCAGCTGGGTAACTGCTAGCAATTGAGCCTTACCTAATTGCTTGTGAGCTCTGAGGCAATCACTTCTGAGTCTATGTGTGAAGATATAAGAAGTTAACCTGAAAAGAACAGTTTTTCCCTACTTTGTGGGTTTTGTTTGTTGATTAAAGCACTGCTAAGAAAATATTAGCTAGAGCCTACAGAAAAGACCAGTTTGTTACCAACCAGGTCTTTATTCTTTTGCTTTGATTGCCTGACAAGTTCAGCTGTTGTTTTCCTGATTTTGTTTTTCTAAGTTTAACACTGAAAGCAAGTATCCTGTTTTAAGTGCTACCAAGCATATCTGTGTTGGGAGAAATAACCCCATAAATAAATATCTTATTGGCTTTACACTCAAGCACAGCTAATTATTGTGAGCGGCTGTGTCTGGTGTGAATGGACTGCATTTCCCACAATCCCTTGCAAATCATATTGATATATGCCTTTGCCAAGACTGTGAACATTCTCACCCAGGCACCCGTCTGACAACCTTCAAAGCGTTCCACCAAATATCACCATCCTCGCTTTCTGACATCCTTCACCACTCTCAAAACACCAGATCTAGAAGATCTGCAACAGAAAACACACTAATGGTCCCAAAAGACCTAGCAAAACTCACACAGATGACTACCATGAGAGCATTCTCATCCTTCGCCCCAAGATGCTGGAACACGCTGCCTCCTAACATCAGATCACAAAAAGACCTGTCCCAATTCAGAAAATCTCTAAAAACACACCTCTTCCTTCAACACTTCTCCCAAGGCATTAACTCCCCACCTCCTCCCCTTCCAACTCAAACCAATGACTATGGTTAGTCAAGTAAGTCCCCTAAACTCCATTGCTTGCCCCAGATTAAAATATCGCGATCCCTAACCTAAGAAGCTCAAAACTTATGCTAATTTGCTGTAAATAGTTGTGAATATTTGTTATTATCTTATCTTTAACCCCATTATCCCTGTTTCACTCCCTGTTATCTGTAAACTTGACATATGCTGTATGCTTAAGTACAAGGTTGTTAAAATGTAAACCGCGCTGATGATGAATAGTGCGGTATATAAAAACTGTTAAATAAATAAATAAATAAAATAGTACCCGGATCGCTTTCCCTTGCAGATCTTGCTGAAACGCCCAAAGTGCTAACTTCACCACTCTTAATTCCATCCTGTTGATGGACCATATTCTTTCCCTTTCCATCCACTGTCCCTGGGCAAACCGCTCCTCGAAATGTGCCCCCCATCCGAACAGACTGGCATCAGTCGTGAGAGGCAGCCACCTCGGTGATTCTAAGGGCATCCCTTTCTCCAGACTGCCGGGCTCCAACCACCACTGAAGAGCTTCCCTGGTTTCCTGCAGACAGGGCAATCTCTGGGTCAACTGATCCGACTGACTTGACCATCTCTTGAGCAAGGCTCTCTGCAATGGTCTCATGTGGGCTCTGGCCCACGGCACCACCTCTAGGGTTGCCGCCATTTTTCCTAACAGTTGTAGATAATGCCACGCCGAGGGGGCCCTCTTCAGAAAAGCGCAAACGAGGCCTCTTAGATCTTGCACTCTGCTGCTTGGTAAGAAGACTCTTCCTGCCCTTGTGTCGAAATGGGCTCCCAAATATTCCAACACCTGCGCGGGCTCTAGCCTGCTCTTTTCCGCATTGACTACCCAGCCCAGACTTTGCAGGAACTCCACCACCCGGTGGGTAGCTTCCTCGCTCTCCTTTCTCGACTTCGCTCGGATCAACCAATCGTCCAAGTAAGGATGAACCAAAACTCCTTCCTTTCTCAACGCCGCTGCTACCACCACCATCACTTTGGTGAAAGTACGTGGACCTGTTGCCAACCTGAACGGCAACGCCCGGAACTGAAAATGACCCATCGGGACTGCGAAGCACAGAAAGGGAGGAGTGGTCTAGTGGTTAGGACAAGGTACTTCAGGTTGGAGGGCCAGGGGTTCAAGTCCCACCTGGGGACAGCAATCTCAGGCCGGAGGGACTGGGATTTCTAGTCCTATAGGCACTCCTTGTGGTCTTGGGCAAGCCACTTAACCCTCCATTGCCCATGTTCCCTGTAAGTATTAGCGTATTGTGACCCCGCTTCTTTTGTGCCCCTCCAGCAAGAGCAGGTAGGGTTTAAGCGGGTTGTTTTCTTCCTGAACAGCTACTCTACAAGTTCCTAAAGCAAAGCCTCTTGGGAAATGTAGTCTCTTTCACTGTCCAATGAAGAGTAGTGTGACTTCAAAAAGTGGTTAAAGCAACAAGGATTTATTTCCCCTCCCGGGGCGGATTTCAGCAAGGAAATAAAGGTAACAAAACCAGATACCTCTGGCAAAAGGACAAAGTAAAGTTTCCAACATAAATAGCTTACTTCAACACAAAACATTTGCTTCTCGGCAATCAGAATGAAACAGCTCTGTTTTCCCAGCTCTGTACTTTTTATCTCAATACCTCTGTACTTCTCTGCAAGGCATACATTCAGCGCAGGGATTCTTCATCAGATATTGTAATCATACAGTCCATCAATTCTTCAGAGATACTTTCAAAACCTGGCTCTATTTCCATTAAGTCCTCCTGAGAGGCAGGAAATGTTTGTACCGTTGTTTCTTGGGCTCCGCCCTTCCTCTCTGTTTTAAGCTCTGTATTATATTCTTGAATCATGTATTGCTTTAAACAGTCATTTTCATTACAGTCATTATAATCAATGCCCCAACCTTCTGGGTAAGTAGAATCACCTTGATTATAAAAATCCCAGCCTTTGGGCTTACCTCTGTGCCTGGCTGAAAATGGTTTTCTCTGGGCTTTAGACCCGGCTGTGGATTCTCCACCTACTTTGTGCAAAGAGTGTTGAAACTGCCTTCCTGGCTTTCTCTCCTCTTGGTAATCCCCAGGATATTGCAGACAGCCTGGCTTGCTTCTGCCTATCCTTTTCTTGAATAAAGCTTTGTAAACGGTTCTCCTTTTACCTTTGAACTCAGCTCTGGCCCTGGGCTTGGAACCTGGACTCCTCCCTGGTCCTCCTCCTGGGTTGTTAGCTGGCCTCCCACCGGAACCCTCGGCTGGCTTTGTAAGTAACCTCCCAGCTGAGCCTGTGCTGGAACTTTCTCTGGAACTCCTAATCGAGAACCCACTCCAGCTTCTAATGGACACTCTCTTCCGGCTTCTAATGGAGGCCTCCTTATGTATCTGTCCTTTTGGGCAGTGCCTGACTCCTCCCCCTAGCAGGTGCTCTGAATCAGCTCTTGACTCCTGAGCTAACCGGCAGCAAGGGCGTGTTTCTTTCTCCTGTGTCTGGTTTCCTTGGTAACTACCAGCCATGTGCTCTTGTTTATACTCCAGCACTGCCTCTGATTCCTCCTTTTTGGCTCTTTCTACAGGGCTGGAGGAATCCACCATGTCACAGTATGTGTCTCATATCCCCTCATGTTAAATGTATCCCCCAATTGACCGCTTTGACCCAGTGAAAAGTGGGATATAAATACAGCTAAATAAATAAATAAATCGCTGATGCTCCTCTCAAATTGGTATGTGTAGATAAGCTTCGGTCAAATCCAATGACGTGAGAAACTACCCTTGTCTTACTGCTACTATGACCGACCGCAGGGTCTCCATCCGAAAGTGCGATACCTGGAGGCACTGATTCACCCTTTTTAGATCTAGAATTGGTCAAAAGGTGCCCTGCTTCTTTTGGACTACAAAATATATGGAGTATCGACCGCAGCCGCACTCCTGCTCCGGCACCCTTACCACTGCTCGGAGCGCCAATAGCCTTTCTAATGTTTCCTGCACCGCCACCCTCCTTGCTCGGACCCTGCAAGGAGAGAGAACGAAGGCGTTGACCACTGGACGCTGGAACTCTAGCGTATACCCTTTCTGAATGATGTCCAGCACCCACTGGTCTGACGTAACCCGGACCCAGGTGGAATAGAGCTCCCTCAAATGACCCCCTACGGGTATCCATCCCGCCTGGATCCCCCTCACTTCATTGTGACTTCTTGAAGGTCGAGGAGGCTCCAAAACCCCGACCCGCTCCTCTAAAACCTCGAAAATTCTGGGAACAGAAGACTGCACATCCTCTCTGAAACTGACTAAACCTCTGAGAGTGAAAACGCTGAAACGCCCTCTGCTGACTCTTCGCCGCCCCCAGAGTGCATCCTGGCTTCTGTTTATCTTCCGGCAACCGTACGCCCTTAGACTCTCCAAGATCCTTCACTATCTTATCTAAATCTTCTCTAAACAGAAGCCTACTGCGGAAGGGAAGCTTACTCAACCTAGCGTTAGAGGAACCATTGGCCACCCAGTTACGAAGCCACAAACCACTACCACCGAAGCCATACTTCTGGACAGGCTCTGGATTAAATCATACTGGACGTCCGCCAAATAAGCCGTCCCCGTCTCCAACCAGGTAGCTTCCACTGCCGCGTCATCCACCTGATTTGCCCTAATCCTCTGAGACCATCGCATACAGGCCCTGGCCACCCATGCCCCACAAACAGCAGCTTGCATGGCCAGGGCGTTAACTTCAAACACCTGCTTCAACAGGGTGTCCAGCCTGTCCTGTGCATCCTTAAGGGCCGCACTACTCTCCACAGGTATGGTCGTCTTCTTCGTGACGGCTGCCACCACTGCATCCACCTTAGGGGACTTGAAAAGTTCCTTATCCTGGTCCGCCAAAGGATAAAGGCGTGCCATCGCTCTCGACCCCTTCATCCCTGACTCCGGCATATTCCATTCCTCTTGAATCATCTCCCTAAATACTCTATATAAGGGAAAAACCATCTGGGACATGCGCACTGCCTGCAATAACGGGTCTTCCAGGGTAGCGTCCTCCCCTGGACCCGACGCCGGCATATTGAGGGCCTTCAGCGACTCTGTGATAAGGGCGGGCAACTCCTCATGCCGGAACACCCTAACCACTCTCGCCTGGTCTTCCTGCTCCAGAAGCTCACCCTCATCTAAATCTTCTTCTACTTCTAACCCCTCCAGAGCTTCCGACTGCTCCTCCAGCTCCAGCAATCTCTCCTTCTTATTCTGGAGTCTTGGTTTTTTAACTGGGACGCTATCCGCTCCCTCGTCCAGCTGGGAACCTGGACGTTTCTCCAGCTCTTTCGTTCCTGTCCCTGCTGCTATCGTCACCCCCCCCCCCCCCCTAGGGCTTGCTGTAGCAGGGCCACAAATTCCGGGGAGAATACTGCTGCTAACCCCCCCTGCACCAAGGTCGCAGCTGCGGGACTATCTGCAGCCGTAGATGGTCCTGCCACTGGCTCCATAGAAGGAACCAAAGGAGAGAGTGAAGCAGACAAGACCGCAGGAAGCCCTCCTGGGCACTCTCCAACCTCCGCCTTGTCCAACTCTGCAGAGCCCGCCTCTAGTAAACAGCCCTTACACAGGCCCGTCTCAGACAGAGATCCCTTCTTAGTCCCACAAAGTAAACACACCGGCTTAGAAGGCATATCTCCTATTGTCTACACAACCAGTTCCCAGTAAATTTTTATTTATTTTTTTAAACAAACTTGCTTTGCACTCACCACCAAGAGACCCTTCCTAACTCTTTCTCTCTCTCTTCCCCGAGTCTTTATTCGGCCTGCATCAGCGCGGCCAGCCACAAGGCTGCAGATTGCCTTCTTGCGCTTTTTTTCTTCACCACGCGGTTTGGGCCTGCCCGGCCACGAAACTGTGTGCGCGCTCCTGCCCACTTCCTGGCAGCCCCCCAGCAACCTGCGTGGCTTGCGTTCCCCCTGTCTGCCGGCTCTTACCTCACCAGCCGCAGGGATTGCTGTCTTCCACCGCGCTCAGCCTGCTTGCGGCTTCCGCGTTGGCAGAGCTGAAGAGCACACTGATGCCCTGAACTCCGCCAGAGTGCGAGTCGCCGCCGCCGCACTCCCCGGCAGCAGCCCAGCGCTTACACTCCCAGCGCGCTGTTCCACCTGACTCCTCACCCACGCGGTGGATTTGGGAGTCGGGATCTTTCTCCTACCGGCCCGCTCTGCAACTTTCACTCCCCGGGAACTGTTACCCCCCAGGATGGAGGAAGAGTGAAGAGACCGCCCCCCCCACAGCTCCACCAACTCTCAGGCCAGTTTTGTTTTTTTTAACCACTAAAGGCACTAGAAGAATCCCCCAAATCAATGAAGCCCTACAGCTCCTTAGTTACTCCTCAAGTGAGTCCTGAACCCCCCTAGGGTTAATACTCTTCTATCTGCTTTGGAGAGTGAGCTTACTGGAGTAGGGAGGCTGATCCCAGCCTATTTATACCAGGAGTCACCAAAAGAGTGACGTGCTCAGTCTCCAAAGCTGCGAGAGGAGGTGCTAAACCCTAGAGGTTCAGGACTAGACTGGAGGGACGATCAGGAATATCTGAATTCAAAAAAGCATTGGACAAAGACAAGATCTCTAAAGGGAAAAAAGGGCACTATTGTATTTGATGAATGGGCAGACTAGATAGTCATGTGGTCTTTTTTTGCAATCATGTTTCTAATCCTAAGGTAACATTGGCTCCGCTTTCAAAACTTGGTATCCCTGATGGTGCAAAGGATAACTAAAGGAAAAAAACACATCACAGGAACTGTAAGTAGACTGTAATCTACTGCCCTAGCTCGGCTGTAAGCCCTGAGAGCACCATGACAGACTTTCTGCGGAAACGTACAGCACCAAGCTAGTTCCACCTGATACCCTACAAGACCTTCTGTCAAAGGCAATTGTCTACCATTGTTTACCATGCCTGGAGACTGTCACCCTCTCAGGCCAACATCCCCTCCAAGTAGCGATCGACCAGAAAAAGAAACCAGGTCGCACAACCCACTATTAGCTGGAGAGCTTCATCAGAGAGATAGTGCAAGACAACTGGCATGCTCCAGCCCTTTGCTTTCATTAAGAAGCACTGATGTTCCACCGTGCTTGCCACATTGGATCTGAAAACTGCCTCCCTGAGGCCATTCTAGCCCAATAGACACAAGACCTCAATGCGGATAGTAAAGTCCACTACCTGCAAAGCACAAGAGCCATAGTGGACACTTCAATTGCAAACCATTTTATATGCGGGGACGCAAAACTGAGAAAGTTCCAGTATACCTCAGACTTACACAGGCAACCTGTTCCTGGCAAAATCCAAGGGCCTTTATTCAATCATCATCCTTCTTGACCTTTCTGCTGCTTTTGACACTAGACCACCATCTTCTCCTCGACACCTTGTCCTTGCTCGATTTTAAGAACTCTATGCTATCCTGGGTTCTCTTCTTATCTCTCTCATCACACTCTGTGTTTGTTCTGTTGGATCCTCCTCTCCTGCTATCCCACTCTGTTGGTGTACCCCAAGGGTCTGTCTTGGGCCCACTCCTTTTTCTCTCTCTGTACCCAGTCCTTTGGTGCACTTATCTCCTCCCATGGTTTTCAGTATCATTTTATCCTGATGAGTCTCAGATCCACCTGAAATCTCTCTGGCAATCCAGTCCCAGATGTCTGCCTGCCCATCTGACATTCCTGCCTGGATGTCTCACCACCATTTGAAATTGAATATGGCCAAAACCAAGCTTCTTATTTTTCCTCCTAAACCCACCTCCCCCCTTCCTCAATCTCTGTGGATAACACTTTACAACACCCTGTTTCCTCGGCTTGCAACCTTGGGGTTGTCTTTGACTTTTCCCTCTCCTTCTCCACACACATCCAAAAATCCAAAGGAGAAGTACAGTGTAGGGGGTGAAGTACTTCTGTACACAAAAGACTAGCGGAACCTGGGCGTGATTGTGTCTGATAATCTTAAAGAAGCTAAACAGGTAGAAAAGGCAACGGCAAAAGCTAGAAGGATGCTTGGCTGCACAGGGAGAAGAATGGCCAGCAGAAAAAAGGAAGTGATAGTGCCTCTTTATAAGTCTTTGGTGCAACCTCATTTGGAGTATTGTGTGCAATTCTGGAGACTATACCTTCAAAAGGATATAAATGGCTGGGAGTCGGTGCAGAGGGTGGCTACTAAAATGGTTAGTGGTCTTGATTACAAAGCATATGAGGACAGACTTAAGGATCTTAATATGTATACTTTAGAGGAAAGGCAGAATAGAGGGGAGATGATAGAGACATTTAAATAAACATAAATACCTCTTTGGCATAAATGCACAGGAGGAGAACCTCTTTCAATTGAAAACAAGCTCTGCTACGAGGTGACATAGGATGGGGGTGAAAGCGGATAGACTCAGGAGTAATATGTGGAAATATTTTTTTATGGAAAGAGTGGTAGATGCATGGAATAGTCTCCCAGTGGAGTTGGTAGAGATGAGGACAGTATCTGAATTCAAAAAAGCATGGGACAAACAGAGGATCTCTAAAGGTAAAAAGGGGACTATTGTAGTACTTGATATGGAAGGACAGATTAGATAAGCCATGTGGTCTTTTTGTGCTGTTATGTTTCTATAGCTAAAACCTGTTGTTTCTTTGTCTAAAACATCAGCAAAATTCACCCCTTTTTTCTGAACACACTACTAAGACAGTTATCCACTCTTTAGTAACCTCCCATCTAGACTATATCAATCTCCTCCTTGCTGGTCTCCCTCTGAATCATCTCTCTCCCCCTCAATCTGTTCAAAACTCAGCTGTGTGGCTAATCTTCCATGAGCCTCAATATGCTCATATTACACCTTTTCTCACGTCACGTCACTGGCTCCCTTGTAGCATAAGAATTTTGCTCATCCCCAGAGGGCTTAGAATTTAAATTCTACATGAGACAACAGAAACATAGAAAAATAACGACAGAAAAAGACCACATGGCCTATCTAGTCTGTCCTTCCATATCAACAACTACAACAGTCCCCTTTTTCCCTTTAGAGATCCTCTGTGTTTGTCCCATGCTTTTTTGAATTCAGATACTGTCCTCATCTCTACCATCTCCACTGGGAGACTATTCCAGGGATCCACCACTCTTTCCGTAAAGAAATATTTCCGCATATCACTCCTGAATCAATCCCCCTTCACCCTCAACCCATGTCCCCTCATAGCAGAACTTGCTTTCAATTGAAAGAGGCTCTCATCCTGTGCATTTATGCCATGGAGGTATTTAAACATCTCAATCATATCACCTCTATCCCACCTTTCCTCTAAGGTGTACATATTAAGATCCTTAAGTCTGTCCTCATATGCTTTATAATGAAGACCACTAACCATTTTAGTAGCCACCCTCTGTACTGACTCCATCCTGTTTATATCCTTTTGAAGGTGTGGTCTCCAGAATTGCACACTATACTCCAAATGAGGTCGCACCAAAGACTTCTACAGAGGTACTATCACCTCCTTTTTTCTGTGAGCCATTCCTCTCCCTATGCACTCAAGCATCCTTCTAGCTTTTGCCGTCACCTTTTCTACCTGTTTAGCTACTTTAAGATCACCAGACACAACCACGCCTAGGTCCCACTCTTCTTCAGTGGACAAAAGTACTTCACCCCCTATACTATATTGCTCCCTTGGATTGCTGCAGCCCAAATGGATGACCTTACATTTTTTAACATTAAATCCCAGCTGCCAAATTCTAGACCATTCTTCAAGCTTAGCTAGATCCCTCCTCATGTAATCTACATCTTCCTGGGTGTCTACTCTATTGCAGATTTTGGTGTCATCTGCAAAGAGGCAAACCTTACCTGACAGCCCTTCGGCTATATCACTAACAAAGATGTTAGAAAGAATTGGACCAATGTCAGATCCCTGGGGCACACCACTGGTAACTTCCTTCTCCTCAGAGCAAGCTCCATTTACCTGTACTCTTTGTAGCCTTCCACAGAACCAATTTCTAACCTAAGCAGTAACTTTAGGATCCATCCCGAGGGTGCTCAGTTTGTTTATAAGTCGCCTGTGAGGAACGGTGTCAAAGGCTTTACTGAAATCTAAGTACACCACATCTAGGGCTCTCCCTTGGTCCAACTCCCTGGTCACCCAATCAAAGAAATCAATCAGATTTGTTTGACAAGACCTGCCTCTGGTGAATCCATGCTTCCTTGGATCCTGTAATCCGCTGGACTCCATAAATTTCACTATTTTCTCTTTCAGCAGCGTTTCCAATAATTTACTCACCACTGAAGTTAAACTAACCGGCCTGTAGTTTTCAACCACATCCTTACTTCCGCTTTTGTGTAAAGGCACCCCATGAGCCTTTCTCCAGTCCTTTGGCACCACTCCCGACTCCAACGAGGCATTGAAAATGTCAGTCAGTGGAGCTGCTAGAATGTCCCCAAGTTCCCTCAGTATTCTAGGGTGTATCCCATTTGGTCCCATCGCTTTGTCTACTTTAACTTGAGCTGGTTTCTCATGAACACAGTCTTCTGAAAATTGTTCAAGATGCCCCTCGCTTCTGTTCCTGTTTGTGGGTATTTTCTGAGGTCCTGTTCCTGCTTCTTCATCTGTAAACACAGAACAGAAATATTTGTTAAGCAATTCCGCTTTATTCTCATCAGCTTCTACATATTCCTCCCCTTCACCCTTGAGTCTGACAATACCACTTTTGCCCTACCCAGGGCCGGATTTACCTATACGCCATGTACGCCATGGCGTAGGGCCCACAGCTGGCAGGGGCCCACAAAAAAAGAACAAGTTAATTTTTTTTAAAATAAAATAAAAAAAAAAACCTGCTGGCTGCCGCCGCGGGGCCCCCTCTGCTGCCGCGGCAGCACCGACTGACCCGCGGGGGCCCCCTCTACAAGCTGAATCCGTCGGGTCGTTCCTTCCTCCTCCTCCCTCCCTCCCTCCGGGCAGGCTGTGAGAGACGCGAAAGGAGAGTGTCTCCTTGCGTCTCTGTTAAGCCCGCAGGGGCTGATGGGAAATTTCCCATCAGCCCCTGCGGGCTTAACAGAGACGCGAGGGAGACACTCTGCCTTCGCGCCTCTCACAGCGTGTACGGAGGGAGGGAGGAAGGAACGAACCGACGGATTCAGCTTGTAGAGGGGGCCCCCGCGGGTCAGTCGGTGCTGCCGCGGCAGCAGAGGGGGCCCCGCGGCGGCAGCCAGCAGGTTTTTTTTTTAAATTAAATTTTACTTTAGGCCGATGGGGGTGGGGGGTAGGACTGGTAATGGGCGATTGGGGGGGGCTGGGGCTGGGGGGTTAAGGCTAGAGGTGGGTTGATGGGGTTAGGACTGGTAATGGACTGTGGGCTGTTGGGGGCTTAGAACTGGCAATGGGCTTTGGGGGGGTTAAGACTGGTAATGGGCTGTGGGCTGTGGTGGGCTGATGGGGGCTGTCTGGTAATGGGCTATGGGGGGCCTAGGACTGGAAAGGGGCTGGGGGGGTTAAGACTGGAGGTGAGCTGATGGGGTTAGGACTGGTAATGGGCTGTTGGAGGGGTTTAGAACTGGTAATGGGCTTTGGGGGGGGGGTTAAGACTGGTAATGGGCTTTGGGGGGGGTTAAGACTGGTAGTGGGCTGATGGGGGCTGTCTGGTAATGGGCTATGGGGGGGGGCTAGGACTGGAAATGGGCTGGGGGGGTTAAACCTGGAGGTGGGCTGATGGGGTTAGGACTGGTAATGGGCTGTGGGCTGATGGGTTAGGACTGGCAATGGGCTATGGGGGGCTGACTGGAAATGGGTTGATGGGGTTAGGACTGGAAGTGGGCTGATGGGGGGTTAGGACTGGTAATGGGTTATAGGGGGGGCTTAAACTGAAAATGGGTTGATGGGGGGTTAGGACTGTAAGTGGGTAGATGGGGGCCTAGGACTGGTATTGGGTTGGGGGGTTGCTAGGACTGGAAATGGGCTGATGGGTGGCTAGGACTGGAAATGGGCTGATGCAGGGACTAGAAGGGAATGGATGCTGGGTGAGGCTGGAACTAGAAGGGAGCTGATGTTGGGGGAGGATTAGAATGGGATGGGGCTGGAAGAGTAAAATGGAGAAGGGAAAAATATTTTGTGTGGGAGGGATAAAAAATCTACAATTGGCCGGGTATTGGGAGAGTAAGTGGGGATTGAGGATGGAGGGGTAAAATTTGAGTGGATGAAATAGGAATGAGGAAAGAGCAAAAGGAGAAAGATTAGTATGTTAAAGCAGATGTAGAGAGAGAATGGAAAAAAATCTAGAAGAGAGAAGAAAGGACAAATGGACAGCAGACGATGGAGAGTTAGCAGAAGACACGAAGAAACCAGAAGAAAGTGGCTGGAGCAATTGCAGCTGAAAAAAATGCACAAAAGGTAGAAAAATATCTCTTTATTTTGAATTTATTAATTGGAATATGTCAGCTCTGGTAAATGTGCATTATTAACGTCTGCGCTTTGTTTAGTACAAGAGCAAATTAATGTATAGTTTTATTTCTACAGTGTTGTACTTTCCAAGTTTGGCTTTTCGGATTCCCAGTTTAATTATTGTCTTCCTGTTTCTAAATTGTGATTACTTGTTTGATGGTCTATGTTCTGCATGTGTAACTGAGCTGAGGTGTTCTGTTTATATAATTCCTATTTGACATTGCCACTTGTTCTCTTTCCCCAGTAGGTCATGTATTGTTGTTCTCTGAAATGTATTGGTTTAATATTTGCAGTGTTGCCTTTTGATTGGTAGGGTATGGTGCTTTGTGAGTCCTGGTAGTGCTGTTAGGATACGGCGGGTTTACTATGGGTTCTAAATGGGCAGTGTTTGTAGTAGTTCCTAATGTGTCTGGCAGTTGGCACTGGATTATAGTAATGTAGAAATCTTTTAGTCTTTCTTTATCCATACACTCATTAAGAGGCACGTTTACTAAAAGTTAGTATATGGTAACATTATGCAAATATTTATGCAAATGAGGCCCCTTATGCAAATGAGGCCCCGCACCCCCCTTGGGCCGCCCCTGCTGGGGGCCAACAATTTTTGTTGGCGTAGGGCCTCACTCAAGGTAAATCCGGCCCTGGCCCTACCTCTTCTCACTAACATATCTGAAAAATCTTATCCCCCTATTTTATTGCATTGGCTATTTCCTCCTTTTTTAATCTTTGCTTTCCTGACTACTTTGCTAGCTTCTCTTTTTCCAAATATAAATGCCTGTCTTCCTCTCTCTGTGATCTCTTGTATTTCATGAAGGCCTCCCTCTTTTTCTTCACCTTTTCAGCTACTTCTTTTGACAGCCATAGTGGTCTCCTTTTCCTTTTACCTTTATGTACCATTTTAACAAAAAGTTTGGTTGCCCTTAAAATATCCCCTTTCAGTTTTGCCCACTGTTTTTCTACATCCCCCAGCTGTTCTTATCCTGCTAACGATTCCCTGAGGTATTGGCCCATCTTGGCAAAGTTAGTTTTCCTAAAGTCTAAGACCCTCACTTTTGAATGGATTCTAATAGCCCTAGTCCTAATACTGAACCACAGCATCTGGTGATCACTGGATGCAAAATGATCTCCCAATGAGGCTGAAGAGATATGCCCACAGCTCACAGAAGCATTGGCAGCATTTGAATGCTTGTCAAAAAATAATGCACTTGCGCTCAATATAACATGTGGAAAAATAATCCTTTAAGTCACTACTCCTCTCTTCTTTTATGTTCAACAAGTAGATTTCTCATATCTTTAAGAGCAACCGGGAGGCCTCAGATTAGCTCCTGTTCCTGAGACGTAACCGTCATTAAAGGAAGAGGTATGCTAAAACACATCAACGACCTCCACGGTAGCAATGCTACTGCTCGTGAGATTAGCAAGAGTGATCCTATCTCTCATAAAATAGTATTGAAAGATGACTCCAAAATAAATAAATGTGATCAACTTCCTCTATGCCTATCCTCACGGCGGTTCTCTTGAATCATCATAGAAAAGATCCCGAAAAGATCTTTTCTGTGATGATTCAAGAGAACCGCCGTGAGGATAGGCATAGAGGGTTATGTAGCTGTTAGGGGGAAGAAAGGGAGAAATATAATCAATGTAGCCGTTAGGGGGAGGAATATTGACATGGGTAGCATTGAGAAGAGAGCAGATATTTCCAAAGGCAGCTAATGGGTGTGAGTGGTAAGGGGAGAGTAGAGGGGACAGAGATTAGTTGGTCCTTATTAATCATGCAATGATACTTTGCTGGTTGTACTTGAAAATGTGGCTATAATGTTAGAACTATATAATGCTCTGATAGTTTATCTCGAGCTGTTCATAGTGTTCTTGGAAAAGGAATGTTTTAATGCATTTCTAAAGTCCATTAGATCTTTGATGGCTCTGATGTTAACGGGGAGTGAAATCCAGATTGTGGGCGTGCATATTGAGAATGCCCTTTTACATGTTGCTTGCTTAAGTTTGGTTTTGATTGAGGGGGTGCAAAGTTGGTTCTTTTGCGCTGTTCTTCTTGCTCTTAACTCTGAGTCCTTGGAGATTGGGGGGTTGAAGGGAGTCTGGGTATAGACCTTGGATGATTTTGAAGATGATGAGTAGTGCTTTAAATTTGGCACATGAAGCAATTGGCAGCCAGTGTAGTTGTTTCAGGGTTGGTGAGGTGTGATCATTTATCGCTGTTCCTGTGATGATCCTAGCAGCCGTGTTCTGTATTAGCTGCAATGTGTGTGTAGCCTGTTTCAGAAACCCTTGGTATAACACATTGCAGTGGTCTAGTACTGACATGATTACGGCCTGGCCTGGCATACTATGCAAAAGTGGTTCTGTTCTGGTAGTTTCTTACGATGTTTAGCTCGAAATAAGCCGCTTTTGTGGTCATGCTGATGTGCTTGTGAAGAGATACGGTCCAGGTGTACACTGAGGTACTTGACATGATCCTTTACTTGGATGATATTATGTAGTATTTTTAAGGACTTTGGTGGGATAAAGGCGGTGTTTCGAGTTACAAAGAGAGCGTCAGATTTTTTGTAGTTTATGTAGAGATTTTGTTCCTGTAGCCAATTGTCCATCGCTTTCAGACATGTCATTAGGCTGGTGATATCAGATTGGTCAACATCAAATGGGGCATAGACCATGATGATGTCAGCGTAGATTCTGAATTATACTTTGAAGTGATTGATAATGTTGCATAGTGGCTGTATGTAGATATTAAAGAGTGTGGCGGAAAGAGCTGAGCCTTGAGGGATGCCTTGTGTTTGCTCTATTATGTCAGATATGCCGATAGCACAGTTACTTACCCGGAACAGGTGATCTCCGGAACAGCAGGAATTAGTCTTCACATATGGGAGACGTCGCCGACGGAGCCCGCGTGGGAATGCTCCCCAGCATCCAATCAGAAAGCCTTTGGGAGCATCCCCCGCGCCTGCGCGGTGTCTTCCCGCCCTTCCTACTGCCTCTCCCCAGTTGAGTTTCATAGCTGAGCCAGAAGGAGAGGAGAGGAAGGAATAGAGAGAAAGAGATACAACTCCTAGGGGAGGTGGGCGGGTTGTGAAGACTAATTCCTGCTGTTCCGGAGATCACCTGTTATAGGTAAGTAACTGTGCTATCTCCAGGAACAAGCAGGAATGAGTCTTCACATATGGGGACTCCCTAGCTGAGGATGCCCGGGGGAGATCCCGTAAGCCCGGCCCAGAAAGGGATGGCATTTGCCCAACCTGAATCCCCGGCATCCTCTGAGGGATGGAGGGTAGGAGTTGAGAGAGAGAGGAACAGCAAAACCCAAAGACTACCGGGAGAGTAGTCATTAGAGAGCATGGAAGCACCATTAAGTTTTAATGAATTAATGGCGTAGTACCATGTAGAGCTTACCTACTGAGTTGTTGGAAGTAGAGCTGTGCTGAAGACACTGTAGACGCAGTAGTGAGGTCTTCAAGGGAACTTCACCGCAGCGAGGAAGGAGTTCCAATCTGGAAGGCCAGGAGATCCAGGAATCAGCTGGGTCAGGAGAAGGACGGCAGGTCTTCAAGGAAGCTTTATGCAAAGCTGAGCACTCCCTTAGGAGCAGAGTCCATAACTCAAAGGACTAACAGTAGAAGACTGGCCGATCTGGATAGCCTATTCCGGAGAAGAGTACACAGTCTGCCCTAGCGAAGGGATAGGGAGACAAGGGTCTGAACCTCCGGGAGGAGGGCATAACTGAAAATAGAAGCTGTTTACTTCAGAGTGGTAGGGACCCCGGAGGGGGGGAGGGTGCGTGAGTACCGGCCATTGGGAAAAAATAGGCGGCAGAACACAGGCACTGTAGGCATCCCCCAAAAATGTGCCTGTCGAGCAGGTGATATCTTGCATATCTAGGCCGTTGGGCATGTAGAACGCCCCACCCCGGCACTAATGCAAGCACGCCGAGGAACCTGCCATTGATCCACATAACGTCCACCGCGGGAGGTGGCGTCAAGATCCGTCCGGGAGAGGGATCTGCTCCGGTGGAACAAGGGCAGATCGGCGAACTAACAGCACGGTAGCGTGAAGGACAGAGGATAGTATCCGTCCGGAGAACACAGGGGGCTTGAGGCCCTATAGGTGTCCCCAGGACTTGCACGCAGAACTCGCCCCCCCCCCGCACTAATCGGGGAACATGAGGGCATAGTCATTGGTAATCGTTGGGGACTATAGCGGCTGGGAGGGGAAATCCCGGTACGGGAGCAATCAGCAGGGGAATACTGGCCGAAAAAGGGTTTGGGGCCGTACCTAAGAGCAAGCCAGTTGACCGTGGGCCAGAGCTATCAAGGAGTAGAGGTGGTCTCCCTCTACCGACGGAAGGAGAATACCTGAACCCCTGAATAAGCCCCCGAACCATCTGCCCTACTGAAACGAGCCCCAGCTCAATTGTAAACTTCTGGTAAGAAGGTAAACTGCAGGCAGCCGGCCACCGGAGTCTAAAACCGCTTGGTATAAGAGTTCTGGCGCGGGTCCGGGAGCTTCAACCCAGGGTGAGAGGTCCCTTGCTTGGGCGCACCTGGCGGGTGGGCTGAGGGGTGATATTTCCTCTTCCTAGGGAAGGAGGGTCTGGAGAGACGTGTACCACCGCCGGGGGGAAGCCGGGCCCTAGGATGGCTTCTAACGCTGGGAAGGTTAGCGAAGCACTGCGCGACCTGACGTAAGGCTTCGCTATTGAAGAGGTGATCTCCGTCACAGGGAGAATTACCCAGGTTATGCTGTGCCCGTCTACACAACTCGGACGCCTGCAACCATGCTGTACGGCGTGCTCTAATGGCAACAGCAGAGCATCTGCTGACCGACAGGAAGGAGTCTAGAGAAGCACGAGAAAGGAACACAGAGATATTCCTGCAGTGATAAAGAAGCAAGGAATATTCAAAGGCCTTGGTTGCAGATAAAGAAGGGAGACAACAGAGATAATCTCTCGGTGACCTCCTGGAGCGACAGACTCATATAAAAAATATATGAAATAATTCTGGACACCAGCATAAGACGTTTGGAAGGTTTGACGTCCCAGGGTATCTAGCGTCTTCGAGGCACGGCCTGGAGGGCGAGAAGAATGCTTTTCCTTGCTTCCGGCCTTCCTCAGCGCCAATTCCACCACAATGGAACGATGCAGAAGCTGGTGCTGCCGAAAACCCGGGGAGGGGGCACCCGATACAGAGCATGCATTGCAGTCGATGGTGCCGGAACCCTCAAAGGCGACCGCCAAGCCCCCAGCAGGAGATCCTGCAGGGAGGGATGCAGAGGAAGCATCACGGCGGCCTGTTCCGCAGGGCCTGGTTTTAGGTCCCGAATAGGGAAGGGCCAGCAAGTCCGCCATGTCAAGGAGGAAATTCTGAAAAGACGGCTCCCCCGGAGGGACTATGCCGTGGGAGGCGGTGGCGGGAGAGGCCGCCAGGGCACCGAGAAGCCTCTCGGGCTGATGCCTGCTGGGCAGAGGAGGGGACCAAGAGCCCCGGATTGGGGCAGTCAACATGGCGTCGTCGGCTCCTGGAATTGATTCCAAGCTAGGCATCGAGGGGGTCGATGGCACCGACGGATCCGCCGGAATCGGCCTCAGCCCCGAACCCGGGGGCGGCACCGCCACCGGCAATTGAAGCGGTTCCGCTGCAGCCGGAGGGCAGTGGCCAACGATCTCTGCTCCGCGTCGCGGGAGGGGACAGGGGCCGATTCCGAGACGTGTTGTGGCCGAGCCTTCGAGGCTGGATACCGATTCCAGGCTGGGCATCGAACCGAGCGATGAGATCGACTCCCTTCTAGAGGGCCCCGGCAGTGCTGACCCCAAGGAGCGGATTGGAACCGTGTTGATCGGCGTCGCGAGCATCAAGGGCCCCCGAGGACGAAGCTCGGTGGAGAGGGGGTCATCCGACGCCGGCGCCGGGCGGCGGGCACTGCCAGATGCCGGGCCCCTTCTCGAGCCCGTCTGGCCTGGAGGGAAATCCTTCCGGGGCATACGACCCTCCCCGATGGTACCCAGGTCGCCCGATGACGAGCCCCTGCGGGGAGGGAAGTGCAAAACTCCTTCGCAGACGCCGGGGTACCATTGTGGGACGGCGCGGATCCAGGCAGGCTGGTTTGAAGCGATCGAAGACCCCGGGGCCCCCTTTCTAGGAAAGGGCGGGGCCTTCGACGCCACGACGATGCCGGGGGGGTCGCCCGACTGGGGCTGAGCGACACACCCCGAGGGTCCCGGGGAAGGCTGACAGCGGTCCCTGGCGCTCGACGCCCCTGCCGTCTCCGGCGTAGTAGTGCCGCTCAAACCCGGTACCACCCTCGCGCAGGGCTGGGATACCGGCGACCCATCGCGGATCGAAGCGACCGGCCCCGAAGGGAGCGAGGCCAGATGACCATCCCCGGCGAAGAGTGGAACCATCGACTCCGACGTGCCTGAAGCGAGTACCACCTCCGCGCATGGCCTGAATGTAGAGCCGCCAGACCGTGTTGAGTCGGTCGGCCCTAGAGTTGCCGAGGGCAGCGGCAGGCGATCCCCGGTGGGGAGCGGCACCCCCGTAGGGACGCCATACCAGCAGGAGTCGGTCGGCCCCGGAGGCGCCGAGGACTGCGGCTGACAACCCCCAGTGAGGAGCGGAACGCTCGACACTGATGCTGACGTCGGGGGGTCGGCACCGCCAGTAGCGGGTACTACCCCCGCGTCTGGCAGGGATGAAGGAACGCCAGACTGGGCCGATTTGATCGGCCCCGGACGATCCACGGCGGGGAGCGGAACTCACGACAAGTCGGCGGGAAAAGCCGCGACTACAGAAACAAGAAAAAAGGTGAAAAAGGTTCTGCGGTGGCCGTCCTGCCTGCTCCACGGAAAACGAAAAACTGGGGAGAGGCAGTAGGAAGGGCGGGAAGCCACCGCGCAGGCGCGGGGGATGCTCCCAAAGGCTTTCTGATTGGATGCTGGGGAGCATTCCCGTGCGGGCTCCGTCGGCGACGTCTCCCATATGTGAAGACTCATTCCTGCTTTTTCCTGGAGATTGGATTTTACTTGGCGCTTTCTTTCTGATAGGTATGAGATGAACCATTGAGGTGGTATCATAGAGGCCTATGTCTTGTAGCCATCTCAACATGATATTGTGATTGAATCGAAGGCTGTGGTGATGTCAATGAAGATGAGAAGAAAGCCTCTTTTTATGTCATCTAGTCCCAGCAGTATATTGCCCATGAGTGATATAAGCAAAGTTTCTACGCTATGTAGCGGTTTGAAGCCGTGTTGGTTTTGGTCTAGCAGTGAGTGGGTATCAATGTATTCTTGTAGCTGGTATTGTATCACTTTTTCAATCATCTTTGACAGGAAAGGGAGGCTTGAGAAAGGTTGGAAGGAGTTGGGGTCTTTAGGTCATTGTTCGTGGTTCTTTTGGTATTGGTCTGACTGCTGCATTGTTTTTTTTTATACTGCGCTCATTAGAATCAATGCGGTTTACATGTATACTAACAGGTACTTTTTATTCCCTTGTCCCCAAAGGGCTCACAATCTAAGTGTACCTGAGGCAATGGAGGGTTAAGTGGCTTGCCCAAGGCCACAGGGAGTGGCCATGGGACTAGAGACCCCAGTCCCTCCAGCCTGAGGTTGCTTGCCCCCATGCGGGAATTGAACCCCCAGCCTTACGGCCTGAGGTAACCTGTCCCAACCACTGAGCCAACTCTTCCCTCAATGAAGATTTTATTTATTTATTTATTTATATTATCTTATATACCGTGCTATTCTGCATCAATGCGGTTTACATTGAACAAACTGAAATTACATTGAACAGGGCATTATAACTTGGAGATAACTATTTTACAGGGAACATGGGCTATGGAGGGTTAAGTGGCTTGCCCAAGACCACAAGGAGCACCTGTGGGACTAGAAACCCCAGTCCTTCCGGCCCAAGGTTGTTGTCCTCTAGTAGGATTTGAACCCCTGACCTTCCGGCCTGAAGTACCTTGCCCCAACCACTAGGCCACTCCTCCACTCCAAGATGAGAAGAAAGCCTCTTTTTACCGTAAGGTCGGTATTTGAGACTGGAGGGGACCTGCTCTTTGATGAGTGAAAGTTATGTGATGTTGAGTAGAGTGGGACTGAGATGCTTGATCACGGTCTTGATCCATTGACAGGGCATGAGTCTCAGGGTGATGTGGTGGTGTTTATGCCCATAATTATGTTCTCTAGGTGATCCAGTGATGGCACATGGAAGGAGCTCCATATTTTTGGGGAAGGTGTGTGTGATTATTGCGGTGAGGAAGGAGCAGCTGCTTTTGAGGAAGATGTAAATTTAAGCTTTAGAAAATCAGCCATCAGTTGTGGGTTGATCAAGGTTTCTTCATTGGAACTGGTTGGGTCTTTGGTGAATGAGTGCACTATTTGAAACAGTTCTCTGGGCTTTTTGAGAGATCTCATTATAAGGTTGGTGTGGTATTGCTTCTTAGTTGTGTCGATTTGTTGCTAGTAAAATTTAAGTGTTGTAGTGTAGTTATTCAGGTTTTCCTGGTTTTTGGAGTGTCTCCATTTTCTTTCTAGTCTCTTCAAGGTGGTCTTTGTGACATTGATTTCTGTGGAAAACCAAGGTGCTGAGCGATTCCTGTTTGGTCGATATATGTATGTTTCGACAGCAGCCTTGTGGAGTGTATCTTGTCATCTAACTCTGTCAGGTTCTTGCCCAAATGTGGTTCTACTTGTTGGGGGGAATTTTCGTTATTGAAGCTCTTGAATCTTCTTTGTTTCTTTGGTTGGTATTCCGTGGTTTGACGTAAGGTCGGTAGCCTGAGGTCAAAGTTTATTAGGAAGATCTCCAGGAACAAGCAGAAATGTAGTCATCACATATGGGTATCGTCGGTACCGACGGAGCCTGTGCGGGAACGCTCCCCAGCGTCCAATCAGAAAGTTTTTGGGAGCATCCCACAGCACCTGCGTGCTGCCTTCCTGCCTTTCCCACCTACCTCTTTCCAGTTCTTCTTTTTCCTCGGACCCAGCAGGTTGTGTTCCTGTCACCGCAGAAGAATTCTTTTTTCTTTCTTTCTTTTTTGTGGTCGCGTCTGCCTTCCTCGACGCTCTCCCGGTACCGCCGTTTTCTTTTCTCTTCTTATTTCTGTAAAAAAAAAATATATATATTCTCTTTTTTCTTTTTCTTCAGGTGCACGTGCCTTTTTGGGCCTTAGGCCCAAAAACGTTTCCTTACCATGGAGAAACCTGCCTCAGGTTTCAAAAAGTGCACAAAAGTGTGGCGGTACCATTTCCATCACCGACACCCATGAATGGTGTCTAAAATGTTTAGGTCCTGACCACTCCATCACGGATTGTATGTCCTGTGCCATGATGTCTAAAAGAGGTCAGCAGAACCGAGCTGCTAAGCTCAGTACCCTGTTTCCCTCTGATGCAGCTTCGGTAGCATCGACGTCTTCCAGGGTTTCTTCTTCCTCCCGTGGATCTCTGGTAACTAAACATAAATCCAGCCGGTCCTCAAAGGGTAGATCTCCTTCTAAGCATCGAGATGCCTCTGGCGTTGCCCTCGAGGATCCTGCACCAGCGAAATTACCCCGGCGGGAGGCTTCGGCTTCCAAAGCATTATCGGGGTTCCAGGATGTTCTCGAGGCCTCGACCTCGGCAGAACTACTGGTGCCATGCTCTGGGGTACCGGCAGTTTCCTCCGGTACCGACATCCAGGCATTGGCAGCGTCAATAGACCAGAGAGTTCTGGCTATGGAACGCAGTCTGGCAGCTTTCCTTGTGGCATTGATGCCCTCGGAACCGCGACAGACAATTCCACCGGTACCGGTACCGATAGCATCGACATCGGCATCTGCTTTGCCGGTACCCAGTCATCTGATGACCTCCGATACCGATACCCCGGTACCGGTTACTCCCGGTACCGACTTTGGTCGGTATGGGTATCGGGCTCTTCAAGAGCATCCGGACAGACAATACTTCGAGTCCTCAGAAGAATCTGAGGATTCTGACAGTTCTGTCGATGCAGCGATGCTTCTCCCAGAGGAGCCCTCCTCCCCTAAACGCAGGATGTCTCCTCCAAAGGATATTTCCTTCCAGGATTTTATCAGGGAGGTGGCTCGGGGCCTGTCCATTACTGTGGCCCCTGAAACAGTGCCAGGGGCCAAGGAGTTGAAAATGCTACAATATCCCAAAACTCCTAAGGAGGCAGCTACCTTGCCCATTCATGAGATTTTATATGATCTCATGTTAAGGATGTGGGAAACACCTCTTACCACCTCTCCTCATTCTCGTAGACTGGATACTATGTATCGAGTCCCTCCTTGTCCTGGGTTTCATAAGACTCAGCTTCCTCACCACTCTATTGTAGTGGAGTCAGCTATGAGAAGGATCAAGAGTGCAAAAAGGCATGCCTCTAACCCTCCAGGACGTGAGTGCAGAACCCTGGATGCTTTTGGACGTTGGGTCTTCCAAGCTTCCATGCTTTCTGCCAGGATCAGTTCCTATAGTCTCTACATGGGAATGTTCCTGAAGGAGGTCACAAATGATTTAGAGGCTTTAAGTCATTTTCTTCCTGAGAATAAAAGACAGGATTTTCTCACTTTGGTCAAACATGCCCAAGATGTTTCTAAATTTTCCAACCGTGCAGCCTTTGACTGCTTTGAGTGCATAAGCAGAACCTCGGCTATTGCCATAGGTGCACGTAGAATTGCTTGGCTCCAGGCATCTGATCTAGAGCTCTGGGAACAAGACAGATTGGGAAATATCCCTTGTACTGGTGAGAACCTGTCTGGTAAAGATTGGCAGGAAAAGGCCAATGAAATGGATGCTGAAAATTCCACCTTGGATAGATTATCCAAGTCCACTGCTGATCCTGCCAGAAAGAAATTGTTCAAGAAACCATTCTTTTCTAAAAATAAAACATTTTAGCCTGCTTATGTTCAGCAGGGACGTTCTGCAGGTCAGCTTGCCAGGAAAGGTCAGCAACCACCCAAACAGAAGAAAGCAAAGGCTGCTAGGCCTCAACCGGCCCAGCAGGCTCAGCCTCCACAGGGCCTTTGACTTTCATCTAGAGAACTTAGTCTTCCTGGTTCTCGGGGGACCAGAACCTTCCACCATTCCAGGAAGGTTATGTCATTTTGCCCCCAGATGGGGGCAAATAACAGCAGAGCACTGGACACTCTCCATCATAAAGGAGGGGTACAAGCTTCATTTTTCAAGCATGCCCCCTCACACAATAGTAAAGCAGTTCAATTCTCTGACCTCTCTCATCAACCTGTTAGGTCAGGAGGTTGCTATCCTTCTTGCACAAGGGGCAATAGAAGAAGTACCCCTTCATCAGCAGGGTACAGGGTTCTATTCCCCTTATTTCCTTATTCCAAAGAAAACAGGGGGTTACAGACCTATCTTAGACCTCAGAGAATTGAACAAATTCCTTGTCAAGGAGAAATTCAAAATGATTTCTCTCGGATCTCTGCTGCCATACCTTCAGAGTCAGGATTGGCTTTGTTCTCTAGATCTCAAAGATGCATACACCCATGTTCTCATCCATCCAACTCACAGAAGGTTCCTTCGGTTCCTTTTTCAGGGAAAGCACTACCAATACAGGGTACTTCCTTTTGGCCTGGCCTCAGCACCAAGGGTGTTCACGAAATGCATGGCTGTTGTAGCAGCATTTCTCCGCACTCTAGGGATATTCGTCTTCCTCTACTTAGACGACTGGCTCATTCGAGCCCCAACAGAGTCAGAGGCCAGGACTTCTCTATCCTGCACAATGCGTATCCTTCAGTATTTAGGGCTGGTAATAAACATCCCAAAATCCAGTCTAACTCCCACTCAGTCTTTAGAGTTCATAGGAGCTTTGCTGGATACCACAAAGGCAAGGGCCTATCTCCCCCAGGCCCGTTGCCTTCGCCTGGTGCAGTTAGCTTCTCAAGCAATACTAAAGCCTCATCTAACTGCTCGAGAAATGTTACAACTACTAGGCCACATGGCATCTACTGTGCATGTGGTTCCCTATGCTTGCCTCCATATGAGGGCAGCTCAGTGGACTTTATCCACCCAATGGACCCAGGCATCAGGATGCCTGTCAGACAAAATAGCAAACACAAGTCACCTTATTTTGTCCCTCCAGTGGTGGAAGTCCACTCAAAACCTGTTGCTGGGGTCCCCATTTCAACAACCCTTACCCCAAGCAACTCTCACAACAGATGCTTCTCCAATGGGTTGGGGAGCCCATCTGCAAGACCTCTCCACCCAGGGCACCTGGTCTCCACAGGAGAGTTATCTACATATCAATATCTTGCAGCTTAGAGCAATCTTCCTTGCTCTGCAAGTGTTCCACACCCTGCTCAGCTACAAGACTGTCCTCATTCATGCGGACAATCAAGTAGCCATGTTCTATGTGAACAAGCAGGGGGGAACAAGCTCTCTGTCGCTTTGCAACGAAGCTTTGCAACTATGGGCCTTCGCCAGAGAGCATCAGATTCATCTTCTGGCAGTGTATCTGCCAGGCATTCAAAACTCTTGGGCAGACAGACTCAGTCGAGTTCTGCTTCCACATGAGTGGTCTCTGCATGCAGACCAGGTGGCCAGGATTTTTCAACTTTGGGGAACCCCTGACATAGACCTCTTTGCAAGTCCGTTGAATGCCAAACTTCCCCGGTTCTGTTCCAGAATTTCAGCTCAGGGGGCTCAGGCCAGGGATGCTTTCCTCCTTTACTGGGGTCAAGACTTTCTGTATGCCTTTCCATCCATTCCCCTAATTCCCAAAACCCTGTTCAAGCTTCAGAGAGACAGAGGCCATATGATTCTCATAGCTCCACATTGGCCACGGCAAGTGTGGTACTCTCTGCTTCTACATCTCTCTCAAGCTCCCTCCCTGGAGTTAGGGTCTGCTCCAGATCTCCTATCTCAGGAGGACGGAATGTTATGGCATCCCAATCCCCAGACTCTGCATCTCAGGGCTTGGTTGCTGAAGGCCTAGATCTCCATGATCTTAATATCCCTCAGCAAGTAAAAGATATTCTTTTTGCTTCCAGGAAACCTTCCACAAGACTCTCTTATGTTTTCAAGTGGAAAAGGTTTACCATTTGGTGTTCGGAAAAGGGTCTTAACCCCCTTGCGATACCTCTGGAATCATTGCTGGAGTATCTCCTTTATTTATCCAATGCAGGTCTTAAGACTAATTCAGTAAGAGTCCATTTGAGTGTTATTGCAGCTTCCTTTAAGCCTCTAAATGGACAGCCTATTTCCTCTCATCCTCTTATAGCAAGATTTATGAGAGGCCTTCTTTTAACTAAGCCTCCCATTAGACCACAACCGGTGGCATGTGACTTAAACCTGGTTCTTGGGCAGTTCATGAAGCCACCTTACGAACCTTTAGCTACTACCTCCTTGAAATTCCTTTCTTGGAAGTTTATTTTTCTCATTGCAATCACATCAGCGCGCCGCATTAGTGAGTTGCAAGCGCTAGTAGCTGATCCACCTTATACAAGGTTCCATCATGACAAGGTAGTCCTTAGGACTCATCCACACTTAATGCCAAAGGTGGTCTCGCCTTTTCATTTGAACCAAGCGGTCTACCTACCTGTGTTTTTTCCAAGGCCTCATGCATCAAATGCAGAGAGGAATCTTCATACCTTGGACTGTAAAAGAGCTTTAGCCTTTTACTTACAAAGAACACAGCAACATAGAAAGTCCTCTCAACTCTTTGTTGCTTTTGATCCTTCTCATTTGGGACTTCCAGTCTCCAAGAGAACACTGTCTAACTGGATTGCTCTGTGTATTTCCTTCGCCTATCAGAGTAAGAACCTTTCTCTGGAGGGCCATGTCACAGCCCACAATGTGAGAGCCATGGCAGCCTCAATGGCTCATCTGCACTCTGTGTCTATCGATGACATCTGTCGAGCAGCCACTTGGGCCTCTGTTCATACCTTCACAGCCCATTACTGCTTGGACAAAGACTCCCGCCGGGATGCCTTGTTTGGTCAGGCTGTTCTCCAACACCTGTTCCATACCTAATCAACTCCTACCCGCCATCCCTGGTAGGATGCCAGAGATCCATGGGGGGAAGTGGAGCCCTGTTCAGGGACACACAACTTCTGGGGTCTCTCCCTGGCACCTAAAGCTAGGGAGTCCCCATATGTGATGACTACATTACTGCTTGTTCCTGGAGATAGCATAGTTACTCACCTGTAACAGATGATCTCCGGGAACAGCAAGAATTTAGTCTTCACAACCCACCCACCTCCCCTAGGAGTTGTATCTCTCTGTCTCTTTCGTTTCCCTCTCTCTCTCTTTGTCTCAGCTTTAAAACTCAACTGGAGAGAGGCAGTTGGGAAAAGCGGGAAGGCAGCATGCAGGCGCTGTGGGATGCTTCCAAAAGCTTTCTAATTGGACGCTGGGAGCGTTCCCGCACCTCCATCGGTACCGACGATACCCATATGTGAGGACTAAATTCCTGTTGTTCCCAGAGATCACCTGTTACAGGTGAGTAACTATGCTTTATCTGACCGTAGGATTGGTGTGATGGTCGAGAGGCAGTTGTCTTCTTGTTTGACTAGGTTGTTGGGGATGTATATAAGATCAAGTGTGGCTCCTTTGGTATGTATTGGCGTGTTTATTATTTGTGTGAACTGTAGATTATCCATAGCTGTAGCGAATGTGTTAGCATCAAGGTTTGATAATGAAGGCAAGTTGAAGTCTCCCAGAAGTAGGAGGGGTTTACATGTTGAGTTGACACACGTCAGAAGCCTTATGAGAAGAGACTTGAAGACCTAAATATGAACACTTGGGAGGAGAGGAGGGACAGGGGAGATATGATTCAGACCTTTAAATACTTAAAGAGAAATGATGAACAAACAAACCTCTTCCAAAGACGGGGACGCTGTAAAACTAGAGGGCATAACATGAAGCTGCAAGGTGGTAAATTGAAAGGCAATGTCAGGAAATATTTTTTCACTGAAAGGGTGGTACATGCTTGGAATGCCCTCCCGATGGAAGTGGTGGGGGCAAACACGGTGACGGAATTCAAAACAGCATGGGACCAGCACAGTGGATCCCTTTACAGCAACAGGATAAAAACAAAATTAAGTGAAACATATAACTTCTGAACCATTTAACGTCTCAACAAATAGGGGTGTCCTACATGGAGTGGTGGGTTCACCCCTAAACAAAGACATGGGGAGAGGTGGCCTGCACCTACTCTTGCCATCTTGCTGGGCAGGCTAGATCGACCATGCTGGTCTTTATCTGCCATCATCTACTATGTTACTTCTTCCAGGAGAGATGATAGGTCCCTCCCCTATTCCTTTGTCCTGCTGCTCTCTCTGCTTGCTAGAGATAAGAGTACAGTAGACTTTCTCCAATCAGCACTATAATGTAATAAAGTGACCAGTCATGAAGAAATGCTGTGATAACCTGATAAGATGTCTATATAATCTCTCTGAGCCCTCTGGTGGGGGCCCAGAATTTGAAAAACTATTTTCTCTGGGTCTGTGCACATTAAACCAGGTTGCTTCCTATCGAGACTCCGGGGTGTTTTCTTTCCTTGCTCGTTTTGCTGCTTCATTCTGGTGCATTGGGGCCGGGAAGGAGGGGGGACGAGAGAGGAAAGAAAAGGGTTTGTCTTGTAGCCTCTGGGTTCTGCCGGTCGGAGACGGGGAGTGGCGGAAGCGAAGGGGGATCTCTGGCACCATTAGACCTCTTGTTCTGGAGAATATTCCCACTCGTTTCGGCAAGGCCGCCGGCTCTGTCTGGCTGCAACCCACAAACCCATTGCGGAGTTCAGGAACCAATCTATGAGTTTCTGGAAGACTGGGTCTGTGCACATTAAACCAGGTTGCTTCCTATCGAGACTCTGGAAGACTAGCTGTCTATTTATTTATTGTCTTTATTGGTGTGCTATTTCACCTCCCTTTTCCCTTTAGTTTTGCACTTCAGCTTTCTCAGCTGTATAACTTACCTTGCCTCTATCAACTAACAGGCCTTTGTGTGGTAGCCAGGTTAACTGTTACTTTAAATTAAATCTCTCCCTGCTCTGTCCCCAGAATGTGCTGTGTTTTTTAAACTTTTTTTCCTGCTCTAGCCTACCTGAGGGACTACTCCCCCCCCCCCCTGCTGAGGTATTGTGTAGCCCTTATTCCTATCTCCTCCTCCCACGTGTGCATAGTCTGTTCTGTTTGCCTCTCTCTGCTCTGGGAAGAGCAGTGCCCTCACAGTGCTCTGCTAGAGAGGTGGATATTTAACTCCTGTGACGATTTTGCTGTGAGTTCTAGCTGTCTATTTATTTATTGTTGTCTTTATTGGTGTGCTACTTCACCTCCCTGTTCCCTTTAGTTTTGCACTTCAGCTTTCTCAGCTGTATAACTTACCTTGCCTCTCTCAACTAACAGTCCTTTGTGTGGTAGCCAGGTTAACTGTTACTTTAAATTAAATATCTCTCCCTGCTCTGTCCCCAGAACTTGCTGCGTTTTAAACTTTTTTTCCTGCTCTAGCCTACCTGAGGGACTACCCCCCTCCCCCCTGCTGAGGGTACAGGACAGGATACCTTGTAACCAGCCCTCTTTTAATAGATCTTATTTCCCTCCCTCCCTCCCTCCCCAACACCCACCCGCCACTGGGGTAATTGTAGCTTTATAGGTACTTACACGTCTTAGAGGAAAGGGGCTGCTCTCAGGTGCAGCTCCTTATCCAAATCAGTCATACATTGAGGACCTGAGATTAATTAAGCTTCAGGTGAACAAGATATATTAGAGGTATTAGATACACTTTTATTAGTATAAGCATCTACACCAACCCTTAGTAAGTACAGAATTTAAAGACCTAAACACAAGCTTTAAACTAAGATGCAGAGAACAGTCCAGCAGCGAGATGGGGGCTTTCCAGTCTTTTGCATTGAGTGTCACATGTATGATTTTCTCCCAGTTGGTGAGAGGTCTTATGTATGCACTAAGTGCAAGGAGCTCTTTGCTTTCAGGGAACAAGTCCGTTCTCTAGAGGCTAGAGTAGCAGACCTGGAAGACATAAGAAAGACAGAGAAGTACATGGGCGAGACCTACAGGGATATAGTCCTGAAGTCTGTGATAAGGAAGCTTATCATAGCTCAGGAAGGAGCTATAGAAAAGAAGAAGTGTCTCTGAACAAGCAACCTGTCAGTGCTGGTAGAAATGAGAAAACAGAATTTTGCCATAAAAGACTACCAGTCCCAGAATGCACCAGGTTTCCAACAGCCATGAGAGGAGCTGAAGTGAGAAAACGTGTGTTCAATCAAAAGGGCTATGAGGTAATCCCCAAGCACTCATTGCAAAGGGCAGGGCTTGATTCAGCACAGTAAAGCTGTGCTGTGCTAGGATGGAACACTCATCTCAAAGGGCAAGGCCTGATTCAGCACAGCTGCGCTGTGTTAGGGAGGAGCACGAGAGGCAACTCCATCTGCCTTACTCCAGCCCAATCCGGGCTGTGGGAGGGGAGCGGCAGCTCCATTTAAATTGTGCCGCCGACGGCGGGAAGGACTCCTGCGAGAGGCAACTCCATCTGCCTTACTCCAGCCCAATCCGGGCTGTGGGAGGGGAGCGGCAGCTCCATTTAAATTGTGCCGCCGACGGCGGGAAGGACTCCTGCGAGAGGCAACTCCATCTGCCTTACTCCAGCCCAATCCGGGCTGTGGGAGGGGAGCGGCAGCTCCATTTAAATTGTGCCGCCGACGGCGGGAAGGACTCCTGCGAGAGGCAACTCCATCTGCCTTACTCCAGCCCAATCCGGGCTGTGGGAGGGGAGCGGCAGCTCCATTTAAATTGTGCCGCCGACGGCGGGAAGGACTCCTGCGAGAGGCAACTCCATCTGCCTTACTCCAGCCCAATCCGGGCTGTGGGAGGGGAGCGGCAGCTCCATTTAAATTGTGCCGCCGACGGCGGGAAGGACTCCTGCGAGAGGCAACTCCATCTGCCTTACTCCAGCCCAATCCGGGCTGTGGGAGGGGAGCGGCAGCTCCATTTAAATTGTGCCGCCGACAGGCGGGCCCGCGCCTGTCGGGCCCGCGCCTGAGGGCCTCGCCAGAGGGCCTCGCCAGAGGGCCCTTTGGCGTGGCCCTTAGGCAGCTGGCCCACACAACACAGTGGCCATTGCAGCGAAGTCCAACTCCATACAACCCAGCAGCTTGAGCTCCTATGTGTTGAGCTCGCTCACCAGCACTCTTTCACTTCTCCTCGTAAAGCCCAGTGCTAGCGAAAGTCTCCAAGTGATAGGAACCGAGCAAACCTCTCAAACCTCTCTCATCAGATGATCCTGCTCTCATGCTGCTTACCGCAAGTATAGTCCCACAATCCTAACCTCCGGATACTAACATCAACAGCCTTATCAATAACAGTTTACATTGTACTGTTGTCAGTAATTCCTTAATGTTATCTAAACATTGCACTGTTAACATTGTACTTTAGTCAGTAATGGTTACTATTGCACTGTAGTCAGTAATTGTACGGTAGTCAATAATTGTTACTATTGTACTGTAGTCAGTAATTTCTTACTGCCATCTCGCCACTGTACTGTTACCATTGTCCTGTAGTCAGTATTTGTTACTATTGTACTGTTGTCAGTAATTCCTTACTACAATCTAGCCATAGTACTATGGTTAACAATTCCTTAATGCTATCTAGCTAGTTAACATTGCATTGTTGTCAGTAATTCTCCCCACAATACTTGTCCACAATCACAAGGAATTCTGCCCTAATCTACCCATTTCACAATCACACAGTGTCCGGCCACAATGGGTTCCCCCTTCACCACCATAATCGGATGTTACATCATCCTTGCTAGTTGGTTCTCCTGCTCTCTTACCTTAACCCCTCCTTCCAACCAGATTCCAATATTACAAAGCCATGGAAGAAGATGGTCTGGTGCATCCCGTCACAATGTAAATTGGGATGCCCGCGCACGTCACCCGCATCTGCTACACATTGCGCTCCAGCACTCTGTGCAATCCAAGAAGGTGGAAAACTCCTACCCTCATAACCTAAAATGTGCCCTCATTAATGCCCGTTCTATCCGAAAGAAGTGGCCAGCTGTCATCGACTTGATTTCCCTCCACGACCTTGATATACTCTTAGTCACTGAGACATGGCTATCCGATGAGGACAACGTCATACTCAACCAACTCCTCCCTCCGAACTTCACAGCTCACACAAGTCATAGACGAGACAAGAGAGGAGGAGGGGTGCTCATCATCACCAGAACAGATCTCCACTTCCAGACGGTTGACGCCACCAACGCTAATCACCTTGAAACCGTCACCATATCCAACAAACGCTGCTCAATCAACCTGCTCTACAGAGCACCTTCAGCTTCTCCGGATGATCTTGCTGCAATAATTGACCTCGCCTCCAACACGCATAACCCAAACATCTCAAACTGGATCCTAGGTGATTTCAACCTGCCAACACTGCAGGACAATCAAGTGTTATCCTTCCTTGATGCCCTTACAAATCTCGGCTTCAAACAATTAGTGAAGGAACCTACCCATACTAAGGGAAATATTCTGGACCTAGTATTCGCCCCTCAGATATCTCTTAACACATCACATGACCCGATAACGTCCATAACTCCTGTTCCATGGTCAGATCACAAACTGATCATCCTCCAGATCCCTTCGCACAAAACTGAGTCAAAGTTCAATAAGATACCAAGCAACACTACAAGACTTCACTCCAGATGTTTCAAGCCTTTCAACAGAGACCTTATCCTCATGGAAACGCAACAACTCATTAGCGAAACCACCATGAACCTTGACGACCTGATTACTCACTGGAACAAGTGCCTTAGTGCAATCGCTCTACGCACACCAACTAACAAGCCCCCAAGGAAAAGAATGAACGCTCCATGGTACACAGCCGATCTTAGAGCCTCTCTTACCCAATTACGGAAACTCGAGAAGCGCTGGCGCCGATCCCACTCTTCAATTGACCAGACTGCATACAACTGTCATCTGGCTGCTCACCGCAAGGCAACCACTGATGCAATGAAACAATACTACTCAGAGACCTTAAAGAGATCACTTAATAAACCCCATGATCTTTTTGACCTAGTCAAGACTCTATCAAAGGAACCAACCCCCGGACCGCAATTTGAGATTCACCCACAAGATTTTGCTAACTATGCACAATCCAAGATATGCCGGATTATCAACATCTCGCCTACAACCACCACCCCTGAACGAGATGGCCCCACAGCTCTAACCATATTCTCTACCCCTACCAAAAAAGGAATTGAAGACACGATTATGGCCCTCAACACCACCACATCTCAGTCTGACCCATGCCCAGCCTTCTGGATTAAGGAGCTCCGCAGCCACTTCAGCCCAATACTATCCAATATAATGAACCTCTCCTTCACAACAGGTTCCTTCCCCTCCGCTCTTAAGCACACCTCTATCAGACCTCTTTTGAAAAACTGCAAACTCGACCCCCAAAAAGTGGATTCATATAGACCTATATCCAGTATTCCGTTACTTGCGAAGATCATCGAAAAAGAGGTACAACGACAACTACAAGATCACGTCGACATTGCCTCACCATTAGACCCCTGCCAACATGGTTTTAGGGAATCCCACGGAGTGGAAACCCTTCTTACCACCCTCTTCTGCAGGATAATCACTGGCATTGATGACATCCGTCAAGGATTTGCTCTCATCTTTCTGGACATCGCTGCAGCTTTTGACTCAGTAAGTCATGAGCTTCTCTTAGGTCGACTATTTGAGAAAGGAATTACTGGTAGAGCGCTTGATTGGTGCAGATCTTACCTGTCTGGAAGATGGCAGCATGTGCGTTCTGGAGGGATGACATCAGAACCTTTCCACCAAAGCCAGGGAGTCCCACAAGGTTCTTCCCTTTCGGCCCTCTTGTTTAACATTTACATGCAGCCAATTTGCAAGATCATCCGATCCTTCAATGTCGACTGCATGTTATACGCTGATGATGTCCTGCTGTACATACCCTTCTCTACGGAACATCCGGACCTCTCTCCACTGACGAGTTGCTTCAACGCAATATCTGACTGGCTTCTCTCCCAAAACCTCCGAATACAACATAAGAAAACGGAAGTACTCTTCATTACTAGGAACACTAACTTCACACCACCACAATTCCTTAAAGTAAAAGAAGCAGAGCTACAAACTAAACCATCAATACGCTACCTGGGAGTCACCTTGGATCAGCGCCTAGACATGAAAGCCCACATAGGGAACACAGTCAGAGCAGTATACTACAAGATCCGCTCACTTCGGCATTTACGATCTATGCTGGAACCAAATGACTTCAGGACTATATACCAGGCATTGATCATACCTCATTTTGATTACGCCAATGCCATCCTTCAAGGCCTGCCCCTATCCACCCTACACCCGCTGCAGCTCGCCATGAACGCTGCAGCAAGGGTCATCCATGGAGCCCCCAGAAGCGACCACGTGACACCTCTGTTGATACAATTACATTGGCTACCTATCCAGGCTAGAATCGTTTTTAAGACTCTGTTACTCACTTTTAAAGCTATTAACAAGCTCTCCCCTGAATCAATAATGGCCCTCATCCATACCATATCTCCTAATAGAGCAAGGAGATCCACAGCTACAAACACCCTAAAAGTCCCGAAAGCATTAACAGTTTGCACTTCATCTACAGCCAACAGGGCGTTTAGTATCAGCGCACCAAGATGCTGGAACGCATTACCTCCAGATATCCGGGCTATTAAGGGCCTTACGCAGTTTAGGAAAGCCCTCAAGTACCATCTTTTCAATAAGTACCTCATAGAACCCAACCTCACCCACCGAGACAGAGATGCAACCCACTAAGCAAATATATGGTTTCCCAACAACATGCCAAGAAAGATTCTCTAACCCTTAGTGGTGCATTTGTTTCTATAGAATTCATGATCATACAACCTTATGTAGCAATATTTGTAAATAGTTTACAAGCTTATGTAGCAAGTTTTTGTAAATAGTTTACAAGCTTATGTAGCAAGTTTTTGTAAATAGTTTACCCCTGTTATCTAAGTTACTTGCCCTGTTATCTGTAAACTCATACATGTTAACTGTACTGAGCGTTTCTGTTCCATGTAAACCGCGCTGATGCTGAATAGTGCGGTATATAAGAGAATGTAAATAAATAAATAAATAAATAAATAAGCAGAATAAGAGTAGAGTTTATTCTACAGATGACCATCTTCATGATCACCTTGGATATCCAGAGAAGGACCATCAGTTTCATCTGAAGGATCATCAGAGGCAGAAGCCAAACCGGACGGACAGAGAGAAAAAGAAACCCTCTGGAAGAAAGAGGAGAAAAGCCTTTGAGAGGTCTAGCAGTACGTATACTGGGAGGTATCCCAAGGGCCAGCATACACCATTGGACTGGGGAAAGCCAGAGGAATTGTGCTGCAGAGCTAGGAATCTCCAGACGCTACCTGTGAGGGAGACGGCTGCACGTGGAAGGGACCCTAAGACCCGTGCCAGAAGGTATGTGAAGAGAGATCCAGTGTCCAGGGATCTGGATTGGAAGGCTGGACATAAGAACTGGACTACATACTGGCCAGGCTATATAGAGAGGAACTCTAACAGCAATGGAAGCTCAGGTATGAACACTGATCTATGCCCTAGCTATAACCTTGAAAGACAGCAGGGAAACAAGTATTCTCCTGAAAGTGCTCCATTGAGAGATTCATCTGTGCCAATCCATGATATTGAACCCATGCTTGTTGAACAAGGGAGAATAATAGCAGATGAAGATCTTATTTATATGGACTGTTCTCTGTCTAAACTCCGTTGGTAATTTTCTGTTATAAAGTACAGCAACCATCACAAAGAAATACAAATTTGTTCTTTAATCTACCCAGAAAAGCTCCTGAAGCAGGATTTGACCCACACAGTAGAAAGCAAGCCAGCTAAGCGGTTTCAGCTGGATAACTGCTAGCAATTAAGCCTTACCTAATTGCTTGTGAGCTAGGAGAGAATCACTTCTGTATCTATGTGGGAAGTAATCAGAAGTTAACCTGAAAAGAACAGTTTGTTTCTTGCTTTGTGGCTTTTCCATTTGTTGTTTTCCTGATTTTGACTTTGTTTTTCCAAGTTAACACTGAAAGCAAGTTACCTGATTTATGTGCTACCAAGCATATCTGTGTTGGGAGAAATAACCCCATAAATAAATATCTTATTGGCTTTACCCAAGAGCACAACTAAATTATTGTCAGCAGCTGTGTCTGGTGTGAATGAACTACATTGCCCACAATACCTTGCAAATCATATAGATATATGCACTTGCCAAGACTGTGAAAATTCTCACCCAGGCAGCCGTCTGACAAATGGCGTAGTTTTTCGGATTGCTTTTGCACAAAAGGGGATTTACTTGCTGAGGATTACAACTAAAGTTCAAGTTTAAAGCTGGAAAAAAAGATTTTCCCTCAACTACACTTTGGAGGAAAAGGGGTTGTTCCAGGAAGCTGTCCCAGGAGGAAAAGACCCTGTGCAGAGCTGGATTCATCACTGAGACAAGGTAATAAGTACCTGGGCATGTCTAGTGGTGGATGGGAGTAAGCACAGGGTAATTGGAAAAAAAAAAGTAGAAAAAAACACACCTGTTTGGAAGGTGGTGCACTTTGTTTTTTTTTTTCTTTGTTTCTTGCAGGGATCAAGATGGATCCGAGGGAGATGGCTAGCTGGATGGCAGTCCAATTTAGCAGGCAACAGGAGCTAGCACAGCAGGCTCAGGACACTGCTATGAAAGCCTTAATGGACCAGCAGAGGCCAGTGCTTGATCTGGTGCAAACCCTAGTTGAGCTGAAGAACCAAAGTGGAACAGATGCAAGACCAGCAGTAAATACTGGTACACCACATGTGGACAGTGTGGGACTCAATCAAGGGATTGGGGCATTTAGTTTTGGGAAACTAACTCCAGATGATAATGTTGATGATTTTCTAGAGTCTTTTGGAAAGAGTGGCACAGGCATTAGCATGGCCAGAGACCCAGTGGGCAGTAAGGCTGGCAGCCTCATTAACTGGAGAGGCGCTTGCAGCTTATAGAGCAATGCCAGCAGCCCAGGCTTTGAATTATAAGGATGTAAAGGCTGCTATTAGAGATCGCCTAGGGTTGTCTATTTCAGAGTATAGGCGAATGTTTAGAGCTACTACATTGAGAGTGGGTGAAACACCCAGGGCTCTGAGTCAGAGAATCAGAAGTTTAGCTGTAAAATGGTTGGAGCCTGAGCAAAAGACGGTAGAAATGTTATTAGACATTATAATGCTCGAACAATTTATGTTTGGGGTGCCTAAAGATTTGCACACTTTCCTTATACAGCAAAATTGCCAAAATCATGGAGAGGCAACCATGCTAGCAGAGAGATTCTTGGAAGCCACGCAGGCTTGCCATAGAATGGGTGGCCCTCTGAGGATTGGTGCTGAGGCTAGATGTTCTGTATCAGAAAAGAAAATAATTAAAAATGTTTCTGAAAATGAATGTACTGTATCAAACCAGATGACACAGTGGAATGAAAAGAAATGTTTCAAATGTGGAAAATGGAGACATTTAGAAAAGAGATGCCAGATACACACTAGCTTAATGGGGGTGGATTTAAAACAGCCCAAAGAAGGATTTCTTTTGATGGTTGATGTGCAAGGAATTACCATAAATGCTTTGTTAGACTCTGGGGCAGACCAGAGTATGATGTCAGAAAGGCTTTGGAAGAGAATAGAGGCCCAAGAAGGATTTGTGCCTAGAACCCCTGAAAGCCAAGTTCACATCGGGTGCATTCATGGTGCTGCAACATCACATCCCACCTATAGGCTAAAGGTTAAGTGCCTGGGGGAACAAGAGGAAGTCCTGGTAGCAGTGGTGCCTAGGCTACCCTTTGATTTGGTTCTAGGAAAGGACTGGCCAAGATTTAAGCAGGGGCTAGTGAAAGGGCTAGGAAAGAAGGAGGGAGAAGGTTTAATAATGGAAATAGCTCCCGGGCCTTTCTTTGGAAGTCCTCAGTCCCTAGCTAAAAAGATGGTTAAGCTTCCAGAAGGCCAAACTATGGGTAATAAGAGGGGCCTTGTATCCACCCGCTCGCAGGCTAAGGTAGAGAGCCAGCAGAAGGAGGAGGGGGAGCAGGCAGAGTTATTAGGAGACTTACCCTCTCATGATGATTTTATAACTCCATCATCTGGTAAAGTAAGAAAGTTGAAAGCACAAAAGTGGCGTGAGAGACTTTGCAGAGCACAGGGTAGGGCTGAGATGTTAGCTGGTCAAAGTTTACCCTGGGTGCCAGCTGAGTTAGTGGCAAAGTTTCCTAACTTTCCACAAGAGCAGCGAGCTGATCAAGCTCTCACCCGAGCTTTTAAGTATGCTCAGGAGGTCAGGGAGGAATTGCCCAGATTCAGACTAGATAATGACATATTATATAGAGAGAGTCAGGACCCCAGGAATGGGACCATACGTAAACAATTGGTGGTACCCACAACTTTCAAAGGGCTAGTACTTAGACTAGCACATGATCATCCAGTGGGAGGTCATAAAGGGATGCAAAGAACGCTGGATCAAATACTTAAGTGTTTTTACTGGCCAGGTATTTTTAAAGAAACTGCCCAGTTTTGTGCTGCATGTCCAGCGTGTCAGCGAGTTACAGCGGCTCACCCATCGGTGGTGCCATTGATCCCCATGCCAATTATCACAGACCCAATTGGTCGCATTGCCATGGATATTGTAGGCCCATTAGTCAAAACGCCCCGAGGTTTCCAATACATCCTAGTTATGGTAGATCAGGCAACAAGGTTTCCCTGGGCCATACCATTGAGGAATGTTTCTGCAAAAACAATAGCTTTAGAGCTAGTAAAATTGTTTTGTGAAGTGGGATTCCCAAGAGAGTTGTTGACTGACCGAGGGTCCAATTTTGTATCCAAATATTTGGCCCAGGTCTGGGATGCCTTTGGCATTCATCACGTGAAAACCTCAGCCTACCATCCACAATCAAACGGTTTGGTGGAGAGATTCAACCAAACTCTCAAACAAATGTTGAGAAGGGGGTTAGCAGGAGAGGTAAAAGAATGGGATATGTTATTGCCCTTTGCCTTATATGCCTGCAGGGAAAGAATTCAAGTGTCCCTAGGTGTAACCCCATATGAATTGATGTATGGTAGGGCTCCACAGGGTTTGTTAGACATTTTGAGGGAACAATGGATTGATCCTGAACCAGGAAGTCAGGAGGTGCCACTGTTTCTACGTGACTTGAGAGCACGTTTGAAAAGGACGTCGCAGGTTGCTGAGAGGAACCTGCAGGACAGTCAAGTGCGCCAAAAAGGGTGGTATGATAGGAAGGCCAAAAGCCGCCAATTAAGCATTGGTGAAAAGGTTTTGGTTCAAGTAGCAGGTACAGCCCCAAAGTTTGAAGTACAGTGGAAAGGGCCATGGAAGGTTGTTAAACAAGTGAGCCCAGTGTCTTATATGGTAGAAAATGCAAGAGGGCGTAGGCAGACCTACCATATTAATGTACTTAAGTCTTGGAAGGAGAGGCCTGTAAATAATAATGATCCTGAAGCCAGACAGGAAGTAAGTGAGCTTCAAAAAGATAACACTCTCGTAGGTATTACGGACTGTAGGAAAGAAGTTTCACCAGTCCGTAATAACTTAAGCAGGGGGGTATGTGATAAGGAAGCTTATCATAGCTCAGGAAGGAGCTATAGAAAAGGTGAAGTGTCTCTGAACAAGCAACCTGTCAGTGCTGGTAGAAATGAGAAAACAGAATTTTGCCATAAAAGACTACCAGTCCCAGAATGCACCAGGTTTCCAACAGCCATGAGAGGAGCTGAAGTGAGAAAACGTGTGTTCAATCAAAAGGGCTAAGATGGTAATCCCCAAGCACTCATTGCAAAGGGCAGGGCTTGATTCAGCACAGCTGCGCTGTGCTAGGATGGAACACTCATCTCAAAGGGCAAGGCCTGATTCAGCACAGCTGCGCTGTGTTAGGGAGGAGCACGCATCTAAGCAGAATAAGAGTAGAGTTTATTCTACAGATGACCATCTTCATGATCACCTTGGATATCCAGAGAAGGACCATCAGTTTCATCTGAAGGATCATCAGAGGCAGAAGCCAAACCGGACGGACAGAGAGAAAAAGAAACCCTCTGGAAGAAAGAGGAGAAAAGCCTTTGAGAGGTCTAGCAGTACGTATACTGGGAGGTATCCCAAGGGCCAGCATACACCATTGGACTGGGGAAAGCCAGAGGAATGGTGCTGCAGAGCTAGGAATCTCCAGACGCTACCTGTGAGGGAGACGGCTGCACGTGGAAGGGACCCTAAGACCCGTGCCAGAAGGTATGTGAAGAGAGATCCAGTGTCCAGGGATCTGGATTGGAAGGCTGGACATAAGAACTGGACTACATACTGGCCAGGCTATATAGAGAGGAATTCTAACAGCAATGGAAGCTCAGGTATGAACACTGATCTATGCCCTAGCTATAACCTTGAAAGACAGCAGGGAAACAAATATTCTCCTGAAAGTGCTCCATTGAGAGATTCATCTGTGCCAATCCATGATATTGAACCCATGCTTGTTGAACAAGGGGGAATAATAGCAGATGAAGATCCTATTTATATGGACTGTTCTCTGTCTAAACTCCGTTGGTAACTTTCTGTTATAAAGTACAGCAACCATCACAAAGAAATACAAATTTGTTCTTTAATCTACCCAGAAAAGCTCCTGAAGCAGGATTTGACCCACACAGTAGAAAGCAAGCCAGCTAAGGGGTTTCAGCTGGATAACTGCTAGCAATTAAGCCTTACCTAATTGCTTGTGAGCTAGGAGAGAATCACTTCTGTATCTATGTGGGAAGTAATCAGAAGTTAACCTGAAAAGAACAGTTTGTTTCTTGCTTTGTGGCTTTTCCATTTGTTGTTTTCCTGATTTTGACTTTGTTTTTCCAAGTTAACACTGAAAGCAAGTTACCTGATTTATGTGCTACCGAGCATATCTGTGTTGGGAGAAATAACCCCATAAATAAATATCTTATTGGCTTTACCCAAGAGCACAACTAAATTATTGTCAGCAGCTGTGTCTGGTGTGAATGAACTACATTGCCCACAATACCTTGCAAATCATATAGATATATGCACTTGCCAAGACTGTGAAAATTCTCACCCAGGCAGCCGTCTGACAAGTCCCACCTCCAGTCTGGCAGCATCCCTGTTGCCATGGAGGAGAGAGGTCACGTGACAGGAGAGCATCACCCTGGTGTGGCAGGAAGTGATCCTGTAACTAGGACCTGTCCTCCAGGTGATGTAAAACCCTCTCGCACTGAGGATGTTTCTCCAGAGCCATATGCCCATGAGAGAAGGGTTAGGACAGCTGTTATAGTTGGTGATTCAATCATTAGGCATGTAGATAGCTGGGTGGCTGGTGGATGTGAGGATCGCCTGGTAACATGCCGGCCTGGTGTGAAGGTAGCGGACCTCACGCACCGTCTAGATAAGATCTTAGATAGTGCTGGGGAGGAGGCTGCTGTCTTGGTACATGTCGGTACCAATGACATAGGAAAATGTGGTAGGGAGGTTCTGGAGGCTAAATTTAAGCCTTTAGGTAGGAAGTTGAAATCCAGAACTTTCAGGGTAGCATTCTCCGAAATGCTTCCTGTTCCACGTGCAGAACCCAAAAGGCAGGCAGAGCTCTGGAGTCTCAATGCGTGGATGAGACGATGGTGCAAGGATGAGGGTTTTGGATCTGTTAGGAACTGGGAAACATTCTGGGGAAAGGAGGGGCTCTTCCAAAGGGACGGGCTTCACCTTAACCAGGATGGACCCAGACTACTGGCATTAACCTTTAAAAAGGAGATAGAGAAGCTTTTAAACTAGAAAATAGGGGAAAGCCGACAGTCGCCCAAGAGCGCATGGTTCGGAAGAAGATATCCTTGAAGGATACTAACAAAAGCAGTGAGGTTCCAAAAAAAGAGTAAAGTAGCCCAAATGCCCTTGAGTATGGTGCAGACAGAGCGCAAAGATTCCAAATTATCCATAACTACCAATAGCCAGATTAATATTAATAAAATACAGTCTCTAAAATGCTTGTATGCAAATGCTAGAAGTCTAAACAATAAGATGGGAGAGTTAGACTATATAGCACTAAATGAAAGGTTAGATAAGATTGCAATCTCAGAGACATGGTGGAAGGAGGATAACCATTGGGACACTGTGATACCTGGATACAAACTATATCGTAATGATAGAACTGAACAAATTGGTGGAGGGATTGCGCTCTGTTAGAGAGGGCATTGAGTCAGAAAGGATTAAAGTTTTGCAGGAAACAAAATTTGCTATGGATTGAAATTCCATGTATGAAGGGGAAGGTGATGGCAGTGGGGGTGTACTATCGACCGCCTGGCCAGAATGAACAAATGGATGATGAAATGCTCAAAGAAATCAAGGAAGCTAACGAAAGTCACAACAGAGTATTAATAATGGGTGATTTCAATTACCCCGGTATCGACTGGGTCAGTGTCACGGCAGGACATGCTAGGGAGATAAAGTTTCTAGATGAAATAAATGACTGCTTCTTGGAGCAGCTGGTTCATGAACCGACCAGAAGGGAAGCCATACTGGACCTAGTCCTTAGTGGAACACCAGATCTGGTGCAAGAAATAAGGGTGTTGGGACCACTTGCAATAGTGATCATAGCATGATCATGTTTGATTTAATTAGTGGAGGAGGGATTGTAAAGAAATCCACAGTACTACCTTTTAACTTTTGAAAGGGAGACTATGATAAAATGAGGAATATAGTTAAGAAAAAACTAAAAGGAGCGGTTGCAAAGGTTAAAGACTTACATCAAGCTTGGGTATTTAAAAATGCTAACCTGGAAGCCCAGACCAGCTGTATTCCACGCATTAAGAAAAGAGGAAGAAAGTCCAAAAAACTGCCAGCATGGTTTAAAGGTGAGGTCAAAGAGGCTGTTGCTGCCAAAAAAGCATCTTTTAGGAAATGGAAAAAAGAGCCAAATGACAAAAACTGGAACAGCACAAGCACTGGCAAGTTAAATGCAAAGCATTGATAAGGCAAGCAAAGCGAGAATTTGAGAAAAAACTTGCTACGGAAGCAAAAACACAAAATAAAGACTTTTTCAAGTACATTCGTAGCAAAAGGCCTGTGAGAGAGTCAATTGGACCATTAGATGATAGAGGGGTAAAAGGGGCAGTAAGAGGAGACAAGGCTATAGTGGAGAGACTGAATGAATTCTTTGCTTCGATCTTTACTGAGGAAGATGTAGGGATGTTACCCAAGACTGAAGTGGTATTTAAAGGTGATATTGCAGAGGAATTGAGAAAAATATCACTACACCAGGAAGATGTATTACAACTATTTGATAAACTGAATAGTAGCAAATCACCTGGACCGGATGGTATACATCCAAGAGTGTTGAAAGAACTGAAATTTGAGATTGCAGACCTGCTATTAGTAATCTGTGAACTTTCATTAAAATCATCTGTAATACCTGAAGATTGGAGGATCGCCAATGTAACGCCAATTTTTAAAAAGGTTCCAGGGGTGATCCGGGAAATTACAGACCGGTGAGCCTCACGTCAGTACTGGGGAAAATGGTAGAAACCATCATAAAGAACAAAATTACACAACATGTAGATAGTCATGGCCTAATGGGAGACAGCCAACATGGCTTTAGACAAGGAAGATTTTGTCTTACTAATCTGATATGTTTTTTTGAAGGTGTGAATAAACAGGTAGACAAAGGTGAGTCGGTTGATATAGTGTACCTGGACATTCAGAAAGCCTTTGACAAGGTCCCTCATCAGAGACTTTTGGCAAAACTAAAAAGTCATAGGAGGCAGTGTACTATTGTGGATCAGGAACTGGTTAAAAGGGTAGGGCTAAATGGCCAATTTTCCAAATGGAAAAGGTGAATAGTGGAGTACCCCAGGGATCTGTACTGGGTCTGCTACTTTTTGACATATTCATAAATGACCTGGAAAAGGGAATAACTAGTGAGGTTATCAAATTTGCAGACGACACAAAACTGTTTAAAGTTGTTAAATCCCAAGAGGACTGTGGAAAACTGCAGGAGGATCTGGATAAATTGGAAGACTGGGCATCCAAATGGCAGATGAAATTTAATGTGGACAAGTGCAAAGTTATGCACCTAGGAAAGAACAACCCACACTAGGGTTACACAATGCAAGGTTCCATATTGGGAACCACCACACAGGAAAAAGATTTAGGAGTCATCGTGGATAACATGTTAAAACCTTCCGCCCAGTGTGCAGCGGCGGCCAAGAAAGCAAATAGAATGCTAGGTATCATAAGGAAAGGAATGGAAAATAAAACAAAGGATATTATAATGCCTCTGTATCGTTCCTTGGTACGACTGTACCTTGAATATTGTGTGCAATTCTGGTCGCCGTATCTTAAAAAGGATATAGCGTTATTAGAAAAGGTACAGAGAAGAGACACCAAAATGGTAAAGGGGATGGAAGGCTACTCCTATGAAGAGAGGCTACAAAGGTTAGGGCTCTTCAACCTGGAAAAGAGACGGCTGAAGGGAGATATGATAGAGGTCTATAAATTAATGAATGGAGTGGAACGGGTAAACGTAGATTGTTTACGCTATCAAAATATAGAAAGACTAGGGGACATGTAATGAAGCTACAGCCTAAACTATTTAAGACAAAATAGAGAAAATATTTTTTCACTCAACGTGTAGACAAACTCTGGAATTTGTTACTGGAGAATGTAGTACGAGGGTTGCTATTTATATTTCTGGCCTAATAATGAAAAAACAAATATTTATGATCGAAATTGGTTTTATTGTTTTTCAAAATATTCTCCATGAAGATCAATACACTTTTGCATGCGTCTGAACCAATTTTCGAAGCACTTTTTCCACTCCGATTGAGGTAACTCCAAAACATGCATTTTGAATGCATCAACCGCATCTTCGGGTGTTGAAAATCATTGACCACGTAATTTGTTTTTGATGTGCGGGAATAAAAAGAAGTCATTGGGTGCCAAATCATGGCTGTACGGTGGATGACCCATCAATTCGATGTTTTGGCCGGTCAAAAATTCCTTTGTTTGAGCCGATGTGTGAGAGCTCGCATTGACATGATGAAAAATTATTCGCCTCTTCATCGACTTTTTCCGAATTTCTCTGAAGACGTCTGGTAAACAAATGGTCGTGTACCATTCAGAATTGACCGTCCTACGTTGCTCTAATGGCACTGTTGCCACGTGACCGGTAATGCCGAAGAAACAGGCAACCATTTGCTTCAATGTGCTTCTTCCGCGAACAACTTTTGTTGGATTTGGCTCGTCTTGGAAGACCCATACAGTCGATTGCTGTTTTGTTTCGGGCTCATATGCATAGATCCATGATTCATCACCTGTGTAGATGTTATACACAGTCTTTGATGCACCTTGAACGTATTTTTTCAACATTTCCTTGCACCAATCGACACGAGCCTTCTTTTGAGCGTTTGTCAGATTATGCGGGATCCAACGCGAACAAATCTTTTTTACGGCCAAATGATCATGCAATATCTTATTGATGCTTGTCATACTAATGCCAAAAGATGCCTCAATCTCACTGTATGTCACATGACGATCTTGCTTTATCAGTTCACACACAGCATCGATATTTTCTGGCACAACAACCGATTTTGGACGACCCTGACAGAATTCGTCCTGGAGCGAACGTCAGCCACGATTGAATTCGTTATACCAGTTATTTACAGTGCTGTAGGATGGTGCTTTATCGCCGTATAAAAAATTAAGTTCATCGATGCAGTCTTGTCTTGATAATCCACATCGAAAGTTATGAAAAATAATCGCACGAAAATGTTCACGAGTTAATTCCATTTTTCGCCCGAGATGAATTTTTCAAGTTACTGTAAACAAGAAATCACGCTCAAATGATAAAATGTTATGAATAAGGTTATGTTCAACAATGTCAGTGTTCCAATGGAACCACTGGATGGCGCCTGGCAACACTTACTGTTGCTAAGGCCAGAAATATAGCTGTTAGTGTAGCTGGGTTTAAAAAAGGTTTGGAGAAGTTCCTGGAGGAAAGGTCCATAAACCATTATTAAAAAGGGACTCAGGATATCAGTGCTTGACCCAATACAAGCATGGTGGAACCTGTGTCTCTTGGGGATACTGCTAGGTACGTATGACCTAGATTGGCCACTGCTGGAAACAGGATACTGGGCTTGATGGACCTTAGTCTGACCCAGTATGGCATATCTTATGTTCGTACATCTGTTAAAATAGGCTGAGGTAGGACAAGTAATACCAATGAAGTAGAAAAGGTTAGCTTTGGCTGTTTGCAGTTCGGATTATGCATTACAGTAAACATTTGCATTTCAAACAAAGTAGTGGGTATAGCAATAAGGCATGTTGATAAAAAAAAACTCCAGGCTGCAATGAGCTGCATACACAAAAGTCCAAAGTATTCAAAGCCATCCCGGCAAGTAGTGTTACTACATTTATAGTTCCTGAGGCCAACAAGGGAAGGCCCCACATGAATGCCAGAACAAAAGTCAGCATGAGCAGGTGCATACCGACCATGGAACTTATGTCCCACTAACAGTATCTGAAGATGACTCCTCAAGCTTCCACCGTGCGTAGACTAGCCAGCTTCCGGTATGCAGCTAGCGCAGGGCTTTGTCGTCTGCCAGTTCCTTGGTTCTCCGCAGTGTGAGGCGTAAGGGATCCTGAGAATGTTCGTGCACTGTCCACTTATCATCCAAGTCAGGAGCAGCTTTCTTAAGACGAGTATGATGAATCCACGGGGTAACCTCTGCAACCTTGACTGCAATTGGTGTGGCTAGGAGAACTGTGTAAGGACCTCTCCAGGTAGGGCACAGTGATTCACGTTTCCATTCCTTAATCCACACACGATCTCCCGGCTGGTGGGGATGGAGCGGCTCTGACAAAGAGATAGGCAGTTGCTCTTGTATCCACCTGTTCAAAGACTGAAAAACAGATCCCAGTGCCAGTAGGTGTTGTCTCGTAAGTTCATTACCTATCTGCTCTAGGTCTCCCTTAAGGCCCTGAACAATGGGTGGTGGTCAACCATACAGTACTTTATAGAAACATAGAAACATGATGACAGAAAAAGACCACATGGCCTATGTAGTCTGTCCTTCCATAACAACAACTACAACAGTCCACTTTTTATCTTTAGAGATCCTCTGTGTTGGTCCCATGCTTTTTTGAATTTAGTTACTGTCCTCATCTCTACCACCTCCACTGGGAGACTATTCCATGGATCCACTACTCTTTCTGTAAAGAAATATTTCCACAAATCACTCCTGAATCTATCTCCCTTCACCCTCATCCCATGTCCCCTCGTAGCAGAACTTGCTTTCAATTGAAAGAGGCTATCTCCCTGAACATTTATGCCACGGAGGTATTTAAACATCTCAATCATATCACCTCTATCCCGCCTTTCCTCTAAGGTGTACATATTAAGATCCTTAAGTTTATGTTTATTAAATTTGATAAAACCACCTTTCTACTGGAATCAAGGCGGTGTACAATTTTCAAAAAACAAAGGAAAATCAAGGTCAAGGCCAAGAGAAATCGGAAAAGAAATTACAGCTCTTCGACAGGAGAGAAAGGAGAAAAGGAAAGGTAAGACGAGACAGTAGAGCATGCATTCCGGGGTAGAAACAATAGGAAGAGCGAGAGAGGTCAAACGAAAGGGGAGGGAAGGTCAAACGCCAGGGAGAACAGGTGGGTCTTCAGGTTTTGCTTGAAAGTGGTGTGGTTGGTTTCTAAACGCAGGGAGGAGGGGAGAGCATTCCAAAAAGCAGGGCCGGCGAAGAAAAAGGCAGAGGAGCGAGTGGATTGTAAGTGGGCAGATGAAGGGGAAGGAAGGGTGAGGCGGTTGAGGTGGAAGGAACGTGGGGTGTACCTGGGAGAGTGCAAGTGAATGAGGTCTGCTAAATACTGAGGGGTGCTGGTGTAGAGAACTTTGTGGATCAGGATAAGTAGTTTGTATTGGGAGCGGACGGAGATAGGTAACCAGTGGAGACGGAAAAGTAATGGAGTTACATGGTCGCGGAGGGTGGCGTGTGTGATGAGATGGGCTGCAGTGTTTTGGATTCTTTGAAGTTGAGATGATTGAGTTTTAGGGAGACCGAGAAGGACAGAGTTTGAGAAATCGACGCGTGACATGACTAGAGACAGAGATAGAGTAGTGAGAGGAGAGGAAAGGACGGATGGCCCGGATTTGCCGAAGAAAAAAAAAGGATGTTTTGGAAATGTGTGAGATGTGATCCTGAAACGAGAGTTCAGGATCGAAATGAACCCCAAGATAACGGAAAGAGGTGACTAAGGGAACGGAGGTACCAGAGAAGGAAGTCTGTCCTCATATGCTTTATAATGAAGCCCATTAATCATTTTAGTAGCAACCCTCTGCACCGACTCCATCCTGTTCACATCCTTTTGAAGGTGCGGTCTCCAGAATTGCACACCATACTCCAAATGAGGTCGCACCAAAGACTTATACAGAGGCATTATCACCTCCTTTTTTCTGCTAGCCATTCCTCTCCGTATGCACCCAAGCATCCTTCTAGCTTTTGCCGTCGCCTTTTCTACCTGTTTAGCTACTTTAAGATCATCAGACACAACCACGCCTAGGTCCCGCTCTTCTTTAGTGGACAAAAGTACTTCACCTCCTATACTGTATTGCTCCCTTGGATTGCTGCAGCCCAAATGCATGACCTTACATTTTTTAACATTAAATCCCAGCTGCCAAATTCTAGACCATTCTTCAAGCTTAGCTAGATCCCTCATGTTATCTACACCTTCCTGGGTGTCTACTCTATTGCAGATTAGTGGTATCATCAGCAAAGAGGCAAACCTTACCCGACAGCCCTTCCGCTATATCACTAACAAAGATGTTAAAAAGAATTGGACCAAGGACAGATCCCTGGGGCACACCATTGGTAACATCCTTCTCCTCAGAGTGAGCTCCATTTACTTGTACCCTTTGTCGCCTCCCACCCAACCAATTTCTAACCCAAGCAGTAACTTTAGGGTCCATCCCTAGGGTGCTCAGTTTGTTTATAAGTCGCCTGTGAGGAACAGTGTCAAAGGCTTTACTGAAATCTAAATACACCACATCTAGAGCTCTCCCTCGGTCCAACTCCCTGGTCACCCAGTCAAAGAAATCAATCAGATTTGTCTGACAAGACCTGCCTCTGGTGAATCCATGCTGCCTCGGATCCTGTAATCCGCTGGACTCCAGAAACCTCACTATTTTCTCTTTCAGCAGCGTTTCCAATAATTTACTCACCACCGAAGTTAAACTAACCGGCCTGTAGTTTTCAACCACATCCTTACTTCCGCTTTTGTGTAAAGGCACCACATGAGCCTCTCTCCAGTACTTTGGCACCACTCCCGACTCCAACGAGGCATTGAAAAGGTCAGTCAGTGGAGTTGCTAGAACGTCCCCAAGTTCCCTCAGTATTCTAGGGTGTATCCCATCCGGTCCCATCGCTTTGTCTACTTTAAGTTGAGCTAGTTTCTCACGAACACAGTCTTCTGAAAATTGTTCAAGATGTCCCTTGCTTCTGTTCTTATTTGTGGGTGTTTTCTGAGGTCCTGCTCCTGGTTGTTCATCTGTGAACACAGAACAAAAATATTTGTTAAGCAATTCCGCTTTATCCTTATCAGCTTCTACATATTCCCCCCCTGCACCCTTGAGTCTGACAATACCACTTTTGCCCTTCCTCTTCTCACTAATATATCTGAAAAATGTCTTATCCCCCCATTGTATTGCATTGGCTATTTCCTCCTCCTTTTGAATCTTTGCCTTCTTGACTGCTTTGCTAGCTTCTCTATGTTTTTCCAAATACAGATGCCTGTCTTCCTCTCTCTGTGATCTCTTGTATTTCATGAAGGCCTCCCTCTTTTTCTTCACTTTTTCAGCTACTTCCTTCGAAAACCATAGCGGTCTCCTGTTCCTTTTGCCTTTATTTACCATTTTAACAAAAAGGTTGGTTGCCTTTAAAATACCCCCTTTCAGTTTTGCCCACTGTTTTTCTACATCCCCCAGCTGTTCCCATCCCACTAACGACTCCCTGAGGTATTGGCCCATCTTCGCAAAGTTAGTCTTCCTAAAGTCTAAGATCCTCACCTTGGAATGGATTCTAACAGCCCTAGTCCTAATACTGAACCACACCATCTGGTGATCACTGGATGCAAAATGATCTCCCACTGCAACATCAGAAACACTTTCACCATTGGTAAGCACCAAGTCCAGTATGGCTCCTTCACGTGTGGGGTCTGTTACCAATTGCCTGAATAGTTCTCCCTGTAGAGAATCCATGATCTCCTTACTTCTAGATGATACTGCAGCAGGAATGTGCCAATCAACATCTGGCATATTGAAATCTCCTATCAGTAGCACTTCCCCTTTCCTAGCAATGCTGCGTATGTCTTCAATTAACTCTCTGTCCACCTCTTCCTCTTGTGAGGGAGGTCTGTATATCACACCAATGCAAATAGATTTCTCTTTCCCTCTTTCTAGTTTAACCCACAATGCCTCCTCTCTCCCTTTTAAGCTCTGTAATTCCAAAGCTTTAATAGTAGTTTTTATAAGGGGATATTCCCAAGGTCTGAGTTGGAGAGGACCGGACCTGGAGAAGGGCTATTGTAAAGAAATCCACAGTACTACCTTTTAACTTTTGAAAGGGAGACTATGATCCCACTGATCCCACTTAAGATGAGCTTCCTGACAGAGTTTAGAGAACTGGAGTTTCAGGGTTCGGTTCATCCTTTCCACTTTTCCCGAACTCTGTGGGCGGTAAGCAGTATAAAGTTTCCAGGTGATCTAGAGGGCCTTGGAGAGGTCCTGAATGCACCTGGCAATGAACACAGGGCCATTATCTGACCCTATAGGAAGGGGAAGGCCAAACCTAGGAATGATCTCTTTCAACAGGGCCCTTGTAACTTCTCAGGCTGTCTCTGTTCTACAGGGGTAGGCCTCAACCCATCCTGAAAATGTACATACTATCACCAGCAGATATCAATAACCCCTTACTTGGGGTAACTCAGTGAAATCCACTACAATATTCTCCATAGGGACGGCCCCAAATGCCTGTATAGAAACGGGGTAGAGGCCCTTGGCGGAGGTTATTCTTGGCACATTGGAGACAGCGACGTGCTGCAGCTGCCGTCAAGGCAGACATATGTGGGACATAGAAGTAAGACTGTAGGATGGTTTGCATGGAGGTCATGCCTAAGTGGGTGGTTTCATGAAATCGGCAGACAAAAGCAGGTGCTAGACTCTCAGGGATAACATATTGGGGTGGATCTCCCAGCAACCGCAACCACCCCAACCCAGCAGTAGTGAGAGTAGCCCCTTCTTAAATGAAGAAATCTATCTCTTTCCTGGTATAACATGGGTCACACTCTGACATAGGATTTGGAAACAGGGGGGCTTGAACACTTACTGAGACTGTTCCTTGCTGGGCTGCCAGCTTGGCCTCCCTATCTGCCCTGCGATTACCCTGGGATAACCAGATTGTCTCCTCGCTGGTGTGCCTTGCAGTGAACAGCAGCCACCGCTTCTGGTGCCCACACAGCCTCTAGTAACTCCAAAATCTCCCTCCCATACTTTATAGATTTCCCGTTTGAATTTATGAGCCCCTTCTCTCTATAGAGGGCCCCATGTAGTGAATGCATACTTAGAATCAGTGAAAATGTTTGCCTTCAGACCTGCAGCTAACTGGAGGGCTCGAGTAAGGGCAATGAGTTCAGCTTTCTGGGCAGAAGTCCCCAGAGGTAAGGGCTCTGCCTTCACAACAACCCCAGGAGTGACCACAGCATATCCGGCCTTCTGCTGTCCATCTTCCACAAAACTGCTGCCATCGGTAAAGTATTGAACATCAGGGGCGGCCAGCGGTACATCCTTCAAATCTGGACAGTTGAAGTACACTTCATCCATAACCTGGATACAATCATGCTCAGGTAGCCCAGGTGCTACAGGGAGTAGAGTAGCAGGATTGAGTGTTTTTCACTATTTATTTTATTTAACATTTCTTTATCGTTCCTCCAGTTCAGTCCTCTACCTCTGGGTTGTCAACCTCCTCCTGCAGCATGGAAACTGGTCTGTCAGAATCATGACATCACTGGATATAGCCTGCTGCCCTCTCTCTTCCTCTCCAGTGTGACCAGTCTCCATGCAGCAGAGGGACGTTGTGAGCCCGGGAGAGGGCTCACTGGAGTAACAGATAAGGAAAGAGTAGGAGTAGAGTAGTTAAATTGGGCTGTTTTTTTATTTCATTTTTTGGGTTATATTTCTTTAAAAAAAAAAAAAGCATTGAAAGGGGTTTAAGGCTCTTTGCAAGCATTGCTTTGCTCCCTGCCTGTCACCAACTGAAAAAAAACCAAAACAGTCTTCAATAAGAAAAGGAATTAAATCTTGTTAGCTGGAGGATCTCTCCCCCCAGACGCTACGGGGGAGAGCCCCTCTCAGAGCCGTGTAGCCTGCCGGTACGCTGGGGCTGCTGGTTGCGGTCTCGCAGGGCTGGAAATCGGCAGACAAACTTGTCATAAGCCCGGATCGACGGTGCAACGTGGCTCAGGGGAAGTTGGAGTAACTGCGCAGACCTGCCCGGTAAGCCTTATAACCGTTGGCAGTGGAGACAGCTTTGTACCGGCTCTGAGCACTGGAACAGCAGCAAATTGGCACCCTTTTGATCTCCGGGTTTCCCGGCGGCCATTTTAAACAGTGCGGGAAACCGCGTGGCTGCTTAGCATCATTCAGAACGGAGCAGGTAGGCAGGAAAGCTTTTTCCCTTTGGCGATTTACCTCCCTGGTGGTTTCTTTAGCTCTGTGTCTCATTTGCTTTATTGAAAGGGAATTTTTTTCTTTTGTTTTTGCGCGGGTGTCAGAACACCACTGAAGGGGGAAGGGGGGCCTTCTCGTGGCTGTAACAGTCCAGCGTTTTGGGCAGTGGTTTTCCCAGGTTGGGACAGAGTGGGAAACATTTGTTCTCTATAGTTCTGCTCTTTCAGCTGTTTTTTTTTTTCCAACACTAAGTAAAACCAGAGAGTACATATCTAATAATTTCACCGCATAAGGCAAGGAGCTGTTGGATTTGCTAGTTTTATGGCGGGGCGTCCATAGTGTGTGATCTGTGGTACCCGGAGAGGCACAGTGGCAGAGTCAGGAGTGTGCCGCGGCTGTGCTTCCCTTTCATCCACAGTGGAGCAGCAGATGGACCTTAAGGAGGCTGCGGAGGCACCAGGGGGGGGGGGGCAGGCTGGGGCACTGACGGAGTCTCCTCAATCCCCAGTGCAGGAGTGCATCATAGAGGAGCCGGTTGCGGCTTCTGTAGCATTGCCAGGGGCGCAGCCGGGGGATCCCGTGGAGTTTAGCCCTGAGTTCATATTAATGCTGCACAAAGCTTTTTGTTTGCGGCGCCAGGGTAAGTCAGTAGACACAGTGCCGCTTCCCGTTTCGACTTCGCCACTGGCAGGTCCAGTCGAGTTAGGTGAGGGGCCCTCGGCGCCTAAAAGGGCAAGGGTCCGAGCGTTCTCGGCTGTGGAAAGCGATTGGCCGAAGGTCGACGAGTCAGACTGGGAAAATGAAGAGAGTGCTCAGGATTTGGAGGAAGGGGAGATCCTCGAACCTGAGGAGCAGTCTAAGATCATTAGAGTCTTTCGTAGAGAAGAACTCCCTGCGTTAATTACGGAGTCGATGCAGATGTTAAAGTTGGCAGCTCCGACTTCCACGGAAGATGAGGTGGAGGATCCCGTCATTCAGGCGGTTCGTCAGACACAGGTGGTGTTTCCGGTACATAAGGTGGTTGATAAGATGATTCAGGATGAATGGAACTAGCCGGAAGCGGGGCTCAGGGGCGTACGTATGCTGAATAGGCTTTATCCGCTGGCCAATAAGGATAGGGAAAGGTTCCGAACACCGCGAGTTGACGCAGTGGTTTCCGCTGTTACCAAAAAGACTACCATTCCGGTAGAGGGCAGTGCAGCTTTGAAGGATGCTCAGGACCGTAGGGTTGACAGCCTTCTGAAGCAGACTTTCGAGGCAGACTCCCTTTCGTTGCAGATGTCTATCTGTGGAGCTTGGGTGGCGCGGGCATGTTTGCGCTGGGTGCAACGTTTGCGTCACTCACCTCATTTGGATCTTGAGGAGCTCAAGGAACTGGGGCGCCTGGAGTCCAGAGCGGCATATTTAGCAGATGTGCACTATGATTTGATAAGAGCGCTCGCGAATAGCACGGCATCCGTGGTGGCCGCCTGCAGATCGGTGTAGTTGCGTAACTGGGCGGCGGACGGTTCTTCCAAGTCCCGACTCAGTAAATTGCCATTTAAGGGAAAGTGGCTGTTCGGAGATGATCTGGATAAGTTGGTAAAGGACCTCGGGGAAACAAAGGCAGGTAGGCTCCCAGAGGTCAAGCCAAAACAGGGAAAATCTGGTCAGAGTTTTAGGGACCAGTTTCGTGACTTTCGGAGGTTTCGATAGACGCAGTACGGTTCCTTTCAGAGGGGCAGATTTTCGTCCCGCGCTCAAGTATTTCGAGGAGCTAGTAGAGGTTTCTCCTCGGCCTCCGCGTCAATATCCCGTAAACCGCAATGAGATGAGGCGGGTCCTGGCGGACGACGCTTCCATAGGTGGAAGGCTCCGGGAGTTTCTGTCCGCCTGGACCCTCATCACTTCTGACCAGTGGGTTCTAGAGATTATTCGTCAGGGGTATGCTCTGGAACTGGCGCGTCCCATGCGGGATTCTTTCGTTATGTCCCCCTTGCAGGGGTCAAAGGAGGATGCTGGCGGTTCGCAGCACTTTAGAGCGACTACTGCAATTAGGGGCAGTTGTGGAAGTTCCGAAAGCAAGAGTATGGTTTGGGTCGGTACTCCATTTATTTCGTGGTGCCAAAGAAAGGAGGAGCGCTGCGGCCTATCTTAGACCTCAAAGGCATAAATCAGTGTCTGAGAGTGCCTCACCTCCATATGGAAACGTTAAGGTCGGTGATTGTTGTGGTACGTCAGGGAGAGTATTTAACGTCTTTGGATCTGACAGAGGCCTACTTGCACATTCCCATCCGGGAGGCTCATCAGCGGTTGTTAAGGTTCGCTTTTCCCTCGGGACATTATCAGTTCCAAGCATTGCTCTTCGGTCTTGCGACGGCGCCACGCACCTTCACCAAAATTATGGTGGTAGTGGCGGCGGCGTTGCGCAAAGAAGGATTTTTGGTACACCCTTACCTAGACGATTGGTTGATTCGGGCGAAGTCCGAGGCGGAGAGCGTTCAGGTGACAAACAGGGTAGTAGAGTTTTTGCAGAGCCTCGGTTGGGTGGTCAATCCGGTCAAAAGCCGTCTTCAGCCTTCCCAGGTGCTTGAATATCTGGGAGCTTGATTCGACATGCTCAAAGGGCAGGTATTTCTGCCGGTCAGGAGAGTGCAGGCACTCCGCAGTCTGGTACACATGTTCAGAGCTACCCCAGCTCCGTCGGCGTGGTTGTATCTTCGCGTGTTCGGAACGATGGCGGCAACCCTGGAAGCCGTGCCTTGGGCCAAAGTCCATATGCGACCTTTGCAGAGGGCTTTACTGCGCCGCTGGTCTCATCAGGAGGATCCATTGAGCAAGCGGCTTCCGTGTCCGCTCAGAGTGAGACAATCGCTCAAGTGGTGGCTGCTCCCATCGTCGTTAGCGGCCGGAATGCCCCTAGAGCAGCTGGAGTGGATTCCATTGATGACGGATGCCAGTCTGGTGGGCTGGGGAGCCCACTGCGGGGGTCGGTTCTCACAGGGGCTTTGGTCCCCACAGGAAGCTGTGTGGTCGATAAATCGGTTGGAATTGCAAGCGGTAGCGAGAGCACTGCAGGCGTTCGAGGACTTAGTGTTAGGGCGTCCAATACGGGTGCTGTCGGACAATTCCGCAACGGTCGCCTACATCAATCGTCAGGGCAGCACGGGGAGTGTAGCGATGGAGGAGGAGTCGGATTTGCTGTTTGCCTGGGTGGAGAGTCGGTTAACGGCGATTTCAGCGGCCCACATTGCGGGGAAGGACAATGTAATGGCAGACTTCCTCAGCAGAGTTTCGAGTGGATGCCGGGGAGTGGGAACTACACCCCGAAGTCTTTGCGCAGTTACTGGTACAGTGGGAGACGCCCGTCATGGACTTGATGGCGATCTTTCAATCAGCAAAGGTCATGCGGTTCTTCAGCAGGCGGCGCGAAAGAATGTTGGAGGGCATAGATGCGTTGTTGCAGCGGTGGCCAACTCGGGTCTCCTTTACGTCTTTCTGCCATGGGCGTTGATAGGTCGAGTGGTTCAAAAGATAGAGGCTCACCGGGGACGGGTGCTTCTAGTGGCGCCTGACTGGCTAAGGCATCCATGGTATGCGGATCTGGTGCGTCTTCTAGATGGCCGGCCGTGGAGGCTCCCAAAACGGCCGGATCTGTTAGTGCAGAGTCCTCTGTTCATGCCTCAGGTGGATCGATTCTCGCTTATGGTATGGCCATTGAAAGGGCTCGGCTGAAGAAAAAGGGCTATTCGGCGGCGGTGATATCTACGCTGCTTAGGGCGCGCAAGCAGTCCACTTCTTTGACATATGTGCGGATCTGGCGTATTTTTGAAGATTGGTGTTCACGAAGGCAGATTCGGGCGGCAACGGTCACCATTCCTTCTGTTCTCAACTTCCTGCAAGATGGGTTTGAGAAGGGTTTAGCGGCTAGCTCTTTGCGGGTGCAGTTAGCGGCGCTGTCCTGTTATTGCAGCAAGGTTCAGGGTATAGCCCTGGGAGCTCATGCGAATGTGCTGCGTTTTCTTCAGACAGTAGCTAGGTTACGACCTTCTCGTAGGGTGACGGTTCCGCCTTGGGATCTAAATTTGGTCTTGACGGCTCTGGCCAAGCCGCCGTTTGAGCCTTTGCATCTGGCGTCGTTGAAGGACTTGACCTTAAAGACAGTGTTTCTGGTGGCGATCTGTTCAGCGAGGCATATTTTGGAGTTGCAAGCGTTGTCCTCTAGGGAAACTTTCTTGGCCTTCTCGAAGAAAAAGGTCGTGTTGCGACCAGTTCCGTCTTTTTTGCCTAAGGTGGTCTCTCCTTTTCACTTAAATCAGGCAGTGTGTTTGCCAGTTCTGGGGTCCTTGCAGGGTAACTCTGGGGACCGCAGTTTGCGGCGTTTAGATGTTAAGAGAACCTTGCATCAGTATTTGAAGATGACAGGCTCTTTTCGCAAATTGGATCGGCTGTTTCTGTTGTTTGGTGGTAGGCGTAAGGGAGAGGCGGCGTCAAAGGCTTCCATTGCAAGGTGGATTCGCGAAGCGATCTCTTCCGCCTATTTGCTTCAGGGTCGCACAGTACCAGATGGCTTGCGAGCGCATTCCACCAGGGTGCAAGCGGCATCTTGGGCGGAACGCAGCTTGATTCCTCCAAGTGAGATTTGTCGAGCGGCTACTTTGTCTACTGAACGTATGCAGAGACGACTTTACCGGCTTGATGTCGCAGCAGCTCAAGATGCTTGTTTTGGAGCTGCGGTGTTGCGCATCGGCTGGAAGGGTCCCTCCCAATGATTACTGCTCTGGTACATCCCAGAGGTAGAGGACTGAACTGGAGGAATGATAAGGAAATGATAATTACACTTACCTGGTAATTGTAGTTCCTTGAGTGACAACAGTTCAGTCCTCATGCCAGCCCAAGGGTTTTTCAGGAAGGGGGTAGCCAGCTGGCATGTGGACTGTCACTACAGGTAAGTCAGCTTTTCAGCGATTTGTTGGGGGACTCATTACTAGATTTGGTGGCAGTGCAGGGCGTAAGAAAGCTTTGTCTGCAAATTGTTCTACTATTATAGTTATCTTGGGTTGGATTGCAAGTTGAGTTATACCTACTTATTTGTTGCTCCTTTTGAGTCTGCTTTGTTAATAGTTCACACTGGAGAGGAAGAGAGAGGGCAGCAGGCTATATCCAGTGATGTCATGATTCTGACAGACCAGTCTCCATGCTGCAGGAGGAGGTTGACAACCCAGAGGTTGAGGACTGAACTGGAGGAATGATAAGGAAATGTTAAATAAAATAAATAGTGAAAAACACTCAATCCTGCTACTCTACTCCCTTTAGCACCTGGGCTACCTGAACATGACTGTATCCAGGTTATGGATGGAAGTGTACTTCAACTGTCCAGATTTGAAGGATGTACCGCTGGCCGCCCCTGATGTTCAATACTTTACCGAAGGCAGCAGTTTTGTGGAAGATGGACAGCGGAAGGCCGGATATGCTGTGGTCACTCCTGGTGTTGTTGTGAAGGCTGAGCCCTTACCTCTGGGGACTTCTGTCCAGAAAGCTGAACTCATTGCCCTTACTCGAGCCCTCCAGTTAGCTGCAGGTCTGAAGGCAAACATTTTCACTGATTCTAAGTATGCATTCACTACATGGGGCCCTCTATAGAGAGAAGGGGCTCATAAATTCAAACGGGAAATCTATAAAGTATGGGAGGGAGATTTTGGAGTTACTAGAGGCTGTGTGGGCACCAGAAGCGGTGGCTGCTGTTCACTGCAAGGCACACCAGCGAGGAGACACTCTGGTTATCCAGGGTAACCGCATGGCAGATAGAGAGGCCAAGCTAGCAGCCCAGCAAGGAACAGTCCCAGTAAGTGTTCAAGCCCCCCTGTTTCCAATTCCTATGTCAGAGTGTGACCCATGTTATACCAGGAAAGAGATGGATTTCTTCATTTAAGAAGGGGCTACTCTCACTACTGCTGGGTTGGGGTGGTTGCGGTTGCTGGGAGATCCACCCCGATATGTTATCCCTGAGAGTCTAGCACCTGCTTTTGTCTGCCGATTTCATGGAACCACCCACTTAGGCAAGACCTCCATGCAAACCATCCTACAGTCTTACTTCTATGTCCCACATCTGTCTGCCTTGACGGCAGCTGCAGCACGTCGCTGTCTCCAATGTTCCAAGAATAACCTCTGCCAAGGGTCTCTACCCCGTTTCTATACAGGCAGTTGGGGCCGTCCCTATGGAAAATATTGTAGTGGATTTCACTGAGTTACCCCGAGTAAGGGGTTATTGATATCTGCTGGTGATAGTATGTACATTTTCAGGATGGGTTGAGGCCTACCCCTGTAGAAGAGAGACAGCCTGAGAAGTTACAAGGGCCCTGTTGAAAGAGATCATTCCTAGGTTTGGCCTTCCCCTTACTATAGGGTCAGATAATGGCCCTGTGTTCATTGCCAGGTGCATTCAGGACCTCTCCAAGGCCCTCTAGATCACCTGGAAACTTTATACTGCTTACTGCCCCCCGAGTTCGGGAAACGTGGAAAGGATGAACCGAACCCTGAAGCTCCAGTTGTCTAAACTCTGTCAGGAAGCTCATCTTAAGTGGGATCAGGCTTTGCCAATAGCCCTTCTCCGGGTCTGTTCCTCTCCAACTCTGACCTTGGGAATATCCACTTATGAAGTACTGTATGGTCGACCACCACCCATTGTTCAGGGCCTTAAGGGAGACCTAGAGCAGATAGGTAATGAACTTACGAGACAACACCTACTGGCACTGGGATCTGTTTTTCAGTCTTTGAACAGGTGGATACAAGAGCGACTGCCTATCTCTTCGTCAGAGCCGCTCCATCCCCACCAGCCGGGAGATCGTGTGTGGATTAAGGAATGGAAACGTGAATCACTGTGCCCTAACTGGAGAGGTCCTTACACAGTTCTCCTAGCCACACCAATTGCAGTCAAGGTTGCAGAGGTTACCCCGTGGATTCATCATACTCGTCTTAAGAAAGCTGCTCCTGACTTGGATGATAAGTGGACAGTGCACGAACATTCTCAGGATCCCTTACGCCTCACACTGCGGAGAACCAAGGAACTGGCAGACGACAGAGCCCTGCGCTAGCTGCATACCGGAAGCTGGCTAGTCTACGCACGGTGGAAGCTTGAGGAGTCATCTTCAGATACTGTTAGTGGGACATAAGTTCCATGGTCGGTATGCACCTGCTCATGCTGACTTTTGTTCTGGCATTCATGTGGGGCCTTCTCTTGTTGGCCTCAGGAACTATAAATGTAGTAACACTACTTGCCGGGATGGCTTTGAATACTTTGGACTTTTGTGTAGGCAGCTCATTGCAGCCTGGAGTTTTTTTTTTTATCAACATGCCTTATTGCTATACCCACTACTTTATGTGAAATGCAAATGTTTACTGTAATCCATAATCTGAACTGCAAACAGCCAAAGCTAACCTTTTCTACTTCATTGGTGTTACTCGTCCTACCTCAGTCTATTTTAACAAGGCCCCTTTCTCCTTGCAGGTTGTTTCCACGCTTAAAGCTACAGATTGCTTTATTTTTGTAAATATAACTAAAGGGGTTTTTAATGTGTCTAACACTGTATTATTATGCAAGTCTATTACGAAGGTATCTTATGCTTACTCAGAAATGTATCTTCCCTTAGGATGGTTTTTGTTATGTGGTAGAACTGCTTACACTTATGTTCCCATAAATCTTTATTCAATATTTGATATACCGCTATGGCAGAAGCATTAAGTGGTGTACAATAAAAACTGATTTGCTACTGGAGGTCCTTGCACTTTTGGCAGACTTACTACTTCTGCTTTCTCTCATACCCCCAGTAAGGTTAGTTCCCACTCGTGCTATCCTTTTGATCAAAACCTATGCCCCCTACCTGTAACTTTAATGTGGAACCTTATAGTGATCAGACAGCACTGGGACTGGCAATTTCCATTATAGGAGCACCTGTGTTAGTTTTACACAATGCAATGGAAGTAAGCCGTATTGCTTGTTCCTTGGCCAAATCCATTAATCTTACCTCAACCATCCTAGCCACTATGAATCACGAGATGTCCGGTCTGTGGATGGTGATTCTTCAGAATAGGATGACCATTGATTTTCTGCTCCTACGCTTAAATCATGGCTGCGAGGAGTTTGAGGGGTAGGTGTTGTTTTAATCTCACTGATGAGAGTGTTTCCATTGAATGCTCTATTCAAGACCTACGTGACCTAGCTAATCATATCACCGCCCCTTCTATAGGTGCTGAGTGGTTTGTGGAATGGTTCAGTTGGTTAGGTGGACTTAAAACCCTAGTGGTAGGGGTTCTCCTTATTCTCCTGCTATGTGTTATCCTGCCATGTTGTATCCTTATCCGATTCATTACCTCCACCATTGAGACCATGGTGGAGTGAAAAACTGCTGCCCATGTGATGGCAGTATGCAAATACAAATCCCTTCCACAGTCAGATCAACTGCTATGAGAAAAAAAATTGGCCTCCTTCACTACAAAATAATACAATTACTCTATAACAACAGCACTTATTAGATGGAGACGTATAATTGTGGGAGTAATTCAAAAAATGGCTCGGGGATGTCCACCCACAAAATATAGCAAAACAATAGTAGTGGTACTTAGCTTCAGATACCCCAACGCCAATTGTCACGGCGCCATTTAAAGCGTTTCACTCAATAGACCTGAGTTTCTTCAGTGGTTTTTTGAGTACTACAACTGCATTAGTTTTACTCTTCCTTTGTTGAAACGTGGGCAGCATCAGTTTACTATTTCAGTTATAAATCCCCCTGAAGAAACTCAGGTCTACTGAGTGAAACGCTTTAAATGGCGCCGTGACAATTGGCGTTGGGGTATCTGAAGCTAAGTACCACTACTATTGTTTTGCTATATTTTGTGGGTGGACTGAAGATGTTCTTTTTATATTATAATAAGTAGTTACGAGCACTTCAAAAGGCACTTAAATATCTGGGCCGGTGGACAGTCATTGATGCTATAGCGGCAACCTTAGATACTTTGTGTCTATGTTCTAAAGCCGATTGGTCTGAGACATCCCCGAGCCATTTTTTGAATTACTCCCACAATTATACGTCTCCATCTAATAAGTGCTGTTGTTATAGAGTAACTGTATTATTTTGTGGTCACTTTTTATTACGCTGCAAATTGACCTGGTGCTACTCCTTCACTACAAGGCAAATTTTCCCCTTAAAAAGGGGGGAATGAGGTAGAAATCCAGGCAGGGCTGAGAGCTGGAAGGGTTAAGTGAAAAGGATACACCCCTCTTAGTGAAGTCATACCCTGGTACATGCTTGTCCCTCCCCTATTATTTTGTCCTGTTGCTCTCTGCTTGCTAGAGATAAGAGTACAGTAGACTTTCTCCAAGAGGGACAATATTGTAATAAAGTGACCAATCATGAAGAAATGCTGTGATAACCTGATACGATGGCTATATAATCACTCTGAGAGTCTGAGCCCTCTGGTGGAGGCCCAGAATTTGAAAAACTATTTTCTCTGGGTCTGTGCACATTAAACCAGGTTGCTTCCTATCGCGACTCCGGGGTGTTTTCTTTCCTTGCTCGCTTTGCTGCTTCAGCGGCAGGTCATGTGCTTTGACACAACTTCGTGGGATCAGAAGTGGCAGACCATGTCTGTTGCGTGCTGCTGCCGCTGAGCTTAGTCTCTCGCTGCCAGAATCAGCAGCAGCAGGTCTCAGCGTACGGGGGAGCACGGCAGGCCAGGCGTGCCGAAACACATGGTCTGCCATCTAGCGGATGGGTAAGGCTTGGCTGTGTGAGTTTATGCTCTGGTGGTTTGATATTTTGTGGTTTTGCATACATACTTTCTGACATTAGCCTCTCAATGTGCTGAGGCAGCCAGTGCCCCCTCCCCAGGTAAAGGAATAGCACTGCTGTGACTAGGGCATAAGTACACCTTGTAGCGCTATATAAATGATTAATAGCAGTAGTAGGGCATCAAGATAAAACGTTTCTGCACTTATCACTTGCTTCCTTCCCACTTCGAGATTCACTTCCGTCTCTTTCCGAGCTTTCAACTCAAGCCAAAACCACACCTGCCCTCTTCTTTCCTCCGATTGCAAGTGCACTGTACAACGACTCGAGTCACGACGAGCCTACAACTTCAACTTTCCTCTCCCGCGGTGCCTTCCAATAGGCTGTCCGGGACCCGGGTCCTTCCTGCGTGCCTTTGGTCGACCGGCATGACGTCATCAGAAAGCGCAGCGAAAGAGAGAAAGTGATGCTGTTTTAAAAAGTCTACATGTTCCTGCTTCCAGTTATGCTCGCTCGGCGCGGAATCTGATGCAGATTTCAGATATGTCAAAAAGTCGCCAGATTTCTCTTTAACTTTATTAAAAAAATAGCCAAATTAGTTCTGTGTCGCGTTGACATTTCTAAAATCTTTCCATCCGGTTGAAAAACTCATGCGGTGAAAGGAAATCATTCATTTGGCGACACCGGTCCGGGTTCCGGCTCCTGGTCCCGCCCCTCCCGGCGCCCTCCGGAAGTCTGGGGGTGGGGCTTAGCCCGGGCTAGAAAAGGCTCCTAGTGAGGGGCGGGTTCGTATCTGCCATTTTTGTTTCTTACCTGTAGGTAGCTGTGTGGGACGCTATTCCGCTTCAACTTTTGCTGTTGTGCCATGAGCGACGAGGGTCAGGCCAGCCCCTGCCACGGCGAGAGGTGCGGGGAAGAGTGGGAATGGGGGTTGCGGGTCTGACTTCTCTTAAAAGGCGAAGTGACTAGTGGCTGATGGGGAGGGGGCGTTCTAGGACGCTAAGAGAGCAAGCAATGACTATACCTGAGGAGTTGTACTGATTTGCTGGGAGGGGGCGGAGGTTATTCTACGAGGTCGTAGTGGGAGTTATGAGCGGGAGTGTCGGCGGGTAAAGGAAACCCGGCTCTTGCTGCTCCGTGTTCCTTGTTTTCTCGGCGCGCGGCTGCGTTTTGGCGCCAAGCCTCAGTCGGGGGAGGGGTTGAGCGCCGTTGGAGGCGCTCGCTTTGGGTTTGGCGCGCGATGATTTGAAGAGGGGCGTGTACTGGGCTCGTGTTCTGAGCTCTCGCATGCTTCCTCGTTGCATACCGGTGTTGGAAGCCTCGCGCTCCGCGGAAAGGTGCAGCGTGCCGCGCTCTTCCAGAGTTAAAACGGGTCCCTCGCTCCCCAGCTCTCGCCTTACCCTACTGTACCTATTACGCTAATCTGGTGTGGTAAAATAACACGCATTACTTGGTGTTATTATACTTGTCTAGGGGTAAAAACTTATAAATCAAAAGTTTCGTTTTACATGGGTTAAGTTCTCGTCTAGCTTATTACGTTTTTTCTACTCTTAATAAGGATACTGGGAGTTCCTCTTTATTAACGTCCCCAAATTTCTTCCTTAAGTGACTCCTTCTAAATTTAACCCATTGTTCTGCTTTGCATGCCCTCATTTTAAGAGAGCCAAGACTCCTGAAGTTGAGGCCTTTGACTGCTGTGACTATGGAGTGGCGCTAGTAAACATAGCTTGGTTGGGTACTCCAGCAAAGAAATAGACTAGGGCAGTGTTTCCCAACCCAGTCCTACGGGGCACACCGGCCAGTCAGGTTTTCGGGATATCCCTAATGACTATGCATGAGATATATATGCATTAGAGATATCCTGCCAACCTGACTGGTTTGTGGCCCTCCAGGGCTGGATTTGGAGACCCCTGCCTTACACCTCTGTCATTTAAGATTGTGAGTGGGCAAGGTGCAGATGTCCTAGACATCGAAAGGGTATATAGAATGTGACACATTCCTCCTCGATTCTCACCACCACCAAAAAGTTGTCTAATAGACAATATTTTGGTGGTGGTGAGAATCAAGGAGGAATGTGTCACATTCTATATACCCTTTCGATGTCTAGGACATCTGCACCTTGCCCACTCACAATCTTAAATGACAGAGGTGTAAGGCAGGGGTCTCCAAATCCAGCCCTGGAGGGCCACAAACCAGTCAGGTTGGCAGGATATCTCTAATGCATATATATCTCATGCATAGTCATTAGGGATATCCTGAAAACCTGACTGGCCGGTGTGCCCCATAGGACTGGGTTGGGAAACACTGGACTAGGGGACAGGCAATGAAGTTAGTGTAACCTTGCTTAAGACTAAGCGAAAACATTTTTTCTCTTAGGACAAGCAGCATGAGTCAGCCACACTTAGTGATGCCATCTGACAGTGCCAAGATGGACGTACTCTTCATAGCTCAGAAAGGCAAAAGCCCAACTAGCCCTCTCCCCCCCCCCCCCCACCCTAGCCCATCCCTAGCTAGCCAGGTTTCAGTAATCAAACTTGGGAATCTGTTTCTGGAGGATGTTGTAAAAGCTGTTAATGTCCGAACCTTTTTAAAACCCAGCTACAGGTTCCTGGAGGAAAGGTCCATAAACCATTATTAAAGGGGGACCCAAGAAATCCACTGCTTGACCCAATACAAGCATTGTGGAACCTGTTTCTTTTGAGGAAACTGTCAGGTACTTGTGACCTAGATTGGCTACTGTTGGAAACAGGATACTAGGCTTGATGGACCTTGGTCTGACCCAGTATGGCATATTTTTTTTACATATTTATTTAATGTTGTACAGGTATGAGAGATGGCCCTTTCTCCATAGAACTTATGACCTATTAAGAGACAAAATACCATGCTTTTAGTCAATTGAATAGTGCAAGGGTCATTTTGATTTATTTGTGTTGTATGTAGATGTTGGTGGTTTAAGTGCCATGGAGTCAGTCGACTCATGGCGACCCTCTGGATAGCTATCCTAAATTGTTAGATCTTCAGTCAGGCGGCTCATTGTTGACAGACTGGTACCCGTAGCTGCTGTTGTTGTATCGATCCATCTCATTGCTGGCCTTCCTCTTTTGCGTTGACCTTCTATCTTGCTAAGCATAATGTCTTTCTCTAATGATCTCTTTCTTTGCACGATGTGTCCAAAGTATGAAAGTTGAAGTCGTCTGAGCTTCTAAAGAAAGCTTAGGTTTGATCTACTCTAGTACTGACTGGTTTGTTCTTCGGGCAGTCCATGGTATGCACAGTATTCGCTGCCAGCGCCATAATTCAAAGGCATCAATTTTCTTCCTGTCTATCTCTTTCACTGTACAGCTTTCACATCCATATGATATTGAAAATACCATGGCTTGAACAAGTCAAATCTTTGTATGGAGAGACATCTCTGCTCTTGAGAATCTTATCTAGGTCTTTCATAGCCATTCTGCCAAGAGCAATGCATCGTCTGATTTCTTGACTGCTTGTTGCTGCTTTATTGATCATCCAAGTAGGTTAAAGTTGTTCACAATTTCAATTTCTTCTCCTTCAATGATGAACCTGTTGATTATGTCAGTTGTCATGATCTTTGTCGTCTTTACATTAAGGTGCAGGCCCATTTTGACTGTTCTTTGATTGTGAGAAGCAAATGTTTCAGATCATCTTCACTTTCAGCCAGTAACGTGGTATCATCAGCATAGCGAAGGTTGTTGAGTCTTCCACCAATCTTCACACCTTTGTCATACAATCCTGCTTCTCTGATTTGTTCTGCATATAAACTAAACAGGTAGGGGGAAAGTATGCAGCCTGCTGCATCTGTTTCTCCTTGTTCCGTTTGAACTGTTGCTGCTTGATCAATGTACAGATTGCGCAAGAGAACAATCAGGTGTTCTGGTATACCCATGCTTCTTAATGTGACCCATAGTTTCTCATGGTTTACACAGTCAAAAGCCTTGCTATAGTCGATAAAGCACAAATAGATATCCTTTTGGTATTCTTTAGTCTTTTCAAGGATCCATCTCACATCCGCAATGATGTCTCTTCCTCGCCTTTCCTGAACCCTGCTTGCACTTCAGGTAGTTCTTGTTCCAGGTATGGTTGTAGTCTCTTTTGAATAATCTTCAGTAGAATCTTGCTGGCATGTGGGATCAGAGCGATTGTGCGATAATTTCCACAGTCAGTTGGATCACCTTTCTTTAATATTGGTATAAACACAGATCTTTTCCAGTCAGTTGGCCAGGATGTTGTCTTCCATATTTCTTGGCAGAGCCTTGTGAGTACGGTAACAGCTGCATCAGATTGCTGCAATACTTCTATGGGAATACTATCTGCCTGGTGCTTTGTTCTTTGATAAGGCTTTCAATGCTGCTTCAACTTCTTCTTTCATCACCAATGGTTCCCGATCATAAGGTACAGGTTGAAACGGTTGTTGGTCCACTTGATCTTTCATATAAAAACTCTGTATATTCCTTCCACCTTTTCTTGATCTTCTCAGCATCATTCAACATAGAACCTTGAGCATCTTGTAACATTCCAATTCGAGGCTGGAACTTTTTCTTTAACTCGTAGCTTTAGGAAAGCCGATCTTGTTCTTCCTCTAATAGTTTCTGCTTCTATTTCCTTGCAAGTGTCATTGTAGTACTTTTCCCTGTCCTGTCTTGCTGCATGTTGGAAATCTGAGTTCTGCGATTCTTTCTCCTCTGGCTTTAGCTTCTCTGCATTTCTGGGCAATTTTCAGAGTTTCTTCAGTCATCCATTTTGGCTGTTTTTGCTTTTTCACCTTTTGTAGAGACTTCTCGCTTTCTTCCAACACAACCTTCTTGATGTCATTCCATAACTCTTCCGGAGCTCTGTCATTTGTATCTAAAGCAGCAAATCGATTTTGCAGGCAGTCTTTAAATTCCAGTGGTATATTCTCAAGGTCATATTTTGCTGCATTCATGAGTGGTTTGCTCTTTTTCAACTTTAGCTTGAGTTTGCATACTAGTAGTTGATCTGTACCACAGTCAGCTCCAGGTTTTGTCTTTGTTACAGAGCTTTTCCATCATTGACTTCAACATATGTAGTCAATTTGATTTTTATATAATCCATTAGGTAAAGTCCATATGTACAGTCGCCGCTTGTGTTGCTGGAAGAAGGTGTTTGAGATGAATAGATCATTGGTCTTGCAGAATTCTATCAGTCTTTCTCCAGCTTCATTTCTGTTAAGTCCATATTTTCCAACTACCTTTCCTTCTTTGTTGCCAACGTTTGCGTTCCAGTCCCCCATGACTATCAGGATATCTTGTTTGCATGTTCTGTCAATTTCAGCTTGTACTTGTTCATAAACTCTTCAATTTCATTCTCTTCTGCAGCTGTTGGGGCATATACTTGAATTATAGTTGTTGATAGGCAATCCTCGTAGACGAATAGAGATTAAGCGTTTGCTGACTGCATTGTATTTCATTACAGTTCTTGCAAGTTTCTTCATTATAAATGCAACACCATTTCTTCCTTCTTTCATTTCCAGCATAGTAGACCATGTGATCATCTGATGCGAAGTGCCCCATGCCAGTCCATTTCAGTTCGCTGACACCCAACAGATCAAGTTGTACACGTTCCATTTCATTCTTGACAACCTCCAACTTCCCTTGGTTCATGCTTTGTACGTTCCATGTTCCAATGTGTAAGACATCTTTACAGCTTCTGACTCATTTCATGCGCAGCTACATCAGCAGTCAGACTTCCCGAGGGCTTTGATCCAACCACATCATAAATGCTGGCTTTACTCTGAAAAGTCTTCAGCTCTTCCCCAGTAGCTAGTTGAGTGCCTTCTGACCTGGGGGTCTCATCTTCCAGCACCATAGCACAATTTGTTTTGTTGTAACTATCCATTGGGTTTTCATGGCAAGATACAGAAGTAGATTGCTGGGCCTTTCTTCTGTGCAGTTTAAGTTTGGTGTTGCTGTTGTCACAAAAAATGTTTCTCCGCCGTCAACACTGCCATTCTACTGCTGCCCAGATGGATGGTTTGTCTTGGTCTGGCACCTCAGCTGAGACCTGTCCATCTTGGGAGACCCTGCCAGTAGTTAAACTACTGATAGTTTAGCTCTCAGCATCACTGATGCACGCAAGCCCTCACAGCACAACAAGCTGCAAACCAAGAGAGATGTTTAACCCACGCTTTTGTTCCTTGATTACAGTGCTGCCTTCAGTTTAGGTGGGTTATAATTGATCATATGTATGGTAGAGCAGCCCTGTAGTTTTATGCTTCTATTTCTCCTGATGTATATTGTGACTTTTAGCAAGTCCTGTCACCTTCCACTGCCTGAGGTAGAAAACTTAAACAATTTAAGTTGTAAAAGTGGAGTTCAATGTGAACCATCTTGATTTGAAAGAAAAGGTGGTATATAAAATTATTAAATAAGTTCTTGGGTTTAGGCAAAGGTCTTCTGTACCTTATTGTCATTCAATCTCAGATATGGCAAGACCAGTAATCAAATCTGAAGGGACATGCTTATTTCATTCTGAAAATACTGCAGTGTCAATAAGCCAAAAAGACCTGCATATTTGGCAGCTGTTACCTGGCCAAGCCTTAAAACATGTATGCAAGAGTGCTTCTGCCCTGCTAAAGTGTTAGGCCCTATCGACTTCCATGTGAACTTGATGGGTGATGGGAAGTAACTTTTAGTTAGGCTGGTTTACCCGGGTAGATGGCTAGGAATTACTTTTTTTTTAAACTATTGATCACTGGGATATGGGCAGTTGGTAAGTCTCTAAGAATACGTTTCTGTTGGGTGCAAAAACCTGACTTTCTAAAAAAATGGTGCCTGAACTATGAACTGAGGTATCTTCTGCTATAGCTGACTGATTAGGAGCTGTTGTGGCAAGCCAATTTGTAGCTTGAGTAGCCTCTTCCTATTCAGATGGGAAAGGTGGGAGGAAAAGAATGAACCATAAAGAGGCTAATGTCCCTATTCTGTTTATCTTCCCTCTCACTCACAAGTCCAAGTGAAAATCGGCACTATGCTTGAGAAACTATTTTTTTGAACAGTTATAAGGAAAAGGTAGTTTTTGAGAATTTGTGCATAAATACTTTAGAAGCAGAGCAGTTTCCATTCTGGAAGTATGAAGTATATTTGTTCGTTCTTGAATGGCTCTGTTTCTGTGGTGTAGATGTTAAATCCACTGCTGCCAAATCTTACCAGCTTGTCTTAATACACTAGAGGAGAAATTTTTTTATTTAAAGGCTTTTATACAAATACAAAAGTGTCCTTATAAACTGCACCCACATTACATGCACATTACACAAAATCTTCAACTAGAACAGTTGCTACAATCTAGCCTTATATTTTATCTTTATTCACCAAACCTCATCACCCATATTCCCCTACGACCCCCCTCTCCCCCAGCCCCCTCTACCCTCCCCTTACAACCCTTCCCCACCACCCCCTCCCTCACCCACCTCCCCCTTGCTACAGATTCTAGAAGTGAAGGGTGATCTTATCAGCCTAATAACACTAGGGATGAGGTAATGCTAATCCTGCACATCAAGGAAGGCTCTCGTCCTATACCTCCATCTAGATTAAAGATGTTGCAGGTCATGAGCCATATTTCAAAACACCTCGCACTTGCTCAAATTGGGGTAAAATCATTCTTCCAACTGCCACACCTCGCTCCATTGTATATAGGTCCCACATTCTTTCCAGCCAATGTGATAATGCCTGAGGAGATGCCTGTTGCCAGGGTCAGCCTAGCTGCATTCACACTATGGTGAATCAATGCTAACTGGGGGAGCTGTCCACTAGGGACTCTTTTCCCAAAAAAGAAATACCTGGTTTCCAAGTGATGTTCAAACCAACCATCTGTTTCAAATGATACTTTACCCCCTCCAAAAAACTTGGACACGGGGACAAAGCCACCACACATGCCAAGGTGCCCTTCTCACCACAAATCCACCAGCACAAATCAGATACGCCTGGAAATGCTTGGGCTACTTGCACTGGTGTCATGTACCACCCATAGATTAACTTAGTTTCCCGGGTATTAACAGCCACTGAACTTCTCCAGAGCCGGCTCTCAATCTGTTCTCACTGCTGTTCACTGTATGAAAGGTGCAATTCCTGCATGCACTGAACCCTATGTTTGCCTGCTCCAAAAAACTTTGCTTCTGTAAATGTGCATACAAGGCTACAATAAGGCCCTTAGTGTGTGTGCAGTCCTCACAAAGGCTTTCAAGAGCTGACAGTTCTTGAGCAACTTGCTATCTAACATCTAGATTCCCCCACCCAGTGTGCCACCTGTGTGTACTGGTGAGCATGTTGGTCCGGGATGTCAAATTCCTCCTTCAGTTTGCAAAAAGAACGGAGCACACCATCCTCTAATAGTTGGCCCATGTGGCTAAGTCCTTTAATGCCCCCACTGTTGAAAAGCCAAATCACTCATGCCCAGAGGGAATGAGTTATTAACTATGGGCACTAGTGGGGACAACGTCACCCTTTGTGGGCTAAAAAAAAACCATCCCAGCAATGAAGAGTATGAGTTACATATGGATTAGTAGCACACTTGCTTCCCCTTAATTTAGAAAGTATAATGGGTCAATCTAGCTCAAACTGCAACTATTGGAATCTTATAGAGAAACATAGTATCAGGCTACCAAGGTCTCAGTTTAAAACAACGCAGCGATAATTCAATTCGAGAAAAAAGTTTTATATAAAACTCCTGCTGCTGTTCACATCAATGACCTTTTATCGGTGCCGTCTACTTGCTTCACTATATGTTTTTCATTATGTTTTTCTGATTTTCTTTTCTTCATTTTTAATATTTTAATATCCACTTTTTTGTAATTATAAAAAATGGTGCTGTCTTTTTCAATATTTTAATGTCCACTTTTTTTTATTCTAAAAAATGGTGCTTATTGCCCAACTATAAAGATCAGTTACTACGCTTCACGACCATGCTGCAGTATCGTTTCTATTTTCTATTATCCTCTTATATTCAATCTCAAAAATGCATGCTGAATCGTGCTGATACTTCATTGAATAGAAAAGTCCAATTTGTCCAAGGCAAAATTCACACTTCTATAACCGGACTCCAGACTTCACGTTTCTTCCAATAGGATCATTCTCCACCGTGGCTGCTATGGTTAAACCTCTAGTGGCTATATCCGAAGTATCATACTGCTTGAAATCACTCCCAACGCCAGTGATCTAAGGCGCCCAAGCGTTTCGTTGTGACAAGTTCTTCAGGGGAATTGTTTCTCTCAAACTGACCTGAAAGATGTGACAAACCATGCTAAATTTCATCTTGTTCCACTTAAAACGACAAGGGTATGTGATGTATTAGAGAAATCTGCTATATCTGCAAAAAGCTGTTTTCGCTCTTGAACCAACTCGGAGGACGCCTTCCTCTCGTCTCCCCATCAGTTGTTAGAGAATTCCGCGCATGCGGCTTTCTGAAGCTAACTGAAATTTAAAGGGCTCCTCTGGACTCCTCCCCCTTGAGAGGGGTCCAACGGGAAGAATCTATCCATGACTTTAAAGATCCTTTCACGAGTTTGCAAACTGACTTACGGCTATGTACTAGGTCCCTTATATGCACAGGTGCCAATCAATAGTGGCATTTAAACCAAATGGTATTACTGTGTTCAGTTGAAATATCCAACGCTGCTCCAATCGGGTCAACAGATGTTCTTTCGTCCAGCTGCCCCTACTAGTTAAAACTTGATCAATTGCAAAGCATTTCAGTTGTTCAAAGCTATGCTTTTCCAGGAGAAAATGTTGGACTATGGGAGCTGCCACCACACCTCGATTAAGTCGACTACGATGTTCTGCCAAACGGAGTCGTAAAGCTTACTGTCTTGCCAATATACAGCATCCCACATGGACAGCGAATGACATAAACATAAGATGATTGACAGGTTGTAGTGCTTCGTATATGATGTGTCCCTTGATGATCAAAATCCACCACATCCACAGTCACCTCACATACACTGCACTCTTCCACACCGTCTATGTCCCAATATTTGAACAGGTGGCTCACTGCCCTCCTGACAACTGATTCTTGAGGGGCTAAGTTGTTTAAAGTTCCTTCCCCTACTCCACACGCATCGGATCTTATCGGTGAGTCCCGGGATTGTAGTCAAAATCGCACTATGTGTGATTAATTTTTTGAACGGAACTGCTCAAATGGGAGTACTGGGTGATAAAATTAATCCTGTTAACATCCAAATGCTCCCAGGTACTGTGTGCTTGACCCGAAGTCGTGAGTAACAATGTTCGTTCGTTGTACAAAGCTCTAGTGTGGGCGCATCGTACCAATCGTTCGGGGTAGCCCCTAGACAAGAAATTCTTTATCAGTTGCTTAGACTTCCGCTGATAATCTGAGACATCTGAACAGTTTCTGCGGAACCTAAGAAATTGAGAAAAGGGGAGCCCCGCTTTCAACGACCGCGGATGGGCACTTGTAAAGTGCAAAAGAGTGTTGCGGTCAGTTTCCTTCCGATAAATAGTGGTGGTCCACATATGACAACCCCTTGAGACCTCCACATCCAAGAAATGAATCTTGTATCTATCATATTGCATTGTAAACTTAATATGGGAATCTCGGGAATTAAGCCAATCAAAAAATGATTGTAAATCTTCTTCCGTCCCCCGCCATATAAAAAAAAGTCATCAATGAATCGCCGCCACTGTATAGTGTTACTCCCATATGTCGATTGTTCCAGCCACTGCTGTTCAAAAGTGGCCATATACAAATTCACGATCGACGGGGCACAGGTAGCCCCCATGGCGACGCCGGCTATCTGTTGGTAAACTATTCCTTGGAATTGAAACACGTTATGGCAAATCACCAATTCTGATAACTTCAACAACATACTAATGGTGACATTGGACAAGTCGCCCCGATCCTGTAGAAATTTCTCCACTACCGACAACGCCTCCTGCGGAATGCTAGTATACAGCGCGGTCACATCCAATGTCACCAAAATGGTATCAACTGTCAGCCCATTGAGCGCTGCCGTCTAGGACATTCAAAAAAATGCGTGGTGTCTTTCAAAAAAGATGGAACTCGTCCCAAAAGTGGACGCAAAAATGAATCGATATATGTGGAGACCGGCTCCAAGGGAGTCCCCCTTGTTGACACTATGGGGCGCCCAGGAGGGGAGGATAAATTCTTGTGGATCTTAGGCACAGTATAAAACTGTGCTAAGGAACTGGATTCGCTATTCAAATAGCGAAATTCTTTCTTAATCATCAAATGCTGTTGCAAAGCTGCCAATGTGATCTCTTTAATTTCTGCTCGTAACAGAGGCGTAGGATCAGACTCCAAAACCTTATAGGTATGTTCATCTTGCAATTGTTGTAGTGCCTCCGAGATGTAATAGTGCCGATCCATAAGCACTATTGCTCCTCCCTTATCTGCTCTCCTGATGACCAAATCCTTACGTTCCCGTAAGTGACGTAATGCCTGTTCTTCCGATCTTGTTAAGAAGGATTTACTTCTCCTCGTGGTGTCCTCTAGGCGTCGAACGTCTGCCAAGACTAAATCCTGAAACACTTGTAAGGCCGGTGGAGCGGGATTAGGGGGAACCCAGGTAGATTTAAAAGGTAAGGGAATTCTTGGGACCTGCAAAACTGTATCAGATGGAACTACTTCCTGATCAGCCACACTCTCTGATACAAAAAAAGTTTTTAAATGCAGTTTGCGCATAAATTTTGCAAAATCTATACGGAACTGAAAAGGATCATGATACAATTTGGGTACATATGATAATCCCTTCTGTAATAATAAAAGAGACTCCAGTGGGAGAGATTGACCGGAGATGTTAATCACCAAATTCTCCTCTTTTCTCTTGGGGTATCTTCGTTCTTGAGACCGTCCCCTGGTATCTCTGTCTTCGGTTTCTCTTTTCTTTTTCACAGACTCGCCCTTGTCTTTGGAAAAATTCCATTCCTTTGAAGAGGTGCTAGTACTAGTTTCATCTGACTCGTCAGAATAATCTGCAAATTGGACCTTTTTCTTAGACCGTCGGGATACTTTCCTGTTGGCGTTCTGCCAGGGATAAACATATCCAACCGTATAATCTGAATTATCCCGTGCAAGCTTCTTGGTTTTCTTCCCCATCACCTCTTGTCGCACTGTTATCTGTGCTTGAATATCAGCTATCTTCTGAGTAAATTGATCAGAGGTGGTTGTAACTTATCTATGTCCGCCGTCAGTTTTTGAACCTCCAGTTTAGTGTGATCAATAAGACACTATTCCATTTTGTTATGAATGAGGAATCAATGTTGGATAATCTGGGTTCTTTGTATATACGTAAACACCTTGGGATTTGTTGGCGATTTATATATTCAATTAGGGACAATCTGTGTAAGTCAGCTCGCAAACTACGTTTTTGAAGGGTCAACAATTTCTCCCAGGAACCAGATGCCCCTTCCCCCGGCTGCTGTAAAGTAGAGCTATCAAGAGCGAATGGAGTTTTCTCTTTCAATAACCCTTCCACATAATCTTGCGGGAAACTGTAAGTGTCCCGCCAGCCTAAAGTGCCCTCCATAATGAGTATTCTAACTACTAATCGTGGGCTAATTCCGTCGAGCTTGCTCCTATAAAAAATATAATGGGTCAATCTAGCTCAAACTGCAACTATTGGAATCTTATAGAGAAACATAGTATCGGGCTACCAAGGTCTCAGTTTAAAACAACGCAGCGATAATTCAATTCGAGAAAAAAGTTTTATATAAAACTCCTGCTGCTTTTTGCAGGTATAGCAGATTTCTCTAATACATCACATACCCTTGTAGTTTTAAGTGGAACAAGATGAAATTTAGCATGGTTTGTCACATCAAAAAAAGTGGATATTAAAATATTAAAAACGAAGAAAAGAAAATCAGAAAAACATAATAAATGAAAAACATATAGTGAAGCAAGTAGACGGCACCGATAAAAGGTCATTGATGTGAACAGCAGCAGGAGTTTTATATAAAACTTTTTTCTTGAATTGAATTATCGCTGCGTTGTTTTAAACTGAGACCTTGGTAGCCTGATACTATGTTTCTCTATAAGATTCCAATAGTTGCAGTTTGAGCTAGATTGACCCATTATATTTTTTATAGGAGCAAGCTCGACGGAATTAGCCCACGATTAGTAGTTAGAATTCCCCTTAATTTAGGGCAAAGCCACAACCGGTCTCCCAACCCAGCCCCTCAACCTAAATCCATTTCCATCTGTACCCAGCATTTAGAGCTAGTAGAGTTCAATCGCCAGGAACAAGCAGGAATGAGTCTTCACATATGGGTATCATCAGTACTGATGGAGCCTGTGCGGGAACGCTCCCCAGCATCCAGTAAGAAAGCTTTTGGGAGCATCCCACAGCACCTGCGCGCTGCTTTCCTGCCTTTCCCAACCGCCTCTCTCCAGTTCTTCTTTTCTGCAGAGCCAGCAGGTTGTGTTCCTGTCACCACAGAAGTTCTTTATTTTTTTCTGTCATGTCTGCCTTCGACATCAGACTGGTATCGCCGGTCTTTTCTTTCTTAAAGAAAAGACAAATTTTTTTCTTCAACTGTGCATTTTCAGTTTGGGCCTTAGGCCTGAATATTTTTCTCCTCATGGAGAAGCCCGCTTCCGGGTTCAAAAAGTGCACGAAATGTGGCGGTACTATTTCTGTCACCGACACCCATGATTGGTGTCTAAAATGTTTGGGTCCTGATCATTCCATCACGGATTGTGTCCTGTACCATGTCTAAAAGAGGTAGGCAGAACCGAGCAGCCAAGCTCAGTACCCTGTTTCCCTCTGCAGCCTCGGTGGCATCGACGTCTTCCAGGGCTGCTTCTTCCTCCCATGGATTTCAGGTAACCAAACATAAATCTAGCCGGTCCTCGAAGGGCAAATCTCCCTCTAAGCATCGAGGTGCCTCCGGGCTTGTCCTCAAGGATTCCGCACTGGCAAAATTACCCCAGCAGGAAGTTCCGGCTTCCAAAGCATTATCTATGGGGTCACAGGTTAACATCGATGCCTCGACCGATCACCTGTTGCCGTGTTCTGGGGTACCAGTGGCCTCCACTGGTACCGACATCCAGACTGTCGATGGATCAGAAGATTCTGTCCATGCAGTGCACCCTAACAGTATTTATGCAGGTTTCTACACCTCGGTATAGCAACAATCTCTGTTGCTGGTGCCGGCACCGGCATCATTCCCAGTGCCGGTACCGATTGCATAGACATCGGCTTCAGTGTCGACTGCAACGGTACCCTGTCCTATGATGCCCATCGGTACTGAGCTGGTACCGCTTACTCCCGATGTCTGTCCCATTCGGTACGCGTATCGGGCTTTACAGGAGCATCCAGACAGGTGATACTTCGATTCCTCTGAAGACTCTGAGTTGGAGGCTTCTGTTGAGGCAAAAACGAAGAATGTCTCCTCCAGAAGACTTGCCTTTTCAAGACTTCATCAGGGAAGTGGCTAGGGGCCTCTCCATCACAGTGGCCTCTGAGTCAGAACCCAGAGCCAAGGAGTTAAATACTTTACAATATCTTAAGGCTCCTAAAGAAGCAGCTACCTTACCTATTCATGAGATTCTCTATGATCTCATGTTGAGCATGTGGGAGACTCCTCTTACCACCTCTCCTCATTCTCGTAGGTTAGACACCATGTACCGTGTCCCTCCTTGTCCTGGCTTTCATAAGTCTCAGCTTCCTCACCACTCTATTGTGGTAGTCTGCCATGAGGAAAATAAAGAGTGCAAAGAGACACTCATCTAATTCTCCAGGATGTGAATGCAGGACTCTTGATGCTTTTGGCCGAAGGGTTTTCCAAGCTAATATGCTTGCTGCCAGAATCAACTCCTATAGTCTCTATATGGGGATGTTTCTAAAAAGTCAGACCATCTGCAGACTTTAGCCCCTTTTTATTTCAGAAGATAAAAGGCAGGAATTTCTCACTTGGCTTAAACATGCCCAAGATATTTCCAAATTTTCCAACCGTGCAGCCTTTGACTCTTTTGAGTGTGTAAGCAGAGCCTCTGCTATTGCCATAGGTGCACGCAGAATTGCTTGGTTACAAGCCTCTGATTTGGAACTCTGGGTCCAAGATGAATTGGGACATCTTCCTTGTACAGGTGAAAACCTTTTTGGCAGGAATTGGAAAGCAAAGGCCACTCGGATGCTGAGAACTCTGCTTTGGATCGACTTTCAAAGTCTACCTCTGCTCCTGTTAAGTAAAGATTGTTCAAAAAGACAACTTTTTCTAAAAAGGGAAGATATTATCCTGCTTATGGTCAGCAGGCATCTTCTGCAGGTCGTTTTGCTTCAAAGTGTCAGCAACCACCTAAACAGGCCAAGTCAAAGGCTGCCAGGCCTCCCATGGCTCAGCAGCCTCAGCCTCAGGGCCTTTGACTTGCAACTAGAGAACTTAGCCTTTCTAGCTCTGGAAGAACCAGAGCCCCTCACCATTCCAGGAAGGTTGGCTTACTTTGCTCCCAGATGGGAGCAAATCACAGCAGAGCAATGGACCCTCCATTATAAGGGAAGGGTACAAGCTTCATTTCTTAAACCTTCCTCCCCACACCATGGTGAAGCAGTTCAATTCTCCAACATCTCTCCTCAACCTTCTGGGTCAGGAGATTGCTACCCTTCTTGCCCAAGTGGCAATAGAAGTACCTCTTCAACAGGGCTCAGGGTTCTACTCCCCTTATTTTCTTATTCCAAAGAAAACGGGGGGCTACACACCCATATTAGATCTCGGAGAATTGAACAAGTTTCTATTCAAGGAGAAATTCAAGATTTCTCTCAGTACTCTGCTGCCATACCTTCAGAGTCAGGACTGGCTTTGTTCTCTAGATCTCAAGGATGCGTACACCCATGTCCTCATCCATCCAACACACAGAAGGTTCCTTCGGTTCCTTTTTCAGGGAAAGCACTGCCAATACATGGTACTTCCTTTCGGTCTGGCCTCTCTACCAAGGGTGTTCACAAAATGCATGGCAGTAGTAGCTGCATTTCTATGCTCTCTAGGAATATTTGTTTTCCCATATCTGGATGACTGGCTCATTCGAGCTACATCCCAGTCAGAGGCCCAGACTTGTCTAACCTGCACAATGCGTGTCCTTCAGTATTTGGGACTGGTAATAAACATCCCAAAATCCCATCTCACCCCTACTCAGTCTCTGGAGTTTATAGGGGCCTTGCTGGATATCATAACTGCAAGGGCCTATCTTCCTCAGGCCCGTTGCCTACGCTTGGTGCAGTTAGCCTCCCAGATACAGTTAGTCCCATTTAACTGCTCGAGAAATGTTACAACTATTAGGCCACTTGGCATCCACCTTGCATGTGGTTCCATATGCTCGCCTTCACATGAGGGCAGCTCAATGGACTTCGTCCACCCAAAGGACTCAGGCATCAGGTTGCCTGTCAGACAAAATAGCAAACTCCAGTCGCCTATTTTGGTCTCCAGTGGTGGAAGTCCCCTCCAAATCTGTTGCTGGGGTCCTCTTTTCAGCAGTCGCTACCCCAAGCAACTGACAACAGATGCTTCTCCAATGGGTTGGGGAGCTCATCTGCAGGATCTCTCCACCCAGGGCATCTGGTCTCCACAGGAGACTTCTCTGCATATCAATCTCTTGGAACTCAGAGCAATATTCTTAGCTCTGTGTTCCATTCCCTGCTCAGCTACAGGACAGTCCTCATCCATACGGACAACCAAATAGCCATGTTCTATGTAAACAAGAAGGGCGGGACTGGCTCTGTCGCTTTGCAACGAAGCTTTGCGACTGTGGGCCTTCGCCAGAGAGCATCACATCCATCTTCTGGCAGTTTATCTTCCAGGCGTTCCAAACTCTTGGGCGGGCGCAGACTCAGTCGAGTTCTGCTTCCACACAAGTGGTCCCTCCACGTGGACCAGGTAGCCAGGGATTTTTGAATTTGGGGAACCCTGGACATAGACCTCTTTGCAAGTCCGTGGAATGCCAAACTTCCCCAGTTCTGTTCCAGAATTCCGTGTCAGGGAGTTCAGGCCAAGGATGCCTTCGCTGGGGTCAAGACTTCCTTTATGCCTTTCCACCAATTCCCCTAATTCCCAAAACACTATTCAAGCTTCAGAGAGATCGAGGGACCATGATCCTCATAGCACCACATTGGCCACGCCAAGTGTGGTACCCTCTACTTCTGCATCTCTCTCAAGCTCCTTCCCTGGACTTGGGCTCTGCACCAGACCTTCTATCCCAGGAAGAAGGAACATTGTGGCACCCAAACCCCCAGTCTCTCCATCTCAGGGCTTGGTTGCTGAGGGCCTAGACCTTCAAGATTTTCATCTCTCTCAGCAAGTCAGATGTTCATGCCTCTAGAAAGCCTTCTACTAGACCTTCCTATGCTTTCAAATGGAAAAGATTTACCATTTGGTGTTCAGGGAAGGGTCTAAACCCTCTTTCAGTACCTCTGAATTCTCTACTAGAGTATCTCCTGCATCTATGCCATGCAGGTCTGAAAACAAATTCAGTAAGAGTCCATTTGAGTGCTATTGCAGCGTCCCTCAAGCCTCTCAATGGACAACCTATTTCCTCTCATCCTCTTATAGCAAGATTCATGAGAGGCCGTCTTTTAACTAAACCTCCCATTAGACCACCTCCAGTGGCATGGGACTTAAACCTGGTTCTTGGCCAGCTTATGAAGCCACCCTTTGAACCTTTAGCCACCACTTCCTTGAAATTTCTTTCTTGGAAAGTTGTTCTCATTGCAGTCACCTCAGCACGCCGCATCAGAGTTGCAAGCTTTGGTGGCTAATCCACCTTATATGAGGTTCCATCATGATAAGGTAGTCCTCAGGACCAATCCACACTTTATGCCTAAAGTGGTCTCGCCTTTTTCATCTGAACCAAGAGGTATATTTACCTGTCTTTTTTTCCAGGACCTCATGCATCAAGTGCAGAGAGGAATCTTCATACCTTGGATTGTAAGAGCTCTTGCTTTTTTACTTACAAAACACAGCAACATAGAAAGTCTTCTCAACTCTTTGTTGCTTTTGATCCTTCTCATTTAGGACTTCCAGTCTCTAAGAAAACACTGTCCAACTGGATTGCTCAGTGTATTTTTCACCTACCAGAGTAGGAACATTTCTCTGGAGGGCCATGTCATAGCTCACAATGTGAGAGCCATGGCAGCCTCAATGGCTCATCTAAATTCTGTCCATCGACCAAATCTGTCGAGCGGCCACCTGGGCCTCGGTTCATACCTTCACAGCCCATTACTGTTTGGGCAAGGACTCCTGCCAGGATGCCTTGTTTGGTCAGGCTGTTCTCAAACACCTGTTCCATTCCTAATCAACTCCTACCCACCTACCCTGGTCGGATGCCAGAGATCCATGGGAGGAGGTAGAGTCCTTTTCAAGGACACAACCTGGGTTTCTCCCTGGCATCTACAGCTAGGGAGTCCCCATGTGAAGACTTGTTCCTGGAGATCACCTGTTACAGGTAAGTAACTGCTATCTCTGGGAACAGCAGGAATAAGTCTTCACAACCAACCCACCCACCTCCCCTAGGAGTTGTATCTCTTTCCTTTCCTCTCTGTCTCAGCTTTAAAACTCAAACTGGAGAGAGGCGGTTGGGAAAGGCGGGAAGGCAGCACGCAGGTGCTGTGGGATGCTCCCAAAAGCTTTCTTACTGGATGCTGGGGAGCATTCCCATGCATGCTCCGTCAGTACCAGCAATACCCTTATGTGAAGACTTATTCCTGCTGTTCCCAGAGATCACCTGTTACAGGTAAGTAACTCTGCTTTCCACCCCAGCGCAACACTGTGCTGCTGCATAGTAGCAATGAAGGTTAGGAACCCCCGTACTCCTCCCCTGCCTCAATTGGGCATAGAGAATCTTGTGAGCTATTCAAGGGTGTTTGAACTTCCAAATGAACTTCATAATCAGCGCCTGCCAGGATTCCAAAGTCACACAAGGCAAGGGTATAGGGAGCACCTGGGATAGATACAAAACCCATGGGACCATCACCATTTTTGTTACGATAAATCCAAACCAGGACAGCATCGGGCCCTTTCAGGATTCCAAATCCTGCTTAACTTGGAGTAAGGGTCCATGGTTCGCCCAATACAACGCTGCTTTATCTGCCATGAGGCTCACACCCAGATAAGAGGGCTTTATCTACCCACTGAAAAGAAGTTTTTCAATTGTACACATCACTGGAACCACCACATTTAAGATTTCTGATTTAGCATAGTTAGTTTTAAACCCTGAGACCTGCGAAAAAGGCTGCAAAGAGTTGCATTGCATTAGGAAGGGAGGTTTCAGGTTTAGCTAATATCTGTAAAAAGTGTTTTCTATTTGCGAGAGCCCATCCTCATGCTAGCTACATTGGGATACTCATGAAAGCTTTGCGCCAGAGGTTCCATCACCAATGCAAGCAGTGACAATGGGTTCCCCTCTCCAGTTCAAAACGTAGATTGCCTGCCCCCCCCCCCCCATTGACTTGGACACAAGCTCTGGCTCTTGGTAAAGACTGCACCCATCGAGTAAAATTAGGTCCAAACCCCATCTTATCTGATACATGCCATAGGAAGCCCCAGCTGACTCGTTCAAATGCCTTTTTGGCATCAACTCCCACCAATAGTGCTGGTTGGGGTCCCTGGAGTGCAGTATGTATCACTTGCAGCATTCGTCAGACATTTTATCTACAGCCCCCCAGCTGGGTACAAAGCCAATCTGGTCAGGGTGCACCAGTTCAGGAAGGGCCCTGTTTAATCGGGCTGCCAACAAAGAGGCTAGTATTTTAACATCGGTGTTTAACAAAGAAATAGGACGATAAGAGGCTGCCTCCTGAGCTGGTTTAACTGGTTTAGGTATCACCGCAATGACAGCTTCCCGTTGAATACACTAGAGAAAAATATTTAATGGTGGCAAGTCAGAGCTGAATTAAATATCAATAAAGCTGGAAGATGTTATAGAACGTAAACAGAGGGGCAGCAAATCACCTGGACTGGATGGTATACAGCAAAGAGTGGTGAGAGAACTCTGATAAAATTGCAGAGTTATCATTGGTGATTTTTAACCAACCATTAAAATGGTCTATGGTACGAGGGACCTGGTTTCAGGATGGCAGAAGTTAATGTCTTTAGGTGCTGCGTGTTCTGCTTATGGGGAAAAGGAAGGCTAGGGGGTGGCAAGAAGCCCTCTGGGGCCCCCTCTGCTTTTACCTCTGCCTCTGTGGTTCTGTTGGATCTGTTCCTTTTCATGCATCACAGCAGACTGGCAGTTCACTAGTGACTATACCCTCACCTATCTGCTTGCTGGATGCAGGACATTCGTTGAGCAGTTTGGGGCTTGATCTTCTGTCGCCAGAGCAGCTATGTGCAGTAGAGGTATTGGTGTTTGGAGCCTTCCTGCTCTGGGAGTCTGGACTCATCGCCTGTTTCCAGTGGCAGTGAGCCACTGGGACCTGGAGGACAGTTGAAGCCCTTCTAGATCAGTGCTTTCAGACTTGAGGGTTTTGAGAGCCTGATAGGGATGGCCTTGGCAGCTGTTTCTGGGGGGTCTTGGAGCATGGTCCCTAAGCGGAAGAAGGTCCTTCTGGCTTTCACTTACAATGTCCTGCTGAATTCACTTTGGAAACAATTTGGTTGGTGATTCAACAACTTGAAGAGTTTCATCAGGTATAAACTGTTTCAGCTCAAGTATAATCTAATGTGGTTTCTATGCAACAGCAGGTTGGACAGTTATCTGATTTGCAGGGCTTTGCTTTTAACATTCAAGAGTTAGTCAATTGGAAGACTCTGAGGCTACCCAGGGATGTTAATCGGTATGAAGACTTGCTTGGCATATTTGGAGAACTTTTCTGCTTATCAAAACCTTGATTTGTTAATTTTACCAGATTTTAATGCTAAAATGTTTGAGATACAATTGGAGTACTCTGTTCCTATGAAATTACCCCCCCCCCCCCCCCCGGGTCACTAAACTATATTTGCCAACTGGTCAGATCTTCAGGGTCTGGGGTCATCGCAGGGCTCCAACAGACAGACTTGCTCAATGTCTTGGCTATCTTGGGAGGAATCTTGTAGTCTGGCTACTTTTTTGGTGACTTTTTTACATTAGCTCATGATAGGGATTGATCTTTGAAAATGTCTTTTCAAAAACATTTGAGTTTAGAAGTCAATAGTACACGAGGCTGATGGGAGATACCAGCAGGCTATATCCAGTGATGTCACGACTTTGACATGCCCAGTCTCCAAGCTGCAGGAAGAGGTGCACAACCCAGAGGTGGAGGACTAAACTGTCGTCACTCAAGGAACGACAATTACCAGGTAAGTGTAATTTCTATTAAGTTTCCAGAGGTGATCAGGGAAACTACAGACCAATGAGCCTGACATAAGTACCAGGGAAAAATGGTAGAAACCACTATAAAGAGCAAAATTACTGAACATTTAGATAGTCATGGTTTACATGGGAGACAGCCAACATGGCTTTAGCCAAGGAAGGTCTTGTCACTAATCTTCAAAAAAAAAAAGTGTGAATAAACAGGTAGATAAAGGTGAGTCAGTTATAGTATATATGGATTTTCAGAAAGTCTTTGACAAGTTCCCTCATGAGACTTTTGGCAAAATTAAAGTCATGGGATAGGAGGCTGTCTACTACTGTAGATCAGGAACTGGTTAAAAGAAAGCAGAGGGTAGGGCTAAATGAGTCTGCTTTTTTATTGAAATTTCATAGCTATACTTACAAAGCATAAACGAGCATTAAAGAAGAAAACCCCAAGAAATAACATAATTAGATATGCATCAACTACCGGTAGTTCACATCTTGGGGAGAAAACCAAAAGCAATGCAAACCAAAGACTAAGGGAAGAAAAAAAATAAACTTCCCAACATAAACAGCCAATTTTACCATAATCCACCAAACAACCCCCACCCAATACACTCTAAGATTCTTTACTTTGCAAAAAGGTTTCCAGCTGTAAGGCACATATTTCTTGATTCCTAACACCCTGAAAAGTGACTAGGTATTTACATGGATATCGAAGGAAAAAAACAAAGCCCTGAGAGCCAAAAGCTTTCCTGCAAAGTTGTTGCTCTGGAGACATCGGGGAAACGCCTGAACTTTTGCACCACGGAATAAAGCATCCTTATTCTTAAAGTAACTCTTAAATACAGAAGACCTATCCTGCTCAGAAACAAACGAAACAACCGATGTTGCACAGGAGGAAATATCAGATGAATTCTCCAGAAGCTGAGTTAAATTTGATACAGAAATTGATTGCAAAATATCCAATTCTCCATTGGGATCATCTGTAATTTCCCTATCTGTTAAATAATATACATTTGAGAGGACCATTAAATCTGAATTGGAAACACCTTTTCTTTAAGGTATTTACAAAGAACAATTTTGGATGACAGTAAATGACACAAGGGAAAATTAATAAAACACATTTTTCTGTCTAAGCACGTTCTCAAGATTCTAACTTTTTTTTATGGATCGTTAAATCCTTCATGCCAGATGCACTCTTTGCCTGTAAAACAGTGATTTTCACACTTCAGCACCTGAGCAGAGAGATTCTACAGATGCCACTGTCTGAACCAACTTCGCAACAGTTTCTTGAGAACCTACCTGCAAAGCTGGGAGACTGTGGCAACGAAAGTCTTCTCTGTTCTGGTAACCACTGCCCAAATGTCTGCCAAGGAGACCTGAGAATCGGGAACCACCCCAGAGTCCATTACAGGTGGAGACCAGATCACTGGCTGATATTTATAAGCAGAATAAACGGGTGCTCTGCCAAGTCAGGTGATCATGTTGGACTGCATCATATGGGTTCACTATAGTTGGATGAGGAGGTCGGAGGCCCCCAGAGAGGATGGAGAAACAGTACCTTGAAAAGGAGTTGTCATGGTCTGATGGATAAACATGTGGTTAAGGACAACTACTGGATCCAAAGCGGCCAAAACTTTCTTTTTTTCTGTTTTCCATGGACCACACAAGAGGCTCAGAACAAGTTCAGGGCTCCAAGGGGCCTATCTGCCCCTTGTAACTCGCCCCTTAGAACTTGCCCTGGCCGTGTGCCTAGGAAGAGATGCACTTCAAGCCTCAGCTGTTGTCGGGACAGTTCTGCCCAGAGCCTGCTACTCCCACTGTGTTCCTGCTTTGGCTGCTCAGTGTCTCCCCCTGCTGCTTTTTAACATTCATAAATGACTTGAAAATGGGGATAACAAGTGAGGTAATCAAATTTGCAGATGACACAAAATTATTCAAAGTTGTTAACCCATGAGGATTCTGAAATTGTAGGAGGGTCTTGATTGGAAGACTGGGCATCCAAAAGGCAGATGAAATTTAATGTGGACAAGTGCAAAGTTAAGTGTCATGTTGAAACCCTCAGCAAATACAATGTCAGGAATCGAAAGGAATGGAGAATAAAACAAAGGATATTATAAACCCTCTGTAGCATTCCACATGCAATCGCACCTAGAAATAGTGTGCAATTCTGGTCGCTATATCTTAAAAAGGATATAGCATTATTAGAAAAGGTACAGAGAAGAGCAACCAAAATGGTAAAGGGGATGGAAGGATATGCCTATGGAGAGGCTAAAAAGGTTAGGGCTCTTCAACTTGGAAAAGACAGCTGAGGGGAGATTAATGAATAAAGCGGAACGGGTAAGCATAGATCATTTACACCATCAAAATATAGAAAGGCTAGGGGGCATGTATTGAAGCTACTTTGTAACTTATTTAAGATTAATAATTTTTTTTTCACTCAATGTGTAATCAAACTAATTCATTACTGGACGATATAGTGAAAGCTGTTAGTGTAGCCAGACTTAAAGATTTGGACAAGTTCCTGGAGTGAAGGTCGATAAAAGAACCTGGGAAATCCACTGCTTGCCGCAATACAAGCATTGAACCTGTCGTTTTTTGGGGGGGGGGAAACTACTAGATATTTGACCTAGATTGGCCACTTTTGGAAACAGGATACTGGGCTTGATGGACCTTGGTCTTGCCTAGTATTGCATATCTTATGTTCTTACTCTGCCAGTCATCTCTGGGCTCCTGCCCATCCTGGAAGTGACATGGCTGCATACCCTCAGTGTTCTCAACTGTTAAGTCAGTCTGCAGCAATGCACATCATGGGCATGTGCCAAAGGAGCATGAAGCACTCCTTGGTGACTCCAGAGGTGCCTCAACACAAACCCATCTAACCCTCATTCCCCCTCCCCTTCTCTGGGGCCCTTTCCTCCCTAGCTGTTACCCTGAGTAAGTTAACCGCAAAGATGCTCTGTGTACTACTAGTCACCCTGTCTACTGCTCTTCCTCTGTGGCCTCCATCCCTGGGGATGGCACCAAGCCCCTGCTTCCATAGCTCTCCCAGACCACTGTACAAGAAACACAGCCAATTTTCTGCCGTGCTTGCCACCTGCAGCATCCCTTATTTCCAAGAACAAGCAGGAATGTATTCTTCACATATGGGTGTCGTCGGTACCGATGGAGCCTGCACGGGAATGCACCCCAGCATCCAATAGGAAAGCTTTTGGGAGCATCCTACAACACCAGGCTGCCTTCCTGCCTTTCCCAACTGACCCTCTCCAGTTCTTTGTTTTCCACAGAGCCGACAGGTCGCACATCTTGTCACTGCAGAAAATTCCCCCCTTATACTTTTTTTGTGGTCACGTCTGCCTTCCCTCGATGCTATACTGGTACCGCCGATGGTTCGTTTTTTTTTTTTTCTTAAAGTTGTTTTTAGAGTCTTTCCCAGGAATTTTCTTCTCGGGTGCCAAGTGCCATTTTGGGCACTAGGCCCAATTTTTTCCCTCAAAATGGAAAAACCCGCTTCGGGTTTTAAAATGTGTTCTATGTGTGGTGGTGCCATCTCGGTCACTGACACCCATGAGTGAAGCCTCAAATGTTTAGGTCCTGACCACTCTATTTCAGAGTGTTGCCTGTGGAATGATGTCAAAGGGGCTGGCAAAACCGAGCTGCTAAACTTAGCACCCTTTTTCCCTCTGATGCAGCCTCCGTGGCATCATCCTCCAGGGCTTCATCCTCCTCCCATGGATCTCAGGTAACTAAACATTTATTTAACTGAATTTATATACAGTCTTTCTACAAATCAAAACGGTTTACATAAAACATTCAAGGTAGTATTTCAACTGTTTACATGGAACAAAGTAACAGATATATACAGGTAACAAGAGAACTAGTACAAGAACAGTGAGCAACTATTTGCATTGGTAAATACCAGGATATGTGGCTGTATGATAGGTTTTTGATAGGGCAGGAGCAGGGAGGAGAATGAAAGGTTAGGTACTATGGTGGTAGGGAAAAATGTTCAAGGAAACGTTTTTAGCTTCTTTTGGAACTCAGAGTGGGTTGGACAGTTCCACAGCTCGTAAGGAAGGGAGTTCCATAGGGATGGAGCATAGAGGGAGAAGGCCCTGTTACTGGTAGATTGTTTGCAATATCTTTTAGTTGTAGGGCTAGAAGGTTTTTGGTAATTGAGCGGCGGGTTCTTATGTTAATGGAGAAGGGAAGGAGAGGGGAGAGTCATGGAGCTGACTCATTGGAAATGATTTTATGTGTGAGGGTAAGCACTTTGAATTTAATCCTGTATTGAATGGGGAGCCAGTGTAGATCATATAGGACTGGTGTGATGTGTGAACGTCTGGGGTGGTTGGTTATAAGCCATGCAATTGTGTTCTGGGCTAATTGGAGCGGTTGTATGGTGTTCTTGGGAAGGCCATGATAGATGAGGTTACAATAATCAAGAGATGTTGTTGTTAGGGCCTGACAGACAGAACGGAATGAGTTAGGGCTTAAGAGGGGTTTGAGGGTTCTGGAGGGTACGTAGCTTTGCATATATTGTGTTGGTAGTTCTCTTGATTTGATTAGTGAAGGAGAGGTTCTGATCAAGGATAACGCCAAGATATTTCACTTGGTTTTTTATAGTAAGATTGAGGTCCCCAATATTAATGGCTGGAGGTGGGGTGTATGAGGTATTAGAAAACACCTGTAGGACTTCAGTCTTGGATTGGTTAATTAGGAGATTGTGCTGGGTTAGCCAAGATTTGTGGTCAGACAATCGCTTAGTTTAGTAAAGTCCAGGTTAATGAGATTAAATGGGGTGAAGCACATCATGTCGTCCACATATAATTGGTACTGAATATCGTAGTTTTGGAAGATGTTGCAGACAGGTTGAAGGAAGATATTGAATAGGAGAGCGGACAGACTAGATCCTTGGGGGACACCTTGTTTTAGGATAAACATAAATCTAGCCAGTCCTCAAAGGCTAGATCTCCTAAACATCGAGATGCCTCTGGCATTGCCCTTGAGGGACTTTCATCAGCAAAATTGCCCTGGCGGGAGGGTTCGGTTTCCAAAGCACTAACAGGGCTCCAGGATGTTATCGAGGCTTCAACCTCGGCAGAACTACTTGTGCTATGCTCTGGGGTCCTGGCCACTTTAACTGGCACTGATACCCAAGCATTGGCAGCATCGATGGACCAGATTCTTGGCTATTGAACACAGTCCTGCAGCTCTTCTCATGGCCTTGATGCCCCTGAAACCGCTTCAGACAATTCAACCAGTACCAGCACCGACTGCATCGCCAGGTATTCTACTGGGACCGAGTCATGTCTCTATCCGGCATTGACATGTCAGTACCGGACCACTCAGATGCTGACTTCAATCAGTACTGGTACCGTGCCTTGCATGATCACCCGGATCGGAGATAATTCAAATCTTCAGTCTGAAGACTCCAAAGGCTCTGCGAATACCAGCATACTTCCCGAGGATTCCTCTTCTCCTCGGCGTAGGATGTCTTCACCAGAGGATTTGTCCTTTCAAGATTTTATCCAAGATGTGGACCGAGGTCTTTCCATCTCCTGAAAGAGCCTAGGGCAAAGGAATTAGAAATCCTACAATACCCTAAAGCTCCCAAGGAAGCAGCTACCTTACCTATTCATGAGATCTTGCATGATCTTATGTTAAGGATGTGGGAAACACCTAACCACATTTCCTCATTCTCGAAGACTCAACACCATGTATCGAGTTCCTCCTTGTCCTGGGTTTCAGAAGACTCAATTACCACACCATTCCATGGTGGTGGAATCAGCCATGAGACTGAAGAGTGCAGTGTAGGACTCTTGATGCCTTTGGATGTCAATCCTTCCAGGCTTCCATGCTTTCTGCTAGGATCAGTTCCTATATCTTGTATATGGGAATTTTCCTTAAGGAAGTCACAGGAGACTTAGAGCTAATGAGCCCTCTCCTTCCTGATGATAAAAGGCAAGATTATCTTACTCTTGTTAAACATGCTCAGGATGTTTCCAAGTTTGTGAATCATGCAGCCTTTGAATGCATAAGCAGAACCTCTGCTATTGCCATAGGTGCACAGAGAATTGCCTGGCTCCAGGCATCTGACTTAGAAATCTGGGTACAGGACAAACTGGGGAAATATACATTGCACAGGAGAGAATCTCTTTGGCAAGAATTGGCAGAAAAAAGCTAATGAGAGATGCTGATAATATCACTTTGGATAGATTCTCCAAATCTACAGCTGATCCTGCGAGAAAGATCTCTAAGAAACCATTTTTCAGCAAGAAGGTTTTATCCCTCCTATACCCAGCAAGGACATCATTCAGGTTAGTCTGCCCAAAAGGGACAGCAGCAACAACCTAGACAACAGGAAGCCAAAAGCAGCTAAGCCTCAACCGGCTCAGCAGACTCAGCCTCCACAGGGGCTTTGACTCCTATCTAGAGAACTTTGCCTTCCTGGTCCTGAACGGCCCAGAACCCTCCATCACAGGAAGGTTGTCATTTTGCCCCCAGATGGTGTTGGATAACAGCAGAAAATTGGACACACTCTTGTACAAGAGGGGTACAAGCTTCATTTCCTCAGCATGCTCCCTCCTACAATAGTAAGACAGTTCAATTCTCAGACCTCTCAACTACCGCTTAGGTCAAGAAGTCACAATGCTCCTTGCCCTAGGGGCAATAGAAGAGGTACCCATTCTCCAATGGGGTACAGGGTTTTACTCCCCCTATTTCCTTATTCCAAAGAAAACAGGAGGACACAGACCCATTCTAGACCTCAGAACTGAACAAATTCCTGTTCAGAGAGAAGTTCAAAATGATTTCTCTAGGAACTCTGCCATATATTTGGAGTCAGGATTGGCTTTGTTCTCTAGATCTCAAGGATGCGTACTCACGTTCTAATCCATCCAACTCTCCAGAAGTTCTTTCGATTCCTGTTTCAAGGGAAGCACTACAATACAGGATTCTTCCTTTTGGTCTGGCTTCTGCACCAAAAGTGTTCACAAAATGCATGGCTGTGGTAGCAGCATTTCTCTGCACCCTGGGAATATTTGTCTTCCCTTAGATGACTGGTTCATTCGAGCCTCTTCAGAGCCAGAGGCCAGGGTTGCTCTGTCTCGCACAATGCACATCCTTCAGTATTTGGGACTTGTCATTAAACTTACCAAAGTCCAACCTTGCTCCCACTCAATCCCTAGAGTTTATAGGAGCTCTTCTGGATACCAGACAAGGGCCTTCCTTCCACAGCCCTGCTGCCTTTGCATTGTGCCGTTAGCTTCCCAAGCAGTGCTAAAACCTCACCTCACTGCTCAGGAAATGTTAATTGCTAGGTCACATGGCATCCACCGTGCATGTGGTTCCTTATACTCGCCTCCATATGAGGGCAGCCCAGTGGACCTTATCCACTCAGTGGACTCAGGTGTCAGGTTGCCTGTCAGACAAAATTGCAAACTCAGATTGCCTTTTGTCCCTCCAATGGTGGCAGTCACCCAAAAACCTTCTGGTGGGGTCTCCTTTTCAGCAACCCCCACCCCAAGCCACTCTAACAGATGCTTCACAGGTGGGTTGGGGAGCCCACCTGCACAGCCCTTTCTACCCAGGGTACCTGGACCCCACAGGAGGCCTATCTTCATATCAACCTCCTGGAGCCCAGAGCAATCTTCCTTGCTCTTTGAGTATGTCACACCCAGCTCAGCTACAAGACGGTCCTAGTTCAAACAGACAATCAGGTAGCCATGTTCTATGTGAACAAGCAGGGCAGAACAGGCTCTGTTTCTGTGCAAAGAAGCTTTGCGACTATGGGCCTTTGCCAGAGAGCATCAGATTCATCTCCTTGAGGTGTATCTTCCAGGCATTCAAAACTCTTGGGCAGACACTGAGTTCTGCTTCCACACGAATGGTCACCATGCAGACCAGGTGGCCAAAAGTTTTCAAATTTGGGGAACCCCAGACATAGACCTCTTGGCAAGTCTGCTGAATGCCAAACTTCCCTGGTTCTGTTCCAGAATTCCAGTTCAAGGGTGTCAGGCCAGGAATGCTTTCCTCCATTGGTCAGGACTTCCTGTATGTCTTTCCACCCATTCCCCTAATTCCCAAAACCCTGTTCAAGCTTCAGAGAGACAGAGGTCATATGATTCTCATAGCTCCACGTTGGCCATGGCAAATGTGGTACCCTCTGCTCCTACATCTCTCTCAAGCTCTGCCTCTGGAGTTAGGGTCTGCTCCAGATCTTTTCTCAAGAGGACAGAATGCTGTGGCATCCCAATCCCCAGTCTCTGTATCTCAGGGCCTAGTTGCTGAAAGCCTAGAACTTCAGTCTTAACCTTTCCAAGCAGGTAAAGGATATCCTTCATGCTTCCAGGAAACCTTCCACAAGATGCTCTTATGCATTTAAGTAGAACGGTTTTACCATATGGTGCTCGCAGAAGGGTCTTAACCCTCTTGCGATAACTCTGGAATCATTACTGGAGTACCTCCATTTATCAAATGCAGGGCTTAAGACCAATTCAGTGAGAGTCCGTTTGAGTTCTATTGCAGCTTCTTTCAAGCCTCTAAATGGACAACCTATTTCCCCTCATCCTCTCATAGCGAGATTTGAGAGGCCTTCTTTTAACGAAGCCTCCCATTAAGCCACCACCGGTGGCATGGGACTTGAATCTGGTACTTGGGCAGCTCATGAAACCGCCCTTTGAACCATTAGCCACTACCTCTTTGAAATAACTTTCCAGGAAAGGAATCTTCCTCATTGTAATCACATCAGCAAATTGCAAGTGTTGGTGGCTGATCCCCCTTATACAAGGTTCCATCATGATAAGGTAGTCCTTAGGACTCATCCACACTTCATGCCAAAGGTGGTTTCACCCTTTATTTAAACCAAGTGGTTTACCTTCCTGTATCCTTTCCAAGGCCTCACGCCTCAAATGCAGAAAGGAACCTTCATACTTTGGACTGTAAAAGCTTTGGCCTTGCTTGCAAAGGACACAGCAATATAGAAAATGCTCTCAACTCATTGCTTTTGATCCTAGTCATTTGGGACTTCCAGTCTCCAAAAGGACACTGTCCAACTGGATTGCACAGTATATATCTTTTTGCCTATGAGAGTAAGAACCTTCCTCTTGAAGGCCATATCACAGCTCACAATATGAGCCATGGCAGCCTCAATGGCTCATCTTCACTGTATCGACATCTGTCAAGCAGCTACTTGGGCTACAGTACATAACAACCCATTACTGCTTAGACAAGGACTCCCACCAGGATGCCTTGTTTGGTCAGGCTGTTCATCACTTCCATACTTAACTCCACCCACCATTCTTGGTAGGATGCCAGAGATCCATGGGGGTAGTGGAGCCCTTTCACAAGGGCACACACCTTTCTGGGGCCATCTCCCTGGCATCTGCAGCTAGGGAGTCCCCATATGTGAAGAGTACATTCCTGCTTGTTCCTGGAGATAGCAAGTTATTCACCTGTAACAGGTGATCTCTGGGAACAGCAGAAATTTAGTCTTCACAACCCACCCACCTCCCCTCGGAGTTGTATCTTTCTATCTCTTTCCCTCCCTTGTCTCAGCTTTAAACTCGACTGGAGAGGGATAGTTGTGGAAGGTGGGAAGGCAGCACGCAGGTGCTGTGGTATGCTCCCAAAAGCTTTCCTATTGGATGCTGGGGAGCTTTCCCATGCAGGCTCCGTCGGTACTGACGATACCCATATGTGAAGACTAAATTCCTGCTGTTCCCGGAGATAACCTGTTAAGGTAAGTAACTATGCTTTACCTGGCCACCCCCTCTTCAACCAGCCCGTCCAAAATCCCACTCTTGCATCTGGCTCTTAAACTACCACTTGCTGCGTTCCAAGGCAATTCCCATCCATGACCTTGTGCTGTAATACTCATTTGACATCCTCTTTCTTACTGAGATGTGGCTCTGTGATGGCAAGGAGCCACTCTTCAACTGCTGTTTTTTTCTCCAGGATTTTCTGCTTTTACAATCCCCAGTCAGGGCCAGGGTGGGGGGGTGGTAGCAATTCCTTTCCTTTCCCCTCCATTCATGCAGTATTTTCTCCCATGCTACATTACCCCAAATCTCTTCTACACCTCAATTCTGCCCTCCTCCACTTTTTATCTATTCCCTTCTCTCCAACCTTTTCCTTTTTGGGAGGCTCTCCTCTGAAGTTTCTCTTATCCCCACAATTTTGGGAGATTTTGACTCCCTCCAAACCTCCTGACTACTTTCCTGGCACTGCTTGCTGACCTATACCTACAGCAAGATATCCCCTTTCCCACTTATCTTGTTGGCCACATCCTCAACTTGGTGTTATCCCTCACCACTTCCCCCTTTGCCCTCTCTGCCCTGTTGGCATTTCCTGTTCCCTGGTCTGATCACTTCTGTCTTCCTCCCCTCTGTCCTCTTTTGGGGAAAAACCCCATATTCTCCTGCAGTTATGTCAATTATGTCCAGTACTCTCCAGCAGTCTCCCCCTCCCCATACTCTACATGTCTGAATTTCTCTCTGATCGCCATGTTCAAACTTGGAATTCCACTCTGTTCTACGCTCTTGACAGACTTGCTCCTTACCGCCCTGTTCACGCCCATCAAGCAAACCATCGTCCCTGGTTCCACCCTAGTTTTCTGTACAGCTCTTACCTCAGCTGTGCCATGCCTCTGGTGCAAGCACCCAACATCAGATTCCCTAGCCCACCACTGCCATTGCCACCATCACTACTGGTCCCTCATTCACTCCACCAAGCAAGCCTACTATGCCAACTTTATCTCCTCATCCTCAAATTCCTCCCGTCAGCTCTATACTGTCTCTCAGACCTTATCAGCCCCCCCCCCAATCTCTTTTGTCCTTGGCTCCTCCAGATCCTACTCTTCTAGCCTTGTACTTTAGTGACAAAAGTGCAAGCTGTCTCCCTAACCTTTCCCACTTGCCCTTCTCCCCCTCTCCCATGTCTGACTCCCCTGTTTCTTTTGGCACATCTGCCCCAGATTTCTCCTCCCTCTCTCGCCACTGGTCTTCCTTCTGTCTCATAACACATGGCAAATTAACTAAGGCCCTCTCCATGCCCTGCAAGACCACCTGCTAACTTGATCCCCTCCCACTGGCTTAGCAAATTCTCCCTGGCCCGTCTCACCCTCATCCTCAACATCTTTAACACTAGCCTGTCCTCAGATTCCTTTTCTTTTGCAAGCTCTTGGAAAAACTGGTCTTCTCACAGCTTTCCTCATCTTGATGCCTCTTTCCCTCCACCCCTGTCATGCAGGCTTTTTGTCCAGTCATAGTACAAAAACCATCCTCTTCATGATTGAACGCCAAATTTCCCATGATCATGGTCTCATCTCTATAGCCATCTCACTAGATCTCTTTTGATTTAGTTGATCACATCACCCTCCTCGCTATTCTTCACAACATCAGGATCAGCAGTATTGTCCTCCACTTGTTCCATGCCTGCCTTGTCTCTAGGTCCTTTTCGGTCCTATCTGGTTCATTCACCTTGCCAGTCATTCCTCCTGCAGTGTACCCCGGGGCTTTGTCCTTGCTCTCCTCCTTTTCAATGTCTTTCTGGCCCCTCTAACTTTTTTTTTTTGACCCAGCAGCATGGTGTCAGCATATTGCTATGCAGATGACAGCATTCTCTTATACCTCACTAAGCCCACTGCTCCTGATATCACACCTGTCTATCTCCTGCATTAATTCCTTGTTGTCCTCAAACTTTCTCTATCTTAATCTTGCAAAGACCCTAGCCATTTGGTTCACTTTCGGTGGTCCCATCACTCTTCCTCCCTCATCCCCCTAGTCCCCATCCTGCATTACCTCAGTGTTTCCCTAGATTCTGCTTTGTTCTTTCACGATCATCTGTCTTCTGTTTTACCTAGTTCTTTTTTGTTCCCTTTGGCAGATCTGTGCTGTCCATCCCTTTCTTACCCTGATCACATTCCTGCTTTCCCTCATGATGACCCAGTTAGATTATTGCAACATCGCCCCTGCTGGTCTCCCCAATACCAGTTACATAAATTGCAACTCCTATAGAACATTGCAGCCTGTGTCATCACACATGCCCACCCGTTCAGAACACATCACATTATTCATTCACCTTCACTGGCTTCCAGTTGCCTATAGAATTCAGTACAAGATTCTAACCTTAGTCCACACAGCAATCCATACTGGCACTCTGTAATTCATCTTCATACCCCTCAGTGCTCACTCTGGCTCATCCACTCAAACTGTATGTCCCATCCTTCTCTTTCACAAGCACATCTGGGGTCTACCTGCAACTCTTTTGCCTTTTTTCTCTGTCCCATACTCTAACTCCCTTCCCTTGAACATCTGACTGGAACGTTTTCCTTCACAAAATTAGTTAATGCTAAAAAACCCCACAAAAAAACCCTCTTCTGCTCTTCCTTCTATCTCCCACCCTCTTGGATCTCCTCCCTCACTTCCTCTCATTGATGCTCTGACCTACCCCCTTCTCTATCCTTATTTTCCCTTTCCTTTCAGATTATGGTGGTCCTTTCTTTCAGCAGCGTTTTGATTTATTGTAAACAGCTGTTGCTTGAGCATTTAGCAGTATGTTAAGAAACCAAAATAGTTGTCCTAAAATTTCCATATAATGGCACTTACGTTGCAGGCTTTTTCCTATCTTTTTTGGACTCATGCCAGCTGTTTCTAAGCACCCTGTAATCCACTTTGAGGTAGGAAGTGCTGCTGAAGGCTAATATATTAGCCTGAGCCTTATTAATACATCAAAAGCCATAATTAAGAGGTAATGCATCTTATTCCCCCTCATATTGTGAGCTAGTAGAGAATGGTCTTTTGTTAGGATTTCCTTAGGTTAGATGGTTTCTTATTGATGTAATTGCTAGATCGCTCTTTTCTTTCAAGTGTATTTGTATGCTTGATTTCACTGTAGTCTGGCCACCCTCCAGTCTAATGCTTTTTTTTTTTTATTGAAAGGCTTCCAAAGAATACATAGAATCATAAACCACAAAGATCTTCAAAGAAAATGCAACAATAATAACATAACTTCAGATCACAACAACATTCAACAATATGCCTTCATTTTTGCAGTTTTAAAATAAGGAAACGGGGAACAGTAACCCCCAACCTCCCTTTCGCCGCCCCCCCCCCCCCCCCCGAAACCTCCCTAGCCCAGGACCCCCCTCCCACCCAACCTCCCAATCCCCCCCACTATGGCTTGCTAATGTTCAAGCACGGGAGTGTGGTGAGCAAGAGACACACTCAGGGGGCGAGCTCCTTTTAAAGTTTGCATATTCCCCCCCTTCTTATCCAGCATAGTCACGTACCATACCGAGAGACAAAGGGTGCCCACACCAACTCAAAGCGCGCCAGGCGCATCCTACTGACCGCTACCCCTCGTTCCATGGCATACATATCCCACATCCGTTCCAGCCAAGCCTGAAAGGAGGGGGCCAAGGCACGCTTCCAGGCTGCTGCAAGGGATAATCTAGCTGCATTCAGGCCATGGCGAAGTAGAGCAAGCTGCAGAGCCCGTGCCCCCGGCACCGAGGCCCCAAACAGGAAAATCCCCTGATCCCAAGGGACACTCACTCCCAGAAGCAATTGCATCCGGTATTGTATACCCCTCCAAAAGGCGCGAATGCAGGGGCAATCCCACCAAATGTGCCCTAGGGTACCCCGTTGCCCAGTTACGCCAGCAGAGGTCCACTGCCCCAGGATATATGCACGCGATCCGCACCGGGGTCATGTACCAACGGTACAGAAGTTTATAATTGGTTTCATGGGCATTAATCGCTACCGCACTCTTCCACAAATGAGTTTCCGCCCTTTCCCACTGCTACTCAGTATAGGAGAGGTTCAAGTCGGAGTTCCAAAGTTCCCTATGTCTAGTAAAACACGATTGGGATCCCTGCAAGTGGGCATACAAGGTCGCCACGAGTCCCTTAGTGGTAGTGCACCCCTCACAGTAACGTTCCAATTCTGTCAGGGCCCTATCAACCTGGGGCCGAACAAGTTTGGATCGAACCCAATGTGTCACTTGCAGATATTGATAATGTTGCCTGGCCGGAATGCCAAATTCATCTTGTAACGTACGAAAAGGTTGTAATTGACATCATCAAAAAGTTGTCCGACCCGACTAAGGCCGTGATGTCCCCACCACCGAAAGACTATATCACTTAACCCCGGCGGGAAAGAGGCGTTATCTACTATAGGGGCTAAAGGAGTTAAATCCGTGTCGCGAGATCGAAAGTGCTGGTCCCAACAACGGAGGGTATGAAGAATATAGGGATTGCTAGTGCGCTTACCACGACGGAGTTTTGGACCAAGCCACAGCCAGTCTCCCAAGCCGGCTCCCCCCGCCAAGTTCATTTCCAGTTGCACCCATCGCTTAGTGCTATCAGCAATCATCCACTCCACCCCCGCCCAACATTGCGCCGCCGCGTAGTACCAAGGTAAATTGGGCATGCCCATACCTCCAGAGCGCATACAGGCATAAAGAACCTGTCGCGCCAAGCGTGGGCGACAACGCCAGATGAATTTCATAAGCAGCTGCTGCCAGGTCGCCAGGGTGGCCCACGCGATGGGAAGCGGCAGAACCTGAAAAAGGTAGAGAAAGCGGGGAACAACCACCATCTCGACTACAGCTATATGCCCGAACCAGGAAAGGAGCAGGCCATTCCAAACCTCTAGATCCCGCCGAATCTGACGAAGTAAGGGATCATAGTTGGCCTTAAAGAGGTCTGCCCTCTCCAGTCAAATGCACCCCTAAATAGCATAAAGCTCCGGACACCCAGCAAAGAGGATAAGCCGCTTGAAGCTCCACACAAACCGCCCCGGGGACCCCAACATTCAAGATCTCCTCCGATTTAGTGTAATTTTAAAACCGGATACCCGAGCATAGTTTTCGAACTGCATCGCAACTGGAAGGGAGGTGGACGGATCCACCAGGGACAGTATGATGTCATCGGCAAAGAGTGCAATCCTATATTCCGCAGGGCCAATAAGAACCCCCCCTCAAGCCTAGATGTTCTCAGAAGCTCTGAGCCAAGGGTTCCATCGCGAGCGCAAAGAGCAGGGGCGAAAGGGCAACCCTGTCACATGCCCCGTTCCAGCAAGAAGTGTCTCGAGTGTCCCCCATTAATCTGAACGCACGCCTGGGGCATCTGATAAAGACTGCGAACCCAACAGATATGGTGTGTGCTGGAGACAATGGGCTTCAGCTCAAATTTTAAGTATTCCCAATTGACCCGATCGAAAGCTTTTTCTGCGTCAATCCCCACCAGCAGGGCTGGTTGTGGTTCCTGCTGGGCTACGTGAATGACCTGCAACATACGCCTAATGTTGTCTGCAGCCTGGTGACCTGGCACGAATCCAACCTGATCCAGGTGAACCAAGCCCGGAAGGACCCGATTCAGGCGCGCCGCCAACAGAGGCAAATATTTTAACGTCCCCATTTAACAGTGAGATGGGGCGGTACGACGCCACGTCGTGCAGTGGTTTACCAGGCTTGGGTATCATCACGATCAGTGCCTCGCGCCGGGACAGCGATAACGAGACCCCTTTTTGAACAAGATAGTCAAGGTTGGCGCTAATTGTATCCTAAACTTATAATATTCTGCTGGGAAGCCATCACTACCTGGCGCACTGCCAGTTTTCAATCTCTGGATTGCGGTTTCCACTTCATCTACCGTTAATTCAGAATCTAGCTGAGCCCGATCAGTCGGAGAGATGCGGCAGACCAATTCCCCGCAAATAGTCCTGTACACGATCCTGCTCAAAGGGCTCTGCCTTATAGAGCTGCTCCAGAAAGTCAGCAAAGAGATCACGTATCTCCCGGGAAATAACCCTCTTCCGTCCCCCAGCGTCGTGCAGTTCGTGCACCACTCTCACGGATTGTTGGCGGAGACGCAAAGCTAGGAAGCGGCCTGTTTTATTTCCATGCTCATAAAAAGTTTGCTGTAATTTCCGGCGTTTATTATCTAATTCTCTCTGCAGACACGCATCCAAGTTGGCTCGAGCAGTCCACCACTGACGCAGGACCTGTCGGGAACCAGTTTGGGCGTGTTCCAGACCTAGGCGGGCAGCCTCCTCCACCAACTGGTCATGGTCACGCGTCCATTTTGCGCGTGCGGGCTGCCTCCGCCATGAGTTGACCTCAAGCCGTAGCCTTATAAGCATCCCACACCGTGGGGAGAGGAGCATCCCCAGAATTGTTAAGCTCAAAAAATTCCGTGATAAAACGGACATGGTCCTGCACTGCACCCTGCTGCCGTAGGAACCTCACATCTAAGCGCCAAAGCTGTTGGTGCTCACTGTACAATCCGGCCGGAAGAGCAAGCCAGCACGGGGCATGATCTGACCAAGTCAGCGCTCCATGTCCAGCCTTCACTCTCCCATCCATCAGGCGCTGATCCAATAGAAAATAGTCAATTCGAGTGTGAACCTGATGGACCGGAGAATAGTACGTATAGCCTCTTTTATTTATTTTATTTATTTATTTAACTGCATTTTTATCCCGCTTTTCACCGGGTCAAAGCGGTGTAACATGTAACATAGGGAGGGGTAATTTCTTTTAGGGTGGGGCCATCACCAGGGTCAACAATTAATGATTATGGGTAGACATGGACATGATTTACTTCTGCTAAATCTAAGTATTAGGTCATGGTGGTGTTTCTGTTGAGAGATGTTCACGGAATAGAATTGTCTTCAGCTGTTTCTTAAATGATGTGATGTCGTTGTTGTTCTTGATGTGGTTTGGTAGAGAGTTCCAGAGGGATGGAGCATAAAGTTCAAATGCTCTGTTGCAGGTCCGTTGTGTGGATTTGGTTCTTTTGTGGGGGACAACGATAGAGTTATTGGAGGAATGTCTGGTTGATCTGTTGTGGGATGGTCGAGGCAGTAAGGAGTGTAGTGAGGTGTTCCGTGCTTGGTGGATAGTTTTGTGGATGAGTAAGATGGCTTTGTACTTGATTCTTGCTTGCAGTGGAAGGAGGTGAAGGTCTCTTAGGATTGGGGTGATGTGCTCCCGTTTTTTTGCATTTTGAATAATCCTTGCTGTAGTGTTTAAGGCAGTACGGAGGGAGTTGGTGTGCGAGGCAGGAAGTCCATGATAGATTATGTTGCAGAAATCCAGATGAGGGAGTGTCACAGCTTGCATCACTGTCCTAAAGTCGTGAGGTTCTAGGAGGGGCCGGAGTCGTTGGATAGTTTTGGCTTTGTGGAATATCATCCCAGCGGTTTTGTTGATTTGTTTGAAAGTGAGAGCTTGATCAATGATGACGCCCAGATATCTTATTTGAGGCTGGATTTGTATTTGTGTGGTTCCCATGTTGAGGTGGGTAGGTGGTTTGAAGTCAGGTTCTTTTGTTACTATTAGGGCTTCGGTTTTCTTTATGTTGATGGATAGATTGTTCTCCTGTAGCCAGTTGGCCACGTCGTTGAAGCAGGCTGATAGCTGTTCGTTTTTTGGGTTGGTGGTTGTAATTGGTGCGTAGAGCATTGTCGTCCGCGTAGATGTGGAAGTTGATGTTGTGGGTGCGTATGATTGAGCATAGTGGACGGAGATATATGTTAAACAACATGGCTGATAGGGTGGATCCTTGGGGTACTCCTTGAAGTTGTTGGTAGGGGGGCGAAGTTGTGGAGAGGGTGCGAATCCGTTGCTGTCTGTTAGTTAAGTAGGACCTGAACCATTGGAGTACAGTGTCTTTGATTCCGATTGTTTGTAGTCTGTGTATGAGGATTTCGTGTGAGATTGTGTCGAAGGCCGCTGATATGTCTAGGAAGATCAGGATGTATCCTGAATTTTTCTCTTGTGTTCCGATGATGAGTGTTCATTAGGATGGTCATGAGGGTCTCAACTCCTTGTAGTGGCCGGAAACCGTGTTGCTGTGGGTCAAGTATGTCGTTGGTGTCTAGATGATCTTGGAGCTGGTGTTGGACTATCTTTTCTATTATCTTGGTGGCGAGGGGGAGGCTTGCCACTGGTCTGTAAGAGGTGGGGTCCTTGGGGTCCAGGTTGTTCTTCTTTATGGTTGGTCGGATGATTGATGTTTTGAGGGCATCTGGCATGTATCCTTGTTTAAAGGATTCGTTTACGATGTGAGTTAGTGGGGTACTCAGGTCTTCCTTGGTTTTCTTTATCCATTCGGTGGGGCAGGGGTCCAGTGGGGAGGTAGTGGTGTTCAGACAGGAGATGGTGGAGGATATTTCTTCCTTTGAGGTGTCATTGAATGTGTTCCAGTTAGCGTTTATGGTGATTCCTGGGTTTGTTCTTGTGGCTGTAGCGCAGCGGTAAGGTTGTTGAGGTTGCTGAAATTGTTTGTATTGTCGGGCCAAGAGATCCGAGGGGATATCTGGGGGTTGATCGGAAGTGGTTGGTGTCTTTGTCAGTTTTTTGGCAATTTGGAAGAGTTCTCGAGGTTTGTTTGCAGCGGTCGTGATGATTTTGGTGTGGTAGTTTCTCTTTGCATTGTCGGTTTCTGAGTGGTAGGCAGCAAGTTCATATAGGTATTGCTTTTTGTTTTTGTCATTTTTGTTTGTTCTCCATTTTCTTTCTGTTCTAAGTTTTGTTTTCAGTTTCCGGAGGTCAGGGGTGAACCAGCGGGCCTTTGAGGAGATGGGCTTGTTGCTGGTCTTGTTTACAGTTGCTCTGGATGCTGAGGAGATTGTGGTGTTCCAGTTGTCCATGAGGTCATCAAGGTTATTTGAGTTCGTAAGTAGATTAGGTAGGGTCAGCGTCAGGAAGTCTTCTTTGTTGAATGCTTTGAATCTTCGTGTGTTGAGTGTATCCTCTGTTTGTATTTGGTCGATATGCGTGGGAGAGGTGGATGATGTAATGGTCTGACCATGGGACTGGTGAGATTGTTGGACTGCTGCATGAGGTGGATGCCTGGGAGTTCAGGAATATGAGGTCCAGTGTGTTTCCTTTTTCGTGTGTTTGGTTCATTTATGATCTGCGATAGGTTCATTGCTGTCATGGCGTTAAGGAATGTTTCTGTTTGTGTGTCTTGGAGGGATGGGAGATTGAAGTCTCCTAGTATAATTGGTTCCTTTGATGGGTCGATGCTTTCGGAGATCAGGTGCAGTATCCTTGGTAAGTCAGAGTTTGCAGCGGGTGTTCTGTAGACCAGGCATATTGTGAGGTTTTTGTTAGTGAGGGTAAGGATGTCTGCTTCGTTGGAGGTTTCAGAGGTGAGGGTGTGCAGGTGGAGGTTGTCCTTTGCGATGATGGCTACTCCTCCGCCTTTTGCGTGCGTTCGGGAACAGTGATGAAAGCTGTATCCGGTTGGTGTCAGCTGGTTCATTATTACTGTGTCCGTTTCTGTTAGCCAGGTTTCTGTTATGCATAGGATGTCGGTCTTCTCAGATATGATCAGGTCTTGGAGCATGTGGTATTTGTTCCTGGTGGAGCGTGCGTTTGAGTGTGATGGAGAGGTGCAGGTGACTGATGTGATTGGTGCTTTTGGCTGGTGTGTGGTGTGTGTGTGTTGGGTTCGTGTTGTTGTAGATGTTTGTGGGTTGCAGTCCTGTGGTTCTTGTGTATGGGAGGTCAGTAGGTGTGGTTGGGTGGGAGTACAGTGTCTGTGCGGAAGGGGTTGTGCCTGTCAGTGTGTCTGCGTAGAGAGGATTGCTGAGTGTGCTTGGGTGGGGGTACAGTGTTAGGAGAGGAGTGAGAAGGTAGATGGGTGTTAGGAAGGGCGGCATGTTGTGAAAGAGTACCTGGGGTTTTGAAGCAGTGTAGTCTCTTTCTTGCCGGTTTGCTGGAGCTTTTGAATATCCGGTATTTGCCCTGTTGAGCTGTCTGCTGCGTTGAGTCTCTTCTATATCAGAGATGGTTGTCGGGTGTTGAGGCTGGGAACAGGAGCCGGTGTGTCTACCTGTGTTCCAGGGAGCTCCTGTTTAGCAGAGTTGGAGTTGATGATGTTGCTATTGTTGGCGAGCTCAGACCCGATCAGGGGAGCTCAAGCCTTGCCCGTTGTGGAGATTTTCCGTGGGATTGGCCACCGCCTAAGGGCCACGCCAAAGGGCCCTCTGGCGAGGCCCTCAGGCGTGGGCCCGCCCGTAGGGACGCTGCGCTTTATGGCCCTTTCTGCCTCCTCTCCCACCGCCCGGATTGGACGGGAGCAGCTCCCACTGTCCCGATTGGACAGGAGTGGAGACGATGGTGGTCGGGTGCTGGCGGGTGCTGGGTGTCCCTCCAGACGTCTCAAACCTAAGTCGAGCATAAGACGCTGTAGGGCTCTTGCCGACCCCCCGCACGACTTGTGGAATCCAGGTGAGGCACCAGGTGCGTGTTAGTCTCCCCCCAGAACAATAGGACCCCTTGCAAAATCCGCCAGTAAGGCTTTCAATCGTGCAAAGAAGGCCCCCTGACCTGTATTGGGAGCATAAACATTAGCTAAGGTTAGCAAGTGCCCTTCTAAACGGATATTCAAGAAAAGCCACCTCCCCAGAGCATCTTGCTTTATCTCCTCTATCTGTAGAGAGAGGCTCTGAAATAGTAAGGCCACTCCCTGCTTCTTCCGTCCCTGTGCATCTGAGGCCACCCGCACCTCAGTATACAGGGACCTCTTTAGCCAGCCCTGCTTACAGTTCTGAAGATGGGTCTCCTGTAAGTAAACAATGTCCCCCTGCAAAGTGTGCAATTCTGAGAACAGCAGGGACCTCTTCCTCGGGGAATTAAGGCCCTTAACATTCAAAGAGATAAAGCGCACCATTAGCAATTACAATCCACTCCCTCGCTGCCGCCTGCTATCCAGAAGGTCCCAGTGGTAGCTCCCCCCCATCAAACCCGGGGAATTAGTGAGTCGGGCCCACCCATTCCACCTTCCAGGAACAAGAGCCATAGTCCCTCCTCCCAAGCCCAAGCACACCCCCCAATTCCATATTGAAAAAAAGCCTCCCCTCTCACCCATCTCCCCCCTTCCCGTCAATACCACCTGCCTGTTTAAATTATTACAGGACACGGTAAATTGACCACAAACCCCAAATCCCCCCAGAACCTCTCAAGGCAAAAATTCAACCTAAACAGAGAAAAACATACTCCCCACTACTCCTCCACCTCCCCCGGATCATCAAGCTCACCATGCCCCTCTCAAAGCAATAACATCAACAAAACCGTTTGCAGATCATCCGCTGCCCCCCATGTATCAAAAAGGGAGGGACCCCAATCTAATTCCCACCACCACCTATCCAAAGTAAGAGGAGCTCCTCAAGTCCACAAAGATCAAGTGGACTTGCCCACCCAAGTCCACCTGGAGTGCTGGGGCTTAGGGGGCGGCGGATGGGGCTGAGCATTGTCATCTACTAAACCCGCCTGGCGAAGGGCTCGCCAAGCTTCAGTGTAATCTTTTGCAGAGATCTTTTTGTTGCCCAAAAGAAAGTTCATCCTAAATGGGAAGGACCAAGAATAGCGAATCCCCTTGCTGTTCAGGACCGCTGAGACTGGCTTCATCTCTCTCCGCCGCGCCAGGGTGAACGTCGAGAGGTCCTGGTAAATGGACACTGTCGCGTCCTGAAATCGGACCGTCTTTTTCTCCCAGCCTCGACGGATAAGGAGCTCGGCATCAGAGTAGCGCGGAAATCTCGCAATGACATCATGCGGTTGGTTATTGGGGGGGGGGGGGTTTCCCCAAAGCGTGGTGAACTCGTTCAACTTCCATACCAGAGGCGTGTGCAGCCAAGTCCTCCGAGAGCAATTCCGCTATCAGCAATTTAAGTACAGTTGATAGGTCTTCTCTGCCCCCTACCGCCTCTGGGATCCCACGGAAACGCACATTGAAAACCGTTCCTGCCGCAACAATGTCATCAATTTTATAGGTCAGTTCCATTGCTTGTGCATGTTGCCGGTCTAAAGCACATTGTAAATCCATCAAAGTCCCATCTTGTTCTACCATTTTGGTCTTCTACGCGGGCTCCCAGTTCCTTGACGTCGGTCCTGAGCTCAGCAACATCTTTCATCAGGTCCTCCCGTAGCGCGCGAAACTCATTAGCTAATTCCACAAAGCCCCTACGGAGTTCTTGTTTGAGTTGAGCTGAGGAGAGTTGTTTATGCGGATCCAAGTCCTCCTCGCTGACAGTCTCATCAGAACCTGATGGGAGGGGTTGTTCATGTGGACTACTTGGGGCTCCGGACTTGCTCTGCAAGCGCTGGGAGTAGCGCATCCCTTCCCGGGTTTCAAAACTTTTGGCTTTAGCAGCCATCTCACAAAGTCACCAAAGACACACAGTGGTAGAGAGATGTATCCAATGTCAGCAAAAATGGGGACACCAAGGAGACAGCGGCGTCCAGGTTCTCACAAATCCGCAGCGCAATCCCCACCTCAGTGTCAGACGGGTACAAGCAATGTCAGCAAAGCATAGGGCACTGGATAGACAGTGAGGCAGTAGGAAAAAGCTGCCTCAGCCCTCCCAGGGTAACAAACATTTAACCGGGCCCCCACGGTCCACTCAGGGGGGATATAGGCTTCGGCAGGACACCAAGCTGCTAGAATATAGCCCCTGTCACCAGCTCCAGATGCAAGCCAAAGTGCAGGAGAGGAGAAAGTTGACATTCAAACTTACCCCCCTCAGGGTGATTCGCAATAGCAGGAGAAGATAGCAAACGCTGGCAGTTGCCATGCGGTCTCCACGCCATCTCCGCAGGCCTCACAGGCAAGGTTTCGGCGGCACATGCAGAGGCCTCAGCGCTGGGAGTAGTTGCCCCCTCCGACCAACGGGCTGCCGCTCGTTCCACAATGCAGCACCCGGGAAGCAGCCGCTCGATCTTGCAGGGCTCTGCTCCAATGATATTTAAACCCGCGTAGGGCTCAGATGTTAGCTGCGGGATCAGTCAGGCCCAAATCCATCAAGTAGAGGCATTCAGCAGGCCACGTTCCAGGGGCGATCCCCACGGTTTTCCAGCCTCCAAAGAGCCCGCCAAGCCGTTGAACCAGGCTCCAAGGGGGACCGCTTACTCGTGCCGACCCAGGGTAGGTAGAGGGGGGGTAAGTTGCTGCAGTTAGCGCATGTTTTCAAGAGTTTTGGGGTTGAGGACGGAGCTCTTTTAAAGTGCGGCCATCATGCTGCGGGCTCACGAGCGCCCCCCAGTCTAATGCATTTTTTTAAGGACTGTAGGGGTGATTAGGCTCTTTGGAAAACTGACCAGTGTTGGTACTCAGCAAGATGGTGGAAACAATTCATTGAACTATATTCTTACTGGAATTCTGCATACAATACAAACTTCTGTTTAAAAAAGCTCTGCATTATGCAAAATTCTACATGCTTTATTAGCATAACAAAGCATATTGTGTTTGAGTGATGCTTACTGTGTTTAAATTATCACAAAGTACTGTATGAAATTTTGAATTTTGGGCAGAATTCTGGCAGCAGTAATTGACCATGTGAACAGACATGGCTTAGTGGGACTAAGTAAACATGAATTTAGCCAATGGAAGTGTTACCTTACCAATCTGCCCCATTTATTTGAAGGCATGTGGATAAAGGTGAGCCAGTTGATGCACTATTTAGATTTCCCAGAAAGTATTTCAGTCTCATATGAAACTCCTATGGCATGACTATTTTTAAATTTCCTCAGAAGGCAATGTCCTATTGCAGATTGGAAACAGAGTAAATTATTGGTTTTCTCAAAGTAAATAGTGGAGTACTCAAGGGATCTGTATAGAGATTGATGTGCAATTTCTATAAATGATCTGGAATTAGGAACAAGGGAGGTGATTTGATTACATTTACAGATGACAAAACATTAAGTTGTTAAATCACATGGATATTAGAAATTGCAAGAGAACCTTGTGAACTGGGCATCCAAATGGCTGTAGCTAAGGAAGGCTGTCTTACTAATCTGTTTTTTTTAAGGTGTCAAGTAGAGAAAGTGAGTTGGTTGATAGTGTATCTGGATTTTCAGAAAGCCTTTGACAAGGTATTTCATCAGACTCTTGGTGAAATTTAAAGTCATGGGGTAGGAGGCAGTGTACTACTCTGGATCAGGAATTGATTAAAAGATAGAAAGCAGAGGGTAGGGCTAATTGGCCAGCCTTCCTAATGGAGGAAAGTGAATAATGGAGTACCCCATGGATCTGTGCTGGGTCAGCTGCTTTTTAACATAGTTGTAAATGACTTGGGCATTGATGGCTTTCCCACTGAAGTATTACGGCAATCGGATGAAACTGTTACCATACTTACAAGGCTCTGCCAGGAAATTTGGAAGAGAAATTCATGGCCAACTGACTGGAAAAGATGTAATTACAAATACTGAAGAAAGATGACACGACTGACTGGAAATTATTGCACAACTGCTGATTCCACATGTCAGCAAGATTCTACTGAAGATTATTCAGCAGAGACAAGAACTGCTTGAAGTTCAAGCAGGGTTCAGGAAAGGGTGATGAACTAGACACATTGCAGATGTGAGATGGATCTTTGACAAGACAGAAGAATACTAAAAGGATATCCATGTGTTTGACTACAGCAAGGCTTTTTGACTGTGTAAACCATAGCCTTGGCCACATTAAGAAGCATGGGTATACCAGAACTGATTGGACTGTTGCAAGAGAACCTTTATTTTGATTAGGAAGCACAAACAGAACTAGGAGAAACAATGGTGTAAAATCTCTTTAATTTATATGTAGAACAAAGCATCAGAGAAGCAGGACTGAAGACAACTGAGGTGTGAAGATCGGGAAAACTCAACTTTAGCTATGCTGATACCACATTACTGGCTGGAGGTGAAGACCATTTGAAACATTTGCTTCTTAATATCAAGGAATATAGTCTTAAAATGGGTCTGCACCTTAAGTTAAGAATACAAAGATTTTTAACAGGCAAAATCAGTTCATTGATGGATAAAATAGTTGACAGCTTTAACTTGGATCAACAATCAATCGAGAGGACTAGCAGTCAAATCTGATGTATTGCAGACAAGATCCTCAAGAGCTGAGGGGTCTCTCTCCATATGAAGATTCTACTTGTCCAGGCCATGGTATTTTCAGTAACATCATAGGGATGTGAAAGTTGGACAGTGAAAAAGATACAGGAAGAAAATTGCCTTTGAATTATGGTGCTGGTGATGTGCACTGTGGTCTGCCTGAAGAACAAAACCAGTCAGTGCTAGAGGAGATCAAACCTAAGCTTTACTTAGAAGCTCAGATGACAAGACTTTGGCTTTCATACTTTGGACATATCATGCAAAGAGATCATTGGAGAGACTATTCTTGGTAAGGTAGAAATTCAACATAAGAGAATGGCTGGCAATGAGATGGATCGCTATAATAGCAGCTATGGATACCACTCTATCAACAATGAGCCGCTTGGCTAGAGACAGAACAAAGTTTGTCAGCTCCTGGTGAGTCTCTGGATAGTTGACCTAGACTCAATGGCATTTAACAGTCTAATTTAGTGTCATCTGCAAATTTTTCAAAGGTGTTAATGCACAAGGATTGTGAATTTGCAAGAGGACCTTGATAAATTGGAAGGCTGGATGTTCAAATGGCAGATGGAATTTAATGTGGACAAGTGCAAAGTTATGCATCTAGGAAACAACCCAAACAAGGGTTAGGTGAAAACCCCCTCCAGGAAACATTTAGATGGCATGGAGCAAATCCTCAAAATGCCCACAAATAGTAACACCAATTTTTAAAAAGGGTTCCAGGGGTGATCCGGGAAACTACAGACCGGTGAGCCTGACGTCAGTACCTGGAAAAATGGTAGAAACCATCAAGAATAAAATTACTCAGCATGTAGATAGTCCCAACCTAATGGGAGACAGCCAACATGGCTTTAGACAAGGAAGATCTTGTCTTACTAATCTGTTTGAAGGAGTGAATAAAACAGGTGGACAAAGGTGAGTCGGTTGATATTGTGTATTTGGACTTTCAGAAAGCCTTTGACAAGGTCCCTCAGACTTTTGGCAAAACTAAAGAGTCATGGGATAGGAGGCAGTGTGCTATTGTGGATCAGGAACTGGTTAAAAGATAGAAAGCAGAGGGTAGGGCTAAATGGCCAATTTTCCCAATGGAGAAAGGTGAATAGTGGTGTACCCCAGGGATCTGTGCTGGGTCCGCTGCTTTTTGACATTCATAAATGACCTGGAAAGTGGAATAACGAGAGGTTATCAAATTTGCAGATGACACAAAACTATTTAAAGTTGTTAAAACACAAGAGGATTGTGAAAAATTGCAAGAGGAACTTGATAAATTAGACTGGGCATCAAAAGTGCAGATGAAATTTAATGTGGACAAGTGCAAGGTTATGCACCTAGGGAAGAACAACCCAAACTATGGTTACACGATGCAAGGTTCCACATTAGGAACCACCACTCAGGAAAAATTTAGGCGTCATTGTGGATACCATGTTAAAACCCTCGGCCCAGTGTGCAGCGGCGGCCAAGAGAGCAAATAGAATGCTAGGTATAAGGAAAGGAATGGAAAATAGAACAAGATATTATAATGCCTCTATCGTTCCATGGTGAGGCCACACCTTGAATATTGTGTGCAATTCTGGTTGCTGTATCTTAAGGATATAGCGATTTTAGAAAAGGTACAGAGAAGAGCCACCAAAATGGTAAAGGGGATGGAAGGATACTCCTATGAGGCTAAAAAGGTTAGGGCTCTTTAACCTGGAAAAGAGACGGCTGAGGAGATATGATAGAAGTCTATAAATTAATGAACGAAGTGGAACGGGTAAACGTAGATCGATTGTTTACCTTATCAGAATATAGAAAGACTAGGGGACATGCAATGAAGCTACAGGGTAAACTATTTAAGACTAATAAAAGAAAATATTTTTTCACTCAACGTGTAATCAAACTCTGGAATTTGTTACCAAAGGATGTTAGTGTAGCTGTTTAAAAAAGGTTTGGACAAGTTCCTGGAGGAAAGGTCCATAAACCATTATTAAGAAGTGACCGAAGATATCAATGCTTGACCCAGTACAAGCATTGTGGAACTTGTGTCTCTTGGGGAAACTGCTAGGTACATATGACCTAGATTGGCCACGGTTGGAAACAGAATACTGGGCTTGATGGACCTTGGTCTGACCCAGTATGGCATATCTTATGTTCTTAAGTGGCAGCGATCTTAAACTATTTTCAGAAGTCTGTTCTTGAACTAGCAATACGCAAAGTAGACAGTGATGCGACTAGATAAGACATCCAAGAATACTGAAGGAACTTGGGAACTTTCTATCTGCTCCACTGACTGACCTTTTTATGCTGCTTTGGAGTTGGCAGTGGTCACAGAGGATTGGAAAAGGGCACATGTTGTGCCTTTGCACAAAAACAGAAGTAAGGAAGAGATTGAAAACTACAGGCTGATTTATCTTACCTCTGAGTAAAGTTTTGGAAACTTTGAGAACAGGTTTCTGGAGTCCAATGGATTGTAAGATCCAAGGCAGTATGGCTTTACCAGAAGCAGGTCTTGCCAGACGCATCTGATTTCTTTGACTGGGTGACCAGGAAGTTGGATTGAGGGGAGAGCCCTAGATATGATGTATTTAGATTTCAGTAAAGCCTTTGACACCAATCCACACAGCGGCAACCTATAAACTGAGCACCCTAGGGATGGGTGCTAAAGTTACTGATTGGGTTAGAAATTGGTTGAGTGGGAGGTGGTTAAGGATACAAGTAAATGGACTTAACCAGTAGCGTGCCACAGGGATCTGACCTTGGTCTGAATCTTTAGCATCTTTGTTACTGATATTACGGAAGGGCTGTCAGGTAAGGTTGGCCTTGTGGATGATACGAAAATCTTCAATAGAGTAGACACACAGGATGAAGAAAACCATGAAGGATCTAGCTAGCTTGTCTGGTTGAATTTGGCAGTTAAGATTTAATGCTTAAAAAATGCAAGGTCATGCACTTTGGCTACAGAACTCCAAGGGAGCAGTTCAATGTAGGGGGCAAAGTACTCCTGTCCACAGGAGCAGAACCTGGGCATGATAGCCTCTGATCTTAAAGCAGCTAAACAGGGCAATGGCAAAACCCAGAAGGATGTTTGGCTGTGTCAGAGGAATTGCCAGCAGAAAGTCATAGTGCCTCTGTATAGGTCTCTGGTGTGACCTCATTTGGAGTATTGTGTGCAATTCTGGAAACGGCATCTTCAAAAGGATATAAACTGGATGGAATCTGCAGAGGATGGCTACTAAAATGGTTTGGTCTTCATTATGACGCACATGAGGACACTTAAAGATCTTAATATGTATACATTACAGGAAAGGTGGGATAGAGGAGATATGTGCATTTATGCCATGGAAGTATTCCAATGTCTAAGAGGGGAGCCTTTCAATTGAAAGCAAACTGTTACGAGGGTGAAAGAGGATATTGAGGAGTAATATGCAAAATATATTTCTACGGAAAGAGGTAGATGCATGCAATAGTGTTCCAGTGCAGATAGCAGAAAATCTGAATTCAAAAAAGCATGGGACAAACAAGATCTAAGGTAAAAAGAGGACTATTGTAGTTGATATGGAAGGACAAAATGGATAAAGACCATGTGTGGTCTGTCATGTTTCTACAAATGGGACTTGCTGCCTGGCTGTGGATGTGCAGGTGATGGTTGTCACTAAATGTACCACCATTCTGGGCCAAGTTCATTTTCCTAAACAGCCAGTTTTTGGCCTGAAACTTGATCTGCTACATTCTGCTCTGTTCTGGTATGACCTTATGATCTGGTCTGAGCTGATATGAACTGATCAGCTATTTCCTGCAATTTATCACTGAGCTACATTCCTCTTGGTTGCCTTGTTTGCACATGGGGTGTTCTGTATATAGTTCTTTTCTTTGGACTTAGTCCCAGCTGCATGGCAGCCCCCTGAGGAGGTTCTTGGGCTTAGGCATTCCCTATAGCGATCCAGGGCCCTCAAGTATATCTGCCTCTGGAGGTAAGGGGCATGTTACCCCATCACTCACATTCTTCTGGGAGCCCAGCCTTATCCCTTAAGGGATAATCTGGGATGAATAAGGAGATTCCTTGCCAAGGCAGAGATCATCTGTGATCTGCCTATATCACAGGGGTGGCTTCCCTGGTCTGATAACAGTGGTGGCTCTGCATATAACTGAGCCTGCTCCAGCACAAGCTTTGTCTATGGACCCTGTTGAGGGTTATCTGCTGCTACTAACTTATATTGCACTACATGGCATACACAGTGCTGTACATAGGTCCATCTTACCTTACTTTAGTCCCCAGTTACGTGATGCTCATCTTTATTAGATTAAGCTCTGAGCAGGGACTGTCTGTCTTACACCTAAGTGGCACCCTTTGGGATTTTTTTCCTCTTGAGTCTGTATCAGCTTTTCCAGTGGGATACCCCCCTGAGCTAGGCCTTGGTCTTCCATTCTCAGTTATACTCCCTGCTTTGGGGCAAGCTGGTCGAGCTTTTTTGGACTTCCTTTTATGGCTGTGCTAATCCATAGCAGTGACAAAGTATGCAAGATCCTAGTTTAAGCACATGATAGGAAGGTTGAAGCCTGCCTTAAGAATACATTTATGGTCCAAGCTATCTAGCAGTGGGTCCAGTGATTGCCTGACAGCCTGGAGGCTGCTAGACACGAGTTGGGTACTGTGTAAGTGGCAGGTGTCATGTACCAACTTGATTCATGTCCAAGTCTGTTTGTGGCTAGGCTGTGGCTCTGCAGTTGGTCAGATGCTGTCTGAGCAAACTTCTCTTACAGGGCAGGTTGCCTTTTGGGGAGGGCATGGAGAAGTTGGTGAGAGCATGCCTCTCCAAGCTTTTTCAGAGGCTACCTGAAAGGTGCCCAGTGTGTACTCCATGGGGCCTTATATGGATCCTTTAGATGGCATTGGATTGTTAGTGATAGGGGAAAATAAGGTTCAGTTTAAGTGTATGTACAGAAGGATTCAGAGGCCTGCAGAGGGGAATCAGAATCCTGTATATGGAAAGGAATGTGCTGTGCTAAGCTAAATTGATCTACACAGACTAGCATCTGCAAAGTTAGTGATAAGATGTGGTGGGCCTCAGGGGATGGGTTGATGACGTATGTATGTTTCTATCAATGTATAAAAGACAGCCCCTCTAACCTGTGGAATAAACTTGCATACTGTGTCTTGGTGTGGTGGTGAGTTTATTCCCCTGGAATTCCAGACAGCTGAGGAGGAACCAGAAATGCAGACGGAGGGCATTCCCTGGGCCTGGAGGCTGTGAACAGGGACAACCCCATTAGTTTGGTATCTGGGTAGGGCCTTGTCAGCCTTCAGTGCTAAATCTAAGAAGGTTCAGTACTTCTAGAGCTTTGGGACCTGTACCTGTCAAAGCCAGTAAGCTCCTGCAGTGAGATAGTCTGTCCCTTCCAGGGTACATCCAGTTTGGAGGTGGGGGGAGCTCTGGCTGTTAAAGTACATCCAAATCGCATCATACCATTGGGTCCTGCAGGCCTTAATTTGTGGCTATGTACTGGAGTACACAGAGCCTCTGAGGGGTGCCTTTGTGGAGTCTCCCTGTGGCTCCCCACTAAAGCAGGTGACAGTTGAAGCTCTTCAACTTGTATAGTGGCAGACTTTCATCCATTCCCTCTGCAGAACAGGGTTAGGGGCAGTATGGTGGTTAACTATACAATTTTGTCGTTTCCTTATCTTGTTTTGTGAACAGACTTGCTATATAAGTGCAGCAGTATATCAAGTTTTTAATAAACTATGAACTACTTTGCGGTGCCTGAGAGAGATGCTGGTGGTTATTGCCAAGCTTCATGTTCTATATGGTGATCATCAGATGGGTCACTATTGGCCTGACAAACAGTTTACCTTCTAGACCTTGCTGAGGCCTAACCTTAATATTCCCATCTAGGAGCAGCAACAACAGTGATTCCTCTGCTTCTGTGTCCTCTGGGCCACTACTTTCAGTTTTTGTCTGCTCTTTGGCTTGCATGCAGCTCCTCACACTTGAGGTCATAGCTGTGGCAGCATTCCTGTGTGAATTGAGGTTCACCCATGCTTGGACACCACCTAATTCAATGATTTTTCTCTAGAGACGTTCTGGGAGGACAGTCCTGGTGACCTGGCAGCTGGAAGGGTGAGATGCATGATCAACTACCCCAAGAACAGTCTCTTGGCTTTCCAGGGTCTGGAATGTCTTAGAGCCTGGTTCAACACTCTGGTCAGGTATTCTAATGTCAGAAGCCCCTCAAGCTACAGAGCCAACTCCAGGACTTAAATGATCAGCCAGCTCCACGGGCCCAGGACTACCTCCAACTCCATGGGCCCTGGAACTGGTTCATTGGGCATTACTTACATGTGTCCACTTCAAACACATCTGCTGGGTGTCCAGTCCCCCTGCTGAACTTTTTGAGCAGAATCCTTCCTATGCAGATCAATGAAGAGTTAATATGGTAACTGCTGCTCCTGCTAGTTAGACATCAATATGTATATAAAACTTTATGAAACAGGAAGGCTGACTGTTTTTTTTTTTCTTCCTAATCTCATATACATATGTCACAACACAAATCACAAAGGGGGGGGGGGGAGGACAGTGATATAGCCATAAAGTGTCATATGCAAATAACCTATAGTATCTTATTCCTGAATTGACTGTTATGGTGAATACCCAAGTGTAGATGTAGGAAGAAAAAGGATCCTAACAAATTTAAAAAAAAAATTCACTCACTATGCTGCTATATTACGAACCAGGAGAATAAAAGATGTACAAACAACTTTGTACGCTCTAAACAAGAAACTTAATATTGGTACTAACAATCCATCAGAAGCTCAAATAAAAAAAAAAATCAGAATGGGCCTACTTGCCTAGAAACAAATGCCAGTGAAATGAACACTAAATGAGGCTGAGCTGTGGGTCTGTTTGTAGTATAAAGGACTTAATTTATGCCAAAAATAGGGTCAAAGTTCAAACCCATGTTAGAAACAATTATAAAAAAAACTAATATAAAGGGCAAGCTGAATTAAAGTCATAAAATGACCCTGCTTTTCAGGGCGGTGGAGTATGATTGGAACAGACACTGCAGATCAGAGATCCTACTCTAACCTGGGAAAGAGACTGGAGCAGGAAGAGAAAAATAATTTTAAGTTGGTGACTGTACTGTTTGTAAGTTTCCTGGAGTAACCTGGCTGCTATGGAACACCTGTGCAAAAACTGACTTGGAACATACTGACATGAAAATTGTGTGGGAAATATTTGTTGGCTAATTTTTCTCTGGTGTGATTCTCACTGAACCACACAATTTTTTAGTAAACTTAAACATACTTTTAGAAGTATTTGAGAGTGGAATACTACACTTTTTATAATCTACTAGACTTCCCTCATTCTGTCAACTAAATGGAACTGATCATTCATTATTGCAGGGAGCACCACCAGGAATATGATAGACCTAGTCCTCCCCACATCCCCTCCCCATTAGTAGGGCAGAAGCACTTTTACTTGTCTGCTGCCTCTGCTGATTTCAGTCTGGTGTTTGAGTGCATGGTGCTCTGCCATGTTACATGACTTTCTGGTCTCATGTTCAGATGTGAAAAGCCAGCAGTATGAGGCACAGGTATAACAATTTGTAATGCTGCTCTCCTGTCAGTGGCAGGGACTGAGCAGTGAAAATCATGCAGAATTTTGTTTGCCACAAGAACTGAACAAACTCAAGTGTGCCTCAAAGGTTGAGAAGCACTGATGTACTGACATGCAGATGGCCCAAAGCTAGTTGTTTGTCAAGGCCTGTATGTAGTACAAACCTTTGGATTTTGGAACACGTGGCTGACCACCTCCTCCCTATCTCCATGCTCCACTATTTGGCTTTTTTTCTTCAATTTACAAATGTGTACCTCCCAGATTTTCCTGCTAGACCAGTCCACACTAGTGGTTATTTCCTTCCAGAAGATGAGACAGAGAAAGTAAAACTGTGCCATGACATCACTGGCATGAAACCTAGCACAGCTAGAGGGAGCCCTCAGTATTTTCTGTCTCAGCAGATGGTGCATTCTTTCAGAGGCCTATAGCTCCTGCCCAGTCTGCATCTGGGTGCAGTGTAGCTTGGCCACTTTAAATCTCAAGGGGTTTGAGTTGTGTTTGTTTTTTTTTGGTTGATCAGTTACTTTGGACCTAGCTCCTGGCTAGGAGAGCCAGTGTAGCTTGGTAGGAGCATTGGATCATGAGGCTCCTTCTGAGGTACCCTAACTGTATTTTGTCCACGTTTCCTCCACGTGTGCATAGTCTGTTTTAGTCTGCTTTTCTCTGATCAGAGAAGAGCAGTGCTTTTTACAGTGCTCTGCTAGAGAAGTGGATATTTGTCTCCTGTGACACCTTGCTGTGAGTTCTAGCTGTTTATTATTTGTTTGTCTGTTTAATTATTTGTGTCTTAGTGGTGTGCTAGTTCAGCCTTCTCAGCTATACCTTACCTTGCCTCTCTCAACTAACTGGGCTTTGTGTGGTACCCCCCTCCACCCTGCTGAGGGTTCAGGACAGGGTACCTTGTAACTGCCCTCTTTAATAGGACTTATCTCCCTCCCTCCCTCCCCAGCACCCACCCACCCCTGGGGTAATTGTAGTTTTATAGGTACTTGCACATCTTAGAGGAAAGGGGCTGCTCTCAGGTGCAGCTCGTTATCCAAATCAGTCATACACAGAGGACCTGAGATTAATTACTTAAGCTTCAGGTACACAAGGTGTATTAGGGGTATTAGATACACTTTTATTGGTATAAGCATCTACACCAATCCTTATTATATACAGAATTTAAAAGACCTAAACACAAGCTTTAAACTAAGATGCAGACAGAAGTCCAGCAACGAGATGGGGGTTCTCTGGTCTTTTGCATTGAGTGTCACATGTATGATTTTCTCCCAGTTGGTGAGAGGTCTTACGTATACACTAAGTGCAAAGAACTCTTTGCTCTCAGGGAACGAGTCCGTTCTCTAGAGGCTAGAGTAGCAGACCTGGAAGACATAAAGACAGAGGTACATGGATGAGACCTACAGGGATATAGACCTGAAGTCCCACCTCCAGTCTGGCAGCATCCCTGTTGCCATGGAGGAGAGAGGTCACATGACAGAGCATCACCCTGGTGTGGCAGGAAGTGATCCTGTAACTAGGACCTGTCCTCCAGGTGATGTAAAACCCTCTCGCACCGAGGACGTTTCTCCAGGGCCATGTCCCCATGAGGGGAGGGTCAGGACAGCTGTTATAGTTGGTGATTCAATCATTAGGAATGTAGATAGCTGGGTGGCTGATGGACGTGAGGATCGCCTGGTAACATGCCTGCCTGGTGCGAAGGTAGCGGACCTCACGCACCGCCTAGATAGGATCATAGATAGTGCTGGGGAGGAATCTGCTGTCTTGGTACATGTTGGTACCAATGACATAAGAAAATGTGGTAGGGAAGTTCTGGAGGCTAAATTTAAGCTTTTAGGTAGGAAGTTGAAATCCAGAACTTCCAGGATAGCGTTCTCTGAAATGCTTCCTGTTCCACGTGCAGGACCCAAAAGACAGGCAGAGCTCCGGAGTCTCAATGCGTGGATGAGAGAATGGTGCAAGGATGAGGGTTTTGGATTTGTTAGGAACTGGGGAACATTCTGGGGAAAGGGGGGGCTCTTCCGAAGGGATGGGCTTCACCTTAATCAGGATGGGACCAGACTGCTGCCATTAACCTTTAAAAAAGAGAGAGAAGCTTTTAAACTAGAAAATAGGGGAAAGCCGACAGGCTGTTTGGCTTTCGGGGAGGCTGTGAAAAGGGGAAGTGGCGGCGCAAGCATCCATTTTGCGTTGGTTGAAGACAGCTATTGCTTTGGCATACATTTTGAAGGGGCGAGTAGTGCCGGAAGGTCTCCGAGCACATTCGACTAGGGCACAAGCAGCGTCTTGGGCAGAGTTCAGTTTGGTTCCGGTTGGACATTTTGTAGGGTGGCGACCTGGTGGTCATTGCACTTGTTTGCAGAGCAGCATAGGCTCGATGTGCAGGTGGCGGGGATGGTTATTTTGGCTCGGCGGTTCTTCAGGCTGGGCTCGCTGGTCCCTCCCGTTGAGGTTTACTGCTGTTACATCCTCTGTGGTTCCGGCACTGGACTAGAGGAATGAAAAGGAAAAGTAAATTAGATTTACCTGCTAATTGTTAAGGAACTCTAGTGCAGTCCCGGAGCCCTCCCTGGGGTTATCAGCTCGTTAGCCTGAAGTTAGGTGATCTCTTTTTGCTGTTTAAAAAAAAAAGAAAAAAGAATAAAACAAAAGCCAAACATTCGGCGTAAGAATCAGAGGAAAAAGGTAGCGATGGAGAGGGTTCTCGGGGCGTAGAGTGGAGCCATAGTGGGAACCCTTTTGCTAGACAGGAAATGTATCCTGTTCCTAATGCTGTTTGATACTTTATCTACTATTTGTTGCTCTGCTCAGTTTGCTTTGTCAATAGGTACTGGAGATAGAGGGCAGTCCTTGCCTGCTTATACCACTGTTAGTAAAGCAATGTCATTCAGTCTCCAAGGCTGCTGGAGGAGATTCTAAACTCTATGGTTCCGGGACTTGACTAGAGTTCCTTAAGGAACAATTAGCAGGTAAGTCTAATTTACTTTTCCCTGTTGAAGACCAGGCAGCTCTCCACCTCATTGTCTTATGCCTGTGTCTGGTATAGCTTCAAGAACTTGTGTTAATGTCTCCTTTCCCCATGTGGGGGGTGGTCCTTGATACCCTCAATTCTAGCCTTCCTTCAAGAGGGAGTTGAGAAGGGTTTGTCTAGTTCAGGGTGCAGGTAGCGGCACTTTTTCTGTCTCTTTTTGTGGTCCGGTGGCAGGCCATGTGGTGGCAGTGCACTGGGATGTGAACTGCTTTCTCCATTGGGTTTGGACCCTTTGTCCACTAGTAGACTCCCTAGTCCCACTGTGGGACTTGATGCTCCATTCCCAGAGCACTCTTGTATCCACCCATTGAACACTCAGGCAGGCTACCATCAAGGATCTGTCCCTGAAATGGTGTTCTTGGTAGCTGTCAGATTTTGGAATTGCAAGTGCTTTCCAGGCGCAACCCCTTATTGACATTCTTTGCCATAGGGGTGACCTTTTGGCCTGTTCTCCTCCCCCCCCCCCCACCCACAGTGCGCTCTCCCTTTCATGTCAGTCAGGTGCTGTTCTTGCCAGCCTTTTCACCAGATTGATGCACCAAACCAGACAAGGGCTTGCATTTTGTGGACTTGAGAAAGTGACTAATCACGTCAGTCTTTTCAATCACTTTATCCTTTTTCACTAGACATCAGAAGGGAAAGCAGCATCCACAGTGACCCTAGTTGCTATATCAAGGTCACTAATGCCTCAGCCCACCTGGTGCTAGGGCCTGGTTTTCCCAGGCCCTAGCAGCTTCCTGGGTGGAGTCATCTCTTGCATCACTCTTGAACAAGTGCAGGACAGCTACTTGGTCCTTGCTTGGCTCCTTCGTGTGGCACTACTGGATAGATGTGTATGTCAGTGGCTATGTGGTTTGGCTCAAGTGTTCTTCCACTGCACTGCACTTCCTGCCCTGGGGTGGAGTAGCTTTGTTTCATCACACTAGTTTGGATTGGTCAACAGGGGTCTCAAACTCCAGTCCTGGAGGGCCGCAAACCAGTCAGGTTTTCAGGGTATCCCTAATGAATATGCATGAGATATTTGCATATAATGGGGGCAGTGCATGCAAATATATATCTCATGCATATTCATTAGGGATACCCTGAAAACCTGACTGGTTTGAGGCCCTCCAGGACTGGAGTTTGAGACCCCTGCTAGCAGGAAGATCTGGAAGGAGGCATTTTACTTACTGTTAACTTCCTTTCCTGGAATCCTGCTAAACCTGTCCTGTTCAGCCTTGGATAGCAACCTTCTGTATATTTGTCCCTTTGGACCATGCAGAGATTGTTTATATAGTGGCCCTCATTGAGAGGTTCCTTGGGAGGATTTGACTACCTTCTATTGCTTGTTATAAAATACTGAGGGTTCCCTCTAGCTGTGCTAGGTTTTATGCCAGTGGATGACACAACAGTCTCTTTTCTGTCTCCCATCTGCTGGAAGGGGGAAATAACCCACTAGTCTGGACTGGTCTAGCAGGATTCTAGGAAAGGAAATTAACAGTAAGTAAAATTTATCCATGTCTGGCGAGGGTGAAGTTTAAAGAGGAGATCTGTGTTTTATGGCGGTAGGGGCTGTATGAGGCATCTTCAGACAGATATTTAGATAGTGTGTGGTACAATGGTGTTTTTTGACTGTGTGCATGGTACTGTGTGCCTTTTTATGTGGGTGGTATGCAGGGCTGCAGTGATTGTCTTCCGGGGAAGGGGGATGCATTATAGGCCCTCCTATCCTCATACACCTTGTCCTAGCACTGCCATCCTTTCCCCCAACTAGCTTCCTGAGTTTTCTTGGCAACGTATCACCGGAAGTAGATTGCCAGCCTTTTCTTCCAAGGCAATGGAGGGTAAAGTGACTTGCCCAAGGTCACAAGGAGTGCCAGTGGGATTTGAACCCTTGATCTTCTGGGTATGAGGCAGTTGCTCTAACCACTAGACGGCTACACTTTTATTTATTTTTTTTTAAATTTTTGCTTCCCAATCTTTTTGCAGGCTACAATTCAGCTGCCTGTAGGAGTAATTTCCTATAGGCAGACAGAAGGCAGACAGAAGGCAATTGCAGCAGTCTTCTGTCCATGATCATGTTAGAGGAGGGGGGGGTGCATGAAAATGCCAAGTACAAAATTTCTGGTTGCCATGGCAACCTGATGCCTAGGGTTTGTCAAGCCCTGATTGCAGTAAACACATTGTAATTGCAGCATTCCTTCATAGACCTGATGGAGTATAACTCTTGACAGTTTGTTACAAATTGTCCAATAAAAAGGTATCACCTACAACTTATTTGCCCTTTTTTATATACTGTCCATGTGCAAATTCTCAGGTTAGTGTACTGTGGCTGCCAAAAAAAGCAGAATGTTAGAATTACTAAAGAATGGCAAACAAAATCAAATATGGCTGTACAGGTTCATGGTGCAACTGCACCTTGCATATTTTATGCAGTTTGTCTTGTCTTAAAAAAAGCAGAACTAGTAATGGTTCAGAGTAGGCAAGGAAGATGGAATATAAGGCTTCCCCTCCCTAAACTGCTGTTGCCACTTTCATTTCTTCCTTTTGCATACATGAAATATACAACACCATTGAGTACTTACTACATATGGAAAACATTTTGCTTTTGAAATGCTTTCTTAATATAGGATTGAAAAGTCTGCAGTGACATATCAAAGAATAAAGATCTTTCACAACCCCCATCTGTTAGTGGACCATAATCTATTCCACACAGTATGCGAAGCAATCACTCCTCAATTGAATTATTGTAATTCCATACGCCAAAGACCTATCAATGTGAACTCCTCCCACTAAAAATTGCCCAAAACTCTGCAGCCCACATGATCCCACAGGCATCTTGACAAGAGCATATCATCACAGTTCTGAAAGTTACATTCCTTATCGTTCCTCCAGTTTAGTCCTCCACCACTGGGTTGTGCACCTCCTGCAGCTTGGAGACTGGGCATGTCAGTCGTGACATCACTGGATATAGCCTGCTGGTATCTCCCATCAGCCCTCAGTGTGTCCAGTCTCCATGCAGCTGGAGGACAGTGTGAGCCTAGGTGATGGGCTCACTAAAAGGGCAGACAGGTAGCAGTATAGACAGTGTTGGGAACAGGTTGCAAACTTTTCTTTCTAGCTGGTTACTTTACCTTGAGTTTCAATTAAATTTTTGTTTAATTTCTATTTCTATTTAATTTGAGATTTGTTTTGTCGGTGATGCTCCTTTAAAAAAAAAAAAAAGGGAGCCTAAGCCCTTTCTGCCACGCTGAAAGTGTTCTGTCCCCGAGATCTCGGCCCCTTGACTGCATTGGGGAGAGCTCCTTGGAGGATGCCCGCACAGCTTTGAGGCTTTACAGAGTCTGGACGACATCATGAAGCTGCTTCCTTTTGGCAGGGATGTCCTTGCCACAGATGTCGCATGCGGCTGGAAGGACTGCTCTTTTTTGGCACAGTAAGACCCTTATTAACTTTGGTTTTCATGGCGCAGGGAAGGGGGACAGAGGAGCACTGGGGTGCAGAGGCCTTTTTTTGAGCTCTTCCTGCCAAAAGCGCCAGACACCATTTGAGGCCATTTTGTGCAAGCGGTTCAGCCGTGTGGGGGCTTAGGGCTGCAGTTTTCTTGGAGAGTGCATCAGGCTCTCAGCGTTTTTTTTAAATTTAGTTTTCCTTTAGTTATTGGTTTCATTTACATATTTTAATGTAGGGGGATTTTCTATTTGTGGAATTCCCTGTGGGAACACTTACGGGCTACTTCAAGCGGCAGCCATTTTCTTCCCACATGCCTTGCTGCATGGCGGCCTTCTGAGGCTCAGGCCTTGTCAGAGTTTAGTGTAGTTTGGGTCACTGGCAAACAATAGTAAGTTAAACTCCATTTGTTTTGGGTTATTTTCCCTGTATCAGGATACATTTTCTGAACAGACATCCCACATGTCCCGCATAGGTGATCTCTTGACTGGGGGTTTCCCAGGGGATCTTGCGAAAGACAAGCTCTCGATCTGTATGTTGGCCAGTCTCGCAGGCAGATGTCTGGCGAGGATTTTTTCGCATGGGAGCTTTGGAGCGATTGGTGGACACTGAGTCCACTGCTTACAGCAGAGTGTGTTGCACGGGTGTGCCAGGCGTTTGGTTTTGAACCAAAGGATCGGGCAGGGCGCACTCTGCCCGGCAATTCCGATTTAGTGCTTTGCCTAGAACTACAGGGAGGTTCTGGTAGGGTGGCCAGGTAAGAGAACTCAGAGGCTCTGTTTGCTTTGGTGCAATCTTGATGGCAGGTGTTGTGGCACCCTTTGCAGAAGCGGACAAAGGGGGTGGCGTCAAAGGAAAGTGTGTCCACATAGTCTTTCGGTGGGGCCCCTTTTGTGTATGGAGTGGGTGTTGCGGTCTGCATATCTGTGGGGGGGGGGGGGGAGAGGCCTAGATTGACAGCACTAAAATTTTATTTTTAAATATATAATAGGGCGCCCGTCCTTTGCTTCACTGATAATGGCACATTGAGTTTTGAATCTGGTTGATCCCTTGCTTGGGATTGGATTAAATGGGTTGCCACATGAATACAGTGAAGCACTTCGTTCTCAAGTGCATGTGTGGAGTTCAGAGCTATGTTCTACTTCCCCACTCCCAGATATCTGGCTGGAAGTGTAAAGTTGGGGGAAAGCAAAGGGTGCAAAAGCATAGGTAACAGATCAGCTTACAAGCGATTGGCCTTAGCTAGGCTCATAGGTACAAACTAACTTCAGCCATCCAGGGTGAGGAAGTCATTTTGATTTTCATATTCAAAGCTACCTTCTAGGTTGGTGGTTGCTTTGTTTCAGAGCGGAAGTCCAGAAGGGCTTAGCAAACGAAGTTGCTAATTTGCTTGAATCAAGCCATTCCTATAGTCTAGAGCAGGGGTCACCAACCTGCGGCCCGCGAGACTCTACCTCGGTGCGGCCCGCCAAGGCAAACTCACGGATTCCTTCATGTCAACTCTCTCCCTTCTGCAGCCGCGGCTCCCTGCCTCTTAGGGAACCGTGGCTGTGCTTGTAAAATCATCGCGGCTCCGTGCAGCATTGTCCCGCCTCTAAAGGAAGTTGTTTACCACTTCCTTTAGAGGTGGGACAATGCTGCACGGAGCCATGATGATTTTACAAGCACAGCCGCGGTTCCCTAAGAGGCAGGGAGCCGCGGCTGCAGAAGAAGGGAGAGAGCTGACATAAAATATAGGTATGAGCAGGTTTCTTTTGGGGGTTTTTTTTCGCGCGGGGGGGGGGGGGTGCGGCCCGCGGGTCTGCCGGTAGTCGGCTGTGCGGCCCGCGGCCCTCTGGAGGTTGGTGACCCCTGGTCTAGAGTGGAGGAGTAGCCTAGTGGTTGGGGCAAGGTACTTCAGGCCGGAGGGTCGGGGGTTCAAATCCCACTAGAGGACAGCAAACTTGGGCCGGAAGGACTGGGGTTTCTAGTCCCACGGGTGCTCCTTGTGGTCTTGGGCAAGCCACTTAATCCTCCATAGCCCATGTTCCCTGTAAAATAGTTATCTCCAAGTTATAATACCCTGTTCAATATAATTTCAGTTTGTTCAATGTAAACCGCACTGATGCAGAATAGCGCGGTATATAAGAGAATGTAAATAAATAAATAAAAATAAGTTGGCAATCCTGTTCACAGGGTAGCTCTCGCATAAATACTAACAATTTATTTCCAGGTGTGGGCGAGCAGCCAGTTCTTTAAAGCTTCAGGTTACAGGTTTAAAGCTTCGCCGCTACCTGCCCAGACACGCCATCGCTAAGCTCCTGCCCAATCGGGGCAGTGGGAGCAAAGCCTGTGGCAGCCTCCAGCCCATAAAAGCGGCATCCCTACACCGAGGGAGCCACTGCCTGCCCAGACATGCCATCGCTAAGCTCCTGCCCAGTTGGGGTAGTGGGAGCAAAGCCTGTGGCAGCCTCCAGCCCATAAAAGCAGCGTCCCCGTAAGGCGCACACACACCTGAGGGCCTCACCAGAGGGCCCTTTAGCGTGGCACAGAGGTGCAAACAAAGGGACCACCTGACCATACCCATCAAGAACTGTGGACCTCAAAAACAGTGACACGAAAACCACCACAGCAGCAGAAATACGACAACTAAAGACACCACCACTACAAGGAATCAACACTGAGAAACACAGCTTGGCCCCCAAACACCAGGTACACTCACAGATCATGCCACCCTTCTTAGCCCCCATCTACCTCCTCACTCCTCTCCTGACCCTCTACCCCTCCCCTACAGGCGCACTCAATAACCTACTCTGGCCTCTCATCACAATGACACAACCCACACACACTTACAAACCCAGCCAAAACCACTCTCACACGGCATACACCAACCCACACCCCCGACTCCCCCCCCCCCCCCCCAAACTACCACCACCTCTCCATCTCACTAATAAACTCACGCTCAGTCAGAAATATACCACATGCTCCAGGACCTAATCACAACTAAGAAGATAGACATCCTATATGTAACAGAAACCTGGCTAACAGACAGCGACACTGATAATAAACCAGCTAACCCCAAAAGGATACAACCTCCATCACTGCTCCCAAGCACACGCCAAAGGTGGAGGTGTAGCCATCATAGCAAAAGCCGACCTCCACCTCAGGATCCATTCCTCAGATACCACCAACGAAGCAGATCTCCTCACCCTCACCAATAAACACCTTTCAATATGTCTAATCTACCGTGCACCTACCACAAACACTGACCTACCAAGGATGCTACAATGCTGAGCTGGTGCTCTCAGATATGAAAAGGAGCAAATAATCCTAGGAGACTTTAATCTCCCATCACTTCAAGAGGAACAAGCAGAAACCTTCACCACCACCATGACAGCAATGAATCTGATACAGATCATACAAGAACCCACACATGAAAAAGGAAACACTGGACCTCATATTCCTAAACTCCCTAACTGCCTCCTCATACAAGAACCCGCAGATCTCGCCTGTACCATGGTCAGACCACTACCTCATTGCCATATCCCACACCTACCACAACATATGACCACCAAGGAAGACGGACACCATGCTAGAAGATTTAAAACATTTAACAAAGAGGACGACTTAACACAAACTCTACCTAAACTACAAACTCCAGTAACATCAATGACCTAATTCACAACTGGAATACCACAATCTCCACTGTCCGAAGCACTGACAAATAAAACCACCGCCAGATGGTTCACTCCCAGTCTCCAAAAGCTAAGAACAGAAAGAAAATGGAGAAAAACAAAAAATGACAGCGACAAAACTCAACGCATACCACTTTGAGACTGACAAAGCAAAAAAAGCCTACCATACGAAAATCATAGACACATCCATAAACCTCGAACTCTTTCAGATTGTCAAAAAAATTGACACAAGCACCCAATAACTCTGACCAGCTACCAAAGATTCCACCAGAGTTACTGGCCTGACAATACAAACAGCTCCAACAACCACAAAACCCACATTTGACTGCTGAGGCAACTACAACAAACCACCAGCCCAACATGTACAGTGACTGGACTACCTTCAAAGAAACCACTGCAGAAGAAATATCATCCACCATCTCCCGCCTAAACACCACCACCTCTCTGCTGGACCCCTGCCCCACCGACTGGATAAAGAAATCCAAAGAAGACCTGAGCACACCATTAACCCATATTGTCAACGAATCCTCCTCCCAAGGTTGCATGCCAGATATCCTCAAAACTACAATCATTTGACCATCCCTAAAAGCAAAACCTTTATCCCCTAGACCCTGCATCCTACAGACCGATAGCAAGCCTACCATTCACTGCCAAGATAATCAAAGATAGTCCAGCAGCAGCTTCAAGAACACCTAGACATCAACAACATAATGGACCCACTACATGGAGTCGAGACCCTCATGACCATGCTGATGAACACCCTCATCATAGGAACCCAGAAACACTCTGGATATGCCATGATCTTCCTTGATATATCAGCAGCCTTTGACACCATCTCTCACATCCTCATATGCAGATTGCAGACATTTGGGATCAAAGACACCGTACTTCAATGGTTTCAATCCTACCTAACTAATAGACAACTGATCTGTACCAGCACCTCAACCTCACCCCCCTTCCAGCAACACCAAGGAGTACCTAAAGGATCCACGCTGTCAGCCATGCTCTTCAACATCTACCTACAACCACTCTGTTCAGTCATACATAACCACAACATCAACTTCCATATGTATGCTGATATCATGCTCTATGCCCCAATTACAACCGCAAGCCCAACAAATATACATCTATCAGCATGCTTCTCCGAAGTGTCCAACTGGTTACAAGAAAACAACCTATCCATAAACATAAAGAAAACTGAAGTCCTCATAGTGACAAGAGACCCAGGCTTCACACCACCTACACACCTCAACATAGGAACCACATGCATTCAAATACAGCCTCAAATAAGATATCTAGGCATTATTGACCAAGCCCTAACCCTCAAGCAACAAATTACCAAAACCACCGGAAATATATTCCACAAAGCGAAAACAGTGCAACGTCTCAGACCCCTCCTCGAACCTCAAGACTTCAGGACGGTAATGCAAGCTATGACACTCCCACATCTGGATTACTGCAACATAATCTACCATGGACTACCAGCCACACAGACAACCCCTTCCGAACTGCCTTGCACACCACAGCAAGAATCATTCAGAGCAAAGAAAAGCGATCACATCACCCCAATTTTAAGAGACCTACACATACTTCCCTTCGAAGCAAGAACTAAATAGAAATCCATCCTACTCACCCACAAAGCCATCCACCAAACACAGAACACCCAGCTTCGCACCCTGCTGACTCGTCCAGTCCACAGCAAAACAACCAGACAGGCCTCCAACTCCCTCACCGTCCCTCATAAAAGAACCAAATGCTCTCAACGGACATGCAATCGAGCCTTTGAACTTTATGCTCCGTCACTATGGAATTCTCTACCGAGCCACCTCAAACAATGGCGATCTGTCATTCAGAAAACAGCTAAAAACCATCCTATTCCAAGAATATTTCAAAACTCCCACCAGAAAATGCACCAACCCCCGAACCCACCCATCAACCTCTGATCGAAAACTGCACTATACTGTCCATGTCTAAAGTCTCTTATGTCAGAATCATCAATGTTGCCTACCTGGTGATGGCCCCACCCTTATACTTAATTATACCCCCCTTATACGTAATACCGCTTTGACCCGGTGAAAAGCGGGATATAAATAGTTAAATACAGTTCTGTCTTGCTATAGAGGCAAAATCAGGGGCTGGCCTGGGGTTCTCACGCAGATGACTTGCGTATCTTAAAGTAGTACCCAGTCTACAGCCGTTGCATAGCATCTTGGCACCACCATGGAATCTCAACGTGTTTTTAGGGGCAAGCGGTTGCTCTCAGCTCTAGATTCGGTGCAGGGGAGCGTCTGGACTGTGGTTTGCACCACTTGCATGTAGAGAGAGTGCTCTGGCACGGTTTAAGAGTTTAAGAATCTTCGCAGTTGCAATTGTCTATTTTTCCTAGTCGGGGGTTCTGCAAAGGGGAAGCGGCTGTGGAGACATCCATCGCCAAAGGGATGGATGGAGCGAAGGCGTGAGCCTATATGGTGGTAGGCTGTTTGCACAGGGCCAGTGGGCGTACGAGCTCGCTTTAGGGAGACACAAACAAGATCCTGAGCAGAATACCATTTGGTTACAATACTGGCAGTTTGTGGACCGGTCTCTTGGTCGTCTGTTCTGGCAGTAGCTTTCACCGCCTGGATGTTCCAGTGGCAAGCGATGCCTGTTTCGGCTTGGTGGAGTAGCGATCCTGGTGGAAAGGTCTCTCCCAATAATTACTGCTCTGATACATCCCAATGGTGGGCTAAACTGGAAGAATAAGGAAATAGAAATTACTTATCTGGTAATTGTTGTTCCTTGAGTGACGACAGTTTAGTCCTCATTCCCGCCCGGGAGTTTATTTTCAGACAGAGTGGAGCATCAATTTCAAGGAGTGGGGAGATCCTTTCAGACTCTGGATCGCAGTGAGTATTCCCCTCTGTTCTGTTTCTTCCTTCTTTCATTTAAGTGAGGGGGTGGTGCAGGAAACGTGCTAAAATAAGACATGAATGTAAAAAAAATAATAAAATAGCAATAATAAAGTTACAAAGGTCCCTCAGATTGAGGAATGGATAGTTCGGTTAAAGTTGTGGTATAATTACTTGTTCCTTTTGAGTTTGCTTTGTCAAGAGTACATTGGGGCTGATGGGAGATATCAGCAGGCTATATCCAGTGAGGTCACGACTTTGACATGCCCAGTCTCCAAGCTTGCAGGAGGAGGTGCACAACCCAGTGGTGGACTAAACTGTCAAGGAATGACAATTACTAGGTAAGTGTAATTTCTATTTGGCTGCCCATCCAAGCATGCATAAAACAAAACCAGTCATGACCACATTTAGGTGTATAAACTGCAGACTGCTTATGGTTACTCATTTGCACAACCTCAGACAGCAGATCCAGAAGAAACCAAACCACAAATTTTTTTAAAATCCGCAAGCTGAAAACATCCTGCATGCAAGAAACATGCCAATGCACTTTCTCCATCTATGGACCAAGCTTATGGAATTCCCTTCCAAACAATATGAAACCAATAAAAGACCTGAAGGAATTCAAGAAGTGCATTTTCTTAGAATGTTATGGGACAGACCCTTAATGTCCTGCTACACAGCCAAATTATCCCTACTTAAGACTAGATCTATTGAATCACACTGTAATAGTTAACCATATTCAGTTTAACCAATTCTGTGTCCACAATTATGTGGATAGTTATAATTAACCACTGTATCCTTGTTTGTTCTACTTGTTCTATGTAACTTAAGCTTGTGTTTTGATGTAAACTGCTTTGATTCTCCTGAAAGGTGGCATATATTTGAAATGGTTTAAAACAAAAAAGCGCAAACAATTTTGTAGTGGAGGAAGAAACATTGAACATGATGGAAGCTAGCAGCTGTTGGTGGGTGTTGGACACCAGGTTTTCAGCAATATATTGGTGTGGCAGGAAGTGATCCTGTAACTAGTACCTGCCCTCCAGGTGATGTAAAACCCTCTCGCACCGAAGTTTCTCCAGGGCCATGTGCCCATGAGGGAAGGGTTAGGACAGCCGTTATAGTTGGTGATTAGATTATTAGGCATGTAGATAGCTGGGTGGCTGGATGTGAGGATCGCCTGGTAACATGCCTGCCTAGTACAAAGGTAGCAGACCTCACGCGCCACTTAGATAAGGTCTTAGATAGTGCTGGGGAGCAGTCTGCTGTCTTGGTACATGTCGGTACCAATGACATAGGAAAATGTGGTAGGGAGGTTCTGGAGGCTAAATTTAGGCTTTTAGGTAGGAAGTTGAAATCCAGAACTTCCAGGGTAGCGTTCTCTGAAATGCTTCCCGTTCCATGTACAGGACCCAAAAGGCAGGCAGAGCTCGAGTCTCAATGCGTGGATGAGACAATGGTGCAGAGATGAGGGGTTTGGATTTGTTAGGAACTGGGGTACATTCTGGGGAAAGGAGGGCCTCTTCCGAAGGGATGGGCTTCACCTTAACCGGGATGGAACCAGGCTGCTGGCATTAACCTCTTTTAAAAAAAAAAAAAAAAAGCAGCTTTTAAACTAGATAATAGGGGAAAGCTGACAGTTGCCCAAGAGCAGATGGTTCGGAAGAATGTATCCTTGAAGGATACTACCAAAAACAGAGGTTCCAAAAAGTAAAGTAGCCCAAATGCCCTAGAGTATGGAGCAGACAGAGCTTAAAGATCCCAAATTACCCATGTCTACCAATAGCAAAATTAATATGAATAAACTAGTCTCTAAAATGCTTGTATGCAAATGCTAGAAGTCTAAAAAAGATGGGGGAGTTAGAATATATAGCACTAAATGAGGTTAGATATGATTGGAATATCAGACATGGTGGAAGGACGACAACCAGTGGGACACATACCTGGGTACAAATTATCGTAATGATAGAGCTGATCAAATTGGTGGAGGGGTTGCGCTCTGTTCAGAGGGCATTGAGTCAGAAAGGATTAGTTTTTTGCAGGAAACAAAATTTGCTGTAGAATCTCTATGGATTGAAATTCCATGTAAAAAGGGGAAGGCGATGGCGGTGGGGGTGTACTATCGACCGCCTGGTCAGAATGAAAAAATGGATGATGAAATGCTCAAAGAAATCAAGGAAGCTATCAAGTTACAGCATGGTAATGGGCGATTTCAATTACCCCGGTATCGACTGGGTCAGTGTCACGACAGTACATGCTAGGGAGATAAAGTTCCTAGATGACATAAATGACTGCTTCTTGGAGCAGCTGGTCCATGAACCGACGAGGGGAAGCCATATTAGACCTAGTCCTTAGTGGAACACCAGATCTAGTGCAAGAGAGAAGGGTGTTGGGCCACTTGGCAATAGTGATCATAGCATGATCGCCTTTGATTTAATTAGTGGAGGAGGGATAGTAAGGAAATCCACAGTACTACCTTAACTTTCAAAAGGGAGACTGATAAAATGTGGAAAATAGTTAAACTAAAAGGAGCAGTTGCAAAGGTTAAAGACTTACATCAAGCTTGGGTGTTGAAAAATACTATCTTGGAAGCCCAGACCAGTTGTATTCCACGCTTTAAGAAAAGTGGAAGGAAGTCCAAAAAACTGCCAACATGGTTTAAAGGTGAGGTCAGAGAGACTGTTGCAAAGAAAGCATCTTTCAGGAAATGGAAAAAAGAGCCAAACGATAAACTGGAAGCAGCACAAGCACTGGCAGGTCAAATGCAAGGCATTGATAAAGAAGGCAAAGAATTTGAGAAGAAGCTTGCTGCAGAAGCAAAAACATGAGATTTTTTTCAAGTACATTCGTAGCAAAAAACCTGTGAGTCAGTTGCACCATTAGATAGAGTTAAAGGGGCACTAAGAGGCGACAAGGCAATAGCGGAGAAACTGAATTCTTTGCTTCGGTCTTTACTGAGGAAGATATAGGGATGTTACCCATGACTGAAGTGGTATTTAAAGGTGCAGAAGAATTGAAGGAAATATCGATACATCGGGAAGATGTATTACAATTATTAAACTGAAGAGTAGCAAATCACCTGGGCTGGATGGTATACATCCAAGGGTGTTGAAAGAACTGAAATATGAGATTTCAGACCTGCTATTAGTTCACAGATTTCTATCATTAAAATCATATCTAATACCTGAAGATTGGCGTATCACCAATGTAACACCAATTTTTAAAAAGGGTTCGAGTGGTGATCCAGGAAACTACAGTCCGGTGAGCCTCACGTCAGTACCAGGAAAAATGGTAGAAACCATCATAAAGAATAAAATTACTCAGCATGTAGATAGTCATGGCCTAATGGGAGACAGCCAACATGGCTTTAGACAAGGAAGATCTTGTCTTACTAATCTGTTATGTGTTTTTTTTTTGAAAGTGAATAAACAGGTGGACAAAGGTGAGTCGGTTGATATAGTGTATCTGGACTTTCAGAAAGCCTTTGACAAGGTCCCTCATCGGAGACTTTTGGCAAAACTAAAAAGTTATGGGATAGGAGGCAGTGTACTACTGTGGATCAGGAACTGGTTAAAAGACAAAGCAGAGGGTAGGGCTAAATGGCCAATTTTCCCAATGGAGAAAGGTGAATAGTGGTGTACCCCAGGGATCTGTGCTGGTTCTGCTGCTTTTTGACAGTCATAAATGACCTGGAAAGTGGAATAACGAGAGGTTATCAGATTTGCAGATGAGACAAAAGTAGTTAAAACCCAAGAGGATTGTGGAAAATTGCAAGAGGATCTTGATAAATTGGAAGACTGGGCATCAAAATGGCAGATGAAATTTAATGTGGACAAGTGCAAAGTTATGCACCTAGGGAAGAACAACCCAAACTATGGTTACACGATGCAAGGTTCCACATTAGGAACCACCACCCAGGAAAAAGTTTTAGGCGTCATTGTGGATAACACGTTAAAACCCTTGGCCCAGTGTGCAGCGGTAGCCAAGAGAGCAAATAGAATGCTAGGTACCATAAGGAAAGGAATGAAAAATAAAACAAGATATTATAATGCCTCTATACCGTTCCATGGTGAGACTGCACCTTGAATATTGTGTGCAATTCTGGTCGCCGTATCTTAAAAAGGATGTAGCGTTATTAGAAAAGGTACAGAGAAGAGCCACCAAAATGGTAAAGGGGATGGAAGGATACTCCTATGAAGAGGCTAAAAAGGTTAGGGCTCTTTAACCTGGAAAAGAGACGGCTGAGGGGAGATATGATAGAAGTCTATAAATTAATGAACGGAGTGGAACGGGTAAACGTAGATCGACTGTTTAAGTTATCAGAATATAGGAAGACTAGGACATGCAATGAAGCTACAGGGTAAACTAAGACTAATAAAAAGATATATTTTCACTCAATGTGTAATCAAACTCTGGAATTTGTTACCGGAGGATGTAGTAAAGGCTGTTAGTGTAGCTGGGTTTAAAAAAGGTTTGGACTAGTTCTTGGAGGAAAGGTCCATAAACCATTAAGAAGGGACCCAGGATATCAATGCTTGACCCAGTACAAGCATTGCGGGACCTGTCTTTTGAGTTAACTGCTAGGTACGTATGACCTAGATTGGCCACTGTTGGAAACAGGATACTGGGCTTGATGGACCTTGGTCTGACCCAGTATGGCATATCTTATGTTCTTATGTTCTAGTGCCATCAAGTCGGTGTTGACTCATAGCGACCCAGCTACCTCTGGGTTTTCTTGGCAATGTATCACCAGAAGTAGATTGCCAGCCTTTTCTTCCAAGGCAATGGAGGGTAAAGTGACTTGCCCAAAGTCACAAGGAATGCCAGTGGGAACCCTTTATCTTCTGGGTACTAGGCAGTTGCTCTAACCACTAGGCTACTCCACTCCATATATACTTTACCTAACTTTAAGTGGAGTGTTGAGTTTGACACTGATAGGTCATATGGTTTAGCTCTCAGCATCACTAATGCACGCAAGCCCTCACAGCACAACAAGCTTTCTTAACTGGCTTATTTTAAACCATTCTGTTTCTCCTTGCACAAGAGAACGATCAGGTGTTCTGGTATACCCATGCTGCTTAATGTGGCCCAGAGTTTCTCATGGTTTACACAGTCAAAAGCCTTGCTATAGTCGATAAAGCACAGATATCCTTTTGGTATTCTTTAGTTTTTTCAAGGATCCATCTCATCTGCAATGATGTCTCTCTCTGGCTGAGGTGCCAGACCAAGACAAACCATCCATCTGGGCAGCAGTAGAATGGGACAGTGACGGCGGTGGAACACATTTTTTGTGACAACAGCAACACCAAACTTAAACTGTGTGGAAGAAAGGCCCGGCAATCTACTTCTGTATCTTGCCATGAAAACCTAATGGATAGTTACAACAAAACAAATTGTGCTATGGTGCTGGAAGATGAGACTCCCAGGTCGGAAGGCACTCAACTAGCTACTGGGGAAGAGCTGAAGACTTTTCAGAGTAAAGCCAGCATTTATGATGTGGTTGGATCAAAGCCCTCGAAGTCTGACTGCTGATGTAGCTGCGCATGAAATGAGAGTCAGAAGCTGTAAAGATGTCTTACACATTGGAACATGGAACGTACAAAGCATGAACCAAGAGAAGTTGGAGGTGGTCAAGAATGAAATGGAACGTGTACAACTTGATCTGTTGGGTGTCAGCAAACTGAAATGGACTGGCATGGGTCACTTTGCATCAGATCACATGGTCTACTATGCTGGAAAGGAAAGACAAAGAAGAAATGGTGTTGCATTTATAATGAAGAAACTTGCAAGAACTGTAATGACATACAATGCAGTCAGCGAACGCTTAATCTCTATTCGTCTACGAGGATTGCCTATCAACACAACTATAATTCAAGTATATGCCCCAACAGCTGCAGAAGAGAATGAAATTGAAGAGTTCTATAAACAAGTACAAGCTGAAATTGACAGAACATGCAAACAGGATATCCTGATAGTCATGGGTGACGAACGCAAACGTTGGCAACAAAAGGCAAAGTAGTTGGAAAATATGGATTTGGCAACAGAAATGAAGCTGGAGAAAGACTGAGAATTCTGCAAGACCAATGATCTATTCATCTCAAACACCTTCTTCCAGCAACACAAGCAGCGACTGTACACATGGACTTCAGCGAATGGATTATATAAAACTCAAATTGACTACATATGTGGAAGTCAACGATGGAAAAGCTCTAACATCAACAAAGACAAAACCTGGAGCTGACTGTGGTACAGATCAACTACTAGTATGCAAACTCAAGCTAAAGTTGAAAAAGAGCAAACCACTCAATGCAGCAAAATATGACCTTGAGAATATACCACTGGAATTTAAAGACTGCCTGCAAAATTGATTTGCTGCTTTAGATACAAATGACAGAGCTCCGGAAGAGTTATGGAATGACATCAAGAAGGTTGTGTTGGAAGAAAGCGAAGTCTCTACAAAAGGTGAAAAAGCAAAAACGGCCAAAATGGATGACAGAAGAAACTCTGAAAATTGCCCAGAAATGCAGAGAAGCTAAAGCCAGAGGAGAGACAATCGCAGAACTCAACAGATTTCCAAAGTGCAGCAAGACAGGACAAGGAAAAGTACTACAATGACACTTGCAAGGAAATAGAAGCAGAAACTATTAGAGGAACAAGATTTTCTTTAACTCTCGTAGCTTTAGGAAAGCCAAAGTTCCAGCCTTAAATTGGAATGTTACAAGATGCTCAAGGTTCTATGTTGAATGATGCTGAGAAGATCAAGAAAAGGTGGAAGGAATATACAGAGTTTTTATATGAAAGATCAAGTGGACCAACAGCCGTTTCAACCTGTACCTTTTAATCGGGAACCATTGGTGATGAAAGAAGTTGAAGCAGCATTGAAAGCCTTATCAAAGAAGAAAGCACCAAGCATTGATAGCATTCCCATAGAAGTATTTCAGCAATCTGATGCAGCTGTTACTGTACTCACAAGGCTCTGCCAAGAAATATGGAAGACAACATCATGGCCAACTGACTGGAAAAGATCTGTTTATACCAATACTAAAGAAAGGTGATCCAACTGACTGTGAATTATCGCACAATCGCTCTGATCCCACATGCCAGCAAGATTCTACTGAAGATTATTCAAGAGACTACAACCATACCTGGAACAAGAACTACCTGAAGTGCTAGCAGGGTTCAGGAAAGGGCGAGGAACGAGAGACATTGCGGATGTGAGATGGATCCTTGGAAAGACTAAAGAATACCAAAAGGATATCTATTTGTGCTTTATCGACTATAGCAAGGCTTTTGACTGTAAACCATGAGGAACTCTGGGCCACATTAAGAAGCATGGGTATACCAGAACACCTGATCGTTCTCTTGCGCAATCTGTACATTGATCAAGAAGCAACAGTTCGAACGGAACAAGGAGAAACAGAATGGTTTAAAATAAGCAAAGGTGTAAGACAAGGCTGCATACTTCCCCCTACCTGTTTAATTTATATGCAGAACAAATCATCAGAGGGCAGGATTGTATGAAGACAACAGAGGTGTGAAGATTGGTGGAAGACTCAACAACCTTCGCTATGCTGATACATTACTGGTTGAAAGTGAAGATGATTGGAAACACTTGCTTCTCGCAATCAAAGAACATAGTCTCAAAATGGGCCTGCACCTTAATGTAAAAAAGACAAAGATCATGACAACTGGCATAATCAACAGGTTCATCATTGAAGGAGAATAAATTGAAATCGTCAACTTTAACCTACTTGGATCAACTATCAAAGAAGCAACAAGCAGTCAAGAAATCAGATGACGCATTGCTCTTGGCAGAATGGCTATGAAAGACCTAGATAAGATTCTTAAGATCAGAGATGTCTGTCTCCATACAAAGATTCGACTTGTTCAAGCCGTGGTATTTTCAGTAACATATGGATGTGAAAGCTGGACAGTGAAAAGATAGACAGGAAGAAAATTGATGCCTTTGAATTATGGTGCTGGCGGCGAATACTGTGTATACCATTGACTGCCCGAAGAACAAACCAGTCTGTACTAGAGGAGATCAAACCTAAGCTTTCTTTAGAAGCTCAGATGACAAGACTTCGACTTTCATACTTTGGACACATCATGCGAAGAGAGATCATTAGAGAGACATTATGCTTGGCGAGATAGGTCAACGCAAAAGAGGAAGGCCAGCAATGAGATGGATCGATACAATAACAGCAGCTATGGGTACCAGTCTGTCGTCAATGAGCTGCCTGACTGAAGACCGAATGCAATTTAGGATAGCTATCCAGAGGGTCGCCATGAGTCGACTGACTTGACGGCACTTAACATTTACAAGACTACATTGATGAACAAAAACTCCTTGATGAGCATCAGTTTGGCTTCCGACCCTTCCACGGAGTTGAAACTCTCCTAATTGCCCTAACAGATCTACTCATCAGAGGCACCAATGACAACAAAGGCTTCCTTCTCCTCTTCATAGATCTGTCTGCTGCATTCGATAGCATCAATCATAATACCCTCATTAACAGACTAGAATACCTAAAAATAGGAGGGACAGTCCTTGAATTGTTCAAATCATACATCTCAAACAGGTTAATACGGATACAATTAGGTAACGACACATCCGAAACTTTCCCACAAGGTCAAGGCATCCCCCAAGGATCAGCCCTCTCAGCCCTCCTCTTCAATTTATACCTCCAGCCCATTACAAACATATTTAAGAAGCACAAAATTAACCATTTCATATACGCAGATGATATCATGCTTGCCACCCCCATAAACCCCAACAATCCCAAATATGATAGCCTACTCCAATGTATGAACGAGACTACTAAATGGCTTGAAGACAACCACCTGAGCATTAACCTCAAAAAAACAGAGGCAATGTTCATAATGAGGAAATCAGACACTGACTACAAATACCCCAATACAATCACAATAAATACACCTATACCTGTTAAAAAGGAGGTAAAATACCTTGGAATAATCTTAGACCACTCACTCTCCATGATTCCACACATAAAACACACAGTAAAAACCATATTTTATAAACTCAAGACAATACAACATCTGAGACCCCTACTCAACACCGATGACTTTAGATCTGTAGTTAATACTCTCATAACCCCCCACTTCGACTATTGTAATAGTCTCCTAAATGGACTTCCATTAAAAAGCATATACCTTCTCCAAAGAGCCCAAAACATATGCGCCAAGATGGTCACTAAAGCTAATCTAACAGACCATGTGACCCCAATTCTACTAGACTTACACTGGCTCCCTATAAACAGCCGAATAAAATATAAAATCCTCCTAACTACATTCAAAATCATCAACAACATCTCCCCATCACAACTATCCACCCTAATACACCCCCCATCAGATACTAGATCACGCAGACAGAACGCAACCCACTCCCTCAACATAAAAACAAATTTTAGAAAAACTAAAGCGACAACAAGTGACAGGGCCTTCTCCTTTGCTGCCCCCACCCTCTGGAATGAAATACCATTAACACTCCGCATGATAAAAGACCTTCACCAATTCAAAAAAGAATTAAAAACCTACCTCTTTACAAAACACTTTGAAATCCCCTACCAACAAAGAACCTCACCAATACAATCACAGAAACACATACACTGTACCCAAGACAGAACAAATGACTAACACAGGAAATTTCACTAACCCCACACAACACGCTAATGAACCACTCAAACAGTTGACTATTTCACCACTGTAAGATGCGCTCCATGTAAATAAATTGTAAATAGTTTGAAAAGCTCTGTTATAGTTAATGTTCAAAATATGTTCCCTGTAAGTACACCTGTATATAGTTAAAACATAATGTTCCTTGTAAATGTATACAGAAGTATACAATTGTTCTGTTTAATGTTCAATGTAAACCGCCCCTGATCTCTGGAAGGGGCGGTATAGAAAAGACTGTTAAATAAATAAATAAATATGGTCTTTCTGCCATCATGTTGCTATGTTTCTATCTAGTCTGCCCTTCATAAACTATAGTCCCTTTTTTCCTTAAGGAGATCTTTGTCCCATGCTTTTCTGATTTGGATACTGTCCTTGTTTTTACTACCTCCACTGGGATACTATTCCACATATTTATCACTCTGTAAAGATCTGTTTCAGCATATTATTCCTGAGTCTATCCCCTTTCACCCTCATTCTTTGTCACCTTGTAGTAGTTTGATTTCAATAGAGGCTCTTGTGCATTTATGCCATTGAGGTATTTAAATATCTGTCATATCTCCTCTATCCTGCCTTTCCTCTAATGTAGGCAGATCTTTGTCCTCTCTTATAAGGAAAACCACTAACCATTTTAGTAGCCACCCTCTGCACAGATGCCACCACCCTATTGATATATCCTTTTGAAGGTGTGGCCTCCAATTGCATACTGCTCCAAATGAGGTCACATCAGAGACTTATACAGAGGCATTATCACTTCCTCTTCTGAAGGCCATTCCTCCCCATGCACCCAAGCCTCCTGATTTTCACCTTCACCTTTTCTACCTGTTTAGCTGCTCTTTTGTGGACAGAAGTACTTTGTCCCCTACACTGTACTGCTTCCTTGGATTGTTGCAGTCCAAATGCATGACCCTTTATGCTTAGATCCCCCTCGTTATCTGCTCCTTCCTGGATATAGTGATGGTTGACAGCTTATAATAAAAGCAGTGGCTGTGTGGGAATTGGCCCACACAAGATGACTGCGACAAAGTTGAATGGACAGCCAGCCAGCCATGCAGGAGTCGAGAGGTGAGTAAACATGGTGTCTGTTTCAGAAATGGCCCAGCTCTGTGTGGCTATGTTGCACTGGTTGGCAGATAGAGTCCTCTTTTTTTGAGGAGGTGCAGGTATGGATTGTAGACTTAAGGGCTGATTTTTAACAGATTTCAGCCAAAGAGTGGGTAACTTGGAAACAAGAATAGACTAGCATGAAGATGTGATAAGAGCACTGAAAGCTAAAGTGGTGGATCTGATCAAAGCAAATGATGAGCTGCAGCTCAAATTTGAAGCCATCGAGAAATGATCTCTGTGCAATATCAGATACCGAGGGCTAAGCAAATCGGAAGAAATGCTCAACTCTAAAGCATTAGCTGAGCAAATTAGAGCAGTTGTAAAAGCTGCATAGGATTCAGAGGAGTTAAACTTTGAGTGGGCCATAGGGCATTGAGGGGTCCCAGTGTGGGGGTCTGCCTTGGGGGGGGTGGGTGGGGGGGAGTACTGGCTTGTTTCCACAAGTCTTCCACTAAAGAGGTGGTAAGATTGCAGTAAATGGGAGAATGTTCTGGTGCAACTGTACATGGACGTATCCATTATAGCAGTGAGGAAGAGAAGGGAATTTTGGGATGTTGTAGCAAACATTCTCTTCCCTTAGTTGCAAGTGGTGCTTTCTATTTGGATTACAGTTCTCCTCATTGGAACACTTAGGGTCAGACACACTGGAAAAAGCAGTGGCAGCTATTGGGAAAAGCTGATTGCTTCTGAAAGTGAGAGATTTTAGCAAAGGAGTAACAGAGGCCTTTAAGCTTAGGTGGCAGCAAGCCAATCAGGGTGGGAAGAGGTTAGAGGCTGGGTGCTCCTTCTGCCTCGAACCTCTTCCCAAGATGATAGTTGGGAGGGCTTAGTAGATTGAGTTAAACTGAGTTTTCTTTGAAAATCTTTGAGGGAGATTTGGGCTGTTGGCAAATCTGGGTGAAAGGGAGTATTGAGTGCAGTGTTGAGTGAGAGGCTGTAAGAGTAAACAGATGGAGGTTTGTGCTCCACTAGTTTGTCGCTGGGGTGGTGTGTTTGGTTGGGTTTGGGGGTGATAGGAAGAGATACAGGGATTTTGTATGAGCACTCAGAGTGCATCTCAAATATGTGGTCTAAATTTACCTTAATAGCTGATTTGAGGAGTTCTGCTTGCAGTTACAAGATTCCTTTTATGCCGACATCTTTACATAAAGATGAACATAGATTATCTTGCAGAAAACACAAAAATGTATGGTTTACAGCCTCACTTTAACACTGTAAAACTCATATCACAAAATGAACACTAACACCTACAGCCACACTTTTTCATCAGTAACTTCAGAACAGTTTTTCAACCCCTAGTATTCTCATATATGGCTACTGTAATAGTCATCTAAGCCTACCAAAATATGCACTTCACTCTTTGCAAACAGCTCAGAACACCACAGCCTTCGTTCTATATGGTGCATCTAGAACTGAGCATGTCACTAAAAACAAACACACTGGCTTCCCAAAATACAAGGTCCTGTTGACCATATTCAAAATATCCCACAACCATCCTCTGACTACCTTCGGTCAATACTTCACAAAACACCAAACAGAACTAGATCAACACACAATCCCAACCACATCCCCATTCTGAAAGCAAAGTGCAGCTGAACTGCCTTGCTTTATGCACCAACCATCTGGCATACACTCGCTAATATACAAGCTATCAACAACCTAAAGGAATTCTGTAAATATCAAAACCCGCTTCTCTGAAGTCTTTGGAAGCAGATTAAAACATCTTTCACCTGCCATACATGCTCATATCCACCTACCAAAATTGATACACACTGAACTACTACTAACAGTTGTACAAGTCTGTAATCTTACTGTATATAACTTCAAAAGTTATTTGTTAATATCTAAACTGCTTTTATTCTGAGAAAAAGAGCAGTCTGTAAAAATAGCTAAATTCTTTAGCTTTTCAGTCTCAACTGGTACCTTTGTTAAGGGTTTACAATAGATTTTTGGAAGACATTAAAATGCCACTAGCCATGTGCTCCTGCAAGGAGGGCAAAGACCCAACACTGGATCCTCCCACCCTATTTTCTTAGGGATACATCAGAATTTTTCTGAAGTTCTAGCTAATTCTGCTCCCTCTGTCACCAAAGCTAGTACATTTCAACCTGAGGGCAAGGCTTGGATAACATCTGTAAATTGTTTTTAATTGGAGGGGGGAGAACTAAAAAAGTTAAGTGTCTGCAGTGCTAATGGCCATAGAAACTGAAAAAGCTTTGAATGCATATATTGTCCTTTTGTGTTTTTTGGAAGGAATGTGTGTGGGGGGGGGGGCATGTTAGGCTTCACATAAGATTATCCATCTTATGGGCTCCATTTGGTCAATGCAAGTTACACACATGTTTGCATTAGGGGAACAAGACAAGGTTGCAGTCTCTCCTCTTCATAGTCTGTGGAGCCTAAGGCACAGAGTAAAGGATCTCTCGGGTATAAAGGGATTAGAGGACAGTAGTAGGCAATGTAAAATATTCATGCTTGCTAACTATCTTCCATAACTGAGCCAGTCCTAGTTGGGATTGATGTGATTCAATTTGGCAAAATATTAGTTTAAAGTTTTTTTAATGCAGCAAAGTCAAAGGCTTTAAATGTTTTGGCATCCCCCTTCAACACAAATCACTTCAAAGTGTATTCCCTTTTTGGTGGGTGAAGAGCCTCTTCAGGTATTTGGGCATTAATTTGTTTACAAATGCATCTCCAGGAACAAGCAGGAATGAGTCTTCACATATGGGTACGTCAGTACCAACAGAGTCTGCACGGGAACGCTTCTCAGCGTCCAATCAAAAAGCTTTTGGAAGCATCCCACCACACCTGTGTGCTGCTTTCCCAACTACCTTTCCTCAGTTTTTGTTTTCCGCAGAGCCGGCAGGACACCCTCCCGTCACTGCAGAAAATTCTTGTTTTATTTCTTTAGTTTTCTTGTGGTCGTGGCTGTCTTCCCCGATGCCACCAGTACCGCCGGTGTTCTTTTTTTTCTTGTGAAATCTTCCTTTTTCAAGGGATATTTTTTCTTCATAGTGTCTCAGTTTCTCCTGCCTTTTAGGTCTCTTCCTTCATGGAGCCACCAGCCACTTTCTCCAAGAAATGTTCAAACTGGCGGTACAACTTTATTTTTAGACCCTCTAAGTCGGTGTCTAACCTGCTTGGGTCCTGACCTTTTTTCCTCCGGAGCCTTTAGGCAACAGTTTGGTGAGAAGGTTTTCAACATCGAGGTTCCCTCAATACACGGTTTCCCTCCAACTTCAGGGCACCGTCCCTTTCTTCTACACAGGATCAGGTAACCCACACAGTCTGTTAAGACTAGCCAGCCCTCGAGGGGTAGGTCTCATGCACAGCATGTAGACGGCTCCGGCCTTGCCCTCGAGGGCCCATGGGCTTCAAAACCCCGGCAGGAGTCTTCGGTCTCCAAAGCGTATGAGGGGTTTTGGGTTGTTCCTGGGGTTCACCCCTCACAGAACATACCTGAGCCGTGTCCAGTGGTAGCATCCACTTTGAGCGGTACAGATACCCCGGCACTGGTGCTGGATGAAATACTCCTCACCAGGGATGGTCATCTGGCATCCTCAGTGCCTTCGGGACCAGTGGATACTCTCCAGACTGACTTTCCATTATCGGTACCAGCACCAATACTACCACCGATGTCGGTACCCTCCAGACGTGCATCGATAGCCTCACTTCCTTCGATCCCAAGTCTGGAATCAATCTCCAGTCTGGAGGACTGGGTACCGACTCACCTTGGTACCAGCTCCCGGCAGTACCGAAGGCTCGGTTCCGATGATTTGGATCCGCAACTCTAGGTTCCTCCAAGGCCGTTTGAGTTGCCACTAGTTGGCCGTCATCCACCAGTATCAGACATGTTACCGATGTCCACATTACCCTTGCAGTCTGTGCCTTCCATGCTTTTGCTCATCAGGCTCTTTGCCCTCTGCCGAGTTTGGAATCGATCTCTAGTCTGGAAGACTGGGTACCAACACGCTTTGGTACCAACACCAATCAATACCAGAGGCTCGGTACCGAGGATAGTGGCCGGAGGTCTTCGGTTACCTCAGTACCGATGGCTGCTCCGATGTCTGTCAGGCTCGGCTCCGACATCGGTACTGGTATCCACAGTACCATCGTGGCCAACTCCTGCCATGCTTCTTTCAACAGGATTGCTCCCTTCTATACCAAGCTTGGAGTCAATACCTGGCATGGACGATGTACTGACGGTCGCTGCTCCTGACAGCCAGTACCAGCAACCATTCCTTAAGGATTCCACACTGCACCGTGCAGGATCTTCTATTCCTATATATTTGGATAGCTCTTTCGGTGCTCAGGCTAGTTCTTCAGATCTAACCTGTCCAAAGGAGATTCCAGTTGGAGATCCCTCTTTTCAGAGTTTCCTCCTGGATATAGCAAGATCTCTTGCCATTCCTATCCCTGGATATGATCCTGCACAAGGCTGTTTCTATCAAAGCAAAGGAACATAATGCTTCCTTTGCATCATTCCTTGCAGGATCTCTTTCTAGGAATGTGGGAAGCACCTTTAAAGGTACCCCCACCTTCCAGAGCAACTGATCTCTTATATCAGGTGCCCCCCTCTCCAGGGTTTCAAAAGACAACTTTGCTGATTCCACTACTATGGAATGAGAATGAGGCAGAAAGAGTAAGAAAAAGCACTCATCCGCCAGGTCGTGAGTCTAAGACACTAGATGCCTTTGGACATCAAACCTTCCAGACATCTATGCTTTCTGCAAGAATTCTCTCATATGAGTATCTCTTGAGGAGGTCACAAAGCAATTACATCTTTTGACTCCTTCCCTTCCAGAGTCCAAGAGTGCAGGCTATTCACTGCTTAAGCATCTTCAGAATATCTTTGTTTCTTACTCATGCTTCCCTAGATTCTTTTGAGTCTGTTAGCAGGACGTCTGCTGTAACTATAGGGGCACGACGTAGAGCCTGGCTCCAAGCTTCAGACTTGAACAAATGAGCACAGCAAAGACTGGGACATACTCCTTGTACTGGAGACAATCTTTTCAACAAGGAGTCTTTACATCAGGTTACTCAGTTGTCCACTGACTTACCTGTTCCTAGGTACTGTTCTGCACTTCTGTCCCAATAGGTAGGAAATGTCCTGCCAAACTTTCTTCCCATAGGAGGTGGTTTTATGCATCATCTGCCTATCATACAGATGTTCCCAAACAAGGGAAGCATCGTCCTGGTCTGCAGAATTCAACCTCACCAGGCTCAGCAAACCCAGCAACCGCAGGGTTTCTGATTAATCTTCATCAGATGCTTGTGACTCTTGGGGTTAAAATCTGCAGTTGCTTCTCAATAGAGGCAATCCCCTGCTTTCATTCTAAACCCTAGACATGGATCTCTTCCCAAAAGACATCCATTTTTTCTATGTTCTATGAGCTGTCAGGATGTTCATGCCTATAGGTCACAGGGTTTTCCTCTTCCTGCTAGGGAAAGAGGTCTAACAACTATCAAACGATAGTTTCCTGTGCCAGCATGTCTTTTTCCTTTCTATAGACTTACTACTTTAAGTCGTCTTCAGCTCCATTCTCTTTACCCTCTTACCAGGTTTTTCCACTTTAAGAGCGGTATTGCTTCACTGGAGGGCTTTTTCTTCAGCCTCTAGTTTTGTTACATTTCCAGTACGGAGTTTCCTCTGAGTTAACTTTTTCAATCTTGCTTTGAGGCAGTTCATCAAACCTGTCCAGAGTTTTCTACTCCTGTTCTGTTTGTTTTTAAACAGTAAGATTCTTTCTGCTGTCTGGCAAGCAGTTGCCTATGCAGGAGCCTTAATGTTTGGACCACTGGTTCTTGTCCACCAGCAACCAGGTTGTCCTCCACTAACATTCTGTCTGGTCTTAGTAGTGGCTCCAAGTCAGTGCTGTCATCTGTCTTGGAAACTACTTCTCTACAGGCTTGTTGGATTGTTTTCTCTTTCTGCCATCTCCAGTCCCCTGGGTTTGGCAGCATAGTTGACATAGAACTGGCTGCTGGAGAGCCAGTACCTATCTCCTCATTCTCCTGCATCATGCTCTCTGTAATTCTACAGAGCAGCTCTCCACTATGGGCCCTTGCTAGAGAGCATGGGGTGTTTTTCTCCAACAGCTATCCTAGATGGTTGGAAAAGGCTTTCAGTCATGTCTCCCATGACTAGAAAGGTTCTCCCTTTTTTCACTATCTCCTTTTTAATATAAAGGACATAGGCCTTCTCTTATGTGAAAGCTTAAGGAGTTGCCAATTCCCTGCTTTGGTCCATAGTATTTCCAATCGGGAATATGCTTTTCTCCTTGCAGCTTGTCCTCATGGTAAGAACGCATGATAACTTTTTGTCCTTAAGCAGGTCAGCATGGTATCTCATTTTTGTGTCTTCTGTTCACTTACCATGCTAGAGTTCTGGAATACTTGGGACTTGCTGGCTGAAGACTGATATCATCCTCTGCTTTTCACATAACCGTCCTGTTTTTTTTTTCACTAGCTAGCATGCCTGTAGCTCATAACTAGTCGTAATAGATTCTCTATATATCTTCTCAAGTAGGTTCCACCTTATTAGATGAATCTTTCCTCTCCACATTTCCTATGTGAATACTGCTCTGTGGGCATATGTCTGCTTCTTTGCAGACACCCATATAGAGGCATATATATTCATATCTATAGCATACATCTTACAGATGTCTATCATTTATGTGTATTTTATGCCTTTTCATATCTCACACTGTGTGTGTGTCTAGCTGACTCCAGTTAGGAGGGATCTTCAGTTTATCACAGGCTCTAACGCCTCAGGCATTTGTCCTTTCTTTTTGGGATACAAGGGGTTTCCATACCTTTTCCTCCCACAAGGACTGTGCCTGTTTGTCCAAAGAGTTCGGATTTTGTCACAAAGCCTTCTGCTGAAGGCCCACCGTTTTGGTACTACCCCAGTTATTACTGGGGTTCCCTCTTAACTTTCAGGAATCTGACCTTCACTGTTTTTCCTACAGGTTTATTACCTCCACTTCACAGTGAGGTTCCTCTACTGGGTTCCCCAGTAGATCCCCATGAACCTCCTTACTGCTCTGTAATCCTGTTAGGGGAGGTCCATATTGCAATATTTCTTTCAATATCATTGATTATCATCCACACATGGACTCCTTGTCTGCAGTCCTATGCTAGTTTAGCTGTTCCACAGCACCTTTCTTTTTCATCTCCTACCCTCCATCCTCAGGATGCCTGGTGTTGTGGGGGATAGCATGTTCCAATCTATGACATGCTGGGACTCCAGGCATCTTAGCTTGGGAGTCCCCATATGTGAACTCATTCCTGCTTGTTCCTGGAGATAGCACAGTTACTTACCTGTAACAGGTGATCTCTGGGAACAGCAGAAATAAGTCTTCCACAACCCACCCACCCACCTCCTCTAGGAGTTGTATCTATCTCTATCTCCAGGAACAAGCAGGAATGAGTCTTCACATATGGGTACGTTGGTACCGACGGAGCCTGCACGGGAATGCTCCCCAGCATCCAATCAGAAAGCTTTTGGGAGCATCCCTCACGCTTGCGCGCTGACTTCCCGCCTTTCCCACTGTCTCACCTCAGTTTTCGTTTTTCCACAGAGCCGACAGGATGTCCTCCTGTCACCGCAGAAACTTTTCTCTTAAATTCTTATTTCTTTATTCCTTTGTTTTCTTGTGGTTGCAGCTGTTCTTCCTGCCGATACCGGTACCGCCGGTGCTTTATTTCTTTCTTTTCTAAAATTAGAGACATTTTTTCTCCTCAGTTGTCTTAACTTTTTGGGCCTACCAGGCCTCTCCAACATGGAGCCTTCTTCCCCTAAGAAGTGCCTTCATTGTGGAAACAGTTTTCCTTTTAGACTCCAAGGCTTGGTGTCTAACTTGTTTGGGTCCTGACCCTTTTTCCCCTGAACCATCAGGCTGTACTATTGGGAGAAGACCTCCCCTTTTTCGAGTTTCCCTCGATGCCGTTTTTCCTCCTGAGGTGAGGACACCGTTTTTTTCCTTCTCTCCAGAATCAGGTAACCCACAGTCTGTTAAGACTAGCCAGTTCTTGAAGGGTAAGTCTCTCATGCTCAGCATGACGGCTCCGGCCTTGCCCTCAAGATCCCATTGGCAATAAAACCCCGGCAGGAGTCTTCGGGCTCCAAAGCATTCACGGGGTTTCAGGTTGTTCCTGGGGCTCACCCCTCACAGAACATACCTGAGCCGTGCCAGGGGGTGGTATCCACTTTGAGCGGTACCGATAACCCGGCACCGGTGTCGAGTGTTCCACTCTTCACCAGGGATCGTCATCTGGTGTCCTCAGTACCTTCGGGGCCGATCGATATGACCCAGATTGGCTTTCCTGTATCTCCGCCATGCTCGGGGTTGGTACCGGCTTCGAGCGGTACCGATACCCCGGCATCAGTGTCGAGTATTCCTCTCTTCACCAGGAATTGCCATCAGACATCCTCAGTACCTTTGGTACCAATCATACCACTCTGACTTTCCTGTATTGGCATCACTGATACCACCACTGATGTCGGTACCTTCTAGACATGCATCGATAGACCCGCTCCCCCTCGATGCCGAGTCTGGAATCCATATCCAGTCTAGATGACTTGGTACAGACATGTTTGGGAACCGACCCATATCGTTCCCGATTACGCAGTACCAAGGATATTTACCAAGCCTCTCTGGTTACCTCGGTACTGCTTCAGCAGCCTCTGATACCTGCTTTGAGGGCATTACAGTGTCCGATACCGCTATCAGTATCGTTGTTGATTCCTGCAGTTCCATCGGTGCCATCGATCCTTTCTATGCCTAGCTTGGAATTGATACCGGGAACCGATGATGCAGTACTAACTGCCTCGAATCAGAACTGTCAGTATCGTTCTCCATCTAGCAGGATTCTTTCTGCACCAGTCCAGTATGTCTTCTGGTGCTCAAGTTGCTGCTTCAACCTCAGCCTACCCAGGAATAGTTCCTATTGGAGATACTTTTCAGAAATTTCTCCTTGACATGGCAACCTTTCTTGCCATTCCTATTCCTGGCTCTACTCTTAACCAAGATCCTGCAGAAAAGGAAAATATAATGCTTCCTTTACATCATTCTTTGCAGGACCTTCTGAGGATTTGGGAATCACCTTTAAGGGTTCCTGCGCCTTCTACAGCCATGGATGTTCTGTATCAGGTGCCTCCCTCTCCTGGCTTTCAGAAAAAACAACTTCCACATCATTCCCTTGTAGTGGAATCAGCTATGAGGAAGGTAAGAAGCAAGAAGAAGCACTCTTCTTATCTGCCAGGTCGTGCATCTAAAGCACTTGATGCCTTTGGACGTCAAACCTTCCAAACTTGTATGCTGGCTTCATGGATTATATCATATTTTTTATAAGAGCCTGACACTTCAGGAGGTCACAGAAATTCTCTTTTGTCCCCTTTTTTGTCAGAACCTAAGGCCACTGACTATTCCTTCTTAATCATAGCAGGAATATCTCTTGGTTTCTTTCTCGTGCTTCTCTAGACTCTTTTGAGTCTTAGCAGATCCTCTGCTATTGCCATTGGAGCACGTTGTACAGCGTGGCTGCAAGCTTCAGACTTGAGCAGATGGGCACAACATACACTGGGTAACTCTCCTTGTACTGGAGAAAATCTCTTCAATAAAGAGGCTTTACGTAAGGTTGCTCATTGCTCCACTGACTTCCTGGTTCTGGAAACCATCCCAAGCCTTTTTCCCCAGGACGTAGGAAATGTCCTACCAAACCTTCTTTCCCTAAGAAAAGAAGGTTTCACCCTTCTCCTGCCCATCCTCCAGATGTACCCAAGCAAGGGACATCTCATCCTAGTCTGAAGTCTCTCCAGACTCTAGCCAGTCTAATCATAACCAGCAACCATAGGTTCCTGTGTATTGCAATCTACAGTTAACTTCTTCCTAGCAGAAGTTTATTCTTCAAATTCTACACTGGTTTTTTTCTTTTTCAGTATGCTCAGCTGTTAGGGTACTTTGTCCATGGGTTACAGAATTCTCCCCTTACTACCACAAAGGGAGGTTACAACTATCTCATAGTTTGTCACCATATGGACATTTTTTCCTTCAGCTGACTTACTATATGGTAAGTCACTTTCCAACCCCCTCTCTTCCAGGGGTTCCCTTGCTTGAGTTGGTACCATACTGAAACACTTCTTTCTTCCAGTGTAGACTTTTTTTTTTCTTATCCTTCAATGCATGCTCTGAACAACTCATCAGACCGGGACGGGAATATCTCTGCTCCCTTTGTCTGTTTTCTCTCTTTTTCTTACAGGAGAATCCCCTCTGCTGTTTTGTTCAATTGCTGTATATGCAGGACTTCCAGTGATTACTTTAATGCTCATTGCAAGCTACTTTCAACTATCTTGCATAATACTATTCACTGCAGGTTATCTTCTTCTAGCCATATCCTTTCCTAGGATGTGGCAACACACCTGACTTCTGTCAGTTTTATCTTATAATTCTCCTGCACAATGCTCTCTGCAATCTTCAGAGAAGCTTTCTACTATGGGCCCTTGCACAGAGCATTGAACTTTGCCTCTGGGGGGTTTTCCCATATAGTACAAAGTTTATATAATCATTCCATGGCATGAATGTCCAAGGAGTTCCCAATCTTGCAGGAATCTACCCTTTTTTCCTTACAGCTTGGCATTATGCTTTTCTGCTCCACTTGGACAACGCATACTCTTTTACTGTACATGATACCCCTGTGTCCCTTGGCTGGGTCATCCTGGTGTCCTAGTCTGTGTGTTTTTTTTTGTCCTTTGGACATGTCAGAGTCCTAAAGTACTCTTGACGTGCTCTTGCCAGACTGCTATTACTGTTTTTTTTCACGCAATCATACTGGTTATTCCACTGAACTACATTCCTGCACCGTACAAATAGATTCTCTATATAGCTTCAGGTGGTTTTTACCCTCATTAGATGAATCTTTCCCATCACATTCCCTATGTGAATGTTTTGTGGGGCCAAGTTGCAGGCATGTCTCCGCAGACTTATATACATGTATGTATATGTCCTATACATACATATTTCTGTAGTCTGTGTGGGCTAAGTCATGCCCATCTATATATGTATCACACATCTCTAGACATATAGGCACATATAGATATGTATGTCTCTCGGATAAAATAGTTCCCTTCTAAGGGGTCCAGACAGTCCACTTGCCTATTCTCATACGGCTCAGTAAGTGGGAGGGGTTATACACAATATTATTGCTGTGATGTTAACAGCTTCTATTTTTGTTATAGATCTCCCTGTCTATGAAGTATCAAACTTTAATGTCTTCCTATCTCTTATCAGCTAGGGAAGACAGTGTACTTCAGTATTTTGAGTACACTTCTCTTCTCCTTGGGAATAGGGGCTTTTTTCCATAACCCCTCTTCCCTTTAGGACTGGGCTAATTCTCCAGATCGGTCAGTCTTCTTCTTTTAGTTCTCAATGTCAATAACTCTGTACCTAACAGTTTTCAGCTTTTTCCCATAAAGCTTTCCATTGAAAACCTGCTGTTCTTCTCCTACCCCAGTTGACACCTGGGTCACCTGCCCATTCCAGATTTGGGACTTCATCCTCACTGCTGTGAAGTTCCCTTGAGGATTTCGCTACTGCATCTACAGTACGCTCCATCAGTTCTACTTCCTACAATCCAGTAGGTAAGCTCTATTGTGCTAGTTCATTAAATATTTTAATGATACTTGACATACATTCTAAAGACTCTTTTCCCTGTAGTCTTTAGATTTGCTGTTCCTCTACAGCTCTTCTCTATTCAACTCCTACCCCCCATCCCTCAGGGGATGCCGGGGATCCAGGGCTGGGAAATGCCGTCCTGTTCCAGGGATACGCATTTTATGGGATCTCCCCTGGCACCCACAGCTAGGGAGTCCCCATATGTGAAGACTCATTCCTGCTTGTTCCTGGAGATAGCACAGTTACCTGTAACAGGTGATCTCTGGGAACAGCAGGAATAAGTCTTCACAACCCACGCACCTCCCCTAGGAGTTGTATCTATTTCCCTTCCTCTTTCTCTCCTGTCTCAGCTATGAAACTCAACTGAGGTGACAGTGGGAAAGGCAGGAAATCAGCGCGCAGGTGCGAGGGATGCTCCCAAAAGCTTTCTGATTGGATGCTGGGGAACATTCCCGTGCAGGCTCCGTCGGTACCGACATACCCATTTATGAAGACTAATTCCTGCTGTTCCCAGAGATCACCTGTTACAGGTAAGTAACTGCTTTCTGCACAATTTGACCTAAACTATTAGATTTGCTTCAGTGCAGGAAATTGCATTTATCCTGGTTGGGTTGCATCAACTGTATTAAGATGGTAGTTCCTAAATTCCTTTACTTAATTTCCTGGTCTTTTTTTTTTTTTAACAAAGACCAAAAAGATTATGGAGTTCATATGGGTTACAAGAAGCCTAGAATTGCCAAAGCCATAACACTCCTTTTCAAGGATAAAGGTGGGAGGGGGCTAGCTGTCCTATTGATGTTGAAATACTTTGAAGCTACACAGCTGGGGATAATGTTAGTGGGGCATAAGCAGATGCAAGACAGGGCCCTGCTGGAGCAGGGAGATGTGGTGGACTTCCCTTGCTTTTTATCACTGGAGTAAAGGGATGTATTCAAGGTGAAGATCCTAGCAGAATCAGAGTTCTGATAATTTGGGAGATCTTGAATAGATGCAAGTATTCATAGGCTTTTTCAGAGGGACTCCACTTCTGTTGAATACTGCTTTTTCCTTCAGGTATGATGTTTGGGAAAGGGAAAGTTGATCTTCAAGGAGCTGCAGGAAGCCTACTAAACTGGGTGGCAGGATGTGTCAATACAATTGGGTGAAACACTTGATTTTTGCAGTGGGTGAAAGATTTGCTGAATAAGTGTTTCCTCTGTAGAAGGAGCTTTTTGAGTTTATGAAGGTTCAGGGTAGTATTGCTAGGGTGTATCAAGCCTTGGGATTGGTAGGGGAGGAGAAACACACAAACATCAAATTTGATAGGAGGATTTGGGAGCAACATGGTATGCTAAGGGGCTGTTTAAAAGGGGTGATCTCAGTCAACCTGCTTAAGAATAAATATAAATATTTATAGGTTTATATCCTTATGAAAATTCTAAGGATATGGGGGGTGGGAGAGGGGTGGTACCTTCAAGTATCTGTGATGGACATTGTTTTTGGCTGAACTTTTTTACTGCTTTTTGCAGAGGTCAAAGCAGTGTACATGGAACCTCGAACAGGTCAAACATTTACATGGAACAGAACTGTACAATAAGGTGTTTTTTTTTTTACTCAAGTTTAGGCCGAGGCTTGCTGCCTTTAACTATATAGTGTGCTCTACGTAGAGGAAGTGTTTTGGGGGGTTGTGTCCAAAATGGAGGGTAAACAGGTGGGTTTTGAGGAGTTTGCAGAAGATGTAGAGGTCCTTTGGTGTTGCTTAAGGAGTCAGGAGTTACTGGATGTGGGGGCATAGAGCTCAAAGGATCTGTTGCTTGGGGGATGGCTAGAGTATTCCTTGTGGCTTTTGTGGTCTGTCTGTGGTGGGGCAATGAGGGTTTGAAGGTAGAGGAATGGTTGGTGGCTGAGGGCTTTGTATATCATGGTAAATGAAATGAAAATGATGGCAGATAAAGATCAGTATGGTCCATCTAGCCTGCCTGGCAAGGTGGCAAGAGTAGGTGCACCTGCTGCTCTGTGCAGGTCACCCCTCCCCATATCTTTGTTTAGGGGTGAACCCACCACTCTGTGTAGGGCACCCCTGTTTGAGAAGTTTTGTTTTTATTTTGATTTTATCCTGTTGCTATAAAAGGATCCACTTTCTGTCCCATGCCATTTTGAATTCTCACTATTTGCACTTCCATTGGGAGGGCATTCCAAGCATCCACCACCCTTTCAGTGAAAAAGTGTTTCCTAATCGCTTCTCCAGGCCAGTCCAGGGACAGGTAGGGTTGTCAATCCTCTATAGCAGCTGAGGGCTGAAAAGTTGAAGTTTTGATGAGGGTACAAGCCACTCCCCCTTAGGATTACCCATCAGTCTTTCAGTCCTCAGCAGCTAGAGAGGGTCGAATCCTTGCTTCTCCCTCTGTTAATTCTGCTGTTTGATTTGCTTGATTACTTCTTTAATTTTATTTTTCTCTTGTATATTAGCTCTAGCAGAGCTGATATTTTTGCTGAAGTCCTTGTTAGAAAAAATTGTACTGCAGCTTTAAATTACGCGGAGACGTCGAGTGATTACATTTCCCGGTGAGAGGCAGAGCCTGTCTCTATTCACCGTCTCCGTCTCCATCATCAGAGGAATAAATTCTGGGAGCCCCAGTTGCTACCTCTGTGCGAACGCTGCTCCAGGAGGTGGTTCCCGCTAGCAGCAGGACTGCCTGCTTGCTCCGGGGGTAAGTGCTCTTGTTCTACTTCTCCTGCCTGTGCCGGTTCTCAGCCCTTCCTGTCAGCGCGGTTATTTTTCGGAGAATCCATTCCGGCTTGTCGAATTTATTTTTGGGTTTTGGCAGGGTCGGGGGGGCTTCCCTCGTGTTTTTCGCGATGTCTGACAAGTCTGTACAGAAAGGAGAGGAGCCCTCGTTGCCCGCGGAAAAGGCGGGAAGAGCGGCCATTTTAACGACGCCTGTCAGCTCTCTCACAGAGCAGCCTCGGCCGCACAAGAGGAAAGCAAAGTCGTCTAAAGACCCTGGGCCGGTACTTCAGCCACAGGTGGTGGCTCAAGGGGATGTAGCTTCTGTTTTCTCTCCCGAGTTTATTTTAGCCCTGCATAGGGCATTTTTACTGAAAACTGCCCAGCCTGATACAACTTCTCAGCCTGATAAGTCTACAGCGTTTCCCATGTCAGACATCCTCTCCCCTAAACTACACAGTTCAGAGGACCCGGGAGAGGGGACATCTCAGCCTAAGGAGGGTCTAGCAGATCCTTTGGGTGTGTTTTTCCCTCCAGATTCTTTGCCCCGGGGCAGACTGACTCAGAGGAGGTGACAGATGCTTCCTTAGCTCCAGACCCTGAGGAGTTGGAGGAAGGTGAAATAGCTCCTGGGGAAGATCCCAATGTTTTCAGGGTCTTCCGTAAAGAGGAGCTCGCGGCTCTCATTGCCCAATCTTTGCAAGCCCTTCATCTGCTTCCTCCTTCGTCCTCTCAGGAACCGTTAGAGGATCCCTTATTGCAGGGATTTAAGTCTGAGCAACGCTGTTTTCCCCTGCATCGGGTTATTAAACAAATGATTGAGTCAGAATGGGAATGTCCTGAGGCTACCCTACGAGGGGGTCGAGCCTTGGCGCGCTTGTACCCTCTGCCTCAGGACGAACGGGATTTGTTCCGGATGCCTAAGGTAGATGCCTTAGTCTTGGCTGTCACTAAGAAGACTACCATTCCTGTGGAAGGTGTGGCGGCGCTTAAGGATCTGCAGGATAGAAAATTGGAGATTCTGCTCAAGCAGGCTTTTGATTCTAGCGCTTTGGCGTTACAAGCAGCAGTTTGCGGAGCTTATGTTTCTCGAGCTTCCATTCGCTGGCTGCAGGGGACGGCGGCGGAGGATTCCGCTTTGGAGGTTCCCGATACAGCTAAGTTGGAATCTGCTGCGGCTTACGCAGCGGATGCTTTTTATGATCTGGTACGCATTATGGCTAAGACCATGGCTTCTATGGTAGCGGCTAGGCGTTTCCTTTGGTTGCGAAACTGGTCGGCGGATGTTTCCTCCAAGGTTCGCCTTAGTAAATTACCTTTTAAAGGAAAGTTACTTTTTGGAGAGGCCTTGGAGAAGATTGTAAAAGATTTAGGCGACTCCAAAGGCGGTCGTTTGCCTGAGGATAGGCCCAGGACGCTGCGGGGTGCGGGACCTCTTTGAGGATCCACTCGAGAGTCACGTAGGTTTCGAGGTGCACGGTTTGCGCCCTATTCTAGGGGGCGCTCCAGTTTTCGCAGTCCGTCTTTTCGAGCCAGAGGGTTTGGCTGATCTTACGGTACACCCTCTCAACCTTCCATTAAAAAGCCGCAATGAAGGTCAGCAGGTCCAGGCGTTAGTTCCGGTGGGCGGTCGTTTACAGAACTTTCTCGCTGCCTGGACCGCAGTCACTTCGGACAAATGGGTTCTGGAGGTCATTCAGAAGGGCTATGCTCTAGACTTCGCTTGCCAGTTGCTTCCCGCTTTCGTTCGGTCCCCTTGTGCCCCTGGAAGGAAGATGCAAGCCATCTCAGACGCTAGCTCGTCTTCTGCAGCTGCAAGCGGTAGTTCCCGTACCATTGGACCAGTGCGGCTACGGTCGATACTCAATCTATTTTGTGGTTCCCAAGAACGAGGATTCTTTCCGTCCCGTCCTGGATCTCAGAGGTGTAAACCGTTCTTTGCGGGTGCCACACTTTTGCATGGAAACCTTACGCACTGTTATTCGCGCAGTTCAGCCGGGAGAGTTTCTCTCGTCCATCGATCTTAGAGGCTTATCTTCATATTCCCATCCGGCTGTCTCATCAGCGGGTTTCACGCTTCCCATGGGGCATTTCCAGTTTCGCGCCTTACCGTTTGGTCTAGCAACGGCTCCGCAGACCTTCACGAAGCTGATGGTGGTAGTGGCTGCGGCGCTGCGAAAGGAGGGTATTCGGGTCCACCCATATCTCGACGATTGGTTGATTCGAGCGGATTCTCGGGAGGCTTCGGAAATAGCGACAGCTCGTGTGGTTCAGCTTCTCGAACAGCTCGGCTGGGTGATCAATGTATCCAAGAGCAATCTGCTTCCACGCCAACAGTTGACTTATCTGGGGGCCTCTTTCGACACGGAGCGGGGAATGGTTTCTTTGCCCACTCTGCGAGTGCAGAAACTGATACAACAAGTGCAAGCCTTCCTGGTACTCCCGACTCCCACAGTGTGGACATATTTGCAGGTTTTGGGGTCCATGGCGGCAGCTCTGGATCTGGTTCCATGGGCCAAAGCTCACATGCGTCCTTTGCAGCAGGTGCTTCTTTCCCGGTGGTCTCCGCAACTGCACCCTCTCGCGCAGCCCCTAGCCTGTCCAGATCATGTGACTCGCAGTCTGCAGTGGTGGTTACTTCCCGAACATCTTACGGCAGGGGTTTCTTTAGAGGAGCCCTCGTGGGTCTTAGTTACCACCAATGCCAGTCTCTCAGGCTGGGGAGTGCATTGTCAAGCACAAGTCGCTCAGGGTTCCTGGTCTCCCGAGGAGAGTTCATGGTCGATCAACCGTCTCGAGCTGCGAGTGGTTCGACTGGCCCTGCTTCACTTCGAGTTTTCTCAAGGGCCAGGCGGTCAAGGTTTTCTTGGACAATGCAGTGACAGTTGCTTATATCAATCGTCGAGGTGGCACCAAGTCTCTCGCTCTTCTGACCGAATGTCAGGAGTTAATGGCTTGGGCGGAATCAAATCTGGCAACGATTTCAGCGGCTCATGTGGCTGGCAAAGACAATGTCCAGGCCGATTATCTCAGCCGCAATGTTCTCAATCCCGGAGAGTGGGAGCTCAATGCGGCCGTTTACCACGACCTGACTCTGCGTTGGGGCTCTCCGGTAATGGATCTGATGGCAACGTTTGCCAATGCCAAAGTCAGTCGTTTTTTCAGCAGGCGCAGAGAGCACATGTCAGAGGGGCTCGATGCGCTGGTTCAGCCATGGCCACTGGACTCCCTCTTGTACGTTTTCCCTCCGTGGCCGATGCTGAGTCGAGTTATTCAGCGGATTGCGCAGCACCCAGGCCAAGTGATTCTCATTGCTCCGGATTGGCCTCGTCGTCCCTGGTATGCCGATCTAATTCGTCTTCTCGTAGCTCTGCCTTGGCCTCTTCCAGCTCGCATCAATCTGCTACATCAGGGGCCGATTCTCATGCCCAGGGTGGATCGATTCTTTCTTACGGCTTGGCTCTTGAAAGGTCTCGCTTAAGGCACAAAGGGTATGCTGAGGCCGTAATTGACATTACTTCAGTCTAAACGGCCGACTTCTCTAACTTATGTTCGCGTTTGGCGTCTGAGTTGTGGTGTGCTCAACGTCATTTTCTTCCAATGTCGGCTACCTTGCCTCGGCTTCTTCTTTTCCTACAACATGGCCTCGACAAAGGTCTAGCTCTCAGTACCCTTAAAGTTCACGTGGCCGCCCTTGCTTGTTTTCGGGGATATGTTCAGCATAGGCGTCTTTCAGCGCTTCCGGATGTCCAACGTTTTTTACGAGCGGCAAAGAGGCTCCGTCCTCCGGTACGTCCCATAGTTCCTCCTTGGGATTTGAATGTAGTTTTGGAGGCGTTTTCTCAATCATCTTTAGCTTCGCTCAGTTCTCAAGAAGTCCGCGAGTGTTCTTGGAAAACGGCCTTTTTGGTCGCTTTGTGTTCTGCTCGCCGCATTTCCGACTTACAGGCTTTGTCTTGCCGTGAGCCTTATCTGCAATTCCTCCCGGAACGTGTACTTCTACGAACTGTTCCTTCCTATTTGCCTAAGGTACTCTCGGTTTTCCATGTTAATCAATCCGTAGCTTTGCCGATGTTTGCGAATCTCTCCGGTTCACCCATGGATAGGGCTCTTCAGCGTTTAGATCCTGCCCGGGTTTTACGTACGTACCTTTGCGTTTCCAAGGCGTTCCGAAAAACGGATAGGCTCTTTGTCCAATACGCTGGACCTCGGAAGGGCCTACCAGCCTCCAAGTCTACCATAGCGCGTTGGGTCTGCAGTGCTATTATAGCGGCTTACGCTGCTAAGGGGCTTTCTCCGCCCCAGGGGTTGCGAGCTCATTCTACTCGAGCTCAGGCCTCTTCTTGGGCGGAGTTTGCGTTTGTTCCACCAGTAGATATCTGCAGAGCAGCTACTTGGTCATCCTTGCATTCTTTTACAAAACATTACCGGTTGGATGTTCAAGCCCGGGACGATGCCAAGGTGGGGGCCGCAACTCTTACAGCGGGGCTTGCCGGTCCCTCCCATAGTTAGGTACTGCTTTGGTACTGCCCTACCTGTCCCTGGACTGGCCCGGAGAAGCGATTAGGAATACGAAATTAGTTCTTACCTGCTAATTATCTTTCCTGGAGCTTCTCCGGGCCAGTCCAGGGTCCCACCTCTTTCTGGTTATAGGGGTTCTGGTGAGGCTCCTGTCCAACTATACAGTTTTCAGTCATTCGTCCGGGACGGGGGTCGTCATTGGGGCTTTCAGTTTTTAGTTCTCTACGACTACTCTTATGTTCTTATTGGGGAAAAAAAAAAAAGGAAGTCTATTATAACTTTCTCGTGTAGTTAAAGCCTATTGTGTGGCTTCCGTATATTTCAAGGACTATGCAATTTTATCAGTGTTCAGGGTTTCTCTGTTTTTCAGTTCTTTCTTTTCCCTGCTTTGTTATAAGAAGACTGATGGGTAATCCTAAGGGGGAGTGGCTTGTACCCTCATCAAAACTTCAACTTTTCAGCCCTCAGCTGCTATAGAGGATTGACAACCCTACCTGTCCCTGGACTGGCCCGGAGAAGCTCCAGGAAAGATAATTAACAGGTAAGAACTAATTTCGTATTCTTGACATTGCCTTTCAATTTACCACCCTTGCAGCTTCATATTATGCTCTCTAGTTTTACAGCTTCCCTGTTTGGAAGAGGTTTGTTCATTAATACTCTTTAGTATTTAAAGGTCTGAAGCATCTCTCCTATCCCTCCTCTCCAGAGTACATATATTAGGTCTTCAAGTTTCTTCTCATAAGGCTTCTGATGCTGGCTCCAAATCATTTTGGTTGCCTTCCCCTGAACGCTTTCCAGTCTTTACATCCTTTGAGATATGGTCTCCAAAACTGAACACATTATTCCGAGAGGCCTCACCAGTGACTTATACAGTGGCATTAGTACCTCTTCCTTTCTGCTGGTAATTCCTCTTTGTATGCAACCCAACATCCTCTTGGCTTTTGCCACTACCTTGTCGCACTGTTTTGCCACCTTGAGATCATCAGAAATAATCATACCAAGGTCCTTCTGGTCTGTGCACACCAACCTCTTGCCCTACTATCACGTACATTTCCCTTGGGTTTGTTTCCCAAGTGCATGAAACTGCACTTCACATTAAATCTTAACTGCTAAGCATTAGACCATTCTTCCAGCTTTTGTAAATCTTTCCTCATGCTATCCACTCCCTTGGAATCCACTCTGTTGCAAATTTTCCACTCAATCCTTTAGCAATATCACTCACAAATATATTGAACAGTGGCGGGCACAGTACCGAACCCTGCTGATCACCCTCCTTTTATCCGAGTGAGCTCCATTTACCATCACCATCTTCTGACATCTGTCAACCAATTTCTGATCCAGTTCACCACCCCCATTCCCAAACTATTGAGTTTGATAAGCCTCCTATGGGGAACAGTATCAAAGGCTTTGCTGAAATCCAGGTGGATGACATCCATCACATGCCCCTGATCTAGTTCTCTGGTCACCCAGTCAAAGAACTCAATCATATTTGTTTGGCAAGATCATCCTTTGGTAAAACCATGTTGCCTCAGATCATGCAACCTGTTGGTTTTGAGAGAGTCCACTATTTGCTCTTTCAGAAGCACCTCCATTACTTTTCCCACCACCGAAGTAAGGCTCACCGTCCTGTAGTTTGTCACTCCCTGTCACCACTTTTGTGAAGAGGTACCATATCAGCCCTGCTCCAGTCCTGAGTAACTTCTCCTGTTTTCCAAGTATCTGTTAAAAGCATCCTTTAATGGCCCTGCAAGAACCTCTGAGCTCTTTCAGTATCCTGGGATGTATCCCATCCGGTCCCATGGCCTTGTCTGCTTTGTTTTTGCAAGTTGTTCTAACACATTATCTTTTGTGAATGGCATGGTATCTACTTCATTCCCATTTTTATATTGGAGTCACAGGTGGCCCTTCTCCAGGATTTTCTTTAGCAAAAACAGAGCAGAAGTATTTAACAATTTTGCTTTTTCAATGTCACTTTCCATGAGTCCGTTTCCAGCACTTCTGAGTTGTATTCTGTTCTGCAGTGGGGGCCAGTGAAAGTGATTTGAGGATGGGGGTGATGTGGTGGTCAAAGCGCCTTGGATGATCTGAGCTGTTGGGTGACAGGCTGTTTGCAGAGGAAGGTGCACTGATGTTAGTCCATGGTAAATTGAGTTACAATAGTCTGGCATGAGAGCATGTAGGGCTGAGCGGAAGTCTGGAGTGAGGAGAGGACAGAGGTGCTGGAGAGTTTGGGTTTTGTAGTAGATCTTGCTCTGTCTTCAGTGTGAGATGATGGTCAAAGGTAATGTCCAGGTATTTCACTTCCAGTTTCACTTGGATTTCTGTGTGATTGAGGGTGATGGATGAAGGTGAGATGAATGTTTCATTTTTGGTGACTAAAGATTTTGGTTTTCTTGAGGTTTATGGCTAGGTGGCTTGTGGACAACCATTGCAAGATGTTTGAAGCATTGTAGTTTGTGGTATGATTTGTTCAGGTTGAATGGTACATATAGCACGATGTCTGTGTAGATGTGGTAGTTGTGTGATTTGATGGTACAGAGTGGTCAAATGTGTAGATATTGAAGTGGAACCTTGGGGCACCTGAACTCTAGGTGTTTGGGGTTGATAGCAATCGGATCCTTATCTGTTGGAGCCTGTTGTGTAGATAGGTTTGGAACAATTCTAGGTGTTGGAGGATGTTATGGTGTCAAAGGCTGCTGAGATATCAAGGAATAAGAGTATGAAACCTTGGTGGGTGTTCTGAATTCCTTTTGAGGTTATTCATGAGGGAGGTTAAGAGGGTTTGCATTCTGTTGTGCAGTTGTAATATGTTGCAGATCAAGCAGTGTGTTTGAGGTATTCTTGATTACTTTGGCTATGAATGGTAGGCTTCCTGTGGGCTTGAAGGAGGCAGGGTCAGAGGGGTCAAGGTGGGGTTTCTTTAGCAGCAGAGGGCGGATTGAGGTTTAGATTGGTATCTTGCCATGTAGTAGTGAGCTTTGAGTTTTTTGCAAGGAATGGTGAGTTCAGATTTGGTGGCTTTGATACAGGATCCCGGGGGGGGGGGGGGGTGTTGAGATCACTGTTCCCTCTAAGCTGTGTGTGTGTGCACATGCCCTCGCCCAGTGAGCGCACATACTTTAGAACAGAGCGCACAAACATTATGGTTCTGATTCTGATAGAAAACAGACGTCTTAAAATTTAAAAGTTGTTGTGTATTTATGGTTTTCACAAGTTCTACAATATTTTCTAGTGCTATCAATGTGTACATACTGTATTCTGACGTGTAGTCAAATTTTAAAGTATATAACTCTGAGTCGTTGTGACGCACAAATTTAAGCTTCACACTGATATTTTATGCACACAGCCTACAGAAAATTAGAGGGAACATTGGTTGAGATGGTGCTCTGTTTATAGTAGTGATGTTAGAATGTAGTTCATGATTGTGCTGGAGGAGTATTTTATGGTGGTAGGCTTGCTTGGGCTGTGGGTTAAGGGTGGTGAGTGGAGTGGTAGTTTGTCAGTTGAGGGGTGATGGAGCTGTTGGGTGTATTGTAGGGAGATTTTGTGAGTTCTTACTAGGGTGAATAGCTCCCTTGGACAGTTGAGTGATCTTTGAATTAGGTGTGGTAGCTTTGCTTGGAGCAGTCTGGCATGGTTGTATTCCCTTATGAGGGTCTTGTAGCAGGGTTGGGGTGTGGGTAAGTGAGATTTCCTCCATTTGTGTTCTCTTTGTAGTTGTGATTTTAGAGTCTGAGGTGTCCCATGAGGTCCATTTGTGTACAGGGGTCTTTAGGTGGGTTGACGTTGACTGATTCACTGATTTGGTTCAGTTCCAAGAGGTCATGGTTGTGGTAAAGTTCAGGATTTTGGTGTCGAGAATTGGAGATGTATGCGAGGAAGGATTCTGTCAAAATGCTTGAAAGTGACTCTTGTGCTGATTAGGTGGCTTGTTTCCATCCGTGCCTTCCAAAAGGAGAGCTGAAAGATTGGTAGGCTGTGGTCAGACCAGGGTACTGGGAGTCTGGATTGATGGGAGTGGGTCAGTGTGGATGAGGGGGTTAGTTTATGGGTATATGAGTGGGTGAGTTTGATTTGTGAAAAATCCATTGCTGTCATGCCTCCAGGAAGGCTGTCACTTGTTTCGTTGGGGCTGATTGGAGGTTGAAGTCTCCTAGAATGAGGTCCTTGTTGTTTTCAAGGGTGATGTGGAGTAGGTCAGGTGGTTGGAGAGCAGTAGGCCAGGCAGATGGTGAGTTTGTAATGGTGAGCATGTCCAAGGTTGCAGTACTTTTTGCATATAGTTTTGTTGAAGTTCAGAGGAGTTAGCAAGGATGAAAATGCCACCCTTTTTCTGTGGGTGCATGGAGAGTAGAAGCTATAGTTGTGGGGTCTGATTTGATCTAAGACTGTTTGACTTCCTGCAGTAACTCTGCCTTAAGGGAAAACACTAAATTCCAATAACTCCTGCTCCATAAGATGTTGGGAACGTAGATGGATACTGTGGAGGGGGGGGGGGGAGGGGGCAGCTCAGAGGGCTGGCCTGTCTAAGATGCCAGAGAACCTTTCAAGCTTAGTATGGCAGCTCTTCCACTTTGATGCTGATGCAAATGTGGATATGCCTCCCTTCTGAGCAGGTCCAATGAAAATTGGGGTTCATCTAGAAGATGGCAGGCCTAACATGGCGACAGCATGAACACATTTTAAGGATGTTTGGGAATCTTGGTTAGATGGAAAGTGGGCAACATGGCATATTTTCTTGAATGTATTGAGTATTGCATATGATGCAAGTGAAGGGAATCATGTAATTGGTAAGCAGTGTGACTTGGATCTCTTGGGAGGGGGGGAGTAATGGGGCCATGGATAATTGCTTTTAACAAAAACAAATATAATTGGTCTATGGGAACCATGGATAAGTGGCTGTGTATCACCTGAACTGTGTTAAATCAAAAGGTTTGTAGATTGACATGGTCATGTGACAGATGAACAGCCTTCCAAAAGCTTAGTGATTTAGAAACCAAGCTTTTTTTATATGGAGTGGCAGAGGATCAAAAGCCTTAAGATGAGGTTAAAATCTTTGAGGGGAGGGAGAGCAGAAAGTTAAGTGGTAAGTAACAATATTTGTGCATTAATTTGCATTTATAATTGCAGGATGGAAGATCAGGTTGCAGCACCATCAACGTCCACTGTTCAAACTAACAGGTAAGTTATGACTAAGTGCTTTATCTAAAGTTTGAATACCTAACTGAATATAGAAAGACATGGGAACATGCAATGAAGCTACAGGGTAACCTATTTAAGACTAAGAACACTTTTTTTCACTCAACATGTAATCAAACTCTGGAATTTGTTACCAGAAGATGTAGTAAAAGCTGTTAGTGCAGCTGGGGTTAAAAAAAAGGGTTGGACAAGTTCCTGGAGGAAAGATCCATAAATCATTATTAAAAGGGACCTGGGCTATCACTGCTTTGACCCAATACTAAAGCATTGTGGAACCTGTCTTGGTGAAACTGCTAGGTACTTATGACCTAGATTGGCCACTTTGGAAACAGGATACTGGGTTTGATGGACTTTGGTCTGACCCAGTATGGCATATCTTATGTTCTAACTGTCAATTGTAAACCATTTATTCTTAATCTGCAGCTACATTAGTTGCAGGTGTGTTTTGGCAGGGAGGCAAGAGATTTGATAGGGGTTCTGAGATTCCTGACCAAACTCCCCCCCTCCCCCCCCCGCGACTTCAGTTTCATAATCAAATTATTAGGAACTGAGATTCTATCTCTAAAAATATTGCAATAGTTCCAGAAATGACACACTTAATTCAGTTGTATTACTGATGAGCAGGGACTGTCTGTAAGCACTGTGTATGCCTTTAGTGTTATATAAATGATTGTAGAATGGTAGTTTCCAGCACATCCTACTATACCAGTCCAGACAAGTGGGTTTAGTCCCCTACCAGCAGATGTTAGAGACTGGGGGGGAAAAAAACTACCAGCAGCCTGATTGTCTGTTCCCTGTTACTTCCAAGTTGATCTCCCTGTTTAAATATCTAGCTGAACCCAGTAGTGCACTCGAGTATTTTTTTTATCTCCAGGAACAAGCAGGAATAAGTCCTCACATATGGGTACGTCGGTACCGACGGAGCCCGTGCGGGAAAGCTCCCCAGCTTCTTAGGATAGAAGCTTTTGGGACCTCCCACTGCACATGCGCACTGCCTTCCCGCCTTCCTGAACAGCTCTCCTCAGTTTCTCTTTTTCCGCGGAGCCAGCAGGTCGTGTTCCTGTCACCGCTGAAGAAATTGTTATTTTATTTGTTTCTTTAGACCGCGTACCTGCCTTCCCCATACCGATACCGGTATCGCCGGTCTTTTCTTTCTTTCTTTAAAAAATTATAATTCTTTTTTCTTATTTTTTAGCTTTTTGGTCACTTCAGAGAGGCCTCTCGGCCTACTCAATTTCTCCTCATGGAGAAGCCAGCCCCTGGATTTAAGAAGTGTACCAAATGTAATGCTGTTATTTCAGTCACAGACACCCATGAATGGTGTCTGAAATGTTTGGGGCCTGACCATTCCATACCGGACTGCCCATCTTGCTCCCACATGTCTAAACGTGGGCTGCAGAACCGGGCCAACAAATTCCATGTGCTGTTTGCTTCAGAGAATACAGCATCACAGTCATCCAGGTCTTCTTCTCCGGATGGATCTCAGGTAACCAAACCTTCTGTGGGCAAGTCCTCAAAGAGCAAATCTCCTTCAAAGCATCGAGAGGCTCTTAGCTTAGAACTTGAGGACCCTGCCCCAGCCAAACAACCCCGGCGGGAAGTCCAACTTCCAAAACGCCAATTCAGGGGTCTCAGGTTGATATCGATGCTACGGCCTCGACAGATCACCTGTTAGCCTGCTCTGGGGTACCGGGTCACTCCGGTACCGACATCCAGGCAGCTATGGCGTCCATGGGCGATACTGTACAGTCCATGCAGCAGGCCGTCATGGCTTTCATTAAAGCTGCAACGCCATCGGTTCCGCTTTCAGCGGTTCCGGGCCCGATACCGGTATCGTCCGCCATGCCGGTATCGAGGCCGTCCACCTCTAAACGCAAGTCGGTACCGTATGGGCTTTCGCTCCATACCGGTTCCATACCCGATACGCCCGATATCGATACCGATCGGTACGCGTATCGTGCGTTAGAGGAAAGCACCGATTCCTCTGAGGATTTTCACTCCTCTGATGATTCTGCTGAGTTTTCACTCAACTTACCTGAGGAGCCCTCTTCTCCTAAAAGGAGAATGTCCCCTCCAGAGGATTTGTCCTTCCAGGACTTTGTTTTAGATATGGCTACAGCCCTTTCTATTACCACATCCTCTGAAAAGGAACCCAGATCCAAAAAACTGGATATTTTGGGATACTCAAAGGCCCCTAAGGAGGCAGTTACCCTGCCTATCCATGAAATCCTTCAAGAACAACTGATGGATTTCTGGGAAAATCCTTTGACTTTGTCTCCTTATTCCCGTAGGTTGGACACCATGTATAGGGTCCCTCCTTCTCCTGGTTTCCAAAAGACTCAATTGCCCCACCACTCTATTGTGGTGAAGTCTGCAATGAAGAAGATTAGGAGTACCAAAAGGCACTCTTCCACCCCTCCAGGACGGGAATGTAAGACTTTGGACTCTTTTGGTAGGAAAATTTTCCAGGCTAGTATGCTTATAGCCAGGATTAATTCCTACAGTCTCTATATGGGCATGTTCCTGGAGGAACTTGCCAAAAAGGTGCGGCATTTTGCCCCCTTTATCCCTGAGGATAAAAAGCAGGGATTCCTTTCCCTAGTGAAACAACTCTTAGAGGTTTCTAAGTTCTCTAATAGGGCAGCATATGATTCCTTTGAGGGAGCCAGTAGGGCTTCGGGCATTGCTATTGCAGCCCGACGTCTTGCTTGGCTCCAGGCCTCTGATCTGGAACCTTGGGTTCTAGATGGCTTACGGAATCTGCCCTGTACAGGTGAGAACTTATTTGGGGAAGAGTGGCAAATCAAAGCCACCCAGATGGATGCTGAAAATGCCACCTTGGAAAGACTTTCAAAGTCCACTTCAATTCCTACTAAGAAAAAGTCTTTTAAAAGGCCTTACTATAAGAAGGCCAGAGTTGCTTCAAATACTGGCCAGCAGTCTTCTCAACCTCGCTATACTGCTAAGCGTCAGCAATCCAAACAAGCACGAGCTAAGCCTGCAGCAGCTACTGTAGCTCAGCAGGCTCCAACCCCTCAGGGGTTTTGACTTGCTCCTAGGGAACTTGCCACTTCTGGTTCTAACACAACCAGAACCTCTCACCATACCCGGAAGGTTGGTTCACTTTGCTCCCAGATGGGAACAAATCACAACAGAACAATGGACCCTCTCTATCATTCGAGAGGGTTACAAACTTCATTTCTCCAGCCTTCCTCCCCATCATATGGTGAGACCATTCAATTCTCCCCCATCTCTCCTAACCCTGTTGGGTCAAGAGGTTTCCTCTCTTCTTGCCCAAGGGGCCATAGAAGAGGTTCCTCTTCCTCAACAAGGGTCCGGTTTCAACTCTCTCCACTCAGGGCACTTGGTCTCTACAGGAGACCACCCTTCATATCAATCTTCTGGAACTGCGAGCAATTTACCTTGCCCTCAAGGTCTTCCACTCCCTCCTAGCCAACCTCACTGTCCTAGTTCAGACGGACAATCAGGTGGCCATGTTTTACATAAACAAACAAGGAGGGACGGGCTCTCTGTCGCTTTGCAACGAAGCTCTAAGACTATGGGCCTTCGCCAGAGAGCATCAGATTCACCTGCTAGCAGTGTATCTCCCAGGAGTTCAAAACTCTCGGGCAGACAGGCTCAGTCGAGTTCTGCTGCCACACGAATGGTCCCTACATTTGGACCAAATAAACCGAATCTTTCAGGAATGGGGGACCCCGGACATAGACCTCTTTGCAAGTCCGTGGAATGCCAAACTTCCCCGGTTCTGTTCCAGAACTCCGTGTCAGGGAGCTCAGGCTACGGACGCCTTTCTCCTGAATTGGAGTCAGGCATTCCTATATGCCTTTCCACCCATTCCTTTGATTCCCAAGACTCTGTTCAAACTCCAGAGGGATCATGGAACTATGATCCTCATAGCTCCACGCTGGCCACGCCAAGTGTGGTTCCCTCTACTTCTACAGCTCTCCCAGGGATCCTACTTGGATCTGGGAGCTGCGCCAGACCTCCTGTCTCAGGAGGAGGGGACTTTGTGGCACCCAAACCCCAAATCCCTTCACCTCAGTGCTTGGTTACTGAAGGCTTAAGCCTTCAAGACTTTCATCTTTCCCAACCAGTGAAAGATATCCTTTCTGCCTCTAGGAAACCCTCTACCAGGCGTTCCTATGCTTTCAAATGGAAACGTTTTTCCATTTGGTGTGCTCAGCAGGGTCTTGACCCTCTGGCACTTCCTTTGAATTCTCTTCTTGATTATCTCCTGCATCTATCCAATGCAGGCCTCAAGACGAATTCGGTAAGAGTCCATTTAAGTGCTATTGCAGCATCCTTGCAACATATAAATGGACAACCTATCTCCTCTCATCCTCTTGTTGCAAGATTCATGAGAGGCCTGACTCTCACTAAACCTCCCATCAGACCACCCCCGGTCGCATGGGATTTGAATCTAGTGCTCGGTCAACTTATGAAGCCACCTTTTGAGCCAATGTTTTCCACCTCCTTGAAATTTCTTTCCTGGAAGGTCATCTTCCTCATTGCAGTCACTTCGGCTCGCCGCATCAGTGAGCTGCAGGCTTTAGTGGCTAATCCACCTTACACAAGATTTCATCATGATAAGGTGGTCCTTAGGACGAATCCCCACTTTATGCCTAAAGTGGTCTCGCCTTTTCATCTTAATCAAGAGGTATATCTACCTGTCTTTTTTCCAGCTCCTCATGCATCCAATGCAGAGAGGAACCTTCATACTCTGGATTGTAAAAGAGCTCTCGCTTTTTACCTTAATAGGACTCAGCCACATCGAAAGTCTTCTCAACTTTTTGTGGCCTTTGATCCTTCCCATTTGGGACTTCCAGTCTCCAAGCGTACACTTTCCAATTGGATTGCTCAGTGTATTTCTTTTGCTTACCAGAGCAAAAACATTTCTCTGGAAGGCCATGTCACTGCTCACAATGTGAGGGCCATGGCAACTTCTATGGCTCATCTGCACTCTGTTTCCATAGATCAGATCTGTCGAGCCGCTACCTGGGCCTCGGTTCATACCTTCACAGCCCATTACTGTTTGGACAAGGACTCCCGCCGGGATGCCTTGTTTGGCCAGGCTGTCCTCAAGCACCTGTTCCATTCCTAAACAACTCCTGCCCACCTTCCCAGAATGGATGCCTGAGATCCATACGAAGATGGCGAACCTTTACAGGGGATCCCATGCATCTAAGCTAGGGAGTCCCCATATGTGAGGACTTATTCCTGCTTGTTCCTGGAGATAGCACAGTTACTTACCTGTAACAGGTGATCTCTGGGAACAGCAGGAATTAGTCCTCACAACCCACCCACCTCCCCTAGGAGTTGTATCTTTTATCTATCTATCTTCCTGTCCTCTCTCTGTTGACTCAGCTATAAACTCGAAACTGAGGAGAGCTGTTCAGGAAGGCGGGAAGGCAGTGCGCATGTGCAGTGGGAGGTCCCAAAAGCTTCTATCCTAAGAAGCTGGGGAGCTTTCCCGCACGGGCTCCGTCGGTACCGACGTACCCATATGTGAGGACTAATTCCTGCTGTTCCCAGAGATCACCTGTTACAGGTAAGTAACTGTGCTTTCTCCAACAGATGATGGGATTAACTTTTCTCTGACTCTTTTTATTTTTTAATTTTTAGTAACTTTGCTGGATGCACCCAGGGCGCACTTGAGGTGCCCCGCTGGGTTTTCAAGCTACATTTTGTGGGACAGATTGAGGTTGAACTCCTGGTCAGGAGGACCAAGAGGGAAGCTCACATGTCAGGGAGGAAACCGGCATCAGCTCATGAGGACCTGAGCAGCTGATCATCGGGAGTCTGCAGCTTGTCGGCAGCCTTTCAACAACTATTTGCTGCCTGATTCAGGTCAGCCTTGGCTCTTCGGCAGTCTGTTCCAGAGCAGTGAGTAAAACTTCAAAGGTCCTCCCTCCCCCCTCCTGATTTTGATCAGGACGCCGTCGGGGCAACCTATCTGCTTGCAGAATTTCCTTTGTCTGTACTGCCCTAGCTCTCCGGTTAATTTAATTTTATGTTTTTATCACGTGTTCGCTGCGTTTGTGGTGATTTTGTTTGGCGGTATTAATAGCGGCGGCCATTTTGTTTCAGCTGTTTTTTTGCTGAACAGCTTTGTTTCTGGCAGGCTTTGTGGGGAGACTTTATTTTCATAACTTCTGCCTTCCCTGCTAATTTTTGCCTGTCTGATCTTTTTCAACAGCTATAATTGACTTTTTTTGGTTTTTCTGTTCGCTGGGGACCATGGTCCGCTGCGATTTGCCTGTGAGATGCCTTCCCTTCAATGGTGCGTGGTCTGCACAAAAGCATAAGATTTGAGGGATGGCATTTGTGCTGCATATCTTGCTCATCCTGGGGAGACTTTGACATTAGCCAAGGGGGCTCAGGACAGGCAATCCTGATGCACGTCCTTAACTGCTAGAGGAACCCAGACAGCTCCCCCCCTGCAAGAGTCACACTCCTCCTCGCTTAACTCCTTCTCCGGAGTCTTTTGGAGAGCAGGAACCGATGCATGCCTCAGATACCCAGTTTTTGGCCCTCTTTAGACAAGCCTGGGATCTCTGGCAGTCTAATTCTCCCAGTACCATAGTGGATGCTCTGACTCGGATACCTTAATCTTCTGGTTCAGGATCCCACAAGCACTCTAGACAAGAGGACATATCCAAGGTGGATGCACGGCCACCAAAAGAGGTCTCCTGGGCCTCTAGAGCTTGGCCAAAAGCACCAGAGGAAGGGCTGTCTTCAGGGGATGAGAGCGAGAGCATGTCGGACCGTGAGGATGGGGAATGGTCCCCCTCATTGTCTTCTGCAGAGGGCCAAAGTGAGACACAGGACATACGCTTGTTTCACAAAGATGAATTGTTGGCCCTAATTATGCAGTTTGTCTAACCCCTATGATTGGATCAGTCAGAGCATCAGAATCCACAGTCCTCTGCCATTCCCCAGCCAGGCACAATATTACAAGGCATTTGCAAGCCATCTAGAGCTTTCCCATTCCCAGTGGAGGTACAACAAATAGTGTCTCGAATGGAACTCTGGATATTCCCCTCCATACAGCCTGCCACCTAGGTCAGCTTTACCTCTGGGCACCACCTGACTTGAAGTGGCTGACATACCCCAAAGTGGATGCCTTTGACCGGATTAACAAAGCACACCACCATTCCAGTGGAGGGTGGTGCAGCACTTCGTGATCAACAGGATAGGAAAGTGGAGAGCCTTCTCAAGACTGCCTTTTCAGCTTCATTATCTCTCCAGGCCTCTGTTTGCAGGGGCCTAGCAGCCCGAGCTCTTCTGCGCTGGATTCAACATCTGCCAGAGGATCCAGCTCTGGCTTGTCTGGAATTGGTCACAGCCTTCTTGATATATACCTTTTATGATCTCTTGCGCCTCTTGGCTAGATCAGTGGCAGCGGTTACAGTATCTCACAGATGGCTCTGACTTTGTCAGTGGTCAGCCAACTCTGCATCTAAAGCATGCCTCTCTAGACTTCCCTTCAGGAGAAAGCTGCTCTTTGGGGAGGACCTGGACAAATTGGTCAAAGACCTAGGGGAAGTTCGACCCCAACATCTTCCGGAAGATAAGTCTAAATTTGCTACTAGGCATCCCTCCTGTCGATAGTCACCTACCTCGCAACACACCTCCAGGTATCGCAACGCTCATCACTACCATCCTAGGAAGCCCTCTGCCTCTTTGACAACTGGACGTTTTGGTCAGAGGGCACAGTCCTTTTGGGATGCCTGCAAGGGATCTGAGTCTGTCTTAGAGCCTTCCAAGTTCTCTGGGCTTGTGAGATCTTCCTGCTGACTGGCCAGACAGTCCACCCCCAGAGCCTTTTCTGGAGGTTGGCCTGTCTAGAGAGACTCCTCCAATAGGTGGGCGTTTGGCTCGGTTTTCTTGTCAGTGATTACTTCAGATCAATGGGTCCTCAACATAGTCTCCCAGGGTTACATTCTCAAATGTTACCAATCCATTCCCAATGTGTTTATCGTCTCACCTAGGGAAAGATCCCTAAAGAGGCGATTCAATCCACCATGCACTGCCACCTGAGGGCTTTTTGACCAGTCCCTCAGAGGATGCAGTTGTACTCCATTTTTCTCCAGGACCAAGCAGGAAGTCCTCACATATGGGTGTCGGCACCGATGAAGCCCCAGCAGAGCATTTCCCCAGCTTTCTATGAAAGCCTTTGGGAATGCAGGCACGCATGCGCGGTTCCCTTCCCACCTGAAGGTGCCATCTTACCTCAGTCTCATTTCTTCCATGAAGCCCACCGGACGTGTCTGGTTTTTCCCGGTTAAAATTAGATTTTTCAGCAATTTCTTTTTTTCTTTCTACCGGTTTGACACCGGTTCCCCTCCCGCCGGGTTCAGTACACCAGTATCGAGCCCGATTCTTCTTTTTCGGTTTTTGCCCTTCGTGGCTGGCGTTCACACCCTTTTTTTCTTTTTCCCTGGAAGGCCGGTCCTTTAACCTCGCAGGGACTTTTTTTTTCCCCCCGATGGCTTCCAGTGGTTTTAAGTGTGATCGGTGTAAAACTGTCTCTCTCCGAGACACACGACTGCTGCTTTCGGTGCCCCGACCACGATCCTAAGTCGTGCGGGGCCTGTGGAAAAATGTCTTCCAAGGCACTACAAAGTCACCAGCAGCAAAAGGAAAGGCTTTTCTCACTCAGCCTCCGGCCAGGCCTAGACCTCGTCCGAGGCCTCGACATCTCAGGATTCTAATCCCAAGCGCTGTCTAAGCTCCCTGACCAGGAATGCAGGAGGAAGAAACTGCTCGCGAGGGCGTCAGAGGTCCCTGGCTCCTTGAGGGCCAGGTCTAAGACCCCCGACTGTCGCCCCAGGCCTGTGGAGCCAGAGTCTGCTGGACACGTAAGCCTCGTAGTCCTCGTGGACTCTCCTCCCAGGGAGCCGGCGCCGCTGGGGCCTGAGTCGGTGGCTGCTGCATCTCCCGAGCTGAGTCTCAGGATGACAGCCTTGGAGAGCAGAATATCTGTCTGCCTTCATGGAGCAGCAGCGGGCACTGATGGCTGGCCTGTCTGGTGCATCTGCCCCAACCACTGGGATGTCTAAGTCGACCCCAGAGACCAAGCCGATACTCGAGTCCATCGTGGCTCGGAGTCTACCTTGGTCAGGACCGAGGGCGTCGACGCCGGTGCTTCCGGCGTCAGGGCGGGTGCTCCAGGGCCCCGCAGGGTCAGACCCCAACTCTTCCTCAGACGAGTTAGCTTGGGAGACGGAGGACGAGGAGTCTCCTGATAACTTTAAGACTCAGTGCGTCCCTTCGGACTCACCGCAGTCTGAGCCCCAGCGTAGGTACCCCCGGAGGATACTTGGTTCTCAGAGTTCATCCAGGATATGGCCACTGCCTTGGCTATTCTGGTGTATCCTGAGGAAGAGCTTCGAGCTGAAGAGCTCGAGGCGCTGCATTATCTCTCCTCCGAAGGAGGCCTTTACTGTCCTGGTTCCTCTGATGCTGGAACAGCTCCTCTTCTGTATGTGGGAGGCACCAGCCTCGGCACCGGTTCTTAGCAAGCGAGTCGATTCCATTTATCGACTCCGGAAGAGCCCTGGTTTTCAGAAGGCACAGCTACCACACCATTCCATGGTTGTGGAATCAGCCATGCATCGTCTGAAGAGTCAGATGCACTCCGCGGTGCCTCCTGGCAGGGAGGCCCGAAACCTCGATGGCATCGGTAGGAAGTGTTTTCAGGACTTGATGCTTGCTTGCCGTGTCCAGTCTTACCAGCTGTACATGGGCATGTACTTGCAGGATCTGGCCAAGGAGTTGGCTGGGTTCTTTGCTGGTCTCTCCGGGGAACCCTTGCAGAGATTTAAGCCCTTGTCCTCAGGGATTCAGGACTGCTCGAAGTTCATGTCCCGCACTGCCTACAATGGCTTCGAGGCTTCGGCCCGAGTTGTGGCAGCCAGCATCGCGGCTCAACACCAGGCATGGCTGCAGTCATCAGACCTCGAGCCATGGGTTCAGGACAAGTTGATGTCCCTTGCCAAGGTGAAAACCTTTTTGGCAAGCCCATGACCGAGAAGGCCACTCAGCTCGAGACCAAGCACCTCACTCGGACAAGGCTGTCGAAGACCTCTGCCCCTTCTCATAAGGGCTTGGTAAAAAGCCCCTTTACTCAAGGAAGGGCACTGCCTACAAACAATACCCACAATATGAGGCTGCCCAAGCTGCCGGCCAGGGTAATGGGCCCCATAGGCAGAGGACCCCCAAGCCTCAGGCCCCTGCTACCACTTAGCAGGGTGGGGGTTTTTGACTCCTTGAGCATAGCCTCTCCTCCACTGCTCTCCCCACCCTGCACAGGTCATCTCGCCCTCTTTGCCCACCAGTGGCCCCTTATCACCGGGGACAGTTGGGTGCTGGAGATAGTCCACAAGGGCTGTGCCCTCCATTTCCACCAACTACCACCCCCCTACTTTCCAGGGGAGCCTCCAAGGCCTCCTCTGCACACAGACCTTCTGTCAGGAGCTTCAGGGTCTGTTGGTGGACAGGGCGGTGGAGCCTGTGCCTCACCACTTGCAAGGTCACAGATTCTACTCCAGGTATTTCCTGGTGCCCAAAAGGACCGGTGGCCTTCGTCCCATTCTGGACCTCAGGAACCTCAAGTTCCTAGTGAAAAAAGTTAGATGCTTACTCTTGGAACCCTTCTGCTCTACCTGCAGCAGGGAGATTGGCTATGCTCCTTAGATCTAAAGGATGCGTACACTCACATCCTCATTCATCCAGACCACAAAGTACCTGAGGTTCATCATGGGAGGAAACCATTATCAGTACAGAGTGATGCCTTTCGGCCTCACCTCCGCCCCCAGTTTTCACGAAGTGCTTAGAAGTGGTGGCGGCCTACCTGAGAAATCAGGGCATCTTTGTTTTCCCCTATCTGGACTACTGGCTCATCAGGGCTCAGACAAGTCAGGAGGCCAATCAAGCCACCCTCAGGACCATTGCTCTTCTACAACGCCTGGGTTTTGTCATAAACTTCGCAAAGTCCACTTTGCTCCCTTCCCAGAACTTGGAGTTCATAGGGGCAAGGTTGGACTCTCTCCTGGCAAAGGCATTTTTGCCAGAAAACAGAGCCCAAAGGTTGATGGCCTTGGCAAGCCAGTTTCTCAACAGGTCCCTGGTCTCTGCCAGACTCTGCCTGAGGCTTCTGGGCCACATGGCTTCAACAGTACATGTGACCCCCAATGCCAGGCTCCATATGAGGCTTGCACAGTGGTGCCTTCGGACTCAGTGGTCACAGGCCACAGGTAGCCTCAGACAGGATAAGGGTGTCCAGACCATTTCTGCACTCCCTCAACTGGTGGCTGCACCCACCCAATCTACTGAAAGGGGTGCCTTTTCAGATTCCAGGGTACACAGTAGTGCTGACAACAGATGCCTCCCTGCAAGGCTGGGGGGCCTATTGTCTGGGCAAGTGCACCCAGGGCCTCTGGTCTCCCTGGGAAGCTGCACAGCAGATCAACCTACTCAACTCAGAGCTATTTGATTAGCACTTAAAGCTTTCACACCTACCCTGGCTCACCAGTCTGTCCTGATTCAGACAAACAACCGGCGTGCCATGTTTTATGTGAACAAACAGGGCGGAACTGGGTCCAGACTCCTCTGTCAGGAGGCTCAGGACCTTTGTTCTTTTGCCCTCAAGCACAACATGCTCCTCAAGGCTGTGTACCTTCCAGGCCAGGACAACTACCTGGCAGACAGGTTGAGCAGGATTCTGCAGCCCCACAAGTGGCAGCTGCATCCCTCAGTAGTTCAGAAGATCTTTCTCAAATGGGGTCTTCCTTTGATGGATCTTTTTGCCAGCCCACTGAACAAGCAACTGCCAAAGTTCTGCTCCAGGCAACCACATCCTCTGCAGATAGCACCGGATGCTTTTCTGATATCTTAGTCTCAGGTCCTCTATGCGTTTCCTCCCACGCCCTTGGTGGCCTGGACCCTGTTCAAGATTCTTCAGGACAAAGCCTCAGTCCTGCTGGTAGCTCCCAGATGGCTGAGACAGCCTTGGTTTCCTCTTCTACTTCAACTGGCAGTGGATCCTCCACTACCTCTGGGGTTGCAACCCATCCTTCTCACACAGGACCAGGGTTCACTTCTGCACCCCAATCTCAAGTCTCTCAATTTGATGGCCTGGAAGCTGCAAGGGTAGTCTTGGCTCCCTGGGGCCTACCTCAGGAATTTGAGGACATTGTCCTAGTCTCTAGGAAACAGTCCACTAGGAAAACCTATGCTCTAAAATGGAAAAGGTTTTCTGTGTGGTGTCAGCTACGTACAGAGGATCCTTTCTCCTGTACTATGCCAGTAGTCCTTCAGTACTTACTGCACTTGTCAAATCCAATTCTGTTTGGGTCCACCTCTCAGCTCGAGCAGCTCACCACTCATTGGTAGGGGGGCAGTCTCTCTCTGGTCACCCCTTGGTGTCCCGCTTTCTCAGGGGCTTGCTTTTGCTCAAGCCTCCCATCCGTCCTCCTGCCCCTGAGTGGGAGCTGAATGTGGTCTTGCAGCAGCTGACTCGCCCACCTTTTGAGCCAATGGCTACTTGTCCACTATGCTTCCTCTCCTGGAAGACACTCTTCCTCATAGCCCTTACCTTGGCTGGGCGAGTAAGTGAGCTTCAAGCCCTAGTCTGATAGGCCTTACACCAGGATTTACAGGAACAGGGTAGTCCTCAGGACTCATCCAAAGTTCCTCACTAAGGTTGTCTCCTCCTTCCACCTCCAATCAGGAGGTGGTTCTTCCAACATTCTTCCCTAGGCCTCATGCTAGCCAGGCTGAAGCAGTCCTGCATACCCTTGACTGTAGGAGGGCCTTATCCTTCTACCTTGACTGTACGCAGGGGCATAGAAGGGCTACTCAGCTCTTTGTATCTTTTGACCCCAATAAGTTGGGGTTAGCTGTGTCCAAGCATACCTTGTCCATCTGGGTGGCTGACTGTATCACCTGGGCTTACAAGGCAGCTGACCTTCCTTTGCAGGGTAGGGTCACGGCCCATCGTGTCAGGGCAATGGCTGCCTCAGTGGCTCATCTCTGCTCTGTGCCCTTGGTAGACATCTGCAGGGCTGCAACTTGGTCTTCAAGCCAGACTTTTGCAGCCCATTATTGCCTGGAGAGGGAGTCCCATAGGGACAGTGCTTTTGGCCAGGCAGTACTCCAGAATCTCTTTGAGGTTTAGGTAATTCCTGCCCTCTGAGCTACCGGTGGAGGTTGTGCCCTTGGAAAGCCTTTCTTTGCTGCTGAGACTTGAGGGAGTTCTCTTGTTCAGCCTGGGTTCCTCAGTAGCCCAGAGCTTGGGAGTCACCCATATGTGAGGACTGACTTCCTGCTTGGTCCTGGAGAAAGTAGTTACTCACCTGTAACAGGTGTTCTCCAGAAGCAGCAGGAATCAGTCCTCACAACCCTCCCTCCTCCCCTTGGAGTTGCAGTTGTACATAGTTTATTTTTCATTTTTGTGTGCTGTTCTTAGCTATGTCATTTGACTGAGGTAAGACGGCACCTTTAGGTGGGAAGGGAACTGCGCATGTGTGCCTGCATTCCCAAAGGCTTTCATAGAAAGCTGGGGAAATGCTCTGCCGGGGCTTCATCGGTGCCGATGACACCCATATGTGAGGACTGATTCCTGCTGCTTCTGGAGAACACCTGTTACAGGTGAGTAACTACTCTTTCATAGTACCCAAGAAAGATGGGTTCTTCCACCCAATTCTGGATCTGAAAGGCATAAATCAATGTCTGAGTACCACCATTCCAAATTGAGACGCTTCGCTTGGTGATCCAGGTGGTACGCAGAGGTGAGTTCCCTGCCTCTCTAGATCTTGCAGAAGCTTACTTCCATATTCCCATCAAAGAACTAACAGCGTTTCCTACAGTTTGTGGTACTGGGTCAGCACTTCCAGTTTTGTGCAACGCCCTTCGTCCTGGCCTCGGCTCCACACCACCTCCAAGGTCATGGTAGTGGTTGCAGCAGCTCTGTGCAAATGGGGAATCTGAGTGCATCCTTACCTGGACAACTGGTTGATTTGAGTGGACTCCCTGTTGGAAGTACATCAAGCAGTGGCTCAAGTAGTATCTTTCCTCAAAACTTGGATGGGTGGTCAATATTGCCAAGAGCCATCTTCAACCATCCCAGCAACTAGAGTTTCTAGGAGCCCGCTTTGACACCATGTAGGGGAAAGTCGTCTTGACAAGTGAGAGTTCGCAAATTCACAGGCTTGCTTTGTTTCTTCAGACTGCTCCTAGGGTCTGGGTTTTCCTACAAGTCCTGGGGTCCATGGCAGCTACTATTGAAGTCATGCCTTGTGGCAGAGCACACATGAGGGAGCTTCAGAGGTCTCTCCTTTCACACTGGTCTCCTGTGTCAGAAGTCTGACATCTGGCTGCCGCTCCTCCCAGAGACTCAACGCTGCTTCAATGGTGGCTGGCACCCTGTCATCTCGGGTGTTTCCCTAGAGAAACTCGTTGGGTCCTAGTAACACACATGAGTCTCTAGAGGTGGGGTGCTCTGTCAGCATCAGTCGACGCAGGGTACTTGGGTCAATTCACAAAGCGCACTGGTCATAAATCGGCTGGAAGCCTGGGCGGTTCGCCTCACCCTAAGACATTTTCTGCCTCTCAAAGATCAGGCGGTATGGGTTCTATACGACAACGCAACAGTGACATATATCAACCGCCAGGGCAGCACCAAGTCCCTAGGTGTAGCCAGGGAATTGTTCCTCTGCCCATGGAAGGAGAAGGGAACACCACAAAAAGCAAGAATACCACGTAGGAACCAGAACCCAGTCTAGGGGTGGTAATATGCAAAGACAGAGCTTTATTTCTCATGAACCAGGGACAACACAGGCTGTATCTTGATAACCTTTGTCAGGGGTTAAATCTGGCACACTAAAATCATAAATACATAAAATATAAATAAATAAAACAGGTCACATTAAAACATAAGAAACATTTGGCAAACAAAAAATCAACAAATCAAAATATGACATGAACGAATGATAAAATGATCACACATAAAAGTATAAACTTTTCATAAGGTAATTAGAATCATAAATATACCCATAAACACAACATTATGAAAAAATTATGAAAAACAGGTGTGACAAACCTGTTTAAATGTTAGCCCATATAAGTCTTTGTAATACGGACTAACATTTAAACAGAGGTACCCATGTATATCTTTCCAAATTACCACGCCTAGACTGGGTTCAGGGAAGAAGGGCCATCTGCAGGCGCTCTCGACACAGCATTGCCAGGGTGGACAACTTTCAAGCTGATTTTCCCCCCCCCCCCTCAGTGAACACCCTCTCGATCCCAGAGAATGGGAGCTAGCCCCTTGGGCGTTTCAGGGGATTGTGTGAGCATGGGGACAATCGGTAATGGGTATAATGGTGACATTGTCGAATACCGAGGTACCAGAATTTTTCAGTCGGAGGGAGTTTCAGTCCTCCGGGTTGGATGCCCTGGCTCAACCATGGCCACAAGAGGCTCTGCTGTACTTTCCCCCATGGGTGCTAATCAGCAAAGTGCTTCGGAGAGTTCTTGCACACCGGGGAGTGTGATCCTAATAGCTCTGGACTGGCCTCAGAGACCCTGGTATGTGGACCTCATCCGCTTAACACAAGCCCCGCCATTACATCTGGGATCTCACTGGGGGCTACTACATCAGGGTCCAGTTGTGATTGGTGACCCGGCTCCTTACTTATGGCTTGGCTCTTGAACACCACTGCCTGAGCCAGAGGCTACTCGAGTTGCGTGGTCGCAACCCTTCTGAAAGCACACTGCCTGTCAACTTTGCTAGCGTATTCTTGCGTTTGGCAAGTCTTCAAGTCCTGGTGCACACTGCACCATCTCTCTCGTTGGAGAATGGGAATCCCAAATATCCTTACCTTCCTCCCTAGCCTTGGGGGAGGGGTGGGGTTGTCTGTCTCTTCGGGTTCAAGTAGTGGCATTAACTTGTTTCCAAGGTCCTGTTGGGGGTCACTCTATAGCATCCCATGCGGATGTGTCCTGTTAAAGCAGCTAAGATAGTTCAACCTCCAGTTCACCCTTTGGTGTCAACATAGGATCTGTCCCAAAAGCCTTGATACAGGTGCCTTTTGAGCCTCTTAAACACATCACATTGAGAGATTTGAAGCTTGAGGCAGTGTTTCTAGTACCGATAACTTCGGCACAAAGATTACAAGCACTTTCATGCAGGGATCCCTATCTTGCCTTCTCAAAAGGAGTTTTCTTGCATACTGTTCATTCCTTCCAAAGGTTCTTGCGCCTTTTCATATCAATGAGCCAATTTTTCCACCGTGTTTTTCCAAGGATCATTGTGCAGGCAAGAATAAGGGACTCCGTTCTCTGGATCTCGGCAGGATCCTAAGTAGGTATCTTCAGAGATAGAGGATTTGTCACCTGATCACCTCTTCATGCTTTTTGCAGGACCCCATAAGGGTCAAGCTGCTTCCAAACACATGGTCTCTCAGTGGTTGCAGTTAGCAATTGAATCTGCATACATCCTTAAGGGAAAATCTATCCCTCTCAGTTTCTGGGCGCACTCTATGTGGGTGCAAGCTACATCTTGGGCAGAGTGCTCTCACGTTCATCCTCTTGATATCTGCAGGGTGGCCACCTGGTCCTCCCTATCCACTTTTGTGCATCACTATCTGCTCGATATTCAATCTCAGGAAGAGGTGCAGTTAGGAGCAAAGGTTGTCTCGACGGCTGTCTTCCCACCCAAAGAGCAGTTAGCTGGGTACTTCCTGCTTGTCTGGACTGGTCTAGCAGGATGTGCTAGAAGGGGGAATTTTTCACTTACCATTAATTTAGTTCCTGGAATCCTGCTAGACCATTCCAGGATCCTCCCTATTCTATCTGGTTCAGAGGTGTATTGCTGAGGAGCCAAGACTTTGCAGCAGGGTGCTATCGCCTCTTCTATATATGGTTTTCTGTTTTCCTTAGTTCTGGTTCGTGGTTACATCTGTTTGAATATGGCTTTTACAATACTGGAGCATCCTCTACTGGGTTCAGCTAGATATTACCAGGGAACAGCCAATCAGGCTGCTGGTAGGTTTTTTTTGTCTCCAACAACTGGTAGGGGGACTAAACCCGCTTGTCTGGATTGGTCTAGCAGGATTCCAGGAAAGGAAATTAACGGTAAGTGAATATTTCCCCTTCTGTCCCCAATCACACACTAATAGTGATTAGTGAAATACAACTGAAAACACTACACCTGACACTGCATTTTTGTGCTATGGTGGTCAGCCCTTAAGTCCTTATTTAACCAGACTTTTATATACCACTTTTTTCTAATAGTCTACATTCGGGGGTGGGGGGGTTGCGGGGGGGTGGGGTGGGGGTGGGAGCACATGTGGGTGTATAGAGGGTTAAGTGGCTTGCCCAATGCCATAAGGAGAACCAGTGAGACTAGATCATACTAAAGAGTCCATGGTTCCCTTGCCCAAGGATACCTTGCCCCAGTTCTCAAACAAGCCTCAATTTGCCCTACACTAAAGAAGGCTTCTTTAGACATAACACATACCAATTGCCAGCATCCCATTCTTGGCTAAAATCACAAGCTATACAACTCCAAGACCATGTTGATTCTCACACACCATTGGGTCCCCAACAGCCTAGCTTCCCCCTCAGCATGGAATTGACACACTTCACAGATCTCGTCAACCAGCCCATCATAGGCTTGGACAAGTCTTGACAGGGATTTGTGATTTTGGACATCAGTGTAGCATTTGACTTGGTATCACATCACAACATGCTAGACAGATTCAACAACATAGGTCTGACCAACAGTAGATTAAAATGGTTCACATCCTGCCTCTCAGATAGAACCATGCAAGTAAAAGTTGGTCTCACCAACTCCAAACCATTTAACCTAACACAAGGCATCCCTCAAAGCTTGGCTCTGTCCAGCTTAGTATTAAACATATACATACAGCCCATCTGTAGTCTACTAAATAAAATGGAACATGCATGTTCACCTCTACACAGATGACATTGAGGGTTTTAAATGGCTTATAGAACATAATCTGGACTTCGCATTCATCTCTTCTGCCATCACAAACCTTGCTGATCTTGGTCTCAGTTTTTTCCATTCACTGTAGCACAACTAATATTCAGAGACAAAACTTCAAACTGCCAGACAAGTTCACCATACATAATGCTGAAATTACAATAAAAAGGAAATCAAATACCTTTGTAGAACTATTGACAGCTTCAACATGCTTGTGCATGTCAAGTGCTGCAAATGCAGCATACTGGAAACTTGAACTCTTCAAGCCCTTATGACATCTTCTACAAGCCTACTTCAGATCTGTCCTTCAAGCCATCATTGCACCCCACCTCTATTACAGTAACATCTATCAAGGACTTTCAAAACGGGCACTATATCCACTCCAGCTAGTACAAAACACTGCTACCAGAGTTCTAACAGGCAAAACAAATCAAAACACAACTCCAATCCTAAAATGTTTGCACTGGCTTCTAATTGCTCAACTGACTAAACACAAAGCCATAACTACCACATTTAAAAATCCTTCATAACCCCTCCGCTCCCTGCCTCAATGATCAAATCACAAGAGCATCCATGACAAGACCAAAAAGATCAGCAAACCAGAATCTCCTTTCAAGATCAAATGTACACAGGCAAACAATAGGGCTTTCTCATTTTATGCCCCACGATCTGGAACACCCTTCCTGAAACTATCAGATCTGTTCAGTCTACTAAAGATATGAAGAAACTAGTTAAAACGCAACTTCCTTAGCGTCCCTCTAGTCCAGTCCCGGAACCATAGAGTTGTCAACCTCCTCCAGCAGCCTTGGAGACTGAAATACATCGCTTTGCTGGCACCAGTATAAGTAGGCAAGGACAGCCCCCTCTCACCAGTACTTTCAGTCTCCAAGCAGCTTGGAGGTTCTGAGCCCAGGGCTGGGCTCAGTGAGAACAAATAAGCAGAGCTTAGGTTTTTGAAATTTACTCCTTTTGGTTTATTTTCCCTGTTTGATTTGGTTACTTCGTTTTCTTTTATGTCAGATCTGCTGCTGCTGTAAGGGTTCCTGTGTCTGTAGCCCTTTATTTTTTGTTTCTAAAGGATCAGGGAGTTCTTCCCCCTCCCTCTCTGCATTGCCCCAGCGTCTAAACGAGCACAGGGGAGACAGTGCTGATCCGTGGCCTCCCTGCTCTCGAACCCGCGTTGAAGGGGTGAGGAGCAGGTGGAAGGCGGGCAGTTGCAGCAGCAGCGATACAGGGGCTGAAAAGCCTGAGAAGGTTGTGCCCAGATCAATCGGAGCTGAAGCCGTTAAAAAGGCTGTGCTCCGGTGTCCTGTTGGCTCCTTTCCCTCACTCCCCCCCCCCTGGGATCGGCGGTGGTGGTAAGTACCCACGCAGATCTGCTTTGGGGAGCTGGTTTAAAATGGGAGGGGAGGCTTCGCGGCAGCTCCCGGGGTTGCAGGGTGCTCGGGGCCTTGCCGCGGGGGGGTGAGTGCTTTTTTGAGCGGGAATGCTGGCAGTGGCCATTTTGAGGGCCGTGTTTTCACCGGCAGGATTTATTTGTTTTGGTAGACAGCCTTGCTCCTGAGCTCCCTTGGGGGGAGCGGATAAGGAGCATTTAGTGTGCAAATTCTAGTCTGATTTTGATTTTTGCCTTTAATTTACTTTAACTTTATTTTTGATTCAGTTGCCTTTGATTAATTGGCAACCGGGGATTAGTTCCTTTGGTTAGGAGCAAATATCCTTATTTTCAGTGGTTTTAAATTTGAGCCGGCCTCTTTAAGTTTGTAGCAGCTCTCACCTTCCCTCAATTATTTTTTGCTTGATGCAGGCCTTTGCTGGTGCGGATCTCTCTCCCTTGACTACGGGAGAAAGCTCTGGGACCCGTACATCCACACTGCAGCTGTGTGAGACAGAGCCTCTCCGTTGCTGTGGGATTTAATTTGCACGGTGGAACCGGCTGAGCGATCCTCTCGGAGCACTTTAAGGTGGTAGGAGCTGGCAGGGTGGCTTTCTGCCCTGCAGGTAAGGCCTTCGGGCTCTGTCGGTCTGCTGAGGCCTCCTTTTTTGGGGCCCTTTTCTTTCTGGTTGTTTGGACCACATGTTGGGAGTTGCAGTGAGAGGCCTGTGTGAGGAAGACAAGCTGAATAGCTAGTTTTTTGGGCCTAGTGTTTTAGACCTCTTTATTTTTGAGTTTGTTCTTAGTTTATAGGACAGCAGTTGTGGCATTGATTCCACATGTTGTTTCCCTTCTAATCATGTCTCTGAGGAGCATCTGTTAAGTCCCAGGATGTTAGGCAAATTGCCAGTTTTAGGTTCCAGAGCAGGTATTTGTAAGGGTCCGGCTGGAAATGTGCCTTTGTGTATTCTATACTGACAGTTGCCCAAAGGCCTGTCTTTCACAGGGACAGGTTTAGGAATCCTTAGGATATACAGAAGTATATAGCAGTTACCTGTCAATCAAGGAGTGCCTGGGCTAAGGTCTATGGCCACCAGAGGGCAGCGGATGCACTCAATGGGGCCTTTCTCTGTCTGTGTATGCAGCAGTTGATTGCTTATTCTCTGTAATGCTGCAGCTCCTGTTTGTATAACCAAGATTGCAGCTCTTAAATTCTGTATGGTTTGTTGGTCTCTGTTGTCCTAACAGCCACAGCTGCTCATGACTCACATGTGGTATTCAGGACCCCCATCCCTGGGGGAGGGGGGTGGTAAAATAAGAAATTGTGTTACTCCTTAGGTTCACACAGGCAGCCACCTCTTTGCCAGATGCCTGGGTGTTTCCTAGCTTAAGGGGGGATCACTTATCGTGCCCTTCCCCGGCAGTTCTCATCTATTTCTAGAGCAGGATTTCAAAAGGAACAAACTCTCTAGTGAGAGAGCCTTGTTCATTTTGAGCGACCACGGTTGATTTATTCGGGGGCTTTTGGTGCCCTGAACCCCACGAGCTGGACGCTATTTGTTTACTTCCAGGAGTTCTGCTCTTTGCTCTTCAGCTCCCTGGCAGACGTGGCAGGGGGGGAGCAACGCCTCCGGCAACGGTGAATCCCTCAGGATAAGGGGGGAAGGACAGCAAGGTGCAGTGGGACCTGGTAGCTTTTGCAAGGCTATAACAGCAGTTCGGGTAATTTTAGCTGATCTGCTTTGATTTCATTGGAGGTGGCCGGAGCTTGATTTTTGGAGTCCTATACACCCTTTCCCGGCTGTGCCCAAAACTCTCGGGATCCCAACTTCTGACTACATATTCCTCTCCAATGGTAGTAAGTGAACATGGCAGATGGAAAATCACTATTAGAACAGAGTGCATAGGATGGGTGCAATTTCCTGAAATGTGCAAAAATAAAATACAATACATAAATTAACCCAGCTGCAGAGTATGGATTACACTTTTTCAGTAGGCCTTCAAAGGTGGTTAAAAAAAAAAAAAGGGGGCCTAGCTATGTTGGTTTACAAGACTTTCCTTCCGCTGTCCATAGCAGGTCCTATAAGGCGTTAGTCGGTTGTTATGGCAGGGTAATATTTGAGGTTAGCTGTTGTGATATAGCGCTATTATCCGCTGTACACATATTCAAGTCAAAAGGAATTATGGTGGTAGCTCTCTTGGACAGTTCTAAAAGGTGCTTGGCTGAGTGCCTTGGCCAGGCCCCAGGTGTGGAATGCTCTGCCATACGCATTATGTTCTGAGAGGGATTTTATAGTTCTGTGGTTTCTTGATGGACAATATTCCCGTTTAGTTTGGCTTTGTCTGATTTATAAGGTTTGGGGGTAGATTTGTAATGTCTTCATTTTGGCTATATGGGGTTCCTTTTCCTTCTGTAAAAGGCAGCTCAGCGAGAGGTCACTGAATAGGACTCTGGCCTTTAAGGCTATTTTGGCTCCAGTACGGAGAGTATCTGCTAGTGTTCAGCGCCTGTCTTACTGGGGGCCAGATGCGCGCAGCCCGGCTCGTTCTCTCACAGCACTAGCAGCAGCTCAGATTCTGGAAGGCATACATCATATACTGTGTTTGCGGGATGGCTTGCACGCTGCTTGGTGTCAGCCTGGGAGCTCCATCGGCTCATATTAGCTTCCTTTGTCCAATCCTTCTGCAGAGCTCCGCAAAAGTTTCAGACGGTCGCAGGAACGCTCCAGCGGCTGCTTCAATTTAAAGCGGTGGTGCCGGTGCCGGCAGCCCAATACAGTTGATACTCCCTCTACTTTGTGGTCCCAAAGAAGGAAGGCTCGTTTCGCCCAATTCTGAATTTTCAGAGGGTGAATCGGTGTCTGCCCAAAGAATTCTCCCGGAGCATTCCTTCAATCCTGAAAGAAACCGTAGTGACACATAAGTTCGATCAGCTAGTGGCAGGACACAATGCACTCTTGCATGCTTTTTGCTTCATGGGTCTAGAAGTGTAGTCTTTACCAGGTGGTATAATGGGAACTTCGCTGCGGGTTCTCGGCTTCTTCTTTGCTGACTCAATTGCCACTGTGGAATGGGAAAGCTATATTTTCTAACACCAGGGGCTAGCTGACCTTAAAGAAAAAAAAAAAAAAAGGAATGTCCAGCTTGGTGCAGGCAGACGGAATGGGGCGTTCCTCTAGCGGGAAGGCTGTGGATTTCTATGCCTGTCATAGGGAGTTCTTTCTGCTGCATTGTGTTGGCGCGGAAATAGCTTCTCCACATCGGCTGAAGGAATTTTTGGTTAAGAGATGTCTTTGTACAAAAAAACAAACAAACCTACAACGTATTCAGCTGTCCTGAATTGGCCTGTTCTTGATTGACATTTTGAGACTAAGCAGGCGCAGGCCTCGGTACTACGTTGGTGGGTGCACACCTTGCACTTCCAGGAGGTGTGGACTCACTGTCTGGAGAAGAGCCCTAGCGATCTTCTTTAGCACGCGATAGGAGCATAGGTGGTTCACTGAATCGATCGTTGGGGGCACTGCTCTGTCCTTGCAGGCTCCCATTGGGGGTGTCTGGGGGAACAAGAGCATGCTTCCGGTGGTCGCAGTATTTACGGCAGTCTACTCGCCTGGAACAGGAAAGGTTCAGGGAGTTGACGTGTCTAGAGTCTGATTTGCCTTATGTGGCAAAGGTGTGATTCGAGTGCTGGCGGAAGTGCAGGGTCAGCCTCTCGGGGCCCACGTGGATGTCCGCTGGTTTTGGAGGGCAGTGTTGCTCATGCGGCCGCCTCGGCACTGTGCTGTTCTCCGTGGGATTTAAATTTGGTGTTGGAAGCCTTGCTGGCTCCTCCGTTTGAGCCGTTGTCCACTGCTTCGCTAAAAGATCTCACATTGAAGACAGTTTTCTTGGTGGCGATTTGTTCGGCTAGGAGGATCTCGGAGCTACAGGCCTTGTCTTGTAGGGAGCCCTATCTCTCTTTTACCGACCACAAGGTGGTTCCTCGTACCGTTCCGGCGTTCTTACCCAAGGTGGTGTCCGTTTTTCATGTTAACCAAGTGGTCTCTCTTCCGGTGTTCTCTGATCGCGATGGGGCCGGATCTGGGGGTCAGTTGCGGCTGTTGGACGCCCGCAGGGTTCTCAAGAAGTATCTCTCCCGGACGGCATCCTTTAGGCGGTCAGATCGACTTTTTGTGGCGTTCGGGGGACCGCGTAAGGGAGAAGCGGCGGCAAAGTCGTCTATTTCCCGCTGGTATTGCATCGGCCTACATCTTGAAAGGCAAGGTGGTTCCGCAGAGTCTTCGGGCTCATTCCACTTGGGTGCAGGCGGCGTCTTGGGCAGAGTTCAGTCTGGTCCCAGTGGGCGACATCTGTAGGGCGGCGACTTGGTCATCCTTGCATTCCTTTGCCAAGCAAAACCGCTTGGATGTTTTGTCCACGGAGGATGGGCGTTTCGGCTCAGCGGTGCTTCAGGCTGGGCTTGCTTGTCCCTCCCGTTGATGTTCACTGCTCTGTTACATCCTCTATGATTCCGGGACTGGACTAGAGGGACGCTAAGGAAGGGTAAATTAGACTTACCTGCTAATTGTTGTTCCTTGCGGAACTCTAGTCCAGTCCCGGATCCCTCCCTTGGTTTGAAGAGTTGCCAGCCTGATTGTTTCAGCTCTCGCGGGTGCTCTGCGTTGTCTTTGCTCCCGGGTGGCGTGGGATGAAGCCATTGGAGGACCCTCTTGCGTAGCGCTCTTGCCTGTCCATCCTCTTAGGAGGTGGTGTGGTACGGCGCTTCTGTGTTAGACGATATTCTTATTCAGACAGTCGATGAATGCAATTTGTTAGAAACAATTAAATAAAAAAAAAATAAATAGTTGAAGTGGAACATGAAATATTCTGTTCCATATATATATATATATGTTGAATGTATTCTGGTTAATTCTCCTTATTTGTTCTGCTTAGTGTGCTTTGTCAATAGGTACTGGTGAGAGGGGGTGGTCCTTGCCTACTTATACTGGTGCCAGCAAAGCGATGATGTATTTCAGTCTCCAAGGCTGCTGGAGGAGGTTGACAACTCTATGGTTCCGGGACTGGACTAGAGTTCCGCAAGGAACAACAATTAGCAGGTAAGTCTAATTTACCCTTTTCATAGAACATTTTGGGCCTAATGACTTAACTATATATGCATTATCCTCTATCAATCTATTGACTCGACCACAATCCCCATGTTTAACCCATATTTAACAAGTTGCTTACCCCCCTTTTTCAGTATAAAACAATCTCATGAGATTGTTCTGTTCATTGTAAACCACCTTGGAATGAAGGCGATACATTGTTAAATAAAAGAAATAGAATCCCCAGTCCTTCCAGCCCAAGGTTGCTGTCCTCTAGTGGGATTCAAACCCCTGGCCCTCTGGCCTGAAGTAACTTGCCCCTATGACTATGCCACTCCTCCCAGGATAAATCTTAACTTCTTATCCTGCTAGACCAGCAGGTTATGCTCCTTTGCCAGCAGGTGGAGGTAAATTTCATCTTTCAGGGTTTTCAGAAAGTATAGAAACATGATGGCAGAACACATGGCCTATCTGGTCTGCCCTTCCATATAAACTACAATAGTCTAAGATATATCTTGGTGTAGCAAAGAGAAACCAGTATGTCTTCCTCCAGTAGGTGGCAGTGTGGTCTGGGGTAGATGGGCCTGACTCTCCCAGCCTACACCATGGTGCTGTGGCCACTGTCCTATAGGATACAGCAGTGCTCAGTGCATGCACCCCTATGTCCCACAGAGCTGACAGGTTCTAGCACTGGACTAAAAAGGTGCAGGGCAACCTCCATAGGGCCCCTGAGGTGGGGCTGATAAGTTGGGCCCAGGCACTCTTCCCTCCTGTGCGCTCTCCTGCCTGCAAGCTTTTTAGGATTTTTCCCTAACACTTTCAAGTGTTGTGCTTTTTATTTAGCCCAGGTGAGCATAGTATCTCTGATCTTTCTGCTGCTGCTGCTGGGTCTAGAACATCTGCTGCTACAAAGCCCATGCTAGTGACATGGGGTTCCTCTGCATTAATGGAGCCCCCCAGAGATCTGGGTTTGGCGTGGGAGATGCTGACCATATAAAGTTTACTCCATGAGCCCTGATAACTTTTCACTCTTTATAGAGCAAGTGGAGTAAGAATGTCGTCCTTATCGTCCCAACCTGTGGGTAATCTCCAGGAACAAGCAGGAATGAGTCTTCACATATGGGTATCGTCAGTACCGACAGAGCCTGCGTGGGAACGCTCCCCAGTGTCCAATAAGAAAGCTTTTGGGAGCATCCCACAGCGCCTGCGCACTGCCTTCCCGCCTTTCCCAACCGCCTCTCTCCAGTTCTTTTCCACGGAGCCAGCAGGTCGTGTTCCTGTCACTGCAGAAGAATTCTTTATTTTTTTTTCTTTATTTTTCTGTCGCGTCTGCCTCCTTCGATGTCAGACCAGTACCGCCGGTCTTTTCTTTTCTTTCTTAGAAAAGGGTTTTTTAAATTTCTTCAACTGTGCATTTGTGGTTTGGGCCTTAGGCCTGAACATTTTTCTCCTCATGGAGAAGCCCACTTCCGGGTTTAAAAAGTGCACGAAGTGTGGCGGTACTATTTCTGTCACCAGCACCCATGATTGGTGTCTAAAATGTTTGGGTCCTGTACCATGATGTCTAAAAGAGGTCGGCAGAACCGAGCAGCCAAGCTCAGTACCCTGTTTCCCTCTGATGCAACCTCGGTGGCATTGACATCTTCCAGGGCTGCTGCTTCCTCCCATGGATCTCAGGTAACCAAACATAAATCTAGCCGGTCCTCGAAGGGCAAATCTCCCTCTAAGCATCGAGATGCCTCCGGGCCTGTCCTCGAGGAATCCACACTGGCAAAATTACCCTGGTGGGAAGTTCTGGCTTCCAAAGCATTATCTATGGGGTCACAGGTTGACATCGATGGCTCGGCTTCGAACGATCACCTGTTGCTGTGTTCTGGGGTACCTGTGGCCTCCACTGGTACCGACATCCAGACTCTGGTGGCATCAATGGATCAGAAGATTCTGTCCATGCAGTGCACCCTAATGGTGTTTATGCAGGCTTCGATGCCTTTGGTACTGCAACCATCTCAGTTGCCAGTACCAGCACTGGCATCGTTTCTGGTGCCGGTACCGATTGCATCGGCTTCGGTGTCGACTGCAACAGTACCGTGTCCTATGATGACCATCAGTACCGAGCCGGTACCGCTTACTCCCGATGTCGATCCCACTCGGTACGCGTATTGGGCTTTACAGGAGCATCTAGACAGGTAATACTTCGAATTCCTTCGAAGACTCTGAGTCGGAGGCTTCTGTCGAGGCACCGGTACTTCTTTCTCAGGAGTCTGATTCTCCAAAACGAAGAATGTCTCCTCCAGAAGACTTGTCTTTTCAAGACTTCATTAGGGAAGTGGCTAGGGGTCTCTCCATTAGTGGCCCCTGAGTCAGAGCTTAGAGCCAAGCAATTAGATATCCTGCAATCTCCAGGAACAAGCAGGAATGAGTCTTCACATATGGGTATCGGTACCGACGGAGCCTGTGCAGGAACTCTTCCCAGCGTCCAAAAGGAAAGCTTTTGGGAGCATCCCACAGTGCCTGCGCGCTGCCTTCCCGCCTTTCCCAACCACCTCTCTCCAGTTCTTTTCCACGGAGCCAGCAGGTCGTGTTCCTGTCACTGCTGAAGAATTTCTTTATTTTCTTATTTCTTTGGTCGCGCGTCTGCCTTCTTGGTGCCGGACCGGTACCGCTGGTCTTAACTTTTTATTTAAAAAAAAAAAAAAAAAAATCTCACTTCAGTGCATTTTTTTCTTTCTTTGGCCTTAGGCCTAGGAAAATTTTCCTCATGGAAAAGCCCGCCTCTGGGTTTAAAAAGTGCACGAAGTGCAGCAGCACTATTTCTGTCACCGACACCCATGAATGGTGTCTAAAATGTTTAGGTCCTGACCACTCCATTACGGATTGTGAGTCCTGTTCCATGATGTCTAAAAGAGGTCTACAGAATCGAGCAGCCAAGCTCAGTACCCTGTTTCCCTCTGATGCAGCTTTGGTGGCATCGACATCTTCCAGGGCTGCTTCCTCCCATGGATCTCAGGTAACCAAACTTAAGTCCAGCCGGTCCTCGAAGGGTAAATCTCCTAAGTATCAAGATGCCTCCAGGCTTGCTTTTGAGGAATCCGCACCGGCAAAATTACCCTGGCGGGAGGCTCCAGCTTCCAAAGCTTTATGGGGTCACAGGTTGACATCGATGGCTCTGCCTCGACCGATCACCTGTTGCCATGTTCTGGGGTACCAGTGGTTCCCACTGGTACCGACATCCAGACATTGGCGTCGATGGATCAGAATATCCTGACCATGCAGCGTGCCATCATGGCATTCATACAAGCTGCGACACCTTCAGTACCGCAACAAACTCTGTCGGTACCAACTCCAGCACCGGTACTGATATCTGTTCCGGTGCCGGTACTGATTGCATCAACATCGGCTTCGGTGTCGACTGCAGCAGTACACTGTTCTGTGATGCTCATAGATACCAAATCGGTACCAATTACTCCTGATGTCGATACCACCCGGTACACGTATCGGGCTCTGCAGGAGCATCCAGACAGGCGATACTTTGATTCCTCTGAAGACTCTGAATCAGAGGCCTCTGTCGAGGCATAAGTGATCCTTCCTCAGGAGCCCTCTTCTCCAAAAAAGAATGTCTCCTCCAGAAGACTTGTCTTTTCAAGACTTCATTAGGGAAGTGGCCCCTGAGGCAGAGCCTAGAGCCAAAAAATTAGATATTTTACAATATCCTAAGGCTCCTAAAGAGGCAGCCACTTTACCAATACATGAGATTCTCTATGATCACATGTTGGGCATATGGGAGACTCATCTCACCACCTCCCCTCATTCTCGTAGTTTGGACACCATGTATCGTGTTCCTCCTTGTCCTGGCTTTCATAAGACTCAGCTTCCTCACCACTCCATTGTGGTGGAGTCTGCTATGAAGAAGAGTACCAAAAGGCACTCTTCTACTCCTCCAGGAAGAGAATGCAGAACCTTAGATGCCTTTGGCAGGAGAATTTTCCAGGCCAATATGCTTGTTGCCAGAATCAACTCTTATAGTCTATATGGGGATGTTTCTAAAAAGTTAGATAATCTGCAAACTTTGTCTCCTTTTATTTCAGAAGATAAAAGGGAAGAGTTTCTCACCTGGCTCAAACATGCCCAGGATGTTTCCAAGTTTTCCAACCGTGCAGCCTTTGACTCTTTTGAAGGTGCCAGCAGAGCCTCGGCTATTGCCATAGGTGCACGCAGAGTTGCTTGGTTACAAGCTTCTGATTTAGAACCCTGGGTTCAGGATGGACTAAAACTTTCCTTGTACAGGTGAAAACCTTTTTGGCAAAGATTGGCAAGCAAAAGCCACCCAGATGGATGCTGAAAATTCTGCTTTAGATAGACTTTCAAAGTCTACTTATGCTCCTTTTAAGAAGAGGTTGTTCAAAAAGGGATTTTTTCCCAAAAAAGGCAGATGATATTCTGCTTATGATCAGCAGGCATCTTCTGCAGGTCGTTTTGCTACAAAGACAGCAACAACCAAAACACGCCAAGCCTAAGGCTGCTAGGACTGCTACGGCCCAACAGCCTCAGCCTCCTCAGGGCCTTTGACTTACAACTAGAGAACTTAGCCTTTCTGGCTCTAGAACATCCAGAGCCTCTCACCATTCCAGGAAGGTTAGCTCACTTTGCTCCCAGATGGGAACAAATCACAGCAGAGCAATGGACCCTCCATAAGGGAGGGGTACAAGCTTCATTTCTTAAACCTTCCTCCTCACACCATGGTGAGACAGTTCAATTCTCCAACATCTCTCCTCGACCGGGGTCAGGAGATTGCTACCCTTCTTGCCCAAGGGGCAATAGAAGTACCCCTTCAACAGGGCTCAGGGTTCTACTCCCCCTACTTTCTCATCCCAAAGAAAACAGGGGACTACAGACCCATCTTAGATCTCAGAGAATTGAACAAGTTTCTATGCAAGGAGAAATTCAAGATGACTTCTCTCGGTACTCTCCTTCCATACCTCCAGAGTCAGGACTGGCTTTGTTCTCTAGATCTCAAGGATGCATACACCCATGTCCTCATCCATCCAACACACAAAAGGTTCCTTCGGTTCCTTTTCCAGGGAAAGCACTATCAATACAGAGTGCTTCTCTTCGGTCTGGCCTCTGCACCAAGAGTGTTCACAAAATGCATGGCAGTAGTTGCTGCATTTCTACGCACTCTAGGGATATTTGTATTCCCATATCTGGACGACTGGCTCATCTGAGCTCCATCCCAGTCAGAGGCCCAGGCTTCCCTGGCCTGCACAAGGCGTATCCTTCAGTATCTGGGACTTGTAATAAACATCCCAAAATCTCATCTCACCCCTACTCAAATCTCTGGAGTTCATAGGGGCTTTACTGGATACCACCACTGCAAGGGCCTATCTTCCCCAGGCCCGTTGCCTTCGCTTGGTGCAGTTAGCCTCCCAGATTCAGTTAAAGTCCCGTTTAACTGCTCGAGAGATGTTACAACTGTTAGGCCACATGGCATCCACGTGCATGTGGTCCCCTATGCTCGCCTTCACATGAGGGCAGATCAATGGACTCTGTCCACCCAATGGACACAGGCATCAGGATGCCTGTCAGACAAAATAGCAACCTTCAGTCACCTTTTTTGGTCCCTCCAGTGGTGGAAGTCCCCTCAAAATCTGTTCCTTGGGTCCCCCTTTCAACAGTTGCTACCCCAAGCAACTCTTACAACAGATGCCTCTCCAAAGGGTTGGGGAGCTCATCTACAAGATCTCTCCACCCAGGGCATCTGGTCTCCACAAGACACATCTCTATATACCAACCTCTTAGAGCTCAGAGCAATCTTTCTGGCTCTGTCTTCCACACCCTGCTCAGCTACAAGACAGTCCTCATCCACACGGACAACCAAGTAGCCATGTTCTACGTAAACAAGCAGGGGGGGGACTGGCTCTCTGTCGCTTTGCAACGAAACTGAGATTGTGGGCCTTCGCCAGAGAGCATCAAATCCATCTCATGGCAGTGTATCTTCCAGGGGTTCAAAACTCTTGGGCAGACAGACTCAGTCGAGTTCCGCTTCCACACGAATGGTCCCTCCATGGGGACCAGATAGCCAGTATTTTTCAAATTTTGGGGAACCCCAGACATAGACCTCTTTGCAAGTCTGTGGAATGCCAAACTTCCCCGGTTCTGTTTCAGAATTCAGTGTCAGAGGTCAGGCCAAGGATGCCTTCCTCCTTCACTGGGGTCAAGACTTCCTTTATGCCTTTCCACCAATTCCCCTAATTCCCAAAACACTATTAAAGCTTCAGAGAGATCGAGGGACCATGATCCTCATAGCACCACATTGGCCACGCCAAGTGTGGTACCCTCTACTTCTGCATCTCTCTCAAGCTCCTTCCCTGGACTTGGGCTCTGCACCAGACCTTCTGTCCCAGGAAGAGGTAACATTGTGGCACCCAAACCCCCATTCCCTCCATCTCAGGGCTTGGTTGCTGAGGGCCTAGACCTTCAATATTTTCATCTCTCTCAGCAAGTCAGATGTTCATGCCTCTAGAAAGCCTTCTACTAGACGTTCCTATGCTTTCAAATGGAAAAGATTTACCATTTGGTGTTCAGGGAAGGGTCTAAACCCTCTTGCAATACCTCTGAATTCTCTACTAGAGTATCTTCTGCATCTATCCCATGCAGGTCTGAAAACAAATTCAGTAAGAGTCCATTTGAGTGCTATTGCAGCATCCCTCAAGCCTCTCAATGGACAACCTATTTCCTCTCATCCTCTTATAGCAAGATTCATGAGGCCTTCTTTTAACTAAACATCCCATTAGACCACCTCCATTGGCATGGGACTTAAACCTGGTTCTTGGCCAGCTTATGAAGCCACCCTTTGAACCTTTAGCCGCCACCTCCTTGAAATTTCTTTCTTGGAAAGTTTTTCTCATTGCAGTCACCTCAGCACACCGCATCAGTGAGTTGCAAGCTTTGGTGGCTAATCCACCTTATACAAGGTTCCATCATAAGGTAGTCCTCAGGACCAATCCACACTTTATGCCTAAAGTGGTCTCGCCTTTTCATCTGAACCAAGAGGTGTATTTACCTGTCCTTTTCCAGGACCTCATGCATCAAGTGCAGAGAGGAATCTTCATACCTTGGATTGTAAGAGCTCTCGCTTTTTACTTACAAAGAACACAGCAACATAGAAAGTCTTCTCCACTCTTTGTTGCTTTTGATCCTTCTCATTTAGGACTTCCAGTCTCTAAGAGAACACTCTCCAACTGGATTGCTCTGTGTATTTCTTTCGCCTACCAGAGTAGGAACATTTCTCTGGAGGGCCATGTCACAGCTCACAATGAGAGCCATGGCAACCTCAATGGCTCATCTAAACTGTCTATCGACAATCTGTCGAGCGGCCACCTGGGCCTCAGTTCATACCTTCACAGCCCATTACTGTTTGGACAAGGACTCCTGCCGGGATGCCTCGTTTGGTCAGGCTGCTCACACCTGTTCCATTCCTAATCAACTCCTACCCACGTACCCTGGTCGGATACCAGAGATCCATGGGAGGAGGTAGAGTCCTTTTCAAGGACACACAACCTGGGGTTTCTCCCTGGCATCTGCAGCTAGCGAGTCCCCATATGTGAAGACTCATTCCTGCTTGTTCCTGGAGATAGCACAGTTACTTACCTGTAACAAGTGATCTCTGGGAACAGCAGGAATAAGTCTTCACAACCCACCCACCTCCCCTAGGAGTTGTATCTCTTTCCTTTCCTCTCTCTCTTTGTCTTAGCTTTAAAACTCGAACTGGAGAGAGGCGGTTGGGAAAGGCAGGAAGGCAGCATGCAGGTGCTGTGGGATGCTCCCAAAAGCTTTCTTACTGGACACTGGGGAGCGTTCCTGCACAGGCTCTGTCGGTACCGACGATACCCATATGTGAAGACTTATTCCTGCTGTTCCCAGAGATCACCTGTTATAGGTAAGTAACTGCTTTCTTGCCTGGTGAAGTCCCTTCTACAATATCTTCTCCACTTATTCTTAACAGGTTTGCAAACTGAGTTCACTTTGCCATTGCAGCCTCTCATAAGCCACTAGGACAGCCTAGCTCCTCACACCTCTTAGTAGCACTTTTCATGCAGGGTCTCCTGCTGTCCAAGACACCCATTAAGCTGCCTCTGGTGGCCTGGTTCTTGCTTAACTTCTAAAGCTGGCTTTTTGAACCTTTAGCCACCACTTCACTGAAGTTTGTCTTGGAAGGTAATCTTCCTCATTGTACTCGCCTCAGCTTGCCACATCAGTAAACTGCAGGTGCTGGTGGCAGATCTGCCTTATACCTGGCTCCACCATGACAAGGTGATTCTGCAAACTCATCTGCATTTCCTTCCAAAGGTAGTCTCCGTCCATTTAAGCCACTTAATCCTCCTGATTTTTCTTCTCTAGACCTTGTGTCTTGGGTTGAAGCAGCACTACACACCTTAGACTGCAAGCGAGTACAAACTTACTAGAGTAGAACTAAGGATCACTGAAGATCCCTCAATTCATCTTATTTGACCAGTGGCAGAACATGCTCTAGTCCAAGGCTGGGTAATTCCGGCCCTTGTGCACCACAATCCAGCCTGGTTTTCATGATGTCCCTAATGAATATTCATGAGATCTATTTGCATCCACTGCTTTCCATTGTAGGAAATAGGTCCATGAATATTCATTTCCATGCAATGGAAGGCAGTGGATGCAAATAGATCTCATGAATATTCATTAGGGACTTCATGAAAACCAGGCTGGATTGTGGTGCACAAGGGCTGGAATTGCCCACCTCTGCTCTAGTCAGATTGCATTTCTTTTGCTTATTCATTCACAGGCAGGACTCTTTGGAGGGTCATGTCACTGCTCACAATGTGTGGGCTATGGCAACCTCCATAGCCCATCTCCATTCAGTATCTATTGAGATCTGTCAGGCAGCAACCTGGTCCTCCATTCATACTCTTGCTGTACACTGGGCAGACTTCCTTGTCGTGACACTTTCGCCAAGCTGTACTCCAGCACCTCTTTGGGACTAAATTCAACTCACTTCCCCCAAAGATAGTCTGGTTTGAAGTCCAGGGCACAGGGAAAATCACCATCTGAAAGAGTCTGGCCCATAACTCTTCCAGATTCTTTAGCTACAACGTTTTAGTCTCAGCACTGTTTCCCTCATATCAGTCTGGTACCTGGGAGCTAGTGGGTCCCATATGTGATTTCTGCATTCCTGCTTGTTCCTGGAGATGGCATAGTTACTCACCTGTAACAAGTGATCTCCAGGAACAGCAGGAGTCAGTCTTCAAAACCCACCATTCTCCCCTAGAGGTTGTAGGGTTTGTTTGCTTTTTCTCTTCCCCCTCAGCTACAAACTCAACTGAGAGGAGTTGAAGATAGGAAGGCATGCATGCGGGAATAGGACTGCTGCCAAACACTTTTCTATTGGAGCGTTCCTGCACAGGCTCTGTTGGTGCCAGCATCACCCATATGTGAAGACTGATTCCTGCTGTTTCCAGAGATCACCAGTTACAGGTGAGTATGCTACATATTACTCCTGAGTCTATCCCCTTTCACCCTCATCCTATGTCCTCTTGTAGCAGAGCTTGTTTTGAAGAGGCTCTCTTGTGCATCTATGCCACAGAGGTAGGTAAGCATCTTTATATCTCCTCTATACTGCCTTTGTCTAATGTATACATGTTAAGATCTTTAAGTCCTATATGCTTTATAACGAAGACCACTAACCATTTTAGTAGTTACCCTCTGCACAGACTCCATCCAGTTTATATCCCTTTGAAGGTGTGCTCTCCAGAATTGCATACAATACTCCAGATGAGGTCACACCAGAGACTTACACAGAGGCACTATCATCTCCTTTCTTCTGCTGGCCATTCCTCTCCTTATGCACCCAAACATCCTTCTAGCTTTTGTTATCTCTTCTACCTGTTCAGCCACTTTAAGATCAGTCACTCAGAGGTCTTGCTGCTCTTCCTGGACAGAAGTACTTCGCCTCCCACACTATACCACTGCCTTGGATTTTTGCAGCCCAAATGCATGACTGCATTTTTTTACCATTACATTTTGGCTTCCAAATTCTTGACCATTCCTCAAGCTTAGCTAGATCCCTCATGTTGTCCATTCTTCCTGGATATCTGCTGTATTGTTGATTTGGGTAATCTCCAGGAACAAGCAGGAATGAGTCTTCACATATGGATATGTCGGTACCGACTGAGTCTGCACAGGAATGCTCCCTAGCGTCCAATCAGAACGCTTTTGGAAGCATCCCAACACCTGTGTGCAGCCTTCCCGCCTTTCCCAACTGTCTCTCCTCAGTTTTCGTTTTTCCGTGGAGCCGGCAGGACATCCTCCTGTCACCGCAGAAAAATCTTCCTTTATTTTTGTTTTTTCTTGTGGTCGCGTCTACCTTCCCTCGACACCAGTACAGCCGGTGTGTTCTTTTTTTCTGCAAATTTTTCCCCTTGTGGGAACTTTTGTTCTGTTAGTGCCTGACAGGTTTCAGCCTGCTAGGCCTCTTCACTTTCCTTCAGGGAAATGCTAGCCACTAGAATGTGTATTAATTGTGGCACTTACAAATTAGTTTGACACTCATAATTGGTGCCTTCAATGTTTGGGACCTGAACACCATCCGCTGGAGTGTCCCTCCTGCACTTTTATTTCTACAAGAAGTTTTCAGCATCGAGCTCAACTAGATATGCCGTTCCCCTCAGACCTGAGGGTACCAGCTACATCTTTTTCGCAGGATCAGGTAACCAAAAAGTCTGTACAGACTAGCCAGTCCTCGGGTGGTAGATCTCATGTACTTCATAGAGATGCCTTTTTGCTTGCCCCTGAAGACATTTTGGCTTTAAAACCCCGGCGGGAGGCTTCTACCGCCAAAGCACTAACGTGGTTTCAGGCTGTTCCCAGGGTTTTCACCTCGGTGAACATGCCTGAGCCATGCCCGGTGGTGGTACCCTGGCATCGGCAATGGTGCTGGATGAAACATTCCACACCGATCGCAGTCGAGCGCTCTCAGTATCCTCAGTGCCGTTAGAGCCGCTACCAGTCTTCCCACATCAGTCCCGGTACCCTCCAGGTATGCATCGATAGACTTGCTTCTTTCGATGCCGAGTATAGAATAGATCTCTAGTCTGGATGATTGGGTACTGACCCGTCTCGGTACTGACTGCAGACGGTACCGTAGACATTCCACCGATCAACATCTGCCACATTTGGTTTCCATGGTACTGATAGTGCCATTACAGACTGATCTTCATATATCGGTGTCACCAACTGTACCAATCCCGGTACCGGTATTGACATCAACATCGGTGTCGGTACCTCCCATGCTCCTTTCAGCTGGCTCGCTTCCCTCCATACTGAGTTTGGAATCGATCCCTAGCATGGATGATTTGCTACTGACCAGTTGCGGTACCGCTTTTCAGAGGTACCGACTATCTTTCAAAGATAATCCGATGCTCCACCCCTCCAGATCTTCTATTCTACAGAATCTGAATAAACCAGTGGATGCTAGAACTAGTTCAACAGATGTAGTTCTTTCTCCTCTTCCTCGAACTCCCCTCTGGGGAGATTTCTTTTCAAGCTTTCCTGCTTGATATGGCCAAGTCTCTGGCCATTTCCATACCTGGTCCAGACCCTGCACCAGGGGATCCACAACCTACACAGATCCCCCTGTAATCCACAGGAAGTCATTGTTTCCTTTGCATCAAATCTTGCAGGATCTTTTATTTAGAACGTGGGAAACTCCTCTAATGGTATCCCCACCTAGGGCAACTGATCTCCTATACAGAGTGCCCCTTCTCCAGGTTTTCAAAAGCCTCGGTTCCCTCATCGTTCACTTGTTGTAGAATCAGCAATGAGGCATGTTAAGAGTACTAAGAAGCACTCTTATCCGCCAGGTCGTGAGGCTAAGACACTAGATGACTTTGGACGTCAAACTTTCCAGGCATCTATGCTTTCAGCAAGAATCCTTTCATATATTTTCTATATGGGATTATCTCTTGAGGTCACAAGATTTATTGCTTTTGACCCCTTTCCTCCAAGAGCCTAAAAGAGCAGATTTTTCTGTTAGTCAATCATGCTCAAAATATTTCTAAGTTCCTTACTTGTGCTTCCCTAGACTCTTGAGTCTGTTAGCAGAACTTCTGCTATAGCCATAGGAGCACAATTTAGAGCCTGGCTCCAAGCTTCAGACTTCGACAAATCTGTACAAGATAAACTGGGAAATGTTCCTTGCACTGGAGAGAATTTCTTTAATAGAGACTTTACTCCAGGCTGCTCAGTTAACCACTGACACTATTGCTTTCAGAGGCTTGTCTATGCCTTCCTCCCAGTTTGTAGAAAGTCTAATAAGCTTTGTTCCCTTAATGGGAGAAGGTTTTATTCATCTACCCATCATGCAGATCCTCCCAGGCAAGGGAAACAATCAACCAGGCTCAGGAAATCACAACCTCAACGGGTTCAGCAAACCCAGCAGCTGCAGGGTTGCTAATACTCTTCCCTGAATCCTTTTTCCTATTTGAGATTTGGATCCTGTAGTTTGTTTCCTACCACTACAAGCATCTACATCAATTCCATCCTAACTTTACATATGTCCCTCTTAGAGGGACATCCTAACTATCAGCTCCATGAGCTTCTTAAGTTGATTATGCTCTACAGGTTTATACAGTTACTCATCCTCTGGGCTACTCAGAGTAACAACTGTCAAGGTTGCCTTTACCTTTGACTTTTTCTCCTGTATCCACATCTCATATTACTTCAAAGATTTACTCCACCATAAGTCTTTTCAACTCTGCCACTCTTACTAAGACATTTCGTCTGTAAGAGTGATACCACTTGACTGAGGGCTTCTCCTTAAGCCCTAGGTTTTCTTTCAGTTGTCTCCCCCCATGCATTCTTAATTTTTCTGGCAGTGCTCAGACAATAGTGGAGGCTTAACCACTCCTACTTATGTCTGTATTTCTTTCCCAATGTTGGGACATAAGATTTCTACTGCTGCCCTATCAATAGTTAGAACTGCAAGGGTTCTTACTGGCTAGACCACTGACTTGCTGACCAAGCCACCAGGGCTTGTTCTCCAATTTCAATGGTTCTGGCCTTACCTCTAGATCCCAGAAGGTTTTAAAACCTTTTCTGGCTATTGTTGCAGACACATTACCTTATCTTCTATCCTTAGCCTTCCCCAATCCTTGGGCTTGGCAGAATGGTTCATGATACCTACTGGCTCTTAAACACCAGTTTTTCTTCTAATTAACCTGCAACATGCTCTCTGCATCTCTTCAGAGCAGCTCTATACTATGGGGCCTTGTTAGAGAGCACATGATGTCAGACGGTTAGGAAGGGCTTTACCTAGTCATGCCTGCTGGGTTCTCCCTGACCTTACCATTTTTCCATTAAAGGCTTCTTAACCACAAGCCTTTAAGAGAGTACCTAAAGAATTATCCAATTCCCTGGGTTGCTTCACATCTCCAGGGGACCCCTTCACCAGGGATGGGTTTTTCTATCAGTATAGACAATCCTTGTCTTTTCCTTCCATCCTCAACGCTTCATGGCATAATCCATGTTGAGCACAAGAATGCACCATACCCCTTTACCCTCATCAGGGGTACATATGGTATTTTTATTGCATCTTTTCTCCAGCTACCTGCTGGAGTTATGGAAGGATTCAGACTATCTGCAGATTTACATCCTCTGCATTTTCCAGGTAGGTCTCCATCCCTGGTTGTCCCTGAACTAAAGTTCTTAGAGGACTTTAGACTTCTCTTGCCAGTGAACTCCCTGGGCTTCCTATCCATACCCAGGAAGTACAGATTCTCTATCTTCCCAAGCAGGTACCTCCCTTGTGGTTAGATAAATCTCTCTCCACATACCCTATGTGCGGACATGGTTGTGTGTGTGTGTATATTTGTGTTATACATATATGAGGGATGTATCTGTTTCCTGAAAGAGATGCTTCGCAATATATGATAGTGGGTAGATATCTCTATAGACTATTTCCATCTGTCTGCCGAGAGAGAGAGATGTCCTTTCCAATTAGGAGGGACCTTCTGACTCTTCAGAAGATGAGAGGCTACACTGCCTCATCACTCTGTTATCAGATATAGGGATCTGTAAAGCTCCCTTCTCCTATAAGAACCTTGTCCCTTTAAAGTCAAAAGAGCTTCAGTTTTAACTAATAGGGACTTCCGCGTTTTCCGCAAAGTCCTACCTCATTGAACTACCCCAGTTCCACTGGGTCTTCCCACCCTAAGGGTTCTAACCTCAACCTGTTTGTACAGTTATCTATCTCTCCTTGCATTAAGGTACTCCCTGGGGATATTCTGTTGGTTCATATCCACATGAACCTCCAAATACCCCTTTACAGTATCACCAGGTGAGGTCTAGGTTGGTTTATTGCTCCCATTATTACCACTAAGTATCACCTGCACAGAGACTCCTATCTAGGCATCCTGTTTGGTCCTGCTGTTCCACAGCACATCTTTTTAGTTCAACTCCTACCCTCCATCCCTAGGATGCCTGGGGTTTCGGTAAGATAGCATGGCTCTCAAATTCGCAACGTGTTGGGACTCCTGATAGAGACGTGGATATTACCTCCTGTGACAACTTGCAGTGAGTTCTAGCTGTTTAATTTATTGTATATTGGTGTGCTGCTTCAGCTTTCTCAGCTGTATAACTTACCTTGCCTCTCTCAACTAACTGGGCTTTGTGTGGTACCCCCCTCCCCCCCTGCTGAGGGTTCAGGACAGGGTACCTTGTAACTACCCTCTTTAATAGGACTTATTTCCCTCCCTCCCTCCCCAGCACCCACCCACCCCGGGATAATTGTAGCTTTATAGGTATCTACCCATCTTGAAGGAAAGGGGCTGCTCTCAGGTCCAGCTCTTTATCCAAATCAGTCATACACTGAGGACCTGAGATTAATTAAGCTTCAGGTGAACAAGGTGTATTGGGGGTGTTACACTTTTATTAGTATAAGCATCTACACCAGTCCTTATACAGAATTTAAAAGACCTAAACACAAGCTTTAAACTAAGATGCAGACAAGTCCAGCAGCGAGATGGGGGCTTTCCGGTCTTTTGCATTGAGTGTCACATGTATGATTTTCTCCCAGTTGGTGAGAGGTCCTACGTATGCACTAAGTGCAAGGAGCTCTTTGCTCTCAGGGAACAAGTCCGTTCTCTAGAGGCTAGAGTAGCAGACCTGGAAGACATAAAGACAGAAGTACATGGACGAGACCTACAGGGATATAGACCTGAAGTCCCACCTCCAGTCTGGCAGCATCCCTGTTGCCATGGAGGAGAGAGGTCACGTGACAGAGCATCACCCTGGTGTGGCAGGAAGTGATCCTGTAACTAGGACCTGTCCTCCAGATGTAAAACCCTCTCGCACAGAGGACGTTTCTCCAGGGCCATGTCCCCATGAGAGGATATTCAGGACAGCTGTCATAGTTGGTGATTCAATCATTAGGAATGTAGATAGCTGGGTGGCTGGTGGACATGAGGATCGCCTGGTAACATGCCTGCCTGGTGCGAATGTAGCGGACCTCACGCACTGCCTAGATAGGATCATAGATAGTGCTGGGAGGAGTCTGCTGTCTTGGTACATGTTGGTACCAATGACAGGAAAATGTGGTAGGGATGTTCTGGAGGCTAAATTTAAGCTTTTAGGTAGGAAGTTGAAATCCAGAACTTCCAGGATAGCGTTCTCCAAAATGCTTACTGTTCCACGTGCAGGACCCAAAAGACAGGCAGAGCTCCGGAGTCTCAATGCGTGGATGAGACAATGGTGCAAGGATGAGGGTTTTGGATTTGTTAGGAACTGGGGAACATTCTGGGGAAAGGAGGGGCTCTTCCGAAGGGATGGGCTTCACCTTAATCAGGATGGAACCAGACTGCTGGCATTAACCTTTAAAAAGGAGATAGAGAAGCTTTTAAACTAGAAAATGGGGGAAAGCCGACAGTCGCCCAGGAGCACATGGTTCAGACGAAGGTATCCTTGAAGGATACTACCAAAAGCAGTGAGGTTCCACAAAAGAGTATAGTAGCCCAAATGCCCTTGAGTAAGGTGCAGACAGAGCATAAAGATTCCAAATTACCCATGCCTACCAATAGCCAGATTAATATGAATGAAATAGTCTCTAAAATGCTTGTATGCAAATGCTAGAAGTCTAAACAATAAGATGGGAGTTAGAATATATAGCACTAAATGAGAGGTTAGATATGATTGCAATCTCAGACATGGTGGAAGGAGGATAACCAGTGGGACACTGATACCTGGATACAAACTATATCGTAATGATAGAACTGATCAAATTGGTGGAGGAGTTGCACTCTGTTAGAGAGGGCATTGAGTCAGAAAGGATTAGTTTTGCAGGAAACAAAATTTGTTGTAGAATCTCTATGGATTGAAATTCCATGTAAAAAGGGGAAGGCGATGGCAGTGGGAGTGTACTATCGACCGCCTGGCCAGAATGAACAAATGGATGATGAAATGCTCCAAAGAAATCAAGGAAGCTAACAAAAGTCACAGCAGAGTAGTAATGGGTGATTTCAATTACCCTGGTATCAACTGGGTCAGTGTTACGGCAGGACAAGCTAGGGAGATAAAGTTTCTAGATGAAATAAATGACTGCTTCTTGGAGCAGCTGGTTCATGAACCGACCAGAGGGGAAGCCATACTGGACCTAGTCCTTAGTGGAACGCCAGATCTGGTGCAAGAAATAAGGGTGTTGGGACCACTTGGCAATAGTGATCATAGCATGATCATGTTTGATTTAATTAGTGGAGGAGAGATAGTAAAGAAATCCACAGTACTACCTTTTAACTTTCAAAAGGGAGACTATGATAAAATGAGGAATATAGTTAAGAAAAAACTATAAGGAGCATTTGCAAAGGTTAAAGACTTACAGCAAGCTTGGGTGTTATTTAAAAATACTGTCCTCGAAGCCCAGACCAGCTGTATTCCACGCATTAAGAAAAATGGAAGAAAGTCCAAAAAACTGCCAGCATGGTTTAAAGGTGAGGTCAGAGAGGCTGTTGCTGCCAAAAAAGCATCCTTCAGGAAATGGAAAAAAGTCAAATGAAGAAAACTGGAAACAGCACAAGCACTGGCAAGTTAAATGCAAAGCATTGATAAGGCTCGCAAAGCGAGAATTTGAGAAGGAACTTGCTACGGAATCAAAAACACAAAATAAAGTCTTTTTCAAGTACATTCGTAGCAAAAGGCCTGTGAGTCCATTGGGCCATTAGATGATAGAGGGGTAAAAGGGGGGCAGTAAGAGGAGACAAGGCTATAGCAGAGAGACTGAATGAATTCTTTGCTTCGGTCTTTACTGAGGAAGATGTAGGGATGTTACCAAAGACTGAAGTGGTATTTAAAGGTGATACTGCAGAGGAACTGAGAGAAATATCGTTAAACCAGGAAGATATATTACAATTATTTGATAAACTGAATAGTAGCAAATCACCTGGACCGGATGGTATACATCCAAGAGTGTTGAAAGAACTGAAATATGAGATTGCAGACCTGCTATTGGTAATCTGTGAACTTTCATTGAAATCATCTGTAATACCTGAAGATTGGAGGGTCGCCAACGTAACACCAATCTTTAAAAAGGGTTCCAGGGGTGACCCGGGAAATTACAGACCGGTGAGTCTGACATCAGTACCGGGGGAAAATGGTAGAAACCATCATAAAGAACAAAATTACACAGCATGTAGATAGTCATGGCCTAATGGGAGACAGCCAACACGGCTTTAGACAAGGAAGATCTTGTCTTACTAATCTGATATGTTTTTTTGAAGGTGTACATAAACAGGTAGACAAAGGTGAGTTGGTTGATATAGTGTATCTGGACTTTCAGAAAGCTTTTGATAAGGTCCCTCATCAGAGACTTTTTGGCGAAACTAAAAAGTCATGGGATAGGAGGCAGTGTACTATTGTGGATCGGGAACTGGTTAAAAGATAGCAGAGGGTAGGGCTAAATGGCCAATATTCCCAATGGAAAAAGGTGAATAGTGGAGTACCCCAGGGATCTGTACTGGGTCCGCTGCTTTTTGACATATTCATAAATGACCTGGAAAAGGGAATAACAAGTGAGGTTATCAAATTTGCAGATGATACAAAACTGTTTAAAGTTGTTAAAAGCCAAGAGGATTGTGGAAAACTGCAGGAGGATCTGGATAAATTGGAAGACTGGGCATCCAAATGGCAGATGAAATTTAATGTGGACAAGTGCAAAGTTATGCACCTAGGAAAGAACAGCCCACACTATAGTTACACAATGCAAGGTTCCACATTGGGAACCACCACCCAGGAAAAATTTAGGAGTCATCGTGGATAACATGTTAAAACCCTCCGCCCAGTGTGCAGCGGCGGCCAAGAAAGCAAATAGAATGCTAGGTATCATAAAGGGATGGAAAATAAAACAAAGGATATTATAATGCCTCTGTATCGTTCCATGGTACGACCGCACCTTGAATATTGTGTGCAGTTCTGGTCACCATATCTTAAAAAGGACATAGCATTATTAGAAAAAGTACAGAGAAGAGACACCAAAATGTGAAGGGGATGGAAGGATACTCTTATGAAGAGAGGCTACAAAGGTTGGGGCTCTTCAACTTGGAAAAGAGACGGCTGAGGGGAGATATGATAGAGGTCTATAAATTAATGAATGGAGTGGAGCAGGTAAACGTGGATCAATTGTATCTCCAGGAACAAGCAGGAATGAGTCTTCACATGTGGGTATGTCGGTGCCGACGGAGCCCGCACGGAAAATGCTCCCCAGCATCCAATCAGAAGCCTTTGGGAGCATCCCCCGTGCCTGCGCGGTGACTTCCCGCACCTCCAACAGTCTCTCAGTTTTCGTTTTTCCGCTGAGCCTACAGGACGTACCTCCTGTAACCGCAGAAACCTGTTTTTTTTTTATATCCTCATTCTTAATTTTTCTTGTTTTATGCAGTCGTGGCGGTCTTCCCCGTTGATACCGGTTCCTTCTTCCCTCGAAATAATTCCCTCGTCAATTTTTCTTTATCCTTACGGCCTTCAGGGCCCTTTATTTCCACATGGAGCCTTCTTCCCCTTTGAAGTGCCCCCACTGTGGAGACTTGGTTTTCTTTTTAGACTCCAAGGCCTGGTGTATTTCATGTTTGGGCCCTGACCCTTTTTCCCTGGGTCCACGGGGCCTTAGCGTCGGGAGAAGACCGTCTCTTTTTCGGGTATCTCTCGATGCCATTTTTCCTCCTCGGGTGAGGTCCTCTGTTCTCTCCAGGATCAGGTAACCCACAAACAGTCTGTTAGGACTAGCCGACCCTTGAGGGGCTTGTCTCATGCCCAGTATGATGACGGCTCCGGCCTTGCCCTCAAGACCACATCGGCAATAAAACCCCAGCGTGAGTCCTCGGGCTCCAAAGCATTTACGGGGTTTCAGGTTGTCCCTGGGGTTCACTCCTCACAACATACCTGAGCCGTGCTCAGGGGGTAGTACCCGCTTCGGGCGGTACCGATTCCCCAGCATTGGCACCGGTGTCGAGTGCTTCACTCCTCACCGAGGATCGTCAGCTGGTGTCCTCGGTGCCTTCGGAGCCGATCGATTCGATCCAGACTGGCTTTCCTGTGCCCCAGCCATGCACGGGGTTGGCACCGGCTCCCCTGGCATCGGTGTTGATGTAGAGTGTCCCACTCGCCGCCGGGGACGGCGGTCTGGCTTCAAGCAGTACCGCTCCCCCGGCATCGGCACCGGTGTCGAGGGCCCCACCCCTCACTGAGGAGCGTCGTCTGGCGCCCTCGATACCTTCAGGGCCAGCCGGTTCGATCCCGACAGGCGTGCCTGCATCCCAGCCATGCGTGGGGTTGGCAGTCTTCGAGCGGTTCCGCTCCCCCGGCATCAGCCCCGATGTCGAGTATTCCACTCGCCACCACGGATTGCGGTCTGGCTTCTCGTGGTTCCGCTTCCCTGGCATCGGCACCAGTGTTGAGTGCTCCACTCTTCACCGGGGGTCGGCGTCCAGTGTCCTCGGTAACCCTGGGACCGTTTGACCCAACCCGAGCTGGCTCTTTGGCCTCCCAGCCTTGCACAGGGGTGGTGCCGGAACCCCAGCATTGCCACGAGTGAGTGCCCCGCTCTCCACTAGGGATCGTCCTCTGGAGCCCCCAGTACCTTCGGGCCCAATCACAGACCTGGGTAGCGGGCCTGTATCTGGGCCGGCCGCGGGGCGGATGCCGGTTTCCAGCGATGCCCCAGCATCGACATCGACGCCGGGTGTCCCACTCTTCACCGGGATTCGTCACCGGGTTTCCTGGTCAGAGCCAATCATTACACCCCGGAGGGGTGTCCATCTCCCTTCGTGGGGGGTACCGGCTTCGGGCGGTGCCAATGCCCCGGCATCGGGACCGGTGTCGAGTGTTTTCCCCGTCCCAGGGCATTGTCTTCAGGCATCCATGGTGCCTTCGGCACCGACTGCTCCGATCCCGATTGCCTCTCCTGTGGGGGCATCGCCGATAGCGCCACCGACATCCGTGCCTTCCCGGCGTGCATCGATAGCCTTGCTTGCTTCGCTGCCCAGTCTAGAATCAATATCCAGTCTTAGATGACTTGGTTGCGGCATCGCTGATGCCGCCTAAGATGTCTGTCTTCTCGGCATGCACCGATAGCCTCGCCCTCTTCGATGCCCAGTCTAGAATCGATATCTAGCCTGGATGATTAGATTCCGACACAGTGGGAAACCGGGCCAGGTCGTCTGACTACATGGTGCCAAGGGTAATCTTCAAAGCCCTTTGGTTACCTCGGTGCCGTTTCGGCAACCCTCGCTACCTTCTCAGCTGGTGCCGACACCGGCATCGGTTTTGAAGTCGATTCCTGCTGCCCTGTCAGTGCCATCGATCCTTTCGATGCCTAGCTTGGAATCGATACCGGGTGCGGATGAGGCAATCCCGACAGCCTCGATTTCGGAGCTGTCAGTACCGTTCCCCATATGGCGGACTTCTTTCTCTGCCCAAGTCCCGTGGGTCTTCTGGTGTTCACGACCCTCATTCGGCCTCGGCCGACCCGGGAATGACTTCTCTGGGAGATCCTTCATTTCAGAAATTTCTCCTTGACATGGCTACTTTTCTTGCCATCCCTATTTCCGGCCCTGCTCCTACCCAAGATTCGGTCAAACAGGGGACCGTCATGCTTCCTTTACATCATTCCTTGCAGGACCACCTTCTGAGGATTTGGGAATCACCTTTGAAGGTTCCTGCGGCCATGCATGTTCGGTATCAGGTGCCTCCCTCTCCGGGGTTTCAGAGCACCCAGCTTCTGCATCATTCCCTTGTAGTGGAATCAGCGATGAGGAAGGTCAGAAGTAAGAAGAAACACTCTTCTTATCCGCCAGGTCGTGCATCTAAAGCACTCGATGCTTTCGGCCGTCAAACCTTCCAAACTTCGATGTTGGCTTCCAGAATCATTTCATATATATTTTGAGTCTAACACTTCAGGAGGTCACAGAGAAATTATCTCTTCTGTCTCCCTTCTTGTCAGAACCTAAGGCCTCTGACTATTCCTTGCTTCTTAATCATAGCAGGGACATCTCTTGGTTTCTTTCCCGTGCTTCCCTAGACTCTTTTGAGTTTGTTAGCAGATCCTCGGCTATTGCCATTGGAGTACGTCATACGGCCTGGCTGCAAGCCTCAGGCTTGAACAGATGGGCACAACATACACTGGGTAACTCTCCTTGCACTGGAGAGAATCTCTTCAATAGGGAGGCTTTACGTCAGGTTGCTCGCTGCTCCATTGACTTCCCTGGCTATGGAGGCCATCCCAAGCCTCCTTTTTCCCCGGGACATGGAAAATATCCTATGAACCCTTCTCTTCCGAAGAGGAGAAGGGTTCACCCTTCTCTTTCCTCCGGTGTATCTGAGCAGGGGACGTCCCCTCCTAGCCTGAAGTCTCCAGGCTTAGACTAGTCTACTCGTACCAGCGCCATGGGTCCCAGCAGGGTGCGTCATACAGTTAACTTCTCCTCTGCAGAAGTTTCTTCTCAAACCCTACGCTGGGGTTTTTTCCCTTTTCCAGTATGCTATGCCCTGGGATGTTTTCTCCTTGGGTCACTGACTCTCTCCCTTTCTTCTGCCATGAAGGGAGGTTACAACTATCCCAGGATAGTTTTGGTCCCCACTTGGACTTTTTCCTTCAGCGGACTTGCCACATGGTGGGTCACTTTCCTAATCCCTCTCTTCCAGGTTCCCCTGTTTGAGTTGGTACCCTACCGGAATACTACTTTCTCCTTCCAGCGTAGTCTGGTTGTCTTCCTCCAACGCATATTCTGAACAACTTATCCGGCAGGGACAGAGTCTCCACCACCCTTGCCTGTTTTCTCTCTGTCCTTATACAGGAGAACCCCCTCTTAGTTTTGTTCAGTTGCTGTAGTTTTATCTTGTAATTCTCCCGCGCAATGCCCTTTGCATTCTTCGGAGAAGTTTTCTTTATTAGCCCCTGCCACAGAGCATCGATCTTAATCTCTGGGGGGGGAGGGGGTTCTTACAAGAGATGAGTTCCTTGCATGCATGTCCACGGAGCTCTCATTCTGTCCAGAATATACCCCTGCTCCACAGACAGGGAGCCTCCATATCTCTTCCGGTGGGATCACCCCTATTGTTGGGCCGTCACATTCCCCATGTGAGGGTCTTCTCTGTGGCTCAGTGGCAGACATGTCGTCTTAAGTTTATTCATGTATGCCTTCCGTATGCATACCTATATATAATTATATATAGGTATGCGCATGTCTGGAGATGTCCATAGCGCTCTGTCATGCCTCCCTCCATGACTGTCGGTGCTTAGGTTTAGTTTTCTATGAGGTCCAGACAGTCGCCTTGCCTGTTTTTATATGGCTCGGTGACTGGGGCTGGTTTTTTCTAACCATTACTGCTGTGACGTCAACAGCTTCTATTTTTGTTATACATCTCCCTGTTTATGCAGCCTTCCCTCAGTGTCTTCCTATCTTTGACCAGTTAGGAAAGGCAGTGTGCGTCTTCTGTATTTCTGAGTTCCTGTCAGTCCTCCTTGGGAATGGGTTTTCTTCCATACCCCCCTCTTCCCTCCCAGACTGGGCCAAACTATCAGATCGGTCAGTCCCCCCTTTTTTTTTTTTTTAAGTCCTCACTGTTGATGACTCTGTGCCTGAACGAGTCCCAGCTTTCCCGTAAAAGCCTCTCTGTGGGGATCTGCCGATCTTTTCCTGCCCCGGTGGACACCTGGGTCTCCTGCCCTTTCCAGTCTGGGCCTTCTCACTGCTGTGGAGTTCCCTTGAAGATTCTGCTACTGCATCTATCTACTTCCAGTAGGTAAGCTCTGCTTGTGCCAGTTCATTACATTTTTAATGCTGCTTGTCATGCCTGCTAAAGACGTTTCCCTGTAGTCTTTAGTTTCGCTGTTCCTCTACAGCTCTGTTCTACTCAACTCCTACCCTCCATCCCTCAGGGGCTGCCGGGGATCCAGGTTGGAAAATGCTGTCCTGTCCGGGATGCGCATTTTATGGGATCTCCCCTGGCATCCTTAGCTAGGGAGTCCCTACATGTGAAGACTCATTCCTGCTTGTTCCTGGAGATAGCACAATTACTTACCTGTAACAGGTGATCTCCGGAGCAGCAGGAATCAGTCTTCACAACCCACCCGCCTCCCCTAGGAGTTGTATCTATCTATTTCCCCTTCCTCTTCTCTCCTTATGTCTCAGCTATGAAACCCAACTGAGGAGAGACTGTTGGAGGAGCGGGAAGTCACCGCGCAGGCACGGGGGATGTTTCCAAAGGCTTCTGATTGGATGCTGGAGCATTTTCCATGCGGGCTCTGTCGGCGCCGACGTACCCACATGTGAAGACTGATTCCTGCTGTTCCGGAGATCACCTGTTACAGGTAAGTAACTGTGCTTTACGCTATCAGAATATAGAAAGACTAGGACATGCAATGAAGCTACAGGGTGAACTATTTAAGACAAATAAGAGAAAATATTTTTTCACTCAACGTGTAATCAAACTCTGGAATTTGTTGCCACAGGATGTGGTAAGGGCTGTTAGTGTAGCTGGGTTTAAAAAAGGTTTGGACAAGTTCCTGGAGGAAAGGTCCATAAACCACTATTAAAAAGGGACCCAGGATAATCAATGCTTGACCCAGTACAAGCATTGTGGAACTTGTGTCTTTTGGGGATACTGCTAGGTACGTATGACCTAGATTGGCCACTGTTGGAAACAGGATACTGGGCTTGATGGACCTCGGTCTGACACAGTATGGCATATCTTATGTTATGTTCCTCCAGGCATCTCAGCTTGGGTTTCCCCATATGTGAAGACTCATTCCTGCTTGTTCCTGGAGATAGCACAGTTGCTTACCTGTAATGGGTGATCTCTGGGAACGGCAGGAATAAGTCTTCACAACCCACCCACCTCCCCTAGCAGTTGCATTTTTCTATCTCTTTCCCTTTCTCTCTCTTTGTCTCAGCTTTAAAACTTAACTGAGGAGAGACAGTTGGGAAAGGCAGGAAGGCAGCATGCAAGCGTGTTGGGATGCTTCCAAAAGCGTTCTGATTGGATGCTGGGGAGCGTTCCCGCGCAGACTCCGTCGGTACCGACGTACCCATGTGTGAAGACTTATTCCTGCTGTTCCCAAAGATCACCTGTTATAGGTAAGTAACTGTGCTTCATCTGCAAACAGGCAAACAGATGTCAAAGAATCAGACCAAGGACAGATCCCTGCGGCACACCATTGGTAACTTCCTTAGTGAGCTCCATTTACCTGTACCCTTTGCCTCCCTCTCAACCAATTTGTAACCCAAACAGTCTCTTTAGGGTCTATCCTTTGGGTGCTCAGATCATTATTCATTATTGACCATGCTGACTGCACCACACAGTTCTTGCAAATTGTAGGAAGGTGGTACCAACTTTTTCAACCACAGTTCTGGGTTGCCAGGAGTTGGCATTAATGCAGCCTCCTGGTGCAGTAAATTCTGTGCAGAGCCCAGCTGCACAGAATTCCTCAGGAATATAACATGGTCTCAAAGATATTTACTGCGCTTGAGTAGAAAACATGACTGAGGAATCGAGCCAGGTCCTCCATATGGCAATACACGTTACCTGTTACTGAACTGGTCTGTCTTTTATCACTCATTTACACCTTCACTAACCTTATCTTTGCCTTGCAGCGTGGATGTAGATGGAGAAGCCAAGAAACTCCTGGGCTTGGGGAATAGACACCTGGTAATGGGAGACATTCCAGCTGCAGTTAATGCCTTCCAGGAAGCCAGCAGCCTGCTGTAAGTAACAGTTACAAACAAGACGAGCTCATGGATGCCTACTCGGGGTGTTTGTATGCCCATATGACAAGCATGTGTTCAGCCTTCATGGAGGGTGGGGGATGTGGCATTTGCACAGGTTAGAAGGGAGGTCATGATCCTTTTCATTTGAATGTCAGTTTGAATTTTACCTGAACTGATCTAATTCACTCATCACTTGCTGTTAATCTTCAGTGCTAAAATCAGTTTCTTTTCATGGCAATTGGCATGATTCAAGTATTGAGTAGCTCATTCCTGTTATCCTGCCCCTTTGTCACAAGAAAGATTTGTTTCATGCATTACAGGTCAAGGAGTTACAGCAGCTATTTTTCTGTCCCCAAAGGACTTACCAGCTCTACTTGAGGCAGTGGAGAGAAGTGGCGTTGGTCCCTAGTTTACTAGGTTTTCAGCCTTCTGCAACTATATCTGTAAGGCTGCTCCTAATATGCTTTAAGATGCTAACGATTTCTGTTCTCTGCAGAGGTGAGAAATACGGTGAAACAGCTGACGAGTGTGGGGAGGCCTTTTTTCTCTATGGGAAATCACTTCTGGAACTTGCAAGGTATGACTGAAACTTGTGCAGGGTTCTGATTTGAACTGAAGCAGCATAACAGCATGAATAATGCAAATATAAATATCTCTAAGTCAATTGAGGACAGTCTCTTGCATTTGTCCATGCAGTGCTGCCTATACCTTTGCACTGTATGATCATTCCACTTCGTTATTTATTCTTCTACTTCCCCCTCTCTTCTCTTGGCTTCACATTTTCCTTTTTAATTTTGTCATTCCTTAACCACCTTCGCTCATACCAACTTCCTCATTCATCCTTTCCTTATTACCCTCTTCTTGTCTCTTCCCCAGTCTTGTCTTCCTTTCCTCAGCACTCGAATTTCACCTTTTCTTCCTTTCTTTCATCCCTCTCCCTCTTAAATACCTCATCCTCGTTTCTGCTTTTCAGTCTCCCTTTTGCCTTGCACTCTTCTCCTGGTGACATTAATCCTAACCCTAGCCTCCCCTAGACTGTTCTCACTCCCATTCTGATCTCATCTTGGGAACCAAGCAAGGAGTGGAGGAGTGGCCTAGTGGTTGGGGCAAGGTACTTCGGGCCGGAAGGTCGGGGGTTCAAATCCCACTGGAGGACAGCAACCTTGGGCCGGAAGGACTGGGGTTTCTAGTCCCACAGGTGCTCCTTGTGGTCTTGGGCAAGCCACTTAACCCTCCATAGCCCATGTTCCCTGTAAAATAGTTCTCTGTGTGCTGTGCTTTCCTGTCTAATCAATGTGTTTATACCTCAAAAGGTTCCTGTCATGATTTGACAATTTCCAATCTGTAATCAAACCGCTGCTGATCGCTGGAAGTAGCGGTATACAAATGTATACTAAATAAAAATAAAAAATAAACTAGGGTTCAATTCCCACTAGCCCGCCTTGTAACCTTAAGCAAGTCATTTAAGCCTCCATCACCTCAGAAAAATCCCAAGCTATCAATGTTAGTAATGTAAGTTAGTGTAAACCACTGACTAAAATAATAAAGCAGTATAAAAAAAGCAATTAAGTCTATATTCTTCCTTGTCTTCTCTCTCCCCTTGTGCATTGTGGAATGCACATGCCTTTTCTAATAACTCCCCTTTCCTGAGCGGTCCTCCAGTTTAGTCCTCCACATCTGGGTCGTGCACCTCCTGCAGCATGGAGACTGGACCAATCAGAATCTTGCCATCCTAGGATGTATGATGCTGGAGCTCCCATCAGCCCCCAGTGTGTCCAGTCTCCATGCAGCAGGAGGACGTGTGAGCCTGGCACTGGGCTCACTTAGGGACATTAGAGCAACACTAGTTAGGTTTTCGGTTTTTTCTCCCTGCTTTGGTTTCCTTTTATTTAGGTGACTGTATCTTTAAAGAAAAACGAGAGAGGCTGAGCCTGCACTGACCTTCTGTCTCTACTCTTTGTGGAGGTGCAAATGCAGGCAACAAGGCTAGATCTCTCCTAGACGGGACGGGGGAGAGATCTGCTAATACCAGCCACACACTTTGCTCCAGGGGGTTACTGTGATGTGCACAGGGCGTTTTTGATTTGAACAGCCCGGGGCAGTAGCTCACACGCCGTTCAAGATTCAAGCGGTGTTACAGCTCAGGACCCTACTGTGGAAACAGGGTGAGTTGCTTTTATTGCCACGGAGGTTCTGGCAGTCCCTCTTATTTTTGTTTTAAAGCGGTGCAGTTTGAGGCGGGGGGTGGTTTTTTTTTGTTTTTGTTTTTGTTTTTTGTGCTGTTTTTCTTCAGCACTGGTAGCGGTGGCCATTTTGGGGCTTAGTTTCCCACACGAGGCACAGAGCCATGCAGCTGCATGTCTTCAGCGTCAGAGCAGACACGGGGTGGCGATTTAGGTTTTGCGGACCTTAGGGGGCTGTTAGTTTACTAGGTCCTTCCTTTTCCACATTGCTTTGTCATTCATCTTAATATCTGCAAGACCGCAGTGCGTAGTCCATGGTTCACACGGGGGGCAGTAGCAGAGTCAGGCATTTGCAAGGGCTGCGCTTCTGTTTCCTCAGACTTGGAGCAGCAAATGGATGGCAAGGTGCTGCTAGACCCCATAATTCCTGCAGTGCAAGCTGAGGGGGAGCCTGCTCCAGGATCTCTTGCACCTCAGTCTCCAGTTCCGCCTAAGGGGCAGGGGAGCACATTGCTAGTGGTGGCAGCAGTGTCTTCCTTGACGGATTTTTCCCCGGACTTTGTCCTGATTATGCATCAGGCCTTTCACTTGGGACGTTTGGGCAAGTTGGCCTTGGCGATGCCGATGCTCCTACTGTCCCATACAGCAGAGGAGGCCAGGCGGAGTATCCAGAAGCCAGCTAAGCGGTTTCGGTGCGCAGAAATAGAGCAGGAGGATATGGAGTGGCAGGAGCCTGAAGCTGAGGTGGATCCTGAGGATGCTTTTGAGGAGCTAGAGGAAGGGGAGATTCCGGAGCCCAAGGACCAGGCCCAGATCATTCGAGTTTCATAGGGAGGAGTTGGTGCCCTTGATTACGGAATCCCTTCAAACGCTCAATCTCGTGACAGCGCGTCCGGTTGAGGGGGACGAGCTGGAAGATCCCCTCATTCAAGCGGTATGTGAGTCACAGGTGGTGTTCCCAGTACAGAGTTGTGGATTAGATGATTCAGACTGAGTGGGATCAACCTGAATCAAGTCTGAAGAGTGTTCAAACAATGAATCGGTTATATCCGTTGGCGGATAAGGACAAGGATAAGTTTAGGTCGCCACGGGTAGACGCAGCAGTGTCGGCAGTAACCAAGAAAACGGCAATTCCTGTTGAAGGCAGTGCTGCCTTGAAGGACATGCAGGACAGAGGTGGACGGCTTGTTGAAACAGGCTTTTGAGACCAATGCTTTGTCTTTGCAGGCCTCTATTTGTGGAGCCTGGGTGGCTAGAGCCTGTTTAAGATGGGCTCAGCGGTTACATCAAAAATCCAGCTTGGACTAGTAGGGGTTGCTAGAGGTGACCAGGTTGGAGTCTGGGTCAGCATATCTGGCGGATGTTCACTATGTGGTCAGAACGTTGGCGAATAGTATGGCTTCCTTGGTGGCGGCACGGAGATCGATCTGGTTGTGGAATTGGGCGGCCGATGGGTCTTAGTCGCGACTCAGCAAACTTCCCTTTAAGGGCAAATTGTTCGGGGATGATCTGGATAAGGTGGTGAAAGACCTCGGAGAATCAAAGGGCAGTAGGCTGCCGGAAGATAAGCCTAAGCTGGGTAGAGGTTTGCCGTCCGCGCAGGGTCAGTTTCGGGACTTTCGAAGGTTTCGCTCTTCTGGCTTTGGGGCCCCCAGCATGGCAGGCTGGTGTCAAAGTTTCGAGGTTTTCAAGGAGCAGGCAGAGGTTTTGCAGCTGTCCTCCGCTTCTTCCTCTTCCTTTAGTCGCAAGCCGCAATGAAGCAAGGTGGACCCTGGAGGGAAGTCCAGTTATCAGGGGTCGCCTTCAGAGCTTTCTTCCTTCCTGGGTCCAGAATCTCAGATCAGTGGGTGCTCAAGATCATGCGAGAAGGATATGTGCTGGAGTTTGCTTGACCTCTCCAGGACTCCTCCGTTCGTTCTCCCAGCAAAGGTCAGCAGAAGGCACTAGTGATTTGGTTAACATTAGATCGACTCTTGGCCTTGGGAGCAGTAATTCCCATCCTGGAATCCAAACACAGCGTAGATCGTTACTCCATTTATTTCGTGGTGCCGAAGAGACGGATCTCTCCGTCCTATCCTGGATCTCAAGGGAGTGAATCGTTGTCTCCGGGTGCCACATTTTCATATGGAAACTTTAAAATCAGTCAGTGGCTGTGCGCCAAGGAGAGTTTTTAACTTCTCTGTATCTGAGGCCTATTTGCACATTCCGATCAGAGCGGCTCATCAAGTTCCTGAGGTTCGTGCTCCCGTGGGGGCACTTCCAGTTTCAGGCATTGCCGTTCGGGCTAGCTACAGCTCTGTGCACTTTCACCAAGGGTTATGATGGTGGCAGCGGTGGCGGTCTTGCGAAAGGAAGATATTTTAGTCCACCCTTATCTCGACTGGTTGATTCGGGCAAAGTGAGAGGGAGAGCCTGCAGGCCACGGGCAGGGTTGTAGCCCTGCTGCAGAATCTCAGCTGGGTGGTCAATGTGAAGAAGTCACTTAGTGCCAACGCAGTCCCTAGAATACCTCAGTTTGTTTCGACACAGCGAGAGGCTTGGTGCGCTTACTGGATCGCCACTTTCAGGTCTTGTGTCGACTAGTGCACATGTTCTTGTGGATGCCCACACTGTCAACTTGGTGGTACCTGTGGCTGCTAGGAACAATGGCAGCAACTCTGGAAGTGGTCCCGTGGGCCAGGTTTCATATGCGACCGCTACAGAGAGCCCTGTTACGTCACTGGTCGAACCAGTCGGATTCACTGAACAAGCAGTTGCCCTGTCTGAGGCGGGTTTGCCTTTCTCTGCAGTGGTGGCTGTGCTCGAAGTTCCTGCGAGCAGGTCTGCCCTTAGAGTAGCTGGTTTGAATTCCTTTAACAGATGCAAGTCTAGCAGGCTGGGGTGCCCACTGCGAGTCATTACACGCAAGGAATGTGGTCAGCACAGGAGGCCTCTTGGTCAATCAACCGACTCGAGCTGCGAGCAGTGAGGCAGGCACTACAAGCCTTCGAGCTGTCAGTGAGGGGGCAAGCGGTTCGAGTCCTCTCAGACAACTCGGCAATGGTGTACATCAACCGACAGGGAGGCACAGGGTGTGTGGCTATGGAAGATGAGGTGGTGGCATTGTTCGAGTGGGTGGAGGCCCGTCTGCCGGCCATTTCAGCAGCGCATATTGCGGGAAAAGACAATGTGGTGGATTTTCTCAGCAGGGTGCAGTAGACCCCGGGGAGTGGGAACTGCACCCTCAGGTATACGTGCAAATAGTTTGCCAGTGGGGGCCTCCAATCATGGACATGGTGACCTTCCAGTCAGCAAAGACAAGTCGGTTTTTCAGCAGAAGGAGAGAGCGCATGTCCGAGGGTATCGACACCCTCATTCAGCTATGGCCGGAATCCGGACTCCTTTGTCTTCCCTCCATGGGCGTTAATCAGCTGGGTCGTCCAGCGCATCAAGGCACACCAGGGACAGGTCCTGCTGGTAGCTCCAGATTGGCTCAGGTGACCCTGGCATGCAGATCTGGTTTGATTGCTCGGCGTGTCGTGGAGGCTCCCTCCGTTGCTGGACATGCTGAGTCGGTCCGCTGCAGATGCCTCACGTGGATCGATTCTCGCTTACGGTTTGGCCATTGAAAGGGCTCAGCTGAAAAAAGGTTATTCGTCAGCAGTCATTGCCACTCTGCTTCGAGCTAGGAAAACAGCCACCTCGCTCGCATATGTGCAGGTGTGGAGAATTTTTGAGGACTGGTGTTCGCTGCATAGCATTCGGGGGCAACAGCTCCTGTCTCCATAATACTCAGTTTCTTGCAAGACTATTTTGATAAAGGCTTAGCTGCCAGTTCCCTGAAAGTGCAGTTAGCAGCTCTCGCGTGCTACAGGGGCAAAGTTCTAGGGGTTTCCCTGGGAGTGCACTTCGATGTGCAGTGTGTTCTTAAGGCGGTTTTCAGGCTGAGACCTTCACGCAGAGTGTCTATTCCCCCATGGGATTTGAATCTCATGCTACAAGCCTTGGCTCGGGGGCCCTTTGAACCCCTTCGACAGGCATCTGTTAAAGATCTGACTCTAAAGACGGTGTTTCTGGTGGCCATTTGTTCAGCATGTCGGATTTCGGAGTTGCAGGCGCTTTTGTGTAGAGAACCATTCTTATCCTTTTCTTGGGATAGAGTAGTTTTGAGACTGGTCCCTTTTCTACCTAAGGTGGTTTCCCCCTCATTTGAATCAGTCCGTGTTTCTACCGGTTTTTCCTTCTGACGCGGCAGGCTCTTTAGACAGAGGTTTACATTTATTTATTTTATTTAGATTTGTATACCGCCTTATCCTTCAATCAAAGCGGTCACAACACAATTGGGGGATACATTTAACACACGGGGATATGAGACACATACACTAATACTTACAGGGAACATGGGCAATGGAGGGTTAAGTGGCTTGCCCAAGACCACAAGGAGCATCTGTGGGACTAGAAACCCCAGTCCTTCCAGCCCAAGGTTGCTGTCCTCTAGTGGTATTTGAACTCCCGACCTTCCAACCTGAAGTACCTTGCCCCAACCACTAGGCTGCTACTCCCTGTAGCCTAGTGGTTGGGGCAAGGTACTTCACTAGAGAACAGCAACCTTGTCTGGATGTATGACAGGTGCTGCGTTGGTACCTAAAGGTGTCAGAAATTCTGTAAGATGGACCGGTGGTTCATGCTTTTCGGCAGAGTCCGAAAAGGTGAGGCAGCGGCTAAGTCCATTTTTAGGTGGATTAAAGAGGCGATTGCTTCGGCGTACATTTTGCATGGCTGGCCTGTTCCGTTGGGCTTGTGGGCCCACTACTAGAGCACAAGCGATGTCTTGGGCGGAGCATAGTCTTGTTCCGCCGGTGGAAATTTGCAGGGTGGCTACTTGGTCATCTCTCCATGCTTTCAGTAGACACTAACAATTGGATGTGCTGGCCGCTCGGGATTCTTGTTTTGGTTCAGCAGTGTTGTGTGCCGGTTGGCAAGGTCTCACCCATTGATAACTGCTCTGCTACATCCCGGATGTGGAGGACTAAACTGGAGGACCGCTCAGGAAATAGAAATTACACTTACCTGGTAATTGTAGTTCCTGGAGGGTCCAGTTTAGTCCTCATTCCCTCCCAAGCGACAGATTTTTGTCAGATCGGCGCGCTTAAAGCAGAGAAGGGGAGAGTCGGTTAAGCAAACTTTTTTTTTAGGGCCTTCATGATAGGGGTCCTTATGCTCTCTTTCTCCAGAGGTCTAACTTCGTATTTCTGTTGCTGTGACTGCCACTTGAGTCAGGTAAAGGGGCAGAAGCAATGTGCAGAGTTCTGGCTCCCTCGTTTGGGGAGGGGGTCAAATAACGGTAAGGGGAATAAGTTATGTGATAGGTATTTATACTTGCTTCATGTGTTGCTTCTTGAAGTCTGCTTTAATAGTTCACTGGGGGCTGATGGGAGCTCCAGCAGCATACATCCTAGAATGGCAAGATTCTGATTGGTCCAGTCTCCATGCTGCAGGAGGAGGTGCACTACCGGGTGTGGAGGACTAAACTGGACCCTCCAGGAACTACAATTACCAGGTAAGTGTAATTTCTATTTACTCATGACCTTTTCGTTCCTAATTCAGTCTTCTAGTTCTTACTCAAACCTGGCCCTGTAGGGATTATTAGTAGCGCAAAAATAAGTTAGGCTCTGTTATATCCAGGGGAAATGAGCTACTGATACCTAGCCCGAAGTTCTGAGTTATGCTGGCAATGAGCCACAAAAGAAGTCTGGTTTGTAAATATATATTTTATTATGGACAGCCAGGTAGAAAAATATACAGACATATATAGCTAAAGATATATATAATTAGAAACACGAGGTAGAAGTTGCGACACAGAATTACAATTAGACAAAGTAATCACTAATTAGTAACCAGATGTCACTGATTTGCTCTGAACTTATGGAATAAGTTTCTAACTAACCTTTGCCCATCCGGAGTTGGAGAGAGAGACTATACCTTAGTTTCGTCTGCACTCTGGTGGCTGGAGACTGGAGATGGGAGCCTGGAGCCGCACAAGTCCAAGGAGGCAGCTAAGCTAGATAACGCAGGCTACAGCCCTTTTGGAGTTGAGCCGCAGGAGAATACAGAACCAAAGATCTCCAGGAACAAGCAGGAATGAGTCTTCACATATGGGTACGTCGGTACCGATGGAGCCTGCGCGGGAACGCTCCCCAGCATCTTGAAAGCCTTTGAGAGCATCCCACACGCATGCGTGCTGCCTTCCCACCCAAATACTTCCCTCACATCAATCTTTCGTTTTCCGCGTAGCCGACAGGATGTGTCCCTGTCACCGCAGAAAAGTTATCTTTTATTTTATTTCATTTTTTGTGGTTGCGCCTGCCTCTGCCCACCGGTACCGCCGGTGTGTTTCTTTTTTTTTCTTTGAAAATTTCTTTTTTCCTGAATTTTTTTTTTCTCATTTAGTGCCTGACTTCTGGCCACTAGGCCTCCATTTTTCCATTATGGAAAGACCAGCCACTACCTTTAAGAAATGTTCAAACTGGCGGTACACTTAAGTTTCACACTCAGTTTTGGTGTCTGCCTTGTTTAGGTCCTGACCATTGTCTTAAAGTCTGTTTTTCTTGTAGGAATGTAACTAGAAGATATCTTCAGAACGGAGTACAACTTGATACCGGATTTACATCTACCATGAGATCACCGGGCAGAATCTCTTCTCCTTTCCACGGTCAGGTAACCAAACAGTCTGTTAAGACTAGCCAGTCCTCGAGGTAGATCTCTTGCTAAGCATCGAGATGCCCCTGGGCTTGCCCTCGAGGACACTATGGCTCAATCCCGGTGGGAGTCTTCAGGCTTCAAAGCATTAACAGGATCCCAGGTTGCTCTTGAGGTTTTTACCTCTGTAGATGCACATGGGCCATGCTCGGTGGTCCGGACCGCTTCGAGCAGTACCAATACCTCGGCATGGACTATGGTGTTGAACGAAAAACTCCTCACCATGGAACGTAGTCGGGCATATCTGTTACTTTGGTACTGTTAGTCGCCGCAGATGTTCTTTGACCACTGGTATCGGCATCAATGCCGGTGCAGGTATCGTCTTCGGTGCCAGCACCGGTTCTGGTGTCAGTACACGTACTGACATCAGCGTCACTCCTGGTACCAGATTGGTCTGATGCAGATGCCGGGACCGACATTGATTTCGATGCCTCTTCCAACAGGCTTGCTTCCTTCAATGCTGAGCATGGAATTGCTATATAGCCTGGAAGATTCAGTACCAACTCCTCTCGGTATCGACATCGAGGAGTACCAAACGCACCTTGTTCCAGAAGATCCAGTGCATCATCCTCCCTGGTTTCCTAAGCCCGATGTTGCAGATGCATCTATCGGTACCGTACCTGAATTTTCAACAGGTCCAGTTGTTACTCCTCATTGCAGAGAATTTCTCTTAGAGGAGAACTCTTTTCAAGCTTTTCTACTTGATATGGCAAGAATACTCACCATCTCTATACCTGGGAAGGAGTCTATACCAAGGGATTCAAATTCTGCATTCCCCCTGGTTTCCAGAGGAGGCAATCATGCTTCCCCTACACCACATCCTACAGGATTTGTTATTTAGAATGGTGAAAACTCCCTTAACGATATCTCCACATTCCAAAAGGATTGACACTATAAAGTGCCACCTTCTCCAGGGTTTCAAAAGACTCAACTCCCTCATTCTATAGTAGTGGAATCAGCAATGAGGCGTGTTAGGAGTGCAAAAAAGCATTCCTATCCACCAGGTCGTGAGTCTAGAACCTTACATGCTTTTGGGCGTCAATGCTTCTAAGCATCTATGCTTTTAGCAAGAATCATTTCATATATTTTCTATATGGGATTCTCTCTGGAACAGGTTGCCAAGAGTTTGAAACTTTTTGTACCCTTTCCTTCAGGATCATAAAAGCTGACTATCACTAGTCAATCATGCTCATATTTCTACATTTCTTCATCGTGCTTCCCTGGATTCTTTTGAATCTGTTAGCAGATCTTCTGCTATAGCCATAGGGGCACGAGCTTCAGGCTTGGACAAATGGGTACAAGAAAAGCTGGGAAATAGTCCTTGTACTGGAGAAAGACAAGACTTTGACTTTCATACTTTGGACATATCATGCGGAGAGAGATCATTAGAGAAAGACATGCTTGGCAAGGTAGGTCAACACAAAAGAAGGCCAGCAATGAGATGGATCGATACAATAACAGCAGCTACAGTTACCAGTCTGTCAACAATGAGCCACCTGACTGAAGACCGAACACAATTTAGGATAGCTATCCAGAGGGTCGCCATGAGTCAACTCCGACTCGACGGCACTTAACAACAGCTGGAGAAAATATCTTCAAGGATTGCCTATTTCAAGCTAGTCAGACATTGATATTGCTACCTTAAGGGACTTCTCAAAACTTCCCTCCGTTCCAGCTGATAATGGATCTTCTAAAAAACTTTATTCCTCTGGGGGGGGGAAGTTTTACCCATCTTCTTCCCCTCAGACAGATGTTTCCCAACAAGGGCAACATCCAACCAGGATAGACAAACCTCAGCAGATTCAGCAAACCCAGTAATTAGAGTTTCTGATTTTTTTTCTGTCATTAACCTGTAGATCTGGCTTTTTATCAAAAGCCGTCTGGTTTGACTCATCTATGCTGAGACCACACCGAGTTGCCTCTGGGTATAACTCTTATTTAAGAGAACTTTACTCTGACAGCTCCAAGAGCTCTTGAGATATTTCAGGCCTACAGGTGGTAATTTTCTACTTCCCGATTTAAAAAAAAAAAGGAAGAACAATCACGAAACTTAACAAGGTGAGTGATAACTTTCACCTTTTTTGACAGTTACCTGTAACACCTTGACTACAGAGGACTCTAGAAGAACTTACTAAATTGTAAGTTTTTTCAACTCTGTATTTTTTCCTTTTAGTTGGGACATCCAGTCACCAACCTGAATGTTGTTCAACTGGAGATCTTCTGAAGCTATATAAAATTCCTACTCCAGTAAATCTGGTCAATACAGAGTTTTTTCCTGTTGGGGTATTTCTGCACTGGGGGTTTTTACAGGATGCAATCTAGCATACTGAAAGCCCCTACCAGATTTTCCTCTATACATTTGAGCAGAGTCAGCTCAAAAGGCATTTAAACCCTCCATAGTACAAATATGAAGAACCCACCAGGTGGGTTAGATGAGCTTCTTGAACAGATAGCTCACATGGTTTTCAGCCTTTTTCTACACTGCTTGTGTTTTTAGAGTTGGCCTCTCAAATACTCCTTTATGACAGCTCACCAGACAGGAATTTGGTTTCATTCCTAATAATGTCTTAGTTCTTTCCTTAATCTCCATGGGACCTTTTTTCTGCTGTCTATGACAGATGGCTCCACAACGGTTTTTGAATCCCTCTGTTTAATTGATCATTGCAAGGTAAAAAAAGAGCCTATCACTATTTTTACCATCTTCACTTCTGTCCTAACAGAATTGATTGAGTTGCAGACTGGCTACTCAACAGCCAGATCTCACCTAAGCAACCTATAACATGCTCTCTGTAATGAAGCTCTGCAACTATGGGCCTTTGTCAGAGCATAGTAGTCCACCCCTGGTAGGGAATGTCCAGGTGGTCAGACGACCTTGACTGGTAGGCCCTGCTCATTCATGCTCCCACATGGCTGTTTCTAGTTTACCATCTTCCTTAATTTTTTTCCTTTAAGGAAAGGGAGCCAGGGCCTAGACTAAAAGTTAAGGAATAGCACCACTCCCTAGGTTCCATATCCTTAAAGGATCTTCCACCACAGGGATGCATTCCTAATTATTTCAGTTGATCCTTATCTACTGGAATTTTTTTCTCACTATCTCATTGAAGTCTACCAGAAACAAAGAACGCATGATACTCATACTGCTCTCATAGTCAGACAAGGGATTTCCATACATTGCGTTATTTCTTCCAGCTTCTATCCTGAAGTGGTAAGAGGATCCAGATCTTTTATCTTAGGATTAAAGATCTCCTCTGTACTCCTTCGGGTACATTTCAAGGCCTAGTTCTCTGAGGACTAGTCTTTTAAGACCTAGACCTCTTGTCAAGGGTAAGAAGCACCTTACTGGTTTCCAGCAAACCTTGCATAAGATTCTTATACCTTGACTAATTGATTCCCACTATTTGTAAGAAGGTCTTAACCCTTCTTGTTAGACGAGTCTCCTTATACAATCTGACCCTGTAATATTCTAACTGTCCATATCAATGCTCTCAGCATACCATAAAGTCTTAAATGGACATCCAATTTATCTGGTAAAGATAGCAAATTCTTTACCGTAACCTTTTTTCTATCAAAATCAGGATACCTTACATCTGAAGCATTCTAGGTAAGTTAGCCTACATGCTATCACTTACGCAACACACATTACTGATCTTCAGAAATTGGGGGCTAATCGCCCAATACAGTATTCTTGTCTGGATAAAGGGGTTTCAGGAACCCATCTCCTTTTCTGTAAAGGCGTTTTAACCTTTTCATCCAGACTAGTCAGATTTCTCTCCTTTCCCAAGGTACCATCCTGCTCTAGGGACAAATATCTTCAACTGTAGACTATAGAGAAGTTTCTTCTCTCATGGTTCCAACTTCTTGTAAACTCCCTAGTGTCCTGGGGTTACTCCTAGACAATGAGATTTTTCTATCTTTGTCTATATGGCAAATTTCAATTCCCTCTACTCATGGTAAGGGAATTCCATATGAGGACAATGTGATGGTTCTTTACAACAGACCCATGTCTACTTCCCCATATGTGTAATTTTTGTTTGATACTTGGGTGACATCCCTTTTCAAGAGTTGGGACTTCCTATTTTTACTAAGTTATCTCTACACAAGGACACTTTTTTTTTCTGCATTCCTTGTTTAGTTCAGCTGTCCACAGCACACCATTTTTACACTGTTAGCTCAACTCCTACCCTCCATCCCTTGGATGCCTGAGGTCCTTAGGAGGAAGCATGTCCCATCCATTAGTTTTTGCTACATGCTGGGCCTCTCCCAGGCATCTCAGCTTGGGAGTCCCCATATGTGAAGACTCATTCCTGCTTGTTCCTGGAGATAGCACAGTTACTTACCTGTAACAGGTGATCTCTGGGAACAGCAGGAATAAGTCTTCACAACCCACCCACCTCCCCTAGGAGTTGCGCTCTCTTTATAATTTATTTCCCTCCTTGGGTCTCAGCTACAAACCCAACTGATGTGAGGGAAGTATTTGGGTGGGAAGGCAGCACGTATGCGTGTGGGATGCTCTCAAAGGCTTTCTTTTGAGACGCTGGGGAGTGTTCCCGCGCAGGCTCCGTCGGTACCGACGTACCCATATGTGAAGACTTATTCCTGCTGTTCCCAGAGATCACCTGTTACAGGTAAGTAACTGCTGTATCTGTGAAAGTCTTATCTCAGTCCTTAAGAGAACAGCTTGGCACACGTAGTCGGGTAGCAGAAACAGGTAAGCAGGGCACAAACGGCAAAAGACTCAAAGTTCTTCTGTGCAGACTTTATTATTCTTTGTGTCTCTGTTCTAGGTACAGCGATTGGTTGGCACAAGACAGTCTGAGGTAATCTCCAGGAACAAGCAGGAATGTAGTCTTCACATATGGGTGGTATCGGTACCGGTGTCCAATAGGAAAGCTTTTGGGAGCATCCCACTGCACCCGTGTGCTGCCTTCCTGCCTTTCCAAACTGTCCCTCTCCAGTTCTTTGTTTTCTGCAGAGCCGACAGATTGCAAATCCTGTCACTGCAGAAAACTTCCCCCCCCTTATTTGTGGTAGCGTCTGCCTTCCCTCGATGCTATACCGGTACCGCCAGTTTTTTTTTTTTTTTTTTTTCCTTAAACAAAACAAAAAAGAGAACCTATTTCTGGAGTCTTTCTCCTGTAATTTTCTTTTTGGGTGCCATGCACCATTTTGGGCACTAGGCCCAATTTTTTTCCCTCAAGATGGAAAAATCTGCTTCCGGTTTTAAAGTGTTCTAAATATGGCAGTACTATCTGTCAGACACCCATGAGTGGTGCCTCAAATGTTTAGGTCCTGACCACTCTATTTCAGTGTTGCTTGTGGGATGATGTCGAAAAGGGGCCAGCAAAACCGAGCTGTTAAAATTAGCACCCTTTATCCCTCCTATGCAGCCTCTGTGGCATCAATGTCTTCCAGGGCTTCATCTTCCTCCCATGGATCTCGGGTAACTAAACATAAATCTGGCCAGTCCTCAAAGGGTAGATCTAAGCATTGAGATGCCTCTGGTGTTGCCCTTGAGGGACTTTCACTGGCAAAATTGCCCCGGCAGGAGGCTTCAGCTTCCAAAGCACTAACAGGGCTCCAGGATGTTCTTAAAGCATCAAGCTCGACAGAACTACTTGTGCCATGCTCTGGGGCTCCGGCTGCTTTGACAGGCACTGATACCCAAGCATCGGCAGCATCGATAGACCAGAGATTCTTGGCAATTGAACATAGTCTGCTGTCTCTTCTCACGGCCTCGATGCCCCTGAAACCACTTGCACCGACTGCATCGACATTGGCAGGTATTCTACCGGGACCAAGTCATGCGTCTCTATCCGGCATCAACAAGTCAGTACCGGACCACTCCGATGCCATCTTCAATAGGTACCAGTACCATTTATTTATTTATTTGTATTTCTTCTATACCACACTCTTTTTCATCAGCGCGGTTTACATTAAACAGGAATACTCATTTCAATCAACAGACTGTGGTGAGCTTACATTGCACGATCACCTGGATCGGAGATACTTTGAATTCTCAGTCTGAAGACTCTGAAAGCTCTGCCAATACCAGAGTACTTCGTGAGGATTCCTCTCCTCCTCAGCATAGGATGTCTCTACCAGAGGATATGTCCTTTCAGGATTTTATCCGAGATGTAGCCCAAGGTCTTTCCATCAGTGGTTCCTGAAAAAGAGCCTAGGGCAAAGGAATTAGAAATTCTGCAATACCCTAAAGCTCCCAAGGAGGCAGCTACCTTATTCATGAGATCTTGCATGATCTATGTTAAGGATGTGGGAAACACCTCTGACCACATCTCACTCTTGAAGACTCAACACCATGTATCAAGTTCCTCCTTGTCCTGGGTTTCAGAAGACTCAATTACCACACCATTCCATGGTGGTGGAATCAGCCACGAGACGGATGAAGCGTGCAAAAAGGCATGCATCTAATCCTCCAGGACGTGAGTGTAGGACTCTTGATGCCTTTGGATGTTGATTCTTCCAGGCTTCTGTGCTTTCTGCTAGGATCAGTTCCTATATCTTGTATATGGGAATGTTCCTTAAGGACGTCACAGACTTGGAGCTTATGAACCTTCCCCGTCCTGATGATAAAAGGCAAGATTATCTTGCTCTTGTTAAACATGCTCAAGATGTTTCCAAGTTTGTGAATCGTGCAGCCTTTGACTGTTTTGAATGCATAAGCAGAACCTCTGCTATTGCCATAGGTGCACATAGAATTGCCTGGCTCCAGGCATCTGACTTAGAAATCTGGGTACAGGACAAACTGGGGAATATACCTTGCACAGGAGAGAATCTTTGGCAAGAATTGGCAGGAAAAAGCTAATGAGATGCTGATAGATTTGGATAGATTGTCCAAATCTGCAGCTGATCCTGCGAGGAAGAGATCCTCTAAAACCATTTTTCAGCAAGAAGAAAGTTCTACCCCTCCTATACCCAGCAAGGACATTGTTTAGGTCAGTCTGCCCAAAAGGGACAGCACCAACAGCCTAGGCAACAAAGGAAACCAAAAGCAGCTAAGCCTCAACCGGCTCAGCAGACTCATCCTCCACAGGGGCTTTGACGCCCGTCTAGAGAACTTTGCCTTCCTGGCCCTGAACGGCCCAGAACCCTCCATCCCAGGAAGGTTGTCTTTTTGCCCCCAGATGGGGGTCAGATAACAGCCGAAAATTGGACTCTATCGTAAGAGGTACAAGCTTCATTTCCTTAGCATTCCCCCTCCTACAATAGTAAGACAGTTCAATTCTCAGACCTCTTTCAACGACAGACTAGGTCAAGAAGTCACTATGCTCCTTGCTCAAGGGGCAACAGAAGAGGTACCCATTCCCCAACATGTTGCAGGGTTTTACTCCCCCATATCCTCCTTCCAAAGAAAACAGGAGGGGACAGACCCATTCTAGACCTCAGAATTGAACAAATTCCTGTCCAGAGAAGTTCAAAATGATTTCTCTAGGACAGTGGTTCTCTTAACCTTGTTGGAGGTACTGAACCCTACCAGTTTCATATGCACATTCACTGAACCCTTTATTGAAAAATAAAATATGATTTTTTTTCAATTTCAAGACACAGGTATATTTCTCCAGGACAAAGTAGGAAGTCAGTCCTCACATATGGGTGTCATCGGTGCTGATGAAGCCCCAGCGGAGCATTTCCCCAGCTTTCTAAGAAAGCCTTTGGGAATGCAGACACACATGTGCGGTTCCCTTCCCACCTAAAGGTGCCATCTTACCTCAGTCTCTCTTTTTCTGAGAAGCCCACTGGACGTGTGTCCTGTCATCCCAGATAAGTTTGATTTTTCGGCGATTTTTGCTATTTTTTCTTCCCGGTTCGATGCCGGTTCCCCTCCCGCCAGGTTCGGTACACCGGTATCGAGCCCGATTCTTCTTTTTTGGTTTTTGCCATTCGTGGCTGGCATTCGTGCCCTTTGATTTTTCCCTGGAAGGCTGGTCCTTTGACCTCGCAGGGACTCAGTTTTCCCCGATGGCTTCCAGCGGTTTCAAGAAGTGTGATCGGTGTAAGAAGTTGTGTGTCGGTGAGAGACATCGACTGCTGCCTTCGGTGCCTCAGTCCTGATCACAATCCTAAGACGTGTGAACCATGTGGGAAGATGTCTTCCAAGGCACTCCGAAGTCACCAGCAGCAGAAAGAAAGGCTTTTCTTGGAATCAGCCTCTGGCCAGGCCTGGACCTCATCTGAGGCCTCGACATCTCTGGATTCGGATCCCGAGCGTCATCGAAGCTCCTTGGACAGGGGGTCCCCCGACCGGGAATGCAAGAGGAAGAAGCGGCTCGCGAGGGAGTTGTCAAAGGAGGTCCCTGGCTCTTCGAGGGCCAGGTCTAAGACCCCCGACCATAGCCCCAGGCCCATGGAACAAGAAGCCTGCAAAAGTTCCTCGCGTGGAGCCGGAGTCTGCTGGACACGTAAGCCCTGTGATCCTCGGACTCTCCTCCCAGAGAGCGGACGTCAGGCCCGGCGCCACCAGGGCCCAGGTCTGTGGCTGCTGCGTCTCCCGAGCTGAGTCTCAGGATGACAGCCTTGGAGAGCAGAATGTCTGCCTTCATGGAGCAGCAGCGGGCACTGATGGCCAGCCTGTCTGGCGCATCTGCCCCGACCACCAGGACATCGACATCAAAGTCGACCCCGGAGACCGAGCCGATACTCGAGTTGATCATGGCTCGAAGTCTACCTTGGTCACGGTCCCCCTTGACCTCCTGTTCGGGACTGAGGGCATTGATGCCAGTGCCTCGGGCATCAGGGCAGGTGCTCCAGGGCCCTGCGGGGTCGGATCCTGACTCCTTGTTGGACGAGTCCACCTGGGAGACAGAGGATGAGTCCCCTGATATGTTCAAGACTCAGTGCGTCCCGTCGGACTCATGGCAGTCTGAGCCCCAGAGTAGATCCCCCTCCGGAGGATACCCAGTTCTCGCAGTTTGTCCAGGATATGGCCATCGTGTTGGCTATTCCAGCAGACCCCGAGGAAGAGCCTCGAGCTGAAGAGCTCGAGGCCTTACAGTATGACTCTCCTCTGAAGGAGGCCTTTACTGTCCCGTTTCCTCCGATGCTGGAACGGCTCCTCTTCCGGATGTGGGAGGCACTGGCCTCGGTGCTGGTTCTAAGCCAACGAGTCAATTCCATTTATCGACTCCGGAAGAGCCCTGGCTTTCAGAAGGCGCAGCTACCACACCATTCCATGGTTGTGCAATCAGCCATGCATCCCCTGAAGAGTCAGAAGATGCACTCTGCGGTGCCCCCTAGCAGGGAGGCCCGAAACCTCGATGGTGTCAGTAGAAAGTGCTTCCAGGGCTTGATGCTTGCCATGTCCAGTCTTACCAGCTGTACATGGGCATGTACTTGCAAGACTTGGCCAAGGAGTTGGCCGGGTTCTCTGCTGATCTCTCCAGGGAGCCCTTGCAGAGATTCAAGTCCATGTCCTCAGGGATTCAGGACTGCTCGGAATTTGTCCCACGCCACCTATGATGGCTTCGAGGCTTTGGCCCGAGTTGCGACAGCTGGCATTGTGTGGCTCAACGCCAGGCATGGCTGCAGTCATCGGACCTCAAGCCATGGGTTCAGGACAAGTTGGTCAATGTCCCTTGCCGAGGTGAAAACCTTTTTGGCAAGCCCATGGCCAAGAAGGCTGCACAGCTCGAGACTGAGCACCTTACAATGACAAGGCTGTCTAGGAAGACCTCTGCCCCTTCTCACAAGAAGACCTCAGGTAAGAAGCCCTCTTACTCAAAGGGCACTGCCTACAAACAGTACCCTCAGTATCAGGCTGCCCAAGCTGCACCCTAGAGTCAGCAAGCCAGGGGCAGGGTAATGGGCCCCGTAGGCAGAGGACCCCCAAGCCTCCGGCCCCTGCTCCCACTCGGCAGCGTGGGTTTTTTTGACTCCTTGAGTGTAGCCTCTCAATCCCTGCTCTCCCAACCCTGCACAGGAGGTCGCCTGGCCCTCTTTGCCCACTAGTGGCCCCATATCACTGGGGACAGTTGGGTGTTGAACATAGTCCACAGGGGCTATGCTCTGCATTTTCACCAACTGCCTCCACCATACTTTCCAGGGGAGCCTCCAAGGCCTCCCCTGCACACGACCTTCTCCTTCAAGAGCTTCAAGGTCTGTTGGTAGACAGGGCGGTGGAGCCTGTGACTCCCCACTTGCACGGTCACGGATTCTACTCCAGGTATTTCCTAGTGCCCAAATGAACCGGTGGCCTTCGACCTATTCTGGACCTCAGGAACCTCAAGTTCCTAGAGAAAGTTCAAGATGCTTACTCTTGGAACACTTCTGCCCTACCTCCAGCAGGGAGATAGACTATGCTCCTTAGATCTAAAGGATGCATACACTCACATCCTCATTCATCCAGACCACAGAAAGTACCTCAGGTTCATTGTGGGAGGAAACATTATCAGTACAGAGTACTGCCTTTTGGCCTCACCTCTGCTCCCAGGGTCTTTACCAAATGCCTGGCAGTGGTGGCGGCCTGCCTGAGAAATCAGGGAATCTTTGTCTTCCCCTATCTGGACAACTGGCTCATCAGGGGTCAGACGTGCCAGGAGGCCAGGCAAGCCACCCTCACAACTATTGCTCTTCTTCAAAGCCTGGGGTTTGTAATAAACTTCGCAAAGTCCACTTTGCTCCCCTCCCAGGACTTGGAGTTTATAGGAGCAAGGCTGGACTCTCTGCTGGCAAAGGCTTTCTTGCCAGAAGACAGAGCACAAAGACTGATAGCCTTGGCCAACCAGTTTCTCAACAGGTCACTGGTTTCCACCAGACTCTGCCTGAGGCTTCTTGGCCACATGGCTTCGACAGTACATGTGACCCCCAATGCCAGGCTCCATATGAGGCCTGCACAGTGGTGCCTTCAGACTCAGTGGTCACAGGCAGCCTCAGGGACAGGATAAGGGTGTCCAGACAATTTCTGAACTCCCTCAGCAGGTGGTTGCACCCATGTAATCTACTAAAAGGGGTGCCCTTTCAAATTCCTGGGTACACAGTGGTACTGACCATCGATGCCTCCCTGCAGGGCTAGGGAGCTCATTGTCTGAACAAGTGCACCCAGGGCCTGTGGTCTCCTTGAGAGGCTGCACAGCAGATCAATCTTCTAGAACTCAGCTATTCAATTAGCACTCGGCCTTCTCTCCTACCCTGGCTCATCAATCTGTCCTGGTTCAGACAGACAACCAAGTAGCCATGTTTTATGTGAACAAACAGGGCATGACTGGATCCAGACTTCTCTGTCAGGAGGCTCAGGACCTTTGTTCATTTGCCCTCAAGCACAACATGCTCCTCAAGGCTGTGTACCTTCCAGGCCAGGACAACTACCTGGCTAACAGGTTGAGCAGGATTCTGCAGCCCCATGAGTGGCAGCTGCATCCTTTAGTAGTTCAGAAGATCTTCCTAAAATGGGGTCTCCCTTGGATAGATCTCTTTGCCAGCCCTCTGAACAAGCAACTGCCAAAGTTCTGCTCCAGGCAACCGCATCCTCTGAGAATAGCAGCGGATGCTTTTCTGATTCCCTGGTCTCAGGGCCTCCTGTATGTGTTTTCTCCCACACCCTTGGTGGCCTGAACTCTCCAAGATTCTTCAGGACAAGGCCTCGGTCCTGCTGGTGGCTCCCAGGTGGCCGAGACGGCCTTGGGTTCCACTTCTGCTTCAACTGGCGGTGGATCCCCCACTACCTCTACGGTTGCAACCCAACCTTCTCACAGGAGCAGGGTTCCCTTCTGCACCCCAATCTCAAAGCTCTCAATTTGATGGCCTGGAGGCTGCAAGGGTAGTTTTGGCTCCTTGGGGCCTACCTCAGGAAGTTGAGGTTGTCCTAGCCTCTAGGAAACAGTCCACTAGGAAAACCTATGCTCTCAAATGGAAAAGGTTTTCTGTGTGGTGTCAGCTACGTGCAGAGGATCCTTTCTCCTGTACTGTGCCAGTAGTGCTTCAGTACTTACTGCACTTGTCCAAACAGGGCCTTAAGTCCAATTCTGTTCGGGTCCACCTCTCAGCTCTAGCAGCTCACCACTCACTGGTGGAAGGACATTCTGTCTGTCCACCCCTTGGTGTCCTGTTTTCTCAGGGGCTTGCTTTTGCTCAAGCCTCCATTCCGTCGTCCTGCTCCTGAGTGGGAGCTGAATGTGGTCTTGCAGCAGCTGACTCACTCACCCTTTGAACCGATGGCTAGTTGCCCTCTATGCTTCCTGTCCTGGAAGACACACTTCTTGATAACCCTTACCTCGGCTAGATGAGTGAGTGAGCTTCAGGTCCTGGTCTGTGATAGGCCTTACACTCGCTTCTATAGGAACAGGGTAGTCCTCAGGACTCATCCAAAGTTCCTCCCCAAAGTTGTTTCCTCATTCCACCTTAACCAAGAGGTGGTTCTTCCAACATTCTTCCCTAGGCCTCATGCAAGCCAGGCCGAAGCCGTTCTGCATACCCTGGACTGTAGGAGGGCCTTATCCTTCTACCTTGACGATACGCAGGGGCATAGAAGGGCTACTCAGCTCTTCGTGTCTTTTGACCCTAATAAGTTGGGGTTGGCTGTGTCCAAGCGTACCTTGTCCATCTGGGTTGCTGACTGTATCACCTGGGCTTATAGAGCAGCTGACCTTCATTTGCAGGGTCGGGTCACGGCCCACCAAGTCAGGGCAATGGCTGCCTCAATGGCTCATCTCCGCTCTGTGCCCTTGGTAGACATCTGCAGGGCTGCAACTTGGTCTTCAAGCCAGACGTTTGCGGCCCATTACTGTCTGGAGAGGGAGTCCCGTAGGGACAGTGCTTTTGGCCAAGCAGTACTCCGGAATCTCTTTGAGGTTTAGGAAACTCCTGCCCTCTGTTGGGCTACCGGTGGAGGTTTTGTCAGTGAAAAGCCTTTCTTTGCAGCTGGGACTAGAGGGAGTCCTCTTGTTCAGCCTGGGTTCCTTGGTAGCCCAGAGCTAGGGAGTCACCCATATGTGAGGACTGACTTCCTGCTTGGTCCTGGAGAAAGAGTAGTTACTCACCTGTAACAGGTGTTCTCCAGGAGCAGCAGGAATCAGTCCTCACAACCCTCCCTCCTCTCCTTGCAGTTGTACATAGCTAAGAACAGCACACAAAAAAAAAAAAATAAACTGTCATTTGACTGAGGTAAGATGGCACCTTTAGGCGGGAAGGGAACTGCGCATGCATGCCTGCATTCCCAAAGGCTTTCTTAGAAAGCTGGGGAAATGCTCTGCTGGGCCTTCATCAGTGCCGATGACACCCATATGTGGACTGATTCCTGCTGCTCCTGGAGAACACCTGTTACAGGTGAGTAACTGTTTTACTGGTTCACAAAATGAATCGTTTATTAACATCACTGTGTTCAAAGAACAAAACTAATACAATGCATGAACTCACAACAAATTACATAACTTTTCACAAAGACATGACCTTTTTTAATACTACCACACTGAAATGGTTTTAATTTTTAGCCTTATGTATTCCAATAATGAACTTATTGTATTTATGCTATTAACATTTTAACACACACCAATCACCTAATTTCCATCAGGCTACACCACTACAATAATGAATATTTACTGCAAATCAGTGTGACTTCTGCTGTTGCCTTTGAGAGACCAGTTCAGAAATGTGTGGCTTCACCTTGGCAAGTGCCACTCATGTCATTTTCACAGCAATGTCTGTTCCTTTTCTTCATTATTTCCAGCATCCTCAAAGGATTGCTCACAAAGATATGTTGTAACAAATGGTATAAAACTTTCCAGGGCTTTCCTAGCAAGAACAGGATACATTACCATTTGTCGACACCAAAACGTTAAGAGCGTTGTTCTGAAGAGTTGCTGTTGAACCTGGCTCTGCTGAATTTCAATGATTTCGTCGAGATATTCATAATTGACATCTGCTGTCTCAACACCAAACATGAATGGCTGTCTCACCCATGCTGGATATGACTCTTGTAGGAAAGTATTTGTCGAGACTTTGCAGGCTCATCTAAGTGCATGGCAATTGCTTGCTTCAGTTCCGTGGGTACAGAAATGTCTCTGATTCCAGACACATTATTGATCTTACTTACACAGTCATCCAGCAGGGGAAAGTTTGCGAAGTTATCGTTCTGTTTCCATAACGGTAGCTTTTTTTTTTTTTTGAAAAGCCTTCAGGTTTTCTTCCACTTCGATGACTCCACCACCCTGCATCTGCTGATTGAGATGATTGAGAGATGCAAATATATCAGCCATGTACGCTAAAATGAGAATGAACTTAGAATTTTTGAAGCAATCTGCATGACGATGTTGGTGCTCTTACAAAAACAGGGCTAATTCCACACACATGGCAAAAACATGATTCAGCACCTGTCCCCAGGATAACCACCGAACGTTAGAATGGTACAGAAGTACCTCGGATTCAGAGCCCATTTCTTTACACAGCTCACTGAAGATGCAGTGCCTCTGTACTATTTCGTGCAGTTCACACATTACACTACAATCTTTAATACTTCTGTCATTTCTGGAGGCAAGTTATTTGTTGCCAACGCATGCCTGTGCAGAATACAATGCATAACAATGTGTGGTGCATCAGCTTTCACTAGTGCACCAAAACCAGACTTTCTTCCCAACATGACTGGAGCTCTGTCCGTACAAACTGCAGAAACCATATCCCACGAAAGATTGTCTCCGAAGTCATCCATACGTTTCTTCACATCGGCTGCCTTAGTTGTAAGAGGCTTACAAAATAAAAATCTTAATCATGTCGTCTTTCACCTAGTGCACAAATACAGCAAGCTGACTTATATTAGAAACGTCTGGTCTCGTTGAGTTGGAGGCTGAATTTTGCCAGGCTTGAAATCAGATCTGCAACTACTTGAGCCAAAATGTCTTTGCTCATGTCCTCTATGCTGTCGCTGATGGTGTCATTTTGAAAGAGGAATTTGGGATAATTTAACTTCGGCCGCTTTTCCCAGCATCAGATTCGCCATCTTCAACACAGCTGGTTTTGAGTGTTTCACCAGTGGTGTGTGGTTTGCCCTGCTTTGCGATCAGGTAAGCAACTTCATACGATGCTGTGAGGATCGGTTTGTTGATGGGTACAAAGCTGAGAGCAGGCAGAGTAGCCTTTTCATCGAATCTGGCTCTCTTCACCTTGAATTCAGCAAGCGTTGTGTTCTTGTATTCCCCATCTCCATGCAGGTTAAGGAAGTGTTCCTTTAGTTTTTGCTGGTACTAGACTAGAATTGCTTAACTTGGCATTGCAAATCATGCAGATAAAGACGCTGACTCCCATCACGTGTTATATGCGAATCCATGTTGTACATATTCGTCTGACCACTTTCTTTTTTCTCTCGACATAGTATGGATTAAAATAAAAGATCACACGACATACCATCACGACAGTCACAAGTTGACTGAGTGCACCAAATTCCCTGCAGCACAGATTGGCCAAGCAATGTAGCGTGATCACCTGCAGCAAATGACCAAGTGGGGCGTGTCGTCATGAATCATATGAGTCGGGTGCATGTCTTGTGTCTTGACCTCTGCCGAACCCCTGAGACTGACTTACCGAACCTCTAGGGATCGATCGAACCCAGGTTAAGAACCACTGTTCTAGGAACTCTGCTGCCATACCTTCAGAGTCAGGATTAGCTTTGTTCTCTAGATCTCAAGGATGCATACACATGTTATCCATCCAACTCACCGGAAGTTCCTTCGCTTCCTGTTTCAAGGGAAGCACTACAAATACAGGGTTCTTCCTTTTGGCCTGGCCTCGGCACCAAGGGTGTACACAATGCATGGCTGTGGTAGCAGCTTTTCTCAACATCCTGGGAATATTTGTCTTCCCTTACTTAGACGACTTGCTCATTCGAGCCCCTTCAGAGCCAGAGGCCAGGGTTGCTCTGTCTCACACAATGCGCATCCTTCAGTATTTGGGACTTGTCATAAACTTCCCAAAGTCCAACCTTGCTCCCACTCAGTCCCTAGAGTTTATAGGAGCTCTTCTGGATACCAGACAAACAAGGGCCTACCTTCCACAGCCCCGCTGCCTTCGCATTGTGCAGTTAGCTTCCCAAGCAGTGCTAAAATATCACCTCACTGCTTGGGAAATGTTAGTTGCTACACCACATGGCATACACCATGCATGTGGTTCCTTATGCTCGCCTCCATTTGAGGGCAGCCCAGTGGACCTTATCCACTCAGTAGACTCAGGCGTCAGGTTGCCTGTCAGACAAAATAGCAAACTCAAATCGCCTTATTTTGTCCCTCCAATGGTGGCAGTCGCCCAAAAATCTTTCGGTGAGGTCTCCTTTTCAGCAACCCCTACCCCAAGCCACTCTAAGAGATGCTTCACAGGTGGGTTGGGAGCCACAGGAGGCCTATCTCCATATCAATCTCCTGGAGCTCAGAGCAATCTTCCTTGCTCTTCGAGTATTTCACACCCAGCTCAGTTACAAGACAGTCCTAGTTCAAACAGACAATCAAGTAGCCATGTTCTACGTGAACAAGCAGGGCAGAACAGGCTCTCTGTCACTCTGCAACGAAGCTTTGCGACTATGGGCCCTGGCCAGAGAGCATGAGATTCATCTCCTTTCGGTGTATCTTCCAGGCATTCAAAACTCTTGGGCAGACACTCGGTCGCGTTCTGCTTCCACATGAATGGTCTCTCCATGCAGACCAGGTGGCCAAAATCTTTCAAATTTGGGGAACACTGGATATAGACATCTTTGCAAGTCTGTTGAATGCCAAACTTCCCCGGTTCTGTTCTAGAATTCCGGCTCGAGGTTGTCAAGCCAGGGATGCTTTCCTCCTCCATTGGGGTCAGGGCTTGTATGCCTTTCCACCCATTCCCCTAATTCCCAAAACCCTGTTCAAGCTTCAGAGACAGAGGTCATATGATCCTCATAGCTCCACGTTGGCCACAGCAAATGTGGTACCCTCTGCTCATACATCTCTCAAGCTCCACCTCTGGAGTTAGGATCTGCTCCAGATCTCCTTTCTCAAGAGGACAGGATGCTGTGGTATCCCAATCCCCAGTCTCTGCATCTCAGGGCCTGGTTGCTGAAAGCCTATAACTTCACGGTCCTAACCTTTCCCAGCAGGTAAATGATATCCTTCATGCTTCCAGGAAACCTTCCACAAGACGCTCTTATGCATTTAAGTGGAAAAGGTTAACCATATGGTTCTCGCAGAAGGGTCTTAACCCTCTTGCGATACCTCTGGAATCATTACTGGAGTACCTCCATTTATCAAATGCAGGGCTTAAGACTAATTCAGTGAGTCCATTTGAGTGCTATTGCAGCTTCTTTCAAGCCTCTAAATGGACAACCTATTTCCTCTCATCCTCTCATAGCGAGATTTGAGGCCTTCTTTTAACGAAGCCTCCCATAAGCCACCACCGGTGGCATAGGACTTGAATCTGGTACTTGGGCAGCTCATGAAACCGCCCTTTGAACTATTAGCCACTACCTCTTTGAAATTCCTTTCCTGGAAAGTTATCTTATTGCAATCACATCAGCATGTCACATCAGTGAATTGCAAGCCTTGGTGGCTGATCCTCCTTATACAAGGTTCCATAAGGTAGTCCTTAGGACTTATCCACACTTTATGCCAAAGGTGGTTTCGCCCTTTCATTTGAACCAAGTGGTTTACCTTCTTGTATTTCTTCCAAGGCCTCGTGCCTCAAATGCAGAAAGGAACCTTCATACTTTGGACTGTAAAAGAGCTTTGGCCTTTTACTTGCAAAGGACACAGCAACATAGAAAATCCTCTCAACTCTTTGTTGCTTTTGATCCTAGTCATTTGGGACTTCCAGCCTCCAAAAGGACACTATCCAACTGGATTGCACAGTATATATCTTTTGCCTATAAGAGTAAGAACCTTTCTCTTGAAGGCCATGTCACAGCTCACAATGTGAGAGCCATGGCAGCCTCAATGACTCATCTTCACTCTCTATCGACGACATCTGTCGAGCAGCTACTTGGGCTTTGGTTCATACCTTCACAGCCCATTACTGCTTAGACAAGGACTCCCGCCGGGATGCCTTGTTTGGTCAGGCTGTTCTTCAACACACGTTCCAGACTTAATCAACTCTTACCCACCATCCCTGGTAGGAGAGATCCATGGGGGAAAGTTAAGCCCTTTCACAAGGGCACACAACTTTCTGGGGCCATCTCCCTGGCATCTGCAGCTAGGGAGTCCCCATATGTGAAGACTACATTCCTGCTTGTTCCTGGAGATAGCATAGTTATTCACCTGTAACGGGTGATCTCCAGGAATAGCAGGAATTTAGTCTTCACAACCTGCCCACCTCCTCTAGGAGTTGTATCTTTCTCTTTCCCTCTTGTCTCGGCTATAAACTCAACTGGAGAAGGACAGTTGGGAAAGGTGGGAAGGCAGCATGCAGGTGCTGTGGGATGCTCCCAAAAGCTTTCCTATTGGACACTGGGGAGCGTTCCCGTGCAGGCTCTGTCGGTACTGACGATACCCATATGTGAAGACTAAATTCCTGCTGTTCCTGGAAATCACCTGTTATAGGTGAGTAACTATGCTTTCTCAGCGAATCAGGAGGTAGGTGACAGGCATCTCTTGCAGACAAAGGATCCATAGTAAGAAGTCATGTGGAGGAAACAGTATGTAGTATCTCCAGGAACAAGCAGGAATGAGTCTTCACATATGGGTACGTCGTCGCCGACGGAGCCCACACGGGAATGCTCCCCAGCATCCAATCAGCCTTTGGGAGCATCCCTCACGCTTGCGCGGTGACTTCCTGCCTTTCCCACTGTCTCTCCTCAGTTTTTGTTTTTCCGTGGAGCCAACAGGACGTCCTCCTGTCACCGCAGAAACCTTTTTCTTTAAAATCCTAATTTTCTTGTTTTCTTGTTGCGGCTGTCTTTCCCACCGATACCGGCACCGCCGGTGCTTTATTTTCTTTTCCAGCTTAGAGAAATATTTTCTCCTCAGTTTTTGTTTTAACTTTGAGGCCTACCAGGCCTTTCCAACATGGAGCCTTCTTCCCCTAAGAAGTGCCTTCACTGTGGAAACTTCGTTTTCTTTTTAGACTCCAATGCTTGCTGTCTAACCTGTTTGGGTCCTGACCCTTTTACCCCTGGTCCATCGGGCTATAGTATTGGGAGAAGACCTTCTCTTTTTCAGGTATCCCTCGATGCCGTTTTTCCTCCTGAGGTGAGGACACCGGTTTATTCTTCTCTCCGGGATCAGGTAACCCACAAACAGTCTGTTAAGACTAGCCAATTCTTGATTGGTAAGTCTCATGCCCAGCATGACGGCGGCTCCGGCCTTGCCCTCAAGACCCCATTGGCAATAAAACCCCAGCGGGAGTCTTCGGGCTCCAAAGCATTTACAGGGTTTCAGGTTGTTCCTGGGGCTCACCCCTCACAGAACATACCTGAGCCATGCTCGGGGGTGGTATCTGCTTCGAGTGGTACCGGTGTCGTCCTCCGCTCTTCACCAGGGATCGTCATCTGGTGTCCTCAGTACCTTCGGGGCCGATCGATGTGACCAAGACTGGCTTTCCTGCATCCCAGCCATGCACGGGGTTGGTACCGGCTTCGAGGGGTACCAATACCCCGGCATCAGTGTCAGGTGTTCAACTCTTCACCGGGGATCATCATCAGGTATCCTTGGTACATTCGGGGCCAATCGATACACCCCAGATGGTCTTTCCTCTCTCTTCGCCATGCTTGGGGTTGGCACCGGCGTTGAGCGGTACCGATTCCCCGACATCGGTGCCGGTGGCGAGTGTTCCTCTCTTCACCAGGCATCGTCTTCGGATGTCCTCAGTGCCTTCGGTACCGATCGATACGATTCCACTTGATTTTCATGTATCGGCATCACCAATACCACCACCGACGACGGTACCTTCTAGAGATGCATCGATAGACTCGCTCGTTTCCATGCCGAGTCTAGAATCGATATCCAGTCTAGATGACTTGGTTCCGGCGTGTTTCGGAACCGATCCATATTGTTTCCGACGACGCAGTACAGAGGATATTCACCAAGGCTCTCTGGTTACCTCGGTACCGCTTCAGCAACCTCCGATACCTGCTACAATGGCATTACTGTCCCCAATGCTGCTACCGGTATCTATGTTGATTCCTGCAGTTCCATCGGTGCCGTCGATCCTTTCTATGCCTAGCTTGGAATCGATACCGGGCACCGACAATGCAGTACTAACTGCTTCGAATCAGGACTTGTTAGTATCGTTCTCCATCTAGCAGGATTCTTTTTATGTACCAGTCCAGTAGGTCTTCTGGTGTTCAAGCTGTACTTTCAACTTCAGCCTACCCAGGAATAGTTCCTATTTGAGATCCTTCTTTTCAGAAATTTCTCCTTGACATGGCAGCCTTTCTTGCCATTCCTATTCCTGGTTCTCCTCTTAACCAAGATCCTGCAGGAAAGGAAACCATAATGCTTCCTTTACATCATTCTTTGCAGGACCACCTTCTGAGGATTTGGGAATCACCTTTAAAGGTTCCTGCACCTTCTACAGCCATGAATGTTCTGTATCAGGTGCCTCCCTCTCCGGGGTTTCAGAGAAGCCAACTTCCACATCATTCCATTGTAGTGGAATCAGCAATGAGGAAGGTAAGAAGCAAGAAGAAGCATTCTTCTTATCCACCAGGTCGTGCATCTAAAGCACTTGATGCCTTTGGACGTCAAACCTTCCAAACTTCTATGTTGGCTTCCAGAATTATTTCATATATTTTTTGAGTCTCACACTTCAGGAGGTCAGAGAAATTGTCTCCTTTTTTTCTCAGAACCTAAGGCCTCTGACTATTCCTTGCTTCTTAACCATAGCAGGAATATCTCTTGGTTTCTTTCTCGTGCTTCTCTAGACTCTATCTCCAGGAACAAGCAGGAATAAGTCCTCACATATGGGTACGTCGGAAACGACGGAGCCTGCGCGGGAAAGCTCCCCAGCTTCCCAGAAAGGAAGCTTTTGGGGCCTCCCACTGCACATGCGCGCTGCCTTCCCGCCTTCCTGACCAGCTCTCCTCAGTTTCTCTTTTTCCGTGGAGCCAGCAGGTCATGTTCCTGTCACCACTGAAGAAATTCTTATTTTAGTTTGTTTCTTTAGACCACGTACCTGCCTTCCCCATACCGAAACCGGTACCGCCGGTCTCTTTTCTTTCAAAAAAAACAAACTTTTTTTTAGCACGACTTGGTGACTTCGGTTAGGCCTCAGGCCTACACAAATTCTCCTCATGGAGAAACCAGCCCCTGGTTTCAAAAAGTACCAAGTGTAGTGCTATTATTTCTGTTACAGACACCCATGACTGGTGTCTTAAATGTTTGGGGCCTGACCACTCCATTCCGGACTGCCCGTCATGCTCCCAGATGTCTAAACGTGGTCTGCAGAACCGGGCCAACAAATTCCATGTACTGTTTGCTTCAGATAATCCAGCATCACAGTCATCCAGGTCTTCCTCTCCGGATGGATCTCAGGTAACCAAACCTTCTCCGGGCAGGTCCTCAAAAGGCAAATCTCTTTCAAAGTATCGAGAGGCCCTCAATCTTGAGTCGGAGGACCCTGCCCCAGCCAAACAACCCCGGCGGGAAGCTCTGGCTTCCAAAGCTCCATCTATGGGGTTACAGGTTGACATCGATGGCACGGCCTCGACCGATCACCTGTTAGACTGCTCTGGGGTACCGGCCCATGCCGGTACCGACATCCAGGCAGCAGTGGCGTCTATGGACAATACTGTTCAGACCATGCAGCAGGCCATTTTGGCTTTTATTAAAGCTGCAACGCCCTCAGTACCGCATCCAGCGGTTCCAGGTCCGCTTCCGGTACCGTCCCCCATACCGGAACCGAGACCATCGTCTTCCAAACGCAGATCGGTTCTGCATACCGGATCTGGGTTTTCGCCCAATACCGATCCCATACCCGGTACACCTGATGTCGATACCGAGCGGTATGCGTATCGTGCGTTGGAAGCAAATAGAGGATACTCTGATTCTTCTGAGGATTTTGACTCCTCTGACTCTGATGAGCTGTCTCTTGTTCTTCCTGAAGAGCCTTCTTCCCCAAAGAGGAGAATGTCTCCACCAGAGGATTTGTCCTTTCAAGATTTCATTATAGAAGTAGCTAAAGGACTTTCTATTACTACATCCTCTGAAAAAGAACCTAGATCAAAGAAATTGGATATTTTAGGATACCCTAAGGTTCCTAAAGAGGCAGTCACCCTGCCTATCCATGAAATCCTTCAAGAACACTTGATGGACTTATGGGAGGCTCCTCTAACGTTGTCTCCTCATTCCCGTAGGGTGGACACCATGTACCGGGTCCCCCCTCCTCCTGGTTTTCAAAAAACTCAGCTGCCTCACCATTCCATTGTGGTGTAGTCTGTAAGACCCTAGACTCTTTTGGTAGGAAAATCTTCCAGGCTAGTATGCTTATAGCCAGGATCAATTCATACAGTCTGTATATGGGCATGTTTCTAAGGGAACTTGCCCTAAAGGTACGGCATTTTGCCCCCTTTATCCCTGAGGATAGAAAGGAGTTCATTTCTCTGGTGAAACAGCTTCTAGATGTTTCTAAGTTCTCCAACAGAGCAGCCTTTGATTCCTTTGAGGGTGCCGGTAGAGCTTCGGGCATTGCTATTGCAGCCCGACGACTTGCTTGGCTCCAGGCCTCTGACCTAGAACCCTCGGTCCTGGATGGCTTACGGAATCTGCCCTGTACAGGTGAGAACTTATTTGGTAAAGACTGGCAAATTAAAGCCACTCAAATGGACGCAGAAAATGCTACCTTAGATAGACTTTCTAAGTCTACCTCTACTCCTGCCAAGAAAGTCTTTCAAGAGGCCTTACTACAAGAAGGCCAGATTTTCCACAAATACTGGCCAACAATCATCTTAGCCTCGCTTTGCTGCTAAGCGTCAGCAACCTAAACAGGCAAGGTCAAAGCCTGCAGCGTCTGCCACTCCTCAGCAGGCTCAACCCCCTCAGGGGTTTTGACTTGCCCCTAGAGAACTTAACCTTTCTGGCTCTAGAACAACCAGAGCCCCTCACCATTCCCGGAAGGTTAGCTCACTTTGCTCCCAGATGGGAGCAAATTACATCAGAGCACTGGACCCTCTCTATCATCAGAGAGGGCTACAAACTTCATTTTTCCAACCTTCCTCATAGTAACATAGTAACATACATAGTAACATAGTAAGTGACGGCAGATAAAGACCAGCATGGTCCATCTAGTCTGCCCAGCAAGATGGCAAGGGTAGGTGCACCTGTCGCTCTGTGCAGGCCACCCCTCCCCATGTTTTTGTTTCTGTTTAGGGGTGAACCCACCACTCCATGTAGGACACCCTTATTTGTTCAGATGCTAGATAGTTCAGAAGTTAGATGGTACTGTTTATTTTGCTTTTATCCTGTTGCTGTAAAGGGATCCACTGTTTGTCCCATGCCGTTTTGAATTCCATCACCGTGTTTGCCCTCACCACTTCCATCGGGAGGGTATTCCAAGCATCCACCACCCTTTCAGTGAAGAAATATTTCCTGACATTGACTTTCAATTTACCACCTTGCAGCTTCATGTTATGCCCTCTTGTTTTACAGCTTCCCCGTCTTTGGAAGAGGTTTGTTTGTTCATCATTTCTCTTTAAGTATTTAAAGGTCTGAATCATATCTCCCCTGTTCCTCCTCTCCTCCAAAGTGTACATATTTAGGTCTTCAAGTCTCTCCTCATAAGGCTTCTGACGCAGGCTCCAAATCATTTTGGTCGCCTTTCTCTGAACAGTTTCCAGTCTTTTTACATCTTTTGCAAGATATGGCCTCCAAAACTGAACACAGTATTCCAAGTGAGGCCTCACCAGTGACTTGTACAGTGGCATAAGTACCTCTTCCTTTCTGCTGGTAATCCCTCTTTGAATGCAGCCCAACATCCTCCTGGCTTTTGCCACCGCCTTGTCGCACTGTTTTGCCACCTTGAGATCATCAGAGATAATCACACCAAGGTCTTTCTCCTGAACCGTGCATACCAACCTCTCACCCCCTATTGTGTACTTTTCCCTTGGATTTCTGCTACCCAAGTGCATGACACTGCACTTTTTCACATTAAATCGTAGTTGCCCAGCATTAGACCAGTCTTCCAGCTTTTGTAGATCTTTCCTCATGTTATCCACTCCCTCTGGGGAGTCCACTCTGTTGCAAATTTTTGTGTCATCTGCAAAAAGACAGACCTTTCCATTCAGTCCTTCAGCAATATCACTCACAAATATATTGAACAGTGCCAGGCCCAGGACCGAACCCTGAGGCACCCCGCTAATCACCTTCCTCTCATCCGAGTGAGCTCCATGTACCATCACCCTCTGTTGCCTGTCAGTCAACCAATTTCTAATCCAGTTTACTATCTTGGGACCCATCCCCAAGCTACTGAGTTTATTGACAAGCCTCCTATGAGGAACAGTATCAAAGGCTTTGCTGAAATCCAGATAGATGACATCCATTGCATGCCCCAGATCTAGTTCCTTGGTCACCCAATCAAAGAACTCAATCAGATTTGTTTGGCAAGACCGTCCTTCGGTAAAACCATGTTGCCTGGGATCTTGCAACCTGTTGGTTTTGAGAAAGTTCACTATTCGCTCTTTCAGGAGCGCCTCCATTACTTTTCCTGCCACCGAGGTAAGGCTCACGGGCCTGTAATTTGACACTTCCTCCCTCTCACCACTTTTGTGTAGAGGTACAACATTAGCCATTCTCCAGTCCTGAGGAACCACTCCTGTTTCCAAGGATCTGTTGAAGACATCCTTTAACGGTCCTGCAAGAACCTCTCTGAGCTCTTTCAGTATCCTGGGATGTATCCCATCCGGTCCCATGGCTTTGTCCACTTTCAGTTTAGCAAGTTGTTCTAACACCTCATCTTCTGTGAATGGTGTGGTATCTACTTCAGTCCTATTTTTATATTTGGGAGTCACAGCTGGTCCATCTCCAGGATCTTCTTTAGTAAAAACAGAGCAGAAGTATTTGTTTAGCAATTTCGCTTTTTCAGTGTCACTTTCCACGAGTCCTTTCCCAGCACTTCTGAGTCCTGCAATTCCAACTCTGATCTTCCTTTCCTGAATATACCTGAAGAAAGTTTTGTTGCCACCCTTAACATCTTTAGCCATTTTTTCTTCTGCCTTTGATTTTGCTATCCTTATTACTCTTTTAGACTCTTTGAGTTGGATCCTGTATTCATTTCTGTGTTCTTCTGTTTGCAAGCTTTTGAATTTTGAAAAAGCTGTGTTTTTTGCCTTTATTTGCGCAGCCACCTCTTTGGAAAACCAAATAGGTTTCCTTCTCCTCTTGTTTTTATTTATTTTTCTTACATATTTATCTGTTGCTCCTTTTATTGCCGCCTTTAGTTTAGTCCATTGCAATTCCACTTCCCTTATCTTCTTCCACCCCGTCATCTCCTCCTTTAAGTACTCGGCCATTTTATTGAAGTCAGTGTTTTTGAAGTTTAGGACTTTGAGCTTGCTATGATTGGCCTGTACCATGGCTTTTATCTCAAACCACACCGTGTGATGGTCGCTGTTGCTCACAGGGGCACTCACGCAGACATTTGACACGTTATCACTGTTGGTAAGCACTACATCCAGCGTTGAGCTTTCCCTGGTTGGTTCCATCACCATTTGTTTAAGTAATGCATCTTGGAGAGCATCCACAATTTTTTGCTTCTTTCCAGATGTGCAGAAGGAGTAATCCAATCCACCTCAGGTAGATTAAAGTCACCTAATATGATCGCTTCCCCCTTTGCTGCTATCTTGGCAATATCTATAATCAATTCGTTATCTCTCTCTCTTCAATTTGAGTCGGAGGTCTGTAGACTACAGCAATATGGATGAGAGTGCCATCTCCTCTTTCCAACGCAATCCAGAGCGCTTCTTCTTTTCCCCATGTTCCCTGCATTTCAGTAGCTTTAATACTGCTTTTGACATACAAGGCTACTCCTCCTCCTTTACCATTTTCTCTGTCTCTTCTGAATAGATTATAGCCAGCTATGGCTATATCCCAATCATGCGATTCATTAAACCATGTTTCCGTAACGGCCACGATGTCCAAATCCGTTTCCACCATTAGGGCTTCCAGGTCTGGAATTTTTTTGGCTAAGCTTCGAGCATTTGTGCTCATTGCTTTCCAGCATTTACCTGGCTTGTGTGTATTTTGCATTGATTTTATTCTGCCCATTTCTTCCTACTTGTTTTTGATGTGTGGTTTAAGAGTATGGCTGTTTCTGATGTTCTGCTTTTGCAGGGGGTGGCATGCAGATGTTGACCTTCCACATCCGTCACCCCCTTTTCCTAGTTTAAATGCATATCCACATACTGCCTGAATTTTTCACTTAGGTTTCTTTTCCCTGCGACAGATGTAGTCCATCAGCACAGTATAGTCCCTTGTTGGTCCATCTATTGTCCCAGTTGCCAATAAATCTGAATCCTTCTTGTTTGCACCAGGTCTGGAGCCATGTATTAAAGTTGTTAATGCGATGCAGCCTTTTTGTCCCCTTACCAAGAACAGGTAGAACTTCTGAGAATGCAACAGTGTTAACAATGGGCTTGAGTTTCTCTCCCAGAGATTGGAAGTCCTTTTGAGCTGTAGAGGCACTGTTTCTAGCCAGGTCATTTGTGCCCAAGTGGATAATAACATCTGGTTTGGAGTGCTCACTTTTTGCGCTAAGTATTTCAACAACTTGGTTTGTATTCCTGCTGGCTGAAGAGCCTGGTAGGCACATGACTATCTTCTCTCCTTTGAACTGTGTTCCCAAGTTGGTGCCTCTGATGATGGAATCTCCAAGTAGTAATAGTTTTCTGTTTGGTGAGGATTTCTTCATATTTGGTGCTTTAGCAGGAGATTGGGCATTGTCTGACTCATTTAAGGGCCCTTCAGTTTCCTTGGGTTGCGCATCCTCATTAGCCAAGGCAGAGAAGGCATTTTGCAGGGATATCTCTTGATGTGTAGGATGTCTCTGCATTACAGGTCGCAATCTTCCAGAACCCACTGTGATCCATTTGTTCCTGGGGTGTTTGACTCTTTGTGGGAGCGGTGGTGGACTTTGTTCAGTTTGTATCCTAGAAGAGGTGCGCTTCATTGCAGCCAATTCCTCCCTCAGTAGAGAAACTTCTTTATGCATGGCTGCTAGGTCTTTCCTTAGTATAGTCAGTTCTTCATGCATGGCAGCTGACTTTAGGCATATAGGACAAGCTCTTAGGCTCCAAATGATTCTTCTTTGAATGAAAGTACCACAGTTATTGCTCTGAATACACGACATGTTGCTTAAGCAGTCCCAGAAGAGGAAGAATAAGAAAAGTTGAAGATGTGGGCGTTAACCAAGTTAGGAACGACAGATGGCACGTATGTGACCACTATATAGGCAATGTAGCCCCTGGGGTGGGTGGGGTGAGGGGTAGGGTGGGTGGGAACCTAAGTGTCTCTGGCCAGTAGGCTGTTCCTGAACAGTGGGCACACAGCAAGGGAGTAGGTAAGGGAACTCACCAAGAAGGGCAAATAAATAGATAAATATGTGGAGACAAACAGACAAAAAACTCACAATTTAGCAGCAAATTCAGCAAAAATCACCTTTTGGATGAGCTCTGGAAAGCACTGCTCTTCTCAAGAAACACAAGGTGAGGCACTTGGTGAGGCACTTCACAAGGTGAGGCACAAACACAAGGTGAGGCACATGGTGAGGCACTTCAATTCTCCCCCATCTCTCCTGGCCCTGTTGGGTCAGGAAGTCTCTTCCCTCCTTGCCCAAAGGGCAATAGAAGAGGTTCCTCTTCTTCAACAAGGGACAGGTTTCTACTCCCCTTATTTTCTCATACCAAAGACAGGGGGATTCAGACCTATCCTAGATCTGAGAGAATTGAACAAATTTCTATACAAGGAGAAATTCAAAATGCTTTCTCTGGGCATTCTCCTTCCATACCTTCAGAGTCAGGATTGGCTTTGTTCTCTAGATCTCAAGGATGCGTACACACATATACTCATCCACCCATCCCACAGAAAATATCTACGATTTCTGTTCCAGGGAAAACATTTCCAGTACAGAGTACTTCCCTTCGGTCTAGCCTCTGCTCCAAGAGTGTTCACCAAATGCATGGCAGTTGTAGCCGCATTTCTAAGAGGTCTGGGAATTTTTGTATTCCCATATCTGGACGACTGGCTCATCCGAGCTCCTTCTCAGAGGCCCAGATTTCCCTGGACCGCACGAGACATTCTGCAGTATCTGGGACTGGTGGTAAACCTTCCCAAGTCTCAACTCATCCCTACTCAGTCTCTGGAATTCATAGGGGCCCAGTTGGACACCACCACTGCAAGGGCCTACCTTCCTCAGGTCCGGAGCCAGCGTCTGGTGTGCTTGGCCTCCCAAGCTCAGTCCAGCACTCACTTGACAGCCAGGGAAATGCTGCGACTTCTGGGCCACATGGCCTCCACGGTACACGTGGTGTCCTACGCTCGTCTTCATATGAGAGCAGCTCAATGGACCTTGGCCACCCAGTGGACTCAAGCATCAGGAGCGCTCCCCGACCAAATACTCACCTCAAAATGTCTGTTTTGGTCCCTCCAATGGTGAATATCCACCAAGAATCTGTCGTTGGGGACCCCCTTCCAACCTTTGTTGCCCCAAGCAACCCTCACAACAGATGCCTCCCAAACAGGGTGGGGAGCCCATCTTCAACACCTCTCCACTCAGGGTACTTGGTCTCCACAGGAGACCACCCTTCACATCAACCTCCTGGAACTGTGAGCAATCTTCCTTGCCCTTGAAGTCTTCCATACCCTCGTCAACCTGACCGTCCTAGTTCATACAATCAGGTGGCCATGTTCTATGTAAACAAACAAGGAGGGACAGGCTCTCTGTCGCTTTGCAACGAAGCTCTCAGATTATGGGCCTTCGCCAGAGAGCATCAAATTCATCTTCTGGCAGTGTATCTTCCAGGGGTTCAAAACTCTCAGGCAGACAGACTCAGTCGAGTTCTGCTTCCACACGAATGGTCCCTACATATGGACCAGATACGCAAAATCTTTCAGGAATGGGGAACCCCGGACATAGACCTCTTTGCAAGTCCGTGGAATGCCAAACTTCCCCGGTTCTGTTCCAGGACTCTGTGTCAGGGAGCTCAGGCCAGCAACGCCTTTCTCCTGCATTGGGGTCAGGAATTCCTATATGCCTTTCCACCCATTCCTTTGATTCCCAAGACTCTGTTCAAACTCCAGAGGGATCCACGGGTCGATGATCCTCATAGCTCCACGCTGGCCACGCCAAGTGTGGTTCCCTCTACTTCTGCATCTCTCCCAGGTACCCTCCCTGGACCTGGGAACTGCGCCAGACCTTCTGTCTCAGGAGGAGGGGACTGTGGCACCCAAACCCCAAGTCCCTACACCTCAGAGCTTGGTTACTGAAGGCCTAAGCCTTCATGACTTCAATCTTTCTCAACCAGTGAAAGATATCCTTCATGCCTCTAGGAAACCCTCCACGAGGCGTTCCTATGCTTTCAAATGGAAACGCTTTTCCATTTGGTGTGCTCAACAGGGTCTTGACCCTCTAGCACTTCCTTTGAATTCTCTACTAGACTATCTCCTGCATCTTTCCAATGCAGGCCTTAATACAAATTCAGTGAGAGTCCATTTGAGCGCTATTGCAGCATCCTTAAAACCTCTAAATGGACAACCTGTCTCCTCTCATCCTCTTATTGCAAGGTTCATGAGAGGCCTGACTCTAAGCCTCCCATCCGACCTCCGGTAGCATGGGATTTGAACCTAGTTCTAGGTCAGCTTATAAAGCCACCTTTTGAACCGTTGGTTTCTACCTCCTTGAAATTTCTTTCCTGGAAGGTCCTTTTCCTTATTGCAGTCACTTCGGCTCGCTGCATCAGTGAACTACAGGCCTTAGTGGCTCATCCACCTTATACTAGGTTTCATCATGATAAGATGGTCCTTAGGACGAATCCCCACTTTATGCCCAAAGTGGTCTCGCCTTTTCATCTTAATCAGGAGGTATATCTACCTGTCTTTTTCCCGGCTCCTCATGCATCCAGTGCAGAGAGGAACCTTCATACTCTAGATTGTAAAAGAGCTCTTGCCTTTTACCTCAACAGGACTCAGCCACATCGAAAGTCTTCCAAACTTTTTGTGGCTTTTGATCCTTCTCATTTGGGACTTCTAGTCTCCAAACGTACACTTTCCAATTGGATTGCTCAGTGTATTTCCTTTGCTTACTAGAGTAAAAACATTTCTCTGGAAGGCCATGTCACAGCTCACAATGTGAGAGCCATGGCCACTTCTATGGCTCATCTTCACTCTGTATCCATAGATCAGATCTGTCGAGCCGCCACCTGAGCCTCGGTTCATACCTTCACAGCCCATTACTGTTTGGACAAGGACTCCCGCCGGGATGCCTTGTTTGGTCAGGCTGTCCTCAAACACCTGTTCCATACTTGAACAACTCCTGCCCACCTTCCCAGGATGGATGCCTGAGATCCATACGAAGATGGCGAACCCTTGGAAGGGGATCTCCCAGGCATCTTACCTAGGGAGTCCCCATATGTGAGGACTTATTCCTGCTTGTTCCTGGAGATAGCACAGTTACTTACCTGTAACAGGTGATCTCTGGGAACAGCAGGAATTAGTCTTCACAACCCACCCACCTCCCCTAGGAGTTGTATCTGTATTTCCTTTCCTCTTTCTCTCCTTCTGTCTCAGCTATGAAACTCAACTGAGGAGAGACAGTGGGAAAGGTGGGAAGTCACCGCGCAGGCGTGAGGGATGCTCCCAAAGGCTTTCTGATTGGATGCTGGGGAGCATTCCCGTGCGGGCTCCGTCGGCGCCGACGTACCCATATGTGAAGACTAATTCCTGCTGTTCCCAGAGATCACCTGTTACAGGTAACTGCTTTCTGGGCATAGGTACAAGTGTCCAAGGCCAGTAGAACCACCAGAGAAGCAGATGTTGCATGTGGGCAGTGAATTAGCCAGGAATAATGGCTTCAGTATGCACACATAGAAACACTGGGCAAGCAGTTGGAGGTCAAGTCTGTAGCTGAACACAGCAAAAGTGTAGCAGGAAACCATCTTATTTGATCAGCTTGGTTCAGGCCTGTTATAGCTCATTGATGTCCATATATATGGCTCCTTCACCGTTGGCTCAACGGTGATTGTTTTCCATACTTTAATACACAGACATTCTTCTTGTGCTACATATCAGTGAGTATTGATTGCCATTTGTTTTCTTTGATAGTTTGTTCTGCCCTGCGTCTTATGTAGTTTCTTAATGGTTTTTAAGTTTTCTTCATTTGTATTTATGGATGTTCTTATGTATAACATTGTTTTAGTATGAACACTTTATAACTGCTTTTATTTATTGCTTTGAATTGATTGTTTTGACTTTTGCCCGTGTAACTTGATTTAATCTGAGTTTCATTTGTTTTTAATGTTCTAATATGTGTTTTTATATATGTTAGTCTTTGTTACCCCCCTGAGGAAGGTGTTCCGCCGAAACTCGTTGGGGAACTTTAATAAAAATATCAGGAATAAGCCATTGTGTCATTGTCACTCTTGCTCCTTGTGTCTCCTGAACTGCTGAGCAGGCCAGAGATCTGCAGGCGCAGAATTGCAGGGGTACCAGCCCTACAATCCCTCCCTGTAGTTTCCTTTAATACTGCCCTCTCCTCTGCTCTAGGTACTCTTGCTCCACCCATACCATGTTCTGAGACACTATACCCCAGCTCTCGTTGTCCTCAGCTACCTGTTATCTTAGCTCCTGTGCCTGCTCAGCTGAGCACGTTTGGCTCAAATGAAGTTCCCTTTCCAACTGACTTCATTTCAAATTCATGCTTACCTCCTTCCAGTCCGCCTTGGCACTTGCCAAGCAAAACTACTATATCCATCTGACTAATACTTGCCACTGACACCTGCTCTTTTCTCTACTCTTAACTCTCTCCTCAAGGCACCTCCCTCTCCAGCCTTTCTTCTGCCCAAACCCTATCTTTATCTTTATTTACGGATTTAATATACTGCTCTTTACCGGTGGCATCAGAGCGGTGTACAGTAATAAAAATACAAGCTGCAGAAACAGAAAAGAACGCCATTAGGAATTTTACCACATGTATATAGCCTACTTCATGTAAATAGTTCATGTTTATAGTTCAACCCCTGTTATCCAAGTTTATACCCCTGTTCGATGTAAAAACCAAACAAAATGTGTGTGTTGGTCAATTTTGTTATACTGTAAACTGCGCTGATGCCGAATAGTGCGGTATATAAGCAACTGTAATAAATAAATAATAAATTATGTAAAGAACAGGACAGGAGGAGAAAGGAAAGGCTAAGATAGTACATCAAAAGAGGAACAAAATCAGGTAACATACAGTCAGGTACTATCGTGGGGGAGGGAGACCAAAAGTGGTGCAAAAAAAGGTGAGTCTTCAGCCTGGATTTAAGTCTTGTATGAGGGTTCCAGGCGGAGGGCGACGGGGAGCGAGTTCCAAAGTTTCGGACCCAGAAAGAAAAAGGCTGAGGAGCGGGTGGACTCGAGATGGGCCTGTGAGGGGGAGGGGAGGGACATGCGATTTCAGGTGAACTGATCTGAGGGAACGGTATGAGTGTAGATGAATAAGACCGGCAGGATAGAGGGGAACCCCGGTATGGATAGTCCTGTGTACGTAAACAAGAATTTTGAACTGAATGCGGTAAGGAAGGGGAAGCCAGTGTAGGTGGATCAGAATGGGGGTGATATGGTCAAAACGAGATGCATGGGTAATGAGACGTGCAGCAGCGTGATGGACTAGTTGTAATCTATGCAGTTGGGTTTGGGGGAGGCCGGCTAGAACTACATTGCAATAATCTAAGCGGGAAACAATCAGGGACAGTAGCAGGGTAGATAGGGAGGAAGCTGATATGAAGGGACGGATGGCACGGAGTTGACGCAGAGCGAGGAAAGAGCGCTGTACAACGGAGGAGATATGGTCTTTGAAGGAGAGAGCGGAATCCAGGGTGACTCCAAGGTATCGCAAGGATGAGACGACTGGTAGGGGGGTACTGGACAGGATGGGGGCAAAGGGGGGGATCGGGGCACCAGAGGTAAAACAAATAGCGACAGATTTAGAGGAGTTAATGTGTAGCAAGTGGGAAGAAAACCAGGCAGAGACTGAGGACAGGCAGGAGTTGAGGGGGCAAGATCTGGAGCGGCAGGGTCTGTATGGTGAAGGATAATGATATCATCAGCGTAATAGTGGGCGGAGATACTATGTTGCTGGACGAGGAGAGCAACATAACAAAATCCATAAAATTACTGTCCAGTACCCAAATAGAACAACTTCGTCCCATCTTCCTCCATCTCAAACACCATCTTTTCCCATCAGTCTATTACCCTTTCATCCTTTCCCATGATCTCTGAAAAAGAAACCCCTCATCTTTCTTCCTCCAAACTTACTACTTGCTCCTCTGATCTTATCTCCACCCATCTCCTTAACTTAGTTTCCTCCTGTCATCCCTTCAATCTCAGTCTCAACCTCTTGCTCGCTACTTCTGCTGTCCCTGAAGCCTTCAAGCATGCTGTGGTCAAACCCCTGCTCTTGAACCTTCTTGATCCTAACTCCCCTAATGATCTTCCCATCTCCCTTCTTCCCTTTGTTTCCAAACTTCTTGAGTTTGCTGTCCTCTACCATGGTCTTGAATTTCTTAAGTCCTTCTGGATACTCTTCAGTCTGGCACTTGACTCTTTTATGTTCTACTGAAATGGCACTTGCCAGAGTCTCCATTGACTTGTTCCTGGCTAAATCTAAGGACCTCTACTCTATATCCTTATCCTTGACCTTTTCTGCTGCTTTTGATATTGTTGACCACTACCTTCTCCTTGACACATTTATCCTTTATTTGGTTTTAAGGGCTCTCTGTCCTGGTTCTTTTCTCTCCCATCACTCTGCTCTGGTGGTCTCTCCTCTACTGCTATGCCATTCTGTTGGTGTTATGGGCCTCTCCTTTCCTCTCTACATAGTCCCTTGTTCTCATCTCCTCCCATGGATTTTAGTATTTTTATGCTAACCATTTTCAAATCTTTCTACACCTGATATTTCTGACATTCCAGGCCTGTATCTGACATTGCCACCTGGATGCCTCACTACTGCTTGAATCTAAACATGGCCAAAACAACTTATTTTTTCCCCTAAAGCTCTTATGCATACTCTTCTACTTCCTGTTTCCTCAGCCTGTAACCTTGATGTCCTCTGACTCCTCCGTCTCCTTCTCACTTATCCAGAGAAGAAAACGGGTTTTAGCTAACACAATTCATCCCTTGTCCACTCTCTAATTCCTGTCTCGACTATTTTATTTATTTATTTACATTCTCTTATATACCGCGCTATTCTGCATCAGTGCGGTTTACATTGAACAAACTGAAATTACATTGAACAGGGCATTATAACTTGGAGAGAACTATTTTACACGGAACATGGGCTATGGAGGGTTAAGTGGCTTGCCCAAGACCACAAGGAGCACCTGTGGGACTAGAAACCCCAGTCCTTCTGGCCCAAGGTTCCAATCCTATTGCAACCACCTCCTTGCTGGTCTCCCTGTCATCCCTTCAATCTATTCAGAACTCTGCTGCTTGACTAATCTTTTGCCAGCATAGATATATTCGTAAACCCTCATCTGAAGTTGCTTCATTGGCTTCCCTTCCGTTTCCATATCCAAGTCAAACTCTTGACCTTTAAATGCATTCATTCTTCTGCTCCTCACTAACTTTCCTTTCTCCTCCCCCCCCCTACATTCTCCTCATGAACTCATTCTTCCTCCGGCTTGCTTTTCTATGCCCTTTTCTTCCACTGCCAACTCAGACTTGGATGCTTTCATTCTTCTGCTCATTATGCCTGGAATAAACTTCCTGAGTCTGTATCTCACTCTGCCCCTTTTCAAATGTATGCTGAAGGCTGACCTCTTTGAGACTGCTTTTGTATCCTGATACCGTGTTTCCTTATCTCATTATCTTTCCCTATTCTACACTTATCTTTTGTCTTGTCTGTCTTGATTATCTACCAAACCAAAAAGGCCCCAAAGAGTATCAAAAATGGTACACACAGGAACTAGCATTTTAAAAAAACCTCTGAAAAATAGAATATAAATGGCGTGCAAGAAAAACACCTGAACTCCGAGATTTATATTTTACAGCTCTTAATTCCTACAGAACAGCAACTAACAATGCCAAAAAACAATATCACACTACCATCTTAACGAAAGCTTTAAACCGTCCAAGAGAACTGTTTGATATTGTAAAATCCTTAGCTAAAACTACTGATAATGGTCAACAGGTCCCTATCAACATACATGACCTAGCTAACTATTTTGCTAGCAAACTTAAATTAACTAAATACCAGTGCCTGATCCCCCAAAATTAACAAATGTACATAGTTCCCCCAGTTACTTCCAAGTTGATCTCTCTGTTTATTGTAAATACAACTCAAATTTCCTTGTTGTATAGTTGATGTTAAATGTAAACCGCTCTGATCTAAAATAGAGCGGTATAGAAGAACTGTTAAATAAAATAAATAAATAAGGCTTGGAATCCTTTCCAGCTTATTGATGAAGCAACTACTTAATATAATATCAATTAACACAACCACTTCCTTGCTTGATCCATGCCCAGTACCCTGGATTAAGACAACAAAACAAGAACCTGCCCCTTTATATTAGACATAGTAAACCTATCCCTTCAAGTACTACCTAAAGAGTTCAAATTCTCTGCTATTCGCCCGATATTAAAAAATAAAACTCTTAACAGAAAAGACCCATCATATCGTCCGATTGCCAGTATTCCATTTATAACCAAAATCATTGAAAAAGCTGTTCAACTTCAACTCCAAGATCATATAGATTCCTCTGCACCCCTTGATGACCAATATGGGTTCCGTCCCTTCCACAGTGTTGAAACTCTGCTCTTAGCCCTAACTGACACTCCCATTAAAGGCCTAGACAACACAAAACAAGCATTCATTCTTATATTCCTTGATATATCTGCTGCCTTTGACAGTGAACCATAACATACTCATATCAAGACTCAACCAGATAGGTCAACACTCGGGCACGAACCCACGTCAAAGAAGACAAAACCAGTACAAGGACGTGGATAATTGGGAGGAAAACAATTTTATTAAGAACCAATTGCCACTTGCCCTTTAGGAAAACAATTTTATTAAGAACCAATTGCCACTTGCCCACTTGGGCAAGTGGCAATTGGTTCTTAATAAAATTGTTTTCCTCCCAATTATCCACGTCCTTGTACTGGTTTTGTCAACCAGATAGGTCTACAGAAAACACTAGATTGGTTTAAATCATACATATCTGATCGGTCACAATATGTACAATTAAATCAAACTGCATCACCTCCATTTCCTCAAGAACAATGAATACCCCAGGGCGCTGCTCTATCGGCCCTTCTATTTAACATTTCTCCAGGACCAAGCAGGAAGTCAGTCCTCACTTATGGGTGACGTCGGCGCCGACGGAGCCCTCGCGGAGCAATTTTCCCCAGCTTTCAAAGAAAGCCTTTGGGAATTGCAGCGCGCATGCGCGGTCGTCTTCCCGCCCGAAGGGGCCATCTTAGCCAGTCTTCTTTTTTCCGCGGAGCCCTACAGACGTCCCCGTCTTGTCCCCGCGAAAAAGTTGATTTTCCTCTTTATTTTATACTTTTTTCTTTCGGTTCGACGCCGATCGTTTTCCCGCCCGGACTCGCGACGCCGGTCTCGAGTCCTCTTCCGTTTTTTCGGTTTTTCTGACTTAGTCAGCTTTCGTTTTCGTTTTCCCTGGCAGCCCGGTCCTTTGACCTCGCAGGGGCCCTTTTTCCCCCGATGGCTGCCAGTGGCTTTAAGCGGTGTGGTCGGTGTGACCGAAATATGTCACTAACCGACACACGACTTTTGCCTCCGCTGCCTGGGCCCGGATCATGAGGAACTGATCTGTGGGCCCTGCAGCAAACTGTCCTCGAAGGCGTTGAGAAGTCGGCGGCATCAGCGCGAGAGAATCTTCGCTGACCCCAGCCGTACCCGGACCTCGTCGGAGGCCTCCGTGTCGAAAGGCTCCAGCTCGGACCGTCGCCGGAGCTCCTCCGACCGGGGTTCTCCCTCCGGGGACCATCGTCGGAAGGAAAAACCCGCGAGGGCGGCGTCGGTGGACGCTCCTGGCTCCGCGAGGGCCAGGTCGCATAGCCCCGACAGCCGCCCCGGGTCCTTGGAGAAGGAACACCTCCCGAAGCGACCTCGCCTGGAGTCGGAGATGCCTGCCCGGGTAAGTCCTGTAGTCCTTCTGGACTCGCCTCCGCGACAGCCGACGTCGGGCCCGACGCCGTCGGGGCCCGAGTCGGGGGCTGCTGGGTCACCTGAGCTCGGACTCAGGTTGACGGCCTTGGAGAGCAGACTGTCTGCCTTCATGGACCAGCAGCGGGCACTGCTCGCTGGCTTCGCTGGCGTCGCTGCCCCGACCGCCGGGACGTCGACGTCCAAGTCGACCCCGGAGACCGAGCCGATCCTCGAGTCGATGAGAACTCGAGTCGATCCTCGGTCGAGGTCGCCCTCGGCCTCCCGTTCGGGACCGAGGTCGCCGACGCCGACTCCCTCGGCGTCGGGGCGGCTGGCGCCACACCCTGCCCGGGCCGACCCCACCGAGTCCTCGTCGGAGTCGGTCTGGGAGTCTGAGGAGGAAGAGTCACCTGATTCTTTCCGGACTCGGTGTGTCCCATCGGACTCTCCGGAGTCCGAGCCTCGGAAGCAGTCCCCCCCGGAGGATGCCCGGTTCTCGGACTTCGTTAGGGATATGGCCAAGGCTTTGGCCTTCCCTGCGGATCCCAAGGAGGAGCCTCGAGCCGAAGAGCTCGACGCCCTCCAGTATGACTCTCCCGCGAGGGAACACTTTACTGTGCCGGTTCCTCCTATGCTGGAACGACTACTCTTCCGCATGTGGGAGAGTCTGGCCTCCTCGCCGGTCCTGAGCAAGCGGGTCGATTCTATCTATCGAGTCCGCAAGAGCCCTGGCTTTCAAAAGGCACAGCTGCCACACCATTCCATGGTAGTGGAATCGGCCATGCATCGTCTTAAGAGCCAGAAGATGCACTCCTCGGTGCCTCCTGGAAGGGAGGCCCGTAACCTGGATGGCCTTGGCAAGAAGTGCTTCCAGGGCTCTATGCTCGCCTGTCGTGTCCAGACTTACCAGCTATACATGGGCATGTATCTCAGGGATCTGGCTAAAGAGCTAGCCGGATTCTCCGCTGGTCTCTCCGAGGAGCCCTTGCGGAGGTTCCTAGCCTTGTCCACGGGTATTCGGGAATGCTCAAAGTTCATGTCCCGAGCAGCCTATGATGGCTTTGAAGCCTCGGCTCGAGTAGCCGCAGCCAGCATCGGTGCCCGCCGACAGGCTTGGCTTCAGTCGTCCGACCTTGAGCCCTGGGTACAGGACAAGTTGGTCGATGTCCCCTGCCGAGGCGAAAACCTCTTTGGCAAGCCCATGGCGGAAAAGGCTGCACAAATTGAGACTGAGACTCTCACCAGGACCAGGCTTTCTAGGAAGACCTCCGCCCCTTCCCAGAAAAAGAAGGGCTCGGGAAAAAAGTCCTTTTACCCGAGGAAGGCAGCTGCCTACAAACCATACCCCCATTATCAGGCCCCTGCAGCTCCCCAACAGGGCCAGCAGGCCAAGGGACGGGGTAACGGGTCCCGTAGGCAGCAAGCCCCCAAGCCTGCACCACCAGCCCCTGCTCAGCAGGGTGGGGGTTTTTGACTCGCTCAGCATAGCCTCTCCCCCCCCCCTGCTGGTTCCCCCCGGCACCGGAGGCCGGCTGGTTCACTTCGCCCACAGGTGGTCCAGCATCACCGCAGATGCCTGGGTGCTTCAGGTCGTGCAAGAGGGCTACCTTCTCCACTTCCATCAGGTCCCTCCCTCCTATTTTCCAGGAGAGCCTCCGCGCCCCCCTCTGCACAGGGAGTTGCTCCTTCAGGAGTTAGCAGGTCTTCTGCAGGAACAGGCGGTGGAACCGGTGCCACACCACCTGAGAGGTCAAGGCTTCTATTCAAGGTATTTTCTGATACCAAAGAGAACAGGAGGCCTCAGACCCATCCTGGACTTGCGCAACCTCAACAGGTTCCTTGTGCGGGAGAAGTTCAAAATGCTTACCCTTGGAATCCTTCTGCCCTACCTCCAGCAGGGAGATTGGCTATGCTCCTTGGATCTAAAGGATGCCTACACGCACATCCTCATCCACCCAAGCCACCGCCAATACCTAAGGTTTGTGGTGGCAGGAAATCATTACCAGTACAGGGTACTGCCCTTTGGCCTGTCCTCCGCACCGCGAGTCTTCACAAAATGTCTCGCGGTCGTGGCGGCCCATCTCCGGCTTCACGGCCTCTGTCTTTCCGTACCTCGACGACTGGCTCATCAGAGCAGCGTCCGCTCAGGAGGTCACCAACGCCACGTGCCGCACGGTGACTCTGCTGCAGCACTTGGCAGGATCTCGAGTTCATCGGCGCAAGGCTGCACACTCCTCAGGCGCGAGCGTACCTACCGCTCGACAGGGCTCAGCGGCTCATGGACCTAGCCGACCGCTTTCGCAGCCAGCCCCTGGTCTCCACCAGGCGCTTCCTGAGACTGCTCGGCCATATGGCTTCCACCGTCCATGTGACCCCCAATGCCCGCCTGAATATGCGGTCTGCTCAATGGTGTCTCCGCCGGCAGTGGCGGCAAGCCACAGGCGGCCTAGCAGACCTTGTGCGCGTCTCCAAGCCACTGGTCTCGTCTATCCGGTGGTGGCTCCGGCAGCCGAACCTGATATTGGGAATGCCTTTCCAGTCACCTCAGCCGACCCGGGTGCTGACCACCGATGCATCTCTCCTGGGCTGGGGAGCACATTGCCAAGAGGCTCGTACTCAGGGCCTCTGGACCAAGTGGGAGTCTGCTCAGCAGATCAACTTCCTGGAGCTCAGGGCGATCCGCCTAGCTCTCAGGGCCTTCTCCCACCTGACCTCCCAACAGTCCGTCCTTGTCCAGACGGACAATCAAGTTGCCATGTTCTACGTGAACAAGCAGGGGGGCACGGGCTCCTTCCTCCTCTGCCGGGAGGCACAGAAGCTCTGCTCTTGGGCCGTCAGTCACGGCATTCTCCTCAAGGCAGTTTATCTCCCGGGCCAAGAAAATTGCCTGGCGGACAAACTCAGCAGGGTCCTCCAGCCGCACGAGTGGCGTCTGGATCCCTTGATCGTTCAGAAGCTCTTCCTCAGGTGGGGCCCTCCCCACGGTGGATCTCTTTGCCAGTCCTCACAACCGGCAGCTTCCTCGCTTCTGCTCTAGTCAGCCACACCCCCTTCGGGTTGCGGCGGACGCCTTTCTGATCTCATGGTCGGGGAGCCTTCTGTACGCTTTCCCTCCCATCCCGTTAGTCTCTCGGACTCTTTTCAAGGTTCTCCGAGACAAAGCCTTCATGATCCTGGTGGCCCCTCGCTGGCCCAGGCAGCCGTGGTTTCCGCTCCGGCTGCAACTGGCGGTGGAGGATCCAATCCCTCTGGGGTACAACCGGATCTCCTCACCCAGGATCAGGGGTCCCTACTGCACCCCAACCTCCGGTCTCTCAACCTCATGGCCTGGCTGCTGAAAGGGTAGTCCTTGCTTCTCTTCTCTTGCCGGCGGAGGTGGAGGAGGTCGTCTTGGCTTCGCGACGGCCTTCTACCCGCAAATGCTACGCCCTTAAATGGCGTCGCTTTGCAATCTGGTGTTCCCAACAGTCTCAGGATCCCTTCTCCTGCCTGGTGTCGGTGATCTTACAGTACTTGCTACACCTCTCTAATCTGGGACTTAAGTCCAACTCCGTCAAAGTTCACCTCAGTGCTCTTTCAGCACATCATGTGCCGGTGGACGGCAGACCTCTCTCCAACGACCCTCTCGTAGCGAGGTTTCTCCGAGGTCTCCTTCTACTTAAACCACCTCTGCGCCCGCCAGCACCTGACTGGGACCTGAATGTGGTTTTACAGCGGATCACCTGTCCGCCTTTTGAACCTATGGCTACCTGTTCTCTCCGTTTTCTGTCCTGGAAAACGCTGTTCTTGATAGCCCTCACTTCCGCTAGGCGCGTAAGTGAATTGCAGGCCCTCGTGTCTGATCCCCCTTACACTAGGTTCTACAAGAATAGGGTAGTCCTTCGGACTCACCCGAAATTTCTGCCTAAAGTGGTCTCCCCTTTTCACATCAATCAGGAGGTGGTACTTCCAACCTTCTTTCCCAGACCACACTCCAGCCGAGCTGAAACGGTCCTCCATACCCTGGACTGTAGAAGGGCATTGAACTTCTACCTTGACCGTACGCGGGAGCACCGTAAAGCTGCTCAGCTTTTTGTGTCTTTTGACCCCAATAAATTGGGGCTCCCGGTCTCCAAGCGTACTCTGTCCATCTGGGTTGCAGACTGTATCTCTTGGGCTTATGGGGCAGCCAGACTCTCCTTAGAAAGTCGAGTCACGGCTCATTGCGTTCGGGCAAAGGCCACGTCAGTGGCTTACCTCCGCTCTGTTCCGCTGGCAGACATCTGCCGGGCCGCTACTTGGTCTTCGAGCCAGACTTTTGCGGTCCATTACTGTCTCGAGAGGGAGTCCCGTAGGGACAGTGCTTTCGGACAGGCAGTCCTCCGTAATCTCTTTGAGGTCTGAGCAACTCCTACCCTCCATCCCGGATGTGGGCTACCGGTGGGTGATAATTCAGCGAAGATTCTATCCTTCTGTGCTGCTGAGCTAGAGGGAGCTCATTTTTGTGCTTAGGGTCTCCGGTAGCCTTGAGCTTGGGAGTCCCATAAGTGAGGACTGCCTTCCTGCTTGGTCCTGGAGAAAGCGTAGTTACTCACCTGTAACAGGTGTTCTCCAGGAGCAGCAGGAATCAGTCCTCACTACCCTCCCTCCTCCCCTTGGAGTTGCAATCGTCTGCTTATGTTCTTTTGCAAATTTTTATGCTGTCTTTTTTAGCTATGTCATCTGACTGGCTAAGATGGCACCTTCGGGCGGGAAGACGACCGCGCATGCGCGCTGCAATTCCCAAAGGCTTTCTTTGAAAGCTGGGGAAAATTGCTCCGCGAGGGCTCCGTCGGCGCCGACGTCACCCATAAGTGAGGACTGATTCCTGCTGCTCCTGGAGAACACCTGTTACAGGTGAGTAACTACGCTTTATCTACAACCAATATGCACCATATTCCAAAAACATAAGATAAATTTCCACATATATGCGGATGACATTGCAGAGAACAATCAACTTAAACGATCCCAACTATGATAAAATAACAAACTGCCTCATAGAAACTGATGAATGGCTTAGATCAAACAATCTGACAATCAATTTTAAAAAAACAGAAGTTCTCTTTACAACAAGAAATACAAAATTTTCCCCACCAACTAACATCAAACTCCTAAATTTTACCCTTCCAGTTAAAGACGAAATTAAATACTTAGGAGTCACCCTTGACAAGACTCTTAGCTTTACAACTCACATTAGGAAAATAACAAAAACAATATATTACAAACTTCGTTCCATTCAACAGCTGAGGCCTTTCTTAGAATACGATGACTTTAGAACTATCACACAAGCCTTAATAACCCCACACTTCGATTTCTGTAATGGAATACTTCAAGGTATAGCAAAGAGGAATCTTAAAAATTCTCCAAATGGCCCAAAATGTTACCACAAGAATAATTAAAGCCAAGCTCTCTGACCACATTACCCCGATTCTTTACTCCCTTCATTGGCTTCCCATCGCCAGCAGGATCCAATATAAAATACTGTTTACTACCTTCAAACTAATATTGCCCCTTCTTATCTAACCACTCTTATCCATAGCCCCCCTGAAAATAGAATGCGACGCAGAAGGAATCTTAATGCCATCTTAGTACCTGACATTATAAAGAAGACCAAACATACAACAAGCAACAGTGCCTTCTCCTTTGTAGCACCAATCCTGTGGAATAACCTCCCGGATCAATTAAGAGAGGAAAGATATGCAAAAATTCCGAAAGGATCTAAAGACATTTGTTCACTCAGTACTTTTCCAACTCAGTAATAACATAACCATAACCTCCCAACCTCCATAAATTGGCATATACAAACTCAAGTCAATTCAGTACAAACCATGGTAACTCAAATGATGTATCCTAAAAGATGTATATATGTAAAATTTATTGAATTGTGTACATAGTTCTAAGATGTTATAAAACTTGTATATAGTAGTTTTTTTGCACACTGTTCCATGTTCCATGTAGTGTTAAATGTTAACTGTTGACATGTTCTCTGTAAACCGCTCCTTATCTCTGGAAGCGGCGGTATAAAAAAACACACAAATAAATAAATTAGATTGTAAGCTCTGACAAGTAGGGGCTGTGTGTTTTGTACAGCACTGCATATGCCTTGTAGTGCTTTATAAATGTCTGTCTGGACTGGATTGAACAGATGTGGATGAACCAGGTAGTGTCTGCCCACCAGCAGCTGGAGACTGATATGCAGATTTTTTTTTTCTAGCAGTGTCACCCCTTAACCCTAGAGGAACTTTCCTCCTGCCAGTAGGTTCAGCAGCAGCTGGTAGGCAGACTCATCTTAGGGTCAGTCTGACTGGGTTCTGATTCAGCCCTGTGTTAGCTAGATATTGGAAGAGGTGTAGTTCAGCAGGATAAGAGCTGTCCTGAGCAGAGGTCTACTGCACTGGTTAAGTATTAGAGCAGCACAAAGTTGATTGGAAAAAGTACAGTGCAGCTGTGAAGAGTCAGTGATCAGTTAAGTCAGCATCGGGTCTCCTGATGGCAGAGAACAGACCCACAGGTTTGTCAGGCTCCTAGTAGGCCATTGTGCTTCAGTGAGAGTTTAGCCAGTGGCGTTTGGCACCAGTCAGACAGTTTGCAGGGGGGAATTGGTGAGTTTCAGTATGGCTGCAATTCCCAATTCTTAATGCTAAGTCTAGTGCATGTGGAGCATGCTGTAGCTCTTTCACAGGCAGGCTGTTACTGTGCCTGTGACAGGGAGAGCCATGATGCAGAGTAGTGTGAAGATGGACCTCCATGGGGTGTGCTGTAAAGGGACTCAGTCGGGGTCCATGCATGAACACTTGGGGTTGCAGGCAGGTGGATAAATTTCCTGAGCAGGATCTCCAGTGGCTATTTTGAGTGCAGCATGCATTTTGCTGGCAGACACTACAACCTCGGTTGGGAGTACATAGCCAGGATTCTCAGGGGAAACATGACTTTGCCAGAGTTTGTGCTGCTTCTCCACAGAGCCTATAGATTGGAGCAAGGTCAAGATGTGGGGGCCTCACTTCCTGTGGGGGAGCCAGGGGCTCCTAAAACTTCACCTGCCCCATGGAGGGCAGCATGGGTCAAACATTGTCTCAATTAGTGATGGGGAGGAGCTGACAGACTTTGTCCTTGCTGAGATGTTTCATCCAAGACTTTGATTTCCCGATGGGTTAAGGAGGCAATTGCCTCTGCTTATCTCCTTAAACATAGGACACTGCCAGAGGGCTTGCACATTCATTCCATGGGATCGCAGGTGGCTTCCTTGACAAGTCTGTCTGGTACTGCCGGGGGTTATTTGTCAGGCATGCACATGGTCTTGTGTACTCTCAAAGCATTATTGTTTGCATGTGCAGACCGTATCAGGTGTGGGCAGGGCTCACTAGTACCACCCATTGTTAGATACTGCTGTGGTACATCCTGATCCTCTGGACTGGATTAGAGGGATGTGGATGAAGTACCTCCAGTCCAGGATCTTGCCTAGCCTTTCTGTATTATAGGTATAGGAAGCTGCCTGTGTTGAGAGATGAGCTATTTGGGTCCTGGTGGAGTACACAGGTTGTTTGCTGATGGACTGCTCTCAGATCTGGCAGGGGGCTCATTCTTGTTGCACAACAAACTTTTGTGGGGGGGGGGGGGTCTGATCAGAAGTTTACGGAACTTTGATAGTTTTAAGCATGAGTTTAGTTTCTGAACTACTTCAAGGGACACGATGGGACATGCTTTCCTGTCTTTGTTGGTTTGGTGGTAGTTGGTGCTGTAAGCTAGTTAGAACTAGTGTTGTGGTTTCTGTCTTCGTTTGGGACAGTGTTGTACAGTTGCTTTGACAGTGATATTGGCAGGAGGAGGGAAGTTAGTGACATCACTAGAAAAATCTTGCATCAGTCTCCAGCTGCTGGTGGACGGACACTACCCGATTGTCTGGACTGGATTGGAGGGATCTCATGAAAGCAAATTAGGTAAACTCTAACTTCTCTAGTAGTAAAAACAACCTTGGCTGCATAACTTTCAGTCATGTTATAAATCTCATTGTTCAGCAGCCTTCTCATATCCTGGGTATTCTACATCTGGTAGATGAGACAAGTTTTGCTCTAGTAGCTCCCATATGCTCCGACATCCCCAGTATATCAGACTGAAGGCCATTTGCCTTGGAAAGATCACTACCTTGTAAAGCTTTTTTTTGCTCACTCAGGATTGAGTCAGGCACTTGAGTGAGGGGTGTGTATACCCAGGAAACACTCTTAGATGTGTGTGAATTACATTTCCATATCCTGCTAAACCAGTTCAGGCAAGTGGGTTGTGTTCTCCTACCAGCAGATTATTGGTGATGAAACCTGGGATTTTCACTGGTTCAATGACTTCACTCCCATGCCTCTATCTGCCTCAGCCTCTAGAGGTCTCGACAGTAATTTTGTTTCTAACAGATGGATGGATTTTCCCCTCTGAAGAATTGAGAAGATTGATTTGATTTTAAATGCTTGTAAAATGAACCCCTTGAGGGTAACCCTCACTTGAGTGACAAATGCTGCACTAGACCTGTAGTGTTTTTTTTTTGTTTTTTTTTTGGTTGCCATAGATGGATGGAAAATTGGTTCAGCTCCACACACTTACCCTGACAAGAGCCTGTTGAACAGCTAAATTGGAAGGATTTGAAAAGCTCAGCAACCACACAACCTAAGTCCCTACCTCCTTCCTCCCCCCACTCTCCAAAGATTGCAGAAGGCTCTGAGGTGTCTCCCTGCCAAACACCTTTTTAAAGCAGTACCTGTAAAGACAGAAAGTTTCAGGGGAGTAGAACTGAGCCCAGCATAGATTTCCTGCCTGGGGCTTTCAAGGGATGAGTACCAAGGCTGGACCTAATTGTCCTTATTGGGGGCTCCCGGTTCAGTCTGTGTAGGGTACAATTCAGGGTAGACAGTTGGTGACCTTGGGTGAGATATGGGAGTTTTCTGCACATGTTAACAGCATTCTTCCCTGTTCTGCACCTGGCAGTCATAGTCCATGCATGTGTTCCACCCAAGTAGCCCCAACACATGTTGCTACCCCAGCACCTGTAACATACATGGCTTTAAAAGCACTGCTCCAATGATTGCTGTGGGATGCTCACCATCCTCAAAAGGAGATTTGCGGTAGCTATGCCACCTGGTGTTGGAGCCATTTGAGAGGAGAGCTTCCAGACTACAGATTGTCCTCCCCAGAATTCTTTTCCTTTTTACCAGCAGGCCTGGTCATTCTGGCATGGAAATTCAGATCCTGTAGCCTCTGGATGCCCCCAGGCAGTCTCATGATGAGGCAGAGTGGAAGCCCTGTTTGGTTGCCTATGGCTAAGCATCCCCAATGAAAGTCGCCCCCTGCAGATGGGAGGGGGTTTCAGCTGGGCTCTGTCCAAGATTTGGACCATGCTGGATGAAGTACTCTTGCCTTCAGAGGATTATGAGGAGGCTGAATTATCCACCTGTTCTGAGAGGAGGCACTGGAGGTGTTGATCCCAGGGTCTTATCCACCTTGAGCTTGGCAGATGCTCCAGGCACAGAACAGGATCTGAAGATACTTCCACTCCTACAAGGGGTGCAGAAATTGCCTACTCAGAGATGCTTAAGGGCCTGTTTCAGTCAGTGGTATTCCCTGACCCCTTACCTAAGGGGCCAAGGGTGTATGAGGAGTGCCTCATGTGATTTGTTACATTTCCAAGGCAGATTCACATGTCATGGTGGTTAGACAACCATTCCTATGGAAGGCAGATCGGCCTTAAGGATACTCTGGACCAAAAGGTGGATTTTTGCTGTGACAACTGACATTCAGTTGGCAGGGTGTGCAGGCCTGATGACTCAAGCACAGCTCCAATGGATTCAGTCTTACAGATGATTCTACCCCCCTTCTTTTTGTCTGACCTTCTTTTCTCTAATACATGTATGGCCTGGCATATCTAGCAGCCAGGGACAGTGCCCTGTTGACTGAGATTGCTTTGGCTTGACTCTGACACAGGGCAGCAGACTTGTCGTCCAAAGCCCAGTTGCCCATCTGGCCTTGGAGGAATGCTTCTGTTGGGTTTGATTTGGAGAAACTGAAGTACTTGGGTGAAACCATTTTTCTATCTTCCAGAGGACAGGTCCAAGGGGCTAGCAAAGTGGGCAGGAGCCCCTCTTCCATCAGCTTCTACCGGCTTCTCACAGGCACACTAGTCGGACTCCTGGTTCCTCTGGTTGGGGGACAGGCGCTGCTCCTTTCAAGAATAGGCTGGGTGCTAGTCCTCCATTCAGCACAGCTATGGCCAGAACTGCAAAGAACTGATCCTGGCTGCTTTAGTCTTCACACCTTGTGGGTCTGAACAGCAGAGCCACTGCAGATCACCTTGGACAAGATGCCTCTCCTGAAGGCAGTGGTGCATGTTTTCCTGGACGATCAGGGCAAGGGCAGGTATTCATCTGTTTTGTGGTGCTGAAATGTAAAGAACATTTTGGCCCAGTCTGGACCTCAAACATGGTGTCATGCCCTTCTGGTTGGAAGCTTTGCAACCATGAATTCAAGTGGTGTGCTGAGTTCTTTGTGTATCAGGATTTGGCTGAGGCATGTTTTCATATCTTGATTCAGGGGATCAGCAAAGTAAGCTTTTTCCTGTGCTTGGCTCTCTTTTAAGAACCATAACATGAGATGCCATGCTGGGTCAGACAGAGGTCCAAGCCCAGTATCCTGTTTCCAAGTGGCTAATCCAGGTTACACGTACCTAGCAGTTTCCCAAAAAGACACAGGCTGCATAATGCTTGTATTGTGGCAAGCAGTGGATTGCCTGGGTCCTCCTTTTTTTTTTTTCATGGTCTATGGACCTTTCCTCCAGGTACTTGTGTTAAACCTAGCTACACTAACAGCTTTTACTACAGCCTCTGATAACAAATTCCAAAGTTTTGGTTTTTAGTCTTAAATGGGATCTCCAGGAACAAGCAGGAATGTAGTCTTCACATATGGGTATCATTGGCACTAACGGAGCCCACGTGGGAACACTCCCCAGCATCCAATAGGAACATTTTTGGAAGCATCCCACAGTGCCTGTGTGCTGCCTTCCCACCTTTCCCACTGGCCTCTTCAGTTCTTCGTTTTCTGCAGAGCCAACAGGTCGCATACCCTATCACTGCAGAAATTTCCTTTTATTTATTTTTTGTGGTCACATCTGCCTTCGTTTGACACCTACTGGTACCACTGGTTCTTTTCTCTAAAAGAGAGAAAAAAGATAGAGATTCTGAGGTATGTTTTTCCTCAGTGCTAGGCACCATTTTGGGCAGTAGGCTATTTTCCTTAATGGAAACAGCTACTGGTTTAAAGTGCCAAGTGTGGCGGTACCATATCCGTCACCAACACCCATGACTGGTGTCTTCAATGTTTTTAGACCCTGACCATTCTCCATCAGTGCCTCTCCTGTAGGAAGATGACTAAAAAAGGCCTGCAGAATAGAGCTGTAAAACTTGGTACCCTTTTTGCCTTAGATGTGATGTCCATTGCATTGACGTCTTCCAGAGGCTCATCTTCCTCCCATGGATCTCAGGTAACTAAACAAGTCTAGCCAGTCCTCAAAGGGTAGATCTCCTTCTAGGTATCGAAGGCAATGCTAATGGCCTCGAGGAAACTTCACCCGTGAAATAGCCCCGGCGGGAGGCTTCAGCTTCCAAAGCACAAATGGGGCTCCAGGATGTTCTCAAGACCTCCACCTTGGCAGAACTACTGGTGCCATGCTCTGGGGTTCTGGCCGCTTCTACCAGTACAGACACCCAAGCATCGGCAGTGTCGCTAGATCAGAGGTTTCTCGCTATCAAATGCAGTCTGGTAGCTCTTCTCACAGCTTTGATACCATTGAGATTGCTATAGACGGTTCAACAGGCACCGGTACCAACAGCACAGGCCTTGGTGGGTATACCACCCATGCCGAGTCTAGAGTCTCTCTGGCATTGACAGATCGGTACTGTGACACCTTGATACCGACTTCGATACTGGTACCATGCTCTGCATGAACATCGGGATTGGAGATATTTTGAATCTTCCGATTCCGATGATTCTGACTCTGCCGATACCAGAGTACTTCTTCCAGAGGAACCATCTTCTCAATGCAGGATGTCTTCTCCAGAGGACGTCTTTTCAGGATTTTATTCGTGATGTGGCTCGAGGCCTTGCAATCACAGTAACTCCTGAAAAGGAACCTAGGGCACAAGAATTAGAAATCCTTCAATACCCTAAGGCTGCCAAGGAAGCAGCTACTCTGCCTTTTCATCAGATCCTACGTGATCTTATGCTGAGGATGTGGGAAACATCTTTAACTACATCCTCACTCTCGGAGGCTCAATACAATGTATCGAGTTCCACCTTGTCCTGGCTTCCAAAAAACTCAGTTACCACACCATTCAATGGTAGTAGAATTGACTATCTCCAGGAACAAGCAGGAATGAGTCTTCACACGGGTATGTCGGTACCGACGGAGTCTGCGCGAGAACGCTTTTGGAAGCATCCCAACACACCTGTGTGCTGCCTTCCTGCCTTCCCGACTGCCTCTCCTCAGTTTGCTTTTTCTGCGGAGCCGGCAGGACGTCGTCCTGTCACTGCAGAAAATTCTTTTTTTTTTTTTTTTTTGGTTTTCTTGTGGTCGCGGCTGCCTTCCCAACGCCACTGGTACCGCCGTTGTTTCTTTTCTTTTTCTTGTAAATTTTTCCTTTGTAAGGAATATTTTTCCTTGTTAGTGCCTTACGGTTTTCTTAGCCCTGCTAGGCCTACTCACTTTCCTTTATGGAACCGCCAGCCACTATTCCCAAGAAATGTACAAACTGTGGCGGTACAAAATTAATTTGACACTCACAATTGGTGTCTAACCTGTTTGGGTCCTGACCATTTTCTTCCGGAGTGTCCCTCCTGCAATAGTATTGTGGGAAGAAGTCTTCAGCATCGAGTTCCCCTAGATACACGGTCCCCATCCAACTTCAGGGCACCATCCACTTCTACACGGGATCAGGTAACCCAAAAACAGTCTTAAGTTTAGCCAGTCCTCGAGTGGTAGATCTTATGCACAGCATAGAGATGCCTCTGGCCTTACCCTCGAATACACTGGTTTTAAAACCCCGGTGGGAGTCTTCAGCCTCCAAAGCCTGTGTGGGGTTTCAGGTTGTTCCTGAGGTTCACCCCTCACAGAACATATACCTGAGCCATGCTCGGTGGTTGCATCCGTTTCGAGTGGTACCGATACCCCGGCATCAGCAATGGTGTTGGATGAAACATTCCTCACCAAGGATCGTAGTCGGGCGTTCTTGGTACCTTCGGGGCTGTTGGATACACCACAGACCGACCTTCCGGTATCGGTATCTATTCCGGTACCAATACTAGTACCGACATCGGTACCCTCCAGATGTGCATCGATACTCGCTTCCTTCAATGCCGAGTCTGGAATCGATCTCCAGTCTGGAGGACTGGGTACCGACTTGCCTTGGTACCGACACCAGACTGTACCAAAGGCACGGTTCCAATCCATGTCCAGCACTCTCGGTCTCTTCGATACCGTTACTTGTCACCAGCTGGCCTTCATCCACAGGTATCGGATATGGTGCCGGAGTTGGTACCGCTATCCACATTACCATTGCTGTCGGTGCCTTCCATGCTTCTCTCATCAAGCTCGCTTCCCTCGATACAGAGTTTGGAATCTATCCCTAGCATGGACTGTTGCTGGTCCTGACCTCCTGTAGTACCAGCGATCATCCTCTAAGGACCACCATTCAGGATCTTATATTCCTATAAAGTTGGATAGATCCCTCGGTGCCAATGCTAGTTCTTTGCAAAATAACCCCAAAATCAGTGATAAATCGTACTAACAGGATCAAAATCACCAAAAAAAAAACCCCAAGAATTTATACCAAATATTTTTTTGTCGGATGTTTCAGGAAAGGAACATGTAACATTACTATGTCCACCACTCAATTACATCCATTTTAATCAATTTCTTATAAAACATGAAAAACTCCACTTAGCTGGATAAAGGAAAAACAAGTCGCAGACTTAGGCACGCTCAAGCACGACGTGCACGTTTCGGGTCGATAACCCTGTTTCAAGTGCTGCCATGACGGTTGAATCTGAACATGGCAGCACTTGAAACAGGGTTATCGACCGGAAACGTACACGTCGTGCTTGAGCGTGCCTGTCTGCGACTTGTTTTTCCTTTATCCAGCTAAGTGGAGTTTTTCATGTTTTATAAGAAATTGATTAAAATGGATGTAATTGAGTGGTGGACATAGTAATTTTACATGTTCCTTTCCTGAAACATCCGACAAAAAATATTTGGTATAAATTTTCTTGGTTTTTTTTGGTGGTTTTGATCCTGTTAATGCTAGTTCTTCAGCAGATCTAGCCTGTCCAAAAGAATTTCCCTCTGGAGATTTTTCTTTTCAAGCTTTTCTCCTGGATATGGGAAAATCACTTGCCATTTCTATACCTGGACAGGATCCTACACAAGGGAATACAGAATCCTGTATATTTCTGGAAGAGCAAAGGAGAACATGCTTCCTTTGCATCATTCCTTGCAGGATCTCCTTCTACGAATGTGGGAAGCTCCTTTAACAGTACCCCCACCTTCCAGGACAACTGATCTTCTATATCAGGTGCCCCCCTCTCCAGGTTTTCAGAAGACTCAACTTCCTCATCATTCCATTGTTGTAGAATCAGCAATGAGGTGGGTGAAGAGTACTAAAAAGCATTCTTATCCACCAGGTCGTGAGTCTAAGACTTTAGATGCCTTTGGGCGCCAGACCTTCCAGGCATCCATGCTTTCAGCAAGAATTCTCTCATTTTCTATATGGGTTTATCTCTTGAAGAGGTCACAAAGAAATTACTGTGACTCCTTTTCAAGAGCCCAAGAGAGCAAACTATTCCTTACTGGTTAGTCATGCTCAAAATCTTTCTAGGTTCCTTACTCGTGCTTCCCTAGACTCCTTTGAGTCTGTTAGCAGAACTTCTGCTATAGCTATAGGGGCACAATGTAAAGCCTGGCTTCAGACTTGGACAAATGGGCACAAGAAGGACTGGGAAATACTCCTTGCACTGGAGAAAATCTCTTTAACAAGGAGTCTTTACTCCAAGTTGCTCAGTTAACCACTGGCATTCCTGTTTCCAGAGGCTGTTCTACACCTTCCTCTTTCCCAGTTGGTAGGAAATGTCCTACCAAACTTTCTTCCCCTAAGGGGAAAGTTTTATCCATCTTCTGCCCATCATACAGATGTTCCCAAACAGGGGGAAACATTGCCCTGGTCTGAAGAAACCACAACCTCAACAGGGTCAGCAAACCCAGCAGTCGCAGGGTTTCAAATAGATCATCATTACCTCTCTTGGTTGGTGGTTAGAGTGGCAGTCTGCTTCTTTTCACTTGAAGTATCTGCACTAATTTTATCCTAACCTTTTCTAGATATCTCTTCACGAGACATCTTTTCTTATCTCCAGGAACAAGCAGGAATGAGTCTTCACATATGGGTACGTCGGTACCGACGGAGCCTGCGCGGGAGTGCTCCCCAGCATCCCAAAAAGGAAAGCTTTTGGGAGCATCCCACAGCACCTGCGTGCTGCCTTCCCGCCTTTTCTAACCCTCTCTCCTCAGTTCTTTGCCGCGGAGCCAGCAGGTCGAGCCCTGTCACTGCTGAAGAAGTTCTTTCTTTTATTTTTTCTTTGGTCGCGTGTCTGCCTTCCCCGACTCCGGACCGGTACCGCCGGTCTTTTCTTTCTTCTTTAAAAAAAATTTCCCTCATGGCAAAACCAGCCTCCGGCTTTAAAAAATGCACTAAGTGTAGCGGTACTATTTCTGTTAGATACCCATGAATGGTGTCTTAAATGTTTGGGTCCTGAACACTCCATCCCGGATTGTCCGTCCTGCTCTCTAATGTCTAAACGGGGTTTACAGAACCGAGCAGCTAAGCTCCATGTGCTGTTTCCCGCTGATGCACCGTCAGTAGTATCGACATCTTCCAGGTCGTCTTCTCCTGATGGATCTCAGGTAACCAAACATAGGTCTAGCAGGTCCTCGAAGGGTAGATCTCCCTCTAAGCATCGAGATGCCTCCGGGCTTGCCCTCGAGGATCCTGCACCAGCCAAACAACCCAGGCGGGAAGCTCCGGCTTCCAAAGCTCCTCCTATGGGGTTACAGGGTGACATTGATGGCACGGCCTTGACCGATCACCTGTTAGAATGCTCTGGGGTACCGGCACAATCTCCCGGTACCAAACTCCAGGCATTCATGGCGTCGATGGATCAGAATGTTCTGTCCATGCAGCGGGCTATTTCAGCCTTCATTCAAGCTGCGACGCCGACGGTACCGCAACATGCTCCGTTGTCGGTATCTGCTCCGGTATCGGCACCAGCGCCGATACCGGTACCGACTGCATCGACATCGACCAGGATACCAGCAGCAGCGGTTCCTTGTCCAGGGCTTTTTCTCGGTACCGATCCGGTTCCGAGGACACCTGATGTCGATACCGCTCGATATGCGTATCGAGCATTAGAAGAGCACCCTGACAGGCAGTACTTCGATTCCTCTGGTGATTCTGATTCATCAGATGAATCTCCTGAAGTATCCATAGCCCTTCCTGAAGAGCCCTCTTCTCCAAAAAGAAGAATGTCTCCTCCAGAGGGCTTGTCCTTTCAAGACTTCATAAGAGAAGTAGCTAAAGGACTTTCTATCTCAGTAACCTCTGAATCAGAGCCTAGAGCAAAGAAATTAGATATTTTAGGATACCTTAAGGCTCCTAGAGAGGCAGTCACCTTACCAATTCATGAGATTCTTTATGAACACATGATTGATTTATGGGAGACTCCTCTCACTCTCTCTCTCTCCTCATTCTCGCAGGTTGGACACTATGTATCGTGTCCCTCCCTGTCCTGGATTTCAAAAAACTCAGCTTCCTCACCATTCCATTGTGGTGCAGTCGGCTATGAAGAGGATAAAGAGTACAAAGACACTCTTCTGCACCTCCAGGAAGAGAATGCAGAACCTTGGATGCTTTTGGTAGAAAAATCTTCCAGGCCAGTATGCTTATTGCCAGAATCAACTCGTATAGCCTTTACATGGGCATGCTTCTAAAAAGTTGCAGAAAAGCTGCATACTTTCCTCCCTTTTATTCCAGAGGATAAAAGGGAAGAATTCCGCATGTGGCTTAAGCATACTCAAGATATCTGTTTTCCAACAGGGCAGCCTTTGACTCCTTTGAAGGGGCCAGTAGAGCCTCAGGCATTGCCATAGCTGCTCACAGAATTGCTTGGCTCCAGGCTTCTGATTTAGAACCCTGGGTTCAAGATGGCTTAGGAAATCTGCCCTGTACAGGTGAAAATCTATTTGGCAAAGAGTGGCAAATAAAAGCCACTCAAATGGATGCAGAGAATTCTGCTCTGGATAGACTTTCAAAGTCCACCTCCATTCCTGCCAAGAAAGACTAAAAAGTCTTTTTTTCAAAAAGGGCAGGTTTCTTTCCACTTCTGGCCAACAATCTTCTACAGGTCGCTTTACCGCTAAGCGTCAGCAACCTAAGCAGGCCAGGCCTAAGTCTACAGGGGCTGCTGTAACTCAGCAGTCCCAACCTCCTCAGGGTTTTTGACTTGATGCTAGAGAACTTAGCCTTTCTGGCTTTAAAACAGCCAGAACCTCTCACCATTCCAGGAAGGTTAGCTCATTTTAGTCCCAGATGGGCGCAAATCACATCAGAGCAGTGGACCCTCTCCATCATAAGAGAGGGCTACAAGCTTCATTTCTCAGACCTTCCTCCCCACACCATGGTGAGACATTTCAATTCCCCCTCATCTCTTCTCGACCTTTTAGGTCAGGAAGTGACTACCCTTCTTGCCCAAGGGGCAATAGAAGAAGTTCCTCTTCAACAAGGGTCAGGGTTCTACTCCCCCTATTTTCTCATTCCAAAGAAAACAGGGGGATACAGACCCATCTTAGATCTCAGGGAATTGAACAAATTTCTATGCAAGGAGAAGTTCAAGATGCTTTCTCTGGGCACTCTCCTTCCATACCTTCAAGTCAGAATTGGCTTTGTTCTCTAGATCTCAAGGATGCGTACACACATGTCCTCATCCATCTCACAGAAGATTCCTACATTTTCTTTTCCAAGGAAAACATTATCAATACAGAGTGCTCCCTTTCGGTCTGGCCTCTGCCCCAAGAGTGTTTACCCAATGCATGGCAGTAGTTGCTGCATTTCTACGCACTCTGGGAATATTTGTCTTCCCATACCTGGACGACTGGCTCATCTGAGCCCCATCTCAGAGGCCCAGATTTCTTTGGACCGCACAAGGCGCATTCTGCAGTATCTGGGACTTGTGGTAAACCTCCCAAAGTCTCAGCTCACCCCTACTCAGTCCCTAGAATTCATAGGGGCCTGGTTGGATACCACCACTGCAAGGGCCTACCTTCCTCAGGCCCGTTGCCAGCGTCTAGTGCAGTTAGCCTCCCAGATTCAGTCAAAGAGCCACTTAACTGCCCAGGAGATGCTGCAACTGCTAGGCCACATGGCTTCCACAGTACATGTGGTACCCTATGCTCGCCTACACATGAGCAGCTCAATGGACCTTGTCCACCCAGTGGACTCAAGCATCAGGAGCGCTCTCAGACCAAATAGCAACCTCCAAACGTCTCTTTTGGTCTCTCCAATGGTGGATGTCCACTCAATCTGTTGCTGGGGTCCCCCTTCCAACAGTTGTTGCCCCAAGCAACCCTCACAACAGATGCCTCCCAAACAGGTTGGGGAGCTCATCTACAGGACCTCTCCACTCAAGGTACTTGGTCCCCACAGGAGACCTCTCTTCATATCAACCACTTGGAGCTTCGAGCAGTTTTTCTAGCTCTCAAGGTCTTCCATACCCTCCTCAGCTACAAGACAGTCCTCATTCATACGGACAATCAAGTAGCTGTTTTACATAAACAAGCAAGGAGGAACTGGCTCTGTCGCTTTGCAACGAAGCTCTAAGATTGTGGGCCTTCGCCAGAGAGCATCAAATCCATCTCCTGGCAGTATACCTCCCAGGAATCCAAAACTCTTGGGCAGACCGACTCAGTCGAATTCTGCTTCCACACGAATGGTCCCTGCACATGGATCAGGTACTCAGAATCTTCCAAGAATGGGGAACCCCGGACATAGACCTCTTTGCAAGTCTGTGGAATGCCAAACTTCCCCGGTTCTGTTCCAGAATTCCGTGTCAGGGAGTTCAGGCCAAGGATGCCTTCCTCCTTCATTGGGGTCAGGGCTTCCTGTATGCCTTTCCACCCATTCCCTTAATTCCCAAGACTCTGTTCAAACTCCAGAGGGATCAAGGATCTATGATCCTCATAGCTCCACGTTGGCCACGCCAAGTGTGGTACCCTCTCCTTCTGCATCTCTCCCAAGCCCTCTCCCTGGACTTGGGTGCTGCTCCAGACCTTCTGTCCCAGGAGGAAGGGACTTTGTGGCACCCAAACCCCAAGTCCCTTCACCTCAGAGCTTGGTTACTGAAGGCCTAGACCTTCAAGGCTTGAATCTTTCTAAGCAAGTGAAGGATATTCTCCATGCTTCCAGAAAACCTTCCACCAGGCGTTCCTGTGCTTTTAAATGGAAAAGATTTTCCATTTGGTGTGCTGAAAAGGGTCTTGACCCTCTAGCACTACCTTTAAATTCTGTTAGACTATCTCCTGCATCTTTCTGATGCAGGACTTAAGACAAATTCAGTAAGAGTCCATTTGAGTGCTATTGCAGCATCCCTTAAGCCCATTCATGGACAACCTATTTCCTCTCATCCTCTCATTGCAAGATTCATGAGAGGCCTAACTTTAACTAAACCTCCCATTAGGCCTCCTCCGGTGGCATGGGACTTAAATTTGGTTCTTGGCCAGCTTATGCAACTTACTTTTGAACCCTTAGCCACTACCTCCTTGAAATTTCTTTCCTGGAAGGTTATTTTCCTCATTGCAGTCACTTCAGCTCGCCGCATCAGTGAATTGCAGGCCTTAGTGGCTAATCCACCTTATACAAGGTTCCATCATGATAAGGTAGTCCTTAGGACAAATCCACACTTTATGCCTAAAGTGGTCTCACCTTTTCATCTTAAGAGGTGTATTTACCTGTCTTTTTTCCAGCTCCTCATGCATCCAATGCAGAGAAGAATCTTCATACTCTGGATTGTAAAAGAGCTCTTGCTTTTTACTTAAAGGACACAGCAACATAGACAGTCTTCCCAGCTTTTTGTTGCTTTTGATCCTTCTCATTTGGGACTTCCAGTCTCCAAAAGAACTGTCCAACTGGATTGCTCAGTGTATTTCTTTCGCCTACCAGAGCAAGAACCTTTCTCTGGAGAGCCATGTCACAGCTCATAATGTGAGGGCCATGGCCACCTCTATGGCTCATCTAAATTCTGTGTCCATGGACCAGATCTGTCGAGCAGCCACCTAGGCCTCGGTTCATACCTTCACAGCCCATTACTGCTTGGACAAGGACTCCCGCCGGGATGCCTTGTTTGGTTAGGCTGTCCTCAAACACCTGTTCCATTCTTAAACAACTCCTACCCTCCTTCCCTGGATGGATGCCTGAGATCCATAGGAGGAGGTAGACCCCTTCCCAGGGTCTCATATCCTTGGGGATCTCCCAGGCATCTTAGCTAGGGAGTCACCATATGTGAAGACTCATTCCTGCTTGTTCCTGGAGATAGCAGTTACTTACCTGTAACAGGTGATCTCTGGGAACAGCAGGTATTAGTCTTCACAACCCACCCGCCTCCCCTAGGAGTTATCTCTTTTCTATTTTTCCTTCCTCTCTCTCTATTGTCTCAGCTTTAAACTCGAACTGAGGAGAGAGGGTTAGAAAAGGCGGGAAGGCAGCGCACAGGCACTGTGGGACGCTCCCAAAAGCTTTCCTTTTTGGGAAGCTGGGGAGCGTTCCCGCGCAGGCTCTGTCGGTACCGACGTACCCATATGTGAAGACTTATTCCTGCTGTTCCCAGAGATCACCTGTTACAGGTAAGTAACTGTGCTTTACTCTAAGAGTCTTTATGGGGATCATGCCCATACTTAACAGGTCTCTTCCTCTTTGGGGAAAAAGAGAACAGTTTTTTCCCCTGTACTGGCATGTATCATCTTGTCAGACTTCCTGCATAGTCAGTCTCCTTTAACTCTTACCTCCCTCTTACTACAACATTTGGTTTGTAAGAGTAGCTCTTTTACACTGGTAAGCCCCTATGGTCTTCTACTCTTCCACAGGGGGATTCTCCCTTCCAGAGTTGTCGCCCCCTTTATTACCTTAAGGCAGCTCATCAGACAATAGGAAGTCCTACCATGTCTGTTTCTTTTCCCAGTCTAAAAAGGAGGAGAAATTTTCTTCCGCTGCCCTGGTAGTTGCTGCAGATACAGCAATTCCTAGTAGTTAAGCCACTGGTTCTGTTCACCACACAACCAGGGTTTCCCCTCCACTAGCAATCCTTCTAGCCTCGGTGCTAAACCCCAAACAGGTTATTAACCTTGTTTCGAAACCCTATTATCATAGACTGGTTGGTTAACTTCTATTCTCTGCCCTTGTCCTTGGCAGAATAGTTAAGTTGCCCACTGGCTTTAAACAGTCAGTTTTTTTTCTTCTAACCAACCTGCAGTATGCTCTCTGCAACTCTACAGAGTAGCTTTGCACTATGGGCCCTTGCTAGAGAGCATTAGTATTCTGCCTAGCAGATGACCCTAGATGGTTAGGAGGGGTTCCCACAGTCATGTTTCTCATGGCTGGTAGGTGTTCCCTACCCTTACCATCTCATCTAAAATCTCTTTTGAGACATAAGACACAGGCCTTTCATCAGGTGAAAACCTAAAGAATGGCCAATTCCCTGGCTTGGTCCATATCTCCTTTGGACTCTCGCCAGAGTTTTCTTTCAGTGGCAGCTCAAGGACGCCTGATATGCATCTCGCCCTTATAGGCAGGTCACCATGGTATCTTATTCCACTGGCGCCCTCCATCCAATCACCATACTGCATTTCTGGAGAGATCTGAACTTGCTGCCTGCAGACTGAAATTATCCTCTGCATTTTTCACGTAGGCCATCCTGGTTATTCAAGAGTTCGATTTCTGAAAGGAATCTAGATTCCTTCTTGTCAGGGAAACCATTCCTCTGACTGTCAGTCATAACCAGGGACAAAAGATTCTCTATGCATCTATTCAAGCAGGTATCACCTTTCTTGCTGTTAGATGAATCTTTCTCTCCCCATAGTCCTAGGGGGATCTAGTTCTATAGCCATCTCTTCATCCACATACCTGGAGACATGTCATATATATGTATATGAATATGTAGGCATATAGACATGTCTCCAGGTATGTGGATGGAGAGATGGTCAACGCAAAAGAGGAAGGCCAGCAATGAGATGGATGGATACAATAACAGCAGCTACGGGTTACCAGTCTGTCAACAATGAGCTGCCTGACTGAAGACCGAACACAATTTAGGATAGCTATCCAGAGGGTCGCCATGAGTCGACTCAGACTCGACGGCACTTAACATATATATATAAGAATATATATCTTTATCTCTCTCTCTATATATAGAGATAGAGATCTCTGCGGAGCTTCAGTTAATCTAAAGCTTAGTGCTTCATAAGTCTGTCCTTTCTTATCAAATACAAGGGTCTCCATACCCTTTCTCTCCTACATGGACTGATTCCATTGCCAGTCCAGTTGGGTCAGACTCATTTTTTTTCTTTTGTTCCTAGGTTTGTACTGTGTTTGGACCAAAACAGCTTAAGCTTTCTTTAGTAGTACCTTCTGCATCTTCCGCTGAAGCTCTACCTCTTATACTACCCCAGTTTTCCCCTGGGGCTATTTCTCACCCTGAAGGGTTCTGACCTCCACTTGTTTTTTCTACTTTTATTACCTCTACTTCTCAGTGAGGTACTCCTTGGGGTTCATCACTGGTTCGTCTAACAGATCCATATGAACCTCCAGACTTTTCCAATGCCAACAAGGGAGGCCAATATTACAATATTTTACTACTAAATGCCCTCTATACAGGGTCTTCCCCTTTAGAAGCCCTGTTCTAGGCCAGCTGTTCCACAGCTCCTTTTCTGTATTCAACTCCTACCCTCTATCCCCAGGATGCCTGAGGTCCTGAGGAATAGCATAGCTCTTCCTAGACTCGCAACATGCTAGGACTCCCTCTGGGCATCTCAGTTTGGGAGTCCCCATATGTGAAGACTCATTCCTGCTTGTTCCTGGAGATAGCACAGTTACCTGTAACAGGTGATCTCTAGGAACAGCAGGAATAGGTCTTCACAACCCACCCACCTTCCCTAGGAGTTGCATTTCTCTATTTTTTTATTTATTTATTTAACATTCATTTATAACCCGCATCTTCCAGAGTTCAGTTGCGGTTCACAATAAAACAATCCACAAAGCAAGAGCTTAGTTTTACATCGAACATTTTGTAACAATAAAAAGTAATAGTTAACAGCATGAACTAATGCATAACAGCACAAAACTGGCTTGTAAACTATGTACAATAAACTATATACAAATACAAGTTTGTAGGTACTTTAGAATTGAATCATAGTGTTTTTAGAATAGTGTATTGTCTGTTAAGTTGTTGGAGATAGTATTACTCAGTTATGATTTTTTTAGCCTTTATCTGAGTGTATCAAGGGGTTATCTATGTTGCCGTAGTGCATGGAGAATAGATAGGTTTTTAGTTTTTTACGGAGTTCCATAATTTCGGTTACAGTTCGTAGGTCCTCCGGAAGGGAATTCCAAATAGACGGGGCAGCATGCGAAAAAGCTCTGTTAATTTATTTGCTTTTATGAAATCAGGAGTATTTAGTTTATTTGAGTATCCTTTTCTGTGCGTAGTTTTTTGAGATTCCATGCTGATTAGTTTGCTTAGTGGGATTGGAGCCATGTCATTTAAAGCTTTATATGTAGTTATTGTGGTTTTATATATTATCCTACTTTGAATTGGCAACCAGTGTAGGGAAGCTAATATTGGTGTTATGTGCTGGAATGAGTGCTTTCATTATAATTCTAGCTGCTGCGTTTTGTGCTAATTGGATTCTTTTTATGTTTTGTTTCGTTATTCCTAAAAGAATTAGGTTGGCAAAATCAAAATGCGGGGTTATTGTAGCCTGGATTATATTAATAAAGTCTAGTTGGTGTACTAAAGGGTGTACTATCTCTATCTTTCCCTTTCTTCCTTTCTCTCTCTTTGCCTCAGCTTTAAAACTTAACTGAGGAGAGGCAGTTGGGAAGGCAGGAAGGCAGCACGCAGGCGTGTTGGGATGCTTCCGAAAGCATTCTGATTGGACACTGGGAAGCGTTCCCGTGCAGACTCTGTCGGTACTGACGTACCCATATGTGAAGACTTATTCCTGCTGTTCCCAGAGATCACATGTTACAGGTAAGTAACTAGGATGAAGAGTGCAAAGAGGCATGCTTCCAATCCTCCAGGCTGTGAATGCAGGACTCTCAATGCCTTTGGGCATCGATGCTTCCATGCTCTCAGCCAGGATCAGCTCCTATATCCTATATATGGGAATGTTCCTCAGAGATCACAGGAGACCATGCTCTCAGCCAGGATCAGCTCCTATATCCTATATATGGGAATGTTCCTCAGAGATCACAGGAGACTTGGAGCTTATGAGCCCCTTTCTTCCTGATGATAAAAACAAGACGACTTTCTTACTCTTGTCAGACTTGCTCAGGATGTTTCCAAGTTTGTAAACCGTGCATCTTTTGACTGCTTTGAATGCATCAGCAGAACCTCTGCTATTGCCATTGGTGCACATCGGATTGCCTGGCTTCAGGCATCCGACTTGGAACTTTGGGTACAAGATAAATTGGGAAATATCCCTTGCACAGGAGAAAATCTTTGGCAGGAATCGGCAGGACAAGGCTAGCGAAATAGATGCTGACAATATCACCATGGATAGATTGTCAAAATCTACAGCCAACCCAGCCAAAAAGTCCTATAAAAACCCCCTTTTTCTGCAAAGGTTTTATCCTTATGCCCAGCAGGGGCACAGTCCAGTTCAGGCTGCCCAAAAGGGACAACAGCAACAAACTAGGCAACAAAAGAAGCCAAAAGGGCCAAGAGCTCAGCCAGCTCCACAGGCTCAGCCTCAGCCTCCTCAGGGGCTTTGATTCCTACCTAGAGAATGTAGCCTTCCTGCCCCTGAATGGTCCAGAACCCTTAGCCATCCCTGGCAGGTTGTGTAATTTTGCCAATAGGTGGCACCAAATAACAGCAGAAAATTGGACTCTGTCCATTGTACGAGAGGGGTACAAGCTTCATTTTCACAATATGCCCCCTCCTACAATCGTAAGACAGTTCAATTCTCAGACCCCTGTCAACAATCTTAGGTCAGGAGGTCACAATACTCCTTGCTCAAGGAGCAATAGAAGAAGTACCCATTCTACAACAGGGTACAGGGTTATCCCAAAGAAAACAGGACACAGACCCATTTTAGACCTCAGAGAATTGAACAAATGTTTGTTCCGAGAGAAATTCAAAATGATCTTTCTAGGAACTCTTCTGCCATACCTTCAAAGTCAGGCTTGGCTTTGTTCTTTAGATCTAAGGGATGCATATACTCATATTCTCATCCATCCAGATCACAGGAAATTCCTGCAGTTCCTTTTCCAGGGGAAACACTTCCAATACAAAGTTCTTCTCTAGTCTGGCTTCGGCACCAAGAGTATTCACAAAATGCATTGCGGTAGTAGCTGCATTCCTGCGAACTCTAGGGCTATTCGTCTTCCCTTACTTAGACTGGCTCATTCGAGCCCCCATGGCTCCAGAAGCCAGCTCTGCTCTCTCACACAATGCAAATCCTTCAATATTTGGGATTGGTCATAAACCTCCCAAAATCCTATCTTGCTCCTACTCAGTCCCTAGAATTCATAGGAGCTTGGCTAGATACCAGAGAGTCAAGGGCTTTCCTTCCACAGCCCCACTGTCTGCACATAGTGCAGCTAGCTTCCCAAGCAGCAGTGAAGACTTACCTGACTGCTCGAGAAATGCTCTAACTACTGGGACATATGGCATCCACTGTACATGTGGTTCCCTATGCTCGCCTCCACATGCGAGCAGCCCAGTGGACCCTATCCACTCAGTGGACACAGGTCAGTTAGCCTGTCAGACAAAATAAACTCACAACATCTTGTTTCATCCCTCCAATGGTGGCAATCACTGGAGAACCTTCTGATGGAGTCTCCTTTCCAGCAACCCCTATTCCAAGCCACTTTAACAGATGCATCACAGGTGGAATGGGGAGCCCACATGCATGATCTCTCTACCCAGGGTGCCTGGACTCCACAGGAGGCCTGTCTTCACATCAACCTCCTGGAACTCAGAGCAATCTTCCTTGCTTTTCAAGTATTTCAAACCCAGCTCAGCTACAAGACAGTCCTAGTCCAGATGGACAATGAAGTAGCCATGTTCTACATGAACAAGCAGGACAGAACCGGCTCTGTTATGCAGCGAAGCTTTGACTATGGGCCCTCGCCAGAGCATCAAATTCACCACCTTGTGGTATATCTTCCAGGCATTCAAAACCTTTGGGCAGACAAACTCAGCCGAATACTGCTGCCACACGAATGGTCTCTTTATGCCAAAGGTGGTTTCCCCTTTTCTATTTAAACCAAGCGGTTTACCTTCCTGTATTCTTTCAGAGGCCTCATGCCTCCAATGCAGAAAAACCTTCATACCTTGGACTGTAAAAAAGCTTTAGCTTTTTACCTACAAAGAACACCAACATAGAAAGTCTTCTCAACTCTTCGTTGCTTTTGATTTTAGTCATTTGGGACTTCTAGTTTCCAAAAGAACTCTAACTGGATTGCACAATACATATCCTTTGACTATGAAAGTAAGGGTTGTCTTGAAGGCCATGTCACAGCTCACAATGTGAGAGCCATGGCAGCCTCTATGGCTAACCTTCACTCTGTATCTATCGACATCTGTCGAGCAGCCACTTGGGCTTTGGTACGTAGCTTTACAGCCCACTACTGCTTAGACAAGGACTCCCGCCAGGATGCCTCATTTGGCCAGGCTGTTCAACATCTCTTTCAGACTTAATTCAACTCCTATCCACCATCCCTGGTGGGATGCCAGAGATCCATGGGAGGAAGCATGGCCCATCTCTCAATGGGTTGCAGCTTCCTGGGGCCATCTCCCTGGTGTCTTCAGCTAGGGAGTCCCCATATGTGAAGACTACATTCTCCAGGACCAAGCAGGAAGTCAGCCCTCACATATGGGTGACGTCGGCGCTGACGGAGCCCTCGCGGAGCAATTTTCCCCAGCTTTCAAAGAAAGCCTTTGGGAATTGCAGCGCGCATGCGCGGTCCCCTTCCCGCCCAAAGGTGCTATCTTGGCCAGTCTTCTTTTTTCCACGGAGCCCTACAGACGTTGTCTCATAGTCACCGCCGAAAAGTTGACTTTTTTCTTATTTTCAGTATTTCTTCGGTTCGACGCCGGTCCTTTTTCCGCCCGGCCTCGCGACGCCGGTTGCGAGGCCTCCCCTTCTTTTTTGGTTTTTTCTGTCCTTCGCGACTACTTCGCGCCTTTTTTCATTTTTCCCTGGCGGCCCGTTCGTTCGATCTCGCAGGGGCCCTTTTTCCCCCGATGGCCGCCAGTGGATTTAAGAAGTGTGTTAAGTGTAAAACTTATGTCTCTTACCAACACACACGATTGCTGCCTCCGTTGCCTGGACCCCGATCATGAAGAAATGATCTGTGGGCCCTGTAGCAAGATGTCCGCGAAGTCTTTGCGGAGTCGGCAGCATCAGCGGGAGAGAATCTTCTCTGACCCCAGCCGTACCCGGACCTCGTCAGAAGCTTCGGTGTCCAGAGAATCTGGCTCTGAGCACCGCCGGAGCTCTTCTGAGAGGGGGTCCCCTAACCGGGAACATCAGCGGAAGAAGAAACCCGCGAGGGTGGCGTCGGACGCTCCTGGTTCCTCGAGGGCCAGGTCGCATAGCCCTGACAGCCGTCCCGGGTCTTTGGAGCTGGAGCGGCCGTCCAAACAGCCTCGTCTGGAGATGGACTCCTCTGCTCACGTAAGTGCTGTTGTCTTCGTAGACTCGCCTCCGAGTGGTCCGACGTCGGGCCCGACACCGTCGGGGCCCGAGTCGGGGGCTGCTGGGTCTCCTGAGTTCGGACTCAGGTTGACGGCCTTGGAGCGCAGCTTGTCTGCCTTCATGGACCAGCAGCGGGCATTGATTGCTGGCCTCGCTGGCACGTCTGCCCTGACCGCCGGGACGTCGACGTCTAAGTCGACCCTGGAGACCGAGCCGATCCTCGAGTCCATGTGGGCTCGAGTCGATCCTCGGTCGAGGTCACCTTCGGCCTCCCGTTCGGGGCCGAGGTCGTCGACGCCGACTCCCTCGGCGTCAGGGCGGACGGCGTCTGTGCCCGCCCGACCGGAGCCGCTCGACTCCTCCTCCGAGGAGTCGGCCTGGGTATCCGAGGTGGATGAGTCACCTGGTTCTTTTCGGACTCTGTGTCCCTTCTGACTCCCCCCGAGTCTGAGCCTCGGAGACAGTCCCCCCGGAGGATGCCTGGTTCTCGGACTTCGTAAGGGATATGGCCAAGGCCTTGGCCTTCCCTGCGGATCCCGAGGAGGAGCCTCGAGCCGAAGAGCTCGATGCCCTCCAGTATGACTCTCCTGCGAAGGAGCACTTTACTGTACCGGTTCCTCCGATGCTGGAACGACTTCTCTTCCGCATGTGGGAGAGTCCGGCGTCGTCACCGGTCTTAAGCAAATGGGTCGATGCCATATATCGAGTCCGCAAGAGCCCTGGCTTCCAGAAAGCACAGCTGCCGCACCATTCCATGGTGGTGGAATCGGCCATGCATCGGCTCAAGAGCCAGAAGATGCACTCCTCGGTGCCTCCCGGCAGGGAAGCCCGCAGCCTGGATGGCATCGGTAAGAAGTGTTTTCAGGGCTCTATGCTTGCTTGTCGGGTCCAGACTTACCAGCTCTACATGGGCATGTATCTCCGGGACCTGGCTAAAGAACTAGCCGGATTCTCTGCTGGTCTCTCCGAGGAACCTTTGCGGAGGTTCCTGGCCTTGTCCACTGGTATTCGTGAGTGCTCCAAGTTCATTTCTCGAGCAGCCTATGATGGCTTCGAGGCATCGGCTCGAGTGGCCGCAGCCGGCATTGGAGCCCGCCGCCAGGCTTGGCTCCAGTCATACGACCTCGAGCCCTGGGTGCAGGACAAGTTGGTTGATGTCCCCTGCAGAGGTGAAAACCTCTTTGGTAAACCTATGGACGAGAATGCTGCTCAGCTCGAGACACTCTCACCAGGACTCGGCTCTCCAGGAAAACCTCTGCCCCTTCCCGAAAGAAGGGCTCGGGAAAGAAGCCCTTTTACCTGAGGAAGGCGGCTGCCTATAAACACTACCCCCATTATCAGGCCTCCGCAGCTCCCCATCAGGGTCAGCAGGCCAAGGGACGGGGTAACGGATCCCATAGGCAGCAAGCCCCCCAAGCCTGCGCCACCGGCCCCTGCTCCGCAGGGTGGGGGTTTTTGACTCGTTCAGCATAGCCTCTCCCCCTCCGCTGGTTTCTCTCAGCACGGGAGGCCGGCTGGTCCACTTTGCCCACAGGTGGTCCAACATCACGTCAGACGCCTGGGTGCTCCACATAGTCCGAGAGGGCTATCTTCTGCACTTCCACCAGGTACCTCCCCCCTACTTTCCAGGGGAGCCTCTGCGACCCCCCTCTTCACCGGGACTTACTCCTTCAGGAGTTGGCAAGTCGTCTTCGGGAACAGGCAGTGGAGCTGGTGCCCCACCACCTGCGGGGTCACGGCTTTTATTCCCGGTACTTCCTGGTACCAAAGCGGACTGGAGGCCTCAGACCCATCCTAGACTTGCGGAACCTCAACAAGTTCCTGGAGAGGGAAAAGTTCAAGATGCTTACCCTTGGAATCCTGCTGCCCTACCTCCGGCAGGGAGATTGGCTATGCTCCTTGGATCTAAAGGATGCCTACACTCACATCCTCATTCACCCAAGCCACCGCCAATACCTAAGGTTTGTGGTGGCGGGCAATCATTACCAATACAGAGTACTGCCCTTTGGCCTATCCTCCGCACCACGAGTCTTCACAAAATGTCTCGCAGTGGTTGCGGCTTATCTCCGGCTTCAAGGCCTCTTCGTCTTTCCTTACCTGGACGACTGGCTTATCAGGGCCCCGTCCGCCACGGAGGCCACTCATGCCACGAAACGTACTGTAACTCTGCTCCAGTACTTGGGCTTTGTCTTAAACTTCGAAAAGTCCACTTTGCTCCCCTCTCAGGACCTCGAGTTCATCGGCGCCAGACTGGACACGCTTCAGGCGCGGGCGTTTCTACCGCTCGACAGGGCTCACCGGCTCATGGCTCTCGCCAGCCGTTTTCGCAGCCATCCCCGGGTCTCGGCCCGGCTCTTCCTGAAACTGCTCGGCCATATGGCGTCCACGGTCCATGTGACCCCCAATGCCCACCTGAACATGCGGCCCGCTCAGTGGTGCCTTCGCTCTCAATGGCGTCAGGCCTCGGGGAGACTGACGGACTCGGTACGCATCTCCGGCCCGCTAGTCTCTTCCCTACGATGGTGGCTTCACCTACCCAACCTAGTGCTCGGAATGCTTTTCCAGTCTCCTCCGCCGGCCCAGGTTCTGACGACCGACGCTTCTCTCCTGGGTTGGGGAGCACATTGCCAAGGGTCATGTACTCAGGGTCTCTGGACCCCATGGGAATCTGCCCAGCAGATCAACTTCCTGGAGCTCAGGGCCATTCGCCTGGCTCTGAAGGCCTTCTCCCACCTCACGTCTCACCAGTCTGTGCTGGTCCAGACGGACAATCAAGTTGCTATGTTCTACGTGAACAAGCAGGGGGGCACAGGCTCCTTCCTTCTCTGCCGGGAAGCACAAAAGCTCTGTGCTTGGGCCGTCAGCCGGGGAATCCTCCTCAAAGCGGTCTATCTCCCAGGGCAAGAAAATCACCTGGCAGACAAACTGAGCAGAATCCTCCAACCGCACAAGTGGAGATTGGACCTGTTGGTGGTCCAATGGATCTTCCTGCAGTGGGGCCTCCCCACGCTGGATCTCTTCGCCAGTCCTCTGAACAGGCAACTTCCTCGATTCTGCTCTCGGGAACCGCACCCCCTCCGAGCAGCGGCGGATGCTTTTCTGCTCTCATGGTCCACGGGCCTTCTGTATGCCTTTCCTCCCATGCCGCTGGTGTCTCAAACTCTTTTCAAGGTTCTCCAGGACAAGGCCTCCGTGATCCTGATCGCTCCCTGGTGGCCCCAGCAACCATGGTTCCCGCTTCTGATGCAGCTGGCGGTGGATACCCCGTTGCCTCTGGGGTTTCAACCCGATCTCCTGACTCAGGATCAGGGGTCTCTCCTACACCCCAACCTCAGAGCTCTGCATCTGATGGCCTGGCTGCTGAAAGGGTAGTCCTTGCTCCCCTCCTGTTACCTCCGGAGGTGGAGGAAGTCGTACTGGCTTCCAGGCGACCCTCTACCCGGAAATCCTACGCCCTTAAATGGCGTCGCTTTTCCATCTGGTGTACTCAACAGTCTCAAGATCCCTTCTCCTGCTCGGTGTCGGTGGTCTTGTAGTACTTGCTTTCCCTCTCCAATCTTGGGCTCAAGTCCAACTCGGTCAAGGTTCACCTCGGTGCTATTTCGGCACGTCATGTGCCGGTGGAAGGCAGGCCTCTTTCCGGCCACCCCCTCATGGCTCGGTTCTCCCGGGGCCGCCTTCTCCTCAAACCGCCGTTGTGGCCCCCAGCCCCTGACTGGGACCTGAACGTGGTTTTACAGCGGATCACCTGCCCGCCTTTTGAACCCATGGCTACCTGTCCTCTTCGTTTTCTTTCTTGGAAAACCTTATTCCTGGTGGCCCTCACTTCCGCTAGACGCGTTAGTGAACTGCAGGCCCTGGTGTCTGATCCTTCCTACACTCGGTTCTACAAGAACAGGGTAGTCCTGCGGACTCACCCTAAGTTTCTTCCAAAGGTGGTCTCCCCTTTTCACATCAATCAGGAGGTGGTACTTCCGACCTTCTTTCCCAGGCCACACTCCAGCCGTGCTGAGATGGTCTTGCATACCCTGGACTGTAGAAGGGCGCTGAACTTCTACCTTGATCGTACGCGGGAGCACCGTAAGACTGTCCAGCTCTTCCTGTCTTAGGGAGCCCCAATTTATTAGGATCCTGTCTCTAAGAGTACTCTGTCCATCTGGGTAGCTGACTGTATCGCTTGGACTTATGCGGCGGCAGGCCTCTCGCTGGAGAGTCGAGTCACCGCTCATTGGGTTCGGGCGAAGGCTGCGTCAGTGGCTTACCTCCGCTCTGTTCCGTTGGCAGACATCTGCCAGGCTGCTACTTGGTCTTCGAGCCAGACTTTTGCAACCCATTACTGCCTCGAGTGGGAGTCCTGCAGGGACAGTGCTTTCGGACAGGCAGTCCTCCGTAATCTCCGAGGTTTAAGCAACTCCTACCCTCCATCCCGGATGTTGGGCTACCGGTTGGAGATTAGTCAGAGAAGATTCCTTACTTCTGTGCTGCTGAGCTAGAGGGAGCTCATTTTTGTGCTTAGGGTCTCCGGTAGCCTTAAGCTGGGGAGTCCCATATGTGAGGACTGACTTCCTGCTTGGTCCTGGAGAAAGCGTAGTTACTCACCTGTAACAGGTGTTCTCCAGGAGCAGCAGGAATCAGTCCTCACAACCCTCCCTCCTCCCCGTGGAGTTGCAGTCATATGATTTAGTTTTTGCAAATTTTTTGCTGTCTTTTCGCTATGTCATCAGACTGGCCAAGATGGCACCTTTGGGCGGGAAGGGGACCGCGCATGTGTGCTGCAATTCCCAAAGGCTTTCTTTGAAAGCTGTGGAAAATTGCTCCGAGGGCTCCGTCGGCGCCAATGTCACCCATATGTGAGGACTGATTCCTGCTGCTCTTGGAGAACACCTGTTACAGGTGAGTAACTATGCTTTCCTGCTTGTTCCTGGAGATAGTGTAGTTACTCACCTGTAACAGGTGATCTCTGGGAACAGCAGGAATTTAGTCTTCACAACCCACCCACCTCCCCTAGGAATTTTCTCCCTCTCTCTCTCCTTTGTCTCAGCTATAAACTCAAATGAAGAGGGACAGTGGGAAAGGTGTGAAGGCAGCATGCAGGCCCTGTGGGATGCTCCCAAAAGCTTTCTAATTGGACGCTGGGGAGCATTCCTGCGTGGGCTTGGTGCTGATACCCATATTTATTTATTTAACATTTGCTTCTATACCGCGCTATTAAAATCAGCGCGGTGTACATCAAACAAGCATACTACAATGTATACAAACAACATTGAGTTTTACAGAGAACAGGAAATTGAACATGGGAAGGAAACCAGGGGAACTAAATACATATTAACTCAAACTATGTACAATACTTTAATTTAAATGGGTGTTGCATTAGTTTTGTGAAGCTAACCATTATCTGAGGAGATGATGTGCAGGGGCGGCAGGTATATGGGGGAAGTTTGCAGGTTGTTGGATGTGCTTCTATTACTGGAGGTTTCTGAGTAATATTTTGTGAATAGGTGGAGTTTTAAAGCTTTTCTGAATAGTATGATGCTTTTTATTCCACGGATTTCATGGGGGAGTGCATTCCAGTTTAAAGGGGCAAATAAGGAGAAGGCTCTGTTGGAGGTAGCTTTTGTGCATTTAGTCATTAGGTTGGGGACTGTTAACGTGTTCCGTGCAGTAGATCTTCTGCTTCTATTTTCTAGGGTGCCATGGATTAGCGTGCTGATTGGCGTAGGGGGGTAGTTATTTAGGGCTTTGAAGGTAAGAACCAGTGATTTGTATTGGATCCTGGCGTGAAGAGGTAGCCAATGTAAATCCTTCATGATGGGTGTTATGTGGTCGGATCTTGATGATCCGGAGAGGACTCTTGCGGCTGCATTCAAGGCTAAGCGGAGCGGGTTTAAGGTCGACTGTGGAAGGCCATGAAGAATAATATTCGCGAAATCAACATGTGGAAGGACTAGAGCCTGAAAGGTTGTTCGGTAGTCTGTGAAGTCCAGTAAGTGTCGGAGGTGACGTAGAGTTCTGATCTTATGGTATATTGCCTTTGTGATGTTTTTTATATGCGTTGTCATGTTCAGGTGCTGGTCCAGGGTGATGCCGAGGTAACAGACTAAATATGTGCAGACTAAATTTCTGCTGTTCCTGGAGATCACATAACAGGTGAGTAACTATGCTTTACATTGTAGTTTCATTGCATGTCCCCTAGTCTTTCTACTTTTGATGGCATTAAGTTTGCTGCCCTCTTATTTGGACTCTCTGCTCTCTCAACGGTGTGCTCAAAGGTTATGGTTGTGATAACTGGCACCAAGGTATTTGTATGCAAACCTATATAGACTACTGGCACATCCAAGCCCATTCTTTCAGAGGTCTCAGGTAACCCTTAGGAGAGGCTCATCAAAGGACACCACTCTGGGTGATCAGTTGGTAAAAATCATTGCATTCCCAGTCCCTGGAGTTCCAGGAAGCATGTTTCCATATTAGTGTGCAGTCTTCCTGCCAGAAGAGTCGGAGGCTGTTGGATTGCCTAGCACTGTTCTGTGCAATGAAGAAAATACCAAAAGGAGCATCTGCAAAAGTTTGATTTACATCATAGAAACATAGAAACATGATGACAGAAAAAGACCACAAGGCCCATCTAGTCTGTCCTTCCATAACAACTACAACAGTCCACTTTCTACCTTTAGAGATCCTCTGTGTTGGTCCCATGCTTTTTTGAATTCAGTTACTGTCCTCATCTCTACCACCTCCACTGGGAGACTATTCCACGGATCCACTACTCTTTCCGTAAAGAAATATTTCTGCATATCACTCCTGAATCTCTCCCTTCACCCTCATCCCATGTCCCCTCATAGCAGAACTTGCTTTCAATTGACAGAGGCTCTCTCCCTGAACATTTATGCCACGGAGGTATTTAAACATCTCAATCATATCACCTCTATCCTGCCTTTCCTCTAAGGTGTACATATTAAGATCCTTAAGTCTGTCCTCATATGCTTTATAATGAAGCCCATTAATCATTTTAGTAGCAACCCTCTGCACCGACTCCATCCTGTTCACATCCTTTTGAAGGTGCGGTCTCCAGAATTGCACACCATACTCCAAATGAGCATCAAGCATGGTCATGTTTAAAAACAGTCTTGGAATATACCAGACAAGAAGTATTCCATGCCTTAAGAGTGGAAGGAAGGCCAACGTGCCAGCATGGTTTAAAGGTGAGGTCAGGCTGGTGTAGCTGGAAAAAGGAGGCAAATAACAAAAATTGGAACTATAAGCTGTGGCATGTTAAATGCAAGGCATTGATAAGGCAGGCAAAGAATTTGAGGAAAAAAAACTTGCCATGGAAGCAAAAGTGCATAACTTTAAGTACATTCATAGTAAAAAAAAAAAAAAACCCTGAGTCAGTTGGACTATTAGATAAGAGGGGTAAAAGGGGCACTAAGGTAGGACAAGGCCACAGTTCAGTGCCGTCGAGTCGGAGTCGACTCATGGCGACCCTCTGGATAGCTATCCTAAATCGTGTTCGGTCTTCAGTCAGGCAGCTCATTGTTGACTGCTACCCGTAGCTGCTGTTGTATCGATCATCTCATTGCTGGCCTTCCTCTTTTGCGTTGACCTTCTATCTTGCCAAGCATGATGCCAAGGCCACAGAAGTGCTGAATTCTTTGTTTCGGTCTTTAAATACCATTTCAAGCATGGCTAACATCCCTACATCTTCCTCGGGTGATGTATTGGAAAAATTGAAAGAAATATAAACCAGGAAGATGTCAGCCACCCCAGTGCTGCCCCCCTAAACTATGCTCCCTTAAGTGGATGCCTGGTCCACCTAGAGGATAGGCCAGCCCTGGAAACAGATTTAAATGCCATTAGACTACTAAAATTGAACCTTGTTAATTGGAATTCTGAATTTCCTCATCTCCATTGGCATGCCCTGATAAACATACATGCCTTAACCAGCAACTTCTCCAGATGTGAAATTACACCTTCTGATAACCTGGAGAAAATCAACTTCCAGCAGATGGAGACTGAGAATTCTAAGCTTATATGATGTCATGGTATAAAGGAGCTGAATGCCACCTAAGGCAGTATTCCATTAACAAAGCAGACCCTAATGAAGCTAGAGCTAACCACTGTTCTGAAGAGACTTGGGAGGGGGTGGAGAAACTCAACCAACCCCTCAGGAACACACACATCAGCTTCTAATCTCAAAGATAATGACTGACCAGGCACTGGATCAATCGACCCCCCCCCCCCCCGGCCTTTCTCCAGAGTATTCCACAGGCAGGTTCTGGACTCTGGAGGGATTCATGGAAGATGAAATTAGACCTCACCTGCTAATTTTCTTAGTACATTTCAGGAGCTTGGACTGGAGGGATCAGCAGTACTCAAAGGGAAGGACCAGTGAACTCAGCCTGCAGCACCTGCTACCCAAACCACCTATCCCCATGTGCCTGTACATCAACTGGTAGTGTCAAATATTTGCAGACTCTACCACATGGCCACCTTACAGATATTGCTGGCAGAACAAGGCCAAACTCCACCTAAGAGGCTGCTTGTGCCCTGGTAGAATATACCTGTAAACCTGCTGGCAGGGTTCTGCAACACAACAGGCAGAGGCAGTCACCTCCTTCAACCAGCAGGCAATGGAAGCCTTCAAAACTGTTTCTCCCTCACAAGGTCCCCCAAAGAAGACAGATCATCCGACCTACAGAAGGGTGCTGTGTGCATAAAGTACCGACAGAGCATTCTGTACACATCCAGAAGATAAGGTGCTGATCCTTTCTTTCCAAAAAACCCAGTATTGCCATCTGATTCACACGAAAGGTCAAAAACACTTTTGGCAAGGGTGGTACCAGGTGGCAACACAACCTTCTCCTTGGAGAGCATCAGAAACTGCTCCCTGCATGACCATGCCTGCAACTCCAAAATCTGCTGCACAGAGCAAATGGCCACTAGGAAAAGACTTTAAGGGTGAGACCTTCAGAGTGGCTGCTCCAAAGATTTGAAGGGAGACTTAAGACAGCACCATATTAAGGTCCCAGACTGAACTATGGCTCACAAGGAGCCAAAGCTGCTTTGCTGCTCTCGAATCTCACTGCATCCAGGTGTGCTACCAAAGACACCTTGCATGTGCCCCCAATAGCAAGCCAGTGCAGCCACCTGGATGTACAAACAATTCAGGGTCAAACCTTTCTCTACCCTGGCCTACAAGAAGGCCAGAACATCTGATATTCATAGCCAACAGCACCTGCTGTCTGATCCATACACCATTCCTCAAATACATGCCACACTCTAAAGTAAGTGGTGACATGCTTGAGCCCTCAGCAGAATGGTAATAGGCTATTCAGTACAGGTTTTCTCAACTGAGCCATATCAAGAGCCAGGCTGTAAGCAAGAATCGATCCACTTGAGGCATGAGGATTGGGCCTTGCGACAGGAGGTTGGCCTGTGCCAGTAAATGCTACAGAACCCCCACTGACAAGTGAACCAGGTCTGCATACTGTGGCCTCTGAGGCCAGTCAGCACCACAAGAACCACCAGTCCCTCGGGGTGCTTCAATACTCAACTGCCCTATCAGAGGCCACAGAGGAAAAACACAACCTTGGTTGTCTGACAACCTGCTCTAAGGCATTGAGCCCCTCTTGACATTCTCTTGGCACAGACCAAAAAATGGACCCTCCCCCTCCACATTGACAGTGGACTCATGAGATGGCATCGCTGGTGTCCCCCACAGATGAGTTATCTGGAGAAACACCACCTCCGGAGACCATTTTCCTGGGTCTAACTTGTTAGCTGATGAAGTCGGCATGTGTGCTGCTTTTTCTGCTACTCCAGGACATTCAGTTCTGCACAGTGAAGTGGCATTATCTCTTCCACCAGGACTGCACTCCCCATTCCTCCCTGGTGATTGATGTACACTGCTGTGGTTGCAGTGTCTGAGGATGTACACAGCCTTCTGTTGCAACAGCAGAAGGAAGGCTTGGAGAGCCACATGACTACCTCAAATCTAATCAATCCACTAGTAATAGATCCTCCTCCCATGCAGCCCCTTCATTGTGGAATGCTCTTCCTGACATGCTAAGATCCATGAGACCTGCCGAATTTCAGAAAACACATCAAAACACCTATTCAGAGAATATTTTGGAACAAACAATGACACTACAACCTTTCCCGCATCCCATATAACCTCAACACTTTCCTTCCCTCCTACCCAACTATGTAAGCTAATTCCTTTACTGCTTTTTACAATCTGTACATAGTTTTGTTTTACGCCACACCCCTCTAGTTTGCCCACTAATAATTTATGTATTATGATAAATTCAATGTTTGATACCCACCAGTGTTCATTGTATAATTTCAATGTAAACTGCTCCTGAACTCCAGAAGGAGTGATATAAAAGTGCACTGAAATAAATAAGCTAGAAATACTGCCTGCATCTCCAGGTGGTTGATATACTGGCTCCACTCTGACCACTGATCCTTTGCTACCTGCAAGAGACACAATGGGCTTCCAAACAGGAAAGACTGGCATTGCTTGTCACCATTTGTCCAATCCAAGGGTTCTAACAGCATGTCTGCCAACAGCTTGCTGGAATTGACCACTAGGCTGGGCTGAGTCTCTGGTAGGCATACTAGCTGCTTCGAGAGGATGAATGTGTGACCACTAAAATAGCAGTGATCTTTACAGAGGCCATGTGTGCTAAAGCTCATGGAACAAGATCAAACATTGCTGCCATAGAGCCCAGTATCTGGAGGTATGATCACACTGACTGTGCCTGCTGACTCAGAAACCTCTGAATCTGCTCCTGCACTTTCTGTGCCAGATCTTATTTATTTAACAATTCTTTTATACCGCGCTATTACAATCAGTGCGGTGTACATTGAACAAGAAACATACTACAATGCATACAAGTAACATTGAGTTTTACATTGAACAGGGAACTTCAACAATAGGACAACCGGGGGAACTATGTACAGAATAACTTAATGGTATATACAGTAATGGTATATTGCAGCAGAAACACCTGATTGGACAGTCAAAACATGCCCCAGGTAGGTGAAGTCCCAAGTCAGCACCAGATTGCTCTTGGCTGGGTTGACCACCCAACAGACTGCAGAACATCATAAACCTGAGTACATGCATGGTTCTCTAACAATTTTGCCTTGATCAGCCAGTCATCCAGGTAGGGGTGCACTAGCACTCCAGGACACAGCTGCTGCCAAGATGACCATGATCTTTTGAAGGTCTGCGAGGCTGTCGCCAGATCGAACAGAAGGGCTTGAAACTGCAAGTGCCTCATCGGCACTGAACCACAGAAAAGATGCTCTGCTCAAATGGGGATGTGGAGATAAGCCTCTGTCAGATCCAATGCTGTTAAGAACTTGCCTTTTCACGCAGCAACTATAATGGACCTTAGTGTTTCTATCCATAAGTGTGGTACTTGCAATGCTCTGACTGGCAGAACTGGCAAATCCTTTGACCCCCTCATTGAGGAAGCTGCTTTAGAGGTCTTAAGCTCCAAGTCCTTGACCAGCTTTTCAAATGCCTCTCCAAAGAGGAACTTATCCTTAAAAGCAGCCTGCTAAGTTGAGACTTTGACAAAATGTCAGCAGACTAGTTGCATAACCACAGGAGATGGCGAGCTGCCACTGCAGAAGCCATACTCTTAGCAGAGGCTCCAAAAAGATCATAGAAGGCATCGACCAAATACAGACCCAGACTCCAGCTTGGCTGCCTCAGGCAGAGGCTGCTGACTTTGCCTGCCTGATTCTGGCAGCCCTTGTGACCAGTGTAAACAGGCCTTGGCCACATAAGCACTGCACATGGAGGCCTGGAGGACCAGGGCATTTGCCTCAGCCTACTTCAATATCTCTAATTTCTTGTCTTGTACATAAGTGCCACACCACCCTCTACAGGGAGTTTTTTTTTGGTAACTACTGAGACCAGGGCATCTACCTTAAGCGTTTTCAGGAGCTGCTGCTCCCTGACCAGGATAAGATGCAAACAAGCCATTGCACACACTCCTCACAGTCCTGCTTCATGCACCTCTTATTCCATCTCCATCTGCCTGAGGGCCCTGTGAACCTGAAAAGCTATTTTGACATTTGGATGCCCTGAAGCAAAGGGTCTTCCAGCAGAATCTCCTGCTCCTGATAGCCCTGCAGGATATTAAGTGCCAGCAAGGATTGCACAGTTAGCACCAAAGGTTCCTCTTGCTGGAACATCCTGGCAGTACTTCAAGCCTCCCCCAGAGTGTATTTCCCTCTTCCAGCTCAGCATTGGGCTCATCCAATGGATACTGAGGCCACAAACTTGATCCTCTACCAATGCCTCTGGCAACTGAGCCTGGTCTGCTCCTGAAGGCTTCAACAAAGGTACCAGCCAAACTTTCCTTTGACAACTGATATGGCCCCCCTGCCCCCACCACCAGGCCCTGATGGAGCAGCATAAATTCAGGAGAAAAGAAGGATTTCCAGGCTTGAGTGCTGCCGAACATACTGTATTGTATGCCTGTGGGGAGGAGCAGAAACAATCCTGGGTCCCCACAGCAGTTTGAAATGGTGGGACTGGGGAGTACAAAATGGCTGCAGTTTTGGCAGGAACTGCAGTTTGAGAGGCTGAATCCAAAACATGCTGCAAGTCTGTTACTGGTAACTACAGAGTCACCTGACAAATTGTGCCCCCTCAAAGCATGGTTGCCTTGCATCTGCAGCAGAAACCAGAAAGTGAGTTTGCCCTGTTAGAAGCCATGCATGCTGCTTTGGCCAAAGCCAGCATGCTGACACTGCCAACACCACAAACGCCAAACTACACAAATCCTGGTGAGGCCGCAGAGAAGAGGAAGACAAATACCTGAGATCTCCCTTTCACAAGCTCTGCACGTAGGTGCCTGCTGTATGGGTTGACTCCAGAGGCCTGGGCCCTGAGTGATTAAGTAGTCTGGGCCTGGCTACTTAAAGGGGCAGAAGCACTCAAATCAAAATGGAGAAAATCACTGAGCAAAGGTGGATGTGGAGAGAGAAAGGGGACCCCAACTAAACAGGTATTGCCTTCCTCCACTCCCTGAAACCACTCGACCAACTGAATGACTCTGGTTCACTGAGGGTTAGCTCTTTTCACCCAAAGAAAACCTGTGGGTAAGTTGGATCATTACATGATAGAGGGGTACAAGGGGCACTAAGAGGGGACAAGGCCATAGCGGAGAGACAGAATGAATTCTTTGGTTCGGTCTTTTCTGAGGAAGATGTAGGAATGTTACCCATGACTGAACTGGTATTTAAAGGAGATACTGTCAAAATTGAAAGAAATAATCAATACATTGGGACAATGTATTACAACTATTTGATAAACTGAAGCGTAGCAAATCACCTGGACTGGATGGTATACACCCGAGGGTGTTGAAAGAACTGAAATATGAGATTACTAGTAGGAACTATCATTAAAATCTGTAATACCTGAAGATTTGAAGGATGGCCAATGTAATGCCAATTTTTAAAAAGGGTTCCAGAGGTGATCCTTGAAGCTACAGGCCAGTGAGCCTGATGTCTGTACCAGGAAAAATGGTAGAAACCATCATAAAGAACAATTACTGAACATGTAGATAGTCATGGCTTAATGGGAGACAGCCAACATGGCTTTAGCCAAGGAAGGTTTTGTCTTACAAATCTTATGTATGTTTGAAGGTGTGAATAAACAGGTAGACAAAGGAGTCGGTTCATGAGAAACTCTTGGCAAAATTTAAAGTCATGGGATAGGAGGAAGTGTACTATTGTGGATCAGGAACTAGTTAAAAGATAGAAAGCAGAGGGTAGAGCTAAATAACAAATTTCCCAATGGAGAAAGGTGTACCTCGGATCTGTGCTGGGTCTGCTGTTTTTAACATATAAATGACCTGGAAAAGGGAATAACGAGTGAGGTTACCAAATTGCAGATGACGCAACTATTCAAAGTTAAAAAAACCCCCAAAACACAAGGATTGTGGAAAATTGCAAGAGGATCTTGATAAATTGGAAGACTGGGCATCCAAATGGCAGATGACATTTAGGGGCTTGTTTACAAAGCTGCGGTAGCGGTTCACGATTGTTATCGGAGCCGCAGCCCCATTGATTTCAATGGGGCCGCGGCTCCGATAACGACCGCGAACTGCTACCGCGGCTTTGTAAACAAGCCCCTTAATGTGGACAAGTGTAAAGTTATGTACCTAGGAAAGAACAACCCAAACTATGGTTACATGATGCAAGGTTCCACATTTGTGAACCACCACTCAGGAAAATGATTTAGGAATCATCGTGGATAGCATGTTAAAACCTTCTGCCCAGTGTACAGTGGTGGCCAAGAGCAAATAGAATGCTAGGAATCATAAGGAAAGGAATGGAGAATAAAAAAAAAATACTATGTCTTGGTATCGATCCATGGTGCAACTGCACCTTGAATATTGTGTTCTAGTCACCGAATCTTAAGGGATATAGCGTTATTAGAAAAAGTACAGAGAAGAGCCACCAAAATGGTAAAGGGGAAGGAAGGGATACCCCTGTGAAGAGGCTAAAAAGACTAGGGCTCTTCAACCTGGAAGAGAGACAGCTGAGGGGAGATATGATAGAGGGCTATGAATTAATGGAGTGGAATGGGTAAACGTAGATCAACTGCATGCGCCCTAGTCTTTCTATATTTTGATGGCGTAAACAATGAAGCTACAAGGTAACAAATTTAAGTCTAATTTGATTACATGTAGAGTGAAAATAATTCTCTAACTCTGGAATTTATCAGAGGATATAGTAAAAGCTGTTGGTGTAGCTGGGTTTAAAGGTTTGGACAAGTTCCCAGAGGAAAGGCCCATTATTAAAGGGGACCCAGATTATTCACTGCTTGACCCAATACAAGCATTGTGGAACCTGTCTCTTTTGGGGAAACTGCTAGGTACTTGTGACCTAGATTGGCCTTTGGAAACAGGATACTGGGCTTGATGGACCTTGGTCTGACCCAGTATGGCATATCTTATGTTCTTAACAGCCTCTTCCATCCAATTTTCCTTGGTTATAGTCTAAAGTAGAGAGGTAATTTTAATCCTTTGCCAACTAAACCATTCAGACTGCACTGAGCTAATCCCATCTGCTGGAGACTGCATACTGGCTTAGGGGGTTGGAGTTCAGCTCCCTTATACAGTAACATCATAGAAGCTTAGCATTCATTCATCTGTTAGAAGTGGGATATAACCCAGGGGTCTGGACTGGAGGGATGATATGGGAATTGGGGAATGCAGTGGCTTTTTTTATTTGTACTGAGGCATCTTTGTAAATCTACTTGAATGCCATAAAGGGAGTGCAATAAAATTTTATACTTACCCTGTCATAATGAGATTAGAATTGTCATTTTGAACACTTTGCTTCTAGGCTGGAGAATGGTGTCTTGGGGAATGCTTTGGAAGGTGTACCAGAAGATGAAGGTGGAGAGCAAGATGATTCAAAGTTCCAGAATACAGAAGATATGAATGGTATGATTGCAAGAACTGCTCTTAGTAAAGAGGATCTTACTGATTTAGCCCAGTGGTTCTCAGCCCAGCCCAGGCCACTCAGGTTTTCAGGATATCCACAATGAATATGCATGAGATCTGCATGCACGGCTTCCATTGTATGAAGATCTAGCTCATGCATATGCATTGTAGATGCCCTGAAACCCTGACTGGCTTGGGGGTCCCAGAAAAATGGGTTAACTACTGATTTAGCCTTATAACATTGTTCACAGCCTTGTGATTAAATGTGATGTTAAACTGATCCTATTCTGCTGCAGTGCTTTGCTTTGGTCATATTTTAACTGTTCTTGATAACTAACTAGTCTTGTTTCATGCCCACCCTGCTGCAGCTAACTTACTGTTTGGAAAGAAAATGTCCAATATACCATATACGTTTCCTAACTTGACTTAAGGACTGCCAAGCTTATCTGGTCTGGCTGTGAACCAGCTTATAGGCTTTTTGATAATTAGCCCACAAGTTCTTCAAATTCTCAAACAATGAAATGTAAACAGTTGCGTTAACATCCCACAAATTGCTGTTTCCTCATTGTCCCTCCAGTCTAGACTCGTGAGTTATTCTTGCCTACCAGCAGATGGAGACTGAGAACTCAGAGCTGATTATGACATTGCTGTAGAAAGGGTCCTGTACCACCTTGCTCTCACCAGTATTTTTCAGTCTCCAGCAGATGGAGCTTGTCTAAACCCATGCAGTCTGAAATGGTTGGCATTGAGGATGGGCAGAAATTCTTGGTGTAAATTTGCTGGTGCTGGTAACAAAGCCCAGTTGTAGAACCTGGTGGAATCAGGTCCCTCCCCTCACCCACCCACTATTCCTGGGAAGAAGAAAATAAGGAATTGGCATGGTGTACCCTGGTTGGAGGCAATTCCTTTTTTCTTCCTGTCCAGTTTTGGGGAGAAGAGGAGTCCAGGATGTCTGGGGCCCACATTTCCTTTTCTCCAACCTTTGGGAGGGGACTGGGAGAGGTCTTCAACTTTATCAGGATGGCGTATGCCTCTAGGGTGTTTCTGGGGCGTTTCTGTGGCCTCACATTGATACATTTTTAGTGCTCGGAGCTGTGAGTAGGGTGGTTTACAAGCCCTGTGTTTAGCAGGTTGCTCAAACCTCCATTGTTGACATCCTTTATGGGGAGGATGCAGGTGCTGCTTCGAGGCCTTTGTATCCAACATAGGCTTTATTGCACATATCTAACAGGTGTTTTCTTATCATACCTCCAGTCCAATCCCAGACAGTGGATTTTCACCCTTCACTAGCAGCTTGGAGACTGAGTGTCAAAGTTGATGACACCTCCTACATAGGCAGCTGGTGGTACACACCAGCTTCATTATTCAGTCTCCAAGCAGCTGAAGGTGTAGTCACTGTAGGAACAGTTAAGGATCAGTTTGCTGGACAGGTTGAGAGGTTACTGTGTGGCCCTTTAAATTATTGGTTGACAGACTGAAAGGGGGAAAAGTTACAAATTAAAACAACCTAACCAGCAGGCTTGTAAGCAAGCAAGGCAGATCTTATAGAAGTGGAAATACTTGTTCCCCTGGTCCAGCGATGTGCCTGTAAGTAGTTGATGGCAGGTGCTGGCTGCAGCAAGGCCCGATACAGCACCCCACTCAAAACTGCGGCTAATGCCAACATCGCAGGGCTAAGCACATGTATGGGGGAGTTGGCCACTGGTGCAGGAAGAACTATTAAGGTTTTTTCCCTCCTTCGTGGTTGATTTGAGGTGTGCAGCAAGCCCGTACTTCATCTCTAGGCCTTGTGTGTGTTGGCTGGAGATCAGAGTGTGTGTGTCTGGGGGGGGGAGGGGGGGGGCTATCCCACTGAGCACAGGGAACTGCCATTTTGAAGACTGGCTCTCCTCCATGGAGTGTGTGGCTGGGTGGGCATAGACACTGGGATCTCATTTTCCTTGTGTTTTTTTGTTTTCATTAGTTGAAGGCATACTCATCTTATTAGCCCACCTATACATAGCCCATCCAAGAACCATACACTAATTGTATATACAGCAGTTACTCAGTCATGTTAAATTTCGCACACAACATATCACACTTGACAGATTGGGTTACACTCCTTGTTACTATTCCATATGTAAGTAAACTGACTAATCTTGCACACTGTAAATGTTAAAGGGAAATAGTCTGTTACTCTATTTTATCCTAGTTTACTTCACTATGTGTTAATTGGCACGTTACCCAGTTGTAACTGTTACTACTTATCCCTTCAGTCCAGTCCCACACCTGGATAGTCGACCTCCTCTAGCAGCTTGGAGACTGAGCAGGTCATCTTTTGACATCAGCATACTTGGACACCTGGCTCCTCCCAGCACCAGTAAACTCATCTCCAAGCAGCCAAGCAGGTGATCCCAGGATGGGGCTTACTGAAAGGACAACTAAAGAGTTCAAACTAGCTAAAAGCATTTTTGGGTTTCCTGTAATTTGGCTGCTTACCCTCCTTCAGCAGTTTCAAGGAGTGGGCAGTTGAAGTGTGCTGGTAATAAAGCCTGTCTAAATTTGAGGCTTTTTTTTAACCAAACCTCTTCATATGTGCATTTACAGCAGTGTGTGTTCCAGACGTTTTTCCTGACTTTCCAACTTGTCCCTTCACGGAAAGGTTGGTTTTGGTTATATATTCCCCCCTGCCCCCCCCCCTCAATAGCACAGTTCCATTGTTAAGGATTCCTAGTGGTGGGGCTTTAGCTTACATACTTATAGATAATGTGTACTGCTTGGGTCACAGAGCAAATATATCTGGGTCTGTAGTGCCTGCTAGGGCAGTTTTCCTCCATTATCGATGAAATAGAGCACCTTTTCCTTCAGCTAGTCAGTAAAAACACCCTCTTTATGCTTCTGTGTACACCATTAAGCCCACTTGTGCTATACAGGATAGGTTTACCAAGCTTGTTAGTTGCACCAGGATGGTGGCACAGACTTGCAAATATTGAAAGAAGGCATTAAGGTTTGCAAGCTCTCGCTAAATAATATAGGAACACAGAAATATGGGGACACGACGGCAGAAAAAAAAACACATGGTCTATCTAGTTTGCCCTTTCAGGGCAGCTTCAGTGGTCTCCCTTGTTGCCTTGAGAGAACTGTGGTGTCCCGTGCAGCTTGACTGGTACATGGTCAACAATGGGACTTCCAGCATTTTCGCACTGTACATCTGGCACCTTAAATGAGGGGTCTTTTCCCCTCCTTGAGGTCTGGTTTTCAATGGGCAGGACTATTAGGACATCTGTCTGTCCTTGTGGCCTAAGGAAATCGCAATGAATCGAGGGGGGCCGAGTTGGCAGGGCAGCCCTTAGAGGGTCAGCTGCAGGGGTGCTTACCCTGCCTGGGCCCAGATAGCATCCGAATGAGTTTTGGAGGTAGAGCTACATATTGGAATTGCCAGGCTACTGGGCCTGTCCTTAGTGCTGCTCCCCCGGCAAGGCACATGGCAAGGCTGTGAAAAACACCTTGAGGCAGCTTCAGCAATGGAGGGGACTGGGGTTATTTCCCAAAGAACAAAACCAGGTTGGTGCTCAATTTATTTTGTGGGGACCAAAAAAGAGGGCTCCTTTTTGGCTGGTTTTCGAATGCAAGCATGTGAATATGTGAATCAGCATCTGTGGGTGCCCCTGTTTCACTGGAAGGCATTGCGGTCTGTCATAGTGGCAGTAAGAAAAGTCTGACATTCTTTGATCTCGTGGAAGCGTATTTGCACATTCCTATCCAACCAGAACATCAGTTTTCTTTGCTTTGCAGGGCCCAGGGGCCATTTGCAGTGTCAGGCTTTGGGTTAGTAACTGCTCCCCATAGCTTCCTCAAGGTCAGGGTGGTAGGGGTGGCAGCACTGGGCCAAGAGGGTGTCTTGGTGCACCCTTACCTCGACCACTGGCTCCTACAGTCAACATTGGGGAGAGAAAGCAAACTAGCAACGAGTAGTGTAGTTATTGCAGAGCCTCGGATGGGTGATTGTCAGGGAGTCGCTTTGTGCCATTCCAGGAGCGCAAGTGCCTGAGGACACGCTTTGACACCCTCAGTGGAAAGGTGTTTCTCCCAGGGCAACTGGTGCAGGAACTGCAGCAGCTCGTGTATCAATTCCTGCAGAGGACGAATCTAACAGCTTGGCATTATCTGCAACTACTAGAAACATGGCAGCATCTCTCACTCATGCCATGGGCTAGAACTCACATAACAGCTACAAAGGGCACTGCTATGCAGGCTGAAGTGCTGCTGTCGTGGGCAGAAGAGAATCTTCAAGTGCTGTTAGCTCATGTTGAGACACAACATGAGGGTGGACTGCCTTGAGCAGAGTTCAGGGGGACCAAGGAATGGGAGCTTAGCTGGGAGGTAGTCTTGCAGGTAGTGTAGAGGGCACACAATCATGGATCTTACGGTGGTGATTGCAACAGTCAAAGCGAGCTGATTTTTCCATAGAGCAGGTCAGTGGGCCAGGGGCACAAGTGACTGAGGGCATCCTATAGGGTTTCCCCCATGGGCACTCATAGGCCACATCCTACAGCAGATCGTGGCTCACTGCAAATGGTCATCGTAATTGCCAGACTGGCTGAGATGCCCATAATATGCAGATCTGGTGTTGCTAAAAGCAAACCAGCCTTGGCTCCTGCCAGTCAGGGAGGTCCTCTTGATCCAGGGGATCCTCTTGATCCAAGTGCTGGGGTGAATGCCTCAAGTGGATTGATGGTCCCTTATGGCATGACTCCCTTGAAAGGGCACATGCTATTCAAAACCAGTGATCACAATGTTGCTGAAGGCCCAGAAGTCCACTTCTGTCTTATATCGGCATATGGTGCATTTTTGAGGCTTGTGGTGGAGGGGGGCAGCATCAGCCACTTCTAGCTACAGTGCCAGACATAGCTTTCTGCAAGCAGGCTTTAAGAAGGGCCTAACTGCTAGTCCCTTGAAGGTGCAAGTGGCAGCCTTTTTCCTATTAGGACAGGATCAAGGGAGGGTTAGGTTTGCAGCCGGATGTGGCACTGTTCCTGAAGGCAGCACAGCAGCTCCAGCCACAGGTAGTCCAACGTTCCTCCTTCCGATCTCAATTTGGTATGGACAGCACTGATGGTACTTCTCAAGCCTTTGGACAATTCCTTACTGAGGGAGTTGACTCTTAGAGTGCTTTTGGTGGCAATTTGGCCCAGAGAATTTCAGAACTTTAGGCTGCCTCCCGTACAGGGAACCTTTCCTTTCCAGGGTGCTTGACTGGTGCCTAGCCTTTGGCTCAGAGTAATGTTAGAGTTCACTGGAGTCAGCCAGTTTCCCTGTCTGCGCTCGGTGGGGCAGGGGGAGCTGCATATCTGCAGTTGGGCCTAGTAGAGGTATGGAACTCATGGCTGTGTGTTTAGTCTGAATAGCACCATTGCATAAGTTGGATTGTTTTATTTGGGCGGGGGGGGGGGGGGACTGCATGCAGGGGAGGCAGGGGCCCAGGTCTTCATTTTCAAGTAAATGAGAAGCTATCTGGTCAGCATACAGGTAGAAGGAAACATCAGTGCCAGCGGGGTGGCAGGTACATTTTGACTAGGGTGCAGGTGGCCTCGGGCAGAGTAGGGATCCACCTGCCAGGATTAGTAGAGCGGCCTCCTAGTCCTCCTTTCATACTTGCAAAGTATTATCGTCTGGATTACAGGCAGTGGGGAACACCAGATTTGGGATGACACTAGTTCAGGCTGGAATTGCAGGCCCCTTTCCTTTGATAGAACTGCTCTGTTAAATCCCAGAGATATGGGACTGGACTGGAGGGATAAGGAAAGTGAAATTAGGCCTTACCTGCTAATTGGCATTCCTTTGACTCCAATCCAGCCCTGGAACTCTCCCTGTTTAAAGTGGTCTTCTACATGATCCCGGGCCTGAAGGTTACTGAGGGGTTTGTCAGGAGAATTACTAGAGAACAGTGATGGTGTTGGTGAGTAGGGTCAGACAGGAGTGCAGGCAGTTTTTTGACTTGCGCTTTAAGAATTGTAGCTGCCATTTTGTTGACAGGGTTATTTATTGGGCCAGTGAGTCTTCTCAACTTGCGTTTTTTTTTTCTCAACTATGCAGTCCACAGGTAAGTCTCATTCCAGGGAGTGAAGTAGGGGTCCTACTAGGATTAGGCACCCATAATTTAAAGTTTGGCTACTAATTTGCTCCTGTGACTCTGCTTTGTCAATAGGTTATTGGGACTGGTAGGAGGAGCCAGCTGCCTCAATATGCTGATGTCAAGATGACATGCTCAGTCTCCAAGCTGCTAGAGGAGGTAGACTACCCAGAGGTGTGGGATTGAACTGGAGTTACTTGAACGCCAATTGGCAGGTAAGGCCTAATTTCACTATTCTGTTCTTTGTAAACCACTTTGCTCTTTAGAGAAGGTGGTATAGAAAACTCATAAAATTAAAATTAGTCTGCAATTTAGATTAAAAACACAACATACAAGGAAGAGCTGGAAAAGGGAGGTGAGCTGTAAAGCTATTGCCTATCTTTTTGTGGTGTGGCAGTGGCACATGTGGCAGGGGCCAGGATACCCTCTAAGGTCATTCATTTGGCATGTGGCTTGCGCAGAAGCTCCATCTCCACGGCAGAACTTTGTTGCAGTTGCAAGACAGAGGCCAAGTCCACTAAGGACAGTCTGCTTCCAGGGAAGCCTGACAAAGCGGGAGGGGGGTCTGCCTTGGTGAGTGGAGTTCCCCTCGAGTTGGCTGGGACAAGGGCCACCCTGGAGGGGGTAGGATAATCCCATGCTGCCCCTCCTTGAGGAGCAGGATAAGGATTGTAGGTCTCAAGCCTCTACCTCTGGGGAAAACAGCTGTAGGTGAGTTACAGGGAACTCCCCCCACAGTGTCTTCTCCTGCATAAAGATTTTTGCATGAAGTAGTATGGGGAGGGCACTTCAGGTGTCCAGGATAGAGCAACAAAGCAGAGTCTGCCTGAAAGTAGCAGCAAGTAAGGGGAAGAATCTGGGCCTAGTCATTGGCATATGGACGATGGTGTTCGGGATGAGACAGCATCTATTCATTTGGAGGATGTGGCTGACCAGGACACAGATATGGATTTGGGGCCAGAGTCCATGGAGCTCAGAGGAGATTCCACAGGATGAGATGTGGGTTTTCCACTGGTAGCTCTCATTGACTATACCCTGTGGGCCTTAATATATTGACAGATGTCCTGGAGGAAGAGCCTCTGGAGGATCCTTTGTTCCAGGCCATCTGGAAGCTATAGTCTGTTCACCCCTTGAATGATCAAGCAGATGAGACGAATGGGATGTCCTGGAGGCTGCCCTGAGGGGCATGAGGGTGATAAGGTTGTATTCTCTACTAGACCAGGAGAGGGAGCTCTCCCACAGTTGACACAGTGGTTTCTGTGGTCGCAAAGACAACCATTCTGGTAGAGGGCAGTTCAGCCCTCAAGGATGTGCAGGACTGGAAGTTTGACCTTTTTGAAGCAGGCTTTTGATGCACTGTCTTTGCAGGCATCCATTTGCAGGGCCTTTGTGATTTGCGTGTGTTTGTGCTGGGCACAAGGGATCCTGGAGTTAACAGGGGAGTTGCATTCCCTGCTGCCAAATTGGAGTTGGTGGCCTACTTGGCAGATGTCTTTTATGAACTTACTAGAGATTTGTTACAAGCGCATAGCTTTAGTGGTGGCCATTGGTGCAATCTGTGGCTGCAAAATTGGTTGGCAGATGTCTCCTCCAAGGCCAGATGGAGTAAGCTTCTGTTCAAGGGTAAGCTCATATTTTGGGAAGCCTTGGATAAATTGATAAAAGATTTGGGAGTTGAAGGGTGGCTGGCTTCAGGAAGATAGGCCTAGGCCATTTAAGACATCTGTTCCTGCACTGAACAACATTTTTGCCAGTTCGGCACAGTGAAGTTTGTGCCTTACCAATGGGGCGTTTCCCTCTTGGGGCCAGACTTCTTGTGAATTTCAAGGGCCCAACCAGTGGTTTTATACCTCGTCTGCTAATGCAGCAAAGAAGTCACAATGAAGCAGTGGGGGTAGTCCCGGGGGGGGGGGGGGGAGAGGAGGGGTTAAGGGACTTCTGCACTGCCTGGGCCCAGCTTACAACCAATTAGTGGGTGCTGGAGGTCATCCAAGCATGATATGCACTGGAGTTTGCTTGTCCTCTGGCAGCTTTCGTCTGGTCCCCCTGCAAGGCATTGCTCAAGTCAAGACCATGTATGACACCTTGCTGCAGCTTCAGGGATTCCCATTTGTCCAGAGCATAAGCAGTTTTTCTGGTTCAGTGCCCTTGGGGCACCTCCAGTTCTGGCCTTGTCCTTTGGTCCTGCGACCAACCCCCCCCCCCCCCCCTCCCACACACACACCTTTACCAGGGTCATGGTAGTCACAGCTGTTCTACAGCAGGAGGGAATCCTAGTTTCCAGATCATACTGCTAGACCAGTCCAGACAAGTGGGTTATGCACCCCTGCCAGCAGATAGGGAGACAGAGAAACTCGAGCTGTGATTGGTCAGGCTCTGGGTGACATAGGCATACCCCTAGAGGTCCTATTCAGTATTTTCTGTCTCAGCAGATGAGGGTGGTGTTCAAGCTTGTTCTACAATTTGTTTTTTTCCTTTTTCACTATCTTGAGGCTCCTGGATGCACCCAGAGTACACAAGAGGTGTTACTCTGGGTTTCCCAGCAACTTGATTCCCCAGATAAACTTGTGGAGCTCCTGAGCCTGGCTTCAGTAGAGCTCCCAATTTTCTTTAAGCAGCGCTGAGTCTTTGCCACGAGGGCTTAGACAGCAGGAGGATCAGGTATCAATTTCTGAGAGAAACTGTAAGTAAACTGTTTTCTTACTTGCCTCAGCTGCCCTGGGTTTATTTCAACTGCATCAGGACCGGCTGTCTCTGACCTGATTCCTTCACTTCCGGTTTCGTCGGGGGTCTGTTAAACTGGGGTTTGAAGTTCCTATTTTCTTTTCATTGTTTCCTGGATGCACCCAGAGCACACGAGGTGTTTCTCTGGGTTTCCCAGGCCTCCCTCCTTAATAGCTGGATTTTCTGTAATCAGCAATACAGCAGGGTTTGAGCTCCTGATTTCACTGTGTGCAGCTCCCCTTCTCTCCAGAAACACCTTCCAGCCCCTGCCATGTGGGTCTAAGTGGCTGCAGAGGGATCAAACTCTAATTTCCCTACTTTTCAGTCACTGTAATTACCTTGCACTGACTTTGAAAGTTTCTCTTCTCCATGGAAACTCAGCTCCTCTGTACCAGCACAGTGAATAACTGACAGTTTCCGTCTCCCCTCTGTTTCTGGTGATTCAGGGTTCGTCAGGATTTGAATTTAAGTTGCTAGCAGCACACCTTGCCTCTTCCCCAACGATTTTGCTGCATTTTTAAGGTTTTTAGAGCTTAGGAAACTTTTATTTTGCAGTTCTGTGCCAGTGGCCATTTTGAAAATCAGGAGGGATTTCTCTTCAGTGTTTGAGGGAGCAGCTCTGGGCAACCATTTCAAAACATTTAAACATGCTGTGAAGGCAGGGAGTTTCAAAATCCCTTTTCTTTGAAGTCTTCTGTTTCCCTAAGCCTACCTTGATTTTTGTTTACCAAAAACAAAAAAGGTTTAAGCCTCTGCAATGCCTGTTTCTCTGCACAGCTGTATTATATGTAATAAGAAAAGAGTTAATAGATTGCTTGTGTTCCACCTGCATGCTGCATCCAGGAGAATTGTCTTCCTCATTCCCACTGCACTGCCAGCTGGGGACATCAGCGTCTTAACTCCTCCCTCCTTAGAGCCCCTGCAGCAGGATCTTCCTGCAGAAAGGACTGTCAGCTCCCATTTTGCTTCCACAGCTGCTGGAAGCCACGGCAGCCTTGACTGACAGTGAGTTCCAGACACTCTTCCGCCAGGCATGGCACCTGTGGCGTTCGGAGCCTTTTGGTATACCTCCAGCACCCACCCGGTAGCAGACAAAGGATATGGTGGGGTCTTGCAAGCGGTCCCAAAAGTCCTCAGACCTTAAAGCAGTACGTCCTTCCAGGAACATTGCATGTGGCTTGCGGGACACTACGGATATTCAAGAAGACTTTAAATCGTCGGAGGTGAGCCCTGACTCGTTGGAGAAAGAAGATAGGGAATATTCTCCATCTGATTCTTCGCTGACAGTTCACGAGGACTCTCAAGATATCACTCTTTCGGAAAGAGGAGTTGCCGGCCCTAATCACACAGGTGATGGAGTCGCTGCACCTAGCCGACACACCTGATCCTCAGAGTTCTCAAACCATGTTGCAGCCGGATCCCATTTTATAGGGCATTCGTAAGCCTTCCAAAGCTTTTTCCTTTCCAGCCGAGTTACAGCATATGGTATCTCGAGAGTGGGACTCTCCAGAGTCCTCTCTACGTATGGCACGCGGTATTGGTCAGTTATACCCTTGGTCTCCCTCTGACTTGGACCGTTGGCTGACATACCCAAAAGTTGATGCGTTAGTGACCAGGGTCACCAAGCATACCACAATTCTGGTTGAGGGCGGAGCAGCACTCTGCAACCAGCAAGACCTAAAGTTGCCTGCTAAAGATGGGTTTTTCGTTGTCCGCTCTGTCCCTTCAAGCAGGGGTGTGCGGAGGTCTAGCAGCACGGGCCTCCCTTCGATGGATTCAGCAGCTTCCAGGTGATCCCAAGTTGGCTCGTTTAGAATCCATCGCTGCATTCCTGGCAGAGGCCTTCTCTGATTTCTTGCGGCTGTCAGTTCGCTCTGTAGCACCGGTGACAGTAACTTGGAGATGGCTCTGGCTGCGTCAGTGGGCAGCGGATGTTGCTTCCTTTTCGTCCCTCTATTCCAGTCCTGGAACCATAGAGTTGTCAATCCCATCCAGCAGCTTTGGAGACTGAATGACATCACTTTAGCACCTCTGGTATAACTAGGCAAGGACCGCCCACTATCCTAATTCAGTCTCCAAGCAGCTGTGGGGTGTCTGAGCCTAGGGTGGCTCAGGGCAGTTCAGCAGAGCTTAGAGGGTTTTTTGGGTTCTCTTTTCTTTTGGGGAATTCAATTTGATTGTTTGTTTTTTTTTTAGTGGGCTCAGCTGTGAAGAAGATTCCCTTCTGGTTCCAGTCTTGAGTTCCTTCCCCCTCCCCCCCCCCTTCCTGGTTTGCTTCCCTGCTGTGTGCAGGGGACACCTGTGAAGGGGGCTTACCTCCCTTGCTGCCAGAACCCGCTACAAAGGGTGAGGAGCAGGTAGCAGGTTTGGTAGGTACCTCCTGGGCGGTCAGCACTGCTGGCTGCCTCCTGACAGGGGAGAGTGTCTCTCAGAGCAATAAGGAGCTGCTGCAGAGAAGTCACTGCCTGTCAGTACACTTGGGGTGAGTGAGAAACCACACTTTTGTGGTTTTCTTTGCTTTTTTCTTTATTTCTTTGTTTTCCGGTTTTCTGGGGGTGTTTTTCTATTAGTTTGTGTTCTTACAGCTTTGGGGAGCTGTTTTTTTCTCGGGTGTTTTTGGTGGGAATCGCTGATGGCGGCCATCTTGAAAAATCGTGTTTATTTTTCCTTTTCTTTCTTCATTTTGATGTTTTTTGGTGGCCTACAAGCTTCGTTTTGGCTGGCAAACCTTTTTAAAGTGGTTGCCTGCATGGCTGGGTCCTGCAGGACTCTTTAGTTGAAGAAGAAAAAAAAACGGAGCTTCTCTGGCACACTGCAGAACAGTGATTTCTCTTTCTGTGCAGCACCTGGGACAGGAGCCCTTTGAAGGGGCAGCGGGTGCTAGCCTTATCTGCTACTATTGGCTATGCCTTCAAAGTCATAGTGTATACTTTGTGGCTTGAAGCGCAGCTCCCTGCTGGAGTCTGGTGTGTGCTCAGGGTGTCACTTTCTCTCTGGGCGAATGGACTCGGATCCAGATCTGCTGTTAGATCTGCGGGAGGTGCAGGAGCCACCTTCTCTGGCGTAGGAGGAGCCGGTGGCAGGTCCCTCCTCTGCAGGGGGTTCCGAGGTTCCTGGCGGTCAGGGGCTCAGGGCTGCTGCTGCAGGGCTTCCCTCTGAGTTTTTTGCCCTGATGCAGCAGGCCTTTGCGTTGCTCCAGCCGACGGTTCCACCCTCGGCGCAAGACTCTAGGGGTCTTAAGAGAGCTGGGTCCCTCGCAGGAGTATCCGAGGGCGCCCCGGTGGCAAAGATGGGTAGAACTATGGGGGCGGAGGGGTCGACTTCCCTTCTCGGGGATGGTGATTTGTCCCCTTTGGAGGGGGCCCCTTTGGAGGGGGCCCTCGACGGCTTGTCGGAGGACGAGCTGGAGGATGGTGAGTTACCGGACTCTGAGCAGCAGAGTAGAGTGGTCAGGATTTTCCGACGGGAGGAGCTTCCGGCCTTGATAGCAGAGACCCTCAAGGCCTTGAATGTTCAGATGGGAGAACCGGATTCCGAGGAGGCCTTGGAGGATCCGGTCTTGAAAACAGTTGGTTCGTCCCACCAAGTTTTTCCTTTGCATCAGGTATTTAAGGCTATGATTCAGGAGGAGTGGGATGTTCTGCATTCAGCCCTTCGGGTTTCTCGGGCCTTGTCTCGCCTTTATCCGCTTGCTCAGAGTGATAGAGTTGTTTCGCTGCCCGAAGGTGGATGCGGCCGTCTCGGCAGTTACTAAAAAGACTACCATTCCCGTGGAAGGCGCGGCGGCCTTGAGGGATGGTCAGGACAGGCGCTTGGAGTCGGTCCTGAAGCAAGTCTTTGAAGTTTGCGCCCTTTCCATGCAGGCTTCGATAGCGGGGGCCTGGGTGGCTCGGGGCTGTTTGCGGTGGTCCCAGCGTTTGCGGGGGGATTGCCCTGAGGGTGGTCTGGAGGAGGCTGCCTGTTTAGAGTCTGGGACGGCGTACCTCGCGGACATCCATTACGATCTTATCCGAGGTTTGGCGAAGGGCATGGCCTCGGTGGCAGCGCGGCACTGTCTCTGGCTGCAAAATTGGGCGGCCGACAGTTCGTCTAAGGCTCGTCTTAGTAAGTTGCCGTTTCGCGGTAAGCTGTTCGGCGAGGACTTGGAGAAGTTGGTGAAGGATTTAGGTGAGTCCAAAGGTGGACGTTTGCCGGAGGATAAGCTGAAGCAGCCGCGCATGGCATCAGGCTTTCGGGGGTCGGCGAAAGAATTTCGTCGCTCTCGGCCTTTTCGAGGGAGCTCTTCTCAGCGGGGTAGGTACCCTGTCCGCGGTCAGGCATTTCAGAGTTTCCGGGGCGCGGGACGCGGTTTCATTCCTTTCCAGTCCTCGACACCAAAGAAGCAATGAGATGAGGCGGACTCAGGCTGCGGTGGTTCCCGTGGGAGGTCGGTTGCGGGAATTTTACCTGGCTTGGATCCGTCTTACGTCGGATCGGTGGGTCCTGGAGGTCATTCGCGAGGGTTACGCGTTGGAGTTTCACAAGCCCGTGCGCGATTCCTTCGTTTGTTCTCCTTGCGCAGCGCCAGCCAAGATGTGTGCGGTTTCCGAGACACTTCAGCGGCTGTTGCAGCTGGGGGCGGTAGTTCCCATTCCCGAGGCTCAGTGCGGGTCCGGTCGATACTCGATTTATTTCGTGGTGCCAAAAAAGGAGGGCACCTTTCGGCCCATTTTGGATTTGAAGCAGGTCAATTGTCTCCGCGTGTCTCACTTTCGGATGGAGACCCTGCGCTCTGTGATAGCGGCGGTCCGCGCTGGGGAGTTTCTTACCTCTCTGGATCTGACGGAGGCGTACCTGCATATTCCCATTCGTCCAGAGCACCAAAGATATCTCCGGTTTGCTCTTCCTATGGGGTATTTCCAGTTTCAGGCGTTGCCTTTCGGCCTGGCGACGGCTCCGCGCACCTTCACCAAGGTCATGGTGGTGGTGGCAGCGGCTCTTCGCAAAGAGGGGGTGCTTGTCCATCCTTACCTGGACGACTGGTTGATACGGGCCAAGTCCCGGGAAGAAAGCACGCTGGCCACAGCCCGAGTAGTGGAGTTGTTGGAAAGTCTGGGCTGGGTGGTCAACCTAGCAAAGAGCAACTTGGTTCCGTCGCAGTCCCTGGAATTTTTAGGGGCCCGTTTTGACACTCGGAAAGCGATGGTGTTCCTTCCAGATCAGCGGGTTCAGCGTCTCCGCGGGTTAGTTCAGAATTTTTTGTCCACCCCGGCTCCGACAGCGTGGCGATATCTGCAGTTAGGCACGATGGCGGCCACGATAGAGCTTGTGCCGTGGGCCCGGGCCCATATGAGGCCCTTGCAAGCGACGTTGCTTCGTCGGTGGTCCCCTCAACGGGACGAATTGTCGCGACGGTTGGTCTGTCCTCTGGAAGTACAGCAGGCACTTCTGTGGTGGTTTCATCCGGGCAGTCTCTCCGCGGGCATGCCACTGGAGCCGCCGGCGTGGAGACTCCTTACAACGGGCTGGGGGGCTCATTGCGACGGCCAGTTTGGGTCGTCGGAGGAGAGGACGTGGTCCATCAACCGCTTGGAGATGCGAGCGGTTTTCTTTGCGCTGCGGGAGTTTCAGGGGACTCTGAGTCAGCAGGCGGTGCGAGTGTCCGACAATGCGTCGACAGTAGCGTACATCAATCAAGGCGGCACGGGCAGTGCTGCCCTGGAGGCCGTGGCGGCCCAGCTGTTAGTGGGCCGAGGGCCATCTCCGGGCTCTGTCGGCTCAGCATGTCGCAGGCATAGACAATGTCGAGGCGGACTCTCAGTCGCCAGAGGCTGGATCCGGGAGAGTGGCGGCTGCATCCGAGCATCTTCGAGCTATTAGTCCGGCGCTGGGGCCTCCCGTGGATGGATCTTATGGCAACCTTGGAGTCGGCTCAGGTACCGCGGTTCTTCAGCCGGCGTCGGGAGCGAATGTCAGAAGGTCTCGACGCGTTGGCGCAGCAGTGGCCGTCGGCAGGTCGTCTTTATGTGTTTCCGCCTTGGGCCCTGATAGGTCAAGTAGTGCAGCGCGTCGAGCGGCACTGCGGTCTGGTGATTTTGATAGCCCCCGACTGGCCGCGACGGCCTTGGTATGCTGACGTAGTGCGGTTGCTCGTGGACAGCCCGTGGCGTCTTCCGTGTCGGCCGGACCTGTTGCTGCAGGGTCCGTTGCGTATGCCTCAGGTGAGTCTGTTCTCTCTTACGGCTTGGCTCGAGAGGGCTAGGCTGAGGGCTCGGGGATACTTGCCCGTGGTCATTTCCACCATGCTGCAGGCGTGTCAGCGTTCCACCTCCTTAGCGTACATTCGAGTCTGGCGCATATTTGAGTCTTGGTGTGCGGGACGTTGCATTCGGCCCTTGGAGGCGTCTGTGCCTCACATCCTGGAGTTCTTGCAGGATGGGGTAGATAAAGGTTTAGTGGCTAGTTCCCTCAGGGTGCAGTTGGCGGCCATTTCCTGCTATCGGGGTAAGGTTCGTGGCCGATCCTTGGGGTCCCTGGAGGACGTTCGCAGATTTTTACGAGCGGTCTTGCTTATTCGGCCTGCTGTGTGTGCCTCGGTCCCGGCGTGGGATTTGAATTTGTTGTTGGAGGCGTTGGTTAGGGCGCCGTTTGAGCCTTTGGGGGAGGCTTCCCTTAAGGATCTTACCTTGAAAACAGTGTTTTTGGTGGCGATTTGCTCGGCACGTTGCATTTCCGAGTTGCAGGCCTTATCTTGTCGGGAGCCATATCTGTCTTTCTTTTCGCAGAAGGTCGTACTACATACCGTGCCGGCTTTTCTGCCTAAGGTGGTTTCGGCCTTTCATGTTAATCAGGTAGTTACGCTTCCCGGATTCTCGGCGCAACAGAATAAGGATTCTGGGGGTCGGCTGCGTTTATTGGATGTGCGGCGCGTTCTGCGTAAATACCTTGCCAGGACAGAACCTTTCCAAAAATCTGATCGGTTGTTTGTTGCCTTCGGGGGGCCGCGCAAGGGGGAAGCGGCGGCGAAGGCTTCGATTTCCCGTTGGCTGAAGTCGGCTATTGCGTCAGCTTATGTTTTGAAGGGTCGAGTTGTCCCGGACGGGCTCCGGGTGCATTCCACGTGGGCGCAAGCGGCGTCTTGGGCGGAAGTCAGTCTGGTTCCCGTGGGGGACATTTGCAGAGCGGCGACCTGGTCGTCGTTGCATTCTTTTGTGAAGCATTATCGATTGGATGTGCAGGCAGCAGGGGATAGTGGCTTCGGGTCCACGGTTCTTCAGGCTGGGCTCGCTGCCCCCTCCCGGTGACTGCACTGCTCTGTTACATCCTCTATGGTTCCGGGACTGGAATAGAGGGACGAAAAGGAAGAGTAAATTAGACTTACCTGCTAATTGTTCCTTACGGAACTCTAGTCCAGTCCCGGAGCCCTCCCTGGATATCGTCAGCTCGCTAGCCTGTGCTGGGGGTTCATGTTTCAAGCATGTCAGCGAAAAAAAAAACAAAAAACGAACCGAACGACCTCTAAGGTGCTAAGCGGACGGTAGGGTAAGAAATCCCGACCGGGTTTAGCAAAGTGGAAGGGCACCGGTAAGTAAGCCTTGTTTCCTTGTTGGGGCCTTTCCCTACTGAGCAGCTTGCTCTTCGGCTGTCGGCGGGGGCTCTCCCATGGGCATAGACTGGAGCCATGGGGGAGTCTTGGTCGTGGCTTGGCTGGGGGGTAATAGACCGTTTTGGTCCGTAGTTCCTGTGGGTTTCTATTTTTCCCTTACTTTCTTCTAATTTGTTTATTTGTTCTGCTTAGCTGTGTTTTGTCAATAGGTACTGAGGATAGTGGGCAGTCCTTGCCTAGTTATACCAGAGGTGCTAAAGTGGTGTCATTCAGTCTCCAAAGCTGCTGGATGGGATTGACAACTCTATGGTTCCGGGACTGGACTAGTTCCGTAAGGAACAACAATTAGCAGGTAAGTCTAATTTACTCTTCGTTCAGACTCCAGCGTTTAGATGCCATTCGTCCATTTCCACCATTGGAAAGAGGACTAGGCCGTTACTCTATTTCGTGGTGCCAAAAAGAGGACGGCTCCTTTCGTCTTATCTTGGATCTCAAAGGTGTCAATCGCAGTCTGTGGGTACCACACTTTCGAATGGAGACTCTGCGATCTGTTATTCAAGCGGTACGCAAGGGGGAATTCTAGCTTCCCTCGATCTCGCAGAAGCATTCTTTCACATTCCCATTCAAGAGGGGCATCAGCGACTCATTCGATTTGCGGTACTCGGTCAACATTTCCAATTTCGTGCAATGCCCTTCGGTCTAGCTTCAGTGCCTCGAACCTTCTCCAATGTAATGGTGGTGGTAGCTGTGGCCTTACGCAGCCACGGCATCAGAGTTCATCCTTATCTGGACAACTGGCTCATTCATGGTCACTCTCTCCCCGAGGCTTGCAGCACAGTCTCGGTGGTGGTTGCCTTTCTCGAAAGCCTCGGCTGGGTAATCAACCGTGACAAGAGTTGTCTTCCGTCGTCCCAGGAGATCGAATTTTTGGGGGCTCGCTTCGATACAGCCTTAGGTCGGGTCTTTTTGTCAATGCCTCGATTCCTGAAGTTAACTTAAGTTCAGTCTCCTAGCACAGGTCTCGCCTCGAGCATGGCATTACCTTCAAGTCCTGGGATCCATGACGGTGACCATAGATCTCGTGCCTTGGGCCAGAGCACGCATGTGCTGTCTACAGAAAGCTCTCCTGACATGATGGTTGCCAGTTTCGGAAGACTACCAGATTTGCCTTCTGCTTCACTCCAGGGTCACACTAAGCCTACGGTGGTGGCTCTCCTCCAGAAACCTCCTGAAGGGGGTCCCCTTAGACTCCGTGTTGGATCGTTCTAACAACGGATGCCTGTCCGGTTGGGGCATGCACTGTCGATCTCACACTGCGCAGGGCACTTGGACAACACGCGAATCCTGCTGGACGATCAATCGACTAGAGGCACGAGCAGTACGTCTGGCTCTACTGAGATTTCACACTCTTCTGCACGGAAAAGCAGTTCGGATACTATCCAACGCGACCACAGTTTCCTACATCAACCGTCCAGGAGGGACCAAGTTCACTGTAGTGTCAAATGAGATGGCTCTTCCTTGGGCATAGAGATCTCCAAGCCCTCTCCGCCCAACACATTGCAGGAACTAGCAATGTGAAGGCAGACTTTGAGTCGCAATACCCTCAACCCCCGACGAGTGCAAACTGGCCCCACTAGCCTTCCAGAGGATAGTTCAAAAATGGGGGTTGCCGGCGATAGATCTCATGGCATCGACAGCGAATGCCAAAGTTCTGGGTTTCTTCAGCCGTTGGAGAGAATGCAGGACTCTCGGCATCGATGCATTGACTCAGACTTGGTCGGAAAACCAGCTTCTTTGTTTTTCTACCCTGGTCCATGATCGGCAGGATCCTGCAGCGAATTCGGTCACACAGGGGGCTGGTAGTCCTTGTTGCCCCGGATTGGCGAAGAAGACCATGGTATGACGATCTCATAAGGCTGTCACGGGGGGTTGCTATTATGGCTGGCAGCTCCCTCCGGACTCCTCAGACAGGGACCAATTTTTCATGGAAAATCCAGCTCCCTACTTGCTTACAGCTCTTGAATGCCGCCGTTTGACCCGTTAGGGGTATTCGCCAAAGGTGATAGCTATCCTCCTTAACACGCAACAGTCTTCAACATCCGCTGCTTATGCGAGAGTGTGGCACGTCTTTGAGGCTTGGTGTTCATGTCATCACTTGTCCCCGTGGCGTACCTCAATTCCTGATATTCTTGCCCTTTTACAGGACAGTCTTGCTAAAGGTTTGGTGCTTGGTTCGCTTCGAGTGCACATTTCTGCCTTGACATGTTATTGGGGTCCGGTGCACGGTAGATCCCTTGCTTCCCACGCTGATGTGTGTTGGTTTCTGAAAGGGGTCAAACTGCTTCGTCCTCCGGTCCGCCTGGTAGTTCCTCCTTGGGATCTAGCACTTGTTAGGGCGCTCGGAAATCCGCCCTTTGAGCCTTTGGAGGAAGTGTCTCTATATTTGACGCTCAAAACGGTGGTTTTGGTAGCAATCACGTCAGCTCGAAGAATCTCGGAACTTCAAGCTCTCTCGTGCAGGGATCCATATCTTTCTCTCCTGAGGGGGTAACTCTTCGCACGGTCCCTTCCTTCCTGCCCAAAGTGGTTACTCTTTTTCTTGTCAATCAGCCCCTGCTATTGCCTGCCTTCTCTAAAGTACAGTGTGCGGGTAGACGCAAAAGTCTTCGCTTCCTCGACCTCAAGCAAGTTCTCCTTCGCTATTTGAAAGTTACCAATTCCTTTTGCATGACTGACCATATTTTTGTTCTCCTTTCGGGGCCACGCAAGGGTTTTGGCTGCTTCCAAACCTATCGCTACGTGGCTGCGTCGGGTCATTGAGTCGGCTTACATTCTCCAAGGCCAGCCGGTTCCAGAAGGGCTTCGAGCTCATTCCACTCGAGCCCAATCCACATCATGGGCCGAGAGGTCCCACGCCCTTCCTCTGTCGAGCGGCCACCTGGTCGTCCTTGTCCTCTTTTGTTCAGCACTATTGGTTGGATATACAGGCCCGAGAGGACAGTCGTTTCGGAGTTGGGGTGCTGTCAGTGGCTCTAGCTGCCCACCCTGAGGATAATTAGCTTGGGTACTTCCTGCTTGTCTGGACTGGTCTAGCAGTATGATCTGGAAGGAGAAATTTCACTTACCGTTAATTTCCTTTCCTGGAATACTGCTAGACCAGTCCAGAACCCACCCAGCTTGTCAGAGGCACTGGTACTTGTGCAGAGCAGCCGACAGTCATACGCTCCACGAGCACTTCTGGAGTTTGTTTCCTGGGAATGTGTCAGAGCAGTCATTTCAGACTTCTTCCCTTGGGAATGATATTTGATCCTCTTCCGTTTTTCGTTCGGGTTGAGGGGTTCCCTTTTTAAGGGTTTGTAGTTGCGTTTTTTCCCTGAGATGTTGCCTTTTTGGCTTGTTACATAGGCATACCCCTAGAGGTCCTATTCAGTAACTGTCACCCAGAGCCTGACCAATCACAGCTCTGGAGTTTTTTTTTTCTGTCTCCCTATCTGCTGGCAGGGGTGCATAACCCGCTTGTCTGGACTGGTCTAGCAGTATTCCAGGAAAGGAAATTAACGGTAAGTGAAATTTCTCCGTATCCCTGCCTAGACTGGCTTATCCAAGGAGGAAAGTAAACAGGCCACTGAGATTTGTTACCTGTTTGCAAGAGCTTGCTTGGGTCATAAACTTTGAAGAGCCATTTCCAACTGTTGCAGTACCTGGTGTACTTAGGAGACCGGTTCTGCGCACACAGGTCGAGTGTTGTGGGGGTGTTTGTTGCTAGAGGACAGGATGCAGATGCTGCAGGGACAAGTCCACCAGTTCCTCAAGATGAAGGCCCCGACAGCACTGCGTTACCTTCAGCTGTTAGGATTGATGGTGGTGTCAATTGTGTTGGTGCTGTGGGTTCAAGCACACATGAGGTTGTTGCAGAGGGCACTGTTACAGAGATGGTCTGCTCAGCACCAGTTGCTTTTGGAGCCTATGCAGTGGTGGCTGTGGTCTGAGAAACATTTTGACAATGCCCCTGGAGGTGCCTGCTTGGGTTCCACTGATTGATGCCAGCCTCTCTGGCTGGGGAGCACATTGCAAGACTCAGCTCAGGGTTGCTGGTCAGCAATGGAGAGTGCCCAGCCCATCAAAAGATGTGAGTGGTGTTTTTGGCCTTGCAGATGTTTCAAGATAAACCAACATTAACATAAGAACACAAATGCCATACTGGGTCAGACCAAGGTCCATCAAGCACAGTACTCTGTTTCCAACAGTGGCCAGTTCAGGTCACAAATACCTAGCAATTTCCCAAAAGGACACATGGGTCCCATAATGCTTGTATTGGGGAAAGCAGTTGATTACCTGTCCTCTTAATGGTTTATGGACCTTTCCTCCAGAAACTTATCCAAACCTTTTTTTAAACCCAGCTACACTTACCATTTTTACTACATCCTCCGGTAACTTCAGTTTGATTGTCCTGAGTGAAATATTTTCTTAGTCTTAAATAAGTTACACTGTAGCTTTATTGCATGTACCCTAGTCTATCTACATTCACCTGTTCCACTCTAGTCATTAATTTATAGACTTCTATCATATCTCCCCTCAGCAGCCTCCTTTTCCAGGTTGAAAAGCCCTAATCTTAAACCCCTCTTCTATAAGGTTATCCTTCCATCCCCTTTACTTTTTTGGTGGCACTTCTCTGTACCTTTTCTAATTCCACTGTATATCCTTTTTAAGATATGGCGACCAGAATTGCGCACACATTCAAGGTGTGGTTGCATCATATTCTCCATTCTTTTTTGTTATGATTCCTAGCACTTTTATTTGCCGCCTTGGCTGCTGCTGCACATCGGGTGGAGGGTTTCAACATGTTATCCACAATGATGCCTAAATCTTTTCCTTGGGTGTGGTGGTTCCTCATGTGGAACTTTGCATTGTGTAACCATAGTTTGGGTGGTTCTTTCCTAGGTGCCTAAGTTTGCACTTGTCCACATTAAATTTCATCTGCCATTTGAACGGTCTTCCACTTTTAAGATCCTCTTGGGTTTTAACAACTTTGAATAATTTTGTCTCATCTGCAAATGTCAATGTTAAAAAGGAAAGACCCCCTATGGGTATTAAGCCTCTATCGGTGAACCTAGCACTGAACTGAATTCACCACAACCAGAATCAACTAGGTAAACTATGGTCTCAGACTCACATAAGCACTGCTTTAAACTCTGTTAAAAGCAAAGTGCCTTCTCGCATCAACGACCATTTAACGTTTACCGTTGAGTAAATTGTACTATTGTACGTTCACCAAAAAGTTCTTAAATCATTCTAAATTTTTGCATTTTTTTCAAGCTTTTTTTTTATAAAAAGTGAATGCGCTTATCTGTAAATCGATGAAAATTGCTGGCAAGTTTCCCCGACGCTACCAAAAAGGGTACCGCTCATGCGTTTCAAGTTCTTCATCGGGGGGAAATTCTCATACCCCAGCACATTCTTTACTTTCACTGCAGGGTTTTTCAATTTTGCACACAACTCAGCAAGTTGAACAGACGTCAATAGTGTTCCTGTCACTGCAGAAGAAGTTCTTTATTTTTTCTTAATTCTTTTGTCGCATCTGCTGCCTTCGACGTCGGACCGGTACCGCCGGTCTTTTCTTTGCTTTCTTTCAAAAACAAAAATTTCTTTTCACTGTGCATTTTCAGTTTTTGGGCCTTAGGCCTAACAATATTTTCCTCATGGAGAAGCCCGCCTCCGGATTTAAAAAGTGCACAAAATGTGGCGGTACTATTTGTCACCGACACCCATGACTGGTGTCTAAAATGTTTGGGGCCTGACCATTCCATTACGGATTGTATGTACTGTACCATGATGTCTAAAAGAGTTCGTCAGAACCGAGCAGCCAAGCTCAGTACCCTGTTTCCCTCTGATGCAGCTTCAGTGGCATCAATGTCTTCCAGGGCTGCTGCTTCCATGGATCTCAGGTAACCAAGCACAAATCTAGCCAGTCCTCAAAGGGTAGATCTCCCAAGCATCAAGATGCCTCCGGGCTTGCCCTCGATGATTCCGCACCGGCAAAATTACCCCAGCGGGAAGCTCCGGCTTCCAAAGCATTGTTTATGGGGTCACAGGTTGACATCAATGGCTTGGCCTCGACAGATCACCTGTTGCTGTGTTCTGGGGTACCGGTGGCTCCCACTGGTACCGACATCCAGACATTGGTGGCGTCGATGGATCAGATGATTCTGATCATGCAGCGCACCCTAACAGCATTCATACAGGCTGCGATGCTTCCAGTACCGCAACAATCCCCATTGTCGGTACCGGCTCCAGCACCGGCATCACTCCCGGTGCCGGTACCGATTGCATTGGCTTTGGTGTCGACTGCAACGGTACCCTGTCCTATGATGCCCATCGGTACCGAACCAGTACCGGTTACTCCCGATACCGATCCTACTCTGTACAGCTATCGGGCTTTACAGGAGCATCCAGACAGGCGATACTTCGATTCCTCTGAAGACTCTGAGGGTTCTGTCGAGGCATCGATACTTCTTCCTCAGGAGTCTTCTCCTAAACGAAGAATGTCTCCTCCAGAAGACTTGCCTTTTCAAGACTTCATCAGGGAAGTGGCTAGGGGCCTCTCCATCACAGTGGCCTCTGAGTCAGAACCCAGAACCAAGGAGTTAGATATTTTACAATATCCTAAAACTCCTAAAGAGGCAGCTACTTTACCTATCCATGAGATTCTGTATGATCTCATGTTGAGAATGTGGGAGACACCTCATTCTCGCAGGCTAGACACCATGTATCGTGTCCCTCCTTGTCCTGGCTTCCACAAGACTCAGCTTCCTCACCACTCTATTGTGGTAGAGTCTGCCATGAGAAAGAGAGTGCAGAGAGACTCATCTAATCCTCCAGGACGTGAATTCAGGACCCTAGATGCTTTTGGCTGAAGGGTTTTTCATGCTTCTCTGCTAGCTGCCAGGATCAACTCCTATAGTCTCTATATAGGAATGTTTCTAAAAAGTCACAGAACTGCAGACTTCAACCCCTTTCATTTCGGAGGATAAAAGGCAGGAGTTTCTCATTGGCTCAAACATGCCCAAGATGCCTCCAAATTTTCCAACCGTGCAGCCTTTGACTCTTGTGTGTAAGCAGAGCCTTGGTTATTGCCATAGGGGCACGCAGAATTACTTGGCTACAAGCTTCTGATTTGGAGCTCTGAGTCCAAGATGAATTAGGGAATATCCCTTGTACAGGTGAAAACCTTTTTGGTAAGGATTGGCAAGCAAAGGCCAATCAGATGGATGCTGAAAACTCTGCTTTGGATCGACTTTCAAAGTCTACCTCTGCTCCTGTTAAGAAAAGACTGTTCAAAAAGATATCTTTTTCCAAAAAGGGGAAGATACTATCCTGCTTATGGTCAGGCATCTTCTGCAGGTTGTTTTGCTGCAAAGCGTCAGCAACCACCTAAACAGGCCAAATCAAAGGCTGCTAGGCCTTTCATGACCCAGCAGCCTCAGCCTCCTCAGGGCCTTTGACTTGCAGCTAGAGAACTTAGCCTTTCTGACTCTGGAGGAACCAGAGCCCCTTACCATTCCAGGAAGTTTGACTGACTTTGCTCCCAGATGGGAACAAATTACAGCAGAGCAATGGACACTCTCTATCATAAAGGAAGAGGGTACAAGCTTCATTTCTTAAGCCTTCCCCCTCACACCGTAGTGAAACACTTCAATTCTCCAACATCTCTCCTCAACCTTCTGAGTCAGGAGATTGCCACCCTTCTTGCCCAAGGGGCAATAGAAGAAGTACCTCTTCAGCAAGGCAAGGGTTCTACTCCCCTTATTTCTTATTCCAAATAAAACGGGGCTACAGACCCATCTTAGATCTCAGAGAATTGAACAAATTTCTATTCAAGGAGAAATTCAAGATTTCTCTCGGTGCTCTGCTTCCATACCTTCAGAGTCAGGACTGGCTTTGTTCTCTAGATCTCAAGGATGCGTACACCCATGTCCTTATCCATCCAACACACAGAAGGTTCCTTCGGTTCCTTTTTGGAGAAAAGCACTACCAATACAGGGTGCTTCCTTTCGGTCTGGCCTCCGCACCAAGGGTGTTCACGAAATGCATGGCAGTAGTAGCTGCATTTCTACGCACTCTAGGAATATTCGTTTTCCCATATCTGGATGACTGGCTCATTCAAGCTCCCTCTCAGTCAGAGGCCAAGACTTTTCTAACCTGCACAATGCGTGTCCTTCAGTATTTGGGACCGGTAATTAAAATCCCAAAATCCAATCTCACTCCTATTCAATCTCTGGAGTTTATAGGGGCTTTGCTGGATACCACAACTGCAAGGGCCTATCTTCCTCAGGCTCGTTGCCTACGCTTGGTGCAGTTAGCCTCCCAAATACAGTTTAAGTCCCATTTAACTGCTCAGGAAATGTTACAACTCTTAGACCACATGGCATCCACCATGCATGTGGTTCCATATGCTCGCCTTCACATGAGGGCAGCTCAGTGGACTTTGTCCACCCAATGGACTCAGGCATTAGGTTGCCTGTCAGACAAAATAGCAAACTCCAGTCGCCTTTTTTGGTCTCTCCAGTGGTGGAAGTCCTCTCAAAACTTGTTGCTGGGGTCCCCTTTTCAGCCGTCACTACCCCAAGCAACCCTTACAACAGATGTCTCTCCAATGGGTTGGGGAGCTCATCTGCAAGATCTCTCCACCCAGGGCATCTGGTCTCCACAGGAGGTTTCTCTACACATCAATCTCTTGGAACTCAGAGCAATATTCTTAGCTCTGTGTTCCACTCCCTGCTCAGCTACAGGACAGTCCTCATCCACACGGACAACCAAGTAGCCATGTTCTATGTGAACAAGCAGGGAGGGACTGGCTCTGTCGCTTTCCAACGAAGCTTTGCGACTGTGGGCCTTCGCCAGAGAGCATCAGATTCATCTTATGGCAGTATATCTTCCAGGTGTTCAAAACTCTTGGGCAGACAGACTCAGTCGAGTTCTGCTTCCACATGAGTGGTCCCTCCACATGGAGCAGGTAGCCAGTTTTTTTTGAATTTGGGGAACTCCAGGCATAGACCTCTTTGCAAGTCTGTGGAATGCCAAACTTCCCCAGTTCTGTTCCAGAATTCCGTGTCGGAGTTCAGGCCAAGGATGCCTTCCTTCTTCACTGGGGTCAAGACTTCCTTTATGCCTTTCCACCAATTTCCCTAATTCCCAAAACACTATTCAAGCTTCAGCGAGACCGAGGTTCCATGATCCTCATAGCACCACATTGGCCACACCAAGTGTGGTACCCTCTACTTCTGCATCTCTCTCAAGCTCCCTCCCTGGAGTTGGGCTCTGCACCAAATCATCTTTCCCAGGAAGACAGAACGTTGTGGCACCCAAACCCCCAGTCTCTCCATCTCAGGGCCTGGTTGCTGAAGGCCTAGACCTTCAAGTTTTTCATCTCTCTCAGCAAGTCAGATATTCTTCATGCTTCTAGAAAGCCTTCCACTTGACGTTCTTATGCTTTCAAATGGAAAAGATTTACCATTTGGTGTTCAGAGAAGGGTCTTAACCCTCTTGCAATACCTTTGAATTTTTTACTAGAGTATCTTCTGCATCTATCCCATGCAGGCCTTAAAACGAATTCAGTAAGAGTCCATTTGAGTGCTATTGCAGCGTCCCTTAAGCCTCTCAATGGACAGCCTATTTCCTCTCATCCTCTTATAGCAAGATTCATGAGAGGCCTTCTTTTAATTAAATTTCCCATTAGACCACCTCCAGTGGCATTGGACTTAAATCTGGTTCTTGGCCAGCTTATGAAGCCACCCTTTGAACCTTTAGCCACCACCTCCTTAATTTCTTTCTTGTAAGGTTATCTTTCTCATTGTAGTCACCTCAGCACGCCGCATCAGTGAGTTGCAAGCCTTGGTGGCTAATCCTCCTTATACAAGGTTCCATCATAAGGTAGTCCTCAGGACCAATCCACACTTTATGCCCAAAGTGGTCTCGCCTTTTCATCTGAACCAAGAGGTATACTTACCTGTCTTTTTTTCCAGGACCTCATGCATCAAGTGCAGAGAGGAATCTTCATACTTTGGATTGTAAAAGAGCTCTTGCCTTTTACTTACACAGAACAGAGCAACATAGAAAGTATTCTCAACTCTTTGTTGCTTTTGATCCTTCCCATTTAGGACTTCCAGTTTCTAAGAGAACACTGTCCAATTGGATTGTTTAGTGTATTTCTTTCGCCTACCACAGTAGGAACCTTTCTCTGGAGGGCTGTCTCACAGCTCACAATGTGAGGGCCATGGCAGCCTCAATGGCTCATCTAAACTGTGTCTATCGACCAAATCTGTCAAGCAGCCACTTGGGCATCGGTTCATACCTTCACAGCCCATTACTGTTTGGACAAGGACTCCCGCCGGGATGCCTCGTTTGGTCAGGCTGTTCTCAAACACCTGTTCCATTCCTAATCAACTCCTACCCACCTACCCTGGTTGTATGCCAGAGATCCATGGGGGGAGGTAGAGCCCTTTTCAAGGACACACAACTCTGGGGTCTCTCCCTGGCATCTGCAGCTAGGGAGTCCCCATATGTGAAGACTCATTCCTGCTTGTTCCTGGAGATAGCACAGTTACTTACCTGTAACAGGTGATCTCTGGGAACAGCAGGAATAAGTCTTCACAACCCACCCACCTCCCCTAGGAGTTGTATCTATCTTTCCTTCTCTCTCTTTGTCTCAGCTTCAAAACTCAAACTGGAGAGAGGCGGTTGGGAAAAGCAGGAAGGCAGCATGCAGGCGCTGTGGGATGCTCCCAAAAGCTTTCTTATTGGATGCTGGGGAGCGTTCCCACGCAGGCTCTGTTGGTACCGACGATACCCATATGTGAAGACTTATTCCTGCTGTTCCCAGAGATCACCTGTTACAGGTAAGTAACTGCTTTAGTGACGTGGGGGGTATTGAGGTGTAACAGATGCAACCTATACAACAAGTAATATCCCTGAAGTGCCCTTAAATGGTAGACTTAATGCGAAATCTACTGATAATGTACCAAATAGAAATAAAAAAAACACAAAACAGAACTACTACTCCTTGGAGATTCCATCAGAGGCACCAACTTGGGAACACAGCTGAAAGGAGAGAAGATGGTCAAATGCCTCCTAGGCTCTTCAGCCAGCAGGAATGCAATCCATATTGTTGGTATAGTTAGTGCAGAAAGTGAGGACTCCAAAACACTAAACAAAGGCATGGGGAGGGGTGACCTGCACGGAGTGACAAGTGCATCTACTCTTGCTGCCTTGCTGGGCAGACTAGATGGACCAAACTGGTCTTTATCTGCCGTCATATACTATGTTGGGTACAAATGATCTGGCTAGAAAAAGTGCCTCTGCAGTTCAAAGGGACTTCCAGACTCTGGGAGAGAAACTCAAGCTCATTGCTAACACTATAGCATTCTCAAAGTTCTACTGTTCATGGTAAGGGGGCAGAAAGGCTACATTGCATAAAAAAACTAATACATGGCTCCAAACCTGGTGCAAACAAGAAGAATTTAGATAGGTGACGGGAAACATATGGATCAACAAGAGACTATACTGTATGGATGGACTACATCTCCGTACCGCAGGGAAAAGGATCCTAAATGAAAAATTCAGGCATTATGTGGACAGGCATTTAAACTAGAGATAGGAGGTGACGGATGGAGAAGGACAAGTTCAGTATGTCACTCCCTGCAAAAGCAAAACATTGGAAACAGCAATACTTTTGAACACATCAATGGCAAGGAGTGTAGAACAAAACCCATGCAAAAGGCAGGCAAGCCATTCAACAAATGCTGGAAAGCAATGAGTGCAAATGCCTGAAGCCTAGCCAACAAAATTCCTGATCTGGAAGCCCTAATGGTGGAAATGGACTTGGACATTGTGGCCATTACAGAAACATGGTTTAATGAATCACATGAATGGGATATAGCCATAGCTGACTCTAATCTATTTAGAGGAGAGAAAGAGGAGTAGCAGCCCTGTATGTCGAAAGCAACAGTAAAGCTGCTGAGAAGTTGGGAAAAAAAGCGCTCTGGATTGTGTTGGAAAGAGGAAATGGCACTGACATCCATACTGGTGTGGTCTACAGGCCTCCAACTCAAACAGAAGAAATGGATAGCGAATTGATTATTGCAAAGAGCCACGGAGGGGGAAGGAGTGGCCTAGTGGTTAAAACCAGTACCTCAGACTGGAGGGCCGGGGATTCAAGTCCCACCTGGGGACAGCAATCTCAGGCCAAAGAGACTGGAATTTCTAGTCCTATAGGCATTCCTTGTGGCCTTGGGCAAGCCACAGGTGCACATAGATTGTGAGCCCTTTGGGGACAAGGGAATGTATCCAGTACCTGTTTGTAGTGATTACATAATGTAAACTGCTTTGAATGATAAGGCGGTATAGAAAGCTGGTTAAATAGTGATCATATTGGGTGACTTTAATCTACCCGATGTGGATTGGAGTGTTCCTTCTGCAAATCTGGGATGAAGTAAAAAAAACAAAACAAAAAACAAAAAAAAAACCATTTAACAAATGGTGATAGAACCAACCATGGAGAGCTTCCGTGCTGGATTTGGTGCTTGCCAATGGAGATAGCGTGTCAAATATCCGGGTAGGTAGATCACATGCTGTGGTTTGAGAAAAGCCATGGTGGAATCCAATCACAGCAAACTCTAAGTATTAGACTTCAAAAACACTGATTAGTAAAATGGCCCAGTACTTAGAGGAGTTGGTAAGATGGGGGAAGTAGAATTGCAATGGGCTAAACTAAAGAAAGCAATAAAAGATGCAACAGATTCATTTGTAAGGAAAGTAAATAAAAACGAGGAAAAGGAGACCTATTTGGTTCTCCAAAAGTGACTGCAAAAAGCAAAGCTTTCACTAAATTCAGAAGCTCACAAACAGTGGAACGCCAGAAAATAATACAATAGAAACTAAAAAACAAGGATAGCAAAATCAAAGGCAGAAGACAAGATAGCTAAAGATGTTGAAGTATGGTGAAACAACTTGGACTTAGCCCTTAGTGGAACACCAGATCTGGTGCAAGAGAAGGGTGTTGGGGCCACTTGGCAATAGTGATCATAGCATGACCGCATTTGATTTAATTAATGGAGGAGGGATGGTAAGGAAATCCACAGTACTACCTTTTAACTTTCAAAAGGGAGACTATGATAAAATGAGGAAAATAGTTAAGAAAAAACTAAAAGGAGCAGTTGGAAAGGTCAAAGACTTACATCAAGCTTGGTTGTACTATCTTGGAAGCCCAGACCAGCTGTATTCCATGCTTTAAGAAAAATGGAAGGAAGTCCAGAAAACTGCTAGCATGGTTTAAAGGTGAGGTCAGAGGCTGTTGCCAAAAAAAATCTTTCAGGAAATGGAAAAAAGAGCCAAATGACAAACTGGAAACGGCACAAGCACTGGCAAGTTAAATACAAGGCATTGATAAGGCAGGCATAGAGAATTTGAGAAAACTTGCTGTGGAGGCAAAAATGCATAAGACTTGTACATTCGTAGCAAAAAACCTGAATCAGTTGGACCATTAGATGCTAGAGGGGTAAAAGGGGGAAGTAAGAGGACAAGGCTATAGCAGAGAAACTGAACTCTTTTTGCTTCAGTCTTTACTGAGGAAGATGTAGGGATGTTACCCATGACTGAAATATTTATTTTTCTTATATATGATGCTATTCATCAGCACGGTTTACATGTAACAACTGTGCAGTGAAGACAATCTACACTGAACTTACAATATAACAGAAATGTACAGTTTTAACAGGGTAACTACATTACAAATAACATATGTTAAAGAGTAACTATTTACATGTTGGCTTATCTGAGATTTGCAGTCGGTTAGGGTGGGGTTAATGCTATTTGTCAGGTGGGGCCGGGTCTGGTGTGTTTGGTTTCAAACTTGTATGGTTGTTGCTTGGGTTTTATCTGTATGTACTACTGGGCGTGTCAAGGTGTGGATGGTTATCTTGTCCGCATAGTTCTGCAGGAAAAGGTGATTGCTTTCCTGAATTGGTAGAGGTCCTTGATGCCCTGATGGCAGGAGGTAGGGCGTTCCAGCACGTGGGTGCATACAACGCAAATGCTCTGCTCCTGGCTGTTCGTGAGCATTTCGTGATCTGCCTTGGGAGTATCAAGGTGTTGATGGCCACTGATCTTCTTGCCATGTTAGGGGGAGTAGGCTGAATGAGGTCAGTGATGTAGAGGAGCATTTGTTAATGGCTTTATGGGTCATCGTCAATACTTTGTAGGCAATCCTGCTTTGGATTGGAAGCCAGTGTAGGTTTTTTAGGATGGAGGTGTTATGGTCCCTCCTAGGTGCTCCAAGTAGAATTCTAGCAGCTGAGTTCATGGCTAGTTGCAGAGGGTTTATTGTGTTCTTTGGGAGGCCATGTAGTACAGCATTCGCGTAATCGAAATGAGGGGTGACTAGCTTGATACACAGTACGAAAATCTTTAGGTTCAAGCAAAGATACTGCGGAAGAATTGAAAGAAATATCGATACACCGGGAAGTTGTATTACAGTACATAAGATATGCCATACTGGGTCAGACCAAGGTCCATCAAGCCCAGTATCCTGTTTCCAACAGTGGCCAATCTAGGTCATACGTACCTAGCAGTTTCCCCAAAAGACGCAGGTTCCGCAATGCTTGTACTGGGTCAAGCATTGATATCCTGGGTCCCTTAATGGTTTATGGACCTTTCCTCCAGGAACTTGTCCAAACCTTTTTTTAAACCCAGCTACACTAACAGCCTTTACTACATTCTCTGGTAACAAATTCCAGGGTTTGATTACACGTTGAGTGAAAAAATATTTTCTTTTATTAGCCTTAAATAGGTTACCCTGTAGCTTCATTGCATGTCCCCTAGTCTTTCTATATTCTGATAACATAAACAATCGATCTAGGTTTACCCGTTCCCCTGCGTTCATTAATTTATAGACTTCTATCATATCTCCCCTCAGCTGTCTCTTTTCTAGGTTAAAGAGCCTTAACTTTTTTAGCCTTTCTTCATAGGAGTAGCCTTCCATCCCCTTTACCATTTTGGTGGCTCTTCTCTGAACCTTTTCTAATAACGCTATAGCCTTTTTAAGATACAGCGACCAGAATTGCACACAATATTCAAAGTGTGGCCTCACCATGGAACGATAGAGGCATTATAATATTTCGTTTTATTTTCCATTCCTTTCCTTATGATACCTGGCATTCTATTTGCTCTCTTGGCTGCCGCTGCATACTGGGCCAAGGGTTTTAACATGTTATCCACAATGACACCTAAATCTTTTTCCTGGGTGGTGGGACCTTGCGTTGTGTAACCATAGTTTAGGTGGTTCTTCCCTAGGTGCATAACTTTGCACTTGTCCACATTAAATTTCATCTGCCAATTTGATGCCCAGTCTTCCAATTTATCGAGATCCTCTTGCAATTTTCCACAATCCTCTTGGGTTTTAACAGCTTTAAATAGTTTTGTGTCATCTGCAAATTTGATAACCTCACTCGTTGTTCCACTTTCCAGGTCATTTATGAATGTCAAAAAGCAGCGGACCCAGCACAGATCCCCGGGGTACATCACTATTCACCTTTCTCCATTGGGAAAATTGGCCATTTAGCCCAACCCTCTGCTTTCTGTCTTCTAACCAGTTCCTGATCCACAGTAGTACACTGCCTCCTATCCCATGACTCTTTAGTTTTGCCAAAAGTCTCTGAGGGACCTTGTCAAAGGCTTTCTGAAAGTCCAGATACACTATATCAACCGACTCACCTTTGTCCACCTGTTTATTCACACTTCCACTAAAATATAACAGATTAGTAAGACAAGATCTTCCTTGTCTAAAGCCATGTTGGCTGTCTCCCATTATGCCATGACTATCTACATGCTGAGTAATTTTATTTATGATGGTTTCTACTGTTTTTCCCGGTACTGACGTGAGGCTCACTGGTCTGTAGTTTCCCAGATCACCCCTGGAACCCTTTTTAGAAAATGGTGTTACATTGGCAATCCTCCAATCTTCAGGTATTAGAGATGATTTTAATGATAGTTCATAGATTACTAATAGCAGGTCTGCAATCTCATATTTCAGTTCTTTCAACCCTTGGATGTGTACTTTCCAGTCCAGGTGATTTGCTACTCTTCAGTTTATCTAATAGTTGTAATCTTCCCAATGTATTGATATTTCTTTCAATTCTTCCGCACCTTTAAATACCACTTCAATCATGGGTAACATCCCTACATCTTCCTAAGTAAAGACCAAAGCAAAAAATTAAGGCAGAATCCAAAATCAGAATTTTATTAGAAAAGTACATGTCACTTTCATGGTCAAAAGCTTTAAGAAACAAATGTCATTTTCAAAGGTTTTTTTTTTTCCCAGGAAACAATTTGTCAATATTTGATAGGGTGTCCATGATTTTTCAGCACAGCCTGAAAAATCATGGACACCCTATCAACTAGCATTTTACAGTATGCCGGAGTGATTTCGTTGATCCATACATGCTTGAGTTTGTCCTTTAAATTTGCTTCTGAAGTTGGACAGTGTGCTGCCTCCTTTTTCTTCATAAGATTCCAACAGTTTTCAATTACATTGAGATCCAGAGTTTGGCCAACTTGGTAGCAGTTCGATCTTGTCCACAAACCATTTTTTGACTCTTCAGTGTGGCACAGTGCAGTCTTGCTGAAATATAGTTGTGCCAGAAACATTCATGTGTATTTTAACTTTACTATTCAGCACTGATATGTATTTTGCAGCATTTACTCTTTCACCTTTCTCAAAAATGTGCAGGCCACATCGTCCGTTTGCCGCGATACCACCCAATACCATGGCTGATGGTGGGTGTTTAACAGTTTTGATTGTGCTCTTCTGCTATGTTGCAGGTTGACCATGGGGGTCATATGTATTTTTTGTAAGTTGGCCCTGCAGAAGGCAGTGTCTGGAGAAGACTGATCAGACTTCCTTGGAGCTTAATAGCCAGCTTCAAATGTTAACTTTATGCCTTCCTGGCTTTGGGTGCTCATGCTGATCTCTTGTCTGGGATGAAGAGATGGGTTCTTTGTCCCAGGAGGACCATGCTCTGACTTCATGAGAAAGATGGCATTGGTGGAGTTGGGTGAGGTGTTGGCTCAGTGCAGCTCTCCTGCTAGGAGGTAGATGAGAAATGCTAGCTGCCTTTCCCAAAGGCTCTTAGTTCCAGACTGCTTCTACCTGTGTGGTTTGTGTGAACCCAGCAGGAACTGCTTGACTATCAAAGTGGTTTAAAAGAACACCAAAGGAATAAGTAAAGTACCTGATTTCTAATCCTTTTAGGGATCAGGTTATGGATTGATGGGTGTCAAATTTCCTTACTGGGAGTCTTCTGTCTGAATTGTTGAGATCAATTTCTTTAATGGGTATTAGGTTTGGAGGACATGTCTTGTATGTTATGTTTGGAAGGGTCCTTAATGTTCCTCCTTCAGTTTCATTGTGGAATAGTGCCTCTTTCAGAAGTGCTCCTACTATCCCATAATCTCCTGCATGAGATCAGTCAAACTGGCTATAACATAACCAGACGATCAACTACAATTAATCGGAGGTCCTTACCATAAGACAATCTACTCCCCACCAAAAGAGGAAAAAAAGATGTTTGCCATCCCAGCTAAAAGAAGTCAAATACCTCTGACACTAGATCAAAGGCTCAACCTACAATAGCACATCAAGAAGATATCCTCGGCCTACCACAAAATGAAGATGCTGAAGAACCTTCACCTTCTAGACTGCCACCAATACCCCATGGTATGCCAGGCCATAATCACCCCTCACCTGGACTATGGCAACACATTATTGCATGGTCTCCCGAATAACATCATGCCTTACAACTAATACAAAACACTGCAGCCCAGTTGATCTCTCATACTCCATGTCAAGAACACATTGCACCAGTACTCAACCCTACATTGGCTTCCTTTACAATCATGCATCAAATATAAAGAAATGACTACATTTAAAGTTATTTGCAATCAGTCAGCCGAAAGCCTGCAACCACTGATCCAGAAGGTTCCAGACACCTAGAATAAGACCTCTGCATAAAAACATCCTCACTATACCAAAGTACAAGACAAGAAGTTCCCAAATGACCTGCCAGAGAGCCTTCAAAGTATGCGCTTCCACACACTGGAATGCTCTTCTGCCTGAAATACGATCCAGCCAATATCTCAGAATTTGAGAGTTAAAAAAAGAGGGAACAATTTGGTCCAACCACCTAGTACCAACCCATCCACTGTCCATTTGCTACATCCCACACCACTGGCAGTAGATCATTGAACACTCTCTCTCAAGTCTTCATTACGCCATCCCCAACATAAACCTTAGTATCCAGCCAGTATACTATTTATTAGTCTGTACTGATCATACTCGTAATTATGTAACTTTATAACTATAATACAATGAACCATGGTATCATATTATAGCTATGTACCTGTTCCATGCATAATGTTAGAGTTAAATGTAAACCGCTTTGATAACCATAAAAAGCAGTATAGTAAATGTTAAATAAGGTTTCATTATCGTCCCTCCAGTCCAGTCCCGCACCTCTGGGTAGTGCACCTCTTCCTGCAGCTTGGAGACTGGGCATGCCAGATTCTGAAGCCACTCGCTCATACTGCTGGCACCTCCCACAAGCTTTTCTTTGGCTGCGTAATTGGGTGGCGGATAATTTCTCCATCACGTCTTAGTAAGCTTCCATTTAAAGGAAAGCTTTTATTTGGAGAAGATCTTGACAAGCTAGTAAAGGACTTGGGGGAATCGAAAGTGGATCGCTTGCCAGAAGATAAACCAAAGCCTGGATGTACAGTGACAACTTCTCAGGCCCAGTCAAGGGATTTCAGACATTTTTGACCCTCTTGACCAGGAGAATTCCAGAGAGGGAGATTTCCTTCACTCAGCCAAGCTTTCAGGGGATTTCAGGGAGCGGGCAGAGACTTCGCTAGCCCCTCTTCCTCAGGATTCTGTAAAGCCCAATGAAACAAGGAAGACCCAGGCTGCGATTCAGCCTGTAGGGGGGCATCTGCAGGACTTTTTCGCAGCCTGGGTCCAAGTAACTTCCAACCGTTGGGTGTTGGAGGTTATTCACGAGTTACGTGCTCAAATTTGCCCAGCCAGTGACCGACTCATTTGTGCTCTCTCCCTGCAGGACAAGGACCAAGGCAGTGGTGGTGCAAGAGACACTGTCTTGACTCCTTCAACTGGACCGGTAGTCCCAGTTCCACGAGACAGTACGGCTGTGGTTGATACTCAATTTATTTTGTGGTTCCAAAGAAAGACAGGTCTTTTCACCCAATTCTAGACTTAAAGGGAGTAAACCATTGTCTTCAGGTGCCTCATTTTTGCATTCCGTCATAGTGGCGGTTTGAAAAGGAGTTTTTGACATTTCGATCTCACCGAGGTGTACTTGCATATCGCGATCAGGCCGGATCCGCATTTCCTGAGGTTTGCAGTACCTCGGACATTTTCAGTTCCATGCATTGCCGTTCGGACTAGCGACAACGCCACGTAACTTCACCAAGGTGATAGTGGTAGCGGCGACACTTCACAAAGAGGGAGTGTTGGTGCATTCCTATCTGGATGACTGGTTGATTTGGGCAAAGTCCAGGGTCAAAAGTGTACAGGCTACAGCCAGAGTGGTGTAGCTTCTAGAGCAGCTCGGTTGGGTGGTCAATGTAGCCAAGAGCAGTTTGATACCATCTCAGGTTCTGGAATATTTGGGAGTCCGGTTCGACACAAGTGGGATCTGTTTCTGCCAGAACACCAAGCCCAAGGGCTGCATCGCCTGGTGCGCATGTTTTTGGAGCAGTCGGCACCAATGGCCTGGCAATATTTTCAGGTTCTCGGAACTATGGCAGCTACTCTGTAGGTAGTGCCATGGGCGAGGGTGCACATGTGTCCTCGACAGAGATCCTTACTTTGCCGCTGGTCCCACCAAGAGGACTTGCTGTCCAAACGTCTGCCCTGCCCGACAGGAGTCAGGGAATTTCTACGCTGGTGGCTTTGGCCAGAGAACTTGGCGGCAGGCATGCTGCTCGAACAGCCACAGAGATAAGGGTGTTGGGGCCACTTGGCAATAGTGATCATAGCATGATCACCTTTGATTTAATTAGTGGAGGAGGGATAGTATGGAAATCCACAGTACTACCTTTTAACTTTCGAAAGGGAGACTATGATAAAATGAGGAAAATAGTTAAGAAAAAACTAAAAGGAGCAGTTGCAAAGGTTAAAGACTTACATCAAGCTTGGGTGTTGAAAAATACTATCTTGGAAGCCCAGACAGCTGTATTCCACGCTTTAAGAAAAGCGGAAGTCCAAAAAACTGCCAGCATGGTTTAAAGGTGAGGTCAGAGAGGCTGTTGCTGCCAAAAAAGCATCTTTCAGGAAATGGAAAAAAGCCAAACGACACAACGTGGAAACAGCACAAGCTCTGGCACATCAAATTCAAGGCATTGATAAAGTAGGCAAAGGGAGAATTTGAGAAGAAGCTTGCTGTGGAAGCAAAAACGCGAAATAAAGATTTTTCAAGTACATTCGCAGCAAAAAACCTGTGAGTCAGTTGGTCCATTAGATAGAGAAGTTAAAGGGGCACTAAGAGGCGACAAGGCGATAGCGTAGAGACTGAATGAATTTTTGCTTCAGTCTTTACTGAGGAAGATGTAGGGATGTTACCCATGACTGAAGTGGTATTTAAAGGTGCGGAGGAATTGAAGGAAATATCGATACATCGGGAAGATGTATTACAACTATTAGATAAACTGAAGGGTAGCAAATCACCTGGGCCGGATGGTATACATCCAAGGGTGTTGAAAGAACTGAAATATGAGATTGCAGACCTGCTATTAGTAATCTGTGAACTATCATTAAAATCATCTCTAATACCTGAAGATTGGAGGATCGCCAATGTAACACCAATTTTTAAAAAGGGTTCCAGGGGTGATCCGGGAAACTACAGACCGGTGAGCCTCACGTCAGTACCGGGAAAAATGGTAGAAACCATCAAAGAATAAAATTACTCAGCATGTAGATAGTCATGGCCTAATGGGAGACAGCCAACATGGCTTTAGACAAGGAAGATCTTGTCTTACTAATCTGTTATGTTTTTTTGAAGGTGTGAATAAACAGGTGGACAAAGGTGAGTCGGTTGATATAGTGTATCTGGACTTTCAGAAAGCCTTTGACAAGGTCCCTCATCAGAGACTTTTGGCAAAACTAAAGAGTCATGGGATAGGAGGCAGTGTACTACTGTGGATCAAGAACTGGTTAAGAGATAGAAAGCAGAGGGTTGGGCTAAAGGGCCAATTTTTCCAATGGAGAAAGGTGAATAGTGGTGTACCCCAGGGATCTGTGCTGGGTCTGCTGCTTTTTGACATATTCATAAATGACCTGGAAAGTGGAATAACAAGTGAGGTTATCAAATTTGCACATGACACCACTATAGTTAAAACCCAAGAGGATTGTGGAAAATTGCAAGAGGATTTTGATAAATTAGAAGACTGGTCTTCAAAATGGCAGATGAAATTTAATGTGGACAAGTGCAAAGGTATGCACCTAGGGAAGAACAACCCAAACTATGGTTACACGATGCAAGGTTCCACATTAGGAACCACCAACCAGGAAAAAGATTTAGGCATCATTGTGGATAACATGTTAAAACCCTTGGCCCAGTGTGCAGCGGCAGCCAAGAGAGCAAATAGAATGCTAGGTATCATAAGGAAAGGAATGGAAAATAAAAGAAAAGATATTATAATGCCTCTATCGTTCCATGGTGAGACCGCACCTTGAATATTGTGTGCAATTCTGGTCGCCGTATCTTAAAAGGGATATAGTTATTTGAAAAGGTTCAGAGAAGAGCCACCAAAATGGTAAAGGGGATGGAAGGATACTCCTATGGAAGGCTAAAAAGGTTAGGGCTCTTTAACCTGGAAAAGAGACGGCTGAGGGGAGATATGATAGAAGTCTATAAATTAATGAACGGAGTGGAGCGGGTAAACATAGATCGATTGTTTATCAGAATATAGAAAGACTAGGGGACATGCAATGAAGCTACAGGGTAAACTATTTAAGATTAATAAAAGAAAATATTTTTTCACTCAACATGTAATCAAACTCTGGAATTTGTTATCGGAGGATGTAGTAAAGGCTGTTAGTGTAGCTGGGTTTAAAAAAGGTTTGGACAAGTTCCTGGAGGAAAGGTCCATAAACCATTAAGAAGGGACCCAGGATATCAATGCTTGACCCAGTACAAGCATTGCGGAACCTGTCTTTTGGGGAAACTGCTAGGTACATATGACCTAGATTGGCCACTGTTGGAAACAGGATTCTCCAGGACCAAGCAGGAAGTCAGTCCTCACATATGGGTGACGTCGGCGCCGACGGAGCCCTCGCGGAGCAATTTTCCCCAGCTTTCAAAGAAAGCCTTTGGGATTTGCAGCGCGCATGCGCGGTCCCCTTCCCGCCCAAGGGTGCCATCTTAGCCAGTCTTCTTTTTTCCGCGGAGCCCTACAGACGTGGTCGTCTTGTCCCCGGAGAAAAAGTTGATTTTTCGTCGTTTTTCTCTTTTTTCTTCGGTTCGACGCCGGTCTCTTTCCTGCCCGGACTCGCGACGCCGTTGCGAGTCCTTCTCTTATTTTTCAGTTTTTCTGATTTTTCTTGTCAGTTTCGTTTTCGGTTTTTCGCTGGCAGCCCGGTCCTTTGACCTTGCAGGGGCCCTTTTTCCCCCGATGGCTGCCAGTGGTTTCAAAAGGTGTGTTCAGTGTGACAGAAATATGTCACTCACTGACACACACGATAATTGCCTCCGCTGCCTCGGCCCAGATCACGAAGAACTGATCTGTGGGGCCTGCAGCAAAATGTCCTCCAAAGCGCTACGGAGTCGGCGGCATCAGCGGGAAAGAATCTTCGCAGATCCCACCCGTACCCGGACCTCGTCGGAGGCCTCGGCGTCCAGAGGCTCCAGCTCTGAGCATCGCCAGAGTTCCTCCGACAGAGGTTCTCCCTCCGGGGATCATCGTCGGAAGGCGAAACCCGCGAGGGCAGCGTCGGACGCTCCTGGTTCCGCGAGGGCCAGGTTGCATAGCCCCGATAGCCGTCCCGGGTCTTTGGAGAAGGAACGTCTCCCGAAGCGACCTCGTCTGGAATCAGAGTTGCCTGCTCGGGTAAGTCCTGTAGTCCTCCTGGACTCGCCTCCGAGGGGTCTGCCGTCGGGGCCCGAGTCGGGGGCTGCTGGGTCACCTGAGGTCGGACTCAGGTTGACGGCCTTGGAGAGCAGACTATCTGCCTTCATGGACCAACAGCGGGCACTGATCGCTAGCCTCGCTGGCGCCTCTGCCCCGACCGCCGGGACGTCGACGTCTAAGTCGACCCCGGAGACCGAGCCGATCCTCGAGTCCATGCGGGCTCGAGTCGATCCTCGGTCGAGGTCACCCTCGGCCTCCTGTTCGGGACCGAGGTCGTCGACGCCGACTCCCTCGGCGTCGGGGCGGCCGACGCCTCCACCCGCCCGAACCGACCCCACCGATTCCTCCTGGGAGTCTGAAGAGGAAGAGTCACCTGATTCTTTTCGGACTCAGTGTGTCCCCTCGGACTCCCCTGAGTCCGAACCTCGGAAACAGTCCCCCCCCGGAGGATGCCCGGTTCTCGGACTTCGTCAGGGATATGGCCAAGGCTTTGGCCTTCCCTACGGATCCCGAGGAGGAGCCTCGAGCCGAAGAGCTTGACGCCCTTCAGTACGACTCTCCCGCCAGGGAGCACTTTACTGTACCGGTTCCTCCCATGCTGGAACGACTACTCTTCCGCATGTGGGAGAGTCCGGCATCGTCGCTGGTATTAAGCAAGCGGGTCAATTCCATCTATCGAGTCCGCAAGAGCCCTGGCTTCCAAAAAGCACAGCTACCGCACCATTCCATGGTGGTGGAATCAGCCATGCATAGGCTTAAGAGCCAGAAGATGCACTCCTCGGTGCCTCCTGGCAGGGAGGCCCGCAACCTGGATGGCCTCGGTAAGAAGTGTTTCTAGGGCTCTATGCTTGCTTGTCGGGTCCAGACCTACCAGCTCTACATGGGCATGTACCTTAGAGACCTGGCTAAAGAGATAGCCGGATTCTCCGCTGGGCTGTCCGAGGAACCTTTGTGGAGGTTCCTAGCCTTGACAACTGGTATTCGGGAATGCTCCAAATTCATTTCTCGAGCAGCATATGATGGCTTTGAAGCATCGGCTCGAGTGGCTGCAGCCGGCATCGGTGCCCGCCGACAGGCTTGGCTTCAGTCGTCTGACCTTGAACCCTGGGTGCAGGACAAGTTGGTCGATGTCCCCTGCCGAGGTGAGAACCTCTTTGGCAAGCCCATGGCTGAGAAGGCTGCACAAATCGAGACGGAGACTCTCTCACCAGAACTAGGCTCTCTAGGAAGACCTCTGCCCCTTCCCAGAAGAAGGGCTCGGGAAAAAAGCCCTTTTACCCGAGAAAGGTGGCTGCCTATAAACACTACCCTCAATATCAGGCCTCCGCAGCTCCCCAACAGGGTCAGCAGGCCAAGGGACGGGGTAACGGGTCCCGTAGGCAGCAAGCCCCCAAGCCTGCACCACTGGCCCCTGCTCAGCAGGGTGGGGGTTTTTGACTTCATCAGCATAGCCTCTCCCCCTCAGCTGGTTCCTCCCAGCACAGGAGGCCGGCTGGTTCACTTTGCCCACAGGTGGTCCAACATCACCTCAGATGCCTGGGTGCTTCATGTTGTGAGAGACGGGTATCTTCTCCACTTCCACCAGGTCCCTCCCTCCTATTTCCCGGGAGAGCCTCCACGACTCCCTCTGCACAAGGACTTACTCCTTCAGGAGTTAGCAAGTCTTCTTCAGGAACAGGCTGTGGAACCAGTGCCCCCCCCCCCCCACCTGAGGGGTCAAGGCTTCTATTCCAGGTATTTCCTAATACCAAAAAGGACGGGAGGCCTCCGACCCATCCTGGCGCAACCTCAAGTTCCTCGTGAGGGAGAAGTTCAAGATGCTTACCCTTGGAATCCTTCTGCCCTACCTCCAGCAGGGAGATTGGCTATGCTCCTTGGATCTAAAGGATGCCTACACGCACATCCTCATCCACCCAAGCCACCGCCAATACCTAAGGTTTGTGGTGGCAGGAAATCATTACCAGTACAGAGTACTGCCCTTTGGCCTATCCTCCGCACCACGAGTCTTCACAAAATGTCTCGCGGTGGTGGCGGCTTATCTCCGGCTTCACGGCCTCTGTCTTTCCGTACCTAGACTGGCTCATCAGAGCATCGTCCTCTCCAGAAGTCACAAAAGCCACACACCGCACTGACTCTTCTACAGTACTTGGGCTTTGTCATAAACTTCGCAAAGTCCACTTTGCTCCCCTCGCAAGATCTCGAGTTCATCGGCGCAAGATTGCACACTCTTCAGGCGCGAGCCTTCCTGCCTCTCGACAGGGCTCAACGGCTCATGGACCTAGCCGGCTGTTTTCACAGCCAGTCCCTGGTCTCAGCCAGGCGCTTCCTGAGACTACTCGGCCATATGGCTTCCACCGTCCACGTGACCCCCAATGCCCGCCTGAATATGCGGCCTGCTCAGTGGTGCCTTCGCAAGCAGTGGCAACAGGCTACGGGCGTCCTAGCCGACTTAGTGCGGGTCTCCGGCCCGCTGGCCTCTTCTCTACAGTGGTGGCTTCATCGGCCGAACCTGATACTCGGCATGCCTTTTCAGTCTCCTCCGCAGGCTCAAGTGCTGACGACCAATGCATCTCTCCTAGGATGGGGAGCGCATTGCCAAGGGGCATGTACTCAAGGTCTCTGGACCATGTGGGCGTCTGCGCAGCAGATCAACTTCCTGGAGCTCAGAGTGATCCGTCTGGCTCTCAAGGCTTTCTCCCACCTGACTTCTCACTGGTCCGTCCTTGTCCAGACAGACAATCAAGTTGCCATGTTCTATGTGAACAAACACGGGGACACGGGCTCCTTCCTTCTCTGTCGAGAAGCACAGAGACTCTGCTCTTGGGCCGTCAGCCACGGCATTCTTCTCAAGGCCGTTTATCTCCCAGGCCAAGAAAATTGCCTGGCGGACAAACTCAGCAGAATCCTCCAGCCGCACGAGTGGCGACTGGATCACTTGGTAGTTCAGAAAATTTTTCTGAAGTGGGGTCTCCCCACGATGGATCTCTTTGCCAGTCCTCTCAACCGGCAACTTCCTCGCTTCTGCTCTCGGCAGCCACATCCCCTTCGAGTAGCGGCGGATGCTTTTCTGCTCTCATGGTCGAAAAGCCTTCTCTATGCCTTTCCTCCCATACCGCTAGTCTCTCGAACTCTTTTCAAGGTTCTCCGAGACAAAGCTTCCATGATCCTGATAGCTCCTCGGTGGCCCAGACAGCCGTGGTTTCCACTCCTGCTGCAACTAGCGGTGGAGGATCCGTTTCCTGTGGGGTTTCAACCAGATCTCCTAACACAGGATCAGGGGTCCCTACTACACCCCAACCTCAGATCTCTACATCTGATGGCCTGGCTGCTGAAAGGGTAGTCCTTGCTCCCCTTCTACTGCCGGCAGAGGTAGAAGAGGTCGTCCTAGCTTCCCGGCGACCTTCTACCCGCAAATGCTACGCCCTTAAATGGTGTCGCTTTTCCGCTTGGTGTGCCCAGCAGTCTCAGGATCCCTTCTCCTGCTCGGTGTCGGTGATCTTGCAGTACTTGCTCTACCTCTCTAATCTGGGACTTAAGTCCAACTCCGTCAAAGTTCATCTCAGTGCTCTTTCAGCACATCATGTGCCGGTGGACGGCAGACCTCTTTCCAGCGACCCTCTCGTGGCAAGGTTTCTCCGAGGTCTCCTTCTACTTAAACCATCTCTGCGCCCGCCAGCACCTGACTGGGATCTGAATGTGGTTTTGCAGCGGATCACCTGTCCGCCTTTTGAACCTATGGCTACCTGTTCTCTCCGTTTTCTTTCTTGGAAAACCTTATTCCTGATAGCCCTCACTTCCGCTAGACGTGTAAGTGAATTGCAGGCCCTCGTGTCTGATCCCCCTTACACTCGGTTCTACAAAAATAGGGTAGTCCTGCGGACTCACCCTAAATTTCTTCCAAAAGTGGTCTCCCCTTTTCACATCAATCAGGAGGTGGTACTTCCGACCTTCTTTCCCAGGCCACACTCCAGCCGAGCTGAAATGGTCCTGCATACCCTGGACTGTAGAAGGGCATTGAACTTCTACCTTGACCGTACACGGGAGCACCGTAAAGCTGCTCAGCTTTCTGTGTCTTTTGACCCCAATAAATTGGGGCTCCCTGTCTCCAAGCGTACTCTGTCCATCTGGGTTGCTGACTGTATCGCTTGGGCTTATGGGGCAGCCGGACTCTCGTTAGAAAGTCGAGTCACGGCTCATTGTGTTCGGGCGAAGGCTACGTCAGTGGCTTACCTCCGCTCTGTTCCATTGGCAGATGCTGCCGGGCCACTACTTGGTCTTCGAGCCAGACTTTTGCGGTCCATTGCTGCCTCGAGAGGGAGTCCTGCAGGGACAGTGCTTTCGGACAGGCAGTCCTCCGAAATCTCTTCGAGGTTTGAGCAACTCCTACCCTCCATCCCGGATGGGGGCTACCGGTGGCTAATAATTCAGTGAAGATTCCTTTCTTCTGTACTGCTGAGCTAGAGGGAGCTCATTTTTGTGCTTAGGGTCTCCGGTAGCCTTAAGCTTGGGAGTCCCATATGTGAGGATTGACTTCCTGCTTGGTCCTGGAGAAAGCGTAGTTACTCACCTGTAACAGGTGTTCTCCAGGAGCAGCAGGAATCAGTCCTCACAACCCTCCCTCCTCCCCTTGGAGTTGCAATTATCTGCTTTAGTTTTTTTGCAAATTTTATGCTGTCTTTTAGCTATGTCATCTGACTGGCTAAGATGGCACCCTTGGGCGGGAAGGGGACCGCACATGCACGCTGCAATTCCCAAAGGCTTTCTTTGAAAGCTGGGGAAAATTGCTCCGCGAGGGCTCCGTCGGCGCTGACGTCACCCATATGTGAGGACTGATTCCTGCTGCTCCTGGAGAACACCTGTTACAGGTGAGTAACTACGCTTACTGGGCTTGATGGACCTTGGTCTGACCCAGTATGGCATATCTTATGTTCTTAACCAATGCCAGTCTGGCAGGTTGGGGGGCTCATTGCGGGAAGCTATTTGTTCAAGGAACCTGGACCGAACAGGAGGTTCAGTGGTCGATCAACTGGTTGGAACTGAGCGGTTGCTCTCGCACTCTGCCTTCGAGAGCAATCTTTGGGGTCAGGCGGTCCGAGTGCTATCTTAACAGAGGTACAGGCAGCGCAGCTCTGGAAGAAGAGGTGGAGTTCTTGTTCATCTGGGAAGAGCATCGACTTCAGGTGCTGTCAGCGGCTCACATTGCGTGAGTAGACAATGTGACGGCGGATTATATGTTTGGTTCGGGTGGATCCTGGAGAATGGGAGCTCCATCCGGAGGTCTCAGATAGTCAGCAGATGGGTCCTCCCATTATGGACCTGATGGTAACGTTCCAATCTGCCAAAACAAATCACTACTTCAGCAGAAGGCAGGAAAGAATATCAGTGTCTAGATGCCTTGTTGCAGCGATGGCCTACTGAAGGTGGTCTTTGTCTTTCCGCCTTGGGCGCTCATAGGCCGGGTGATTCAACACACAGAATCTCATCAGGGGTGGATAATCCTGATCGCTCCGGATTGGTCGCAACATCCGTGGTATGCAGATTTGGTGTCTTCTCAACAGTCAACCTTGGAGTCTTCCACCGTGGGAGGATCTCCTTCGGCAGGGTCCTCTTTGGATGCTGCAGGTGGATTGGTTCTCGCTTACAGCTTGCCCATTGAAAGGGTGAGGCTAAGGAAGGGTTATTCTGGAGCGATAATCTCTACCTTACTCTTAGCCAGAAAATAGTCAACCTCGTTAGGCTACATCCACATTTGGCAAATCTTTGAGGACTGGTGCACTGCAAGAGGCGTGGCCGTCTTCCACGTCTATATTACAGACATTCTGAATTTTTTACAGGATGGTTTTGACAAGGGTCTAGCAGCCAATTCTTTAAGGGTACAACTGGCAGCTCTGGCTTGTTATCATGGAAGGGTACAAGGTGTAGCTCTAGGCTCCCATCCAGATGTGTTGCATTTCTTGAGGGCGGTTTCTCAACTGCATCCTCCAAAGAGTAGTCATTCCTCCTTGGGACCTCAACTTGGTTTTGACTGCGTTGACCAAGGAGCCCTTTGAACCGTTGCAACAGGCTTCATTAAAGGATCTGACGTTGGAGGTGGTTTTCCTGGTGGCAATCTATTCTTCACGTCTGGTTTCTGAGTTGCAAGCCTTGTCTTGTCGGGAACCTTTTTTTGACTTTAGGGACAAGGTGGTTTTGTCCCGTTCCATCATTTTTACCAAAGGTGGCTTCCCCCTTTCATGTGAATCAGTCAGTGTCCTTACCAGTTTTAGAATCTTCAGGGGAGAATGTTTCTGATCGCAGTTTACGCAGACTGGATGTCAAGAGGGTTCTTCGTCATTACCTGAAGGCTTCGGAGTCTCTTCGTAAGTCTGATCATTTGCTTGTCCTGTTTGGAGGGCCGTGAAAAGGCAAAGCAGTGGCCAAAGCTTCCATTTCTAGGTGGATCTGCGAGGTGATTGCTTCAGCTTATATTTTGCAAGTTTGTCTGGTTCCTGTGGGGTTGCAAGCTCATTCTAGTAGAGCTCAAGCAGCTTCTTGGGCAGAATACACTCTGGTTCCTCAGCTTGAGATTTGCAAAGCCACCTACTTGGTCTTCATTGTATGTATTCAGTAGACATTATCGTCTGGATATCCAGATGGCAGGGGATGCCTGTTTCGGGTCTGCAGTTTTGCAGTCCACCTGGGCAGGTCCCTCCCATTAACTTACTGCTATGATACATCCCAGAGGTGCAGGACTGGACTGGAGGGACGATAAGGAAAGAAATTACTTACCTGCTAATTGTTCCTTGAACTTCAGTCCAGTCCCAAATCTCACCCTGTTTTCAGTTGTAGCATGCGGACTGAGTGTGCCTTCTCAGCAGCAGGTGCGAAGGGTACTGGTAAGCCTTGTGCACCTCAGACTATATTCTGTTTTTCTGGCTGTTCTTTATCATGCTATCTCTATCTTAGAGGTATTCTTTCTGTTTTTTCTTCTCTATCCCTGTCGCCTTCAGCAGCAAAGGGAGGAATTTTCCTCAGAGTGCGGGGGTGACAATTGTGGGATAGATATATGTAGTTACCTGTATGGGTTAACCGGTTAATTTAGTTGTTAGCTACTTATTTGTTCCTTCTAAATCTGCTTTGTCAGTAGGTCACTGGAAGCTGGTGGGAGGTGCCAGCAGTATGAGTGAGTGGCTTCAGAATCTGACATGCCCATTCTCCAAGCTACGGGAGGAGGTGCACGACCCAGAGGTGCGGGACTGGACTGGAGTTCCTCAAGGAACAACAATTAGCAGGTAAGTAATTTCTCTTTCTTCTTGGACTCTAGTGGGTATCTCCAGTCCTTCGTGCAATACAACTTGGTTGCATGTTGGCCCGTCATGTGTGCTTTAGAAAGTTGGGGGATAACTTGTGAGCATTGCCTCAGTGTTAGCTATGGAGGTATACTGGGTGTTATAACTGTCAAGGCATGGCATACCAGTCCTTTCTAGCAGGGCTTAGGTTTGTTCCCATCAAAGGGTATGTTCCGTCAGAGGCTTCTTGCTCAGTGACAAAGTATGTCTCGCTTTCTTCATCAGTATAGCATCACAATGCTCCTACAGGACAGGATGTGTGCTGAGTTACAGGTTGAATTTTTTTATTGTTCTCCCACCCCTCCCTGTCAGGGACTGCTTGGTACATCCCACACGTCTAGACTGGACTGGAAAGACTCGACAAATTAGCAGGTAAGGTCTAATTTCACCTTCCTCATCGTCCCTCCAGTCCAGGACCTGCCCTATGGTGAAGTTTAACTTGCCATCTCCAGGAACAAGCAGGAATGAGTCTTCACATATGGGTACGTCAGTACCAACGGAGTCCGCGCGGGAACGCTTCCCAGCGTCCAATCAAAAAGCTTTTGGAAGCATCCCACCACGCCTGCGTACTGCCTTCCCGCCTTTCCCAACTGCCTCTCCTCAGTTTTTGTTTTTCCACGGAGCCGGCAGGACGTCCTCCTGTCACCACAGAAAATTTTTCTTTTAATTCTTTAGTTTTCTTGTGGTCGCTGTCTTCCCCAACCCCACCGGTACTGCCGGTGTGTGTTTTTTCTTCTCTTGTAAAATTTTTCCTTTAAGGGAATATTTTTTCTTCTGAGTGTTAGTTTTTCAGGCCTTCTAGGCCTCTCCATGTCCTTCATGGAACCGCCAGCCACTTTTCCAAGAAATGCTCAAACTGTGGCGGTATAACTTTGTTTAGACTCCCAAAATTGGTGTCTAACCTGTTTGGGTCCTGACCTTTTTCCTCCAGAGCCCTCTGGCAACAGTATTGTGAAGAGGTTTTCAACATCGAGTTTCCCTCGATATGAGGTTCCCTTCCAACTTCAGGGCACAACCATTTCTTCTACACAGGATCAGGTTACCCAAAAACAGTCTGTTAAGACTAGCCAACCCTCGAGTGGTAGGTCTCATGCACATGTAGACTGCTCTGGCCTTGCCCTCAAGGGCCCATTGGCTTCAAAACCCTGGCGGGAGTCTTCGGCCTCCAAAGTGGGGTTTCAGGTTGTTCCTGGGGCTCACCCCTCACGGAACATACCTGAGCCATGCCCGGTGGTGGCATCCGCTTCGAGCGGTACTGATACCCCGGCATCGGCACTGGTGTTGGACGAAACGCTCCTCATCAGGGATCGTCGTCTGGCATCCTCGGTACCTACGGGACTGGTGGATATGTTCCAGACTGACTTTCCAGTATCGGTACCGGCACCGTCGGTACCCTCCAGACATGTACGATACTCGCTTCCTTCGATGCCGTCTGGAATCTATCTCTAGTCTGGAAGACTGGGTACCGACACGTCTTGGTACCGACACGTCTTGGTACCGACACGTCTTGGTACCGACACGTCTTGGTACCGACACGTCTTGGTACCGACACGTCTTGGTACCGACACCTATCAGTACCGGACGCTCGGTACCGAGGGTGACTGCTGAAGGCTTTCGGTTACCTCGGTACCAAGTGGGCTGTCACCGATTACTGCTCCGATGTCGGTGTCTGGTTCGGTTCCGACAGCGGTATCACTATCGGTACCAGTATCTACAGTAGCATCATGGCCAGCTCCTTGCATGCTGCTTTCAACAGGATCACTCCCTTCTATACCAAATTTGGAGTCGATACCTGGCATGGACGATGTCGTACTGACTGTTGCTGGTCCTGACCTCCAGTACCAGCATCCATCTGTTAAGGATCCCATACTGCATTGTGCAGGATCTTATATTCCTATTTTCTCAAATAGATCCTTCGGTGCCCAGGCTAGTTCTTCAGATCTAACCTGTCCAAGGGAGGTTCTCTTTGGAGATCCTTCTTTTCAGAGTTTCCTCCTGGATATGGCAAGATCACTTGCCATTCCTATCCCTGGACATGATCCTACACAAGGCTGTTTCTACCGAAGCAAAGGAGAACTTAATGCTTCCTTTGCATCATTCCTTGCAGGATTTTCTAGGAATGTGGGAAGCACCTTTAAGGGTACCCCCACCTTCCAGAGCAACTGATCTCCTATATCAGGTGCCCCCCTCTCCAGGGTTTCAAAAGACTCAACTTTCTCATTCCATTGTAGTGGAATCAGCAATGAGGCGGGTGAAGAGTAAGAAAAAGCACTCTTCTTATCCTCCAGGTCGTGAGTCTAAGACACTAGATGCCTTTGGACGTCAAACCTTCCAGACATCCATGCTTTCAGCAAGAATTCTCATATTTTTTTGAGTCTTATCTCTTGAGGAGGTCACAAAGAAATTACATCTTTTGACTCCTTTTCTTTCAGAGCCCAAGAGTGCAGACTATTCCTCACTGTTAAGTCATATTCAAAATATCTCTTGGTTCCTTACTCGTGCTTCCCTAGACTCATTTGAGTCTGTTAGCAGAACCTCTGCTATAGCTATAGGGGCACGACGTAGAGCCTGGCTCCAAGCTTCAGACTTAGACAAATGGGCACAACAAAGACTGGGTAATACTCCTTGCACTGGAGAAAATCTCTTCAATAAGGAGTCTTTACATCAGGTTACTCAGTGGTCCACTGACTTACCTGTTTCTAAGGGCTGTTCTACACCGCTGCCTTTCCCAGTAGGTAGGAAATGTCCTACCAAACTATCTCCAGGAACAAGCAGGAATGAGTCTTCACATATGGGTATCGTCGGTACCGACAGAGTCTGCACGGGAATGCTCCCCAGCGTCCAGAAAAAGCTTTTGGGAGCATCCCACAGTGCCTGCACGCTGCCTTCCTGCCTTTCCTAACCGCCTCTCTCCAGTTCTTCTTTTCCGCGGAGCCAGCAGGTCATGTTCCTGTCACCGCTGAAGAAGTTCTTTATTTTCTTTTATTTCTTTGGTCGCGCGTCTGCCTTCGGACCAGTACTGCCGGTCTTTCTTTTAAAAAAAAAAAAAACCCTACCCTTTCCCACTTCTATGCATTTTTTCTTCTCCTGGCCTTAGGCCTAGGGAAAAATTTCCTCATGGAAAAGCCTGCTTCCGGGTTTAAAGTGCACGCAGTGCAGCGGCACTATTTCTGTCAGACACCCATGACTGGTGTCTAAAATGTTTGGGTCCTGACCACTCCATCATGGATTGTGAGTCCAGTTCCATGATGTCTAAAAGAGGTCGACAGAATCGAGCGGCCAAGCTCAGTACCCTGTTTCCCTCTGCAGCTTCGGTGGCATCGACGTCTTCCAGGGCGGCTGCTTCCTCCCATGGATCTCAGGTAACCAAACATAAGTCCAGCCGGTCCTCGAAGGGTAGATCTCCCTCTAAGAATCGAGATGCTTCCGGGCTTGCTCTCGAGGATTCCACACCGGTAAAATTACCCCGGCCGGAGGCTCCAGCTTCCAAAGCTTTATCTATGGGGTCACAAGTTGACATCGATGGCACGGCCTCGACTGATCACCTATTGCCATGTTCTGGGGTACTGGTGGTTCCCACTGGTACCGACATCCAGACATTGGTTGCGTCGATGGATCAGAATATTCTGACCATGCAGTGTGCCATCACGGCATTCATACAAGCTGCGACACCTCTGGTACCGCAACAAACTCCATTGTCGGTACCAGTTCTGGCACCGATATCGGTTCCGGTGCCAGTACCGATTGCATCGACATCGGCTTCGGTGTCGACTGCAGCGGTACCCTGTTCTGGGATGCCCATCGGTACAGAATCGGTACCGATCACTCCCGATGTCAATACCACTCGTTACGCGTATCGGGCTCTGCAGGAGCATCCAGACAGGCGATACTTGGATTCCTCCGAAGACTGAATCGGAGGCTTCTGTCGAAGCATCGGTACTCCTTCCTCAGGAGCCCTCTTCTCCAAAAAGAATGTCTCCTCCAGATGACTTGTCTTTTCAAGACTTCATTAGGGAAGTGGCCAGGGGCCTCTCCATTAGTGGCCCCTGAGGCAGAACCTAGAGCCAAAAAATTGGATATTTTACAATATCCTAAGGCTCCTAAAGAGGCAGCTACTTTACCAATTCATGAGATCCTTTGATCACATGTTGGGCATATAGGAGACTCCTCTCACCACCTTCCCTCATTCTCATAGGTTGGACACCATGTACCGTGTTCCTCCTTGTCCTGGCTTTCATAAGACTCAGCTTCCTCACCACTCTATTGTGGTGGACTCTGCTATGAAGAAGAGTGCAAAAAGGCACTCATCTAATCCAGGAAGAGAATGCAGAACCTTAGATGCTTTTGGCCGGAGAATTTTCCAGGCCAATATGCTTGCTGCCAGAATCAACTCCTATAGTCTCTATATGGGGATGTTTCTAAAAAGTTACAGATCATCTGCTAACTTTCTCTTATCTCAGAAGATAAGAGGAGTTTCTCACCTGACTTAAACATGCCCAGGATGTTTCCAAATTTTCCAACCGTGCAGCCTTTGACTCTTTTGAGTGTGCCAGCAGAGCCTCGGCTATTGCCATAGGTGCACGCAGACTTGCTTGGTTACAAGCTTCTGATTTGGAACCCTGGGTCCAGGATGGATTAGGAAATCTTCCTTGTACAGGTGAAAACCTTTCTGGCAAGGATTGGCAAGCAAAGGCCACTCAGATGGATGCTGAGAATTCTGCCTTAGACTTTGAAAGTCTACTTCTGCTCCTGTTAGAAAAAGGTTATTCAAAAAGGCTTTCTTTCCCAAAAAGGGGAAATATTATCCTGTTTATGGTCAGCAGGCATCTTCTGCAGGTCGTTTTGCTGCAAAGCGTCAGCAACAACCTAAACAAGCCAAGCCTAAGGCTGCAAGGACTGCTACGGCCCAACAGCCTCAGCCTTGGGGCCTTTGACTTACAACTAGAGAACTTAGCCTTTCTGGCTCTAGAAGAACCAGAGCCTCTCACCATTCCAGGAAGGTTAGCTCACTTTACTCCCAAATGGGAACAAATCACAGCAGAGCAATGGACCCTCTCCATCATAAGGGAGGGGTACAAGCTTCATTTCTTAAACCTTCCTCCTCACACAATGATGAGACAGTTCAATTCTCCAACATCTCTCCTCGACCTGGGTCAGGAGATTGCTACCCTTCTTGCCCAAAGGGCAATAGAAGAAGTACCCCTTCAACAGGGTTCAGGGTTCTACTCCCCCTATTTTCTTATCCCAAAGAAAACAGGGGGCTACAGACCCATATTAGATCTCAGAGAATTGAACAAGTTTCTATGCAAGGAGAAATTCAAGATTTTTCTCGGTGCTCTCCTTCCATACCTTCAGAGTCAGGATTGGCTTTGTTCTCTAGATCTCAAGGATGCATACATCCATGTCCTTAATCCATCCAACACACAAAAGGTTCCTTCGGTTCCTTTATCAGGGAAAGCACTACCAATACAGAGTGCTTCCTTTCGGTCTGGCCTCTGCTCCAAGAGTGTTCACAAAATGCATGGCAGTAGTAGCTGCATTTCTACACACTCTAGGAATATTTGTATTCCCATATCTGGACGACTGGCTCATCCGAGGTCCATCCTAGACAGAGGCCCAGGCTTCCCTAGCCTGCACAAGGCATGTTCTTCAGTATCTGGGACGTGTAATAAACATCCCAAGATCACATCTCACACCTACTCAGTCATTAGAGTTCATAGGGGCCTTGCTGGATTCCACAACTGCAAGCCCGTTGCCTACGATTGGTGCAGTTAGCCTCACAAGTTCAGTTAGTCCCATTTAACTGCTCGAGAGATGTTACAACTGTTAGGCCACATGGCATCCACCGTGCATGTGGTTCCTTACGCTCGCCTTCACATGCGGGCAGCTCAGTGGACTCTGTCCACCCAATGGACCCAGGCATCAGGGTGCCTGTCAGACAAAATAGCAACCTCCGGTCGCCTCTTTTAGTCTCCAGTGGTGGAAGTCCACTCAAAATCTGTTGCTGGGGTCCCCCTTTCAACAGTTGCTAACCCAAGCAACCCTTATAAGGGGTTGGGGAGCTCATCTACAAGATCTCTCCACCCAGGGCATCTGGTCTCCACAGGAGACATCTCTACATATCAACCTCTTGGAGCTCAGAGCAAGTTTTCTAGCTCTGTCTTCCACACCCTGCTCAGCTACAAGACAGTCGTCATCCACACGGACAACCAAGTAGCCATGTTCTATGTGAACAAGCAGGGCGGGACTGGCTGTCGCTTTGCAACGAAGCTTTGAGATTGTGGGCCTTCACCAGAGAGCATCAAATTCATCTCATGGCAGTGTATCTTCCAGGGGTTCAAAACTCTTGGGTAGACACTCAAGTCGAGTTCTGCTTCCACACGAATGGTCCCTCCATGGGGACCAGATAGCCAGGATCTTTCGAATTTGGGGAACCCCGGACATAGACCTGTTTGCAAGTCCGTGGAATGCCAAACTTCCCCGGTTCTGTTCCAGGGTTCTGTGTCAGGGAGTTCAGGCCAGGGATGCCTTCCTCCTCCATTGGGGGCAAGACTTCCTCTATGCCTTTCCACCCATTCCCCTAATTCCCAAGACACTGTTCAAGCTTCAGAGACACAAGGTGTCTATGATCCTCATAGCACCATGTTGGCCATGCCAAGTGTGGTACCCTCTACTTCTGCATCTCTCTCAAGCTCCCTCCCTGGACTTGGGATCTGCTCCAGACCTCCTGTCCCAGGAGGAGGGAACGTTGTGGCACCCAAATCCCCAGTCTCTTCATCTCAGGGCCTGGTTGCTGAAGGCCTAGACCTTCAAGATTTGCATCTTTCTCAGCAGGTGAAGGATATCCTTCATGCTTCCAGAAAGCCTTCCACTAGACATTCCTATGCTTTTAAATGGAAAAGGTTTACCATTTGGTGTGCAGAGCAGGGTCTTAACCCTCTTGCAATACCTTTGAATTCTTTACTAGAGTATTTGCTGCATTTATCCCATGCAGACCTTAAAACGAATTCAGTAAGAGTCCATTTGAGTGCTATTGCAGCATCCCTTAAGCCTCTCGATGGACAGCCTATTTCCTCTCATCCTCTTATTGCAAGATTCATGAGAGGCCTTCTTTTAACTAAACCTCCCATTAGACCACCTCCAGTGGCATGGGATTTGAATTTGGTTCTTGGCCAGCTTATGAAGCCACCCTTTGAACCCCTTAGCACTACCTCCTTGAAATTCCTTTCCTGGAAGGTTATTTTTCTCATTGCAGTCACCTCAGCTCGCCGTATTAGTGAGCTGCAAGCCTTGGTGGCTAATCCTCCTTATACAAGGTTCCATCATGACAAGGTAGTCCTCAGTTCTAATCCACACTTTATGCCTAAAGTGGTCTCACCTTTTTCATCTGAACCAGGAGGTGTATTTACTTGTCTTTTTTCCAGGACCTCATGCTTCAAGTGCAGAGAGGAATCTTCATACCCTGGATTGTAAGAGCACTTGCTTTTTACTTACAAAGGACACATCAGCATAAAGTCCTCTCAACTATTTGTTGCTTTTGATCCCCCTCAATTAGGACTTCCAGTCTCTAAGAGAACTCTGTCCAATTGGATTGCTCAGTGTATTTCTTTCGCCTACCAGAGTAAGAACCTTTCTCTGGAGGGCCATGTCACAGCTCACAATGTGAGGGCAATGGCAGCCTCTATGGCTCATCTAAACTCTGTCCATCGACCAAATCTGTCGAGCGGCTACCAGGGCCTCGGTTCATACCTTTACAGCCCATTACTGCTTGGACAAGGACTCCCGCTGGGATGCTTTGTTTGGTCAGGCTGTTCTCAAACACCTGTTCCATACCTAATCAACTCCTACCCCCCATCCCTGGTTGGATGCCCAAGATCCATGGAGGGAGGTAGAGCCCTTCTCAGGGGCTCACAACCTTGGAGATCTCCCTGCCATCTCTAGCTGGGGAGTCCCCATATGTGAAGACTCATTCCTGCTTGTTCCTGGAGATAGCACAGTTACTTACCTGTAACAGGTGATCTCTGGGAACAGCAGGAATAAGTCTTCACAACCCACCCACCTCCCCTAGGAGTTGTATCTCTCTTTCCTTTCCTCTCTCTTTGTCTCAACTTAAAACTCTAACTGGAGAGAGGTGGTTAGGAAACGCAGGAAGGCAGTGCGCAGGCGCTGTGGGATGCTCCCAGAAGCTTTCTTTCTGGACGCTGGGGAGCGTTCCTGCGCAGGCTCCGGTACCGACGATACCCATATGTGAAGACTTATTCCTGCTGTTCCCAGAGATCACCTGTTACAGGTAAGTAACTGTGCTATATCCACCTTTGAGTAGGTCACCCCATTTCTTCAGATGTGAGAGTTATGCTTATTTTGATTTTCATCCTGTTGCTATAAAGGGATCCACTGTCTGTCACATGCCATTTTGAATTTTGTCACTGTTTGCCCCCACCACTTTCATTGGGAGGGCGTTCCAAGCATCCACCACCCTTTCAGTGGAAAATATTTTCTGACATTGCCTTTCAATTTACCCCCTTGCAGCTTCATGTTATGCCCTCTAGTTTTGCAGCTTCCCTGTCTTTCGAAGAGGTCTATCCATTAATACTCAAGTATTTAAAGGTCTGAATCCTCCTCTGTCCCTCCTCTCCAGAGTGTACATATTTAGGTCTTCAAGTCTTTTAAGTCTTCTGATGCAGGCTCCAAATCATTTTGGTTGCCTTCTTCTGAATCGCTTCCAGCCTTTTTTATATCCTTGCGTGATATGGTCTCAGCGGAATACAATATTCCAAGTGATGCCTCACCAGTGACTTGTAGTACAGTGGCATTAGTACCTCTTCCTTTCTGCTGGTAATTCCTCTCTGTATGCAACCCAGCATCCTTCTGGCTTTTGCCACCGCCTTGCCAAACTGTTCTGCCACCTTGAGATCATCAATCACCCTGAGGTCGTTGTGGTCCTGGTCTGTGCACTCCAATCTCACCCCCTATCACATACAATTCCCTTGGATTTCTGCTTCCCAAGTGCATGACACTGCACTTCACATTGTCCACTCTGTTGCAAATGTTGGTGTCATCTGCAAAAGGACATTTTTCCATTCAGTCTTTCAGCAATATCACACAAATATATTGAACAGTACTGGTCCAAGGACTGAACCCTAGGGCACACCATTGGTCACCTTCCTTTCATCAGTGAGTTCTGTTTACAGTCACCTGTCTGTCAGTCAACCAATTTCTGATCTAGTTCATCTTGGGACCCATCCTCAAGCTGAGTTTGATAAGCCTCCTATGAGGAACAGTATCAGATTTTTTTATAAAATCTAGGTAGATCACATCCATCACATGCCCTTGATCTAGTTCTCTGGTCACCTAGTCAAAGAACTCAGTCAGATATGTTTGGCAAGACCGTCCTTTGGTAAAACCATGTTGCCTTGGATCATGCAACCTGTTGGTTTCAAGAGTCCACTATTTGCTCTTTCAGGAGCGCCTCCATTACTTTTCCTGCCACCAAGGTAAGGCTTACTGGCCTGTAGTTTGTCACTACTTCCCTATTACCACTTTGGAGAGGTACAGGCTAGAGGTCTGGAGTTGCCACTCTGGATCTTTGGGGGGGGGGGGGGGGGTTCTTACTCTGAAGCTGGAGCGGTGCCAGAGCAGCCACATGGTCCATAGCTGGAGGGGGCTGGTTCTGCCTTCCTGGGCTCCCAGTGGTGATATGGACACAAAGGCCTCACTGCGGTGGGCAGAGCAGGTTGCACAAATACAATCTATTAATTGCCAGCATTTATGCCCACAGGCAAGGCACCACAAAAGAAGTGGAGGCATAGCAGCGCTGCATTGTCTTCCCCAGTGCCAAGTTAATGTGGTGCCCTTGTGCAGTCATGGAAGACTGAAATATAGAACCTCCTGCTGCGTTACTGGCTCTGGAGCGCTGCCTGGAGTCTCTGGGGAGCAAATGGCCACTGCATGCAGCAGGTGTGGAAAGAAGTGCTTTAAAATGGCCGCTGCAAAGGCAGGAAGATGCAGGCCAGCAGGTTGGAGCAGAGGTGCTGAAAACATTGCCGAGCAGCCAGGTACCACGTGGCTGAAGCAGGAGCCAGCAGCGGAGGAGAAGGGCAGCAAACAAGCGGAGTCTGAGCTGCAGTGAAAAGGTGGCTGTAAGGTTGGCAGTGGCTGTAAGGTTGGCGGTGACTCACAGGAACAGTCAACGGCAGAGGTGCCAGAGCAGAAGTGTGGCAGTAGAGGGCCTCATCGCAGCAGCACCAGAGCATGAGAGGAGCAGAAAAACCCTTCACTCAATTTCACTAATTTCAAGAGCTGATCTAACGAGCAGTCTGAGCTGAGCAGTAGCTGGCCATGGTTCTGTAAGTGGAATCCCAATACAAAAAATAAAATCACTTAATAGCAGTGGCTGTACTAGGGCAGGCAGCTTAGGCTCTGGCAGTGCTTGGCGCGCTCAAGACAGGCTGCACAGGCCCTTGTGGCCTGGAGCCTGATCCCACTGTGCAGACAGCAGGCCATTCTGATCCTCATGATCAGGGGCTACTGCCCAGTGACTGGCTTCAAGAATGTGGGAAACTCTGGGGACACCTCCAGTGTTCCCTAGAGACCTCCACAGTTGAAAGTTGACTAAATTAGTCCTGAAATAAAACTCTATTTGAGGATCAAGGTGTGTAACAACCAGCATCTGCTGGAGATAGAAAAATACTCAAGGTGACACCTAGGGGGAGGCACATAGGTGCCAGGGTATGCTCAGCGAAGTCTCCAACATCTGCTGGCAGGGGAATATAACCCACTTGTATGGATTGGTCCAGCAGGCGATTTGGAAATTCTTGTTCATGCCTAGCCTTATAAGAAGGAAAATGTGCTGTGGGGGAAGAGGGCAGCCAGGCAGAGTAGCAATTTCTATTATACAACTCAGTCCTTTTGTGTTCCCAGTAGACTGCAAGGCTGTGCTGGCACACTGGTGTGTATTTTTAGCCTTGGAAGCATTTGTTTATATTTCCTATTCATGCTGTAATTTTGGAGCAGGGAAGCTTTTGTAAGTAGAATGTCTATTTGTATTGGACGAGAATCAGATAGTATCTTGTTCTGGAGTCTGTTACAGAAATACTGAGAGCAGGACAACACAGGACCCTTTATATGGTGATGTCATAGTCAAGCCAGTGGTTCTGTCTCCATCTGCTGGTAGGTGAGCAAAACCCATGTGACTGGACTAGAGGAACTCTAGGAAAGAAAATTAACAGGTAAGGTCTAAGTTGAGCATTTTCTGCAGTGTGTTTAATGGCTAGAAAGTTTCAAGGCAGTCGATTAAATCATGTTTGCAGGTGTGTTGGCTGTCTTTTTTTTTTTTTTTTTAAAGGGAAGCAGTTTGACTTTCTCTCTAAATGAGACAGCTATTGATTAGACCAAGACACCTCATCAGTGACAAAATTAGTGAAAGGTAATCTGGCTATGGGGGTTAGTATAATTAATGCAGATAAGCTTGGTATGTTTTGCGTGGCTGCTAAATTAAGGGGTTTGGAAAATTTGGAAAACTGAGTAGGTAACTAGAGGAGCTTGGGTCTTTAGCTCATCTTGCACCAGATTTGACTTGGTCTAATGGGTCAGGGGATTGTTGTAAGACTGCTAGAGAACAGATTTTGCGCTTTCACTAAAATAGAAGAAATGTTTATGCTTCATATTCCTTAACCATATAGAGGAAGAAAGGCAGGACTTGAGAGAGCAGGTTTATGATGCCATGGGGGAAACAGAAGACCGGCCAGAGAACACTACTTCAGAGCTAAAAACAGAACGGGAGAAGAATCCAGATGAAGGAAGCCGTGTAGAAATGAAAGATGTGGTAGAAGTCATGGAAAGGCATGAAGAAAGGAAAACCTCATTAGCTGCTGCTGCTGCTGAGATAGTGGAAGAGGAAGATAGGGCTGAAACAAGTCGGCCCAAAGCAGCAGTGCAAGATGAAGCTGACAAGCCTGAGGGGAGAGCTGTACCAGAAAATCAAGAGACGGCTTGCAGCAAGCAGGTGGCCATGACAGATGCTGTACCTGCTGATGCAAGCTCTCCTAAAGAAAAGGGTGAAATAGCAGCAATGCACGATACTGGCTTGGTGAATGGCAGCGAGACATCAAAGGTTGCAACTATTCCTGGGGAAAGCAATGAAGCCACAGAGGTTTCCGGTGCTGATGTGACTGCAAGTGCAGAAGAGAAGGGAGGGGAGGAGAGTGAGCAGAATGAAGAGGAAGAAGGTAACACTGAACATAAGGGGGATATGGATAGTTACATGACTCTGATTAATCAAGGTCTTCCATTCAGAATTTTCAGTCTTAGTGGGGGAGATGGGGAATGTCAGCAGACCAGCTGAATATGAAGCTACAGCAGTTGAACATTTGCTTAATCTTTGCTTTTAATAAATTCAGCTTGTGTGATTTCAGTGTAGTTGGCTGAGAATGTCTGAATGGGGGTGGGGGGGGGGGTGCTTGCATGCATTTGGTTTGTAGCACTTGTGGTTACTTGTCCTTCAGTCCAAATCCTCCTGTTCTGGGCATCAAGTCTCCCCTGGCATTCTTATCTAGTCACCGTCACAAGCTTTTAAGGGGCATGGTTACACACTTGGGGCTAACTTTGGGGCTGTTCATGTAATTTGACTTGGAATATAATTGTGTGCTGTTGGTGTTCATATATGAGCATCTGAGTCCTGCTGAATGGAGTATCTTTCCTTTTCTAGTAACCAAGTCTCTAGCTTCTGAATTCAGTCATCTTGCACAGTGCATTTAGCTTGGATTGATAACCTGAGCTTAACAATTTTCTATAATTGACTTCTAAATAGAGACCCCCTGTTTGTGCCATGCTAACGTGCTTGGAATGCTGGTTTCCCAATGGCCTATCCAGTATGCCCATCCATACCAAATACTAAGCTCTACAAGCTCCTGTCTCCCATGCTTTCTTAAATTCATATGCAGTCCTTTTCTCTGCCACCTCTGGGATGCTAGTCTACACATCCATCACTCTTCTGTAAAGAGTTTCCTATCGCCATCTATAATCCTCCATTGCAGAGCTTGCTTTCAGTTGAGAGGTTCTCCAGTGGGCTGATTTCCTTCCCTTAAGCAAGCTGGTTATCTTCAGTGCCTTTGGTTTCATGATTATCTAAAGCTGCAGCACACAATTACTATTCATTGTGAAAGCCCTTTCTATGGTTATTCAGGACATCTGCATGTTGCCTCCTAGCCCAGACTACCTGTGCAGTACCTTTGAGTAATCGTAATGTGCAGGTGCTCAAGCAGTTCAAGGGGCTGCTGTGGTTTATGTAAGCTGGTGCAACATGCACCTGACCTGAACCAGTCCTTGCATCAGGTCATTGTAAAGAACTTTGCACTGTTTATCAGATTTCTTCCTCTTGCCTTGCAGATGAAGCAGAGACTTCAGAAGAAAAGGAAAACGAAGGGGCAGGAATGGAGGACAAGGTGAGCTTTAATATTGGAGAATACATGGAGCAGTAGCTGGCCATAATCTTTTCAGAGAAGTCTGAACACAGATTCTGCAGCCACCAGTCAGAATAAACAGCTTTCTTGTTTTAGGAGACTGAGGATGATGAGGTTGGAAATCTGCAGCTGGCCTGGGAGATGCTAGAGTTGGCAAAAGTCATCTATGGAAGGTAGTCTTGTATGTCACCTTACAGCCTGAAACTGGGTAATAAACTCGCTGAGCATGTACCTGTCCTGTAGCTGGCATTCATAGCCGGTGCTATCTATTGGCAACTTGTGCCTAATTACTTTGCAGTTTCAAAGTTCAAATGGCTTGCAAATATCTAAGTGAAGCTTATAAAGGCAGCTTTGCATGTATTCTTGCACAATAGAGGCAGACTCCTCTGAAGCATGTGCTGTTGATTTTTTTCTGCTCTTCCACAGCCCTCTTGCTGGGTCTAATGCCAGAAGCTGTTGGACATCTGCATGACTGAGCTGCTAGTGCATGTATCTAAACACACTCTTTGTAGGTCTGGTTTCCAAGGTTTACAATGCTGTCAACATTTCATTTCAGGAAGAAAACCAAAGAAGCACAGTTATGTGCTGCTCAGGCCCATCTGAAGCTTGGGGAGGTCAGCGTGGAGTCTGGTAATTCCCTTCATATGTGGTCTTTCCTAGTAATGGTATTCTGCCCAGATGGCTCCTACCAGTTTGCAGAGTAATAAGATGGCTGGAATGGTTGCTGTCTTGCAGTCAGGACTGGTGCAAGGACATGAGGTACCCTAGGCAAACCTCATCCCTTGTGCTTGCTGGCCCTGATTGCTGCCACTATTGCCCCTGTCTGGGACCTACAGCAGTGACAATGGCCTGAAAACAGCCCCACAGCACTTACATTGTTAAACTTCAGCTCAGTGGAGCTGTTTGCTTCCGCTCCCACTAGCTGATCTCTTTACATGGGGCTGGAAGTCTGCATCGGGCATTGTATACATCTAATACTGTAAACGCAGGGTACTTCAGACCACCAAATTTTATTGTAAATCATTTTTATTGGGTTATATGTGTGTACAATCAAAGACACTTCACCAATTACAGTTCATACAGTAAACAGCGAAAAACCGGCTGTTTCCAGACAATAGCTGCAGACCCCGGTCTCGCATAGCAATATTAACAGTAGTCTAGCTCAACATGCAATAAGTAATATAATATACAACATCAACAGCAAATGAGCCAATGCCCATACCCAATAAAGACCCAGTCCCCATCCCCCCCCCAAGGTAACAACCCCCCTGTATCCCTTCCTAACCTGCGCTCTCTCTCATCACCAACCCCTCCAGACAACCACGCTCAAACCCAGAATCAATCAGTCAAAAACTCATAAGCTCCCGCTCACCTCCTCTACCAGGAGAGGCTCCAACAGAGCATTCCCAGGTACTCCTTGCCAGAGTTTCTCCCACTCTGCATATTTCTTGCCTCCCAACATTTGGGCTGTGCGGAGTTCATGACTTTTTAGGCCCAGCATACCCCGGGACCACTCCTCCATCCGGGGGGGCTTATCTATCCAATGTCTAAGGATACAGTGTTTCGCTATGAGAAAGCCACGATCATATAATTTACTAGCATGTGGGTCAAGAGCCTCAACCCATCCTCGCTCCCCCTCAGTAGTCGCACCCCCCATCCTACTACCACTGGTGGAGGCAGAAGCGCCTATGCAGGGCACGCCAAGTAAACACCACTCCGGAGTTAAGTCCCCTGGACCAGGCCTCCAGGTCCATAGCAAATCTTGCACTCCCCGCCAAAAGTATTGTATGTGTGCATTCCCAAAAACGATGCAGTAACGTCCCCCGTGCAGACCCACAGAGCTGACACACATCCGTCGAGTATTCCCATCCGAGCCGCCCAAACATTGGGCACAAATGCTCGCCATAATAGCTTATACTGGGTTTCCTGGAATCTAATGGATTCAGAGATGCCTTGGACCTTCTTAAAGGCCTCCTGTAAATCATAGACATTAACCTGTAGACCCCCCTCCTGACTCAATTTGTGGGCCAGTGACTCTAGCGGACCCAGGTCCCCCCCGGGATGCCACTCTGCTTGGATAGTATTCAAAGAAAAAGTCTGGTTGGCTTCTGATAGAAAATCCCACACCCCCAGATTACCCTGCCATAATCCATGTTTCTGTTGTAGCATTTGGATATAGTGTGTCGCCTGTAAGTAAAAATAAAACGAAGTAGGCGCGAGCTGATAGCATCTTGCTAATGACTGGAATGTGTCCGTCCCCCCAAGGTTCTGCATACGCAGTTGTCCAATATACCCCAGACGAGATGCTACCCAGCTCACTGGCATACCGCCTCGCCGCCGCCCTGGCTCAAAGCCCGGATTTATTTATTTATTTATTTATTTATTACAATTTCTTATATACCGCACTATTGTCAGCGCGGTTTACATACAACCAAATGACCATAACAAACTGTTTGGCTTCACATAGAACAGGAGAAAACAACTTGGATAACATGTTTATGCTTTACATAGAACAGGAGTAATAACTTGGATAAACGGGGAATGCAAACTAAACTACTTACATATGTACAATGAGACCGAGTATTGGGAATTCAGTGTGAACATGTGTACAATGGAGTTGATATATTAACTTGAGGTGGTGAGGGAGAGGCACTTATGTAGTGGTAGGGTTAATCTGGTAGTATTGAGTAAATAAATGGGATTTGAGAGCCTTTCTGAATTTTGATAGGTCAGTAATTGCACGGATGCCTGGTGGTAATGCGTTCCAACATTTTGGGGCATAGATACTAAATGCCCTGTTAGATGTTGCGGTTGTGTACTTTGTTGAAGCCTTTGGAATTACTAGCACATTTGTAGATGGGGTTCTCCTTGTTCTGTTGGGATTGTCTGTTGGGATTCTGTTGGGATTCTGATGGGATTCTGATGGGATTCTCCTTGTTCTGCCACGGATTGTCCTTCAGCGGAAGACAATCCGTGGCAGCCAAGGAAATTCCCTTCTTTTTGGCACAAAAATCTCCAGGCTTGTCTAATCGCCCCTAAATAGATCGAATCCCTCCAGGGTTTTGGGAGAGCCTTACCCTTACAATGCAACAAGTAAGCCACGCTATCGGGGTGCGACATCCAGATGACCAAATGCCGCGGAAGCACGTGTTGTGTTCCCAAAATCAAATCCCTGAGGGGTCTGAGCAAACAAAGGAAATTATAATCCCGCACCGAAAAAAGACCCAACCCCCTTCTGCCCGAGCACTCATCAACACGGCAACCGGAATCCTTGACTTCCTCCCTTTCCATAGAAATCGCACAAAGTGCTTTTGCAAAAACAAAACATCTACGCAGCAACCATATGGGCAGGTGTCGCAACAGGTACATCCATCGGGGCACCTCCATCATCTGGAATAAGGCTATCCGCCCCATGAGCGAAAGTGGCAGATCTTTCCATTTCTGTAGAGTTGCCGCAGTCCTAGCAAGCATTGGTCTGATATTGACAGAATAAAGTTTCAACACATGATCCGGAATCTGAATTCCCAAGTAACGAAATTCTCCCTGAGCCCAAACCAGTGGAAACTGCCCCCGCCAGAGCCGCCATGCCTTACCGCCCACATCCAAAGCCATGGATTTACTGACATTAACTCGAAGTCCCGAGAAAGTACCAAATCTCTCAATAATTCCCAAAGCCTGCTCCAAGGAGTTCTGCAGATTACACAGACATAGCAGCATATCTGCAAAAACGCTAACCTTAATACCCCCGTTCGGCCATTCTACACCCCGAACCCCCTCCGCCCAAAGAAGCGCAAGCAGCAAAGGCTCCAATTGTAAAACAAAAAGCAGAGGCGACAGAGGGCAGCCCTGCCACGTGCCCCTACGCAGCACAAACGGCTGGGATCGAGTCCCACCGCTTGTTACACAGGCTAGTGGATGAGCGTAAAGCGCCCTCACCCAATCCAAAAAGGCTCCGTCAAAGCCAAATCTCTGCAATACCTCAAATATATAAGACCACGACACCCGATCAAAAGCCTTCTCCGCATCGAGGCTTACTAAAATCAAGGGCAACTCCTGCGTCAGACACTTTTCCATGGCTAATAACACTTTGCTAATATTGGGGAATGCTCCTCTACCCCTCACAAACCCCGATTGGTGATCCCCAACCAAGCGGGGTAAGAGCTTCTGCAACCTCGCCGCTAGAACCGATGCCACCACCTTCATATCATAGTTGATTAACGAGATGGGTTGGTAAGATGCGGGATCCTCTGGATCCCGGCCTTTTTTAGGTATGATAGTGATGGCTGCCGTCCGCATATCTCTAGGGAATAAGCCTGAGTCCCGTGTTTCCTGGTAGAGAGCTGCTAAAGTTGGAACAACTTGGGTCATTAAAATCTTAAAAAATTCGGATCCATATCCATCCGGCCCCGGAGCCTTATGGGGTTTCCCCTTTTTTATCATGGTCTGTATTTCTGCTACCGTGATATCCGCATTAAGCTCTTGCAGGTCCTCTGCTGAGAAGCGCAGTAGCGGGACGTCCTCCAAAAACTCCCACTCCCTCTCCCTATCTTCCATATCAGGCATGTAGAGCTCTTGGTAATACTGACTGAAGACTTGTACAATCTGAGTAAGCTCCGAGTGATACTGCCCCTGTTTATCCCTAATCCGTACCACACCCTGGATGCCACCTTGTGGCTTCACCAAACGCGCCAGCAGCCTCCCTGTTCGCTCCCCATAGCGAAATAACTGATGTTTATAATATTGCAGCGAGTAAACAGCCCGTTCATGCAGTACCTCATTTAATGCTTTTTGTGCCTCTAAATACTCTGGGAACCTACCCGGATGGAGTAGAAAGTGCCGTTTGGCCTCCTGCAGTTTAGAGGCCAATTCCAAGAGCCGGCTATTAAGCCGTTTCCTCTCTTTAGCTACATAAGCTATGATATGCCCTCTCAACACTGCTTTCCCCGCCTCCCAAAATGTTGCCACCGTAACATCGCCCGTATCATTCAGCATCAAATATTCCTCCCATTGCTGTATCAGGTATTTCCGAAAATCATCCTCCTTCCAGAGAACCAGGAAACGACCATTTGGCAGCTCCAGAAGACCGCAGGCGCCACTCCAGGGCCACCTTAGCATGATCAGAAATTACCAAGGGTTCAATCTCTACTGCAGCCACTTTTTCCAGGCTTTCTCGAGAGATCAATATATAATCTATCCTAGACCATGTCTGGTGGACTCTCGACATGTGTGTAATCCCGCTCCACCCCATGCAGGGTCCTCCACGAGTCAATCAAACCCCCCATATGACAGAGATAACCCACTCCTTTATTTTTATGCCATGCCCCGCTAGGTCCCCCCACTCGGGATTTATCTAACGTTGGATCATGGGGACAATTGAAGTCACCCGCCAGTATCAACGGTATCTTCGGCACCCCTAGTACTTTACTCAAAATGAGCTTAAAGAATTGGTGATCATAAGTATTGGGGGCATAGATGTTCCCAAGAAGCAGCTCCTCCCCTTGTATTTTTGCGTGTAAGAAGAAAAATCTACCTTGTGGGTCAGCTTCCTCTTTAAGAACCTCAACTAAGAGGCCCCTTTTCACCAGGATGGCCACTCCACACTTCCGTGTCCCCGCAGGTAGAACCCACTAGATGCAACAGGGCCTTCCCGGGCCTCGTCCAAAGTCAGGAACACCCCCTTCCCAACCACTCAAATGATTTAACATATATCAACAGGTAGTAACAGTGGGACACAAGCAAACATAACTCGTAGCCAATGGAACAACATGACCCGAGCATAATACCCCAATAAAGATATAACAACTCCCCATTTCTGTGTTTTCAGATAAGTAAGAAATCCACCAGCTACCCCAAACTGCGATTGTGCATTCGCTTTCTTCTCTCGTCCATCCGGCAGAATTCACTGCCAGCTGTTCATGTCAGCGGGTTATCCGTGACAGAATTCACCGGCAGGCTCTCTACAAATTGCTTTGCTGCTGACAGTGAGTCGAATGCAAAGTTTTTCCCCAGATGCGTTACTCGAAGTGTCGCTGGGAAAGCCAGGGTAAAACGCATCTGCCGTTTAAACAAAACGTGTCAGTGGTGTAAATTCTTTCCTCTTCTGTGCCACCACATTGGAGTAATCTTGAAATATTAGAATTTTACTATTATCCAACTGTAAATCCCGGTGGCGTCGAACGCTTGCAAAATTTGCATCTTGTGCTGAAAGTTGGAGTCGCATGATGACTACGCAGGGCCGCTGCTGCTCCTCTCTCCGCGGCCAAATCCGATGTGACCACCAACTTTTAATTGATGTACATATGTATATAGTTTCCCTGTTGCTCCAAGTTTAATCTCCTGTTAAAATGTAAGCACAGAACAGTCTTCTGACTGTGCAACCTTTGTTATATGTAAACCGCACTGATGATAAATAGTGCGGTATATAAAAGTTAAAAAAATTTATTTATTTAGTGTACACTTATATCCTGCTACTTCCAGCGATCAGCAGCGGTTTGCTATACATAACAGTATGGTTGTACAGGCCATTGATTTAAAACATACATAATGATTCAGTACAGGACACACACATTCAGATTACAGGTTTACACTTGATTGCAAGACATTGATTTCACATGTATTTACATATTTACAGGTTGTCGGAGTCTATAGGTGTTTGACGTGTAGTGCTCTATCTCCAGGAACAAGCAGGAATAAGTCCTCACATATGGGTACGTCGGAACCGACGGAGCCTGCGCGGGAAAGCTCCCCAGCTTCCCAGAAAGGAAGCTTTTGGGGCCTCCCACTGCACATGCGCGCTGCCTTCCCGCCTTCCTGACCAGCTCTCATCAGTTTCTCTTTTTCCGCGGAGCCAGCAGGTCGTGTTCCTGTCACCACTGAAGAAATTATTGTTTCTTTAGACCGCGTACCTGCCTTCCCCATACCGAAACCGGTACCGCCGGTCTTTCTTTTCTTTTTAAAAAAAAAAAACTTTATCTTGCACAACTTGGTGACTTCGGTTAGGCCTCAGGCCTACACAAATTCTCCTCATGGAGAAACCAGCCCCTGGTTTTAAGAAGTGTACCAAGTGTAGTGCTGTTGTTTCTGTCACAGACACCCATGAATGGTGTCTTAAATGTTTGGGACCTGACCACTCCATTCCGGACTGCCCATCCTGCTCCCAGATGTCTAAACGTGGTTTGCAGAACCGGGCCAACAAATTCCATGTGCTGTTTGCTTCAGATAATCCAGCATCACAGTCATCCAGGTCTTCCTCTCCGGATGGATCTCAGGTAACCAAACCTTCGGGCAGGTCCTCAAAGAGCAAATCTCCTTCAAAGCATCGAGAGGCTCTCAATTTTGAATCTGAGGACCATGCCCCAGCCAAACAACCCCGGCGGGAAGCTCTGGCTTCCAAAGCACCATCTATGGGGTTACAGGTTGACATCGATGGCACGGCCTCGACTGATCACCTGTTAGACTGCTCTGGGGTACCGGCCCATGCCGGTACCGACATCCAGGCAGCAGTGGCGTCTATGGGCAATACTGTCCAGACCATGCAGCAGGCCGTTCTGGCTTTCATTAACACTGCGAAGCCCTCGGTACCGCACCTAGCGGTTCTGGTTCCGGTACTGTCTTCCATACCGGAACCGAGACCATCGTCTTCCAAACGCAGATCGGTTCCGCATGCCGGATCCGGGTTTTCACCCGATAGCGATCCCATACCCGGTACGCCCGATGTCGATACCGATCGGTATGCGTATCGTGCGTTGGAAGCGAATAGAGGATACTCTGATTCCTATGAGGATTTTGACTCCTCTGACTGACTCTGAGCTCTCTCTTGTTCTTCCTGAAGAGCCTTCTTCCCCAAAGAGGAGAATGTCTCCACCAGAGGATTTGTCCTTTCAAGACTTCATTATAGAAGTAGCTAAAGGACTTTCTATTACTACATCCTCTGAGAAAGAACCTAGATCAAAGAAATTGGATATTTTAGGATACCCTAAGGTTCCTAAAGAGGCAGTCACCCTGCCTATCCATGAAATCCTTCAAGAACACTTGATGGACTTATGGGAGGCTCCTCTAACGTTGTCTCCTTATTCTCGTAGGTTGGACACCATGTACCGGGTCCCTCCTTCTCCTGGTTTTCAAAAGACTCAGCTGCCTCACCATTCCATTGTGGTGAAGTCTGCGCTGAAAAAGATCAAGAGTACCAAAAGGCACTCTTCTACCCCTCCAGGGCGAGAATGTAAGACCCTAGACTCTTTTGGTAGGAAAATCTTCCAGGCTAGTATGCTTATAGCCAGGATTAATTCATACAGTCTGTATATGGGCATGTTTCTAAGGGAACTTGCCCTAAAGGTACGGCATTTTGCCTCCTTTATCCCTGAGGATAGAAAGGAGGAGTTCATTTCTCTGGTGAAACAGCTTCTAGATGTTTCTAAGTTCTCCAACAGAGCAGCTTTTGATTCCTTTGAGGGTGCCGGTAGAGCTTCGGGCATTGCTATTGCAGCCCGACGACTTGCTTGGCTCCAGGCCTCTGACCTAGAACCCTGTGTCCTGGATGGCTTACGGAATCTGCCCTGTACAGGTGAGAACTTACTTGGTAAGGACTGGCAAATCAAAGCCACTCAAATGGATGCAGAAAATGCTACATTAGATAGACTTTCTAAGTCTACCTCTACTCCTGCCAAGAAAGTCTTTCAAGAGGCCTTACTACAAGAAGGCCAGATTTTCCACAAATACTGGCCAACAATCTTCTCAGCCTCGCTTTGCTACTAAACGTCAGCAACCTAAACAGGCAAGGTCAAAGCCTGCAGCGTCTGCCACTCCTCAGCAGGCTCAACCCCCTCAGGGGTTTTGACTTGCCCCTAGAGAACTTCACATTTCTGGCTCTAGAACAACCAGAGCCCCTCACCATTCCCGGAAGGTTAGCTCACTTTGCTCCCAGATGGGGGCAAATTACATCAGAGCACTGGACCCTCTATCATCAGAGAGGGCTACAAACCTCATTTTTCCAACCTTCCTCCATATACCATGGTGAGGCACTTCAATTCTCCCCCATCTCTCCTGGGCCTGTTGGATCAGGAAGTCTCTTCTCTCCTTGCCCAAGGGGCAATAGAAGAGGTTCCTCTTCAACAAGGGACAGGATTCTACTCCCCTTATTTTCTCATAACAAAGAAGACAAGGATTCAGACCTATCCTAGATCTGAGAGAATTGAACAAATTTCTATACAAGGAGAAATTCAAAATGCTTTCTCTAGGCATTCTCCTTCCATACCTTCAGAGTCAGGATTGGCTTTGTTCTCTAGATCTCAAGGATGAGTACACACACATACTCATCCACCCATCCCACAGAAAATATCTAAGATTTCTGTTTCAGGGAAAACATTTCCAGTACAGAGTACTTCCCTTCGGTCTAGCCTCTGCTCCAAGAGTGTTCACCAAATGCATGGCGGCAGTTGCCGCATTTCTAAGAGGTCTGGGAATTTTTGTATTCCCATATCTGGACGACTGGCTCATCCGAGCTCCATCTCAGTCAGAGGCCCAGATTTCCCTGGACCGCACAAGGCACATTCTGCAGTATCTGGGACTGGTGATAAACCTTCCCAAGTCTCAACTTATCCCTACTCAGTCTCTGGAATTCATAGGGGCCCAGTTGGACACCACCACTGCAAGGGCCTACCTACCTCAAGTCCGGGGCCAACGTCTGGTGTGCTTGGCCTCCCAAGCTCAGTCCAGCAGACAGCCAGAGAAATGCTGCGACTTCTGGGCAACATGGCCTCCACGGTACACGTGGTGCCCTACGCTCGTCTTCATTTGAGAGCAGCTCAATGGACCTTGGCCACCCAGTGGACTCAGGCATCAGGAGCGCTCTCCGACCAAATACTCACCTCAGAGCGTCTGTTTTGGTCCCTCCAATGGTGGATGTCCACCAAGAATCTGTTGGGGGCCCCCTTCCAACCTTTGTTGCCCCAAACAACCCTCACAACAGATGGGCTCCCCACCCTGTTTGGGAGGCATCTTCAACACCTCTCCACTCAGGGTGCTTGGTCTCCACAAGAGACCACCCTTCACATCAACCTCCTGGAACTGCGAGCAATCTACTTTGCCCTCAAAGTCTTCCATACCCTCCTAGTCAACCTGACCGTCCTAGTCCATACAGACAATCAGGTGGCCATGTTCTACATAAACAAGGAGGGACAGGCTCTCTGTCGCTTTGCAACGAAGCTCTCAGATTATGGGCCTTCGCCAGAGAGCATCAAATTCATCTTCTGGCAGTGTATCTTCCAGGGGTTCAAAACTCTTGGGCAGACAGACTCAGTCGAGTTCTGCTTCCACACGAATGGTCCCTACATATGGACCAGATAGACAGAATCTTTCAGGAATGGGGAACCCCGGACATAGACCTCTTTGCAAGTCCATGGAATGCCAAACTTCCCCGGTTCTGTTCCAGGACTCCGTGTCAGAGAGCTCAGGCCAACGACGCCTTTCTCCTACATTGGGGTCAGGAATTCCTATATGCCTTTCCACCCATTCCTTTGATTCCCAAGACTCTGTTCAAACTCCAGAGGGATCACGGATCGATGATCCTCATAGCTCCACGCTGGCCACGCCAAGTGTGGTTCCCTCTACTTCTGATCTCTCCCAGGGACCCTCCCTGGACCTGGGAGCTGCGCCAGACCTTCTCTCTCAGGAGGAAGGGACTTTGTGGCACCCAAACCCCAAGTCCCTACACCTCAGAGCTTGGTTACTGAAGGCCTAAGCCTTCATGACTTCAATCTTTCTCAACCAGTGAAAGATATCCTTCATGCCTCTAGGAAACCCTCCACGAGGCGTTCCTATGCTTTCAAATGGAAACGCTTTTCTATTTGGTGTGCTCAACAGGGTCCTGACCCTCTAGCACTTCCTTTGAATTCTCTATTAGACTATCTCCTGCATCTTTCCAATGCAGGCCTTAAGACGAATTCAGTAAGAGTCCGTTTGAGTGCTATTGCAGTATCTTTACAAACCAATAAATGGACAACCTGTCTCCTCTCATCCTCTTATTTCACGGTTCATGAGAGGCCTGACTCTAACCAAACCTCCCATCCGGCCTCCTCCGGTAGCATGGGATTTGAACCTAGTTCTAGGTCAGCTTATGAAGCCACCTTTTGAACCGTTGGTTTCTACCTTCTTGAAATTTCTTTCCTGGAAGGTCATTTTCCTTATTGCAGTCACTTCAGCTCGCCGCATCAGTGATCTACAGGCCTTAGTGGCTCATCCACCTTATACCAGATTTCATCATGATAAGGTGGTCCTTAAGACAAATCCCCACTTTATGCCCAAAGTGGTCTCGCCTTTTCATCTTAATCAGGAGGTATATCTACCTGTCTTTTTTCCGGCTCCTCATGCATCGAGTGCAGAGAGGAACCTTCATACTTTAGATTGTAAAAGAGCTCTTGCCTTTTACCTCAACAGGACTCAGCCACATCGAAAGTCTTCCCAAATTTTGTGGCTTTTGATCCTTCTCATTTGGGACTTTCAGTCTCCAAATGTACACTTTCCAATTGGATTGCTCAGTGTATTTCCTTTGCTGACCTGAGTAAAAACATTTCTCTGGAAGGCCATGTCACAGCTCACAATGTGAGAGCAATGGCCACTTCTATGGATACAGAGTGAAGATGAGCCATAGATCAGATCTGTCGAGCCGCCACCTGGGCCTCGGTTCATACCTTCACAGCCCATTACTGTTTGGACAAGGACTCCTGCCGGGATGCCTTGTTTGGTCAGGCTGTCCTCAAACACCTGTTCCATACTTGAACAACTCCTGCCCACCTTCCCAGGATGGATGCCTGAGATCCATACGAAGATGGCGAACCCTTGGAAGGGGATCTCCCAGGCATCTTAGCTAGGGAGTCCCCATATGTGAGGACTTATTCCTGCTTGTTCCTGGAGATAGCACAGTTACTTACCTGTAACAGGTGATCTCTGTGAAGAGCAGGAATTAGTCCTCACAACCCACCCACCTCCCCTAGGAGTTGTATCTTCTATCTTCCTTTCCTCTCTCTATTGTCTCAGCTATAAACTCGAACTGAGGAGAGCTGGTCAGGAAGGCGGGAAGGCAGCGCACATGTGCAGTGGGAGGCCCCAAAAGCTTCCTTTCTGGGAAGCTGGGGAGCTTTCCCACGCAGGCTCCGTCGGTTCCGACGTACCCATATGTGAGGACTAATTCCTGCTGTTCCCAGAGATCACCTGTTACAGGTAAGTAACTGTGCTTTCCTTGTGCATGGTGAAAGAGGTTATGTGGGATTGAAGTGTGTCTGGAAAAGATGCGTCTTTAGCTTTTTTTCTGAATACCAACAGGTCACTGATCGCTCTCAGTTCGCATGGTAGTTGCAAGATAAATTGTAGCCAGCATCACATAATCTTCCTGCATTATCCAAAAGGAAGTACTAAAATGTTAGTCTAGTGCTTCTTTTTTCCTCCATCAGTTGGTACTTTAGGTGGCAGATTACTATTGATCCCCTGCTGTTTTTGGTGGGTGATTTCCACAGGCATGTCAGGAAGGGAGTGAACGGTGCTGTACTGTCAAATGTTTGCACCACTGTATAATTATGGGAAGGGGAGTTATATGCTTGACCTGATTTAAATGTGCAGCAGTATGAGTAAATTCTGGTAGTTCTCGGCATAGCTGGAAGTCATGGGCACTGACCAGTTTCTCCAACATTCAATTTTTCCATTTCGTTCCTCCAGTCCCAGTACTTGTGGGTATTCACACCCCTCCAGCAGCTTGGAGACTGAGCATGTCATGCTCTTCATGACATCAGCATAGATAGAGAGCTGGCACCTCCCACCAGACTTCAGAATCTGTCTCCAAGCAGTTGGAGAGACATGAATTCCTTATTAGGATTCGCTGAAGGAAATTGAGATTTTCTTAAGTATTTTTCAATTGGGGGGCTTAGGGGCTGGGCAGTTGGCTCTAGCACAGTCCCCCTGTGTTCTTAGCTTCATTTAGGTGTAGGGTGGTTTGTATAATTTTAAAAAAAAAAGCCGCTTACTCACACTTGTGTCCTGCAGAGCTGGGAAAGTGAAAAAACATGGTGGTGTAGTGGCAAGAGGGGCTTGCCTGCTGCTTAAAAAGGATGCATGACAACTCTGGAACTGAAGGGTGCAGGGTGAGTAGTGCTATGAGACAGATGGAGTGAGGCTTGTCACTGCTCTGCCTGACAGAGGCCCACGGGAAGGCTGAGTGTCTGAGCAGACTCTCTCCTGAGGGTAAGGTGTGGAAAGTCTAAGGGCAGATATGTTCCTCAAAGCAGCAGGGAACTGTGGCAGCCAGCAGCCATTTTGAGAGAGTGCAGGTTGAGAGAGTGCAGGAAGAGATTCAGAGGGAAGGCCCAGGGACAAGGGATCTCCTAGATGGCCCTAATGCTGAACTTGTTTTGTTTTTGAAAACCAGAGGGGACTAAAAGTATCTAGAATGATTTCAGTGGACTTGACTAAAAAATTAGAGGCTCCTGTCTCTGATAGCATGCCTACAAAGTCAATCTGTATAATGTGTGGGTCACGCAGAGGGTTGGTCTCCACGGCTGGATTCTGCCAGAGTTGAGGCAGAATCCCTGGTCAGTGGAGGCAGAGCTCATGGACAGACAAAAGTGTAGGAGGGCCTGCACTTTCCATTTATCTCTCAGGATTGGTTGAGTGTGGACACGGGTAAGAGCAGACCTGCCTGTGGCCAAGGGCCAGAAAGGTAAGGGCAAAAAGATAGCTAAGACCCTGGCTGTCAAGAGTGGTTGACAAGCTGCCCTTACCAACAGTTTATCGCCTGAATTGTACTGTAGCTGCACAGGGCTTTTTGCTTGAAACAGCAGGCTAGTGAGGAACAGCGCACCACTTAGGAAGGGACTAAGCATCTCTTATACAGGACAGAGCTGCTGGAAGGAAAACCCTGGGGCCCAACAAGAGGTGGCTGGATGATGACATCTGGGAGGAAACAGGATTGGTGATTTTCCAGAGCTGTAGAGGACGCAGAAGAGGAGCCAGATCCGAGACACTGACTTGGAGGAAGGCAAGATTTCTGCAGTGTTGCTTGCACAATCTTCAAAAGCACTAAATGTGCATATGGAGGCTCTGGAGAAGGAGGTGGAACCCTTGGAGGACCCTCCTTTTCCAGGTAGTCAGATCGGCGCAACAGTTTTTCCTTACATTGGGTCATTCACCTTATGATTCAGGATGAATGGGGCATCCCAAAGGGAGCACTCAGAGGTACCCAGATGATATCAAGACTCTACCCCCTTCCAGACCAGGACAGAGCTTTTCTGCATGCCAAAGGTGGATGCCACAGTGTCCATGGTAACAGACAGCGATTCTAGTGGAGGGTAACTCAGCCCTCAAGGATGTGCAGGATAGGAAGTTGGAGATCCTCTTGAAGCAGGCCTTTGACATCCATGCCTTGTCAATGCAGGCATCCATTTGTGGTGGCTTTGTGGCCTGGGTGTGTTTAGGAAGTACAAACCTTCCCACTTAAATGGACAACACACATAGCTTAAACGAATTGACGACCCAATCTCTTATGCCCTATTACCTCCACATGTATATAGTTGTATCTGTTATGTACTGTCTTATGCTTTATAGACACTACATTGTTAATTGTTATTCACACTGTTCCAGTTTAAATATACTGTTTAGTTTACTAGACTTAGCTTTGTTTAATTTAAGATGTTCTATGTAAAACAAACCTCGCTTTGTTTGTTAATTGTACACCGCAACTGATCTCTGGAAGATGCGGTATATAAATGAGTGTTAAAGATGTGCACAAGGGGGCTGGGAGAGCTCGAACAGAGCAATCTTGTCTGCCAGAGATAACAAAACTGGAGTCCAGGACAGTATTTTTGGCAGATAACTTTTATGACCTCATTTGATATTTAGCCAAAGGTATGGCCTCTCTAGTAGCAGCAAGATGATGGTACTTGTGGCTCCAGAATTGGTTAGTGGATGTTTCCTCCAAGTCAGTTAAGCAAGCTCCCGTTCAAGGGCAAGCTCCTCTTTGGGGAAGATCTGGAGAAGCTATTGAAGGACTTGGGCGACTCCAAAGATGGTAGATTACCAGAAGTTAACCTGAGCAGGAGGGGCCAACAGAAGGATATTTGACTGGGTGACTAGGTTTGTCCCCTTTCAGATGGCCGTCTTCCTTCCAGAGGACAATTCTTTCAGGGGTTCCAGGGCACAGGGAGAGGTTTTTTCTTACTCACCTTCCTTGACAACTCCCAAGAAACTGCAATGAAATGAGGCTGGGCCAGGTGCACGTAGTTCCTGTAGGGAGTCTGCTATAGGATTTCTATGACGCATGGACAGGCATCACGACCAGCCAGTGAGTGCTCAATATTATCAGAGGGCTACACACTAGAGTTTGTATGACCGCTCAGGGAGGCGTTTGTCAACTCTCCCTGCAGGGTGGAACAAAAACAAATGGTGTGGCAAATGCTGCAACAGTTTACAGACCTTGCAGGCTGTGATAATGTGCCCAAGGCCCAGTGTGGATGTTCTCGCTACTCAATCTACTTTGTGGTTCCCAAAAAAGAAGGGTCATTTCAGCCCATTCTTGATCTCAGTACTGTGATTTCACATGGAAACGTTAAGATCAGTGATTGTGGCAGTGCAAAAGGGGGAGTTCTTGACCTCCCTAGATTTTACTGAGGCATATCTACATATTCAAGTACAATCCAAACATCCAACAGTTCCTCAGGTTCTTGTTACCAATGGGGCATTTCCGTTTCAGACACTGCCCTTCAGGCTAGCTACCACACCTCATACCTTCACCATGGTGGTTGTAGAATCAGCATTGCATCAAGAGGGTATTCTGGTGCAACCCTACCTCGACTATTGGCTCATCCGGGCAAAGTCCCAGCAAGAGAGCAAGACTGATGGCCAGTCATAGTTCCTCAAAGAACTTAGCTGGGTGGTCAACTTTGCCAAGAGTCACCTAGAACCATCCCAGGGCAGAGTTCCTTGGAGCTCAGTTCCAGACCAACCTCAGTCAGGTCTCCTTGCTGGTAGGCCACACCCAAAAACACTCCAATTTCTACAAATGAAGAGACACTGCATGGAACTACTTACAAGTCTTAGGCTCAATGGCAGCATCAATAGACCCAGTTCCCTGGGCACAGGTGCACATGAGGCTGTTGCAGAGGACATTGTGTCGATGGTTGATGCACAACCATCCACTAGCGTACCACCTGCTGTGTCCAGAAGAGGCAAGGACATCCCTCCAGTGGTGGCTACGGTCTGACAATCTCAGGAAGAGTATGCCACTGGAAATGCCCCTTTGGATTACCCTGACAACAGATGCCAGTCTAGCAGGATGGGGGGCACATTGCAAGATGCACTTTGCACAGAGCCTGTGGTCCAAACACAAGCAGGTGTGGCCTATCAATCGCTTAGAACTGAGGACAGTGTTCTGTGCTCTGTAGAGTTTTCAGTCTTTTGAAAGGGAAGGCCATGAGTGTTCTTGGACAATACTATGGTGGTGGCTTAACAGACAGGGAGGCACGAGCAGTGCTCAGTTGTAGCAGGAGGTAGGGCTGTTACTGGAGTGGGCAGAGAGCAACTGCAGCACACATGGCCAACCGAGAGAATATAGTGGCAGACTATCTCAGCAGAGTGAAGCTTGATCCTTTAGAGTGGTCTCTCAACCAAGATGTGTTTGTGCAAGTTGGTGAGACAGAGGTTAGCTGATCATGGATTTCATGGCGACCTTAGTCTGCCAGAGCAGCAAGGTTTTACAGCAGAAGGGAGTGTATGTTGGAGGGACTCGATGCGCTGGAACAACCCTGGCCCAGGGGAGGCCTCCTGCATGGCTGCTAATAGGACACGTAGTGCAGAGGGGATTGAGGCACATCGGGGGCTGGTTCTGTTAATTGTGCCAGATTGGCCAAGGAGGCCATGGTATGAGGATCTAGTATGACTCACAGCAGAGTGATCATGGCAGTTACCATTCCAGGTGGATCTACTGCTTCAAGGGCTCATATGGATGCCCCAGATGGATCAATCTCTTATGGCTTGGCTCTTTTTTCGCGCGGCGTCTTTTCTGAGACTTTTGAAGTGAGTATTGTCTGTATTGAACGGAACAGAAGCGCGGGCAGCAGGATAAATGAAGCCAAACTACGTATTTCCCTGAAGAAACCTGAAGTGAAACGCAGGGGGTGCCCATAGTAGGCGTTGGAGTGCGTAGCGGGAGAGACTTTACTTCAGTCTATTGGCGGCGTGCTGTTGCTAAGCTAAGTGAATCTATTTGGCTTTGATTTCCAATATCGGATGTACTATCGGATTTTATGAACTGTCTGCAATGACTGTTTTATTGGAGACCATAAGAAGCTATTACAGATTATAAGAAGTCGACATTCATCTGCATATTTCAAGAAGCCACATTAGACTGTAGAATCTTGAATCCCGCGCTTGGCTATCATTGTTTGATTTTCCAGTTTCATTTAAGAATGCGATGAGTAATCAATAGTAGAAGAATTATGTTGTAAAACAAGTATATGATTTTACCATCGCAGATGCATGTTGTGTATGTAAAAATTTCTAGTGTATGAGAATTCAATGATTAATGTATAGCTAATTATAGAAGCAATAGGTTAAGATTTTTCAATATATCATTATATGAAGTGGGCTGCTGATGTGATAAGAGGCACAGTGAATGGGTTTATACCCTTGCTGTAGTGCTATAAGATTCTACTGAGGCCAGCGTTCGTTATAATGATATATGTTGAGTGGTGACATAAGTAAAAGGTTCTTTGTTGGAGGATTTAAAATATTAAACGGATTTCAAGTGATTATTTAGTGTGACACCGTTTAACAAACATTAGGCTACTTTCTGAGGTTGGCTCTTTTGAGGGCAAGGTTGACACAAGGCTATTCACCCACAGTAATAGCAACATTGCTGCAGGCCCATAGACGGCCCACCTCACTGGCATATATCAGAGTGGAGAATATTTGAGCAGTGGGGTGTGGATCCCGTGGAGTCCACCATGAGAGCCGCAGTACTGGAGATTCTTGCCTTCCTACAGGCAGGCTTAGAAAACGGGCTGGCTGGCAGCTCTTTCATGTTAGAGGCAGGATTAGGGGGTGGTTCCCTTGGCTGTTCATCTGGACGTGGCTGTTTTTTTTTAAGAGCAGTGAAAAGCCGTCCACCAGTGTGTGGTCAGTGGTGTCATGGGATCTGAACTTAGTGCTTTCGATATTGGTAGAACCTTTTGAGCCACTGGCAGACTGCACCTTAAAGGATTTGACATTGAAAATGGTGTTTAGTCATTTGCTTAACTGGAAGGATTTTGGAGCTACAGGCAGTCATGCAGAGAACCATATTTGGTGATCTTGAGGGAAAAGGTTACAGCTAGTTCCTTCGTTTCTCCCTAATGTTCTGTCAGTTTTTCATCTGTGTCCCTTCTGGTATTTGCCGATGGGGAAGGGACACAGTTGGACCAGAGTCTCAGGCGCTTGGATATGTTTACTGTAGAGGTATTTGAAGGTCACACAACTTTCCAGAAGTCAAAGCGACTTCTCGTTTGGGGCGCATAAGGGGGGAGGCAGCTTCCAAAGCCTCAATACCTAGATGGATAAGGGAGGCCATCTCCTTGGCCTGTCTGAAGCAGACTGGGGTCCCCTGGGTTGAGGGCACATTCAGCTTGTACCCAGGCGTCTTCGGGGCAGTTTAAGCTGGGTACCACTTCTGGATATCTGTAAGGTGGCAACATGGTCCTCATTGTCCTATTTCAATGCAAACCACTTTGAAGGATAAATTGGTATAAAAAAAGCTGTTAGTGTTTGGTAAATGAACTCAATTACAATGAACAGGAGAATCAACTTGGGCTAGCTTTGAAATATAAAAAGGGGAGGAACTATGTATACTATTATACATGGAGATTCGGTGGAGGTTGGAGTGTTTAGAGGGGGGGGTATGTGGGGAGAGGAGGGAGCAGATGAGTTATGTTTGAGGTAGCATCAGTTTGAAAATGTTTTAGGGGCTTTTCAGAAGGAGTCTGCATCAGTTGTAGTTAAGGTTTCTGGGATAGTTCCATAGAGGTGGTGCATACTACCAGCTGATGTGCAGGCAGCATCAGATGCTCTGTTTGGCACGGTGGCCCTTCAAGCCATGTTAGCGAGGCCCTTCTGTGGATAGTACTGCTTGATAGATCCCACAAGTACTGGGACTGGACTGGAGGAACAAAATAGAAGAAATTAGGCCTTACCTGCTAATTGTTCCTTGAGTTCCAACAGTCCAGTCCCAAATCCCTCCCATATACCATTACTGATTTGGCACAAAGTGTTCTGGCTTGATAAAATATATCTGGTTTGTAGATAGCTGAGCAATGCAGGGCCATATGGCCTGAAAGAAGTAGATAGGGAACGGTGTGTTGGGCCTGTGGAGTGTCAGGCCTCCACGACTTCTCTAACCATGACAGATGAGTTTTTCTCCTTCCCGAGGGAGGTGTTTGATTATGGTTGGTTGGTTAGTTATAGTTTCTGTGAGTCTGCTTTGTCCATGGGATACTGAAGTCTGGTAGGAGGTGCCAGCTCTATCTATGCTGATGTCATGAAAAGCATGACATGCTCAGTCTCCAAGCTTCTGGAGGGGTGTGAATACCCACAAGTACCAGGACTGGGACTGTCAGAACTTGAACATCAGTTAGCAGGTAAAGACTAATTTCTTCTCCCCCCTTCCCCCTTCAATTTCTCCAAAAAAAGTCCCTCCCCTTCAGGCTTAGAAGGTAGGAGCAAGCGTCTCTAAGTTTCGTTATAAAATGTGTTGTCTTAATGTATTAGACATTTTCTAAAACTTGTTCCTTATCGTTCCTCCAGTTTAGTCCTCCTCCTGCAGCATGGAGACTGGGCATGTCAGTCGTGACATCACTGGATATGGCCTGCTGGTATCTCCCATCAGCCTCAGTGTGTCCAGTCTCCATGCAGCAGGAGGACGTAGTGAGCCTACGTGCTGGGCTCACTAGAGGAAAGATAAGCAGCATTAGTGACAGGTTTAATATTTTTTCTTCCTATGTCTCACTTGGTTTGCAGCTTGTGCTGTGAGGGCTTGCGTGCATCAGTGATGCTGAGAGCTAAACTATCGGTAGTTTAACTACTGGCAGGGTCTCCCAAGATGGACAGGTCTCAGCTGAGGTGCCAGACCAAGACAAACCACCCATCTGGGCAGCAGCAGAATGGGATAGTGTTGACGGCGGAGGATCACATTTTTGTGACAACGGCAACAACACCAAACTTAAACTGCGTGGAAGAAAGGCCTGACAATCTACTTCTGTATCTTGCCATGAAAACCCAATGGATAGTTACAACAAAACAAATTGTGCTATGGTGCTGAAAGATGAGACCCCCAGGTCGAAAGGCACTCAACTAGCTACTGGTGAAGAGCTGAAGACTTCAGAGTAAAGCCAGTATTTATGATGTGGTTGGATCAAAGCCCTTGGGACTTCTGACTGCTGATGTAGCTGCGCATGAAATGAGTCAGAAGCTGTAAAGATGTCTTATGCATTGGAACATGGAACGTACGAAGCATGAACCAAGGGAAGTTGGAGGTGGTCAAGAATGAAATGGAACGTGTACAACTTGATGGGTGTCAGCGAACTAAAATGGACTGGCATCAGGCACTTTGCATCAGATGATCACATGGTCTACTATGCTGGAAATGAAAGACAAAAAAGAAATGTTGCATTTATAATAAAGAAGAAACTTGCAAGAACTGTAATGAAATACAATGCAGTCAGCGAACGCTTAATCTCTATTCATCTACAAGGAATGCCTATCAACACAACTATAATTCAAGTATATGCCCCAACAGCTGCAGAAGAGAATGAAATTGAAGAGTTCTATGAACAAGTACAAGCTGAAATTGACAGAATATGCAAACAGGATATCCTGATAGTCATGGGTGACTGGAATGCAAAAGTTGGCAACGAAGGCAAAGTAGTTGGAAAATATGGACTTGGCAACAGAAATAAAGCTGGAGAAAGACTGATAGAATTATGCAAGACCAATGATCTATTCATCTCAAACGCCTTCCTCCAGCAACACAAGCAGCGACTGTACACATGGACTTCACCCAATGGATTGTATAAAAATCAAATTGACTACATCTGTGGAAGTCAACGATGGAAATGTTCTATAACATCAACAGACACAAAACCTGGAGCTGACTGGGGTACAGATCAACTACTAGTATGCAAACGCAAGCTAAAGTTGAAAGCAAACCACTCATGAATGCAGCAAAATATGACCTTGAGAATATACCACTGGAATTTAAAGACTGCCTGCAAAATCGATTTGCTGCTTTCTATACAAATGACAGAGCTCCGGAAGAGTTATGGAATAACATCAAGAAGGTTGTGTTGGAAGAAAGCAAGAAGGCTACAAAAGGTGAAAAAGCAAAAGCGGCCAAAATGGATGACAGAAGAAACTCTGAAAATTGCCCAGAAACGCAGAGAAGCTAAAGCCAGAGAGACACAATCGCAGAACTCAACAGATTTCCAATGTGCAGCAAGACAGGACAATGAAGTACTACAATGACACTTGCAGGGAAATAGAAACAAACTATTAGAGGAAGAACAAGATCAGCTTTCCTAGCTACGAGAGTTAAAGAAAAAGTTCCAGCCTCGAATTGGAATGTTACAAGATGCTCAAGGTTCTATGTTGAATGATGCTGAGAAGATCAAGAAAAGGTGGAAGGAATATACAGTTTTTATATGATAAAGATCAAGTGGACCAACAGCCGTTTCAACCTGTACCTTATGATCGGGAACCATTGGTGATGAAAAGTTGAAGCAGCATTGAAAGCCTTATCAAAGAACAAAGCACCAGGCATTGATAGCATTCCTATAGAAGTATTGCAGCAATCTGAGTCTGCGTGGGAACGCTTCCCAGCGTCCAATCAAGAGCTTTTGGAAGCATCCCAGCACGCCTGCATGCTGCCTTCCCGCCTTTCCCAACTGCCTCTCCTCAGTTTTCGTTTTTCTGTGGAGCCGGCAGGACGTCGTCCTGTCACTGCAGAAAATTCTTTTTATTTCTTAGTTTTCTTGTGGTTGCGGCTGTCTTCCTGACGCCACTGGTACCGCTGGTGTTTTCTTTTCTTGTAAAATTCCCTCTTCCACGGGATATTTTTTCTTCATAGTGTCCCACGGTCTTTTAGGCCTCTTTTTTTCCTTCATGGAACCGCCAGGCACTTTCTCCAAGAAATGTTCAGACTGTGGCGGTACTTTATTTTTAGACCCTCAAAGTCGGTGTCTAACCTGCTTGGGTCCTGACAACAGTTTGGTGAGAAGAGGTCTTCAACATCGAGGTTCCCTCGATACACGATTGCCCTCCAACTTCGGGGCACCGTCCCCTTCTTCCACACAGGATCAGGTAACCCACAAACAGTCTGTTAAGACTAGCCAGTCCTCGAGTGGTAGGTCTCATGCACAGCATGTAGACGGCTCCGGCCTTGCCCTCGAGGGCCCACGGGCTTCAAAACCCCAGCGGGAGTCTTCGGTCTCCAAAGCAGATAAGGGGTTTCAGGTTGTTCCTGAGGTTCACCCCTCACAGAACATACCTCAGCCGTGTCCGGTGGTGGCATCCGCTTCAAGCGGTACTGGTACCCCGGCATCGGCACTGGTGTTGGATGAAACACTCTCTTCAACAGGGATCGTCATCTGACGTCCTCAGTGCCTTCGGGACCGGTGGATACTCTCCAGACTGACTTTCCATTATCGGTACCAGCACCGATACTACCACTGCCGTCGGTACTCTCCAGACGTGCATCGATAGATTCCAGACTCAGCATCGAAGGAAGAGTCTATCTCCAGTCTGGAGGACTGGGTACCGACTTGCCTTGGTACCAGCTCTCGGCGGTACCGAAGGCTCGGTTCCGATTCAGATCCACAACTCAGTTCCTCCGAGGCCGATTGAGTTGTCACTGGTTGACCTTCCTTCACTGGTGTCAGACACAGTACCGAAATCGGTACAAATGTCCTCATTACCTTTACGGTCGGTGCTTTCCATGCTTCGCTTATCAGGCTCTCTGCCCTCGATGCCAAGTTTGGAATCGATCTCTAGTCTAGAAGACTCGGTACCAATAGGTTTTGGTACTGATATCGATCAATACCGGTGCTTCGGTACCGAGGATAGTGGCCAGAGGGTTTCGGTCACCTCGGTACCGATTGAACTGTCACCGATGACTGCTCCGATGTCTTTCTCGGGCTCGACTCCGACATCAGTACCAGTATTGGCATCGGTACCGGTATCCACAGTAGCATCGTGGCCAACTCCTGCCATGCTTTTTTCAACAGGATCGCTCCATTCTATTCCAAGCTTGGAGTCGATACCTGGCATGGACAATGTGGTAAGGACGGTTGCTGCTCCTGATACCCAGTACCAGTAACCATCCCTTAAGCATTCCACACGGCACTGTGCAGGATCTTCTATTCCTATATATTTGGATACCTCTGTGGGTGCTCAGGCTAGTTCTTTAAATCTAACCTGTCCAAGAGAGATTCCTGTTGGGGATCCTTCTTTTCAGAGTTTCCTCCTGGATATAGCAAGATCTCTTGCCATTCCTATCCCAGGACATGATCCTGCACAAGGCTCTTTCTACCAAAGCAAAGGAGAACATAATGCTTCCTTTGCATCATTCCTTGCAGGATCTCCTTCTAGAAATGTGGGAAACACCTTTCAGGGTACCCCCACCTCCAAGGGCAACTGATCTGTTATATCAGGTGCCCCCCTCCAGGGTTTCAAAAGACTCAACTTCCTCATCATTCCATAGTAGTGGAATCAGAAATGAGGCGGGTAAAGAGTAAGAAAAAGCACTCTTCTATCCGCCAGGTCGTGAGTCTAAAACACTAGATGGCTTTGGACGTCAAACCTTCCAGACATCTATGCTTTTTGCAAGAATTCTCATATTTTTTGAGTCTTTCTCTTGAGGTCACAAAGCAATTACAGCTTTTGTCTCCTTTCCTTTCAGATTCCAGGAGTACAGACTATTCCTCACTGCTTCAGCATATCCAGAATATCTCTTGGTTTCTTTCTCGTGCTTCCCTAGACTCTTTTGAATCTGTTAGCAGGACTTCTGCTATAGCTATAGGGGCACGACGTAGAGCCTGGCTCCAAGCTTCAGACTTGGACAAATGGGCACAACAAAGGCTGGGACATACTCCTTGCACTGGAGAAAATCTTTTCAACAAGGAGTCTTTACGTCAGGTTACTCATTTGTCCACTGATTTACCTGTTCCTAAGGGTTGTTCTACCCCTTCCTCTGTCCCAGTAGGTAGGAAATGTCCTACCAAACTTTCTTCCTACAGGAGAAGGTTTTATTCATCATTTGCCCATCATACAGATGTTCCCCAACAGGGGAAGCATTGTCCTGGTCTGAAGAATCCAACCTCTCACCAGGCTCAGCAAACCCAGCACCTGCAGGGTTTCTGATCATTCATCAGATGCTTGTGACTCTTGGTGTTAGAATCTACAGTTGCTTCTCAATAGAGGCAATCCACCGCTTTATTCTAATCCCTACACATGGATCTCTCTCCAAAAGATATCCATTTTTTCTATATTTCTATGAACTGTCAGGATGTTCATGCCTATAAGTCACAGGTTTCTCCTCTTTTTCCTGCTAGGGAAAGAGGTCTAACCACTATCAGTTGATAGTTCCTGTGCCAGCATGTATTTTTCCTTTCTATAGACTTACTACTTAAGTCTTCTTCAGCTCCATTCTCTTCACCCTCTTACCAAGTTTTTTTCCTCTAAGAGCGGAATTACTTGGAGGCTTTCTCTTCAGCCTCTCTAGTTTTCTCACTTTCCAGTGCGGAGTTTTCCTCTGAGTTACCACCTCTGTTTCAATCTTGCTTTGGGGCAGCTTATCAGACATGTCCAAAGTTTCCTACTCCTGTTTCTGTTTTAACAGTAAGATTCTTTCTGCTGTCTTGCTAGCAGCTGCCTATGCAGGAGCCTTAATGTTTGGACCACTGGTTCTTGTCCACAAACAGATTTGTCTTTCACTAACATTCTGTCTAGTCTTAGTAGTGGCTCCAATCAGTGCTTCATCTCTCTTGGAGACTATCTCACTACAAGCTTTCTAGATTGTCTTCTATTTCTGCCATCTCCATTTTCCTGGGTTTAGCAGCATAGTTGGCAGAGATACTGGCTCTCTAGCAGCCAGTTCTATCTCCTCATTCTCCTGCATCATGCTCTCTGCAATTTACAGAGAAGCTTTCCACTATGGGCCCTTGCTAGAGAGCATGGGGGTTTTTTCTCCAACAGCTATCCTAGCTGGTTAGAAAAGGCTTTTCAGTCATGTCTCCCATGACTAGAAGGTTCTTCCTTCTTTTGCTATCTCCTTTTTTAATATAAAGGACATAGGCCTTCTCTTACGTGAAAGCTCAAGGAGTTGCCACTTCCCTGCTTTGGTCCATAGTATTCCCAATTGGGGATATGCTCGTCCTCATGGTAAGAACACATGATACTTTTGCCCTTAAGTAGGTCAACATGGTGCATCTTCTGTCTAATTACCATGCTAGTCCTGGAAGACTCCGGACTTGCTGGCTGCACATGGATATTATCCTTTGTTTTTCACGTAACAGTCCTGGTTATTTTTCACTAGCTAGCATTCTTGCAGATCATGACCAGGAGGAATAGATTCTCTGTCTTAAGTAGGTTCCACCTCATTGTCATTAGATGAATCTTTCCTCTCCACATATCCTATGTGATCATTGTGCTGTAGGCATATCTGTCTGTTTAATTGCAGACACCCATATGTAGGCCTACATATCCATATTTAATTTTTTGTGTGTATTTTATGCCCTTCCATATCTCACTATAGATATATTCTTATGTCTATATGTATATATCTGTCGCTTTTATTATAGATAAGTATGTGGATACATATCTATCTCACTGTCTATCTTCATATAGCTATATGATTCTGACAGAGGGGCTTTACCCATACCTATGCTATCTAGCAGGTTTGGGGTTCTACACACAATCACTCCTGTGGTAATCAACCATTTTTATACCATAACCTAAGGGTTTAGGTACCTCTGAAGCTCTCCGTGCCCAATATCTCTCCTAGCTTACCCCAGTTAGGAGAGACATTGTGGATCTTCAGTTAATCACAGGCTTAACGCCTCAGGCATTTTTCCTCTCTTTTTGGGATACAAGGGGTTCCCATACCCTTTCTCCCAACAAGGACTGTGCCTGTTTGTCCAAATCGGTTAGCCTTTCTCTTTTTGCTCCTAAGCGTGAGCCACTCTCCCACCAAAAGAGTTAGGTTTTTGTCATAAAGCCTTCCTCTGAAGTCCCACCGTTTTTGTACTACCCCAGTTTTTCCTACTGGGGTTACCTATTCCTTTCAGAATTCTGACCTCCACTATTTTCCTACAGGTTTATTACCTCCACTTTACAGTGAGGTCCTCTTCAAGGTTCCTCTACTGGGTTCCCAGTAGATCCATGAACCTCCATACTTCTGTGAAATCCTGTCAGGGGAGGTCCATATTGCAATCTTCTTTGCAACATCATAGATGACAATCATCATCCACACATGGACTCCTTCTCTGCAGTCCTATGCTAGGTTAGCTGTTCCACAGCATTTTTCTTCAACTCCTACCCTCCATCCTCAGGATGCCTGGTGTTCTGGGAGATAGCATGTTTCAACCTATGACATGCTGGGACTCCAGGCATCTCAGCTTGGGAGTCCCCATATGTGAAGACTCATTCCTGCTTGTTCCTGGAGATAGCACAGTTACTTACCTGTAACAGGTGATCTCTGGGAACAGCAGGAATAAGTCTTCACAACCCACCCACCTCCCCAGGAGTTGTATCTCTTTCCTTTCCTTTCTCTCTTTGTCTCAGCTTTAAAACTTAACTGAGGAGAGGCAGTTGGGAAAGGTGGGAAGGCAGCACGCAGGCGTGCTGGGATGCTTCCAAAAGCTCTTGATTGGACGCTGGGAAGCGTTCCCACGCAGACTCCGTCGGTACCAACATGCCCATATGTGAAGACTTATTCCTGCTGTTCCCAGAGATCACCTGTTACAGGTAAGTAACTGTGCTTTACCATACTTACAAGGCTCTGCCAAGAAATATGGAAGACAACATGGCCAACTGACTGGAAAAGATCTGTGTTTATACCAATACCTAAAGAAAGGTGATCCAACTGACTGCAAATTATCGAACAATTGCTCTGATCCCACATGCCAGCAAGATTCTACTGAAGATTATTCAAAAGACTACAACCATACCTGGAACAAGAACTACCTGAAGTGCAAGCAGGTTTCAGGAAAGGGCGAGGAACAAGAGACATTGCGGATGTGAGATGGATCCTTGAAAAGACTAAAGAATACCAAAAGGATATCTATTTGTGCTTTATCGACTATAGCAAGGCTTTTGACTGTGTAAACCATGAGAAACTCTGGGCCACATTAAGAAGCATGGGTATACCAGAACACCTGATAGTTCTCTTGCGCAATCTGTACATTGATCAAGAAGCAACAGTTCGAACGGAACAAGGAGAAACGGAATGGTTTAAAATAAGCAAAGGTGTAAGACAAGGCTGCATACTTCCCCCTACCTGTTTTATATGCAGAACAAATCATCAGAGAAGCAGGACTGTATGAAGACAACAGAGGTGTGAAGATTGGTGGAAGACATCAACAACCTTCGCTATGCTGATACTATATTACTGGCTGAAAGTGAAGATGATCTGAAACATTTGCTTCTCACAATCAAAAAACATAGTCTCAAAATGGGCTTGCACCTTAATGTAAAGAAGACAAAGATCATGACAACTGGCATAATCAACAGGTTCATTGTTGAAGGAGAAGAAATTGAAATTGTGAACAACTTTAACCTACTTGGATCAACTATCAAAGAAGCAACAAGCAGTCAAGAAATCAAATGACGCATTGTTCTTGGCAGAATGGCTATGAAAGATCTAGATAAGATTCTCAAGAGCAGAGATGTCTCTCTCCATACAAAGATTCGACTTGTTCAAGCCATGGTATTTCCAATAACATATGGATGTGAAAGCTGGACAGTGAAAAAGACAGGAAGAAAATTGATGCCTTTGAATTATGGTGCTGGCGGCGAATACTGTGTATACCATGGACTGCCCGAAGAACAAACCAGTCGGTACTAGAGGAGATCAAACCTAAGCTTTCTTTAGAAGCTCAGATGACAAGACTTCGACTTTCATACTTTGGACACATCATGCGAAGAGATTAGAGACATTATTCTTGGCAAGATAGAAGGTCAACGCAAAAGAGGAAGGCCAGCAATGAGATGGATTGATTCAATAACAGCAGCTACGGGTACCAATCTGTCAACAATGAGCTGCCTGACTGAAGACAGAACACAATTTAGGATAGCTATCCAGAGGGTCGCCATGAGTCGACTCTGACTCGACGGCACTTAACATGTCATTTAAGTTAATTTCATCCAAGTTAATGTGGGTCTTCGGTGATCAGTAAAGTAGTTGGAGGTGGGGGGGGGGGGGGGTAGACCTGGGTACGGACCGGCACTATCCCTTTCTCTCTCAAGCCCCTCCGACTTTCAGTGCTGATCTTCTCTCCTGGCTTGGACGGAGGGGAGCTGAACAGCAGATTAAAGTCCTGTCTTTCAGCAGCGGTGTTGCCCCGTGTTAATTCCTGGGATGATTGGCAGAAGCAGCCGGTGCAGGAAGTCCCTCTCGGCAGTAGCTGTTCTGTGCTTCAGAGCAGCACTGCAGATCGCAGGGCAGCCGTACAGAGCAGCAGAAGATTCAGTGGGGGCAAAGTTGGCACTGAGCAGGGTAGGTGGACCAACGTGCTTCTAAAGTTTGGAGAGACCTGCTGGCCCTAATCGGAAGTGTTTGGCGGGAAAGCACGCTCTGAAGAGTCGCAGGCAGTTCTTCCCATACATTTTAAGGGCACAAGACAGATGTATTTGCAGATATATTTTCAGTTTGCTCTGAGGCAAAGGTGGAGATATGATCGGTTCCCACTTCAATCACGGGCGTTTCAGCGGTGTAACAGGCCGCGGGAAGCGTGGGCTGTTGACTCCCGCGCTTTTGCAAGCGTGAGGCAGACTAAACTCTTTTCTTTTCATAGCCACAGTCTGTTTGTTTCTTCTTTTTTTTTTTTTGAACCGTCTAGTCTGGTGGTGAGAACTATTTTCCACATGTTTGCTTCCCTGGAATTTAATTTTAATGTAGTTCTTATTCATTTTAGTTTAAAAAAAAAAATGAAGGCTTTGTTCCGTCATTGCCGAAGGGTTTTGGGTGTATGTGGGAGCTAAGGGAAGACAGTTTAGTTCCTTAGGTGTTCTCTGTTCAAGTACCACTTTCAGCCCCTGGATTGGCTAGCAGGTGGTGTAGAGAGAGGAAAATATCACTACACTTTCAGCACCGGTGCTGTGGAGTGGGCCTCTTCCGAAGGCTGGCCAGACCTGACACTGCTTGGCTTCTCAGCTCAGCCGCAGTGCAGGTAACTGGGGGACACTGATCCCAAGCGGGCTCCTTGTACCTTAGGGTTTTAATTGAGTTTACATTCATTTTCAAACCTGTTTCCTGGTTGTTCGCATCTTGTCAGGCTTAGAATCCTTGGCTTAGCAGGGGCACTAAATGTTGGCAGTGGGGGAACAGTTCGGCTATAGGAGAAATGACTAGGACAGTTAGGATTTTTGTTGCTCTGGTCAGGTGCTTATGCATTTCCCTGGGAAAAGTGTGAAAAAAAATCTACCGTCCGCACCTAAGCTCAGATACACGCATCCATGGTGCTCCTTGGTCCTTTATCTGGAGATGGCTCCGCTGCGATTTGCACACTTTGACAAAGCTAACTTCCTTGACAAAGTACTACCCATACTCGACACAAACCTCCCTGACATTGACTCTACTGTAAACAACTGGAATCTAACAGTCCAGAAAGCAGCTACCCCCACACATACCATGCATAAACAAATAAAAAAGACAGAAAAATGGTTCACAAGAGAACTAGCAAATCTAAAAAAACAATTGAGGAAACAAGAAAAGATATGGAGGAAAACTAAATCTGACGAAAATAAAACCCAATATATGACCACCCTCAACAATTACAAAAATGCAATTAACAAGTCAAAAAAGGATTACCACTCCAAAGTAATAAACATGGCTATCAACCGCCCCAGAGAACTATTCGCAATCGTAAAAACTTTGACAAAAGCTAAAAACCAAGAGACAAAACAATCAACTATAAGCATACAGACCTTAGCAACCCACTTTGCAGAAAAACTAAAGTACAAATCCAACACTATACCAATGATACTGCCTCCAAACACTGAATCTAATAACACATGGATCTCCTTTCACATGATAGACCAAAAACACCTACTCAGGATCATAACACTTATCAACACCACAACTTCCCCACTTGACCCATGTCCTGTGTCATGGATCAAATGCACAAAGGAAGAACTCACCGAAAACATCCAACACATAGTGAATCAATCCCTTAATCAGGGCATCATGCCCAATGCCCTAAAACTCACTACGCTTCGACCAATAATAAAAAACAATAAACTAGACTCAAAAGACCCAAACTCTTACAGACCGATAGCCAGCATTCCATTTATAGCTAAAATAATAGAAAAAAACGTCCAACTACAACTACAAGACTATATCGATGAACACAAACCCTTAGACTCTCACCAGTTTGGCTTCCGCCCCTATCACGGTGTAGAAACCCTACTAATTACACTGATGGACTTCCTCATTAGAGGCACAGATGATAGCAGTCAAGGCTTCATACTCCTTTTCTTAGACATTTCTGCCGCCTTTGACAACATCAACCACCTTACCTTGATCAATAGACTAGAAAATCTAGGAATAGGTGGGACAGTACTCAATTGGTTTAAGTCTTACATCACAAATAGACTAATACGTGTTCAAATAGACCAGGAAGTATCGGAAACCTTCCCCCAAGGACAAGGAATACCCCAGGGATCCGCCCTTTCTGCCCTCCTTTTCAACCTGTACCTCCAACCCATTACAGAAATATTCAGAAAACACAAAATCAGTCACTTTATCTATGCTGATGACATCATGCTTGCTCTCCCCATATCTACCAAAAACCCTACCTATGATGCCTTATCAAAATGCATGGTGGAAACCACCTCCTGGATGGAATCTAACTACCTTAGCATCAATCTCAAAAAAACAGAAGCAATGTTTGTAACAAGACCACCTATGACTGAAGACACCTATCCAACATCAATCTCAATCATAAATACTACAATTCCAGTCAAAAAAGAGGTAAAATACCTAGGTGTAATAATAGATCACACACTTACCATGATACCGCATATAAAACAGACAGTAAAAACTATATTCTACAAACTCAAAACCATACAACATCTAAGGCCCCTTCTAGACACCCAAGACTTTAGATCAGTTGTTAACACACTCATCACCCCACACTTTGACTATTGTAATAGTCTCTTAATTGGCCTACCACAAAAAAGTACATACCTGCTTCAAAGAGCTCAGAACATCTGTGCGAAAGTAGTCACTAAAGCCAGCCTAGCAGATCATGTAACCCCAATAATGCTAGAACTTCATTGGCTCCCTATAAATAGCAGAATCAGATATAAAATCCTCCTAACCACATTCAAGCTCCTGAACAACATCGCCCCTTCATATCTAACCACACTATTACATGCCCCATCTGAATCAAGAACCCGCAGACTAAACGCAACACACTCACTTGAAATACCAAAATCATTCAAAAGAACTAAAAAATCCACCAGCACCAGAGCCTTCACATTCACTGCCCCCATGCTCTGGAATGATCTCCCAATAAACCTTCGGATCATAAAAGACCTCACCCAATTTAGAAAGGAACTCAAGACATACCTTTTCTCCGAACACTTTGAAATCCCTTACCCCCAAGTCCAACCACATACCATCCCAAGACACTCAAACACAAAGCCCTAAAATTACACTCAACTACCCACACATACACCCACCACTTACACCCATCACAGACACCCCAAAACACTCTCAAGAGAAAAAGGAAATAAATTCCTCCGCACACATATATGACCCTGACTACCGGTAAACAAGGTAGAATACTCTGATTGACACTACGATACAGAAATTTATAATTATATACAAAATGTAAATAGTTACAACAATTAATGCACAGTTATCTGTATAAAGTTAGAAAGTTATAAAGTTACTAAATATTATCTGTATAAAGTTAAAAAACTATGTTCCATGTAATGTATACATTAGTGTACAAATTTGTTTACTTTGTTCCATGTAAACCGCCCCTGATCTCTGGAAGGGGCGGTATAGAAGAATTAGATAAATAAATAAATAAATAAATAAAACAGTTCGGCTATAGGAGAAATGACTAGGACAGTTAGGATTTTTGTTGCTCTGGTCAGGTGCTTATGCATTTCCCTGGGAAAAGTGTGAAAAAAAATCTACCGTCCGCACCTAAGCTCAGATACACGCATCCATGGTGCTCCTTGGTCCTTTATCTGGAGATGGCTCCGCTGCATAGCTGGTAGTCTGGGGATATACTCAAGCTTTTTGGGGGTTCAGGTATTTCCTTGGCCCGGGGTTCGTAAGTTTCTGGTAGGATTGAAACTTAGCACTATTTAAAAGGAAATCTACCCCTCTGCTTTTAGGCATGAGCTCTTTCTATTCAGGCCTGCTTATGTTTTTACTCCAGCTGTATTGGGGGCCTGAAGAAGGCAAGCCCCAGAGAAGGAAGCAGGACGGAGCAGTTTCTAAGGGGGCTTTTGCAGTTTTCGTTTCGGTTAGGTTTTTTATTTACTTCAAAGGCGGGGAACTGCGCTGTGGAGATGCACTTTACTGGAGATCTGGTTGCATAACTGTTTTCAGAGGGCTTACTGGGGAGTGTTCCCACACAGGCTGGCCACACCTCTTTGCCTGGCATGGGCTGCTATCGAGGGGGGTAGCTCCCACCTAATTTTTGATTATTCCTTGGGCTTCACAGCTCAAAACCTATTTAATGTACAATGGCCTGAGGTAGACAGTGGGACTGGTTTAATCGGGTAAGCCATGGTGGTTGCCGTGCAAGTTTCAGGATGTGTGACTGATCAGGTGATCTAAACTGACACTGGTGGTCTCTCCTGTGCAAGGTCTGATAAACACTCAAACAGGAATAAAGATAGCAAATCAGATCCTTCCATCTGTCTATGGTCAGGGTGTGCAGCCTGTTTGGGGAGTGCCAAAAAGCCAGCCCGGCCCAGAGGGCAGCTCAGTCAATGACTGGAAGTCTGCGGGAGTTTCTTCCGACCCGGGACACGAATCAGAGCAATGAGCATTCGGGATAATATGCGAAGGGTATTCTCCAGGACCAAGCAGGAAGTCAGTCCTCACATATGGGTGACGTCGGCGCTGACGGAGCCCTCGCGGAGCAATTTCCCCAGCTTTCAAAGAAAGCCTTTGGGAATTGCAGCGCGCATGCGCGGTCCCCTTCCCGCCCAAGGGTGCCATCTTGCTCAGTCTTTTTTCCACGGAGCCCTACAGATGCTGTTTGTGATCGCCGCTGAAAAAGTTGATTTTCTTTCTTATTTGTTATTCTTTCTCGGTTCGACGCCGGATCCTTTTTCCCGCCCGGACCCGCTACGCCGGTATCGGGTCCGTTTCTTTATTTTTCGTCTTTTTGTCCTTCGTGGAAAGCGTTCGCGCCATTTTTCATTTTCACTGGCAGCCCTGTCTTTTGACCTCGCAGGGGCCCTTTTTCCCTCGATGGCTGCCAGCGGGTTTAAGAAGTGTGATCGCTGTAAGAAACTTATGTCTCTTACCGACACACACGACTGCTGCCTCGAACCCGATCATGACCCGATCTGTGGTCCGTGTGGCAAGATGTCCTCAAAAGCATTGAGGAGTCGGCAGCATCAAAGGGAACGAATCTTCTCTGACTCCGCGTCCAGCCGGGCCCAGACCTCATCAGAGGCTTCGACGTCCCGGGACTCCGGTCCTGAGCATCGTCTCAGTTCCTCTGAGCGGGGGTCTCCTACCTGGGAACATCATCGGAAGAAAAAACCCGCGAGGGCGGCGGCGGTGGACGCTCCTGGTTCCTCGAGGGCCAGGTCGCATAACCCCGATAGCCGTCCCGGGTCCTCGGAGTCGGAGAGGCCTTCGAAACATCCTCGTCTCGAAATGGAGTCGCCTGGACACGTGAGTACTGTAGTCCTCGTGGACTCGCCTCCGAAGGAGCCAATGTCGGGCCCGACGCCGTCGGGACCCGAGTCGGGGGCTGCTGGGTCTCCTGAGCTTGGACTCAGGTTGACGGCCTTGGAGAGCAGTTTGGCTGCCTTCATGGACCAGCAGCGGGCATTGATCGCTGGCCTCGCCAATGCGTCTGCCCCGGCCACCGGGACATCGACGTCCAAGTCGACCCCGGAGACCGAGCCGATCCTAGAGTCCATGCAAGCTCGAGTCGATCCTCGGTCGCGGTCTCCCTCGGCCTCCCGTTCGGGACAGAGGTCGTCGACGCCAACACCCTCGGCGTCGGGGCAGAAGGCATCGGTGCCTGCCCGACCGGAGCCGCTAGATTCCTCCTCCGAGGAGTCCGATTGGGAAACGGAGGACAAAGTCACCTGGTACTTTTCAGACTCAGTGTGTCCCATCGGACTCGCCAGAGTCCGAACCTCAGACGGTCCCCCCTGGAGGACACCCGGTTCTCGGACTTCTTGCGGGATATGGCCAAGGTTTTGGCGTTCCCTGCAGATCCCGAGGAGGAGCCTCAAGCCGAAGAGCTCGATGCCCTCCAGTATGACTCTCCCCCGAAGGAGGCCTTTACTGTACCGGTTCCTCCGATGCTGGAACGACTTCTCTTCCGCATGTGGGAGAACCCGGCATCGGCGCCGGTGTTAAGCAAGCGGGTCGATTCCATTTATCGAGTCCACAAGAGCCCCGGGTTCCAAAAGGCACAACTACCGCACCATTCCATGGTGGTGGAATCGGCCATGCATCGACTTAAGAGTCAGAAGATGCACTCCTCTGTGCCTCCCGGCCCAGAGCCTGGATGCCCTCGGTAGAAAGTGCTTCCAGGGCTCTATGCTTGCTTGTCGAGTCCAGACCTACCAGCTCTATATGGGCATGTATCTCCGAGATCTGGCAAAAGAAATTGCCGGGTTCTCTGCTGGTCTCTCCGAGGAACCTTTGCAGAGGTTCCAAGCCTTGTCCACTGGTATTCGAGAGTGCTCGAAGTTTATCTCTTGAGCAGCCTACGATGGCTTCGAAGCATCGGCTCGAGTAGCCGGGGCTGGCATCGGTGCCCGCCGACAGGCTTTTCTTCAGTCATCGACCTCGAACCATGGGTCCAGGACAAGTTGGTCGATGTCCCCTGCAGAGGTGAAAAACCTCTTTGGCAAACCCATGGCTGAAAAGGCTGCACAAATCGAGACCGAGACTCTGACCAGAACTAGGCTGTCCAGAAAAACCTCTGCCCTTTCTCAGAAGAAGGGCTCGGGGGAAAAAGCCCTTTTACCCGAGGAAGGCGGCTGCCTATAAATACTACCCTCAGTATCAGGCCTCAGCAGCTCCCCAAAAGGGTCAGCAGGCCAAGGGACGGGGTAATGGGTCCTGTAGGCAGCAGGCCCACAACTCCGGCCCCTGCTCAGCAGGGTGGGGGTTTTTGACTCCATCAGCATAGTCTCTTCCCCTCAGCTGGTTTCTCTCAGCACAGGAGGCCGGCTGGTCCACTTTGCCCACAGGTGGTCAGCCATCACATCCGATACCTGGGTGCTTCATATAGTTCAGAAGGGCTATCTTCTACACTTTCACCAAGTACCTCCCTCCTACTTTCCAGGGGAGCCTCCAAGACTCCCTCTGCACAGGGACTTACTCCTTCAGGAGTTAGCAGGTCTTCAGGAACAGGCTGTGGAACCGGTGCCCCACCACCTGAGAGGTCACGGCTTTTATTCCAGGTACTTTCTGATACCAAAAAGAACGGGAGGCCTCAGACCCATCCTGGACTTGCGAAACCTCAAGTTCCTGGCGAGGGAAAAGTTCAAGATGCTTACCCTTGGAATCCTGTTGCCCTACCTCCAGCAGGGAGACTGGCTATGCTCCTTAGATCTAAAGGATGCCTATACTCACATCCTTATTCATCCAGACCACAGACAATATCTCAGGTTTGTTGTGGGAGGAAATCATTACCAGTACAGAGTTCTGCCCTTTGGCCTATCCTCCGCCCCCAGAGTGTTCACCAAATGCCTAGCAGTGGTGGCGGCCTGTCTAAGACTTCAAGGCCTTTTTGTATTTCCATACCTGGACGACTGGCTCATCAGAGCCCAGTCTTCCCAAGAGGCCACTCAAGCCACTCATCGCACTGTGACTCTGCTCCAGCACTTGGGATTTGTCATAAACTTCGCAAAGTCCACTTTGCTCCCCTCTCAAAATCTTGAATTCATAGGCGCACGGTTGAACACACTTCAGGCGCGGGCCTTCCTGCCTCTAGACAGGGCACACAGGCTCATGGATCTCGCCAGCCACTTTCACAGCAATTCCCTGGTCTCTGCCAGGCAATTTCTGAGACTGCTCGGCCATATGGCTTCCACGGTCCATGTGACCCCCAATGCCCGCCTGAACATGCGCCCTGCTCAGTGGTGCCTTCGCACTCAGTGGCAACAGGCCACGGGGAGCCTGACAGACTCAGTACAGGTCTCTGACCTGCTGGTCTCTTCTCTGCGGTGGTGGCTTCATCTGCCAAACCTGCTACTGGGAGTGGATTTTCAATCTCCTCCGCCTTCTCAGGTACTAACAACCGATGCTTCTCTCTTGGGTTGGGGAGCACATTGCCAAGGGACATGTACTCAAGGCCTCTGGACCCCTTGGGAGTCTGCACAGCAGATAAACTTCCTGGAGCTCAGAGCCATCCGCCTGGCTCTGAGAGCCTTCTCCCACCTCACTTCTCACCAGTCTGTGCTGGTCCAGACGGACAATCAAGTTGCAATGTTCTACGTGAACAAACAAGGAGGCACAGGCTCCTTCCTTCTCTGCCAGGAGGCACGAAGACTGTGCTCTTGGGCCGTCCACCACGGCATCCTCCTCAAAGCGGTCTATCTCCCAGGTCAGGAAAATTACCTGGCAGACAAGCTAAGCAGGATCCTCCAACCACACGAGTGGAGATTGGATCCATTAGTGGTTCAGCAGATCTTTCTCAAGTGGGGCCTCCCCACCATGGATCTGTTTGCCAGTCCTCTGACCCGGCAACTTCCCAGATTCTGCTCTTGACAGCCGCACCCTCTCCGAGTAGCGGCGGATGCTTTTCTGATTCCATGGTCCACGGGCCTCTTGTATGCCTTTCCTCCCATGCCACTGGTGTCTCGGACGCTCTTCAAGGTTCTCAGGGACAAAGCCTCGCTGATCCTAGTGGCTCCCCCGGTGGCCGAGACAACCTTGGTTCCCGCTTCTAATGCAGCTGGCGGTGGACACGCCTCTTCCTCTGGGGTTTCAGCCCGATCTCCTGACACAGGATCACGGGTCTCTCCTACACCCCAACCTCCGGTTCCTTCATTGGCCTGGCTGCTGAAAGGGTAGTCCTTGCTCCCCTCCAGCTGCCTCGGGAGGTGGAGGAGGTTGTCTTGGCCTCGAGGAGGCCTTCCACCCGGAAGTCCTACACTCTTATGTGGTGTCGGTTCTCCATTTGGTGTGCTCAGCAGTCTGAGAATCCCTTCTCCTGCTTAGTAGCAGTGGTCTTGCAATACTTGCTTTACCTCTCTCATATGGGCCTTAAGTCCACCTCTGTCAGTCCACCTCAGTGCTCTCTCTGCACATCACGCACCGGTAGATGGCAGGCCTCTTTCCAACCACCCTTTGGTGGCTCGTTTTCTCCGAGGTCTCCTTCTCCTTAAGCCTCCTTTGCGCCCACCAGCCCCTGAATGGGATCTGAATGTGGTCTTGCAGCGGATTACCTGTCCGCCCTTTGAACCTATGGCTACCTGCCCTCTTCGTTTTCTTTCCTGGAAAACCTTGTTCTTGGTAGCCCTTACCTTTGCTAGGCACGTTAGTGAACTGCAGGCCCTAGTGTCCGATCCTCCTTACACTAGGTTCTACAGGAATAGGGTGAGTCCGTAAGACTACCCTAAGTTTCTTCCAAAGGTGGTTTCTCCTTTTCATCTCAACCAGGAGGTGGTTCTTCCGACCTTTTTTCCCAGGCCGCACGCTAGTCGGGCTGAGATGGTCCTGCATACCCTGGACTGTAGGAGGGCCTTGTCCTTTTACCTTGACCGTACGCGAGAGCATCGGAGGGCTGTTCAGCTCTTCGTTTCTTTTGACCCCAATAAATTGGGGCTACCTGTCTCCAAGCGTACTTTGTCCATTTGGGTAGCTGACTGTATCGCCTGGGCTTATGGGGCAGCCGGCCTCTCGTTGGAGGGTCAAGTCTCGGCTCATCGTGTTAGGGTGAAGGCTGCGTCAGTGGCTCATCTCCGCTCTGTTCCGTTGGCAGACATCTGCCGGGCCGCTACTTGGTCTTCAAGCCAGAATTTTGCAGCCCATTACTGCCTGGAGAGGGAGTCCCGCAGGGGCAGTGCTTTCGGTCAGGCAGTCCTCCATAATCTCTTTGAGGTTTAGGCAACTCTTACCCTCCGGCCCTGGTGTTGGGCTACTGGTCGGGGGTGTTTTCAGAGAAGATTCCTTCCTTCTGTGCTGCTGAGCTAGAGGGCTCATTTTTGTGCTTGAGGTCTCCAGTAGCCTTAAGCTTGGGAGTCCCATATGTGAGGACTGACTTCCTGCTTGGTCCTGGAGAAAGAGTAGTTACTGTAACAGGTGTTCTCCAGGAGCAGCAGGAATCAGTTCTCACAACCCTCCCTCCTCCACTTGGAGTTGCAGTCCTATCCTTTCGTTTTTGCTAAATTTTTTTGCTGTCTTTTAGCTATGTCATCAGACTGAGCAAGATGGCACCCTTGAGCAGGAAGGGGACCGCGCATGCGTGCTGCAATTCCCAAAGGCTTTCTTTGAAAGCTGGGGAAATTGCTCCGCGAGGGCTCCCGCCGACGTCACCCATATGAGGACTGATTCCTGCTGCTCCTGGAGAACACCTGTTACAGGTGAGTAACTAGTTTTTTTTTCTCTAGAATTTGCTCATCCAGGACCAGATTAGTTGGTTCTGCCGCCTTGACAAAGGACAGCGGAGAGCATTCTCAATTCCGCAAGCTTGGGATTGTATTTGCCAGTTGGGAGCTTTGCTTCCGAGACGTGGACGTTTTTCAGCATCGAGCGCTGTTCTTAGTCCATGGTTTTGGGGGGGGGGGGGGGGAGCGGGTTTCCATTATTTCTAGATCTCAAGGCAATACATCACTGTCCCTGGGCATTTCACTTTTGAATGGAACAGTTATCAGTAGTGATGGCGGCCTCATAAGGGGAGTTCTTATTCCTTGGTCTTACGGAAGTAGACCTACACCTTTCCTGCTTCCCTTATGCAGCACGGGAGCAGTTCCCTTGTCGGGAAAATGTCTAGGTTTTGCCATTAATCCACAGTAAAGGTCCAGAGAAGCTGATTTCTGGGTTCCCTTATGTTTTGTGGGGGACAATTTGTTACAAAAAGAGGAATAGTCATTTGTTGGGTTTCCATTTTGGGTCTTCCTGGAATCCTTTGATTGCAATTTGTTGCTCCGAGGTATCCGGTACCTTCGCTTCTAATTTCTATAGACATTTGAACTGCTATGCTGATGTGTCAAATGGTTAATCTGCAAGTAAAATCCTGTGTAGTCTTTCTATTTTGTATAGGTGGTATGTTCATCAAAGTTTCGGCTAAGATTTTATTTTCCCTTCCTGGCTGTTGCGAAATAGCATTTGCGCTATCAGACCCCAATGTGCTAGACTTATCTGCCATTTAGGCTTATGCATGGTGCCTGGCTGCTCCATTACAAATACTCTTAAGACCAGCTTTCTAAGGCAAATATTTCTCTTCTCAGCCACACTGGTGGCAGACCATATTAATCAAAGCATTGGATGCTTGTTGGTTAAAAAAAATAATTCTTTACTTCTGAATGAGGACATTGGTTTAACTGGAGTGCTGTGCACTGAGACGCAGAAGTCTGGGATTGGATTGCTGGACCAATGTCTCCTTCTGGTTTCTGCAGAGGTACACTTTTCAGCTCCTGGAAAGAAGGAATCTCACTCAACACTCAATATGGTCTAGTGGCCAGATGGTGGGATCTGTAGGGGAGCTGTAGCTGTGGTTTCAGGGTGGTTAGTGCCAGTGTAATAGCTGGGAAGAAGAGAAGATCAGGTGCGACTCCAAGCTGATTGCAAATGAAGTTTTACAGGGTCATCATCCGATGAAGACCAGTTATGGTTGCGATGGATGCTCCAGGAGTTGAAGGGAAATGGCAGGTCCATGGCATAACACCTCTTTCTGGTATAGCAATACCACTGCACATAGGAGCTTCTCATCTGTCTGTTCCGGGAATAACCGATAGGTCAACAGAAAACCCTGGCGGTTCGTGTTTTGTTAGATCGCCCTTTGCAAATGGGAGCAGTCGTTCCGGTGTCTGTTGCAGTTTACAGCGTGGGTCCATACTCCGTTTATCTCGTGGTGCCATACAGTCTTGTGCCCTATATTAGATCAAAAAGGGGTCAAGCAGTGTCAGGTACCACATTTCAGGATGGAAATGTTGCAGTCAGTTATGGTGGCGGTGCGACAGGAAGAGTCCTTGACTTCCTGTGACCTTACAGAGGCGTACTTGCATATTCCCATCAGAGCAGCTCACCAAAAGTTTTGAAGTTCACTCTGCTTTGGGGACACTAATTCCAGGCATTCCCTTCAGTCCGACAACACCTCAAACTTTCACCAAGATTATGGTGGTGGTCGCAGCTGCATTACACAAGGAAGGGATTCTCGTTCTTATATGTCTCAATGATGTCTTCATTTGAGCCAAGTCCGAGGCTGAGGGCATTCATGTTGCAGACACTGGTAAAGTTTTTTGCAAGGTCTCAGCTGGGTGGTCAACCCAACCAAAAGCCGCGTGGTACCCTCCCAGGAGCTGGGGTATGTGGGGGGCCAGTTCAACACACAGAGGACAGGTGTTTCTACCGGACTGGCGAGTTAAAGTAATTTGGCGATTGGTGCGCAAGTTCAAGACCATTCCAGTTCTCTCAGCATGAATGTATCTGCATGCTGGGAACAATGGCGGTGACCCTGGGAGCAGTGCCTTGGGGCCAGATGTCTTATGCGGCCTTTGCAGAGAGCGCGGCTTTGCCAGTGGTCACATCGGTCCGATTTCTTGAACGAACAGCTCCCGTGTTACCTCAAGGTTAGGCAGTCTTTTTGGTGGGGTCGGCGTTCGAGCTCGCTGTAAGCTGGAATGTCTCTGAAGCAGCTGGAGTGGTTTCCATTATTGTCAGATGCAGTTCTTATTGGCTTCGGTCTTTAATGGCATCAGAACGATTTTTCATGCTGTTTGGTGGTCCTCGTAAAGGGGAAGCGGCGGCCAGAGCATCTTTTTCCAGAGGGGTCCGGGAAGCTATGGAGTCGGCATATATGTTGCAGGGCCGTCAGGCACCAGGAGGTTGGTGGGCTCATTCTAGAGCGCAATCAATGTCTTGGGCAGTACGTGTCTTGGTCTCATCCATGGAAATTTACAGAACAGCTACTTGGTCGTCTTTTCATATGTTCCGTTGGCACTGCCGCTTGAACGTTATGACAGCAGATGAGGCCTGCTTTGTGTTGGCAGTGGTGCGATCTGGGTGACAAGGTCCCTCCCAATGATTACTGCTCTGATACATCCCAGAGTTGGACTAAACTGGAGGAATGATAAAGAAATGGAAATTACTTACCTGGTAACTGTTCCTTTAGTGACTCCAGTTTAGTCCTCATTCCTGCCCAGTGGGTGATCAGTTATGTGGTTCTTTTCAGATGAGAGAGAAATCCTTTCAGTCTCTGGATCGCAGTGAGTATTGATTAATGACCTGTTTTACTTTCTCTTCTCTGATTCGGCTTAAGGGGTGGAACAGGTAGAGTAAATGTCTAGGAGTAATGTGCACGTAAAAAAAGTCCTTGTTGAGGGATTGGTAGTTAAGTAGGCATAACATAACTTTAACTGAAACAACCACAATAAGTGAACTAATTTGTTGATCCTTTGAGTCTGCTTTGTTAATAGTACACTGGGGCTGATGGGAGATACCAGCAGGCTACATCCAGTGATGTCACAACTTTGACATGCCCAGTCTCCATGTTGCAGGAGGAGGTACATTACCCAGAGGTGGAGGACTAAACTGGAGTCACTAAAGGAACAACAATTATCAGGTAAGTGTAACTTCCATTTTGTCAGGCCTATGAGAAATAGTGCAGGCTGTCCACGGTAAGGCTGGACACTACTGCTTTAAGTTTGGTTAAGTTCTTTTTTCCTTTACTGGTGCCTGGTTCTCTGCCCTGGTTACCTTATTCACTCTCCCTTTTATGTGGACTACCAGAGATCTTAGGGCTTTTTCCTCTGTTACATTAGCAAACATCAATAAGCAATAAAGTATCTCTGTTCATTCAAGAAGTGTCTTGATGTTTATGTATAAATTCAAGAAATATTAAGTAGTAAAAAAAAAAAAAAAAAATTGGAATTCTCGTGCCTTGCTTTAGCCACTAAAAATGGATGGTTACCCTACAGGAGTTAGCATGGAAGAAATGACTCTTCCTGCATAGCTCTGGCCTTGTCAGTGGCAGCAGTCTGACCGTGAAGGCAGTAATCTTCATGGTTTTAAAGTACTGATATGTGGATTTGCCTTGCAGAAAACTATTCACAGGCAATTGAAGACTTCCAGGCCTGTCTGGCACTACAAAAGCAACATTTAGAAGCCCATGATAGACTCCTTGCTGAGACTCATTACCAGCTGGGCCTGGCATACCATTATAGTAACCAGAATAAGGAAGCTGTCCTGCAGTTCATGGAGTCCGTGGGCGTTATTGAAAGGAGGATGGGTGAGTGGACACTAATCTGCCTCTTTATTTCATGTGAAGTGGGGTTAGCTAACTAGTCTCCATGTTCCTGTTTTTCATTACAGGATAACTATTAGTGTTAAGGCTAGGAATTCCCAGGAACCAGTAAGAATATTTGGATTGGCAAAAACTAAACCTTTTATCCCTCTTATACTCCAGGCAGGAACAATGGATATGCCACCAATTCTCAGGACCAAGCAGGAAGTCAGCCCTCACGGGTGACGTCGGTGTCGACAGAGCCCCCATGCGGAGCATTTCCCCAGCTTTCAAAGAAAGCCTTTGGGAATGCAGGCACGCATGCGCGGTCCCCTTCCCGCCCAAAGGTGCCATCTTGCTCAGTCTTTTTTCCGTGGAGCCCTACGGGCGCCTGTCCTTGTCACCCGTGAAAAAAGTTTATTTTTCTGCATTGGGTCGAGTTTTTTCTTCGGTTCGATGTCGATTCCTTTCCCGCCTGGACTCGGTACACTGGTGCCGAGCCCGGATCTTTTTTCGGTTTTTGTTCTTAGACTGCATTCGTGCCTTTTCTTTTCCCTGGCAGCCCAATTTTTTGATATTGCAGGGGCCCTTTTTCCCCCGATGGCTGCCAGTGGCTTTAAGAAGTGTGATCGGTGTAAAACTGATGTCTCTCACCGACACACACGACTGCTGCCTCGGGTGCCTAGGGCCAGACCATGATTCTACAGTCTGTAGCCCCTGTGGCAAAATGTCTTCCAAGACATTACGGAGCCGTCAGCACCAGCGTGAGAGGATCTTCTCTGAATCTGCCTCTGGACGGGTCCGGACTTCGTCAGAGGCCTCGACGTCTCGGGAATCTGACCCCAAGCATCGTCAGGGCTCCTCTGAAAGGGAGTCCCCCTCGAGGGAGCATCGAAGGAAGAAACCCGCGAGGGTGGCATTGGATGCTCTTGGCTCCTCGAGGGCCAGGTCACATAGCCCCGATCGCCGTCCAGGGTCTTCGGAGTCAAAGAGGCCTACAAAGCATCCTTGTGTGGAGTCGGAGGCCCAAGTCACATGAGTACTGTAGTCCTCGTGGACTCTCCTCCAGGGGAGCTGACGTCGGGCCCGATGCTGCTGGGTCTCCTGAGCTCAGACTCAGGTTGACGGCCTTGGAGAGCAGATTGTCTGTCTGCCTTCATGGAGCAGCAGTGGGTGCTGATCGCCGGTCTCACCAGCGCATCTGCCCCCAACCACCGGGACATCGACGTCCAAGTCAACCCCGGAGGCCGAGCCAATCCTCGACCATGCGAACTCGAGTCGATCCTTGGCCAAGGTCACCCTCGGCCTCCCGTTCGGGACCGATGTCATCAACACCAGTTCCCTTGGCATTGGGGTGGATGGCATCAGTGCCTCAGGAATTGGCGTGGGAAACGGAGGAGGAGGAGTCCCCTGACACCTTCCGGACTCGGTGCGTCCCTTCGGACTCACCAGGTTCTGAGCCTCAGACAAGGTCCCCCCGGAGGATACCAGGTTCTCGGATTTCGTAAGGGACATGGCCAAAGCACTGGCATTCCCTGCGGACCCTGAGGAGGAGCTTCGAGCCGAGTAGCTCGAGGCTTTGCAGTATGACTCTCCTCCCAAGGAGGCCTTTACTGTCCCGGTTCCTCTGATGCTGGAGCGGTTGCTCTTTCGCATGTGGGAGGTGCCGGCCTCTATGCTGGTTCTAAGCAAGAGGGTCAATTCCATCTATCGAGTCTGCAAGAGCCCCGGGTTTCAAAAGGCACAGCTACCACACCACTCCATTGGTTGTGGAATCAGTTATGCATCGCCTGAAGTCAGAAGATGCACTTCTCAGTGCCTCCCGGCAGGGAAGCCTGGAACCTGGATGCCCTCGGTAGAAAGTGCTTCCAGGGCTCTATGCTTGCTTGCTGTGTCCAGACCTATCAGCTGTACATGGGCATGTACCTTCGAGACCTGGCAAAGGAGATTGCCGGGTTCTCTGCTGGTCTGTCCAAGGAACATTTGCAGAGGTTCAAGGCCTTGTCTTCTGGTATTCGAGAGTGCTCGAAGTTTATATCTCGAGCAGCCTACGATGGATTTGAGGCTTCGGCCCGGGTAGCAGGGACTGGCATTGGTGCACGCTGCCAGGCCTGGCTACAATCCTCAGACCTTGAGCCATGGGTACAGGACAGGTTGGTCGATATCCCTTGCCGAGGTGAAAACCTCTTTGGCAAGCCCATGGCCGAAAAGGCTGCAGAACCCGAGACCGAGACTCTTACCCGGACAAGGCTGTCCAGGAAAACCTCTGCCCCTTCTCAGAAGAAGGGCTCGGGGAAAGATCTTTTACCCGAGGAAGACCGCTGCCTACAAAACCTACCCTCACTACCAGGCCTCTGCAGCTCCCCAACAGGGCCAGCAGGCGAAGGGGCAGGGTCATGGGCCCCGTAGGCTCCCAAGCCTCCTACTCTGGCTCCTGCTCAGCAGGGAGGGGTTTTTTGACTATGCCAGCATAGTCTCTCCTCCTCTCCAGGGCACAGGAGGCCGGCTGACCCTGTATGCAAACAGGTGGCCAGCCATCACAGGGGATACTTGGGTGTTAAGCATCATCGAAAGGGGCTATCTGCTCCACTTCACCCAGATACCCCCTCCTACTTTCCAGGGGAGCCTCCAAGACCCCCCTCTGCACAGAAACTTACTCCTTCAGGAGTTGGAAGGTCTGCTAAGGGACCAGGCGGTGGAACCGGTGCCTCACCGCCTGGAAGGGCAAGGCTTCTACTCGAGGTACTTCCTGGTACCAAAAAACAGGAGGCCTCAGACCCATCCTGGACCTGAGAAATCTGAACAAGTTTCTGGAGAGGGAAAAGTTCAAGATGCTTACCCTTGGAATCTTACTGTCCTACCTCCAGCAGGGAGATTGGCTACGCTCCTTAGACCTGAAGGATGCTTATACTCACATCCTCATCCATCCAAGTCAGACAATTCCTCAGATTTGTGGTGGGAGGAAAACACTTCCAGTACAGAGTGCTTCCTTTTGGCCTCACCTCCGCCCCAGGGTTTTTACAAAATGCCTGGTGGTGGTTGCGGCCTACCTCTGGAACCAGGGGATCTTTGTGTTCCCTTACCTGGACAACTGACTTATCAGGGACCAGTCTCCACAAGAGGCCAGGCAGGCCACCTTCAGAACCTGGGGTTCATGATAAACTTCCCCAAGTCCATTTTAGTCCCCTCACAGGACGTGGAGTTCATAGGGGCAAGATTGGATACCATCCATGCAGAGGCCTATTTGCCTGTGGACAGAGCTCACAGGCTGAAGTTGGCCGGCCAGTTACAGGTGAACTCTCTGGTCTCCGCCAGACACTTCCTCCGGCTCTTAAGTCACATGGCTTCCACAGTGCATGTCACCCCGAGTGCCCGTCCGCATATGAGGCCAGCTCAGTGGTACCTCAGGGCACAGTGGCTACAGGCCACAGGGAAATTGTCAGACAGAATAAAGGTGTCCAAACTCTTGGTGGACTACTTACGCTGGTGGAGGCATCTCCCAAATCTGGTCAGGGGTGTTCCTTTTCAGGCCTCCCCACGCACTCAGGTACTGACAACCGATGCTTCCCTGCAGGGCTGGGGGGCACACTGCCAGGGGGCCTGCACCCAAGGCCTGTGGTCTCCGTGGGAGGTCGCCCAGCAGATCAACCTGTTGGAATTGAGCCATTCGACTAGCCTTACGGACTTTCTCTCAGATCCTGTCTCATCAGTCTGTCCTAGTTCAGACAGACAACCCGGTGGCTATGTTCTAAGTCAACAAGCAGGGAGGCACAGGATCCAGACTCCTGTTCCTGGAAGCACAAGCTCTCTGCTCCTGGGCTATCAAGCAGGGCATGACCCTCAGGGCGGTCTACCTCCCAGGCCAGGAAAATGGGCGGTCTACCTCCCAGACTCCTGCAACCTCATGAGTGGCAGTTGGATCCTCTGGTAGTTCAGCAGATCTTTCTGAAGTGGGGACTTCAGACCATGGAACTTTTTGCCAGTCTGAACAGGCAACTACCCAAGTTCTGTTCCAAACAACCGCACCCTCTGTGGATGGCGGCAGATGCATTCCTGATCCCCTGGTCAGAAGGCCTGCTGTATGTTTTTCCCTCCCACACCTCTGGTGGCCCGGACTCTCTTCAAAATCCAGCAGGACCGAGCCACGGTGATCCTGATAGCCCCCAGGTGGCCCAGGCAGCTGTGGTTCCCTTGTCTGCAGTTGGCAGTGGATACTCCACTTCCTCTGGGACTGCAACCCGACCTTCTGACTCAGGATCAGGGGTCCCTCTTGCATCCCAACCTCAAATCCCTCAATTTGATGGCCTGGCTGCTGAAAGGGTAGTCCTTGCTCCTTTGCTCCTACCAAAGGAGTTTGAAGAGGTAGTGTTGGCCTCCAGGAAGCATTCCACTAGGAAATGGCATAGGTTCTCTACTTGGTGTTCTCAGCAGCAAGAGGACCCCCTTCTGCTCGGTCCAGGTGGTGCTACAATACCTGCTCCACCTTTCCAACCTAGGACTTCAGTCCAACTCTATCCGGGTTCACCTCGGTGCCCTCTCAGCTCACCACTCGCCAGTGGATGGACAATCTCTCTCAGGCCACCCTCTGTCTCGCTTTCTCAGAGGCCTGCTTCTGCTTAAGCCTCCTATTCTTCCCCCGGCCACTGTGTGGGATCTCAATGTGGTCTTGCAGCAACTGACTCGCCCACCTTTTGAGCCGATGGCAACCTGCCATTTACGTTTCCTCCCCTGGAAGGTATTGTTCCTTGTGGCACTCACGTCGGCTAAGTGGGTGAGAGCTTCAGGCCCTGGTCTCAGGCCGTATACCAGGTTCTATAAGAACAGGGTAGTCTTGAGGACTCATCCTAAGTTCCTCCCCAAGGTAGTGTCCTCCTTCCACCTCAACCAGGAGGTGGTACTTCCAACGTTCTTTCCCAGGCTGCACGCCAGTAGGGCAGAGACTGTCTTGCATACCCTGGATTGTAGAAGGGTGCTGTCCTTTTACCTTGAACGTATGCAGGGGCATAGAAGGGCTTCTCAGCTCTTCATTTCCTTTGACCCTAATAAATTGGGGTTGCCTGTCACTAAGCGTACGTTGTCCATCTGGGTGGCAGACTGTATCGCCTGGGTGTACAGGGCAGCCGGCCTCTCCCTGGAGGGTCGAGTCACGGCCCACCAGGTCAGGGCGAAGGCCGCATCAGTTGCTCACTTCCATTCTGTTCTGTTGGCAGACATCTGCCGGGCCGCTACTTGGTCTTCAAGCCAGACATTTGCAGACCACTACTGCCTCGAGAGGGAGTCCCGTAGGGACAGTGCTTTCGGGCAAACTGTACTCCGTAATCTCTTTGAGGTTTAGGCAACTCCTACTTTCCGGCCCTGGTGTTGGGCTACCATTCAGGTGTGGTCTCAGAAGATTCTCTCACTGTTGCTGAGGCTCTAGAGGGAGCTCTATTTTTTCAGCCTGGGTTCCTGGTAGCCCAGAGCTAGGGAGTCACCCACATGTGAGGACTGACTTCCTGCTTGGTCCTGGAGAAAGTTACCTGTAACAGGTGTTCTCCTGGAGCAACAGGAATCAGTCCTCACAACCCTCCCTCCTCCCCTTGGAGTTGCAGTTGTGTATAGTTCATTTTCTTTTTGTGCTGTCTTTTAGCTATGTCGTCAGACTGAGCAAGATGACACCTTTGGGCGGGAAGGGGACCTTGCATGCATGCCTGCATTCCCAAAGGCTTTCTTTGAAAGCTGGGGAAATGCTCTGCATGGGGGCTCTGACGCCGACGTCACCTGTATGTGAGGACTAATTCCTGCTGCTCCTGGAGAACACCTGTTACAGGTGAGTAACTATTCTTTTGTGACTTCCGTAGTCCTCTAACAGTCATCTGTTTGTGTCTGACAAACAATCTGCTGCATGCAGCTCCTATTGGCAGCTGGAGGTAGAAATGTTTTGGATACTTTAAAGTGTCCTTTCCAGGGTTCCTTACAGGTGGCAACATGGCCTCTATCTATAAAAGCATCTTGTGGTGCTGATTTAGGAAAAGATAAGATGAAACCTGGGTTTATTTTTGGATTTAAAAATGAAGGAACACCGTTAAAAGTAGCAAAAAAGGACCAGAAACGCAACCTCGAGTGGAGGAGTGGCCTAGTGGTTGGGGCAAGGTACTTCAGGCCGGAGGGTCGGGGGTTCAAATCCCACTAGAGGACAGCAACCTTGGGCCGGAAGGACTAGGGTTTCTAGTCTCTCAGATGCTCCTTGTGGTCTTGGGCAAGCCACTTAACCCTCCATAGCCCATGTTCCCTGTAAAATAGTTCTCCAAGTTATAATGCCCTGTTCAATGTAATTTCAGTTTGTTCAATGTAAACCGCCTTGATATCATGAAAGGCGGTATATAAGAAATGTTAAATAAAATAAACCTCTGAACAGTTGCATCAGTGTTTAGCTGAGAGGATGCAAGAGTAGAATGGGTTGAAGCAGGTATTTCCTCATCGTCTGACCAGTCCAGATGTGTGTTCGCCATCTGCTGGAGACTGAGAAACACTGACTTTGATGTCATCCTATGACAGATATGTACAGACTACTGAAGCCAGCAGATAAGGAGCTCCTGTGCAGACTGGACTTCACTGTAGGACCAAAAAAGAGGATGCAGCTCAGCAGAGGGCCCAATGCTGAGTTGGGCATCTTTTTGTGCTTGGGGCACAGATCCCAGTGGTCCAGGTCCCTCCCCCAGCAATCCTCCACCTCTCAACTAGATTCTGTTGGCCCATAGGAGTAACTTGAGCAGTCTCCTAAATATTGGGGAGAAGGCTCAAGTGTAGTCACTGTGGAGCCTGGCCCCTTTAAGATTTGTTTTACAAAACGAGGCATTGAAAGGCTAGGCTCGGAGGCTTTGGTGCGACATTTGAGGAGCACTGGTGGACAAGTGCACAGTGATCGACCCAGTCTGCAGGGCTGGTTGGCTGGCAGAGATGAGAGCAGCATCGTTCGTGAGCGACCATGTGGCTGTGGCAGAGCTTTACCATCAGGGGACACAGCTTATGCTGCCTGCAGGGACTGTCGGCAGCTGACAGAAGCAGGTCTGCTATAGCTGTGACTAGTGTCAGTCCATGGAGGATTTCTTTCAGGGAACACCACGAGGGAAAGTGGAGTACCCAATGAGCACAGGAGGTAATTTGGAGAGCTGGCCAGTTTCCCCCTAACTGGGATCCTATGGTTTTGGTGGGAAATATAGCCATGATGCAACAACCCATCCAGAGGCTGAGGATCACTGAGGGCCTGTGTATCACTCCAGGTGCTCTGGGTAGTTACTGAAACTGGCAGTTAACTTGGAGAATTGGGCTGAGGGGTAAAGTTCCTTTCCCCCAAACTTTTTTTGCCTTTGCATCAGACCTGCATGAAACAGGGCCTGGTGCAAATCTCTCCGCTTGGTGCTAAGGCCAGGAGCAGTGGGGTGGAGGTGTCCTGGGAGGATCAGGGTTCAGTAAGTAATGTTGGTTCAGAGGATCCTCTAGAAGGTACTGTCAGGGAGCTGGGGCCCCTCAGAGGAGTTAGTGTATAGTGAGCTTCCTCCTGGGGAGGGCCCCATTGGTCAGAGTTTTTAGGTGGGAAGAGTTGGTGGTTCTGAATATTGTGGAACCTTCCCCAGTGAAGGAAGGGACTCTGGAGGATCCCTTGTTGCAGGGAATCCACAAATATAACTTTTTTTCTGTTACACGGTGCTATTAGGGACTTGATTTTTGGCTGAATGGAAAGTCCTGGAAGCTGGCTTGAGTTGGCTGGGGCATGGCACATTTCTATCCTCTGCTGCCAGAGGAAAATGATCTCTTGAGATACAAAGGTGGATATTCTAGCTGTCTTATTACAGCTGAAACCATCCTGGTGGAGGGGGAGCCCAGCTGGAGGGGAGTATGCCCAGGCTATAAAGTTGGAAACTGTTTTAAAGCAATCCTTTGAGGTCTCTTTGCCTTTGCAGGCCTTGATTTGTTCCTGTGTGGCTAGGGCATGCTTATGTTGGGCTCAGTTTGCCCAAGGCTGCTACAGGGTCTCTTGAGGGCCTATGAGAAGTGGCTAAGCTAGAATCAAGGTCTGTCTCGATGTATGGTATAATTTTAGTTCTCCAGGAACAAGCAGGAAGTCCAGTCCTCACATATAGGGTGACGTCAGCGCTGCTGGAGCCCTTGTACGGAGCAATTCCCCAGCTTTCAAAGAAAGCCTTTGGGATTGCATCACGCATGCGTGGTCCCCTTTCCACCCAAGGGTGCCATCTTGCTCAGTCTCCTCTTTTGCACAGAGCCCAGCAGACGTTGTCCCTAATTCCTCGTGGAAAAAGTGCGTCAAAACTTAGAAGAAGTTTTGCTTTGACCGGTTCAACGCCAGTTCCCCTTCCCGCCTACGGCTCGATACACTGGTATCGAGTCCAGTCAATTTTTTTGTGTTTTTGTCCTTAGACTAGCGTTCGCTTTTTTATTTTTTTTTCACTGGCAGCCTGGTCTTTCGACCTTGCAGGGGCCCTTTTTCCCCTGATGGCTGCCAGCGGGTTTAAAGTGTGGTCGATGTAATGTCCCTCACCAACACACGTGACTGCTGTCTGATGCCTCCGGCCTGACCATGACCCCGAAGGTCTGTGGCCCATGTGGGAAGATGTCCTCTAAGGCACTCCAAAGTAGGCAGCAGCAGTGTGAAAATTTTCTGAGTCCGCATCCCCCCTGGATCCAGACCTCATTAGAAGCCTCGATGTCTCAGGAGCTGTCTGAACCCGAGCACTGTCGGGTCTCCTGAACAGGGGTCTCCCTCACAGGAACACCAGAGGAAGAAGAAATCTGAGGGTGGCGTCGGATGCCTCCGATCGCCCTGTGCCCTTGAAGGCCAGGTTGCGGCGTCCTGACCACCACCCTGGCTCCTCGGAGTTGGAGCAGCCTGTGAAGGCACCTCAAACGGGGCCGGAGACGCCGAGGCAGGTAAGTGCTGTTGTCTTCGTGGATTGCCCTCCAGGGGAGCCAGCGTCGGGCCTGACAGCATCAGGGCCCGAGCTGGAGGCTGCAGAGTCTTCAAAGCTCGGTCTCAGGATGACGGCCCTGGAGAGCAGCATGTCTGCCTTCATGGAGCAGCAGTGGGCGCTGATGGCCAATCTCGCCGGTCCATCCGCCCCTACCACTGGGACCTCAACATCCAAGTCGACCCCGGAGGCTGAGCTGTTCCTCAAGACTCTTCAGACTCGAGTCAATCCTCAGCCAAGGTCTCCCTCGACATCCCGCTCAGGACTGAGGTCGTCAATGCTGGTGCTTTCAGCATTGGGACAGTCGGAGCCAGAGCCCCTCGATTCCTCCTCAGAGGGACCAGCATGGGAGACGGAAGATGAGTCCCTAGACACCCATCGCACCTGGTATGTCCCATCAGACTCACTGGGTTTGGAGCCTCGGGGAAGGTCCCCTCCGGAGGATACCCGGTTCTCGGACTTTGTCAGTGACATGGCCAAGGCTTTGGCATTCCCGGCGGATACCGAGGAGGAGCCTTGAGCTGAAGAACTCGAGGCCCTCCAGTATGACTTCCCCCGAGGGGAAGCCCTTACTGTGCTGGTTCCTCCGATGCTGAAACTGCTGATGCTCCGCATGTGGGAGTCACCGGCCTCGATGCCAGTTCTCAGCAAGCAGGTCGATTCCATCTATCGAGTCCACAAGAGCCCTGGGTTCCAAGAGGCACAGCTGCCGCACAACTCCATGGTTGTGGAATCGGCCGTGCATAGGCTCAAGAGCCAAAAACACACTCCTTGGTGTGCCTCCTGGCCGCGAGGCCTGGATACCCTTGGCAGAAAATGTTTCCAGGGCTTGATGCTGTCATGCCGTGTCCAAACCTACCAGCTGTGGGCATGTACTTGAGGGACCTGGCAAAGGAGATTACCGGGTTCTCAGCTGGCCTCTCCGAGGCACCTTTGCAGCACTTTAATGCCTTGTCCACTGGAATTCAGGAGTGTTCGAAGTTTGTATCTCGAGTGGCCTATGATAGCTTTGAGGCTTCAGCCCGAGTAGCCGTAGCTGGCATCGGTTCATGCCGCCAGGCCTGGCTAATGTCATTGGATCTTGAGTCATGGGTTCAGGACAAGTTGGTCGATGTCCCTTGCCAAGGTGACAACCTCTTTGGCAAACCCATGACTGAGAAGGCTGCTGAGCTCAAGTCAGAGTACTTGACCTGGACAAGACTCTCAGACTTCTGCCCTTCCTAAAAAGGGCTTGGGTAAAAAGCCCTTTTTCCTGAGGAAGGGTACTGCTTACCACAACTACTCCACTTACCAGGCCACCAGGCCAAGGGACGGGCATGGCCCACATAAGCAGAAAACACCCATGCCCCAGCTCCTACCCAGCTGGGAGGTGTTTGACTCCCAATGCATAGTGTCTCTTCCGCCAGTTGTAAGGCCATGCACAGGAGGCAGGCTAACCATGTACGCTCACAGGTGGCCAGCCATCACCTCGGATATCTGGGTCCTGCAAATAGTACAAAGGGGCTATATGCTTCATTTCAGCCAGATACCACCCTCCTTTCCAGGAGAGCCTCAGACCCCCTCTTCACAGGGACCTCCTCTTGCAGGAGTTGGCAGGTCTAGAGGATCAGGCGGTGGAACCGGTGCCCCACCACCTGCAGGGCAAGGGCTTCTACTCCAGGTATTTTCTCATACCAAAGAACAGGAGGCCTCGACCCATCCTCGACCTAAATTCGACCTAAAACTTGAAGTTCCTGGTGAGGAAAGTTCAAGATGCTTTCCCTTGGAATGTTGCTGCCTTACCTCCACCAGGGAGATTGGCTATGCTCCTTAGACCTGAAGGGTGGGAGGGTAATCTTGTGTATTTTGTTGTGGAAGTAGTCAGGGATTGGGCAGAGAGGGAGGGGGGGGACCTTGAGGAGAGAATTGAGGTATTAAAGGCGACAAGAATCAGACGCAAGGGAGTTGGTCAGATGGATGTAGTATTCTTGTTTGGCTAGTGCTATGGCTGACTGGAAGGAGCCAAGCATGAATTTGAAGTGTAGGTCTTCAGGGGAGCGGGATTTGGACCAGGCACAGATGCGTAGATAGCGGGTTGTGGATGAAAGCCAGGGCTGGGGAGCCGAACCTCTGACCGGATGTGGGGTGGGTGCGGCGAGAGTGTCAAGAGCTGAGGATAATGCAGCATAAGAGCAAACTGCATTGTCGATGGACTTGGAGGACATAATGGAGGGAAGAGATGGAGAAATGGTGGAGAGTCAAGGGATCAATATGGAGGTTTCTAAATAGGTCTGAGGAGATAGGATGATGAGACAATGGAAGCTGAAGATTAAAGGTTAAGAGGTGATGGTCAGAAGAGGGCAGGAATGTGTTGCGGAGGTTTGAGGGAGAGGCATTGGAGAAGAGTATCAGGTCAAGGCAGTGGCCATGCAGGTGGGTGGGGGCAGTGAAGCTAAGTTGGAGGTCAAATGAGGAAGTGAGGGCTAGGAACTTTAAAGCATGGGGATCGGAGGGGTTATCGACGTGAATGTTAAAATCGCCAAGGATAAGAGTGGCAAGAGGGATCCAGAAAGCCAGGAGTCTAAGTCAGTAAGGAAGGTCTATTTGGATTTGTCAGGTGGGCGATAGATAACAGCTATTCGGAAGTGAAATGGTGTGAAGAGGTGAATGGAGTGGACTTCATAAGAGAGGGGGAAGTGTGCCTGAGGCAACAGGAGGGATTGGAATTGGCAGGAGGGAGAAAGTAGAAGCCCAGCACCACCACTGGCCAGTGGAGCGAGGTGTGTGGGAATTGGTAGCCCTGTGACAGAGCAGCAGTGGATGTGGTATTATCAGGGAGGAGCCATGTCTCAGTGAGGGCAAGTAGGTGTAGCACATTCGAGATAGAGATCATGAGTAAAAGCAAGTTTGCTAGAGACTGAGCATGCATTCCATAGGTTGCAAGAGAACAGGAGAGTGGAAGGGGAAAGGAGGAATATGGATAAGGTTGGACAAGTTACGTGAGGATTTCTTTCTAGAGTAAGTCAGCGGTCTGGGGGGGCCATTGCATGAGGATCTATTTTCGGAGTGATAGAGATCTAGAGGGGGCAGGGAATGGGTAGGTGTCTGTGTGAGTGTGCCCTTTGAGGGATATGAGGGAGGGGAAGTGAAAGGGGGATGAAGGGGGATATCGATATTAGATGGGTTATGCAAGGCTCTCTTATTAGAGCAAGACAGAACTCTATGGGGGGGGTAGGGTTGGGGGTGATATCTCTGGTTGAGTGAGGGAGGGGGAAAGGAGAGGGCTATGGATGAGATTAGATAGGGTATGCGAGGAACTCTTCTTAGAGTGAAAGAGGAATCTAGGGGGGTTGGGGTTGATATTACCTGATGAGAGAAGGAGTAGTAGAGAGCAGGGTAAGGCAGAGGCAGTATAGTGGAAGCGAGGGTGGGGTTGCCTTAAAGAGGATCAGGTTGAATGAGGGGGAGGGTGTGATGAAGCTCAAGAGCAGATGCTAGGTTAGAAGATAGAATGGAGGGAGAAGTGAGGAAGGTGGAGGAGAGATAGGGGGAGAGGAGTGAGGGTGCTGCTAGAAGGGGAGGTAGTTGGGGAGTATGAGGAAGAGAAGGACAATGTGATGTGGCTAGAGATTCTAAGCACGAAGCAGTATATGTAGAGTTACAAGTGGGGATTGCAAGCAATGTCCAGGTAAAGCAGCAAATGCTAATCTGCAAGCAATGTAGCAAGTTCAGTGCAAGCAATTTATTTACATTCTCTTATATACCGTGCTATTCTGCATCAGTGCGGTTTACATTGAACAAACTGAAATTACATTGAACAGGGCATTATAACTTGGAGATAACTATTTTACAGGGAACATGGGCTATGGAGGGTTAAGTGGCTTGCCCAAGACCACAAGGAGCACCTGTGGGACTAGAAACCCATCCTTCCGGCCCAAGGTTGCTGCCCTCTAGTGGGATTTGAACCCCTGACCTTCCGGCCTGAAGTACCTTGCCCCAACCACTAGGCCACTCCAGCAATGAGGCAGCAGTGGATTGTCGAGGTAAAGGAGCAATGAGGTAGCAATAGCAAAATCAGTGCAAGCAGTATGCAGGCAAAGCAGGCAGCAACATCAACCTACAAGTAATGCGGCAGCAATGGATTGACTAGGCAAGGCAGCAGTGTTAATCTACAGGCAATGAAGCAGCAATGGACCGTCCAGGCAGAGCAACATCATCCTACTGTGCAGGGTGTCATGGGGTGCTTATCTGACATGGTGGCTTGGTGGTGACTCTGTCAAGGCAGAATGCTGTATGGTGGACAGGGAGTTGTTGGAGGTGCTGTCTAGATTGCTGGAGGAGGGGTGCTCCCGATTGGGGGGGGGGGGGGGCGCTTAAGGCCACGCCTAAGGGCCCTTTGGCAAGACCTGCCTGGCGCAGGCCGCCTGCAGCAACTCAGTGGTTTTAAAGGCCAGGAGGGCTGCAATGATTGGTCATGCCGGTGAGGGGGGGGAGGAGCTTACCTTCTCACTCCCTGCAGGGCCAGCTGATCGTCAGCAGTGGAGAGGCTTCCCAGCAGGAGCCTAGTGGTTTTAAAGGCCAGGAAGCCAAGACAGCCTTGTTTTCCACTTCTCCTCCAGCTGGCAGTGGAAACCCCACTTCCACTGGGGACACAGCCTGACCTCCTTTCACAGGAGTAGGGTGCTCTCTTGCACCCCAACCTCGGGGCCCTCAACTTGATGGCATGGCTGCTGAAAGGGTAGTGCTGGCTCCTCTCCTCCTACCTCGGAATGTAGAAGTGTTACTGGCCTCCAGGAGGCAGTCCACTAGGAAATCCTATGCTTTCAAGTGGCATAGATTTGAGGTGTGGTGTAACCAGCACAATGAAAACCCTTTCTCTTGCCTTGTACCAGTGGTGCTGCATTACCTGCTTCACCTCTCAGAATTAGGTCTCAAGTCTAACTGTTAGGGTCCACCTGAGTGCTTTACTCACCAGTGGATGGGCCACCTCTTTTGGCTCACCCCTTGGTGTCCAGATTTCTCAGAGGTCTGCTTCTGCTGAAACCCCCAGTTCGTCTTCCGGCAACTGAGTGGGATTTGAATGTGGTCTTACAGCAGCTTACTCGCCCACCGTTTGAGCCAATGTCCTCTTGCCATCTGTGCTTCCTCTCCTGGAAGGTGCTCTTCCTGGTGGCACTCACATCAGCCAGACGTGTGAGTGAGCTGCAAGCTCTCATAACTGATAAACCATACACAAGGTTTTATAGCAATAGGGTGGTCCTCCGCACTCACTCAAAGCTCCTTCCAAAGGTGGTCTCTTGTTTCCACCTCAACCAGGAGGTGATTCTTCTGACCTTCTTTCCCAGGCCGTATTCTAGCTGAGCAGAGGCAGTCCTGCATACCCTGGATTGTGAGAGGGCGTTGTCCTATCTGGAGTGTACGAAGGGACACCGAAGGGCTACTCAGCTCTTCGTCTCATATGACCACAGTAAGCTGGGGTTGCCTGTTTCCAAGCATATGCTGTCCACCTGGGTGACAGACTGCATTGCCTGGGCATACAGGACAGCCAACCTCCCATTGCAGGGTCGAGTTACGGCCCACCGTGTTAAGGCTAAGGCGGCATCAGTGGCTCACTTCCGCTCTGTTCCGTTGGCAGACATCTGCCAGGCTGCAACTTGGTCTTCAAGCCAGACCTTTGCAGCCCATTACTGCCTGGATAGGGAGTCCTGATGGGACAGTGCTTTTGGCCAGGTTCTCCGTAACCTATTTGAGGCTTAGGCAACTCAGCCCTCCGACCCTTTGGTGTCAGGCTACTGGGGAGTGTTGCCTTCTCGGCTGAATTCCTATTGCAGCTGCTGCGGCTCTTCTAGAGGGAGCCATTTTTCAGCTATGGGTTCTCAGTAGCCTATAGCTAGGGAGTCCCATATGTGAAGACTGACTTCCTGCTTCCTGGAGAAAGCGTAGTTACTCACCTGTAACAGGTGTTCTCCAGGACCAAGCAGGAAGTCAGTCCTCACTTATGGGTGACGTCGGCGCCGACGGAGCCCTCGCGGAGCAATTTTCCCCAGCTTTCAAAGAAAGCCTTTGGGAATTGCAGCGCGCATGCGCGGTCCTCTTCCCGCCCAAGGGTGCCATCTTAGCCAGTCTTCTTTTTTCCGCGGAGCCCTACAGACGTACCCGTCGTGTCCCCGCGAAAAAGTTGATTTTTTCTTCTGAATTTCTCTTATTTTCCATTCGGTTCGACGCCGGTCTTTTTCCCGCCGGACTCGCGACGCCGGTCTCGAGTCCTCTTCTTATTTTTCGGTTTTTCTGACTTAGTCAGTTTTTCGTTTCGGTTTTTCCCTGGCAGCCCGGTCCTTTGACCTCGCCGGGGCCCTTTTTCCCCCGATGGCTGCCAGTGGTTTCAAGCGGTGTGGTCAGTGTGACCGAAATATGTCACTGACACACACGACTTTTGCCTCCGCTGCCTGGGCCCGGATCATGAAGAAATGATCTGTGGGCCCTGCGGCAAAATGTCCTCCAAAGCGTTGAGAAGTCGGCGGCATCAGCGGGATAGAATCTTCGCTGACCCCAGCCGTACCCGGACCTCGTCGGAGGCCTCCGCGTCCAAAGGTTCCAGCTCGGACCATCGCCGGAGTTCCTCCGACAGGGGTTCTCCCTCCGGGGACCATCGTCGTAAGGTGAAACCCGCGAGGGCGGCATCGGTGGACGCTCCTGGCTCCGCGAGGGCCAGGTCGCATAGCCCCAATAGCCGTCCCGGGTCCTTGGAGAAGGAGCATCTCACGAAGCGACCTCGCCTGGAGTCGGAGCTGCCTGCTCGGGTAAGTCCTGTGGTCCTCCTGGACTCGCCTCCGAGACAGCCAACGTCGGGCCCGACGCCGTCGGGGCCCGAGTCGGGGGCTGCTGGGTCACCTGAGCTCGGACTCAGGTTGACGGCCTTGGAGAGCAGATTGTCTGCCTTCATGGACCAGCAGCGGGCACTGCTCGCTGGCTTCGCTGGCACCGCTGCCCCGACCGCCGGGACGTCGACGTCCAAGTCGACCCCGGAGACCGAGCCGATCCTCGAGTCGATGCGAACTCGAGTCGATCCTCGGTCGAGGTCACCCTCGGCCTCCCGTTCGGGACCGAGGTCGCCGACGCCGACTCCCTCGGCGTCGGGGCGGCAGGCGCCGCGCCCTGCCCGGGCCGTCCCCACCGAGTCCTCGTCGGAGTCAGTCTGGGAGTCTGAAGAGGAAGAGTCGCCTGATTCTTTCCGGACTCGGTGTGTCCCCTCGGACTCACCGGAGTCCGAGCCTCGGAAGCAGTCCCCCCCGGAGGATGCCCGGTTCTCGGACTTCGTCAGGGATATGGCCAAGGCTTTGGCCTTCCCTGCGGATCCCGAGGAGGAGCCTCGAGCCGAAGAGCTCGACGCCCTCCAGTATGACTCTCCCGCAAGGGAACACTTTACTGTACCGGTTCCTCCCATGCTGGAACGACTACTCTTCCGCATGTGGGAGAGTCCGGCCACCTCGCCGGTCCTGAGCAAGCGGGTCAATTCTATCTATCGAGTCCGCAAGAGCCCTGGCTTCCAAAAAGCACAGCTGCCACACCATTCCATGGTAGTGGAATCGGCCATGCATCGTCTTAAGAGCCAGAAGATGCACTCCTCGGTGCCTCCTGGCAGGGAGGCCCGTAACCTGGATGGCCTTGGCAAGAAGGGTTTCCAGGGCTCTATGCTTGCGTGTCGTGTCCAGACCTACCAGCTATACATGGGCATGTGTCTCCGAGACCTGGCTAAAGAGCTAGCCGGATTCTCCGCTGGTTTGTCCGAGGAACCCTTGCGGAGGTTCCTGGCCTTGTCCACTGGTATTCGGGAATGCTCGAAATTCATATCCCGAGCAGCCTACGATGGCTTTGAAGCGTCGGCTCGAGTGGCCGCAGCCGGCATCGGTGCCCGCCGACAGGCTTGGCTTCAGTCATCTGACCTTGAGCCCTGGGTGCAGGACAAGTTGGTCGATGTCCCCTGCCGAGGCGAAAACCTCTTTGGCAAGCCCATGGCTGAAAAGGCTGCACAAATTGAGACGGAGACTCTCACCAGGACTAGGCTTTCTAGGAAGACCTCCGCCCCTTCCCAGAAAAAGAAGGGCTCGGGAAAGAAGTCCTTTTACCCGAGGAAGGCGGCTGCCTACAAACAATACCCCCATTATCAGGCCCCTGCAGCTCCCCAACAGGGCCAGCAGGCCAAGGGACGGGGTAACGGGTCCCGTAGGCAGCAAGCCCCCAAGCCTGCACCACCTGCCCCTGCTCAGCAGGGTGGGGGTTTTTGACTCACTAAGCATAGCCTCTCCCCCCCGCTGGTTCCTCACAGCACCGGAGGCCGGCTGGTTCACTTCGCCCACAGGTGGTCCAGCATCACCTCAGATGCCTGGGTGCTTCAAGTCGTGCGAGAAGGCTATCTTCTCCACTTCCACCAGGTCCCTCCCTCCTTTTTTCCAGGAGAACCTCCACGACCCCCTCTGCACAGGGAATTACTCCTTCAGGAGTTAGCAGGTCTTCTACAGGAACAGGCGGTGGAACCGGTGCCCCACCACCTGGAGGGTCAAGGGTTTTACTCCAGGTATTTTCTGATACCAAAGAGAACAGGAGGCCTCAGACCCATCCTGGACCTACGCAACCTCAACAAGTTCCTCGTGCGAGAGAAGTTCAAGATGCTTACCCTTGGAATCCTTCTGCCCTACCTCCAGCAGGGAGATTGGCTATGCTCCTTGGATCTAAAGGATGCCTACACGCACATCCTCATCCACCCAAGCCACCGACAATACCTAAGGTTTGTGGTGGCAGGAAATCATTACCAGTACAGAGTACTGCCCTTTGGCCTGTCCTCCACACCGCGAGTCTTCACAAAATGTCTCGCGGTGGTGGCGGCCCATCTCCGGCTTCACGGCCTCTGTCTTTCCGTACCTCGACGACTGGCTCATCAGAGCAGCGTCCGCTCTGGAGGTCACCAACGCCACGCGCCGCACGGTGACTCTTCTGCAGCACTTGGGCTTTGTTATAAACTTCGCAAAGTCCACTTTGCTCCCATCACAGGATCTCGAGTTCATCGGCGCAAGACTGCACACTCCTCAGGCACGAGCATACCTTCCGCTCGACAGGGCTCAACGGCTCATGGACCTAGCCGACCGTTTTCGCAGCCAGCCCTGGTCTCCGCCAGGCGCTTCCTGAGACTACTCGGCCATATGGCTTCCACCGTCCATGTGACCCCCAATGCCCGCCTGAATATGCGGCCTGCTCAATGGTGTCTCCGCCAGCAGTGGCGACAAGCCACAGGCGACCTAGCAGACCTAGTGCGCGTCTCCGAGCCGCTGCTCTCGTCTCTCCGGTGGTGGCTTCAGCAGCCGAACCTGATATTCGGAATGCCTTTCCAGTCACCTCAGCCGGCCTGGGTGCTGACGACAGATGCATCCCTCCTGGGCTGGGGTGCGCATTGCCAAGGGGCACGTACTCAGGGCCTCTGGACCACATGGGAGTCTGCTCAGCAGATCAACTTCCTGGAGCTCAGGGCGATCCGCCTGGCTCTCAAGGCTTTCTCCCACCTGACTTCTCATCAGTCCGTCCTTGTCCAGACGGACAATCAAGTTGCCATGTTCTACATGAACAAGCAAGGGGGCACGGGCTCCTTCCTCCTCTGCCGGGAGGCACAGAAGCTCTGCTCTTGGGCCGTCAGTCACGGCATTCTCCTCAAGGCAGTTTATCTCCCAGGCCAAGAGAATTACCTGGCGGACAAACTCAGCAGGATCCTTCAGCCGCACGAGTGGCGTCTGGATCCCTTGGTAGTTCAGAAGCTCTTTCTGAAGTGGGGCCTCCCCACGGTGGATCTCTTTGCCAGTCCTCACAACCGGCAACTTCCTCGCTTCTGCTCTCGTCAGCCCCACCCCCGTTGGGTTGCGGCGGACGCTTTTCTACTCTCATGGTCGGGAAGCCTTCTGTATGCTTTCCCTCCCATCCCGCTAGTCTCTCGGACTCTTTTCAAGGTTCTCCGGGACAAAGCCTTCATGATCCTGGTGGCCCCTCGCTGGCCCAGACAGCCGTGGTTTCCGCTCCTGCTGCAATTAGCGGTGGAGGATCCATTCCCTCTGGGGTTTCAACCGGATCTCCTCACTCAGGATCAGGGTTCTCTGCTACACCCCAACCTCAGGTCTCTCAACATAATGGCCTGGCTGCTGAGAGGGTAGTCCTTGCTCCCCTTCTCCTGCCGGCAGAGGTGGAGGAGGTCGTCTTGGCTTTGCGACGACCTTCTACCTGCAAATGCTACGCCCTTAAATGGCGTCGCTTTTCCGTTTGGTGTACCCAACAGTCTCAGGATCCCTTCTCCTGCCCGGTGTCGGTGATCTTGCAGTACTTGCTGCACCTCTCTAATCTGGGACTTAAGTCCAACTCCGTCAAAGTTCACCTCAGTGCTCTTTCGGCTTATCATGTGCCGGTGGACGGCAGACCTCTCTCCAGCGACCCTCTCGTAGCGAGGTTTCTCCAAGGTCTCCTTCTACTTAAACCACCTCTGCGCCCGCCAGCGCCTGACTGGGACCTGAATGTGGTTTTGCAGCGGATCACCTGTCCGCCTTTTGAACCTATGGCTACCTGTTCTCTCCGTTTTCTGTCTTGGAAAACACTGTTCTTGATAGCCCTCACTTCCGCTAGACGCGTAAGTGAATTGCAGGCCCTCGTGTCTGATCCCCCTTACACTCGGTTCTACAAAAATAGGGTAGTCCTACGGACTCACCCTAAATTTCTTCCAAAAGTGGTCTCCCCTTTTCATATCAATCAGGAGGTGGTACTTCCGACCTTCTTTCCCAGGCCACACTCCAGCCGAGCTGAAACGGTCCTCCATACCCTGGACTGTAGAAGGGCTTTGAACTTCTACCTTGACCATACGTGGGAGCACCGTAAAGCTGCTCAGCTTTTTGTGTCTTTTGACCCCAATAAATTGGGGCTCCCGGTCTCCAAGCGTACACTGTCCATCTGGGTTGCGGACTGTATCACTTGGGCTTATGGGGCAGCCGGACTCTCCTTGGAAGGTCGAGTCACGGCTCATTGCGTTCGGGCAAAGGCCACGTCAGTGGCTTACCTCCGCTCTGTTCCGCTGGCAGACATCTGCCGGGCCGCTACTTGGTCTTCGAGCCAGACTTTTGCGGTCCATTACTGCCTCGAGAGGGAGTCCCGCAGGGACAGTGCTTTCGGACAGGCAGTCCTCCGTAATCTCTTTGAGGTTTGAGCAACTCCTACCCTCCATCCCGGATGTGGGCTACCGGTGGGTAATAATTCAGCGAAGATTCCTTCCTTCTGTGCTGCTGAGCTAGAGGGAGCTCATTTTTGTGCTTAGGGTCTCCGGTAGCCTTAAGCTTGGGAGTCCCATATGTGAGGACTGACTTCCTGCTTGGTCCTGGAGAAAGCGTAGTTACTCACCTGTAACAGGTGTTCTCCAGGAGCAGCAGGAATCAGTCCTCACAACCCTCCCTCCTCCCCTTGTAGTTGCAATCATCTGCTTTAGTTTTTTTGCAAATTTTTATGCTGTCTTTTTAGCTATGTCATCTGACTGGCTAAGATGGCACCCTTGGGCGGGAAGGCGACCGCGCATGCGCGCTGCAATTCCCAAAGGCTTTCTTTGAAAGCTGGGGAAAATTGCTCCGCGAGGGCTCCGTCGGCGCGGATGTCACCCATATGTGAGGACTGATTCCTGCTGCTCCTGGAGAACACCTGTTACAGGTGAGTAACTACGCTTTCTTGCTTATGGCCTGCCTCTTGAGAGGGCTACTCTGCTCAGGTCATTTATGCCCTGTTGCAGGTGCAAACGGTAGACTTCATTGGTAAATGGTGAGTGTTTTGAGAGTTGGAGTGACAAGCGGGGTCTTTGTCCTCCTGCAGCTTGGCTCCTGGATATCTTGGCCACCTTGCAGGCATGCTCTAGACAAGGGCCTTTAAATCCTTTACAAGTTCAGGTGACAGCTCTAGCCTGTTTCCAGTGTCTGATTCAGGGAGTTTGTGTCTTTGCATCTGGATGTGGTCTGTTTAGTGTGAGGAGTGAAGCATGTGCAGCTGCCGGTGAGACATGTCCTGTCATGGGATGTGAACCTGGTTTTCAGCCCTGGTAAGGGCTCCATTCATACCTGAGTGCATCCTTGAAAGACCTTACCTTGAAGATGTGGTGTTTGGTGGCCATCTGCTCAGCTGGTTGGATTTGAGCTGCAAGTGCTGTCATGTAGTGTCATAACGTGGAAGCTATGGAAGAAATAGCTTTAGAAAAAAAACCTGTTTTACATGGAACTGAGAAGATGCAGAGCGCAGTTCCAGCGCAGTACAGCCAGAGGGCGTATGAGCAATTCCACAGAGCCAGAAGCAACGTGCTCTGACACTGATTGCATTAGTAGCAAGCAGTTTCACCTGAGGTCAAGCCCAAAATGTCCAAACCAAGAATCCCTTTATAAAGGAAACCAGATGGTAGAGGAGGGCAGCAGAAGGAAGGGAGGGGGGCAGCAGAAGGAAGGGAGGGGGGCAGCAGTAGGAGGGGGGGGGCGGCAGCAGTAGGAGGGGGGGGGGCGGCAGCAGTAGGAGGGGGGGGGGCGGCAGCAGTAGGAGGGGGGGGGGGCGGCAGCAGTAGGAGGGGGGGGGGGCGGCCTAACCAGGAACATAGCCGGAAGCACAGCAAGTAACACTGCAAGAGGCTCAGGACGGAGCACAGCCTGGAGTAGCAGTTTGGATAGCTGTGGGAAAAGGAACCTGGAACAGGACAGCTTCCACATGCAGCCAACTCGGAGACAGAATCCAAAGGAGGGATAGAGTCCAGAGAGGCCAAACATATTAGGACGGAGTCCATAGCAAAGCAAACAGAAGAAGCAGTTTGCCTGACAAAAGCAACTCTCCTAGCCCAAGTAAAGTCATTGTATCAAACCAGCAAGGAACAAGGAAGGGAAGTTCCTACCACAAAGATACCTTTGCTAAGAACCACAGAGGGTGGAAATCCATACCGGGTTTGCCTGATAGCCCTGAAAGCAGAGCACTGCATAGAACAGCTCTTCTGCCTGAGAAAGCATGTTAAAAGGAGAACTCTGGGTGTGGCAGCTTAGAGAAGCCAAGGTATGCAAAATCCTTAATTCTAAGAGTAAGTTTTACTGATGAAAACCCTGTTCAAAGAGAAGTTTTATAGGGGGAGAAGTAAAACTGACCTTTTAAGAGCACTTCCCCATAACTTAGAGTTTTATGGGAAGCAAAAGAATCCCCGTGAGGAGTTAACAGGGAGTGAAAATTGTCATTCATCTGAGGAGGGCAGTGACCCTGAGTCAATGGACTTTGAATATGAAAACAGTATTCCCATTCCTCAGGAGCCGATGGAATGTAATTTTTGTTCAGCAACTAGCATGAATTCCCTGCAAGATTTGTAGAGAGAACTACTCTGCTAATGGTGAAGCTTGTAACCATTTCTCTGCTGATTTATTAATTTGTTTTGATTTAAAAGAAGCCTTAGCCCAGACTTACTCTTAACTGAAACCTACAACAGTTGTTTGAAATATTGGTGGAACCTTTTTGTTAGAGAAGGACTGTATTTACTTTGTGTCTTACTGGACCTTAGCGTTAACCGGGGAAATAAAGCCTTGTTACTCTACACTCAGGCTTGATTCGTTCTTCATAAGGAGTTCTGCACTACAAGGACCAGAATCCTCTGGGCCCTTCAGGTCAATCACTCCTTAAATTAATTAAATGTGCCAGATGCCCTTACTCCAACAAACCACTAGGGGCACCTGGTGACAGTAGGGAGCCCTTGTTTTGCCGTTTTCTAAAGAGTCCTTCAACAGATTCCCTTTGCAGCTTCAGGAGAGCATTCAGAGTCCGTTTCTGGCAGGTTCCTCAGCAGTATCTATAGCATATCACATTTTTCCCTTTTTGGGGGGGCCTTGCAAGAGAGGCAGCTTCTAAGGAGTCGATTGCATGCTGGCATGGAGGTGATCACCTTTGCCTACTTGCTTAAGCGTCATTGTTACAGGTTTGTGGGCCCTCTCCATGAGAGCTGAGGTGGCCTCATGAGTGGAATTGGGGCTGGTGTCTCTGGTAGACATGTGTAAAACAGCACTGTATCTGGGTATTCAGGTGCAGGGAGATGTGTTTTGGTGGTACAGGTCAGGCTCATGGGCCCTGCTGTGTTTTTAAGTACTGCTCTGGCATCCTATACATCTTGACTGGAGGCATGAAGTGTTAGTGGTTACCTTCCACTCAGGTTCGGAGGTGACACTCCTTAGACACTCACCTAGTGACTCCAAAATGTTGGAATTACACAGGATAGCCTTCCCCTGCTCTACCCTCCCCCCCTTCAGGGGCGCACATATGCTGATAAAGCACTGCTATAATTGGTTTTGTACATTTAACAAGAGATCTTTATTATAGAAGTTTGAGTATATTTAATTTCACCTAGCAAGCAAATAGCATAAGCTTATTTATTAAGAAAGTAATGTCTGTATAGCTCACCTCCATGTTCTGTTCCCACTAACTTCCCCTGTACAGTTCTACTACTTTATGGTACTTTAATTTTTCCATATAACACACCATTTACCACTATCTTCCACAAACTCTTCCAATCTTCTCCCTCACTTCCCCCTCACCCTTCCCTCCCCTTTATAGTTGACAACCAATACAGAACAAAATGAAACAAACTAAAATACAACCAAACAGTAATTTTCCAGTTCATCCTGCTAGACCAGTCCAGACAAGCAGATTGAATCCCTCTTCCAGCAGATGGAGACGGAGAAAGCTACCAGAACCTGATTGGCTGAGACCTGGTAGATATAAGGCCCTACCCCTAGGGGTCGCCCTCAGTATTTTCCTGTCTTCTGTAGATGGCTGTCATTTCTCAGAGACTCCCTTCTGTCCCTGGATGCCTCGGATACACACGAGGTGTTCCTGAGAGTTCCCAGCACATCAGTTCTTCAGCAGCTGAGGAGCACATCTAGACTGGAGGGTTAAGGTCCTGCTCAGGAGGACCAGTGCAGCTCCCCTGCGTGAGTTACCAGCCTCCTGGCCACACAGGCCACCTCCAGATTGCTAGGGGGAGCCTTCACGTGCTCAGGCAATTTAAAAACGTAATGAAAGGCAAAAGTTAAGATTCTGATCAGTTCTAAAGAGTAGAACAATTTTTATACAGCTCTGCCTTGGTGCTCCTGGTTCTGTCTGCTGCAGTGGGTTACCAGTGTGGGGGCCCCCCCCCCCTCCCCACAATGTCCACTTCTCTAGTGGTTTTAAGAAATGTTCTAAATGTGGCGGTACCATATCCGTCACCGCCACCCATGAATGGTGTCTTTAAATGTTTAGGTCCTGACCATCCTCCATCGGAGTGAGTCACCTGCAGAATAGAGCTGCAAAACCGGTACCCGTTTTGCCGCTGATACAATGTCCATTGCATCAATGTCTTCCAGGACTTCATCTTCCTCCCATGGATCTCAGGTAACTAAACCTAAGTCTAAGACTGGCCAGTCCTCAAAGGGTAGATCTCAAGTATTGAGATGCCACTTGCAAGCCTTGAGGAAAGTTCACCAGCAAATCAGCCCCAGCAGGAGGCCTTGGTCTCAAGCATTAACGGGGCTCCAGAATGTTCCAGAGGCTTCAACCTCTGCAGAACTACTCCAGAGGACATGTCTTTCCAGGATTTCATGTAGCTCAAGGTCTTGCAATCACGGTGACTCCAGAAAAGGAACCCAGGGCAGAAGAATTAGAAATTGTTCAATACCCTAAGACTCCTAAAGAGGCAGCTACACTGCCCATTCATAGGATCTTATGCTAAGAATGTGGGAAACCCCTTTAACAGTGTCTCCACACTCCCGACGACTTGATAACATGTACTGAGTTCCAAGCTGTCCTGGGTTTCAAAAGACTGTTACCACACCGTTCAATGGTAGTGGAATCTGCAATGCGTAGGATTGAGTGCTAAAATGCATTCCTCCAATCCTCCGGGCCGTGAGTTGAGGACACTTGATGCCTTTGGGCATCGATGCTTCCAATCCTCCATGTTGGCAGCCAAGATCAGCTCTTACATCCTCTATATGGGATTGTTCCTCAAAGAAGTTACATGAGACTTGGAGCTCATGAGCCCTCTTCCTGAGGACAAGAGGGGGTTTTCTTACTCTGGTCAAACACACCCAGGATGTCTCTAAGTTTGTGAACCGTGCAACCTTTGATTGCTTTGAATGTATTAGCAGAACCTCTGCTATTTCCATCAGTGCATGTCGTATTGCCTGGCTCCAGGCATCAGACTTAACAATGGCTGCAAGAGAAAACTGGGAAATATTCATTTCACAGGAGAAAATCTCTTTGGGAAGACGAGGCAAATCAGCTTGAATTAGGAAAAGACTACCTTGAACAGACATCAGTCTACAGCCAACCCAGCAAACAGTCAACCAAGAAAGCCTTTTTCAAGAAGAGAGGTTTTACCCATCTTACACCCATCATGCTCATTATCCAGTTCATGTTCCCCAAAAGGGGAACCAACAGAACAGACAGGAAAGCCACAAGTTCCAAGAACTCAATCTGCTCCATGAGCTCAGCCTCCTCAGGGGCTTTGACTCTTCCTAGAGAACTTAGTCTTTCTGCCCCTGAAAGGTCCAGAACCCCTCACCATTCCAGGAAGGTTATGCCATTTTGCCAGCAGATGGCAACAAATAACATCAGAAGACTGAACTCTGTCCATTGTACGAGAAGGGTACAGACTTCACTTCCACAGCATGCCCCCTCCTACAATCATAAAGCAGTTCAATTCTCAGGTCCCTGTCGCCAGTCTCTTGGGTCAGGAGGTCGCATCACCTCTTGCTCAAGGAGCAATAGAAGTACCCATACCCCAACAGGGGATGGGATTCTACTCCCCCTATTTTCTCATTCCCAAAAAAACAGGGGGACATAGGCCTATTCTGGACCTTAGAGAATTAAATATCTGTTCCAAGAAAAATTCAAAATGATCTCCCTCGGAACACTCCTACCATACCTTCAGTCAGGACTGGCTATGTTCTCTAGATCTAAAGGTTGCATATACTCATTTTCTCATCCATACAGATCACAGAAGATTCCTTCAATTCCTTTTCCAGGGCAGACACTTCCAATACAGGGTTCTTCCCTTCGGTCTGGGTTCTGCCCCAAGAGTTGTCACAAAATGCATGACAATAGCAGCATTCCTGAGCTCTGAGAATATTAGACTTCCCCTACTTAGATGACTGGCTCATTCGAGCACCAACAGCTCCAGAAGCCAGCTTCACTCTTTCTCGCACTCTGCGAATCCTTTGGTATTTGGGACTGGTCATAAACCTCCCAAAATCTCATCACCCCTTTGCAGTTTCTAGAATTCATAGGGGCTCATTTAGACAAAAGGCAGCCGAGGGCTATCTCCAGGAACAAGCAGGAATGTAGTCCTCACATATGGGTATCGTCAGTACCGACGGAGCCTGCGTGGGAACGCTACCCAGCGTCCAATAGGAACGCTTTTGGGAGCATCCCTCAGCACATTCGCGCTGCCTTCCCGCCTTTCCAACTGTCCCTCTTTGGTTCATTTTCCACGGAGCCAACAGGACCTATTCCCTGTCACTGCAGAAAATTCAGTCTTTAAAATTATTTCTTGTGGTCGCGTTTGCCTACCACAAGATGCCTACCGGTACTGCCGGTTCTTCTCTTTTTTTTCTTTTCTTACAAAAAAACAAAACCTTAAACTTTGTTTCTTTTCAGAAACTTTTTTTGGTGCTAGGCGCCATTTTAGGCATTAGACCCCATTTTTCCTAAATCATGGAAAAGTCAACTAGTGGTTTTAAAAAATATACTAAGTGTGGCGGTACTATTTCCATCACTGACACCCATGATTGGTGTCTGAAATGTTTAGGACCTGATCATTCTTTAACTGAATGTGTGTCCTGCATGGGGATGACCAAAAGAAGACAGAACCGGGCCGCAAAGCACGGTACCCTCTTCTTCAGATGCCAGATCCATTGCATCGACATCAAGGGCCTCTTCTTCCTCCCATGGATCTCAGGTAACTAAACACAAAAGCTGGTCCTCAAAGGGTAGCTCTCCTGCTAAGCATCGAGAGGCCATTGGCATTGCCCTTGAGGGAACCACACCGGCAAAACAGCCCCAGTGGGAGGCTTCGGCTTCCAAAGCATCGATGGGGCTTCAGGATGTTCTCGAGGCCTCAACCTCACAAGAACTACCTGTGCCATGCTCAGGGGTTCCGGCTGTTCTTACCGATACCGACACCCAGGCATCAGCAGCGTCAGTAGACCAGAGGTTTCTTGCTATCAAAGGCAGTATTGCAGCTCTTTCAGCTGCTACCGACACAGATGACGGTACCGGCCCCGGTGGGAACTCTTCCCATGCCACCTCCGGCTGGAGTGGATAAAGTGGTACTGGGTCATCTCAGTACCGACTTCGATCGGTACCGGGATCGTGCTTTGCAAGAGCATCAGGGTCAGGAATACTTAGATTCCTCCGATTCCGAAGACTCTGACAATTCTGCTGGCACTAGAGGGTTTCTCCTAGAAGATCCCTCTTCTCCCCAACGCAGAATGTCGCCTCCAGAGGACACGTCATTTCAGGATTTCATCCATGATATGGCCAAAGGTCTTTCAATCACAGTAGCTCCTGAAGAGGAACCCAGAGCAAAGGAATTGGAAATCCTCCAATATCCTAAAGCTCCTAAGGAGGCAGCTACCCTGCCTATCCATGAAATTCTGCATAGCTTGATGCTCAGAATGTGGGAGACACTTCTGACTACTTCTCACTCTAGGAGACTTGATACTATGTATCGAGTTCCTCCATGTCCTGGATTTCAGAAAACTCAGCTGCCACACCAATGGTAGTGGAATCAGCCATGCGTAGGACAAAGTGCAGAGAGGCATGCATCCAATCCTCCAGGTCGTGAATGCAGGACTCTGGATGCTTTTGGACGCAGAACTTTTCAAGCTTCCATGCTTTCAGCTAGGATCAGTTCATATATCCTATATATGAGAATGTTCCTTATCAGCCCATTTCTCCCAGATAAGAGACAAGATTTTCTTGCTCTAGTTAAGCATGCTCAAAATGTCTCCAAGTTTGTCAATCGTGCAGCCTTTGCTTCGAATGCATCAGCAGAACTTCTGCTATTGCCATTGGTGCATGACGGATTGCCTGGCTACAGGCATCAGACTTGGAGACTTGGGTACAGGACAAGTTAGGCAACATTCCTTGCACGGGGGAGTATCTCTCTGGCAAGAACTGGCAGGAAAAGGTTAACGAGTTAGATGCTGACAATTCTACCTTAGATTGTCAATCTACAGCCACTCCAGCCAAAAGGAAGCCTTATTAAAAAAAAAAAAAAAAACCCTTTTAGCAAAAAGGTTTTATCCTTCCTATACCCATCAGACTCAAGCTCCAGGTCAGGTTGCCCAAAAGGGACAAACTAGACGACAAAAGGCCCGAGAGCCCAACCAGTTCTCCAGGTTCAGCCCCCTCAAGGGCTTTGACTCCTTCCTAGAGAGCTTTGCCTTTCTGCCTCTGAGGGGTCCCCAATATTCCAGGCAGGTTATGCCACTTTCTCAACAGATGGCATCAGATAACGGCAGAAGATTGGACTTTGTCCATTGTGCGAGAAGGGTACAAACTTCATTTTCACAGCATACCCCCTCCTACCATTCTAAATCAGTTCAATTCGCAAACCTCTGCAGACATTCTGCTAGATCACGAGGTCTCCACACTTCTTGCCCAAAGGGCAATAGAGGAAGTACCCATTTTTCAACAGGGGACAGGGTTCTACACCCCCTATTTTCTTATTCCAAAGAAACCAGGGGGGGACAGACCCATTCTAGACCTCAGAGAATTGAACAAATATCTGTTTCGAGAGAAATTCAAAATGATTTTTCTAGGAACTCTTCTGCCATACCTTCAAAGCTAGGACTGGCTTTGCTCTCTAGACTTAAAGGATGCATACACTCACATTCTCATCCATCCAGATCTCAGAAAAATTTTACGTTTCCTTTTCAAGGGAAGACCTTTCCAGTACAGGGTTCTTCCTTTTGGTTTGGCTTCAGCACCAAGAGTATTCACAAAATGCATGGCAGTAGTAGCAGCATTTCTATGAACCTTGGCGATTTTTGTCTTCCCTTACTTAGACTGGCTCATTCGAGCCTCTACAGTTGCAGAGGCCAGCACTGCACTGTCCCATACAATGCAAATCCTCCAATACTTGGGATTGGAAATAAACTTGAAGTCTGAAGTAGTTCCTTCCCAATGCCTAGAATTCATAGGAGCCTGTCTGGATACCAGACAGGCAAGGGCTTTCCTTCCACAAGCCCGGTGTCTTTGCATTATGCAGCTAGCTTCCCAAGCAGCAGGCAAATCCTCCCTCACTGCTCAAACTACTGCAGTTACTGGGACACATGGCATCCACAGTTCATGTAGTCCCATATGCTCGCCTCCACATGCGAGCAGTTCAGTGGACCCTCTCCACACAGTGGCCACAGGTCATTTGTCAGACAAAATCTCTCAATGACTAATTTTGTCCCTCCAATGGTGTCAATCACTAGAAAATCTGACAGTGGGGTCTCCTTTCCATCAACCCCTCTTTCAGGCCACCCTAACAGATGTATCACAGGTGGGTTGGGGAGCACTCCTGAATCATCTCTCTACCCAGGGCACCTGGACTCCACAGGAGGTTGGTTTACACATAAACCTCCTGGAATTAAGAGCAATTTAGCTCTTTGAGTGTTCCACGCCCAGCTCAGCTACAGGACAGTCCCAGTCCAGACGGACAATCAGGTAGCCATGTTCTATGTGAACAAGCAGGGTGGGACAGGCTCTGTCATTATGCAACGAAGCTTTACAACTATGGGCCCTTGCCAGAGAGCATCAAATTCACCTTCTAGTGGTATATCTTCCAGGCATTCAAAACCTTCGGGCAGACAAACTCAGTCGAGTACTGCTACCTCACGAGTGGTCACTCCACCTAGACCAGGTGGCAAAGATATTTCATCTCTGGGGCACTGCAGACATAGACCTCTTTGCAAGTTCACTGAATGCCAAACTTCCCAAGTTTTCCAGGATTCCGGCGCACAACTGTCAGGCAAGGATTGCCTTCCTCCTTCACTGACTTGAGGTCATGACTTCCTTTATGCCTTCCCACCCATTCCCCTCATCCCCAAAACACTCTTCAAGCTTCAGAGAGACAGGGGTCGCATGATTCTCATAGCACCACGATGGCCACTCCAAACGTGGTATTCCCTTCTGCATCTCTCTCAAGCGGCACCTCTAGAGTTAGGGCACGCTCCAGATCGCCTTTCCCAGGAGAACGGGATGCTATGGCACCCAAATCCCCAGTCCCTGCACCTCATGGCTTGGTTGCTGAAGGCTTAGATTTACAGGATTTCAACCTGTCCCAGCAGGTAAGATCCTTCAGGCTTCTAGGAAACTTTCCACAAGATCTTATGCCTTCAAGTGGAAACGTTTTACTATATGGTGCTCCAGGAGGGGGTTAAACCCCTTGGTCATACCCCTAGAATCAATACTGGAGTATCTCCTTCACTTATCGAATTCTGGGTTAAAGACCAATTCGGTAAGAGTCCTTCTTAGTGCAATTGCAGCTTCTTTATAAGCCTCTAAATGGACAACCAATTTCCTCTCATCCTCTTCTATCAAGATTTGAGAGGCCTTTTATTAACTAAACCTCCTATCAAGCCACCACCGGTGGCATGGGATCTAAATCTAGTTCTCGGGCAGCTCATGAAGCCGCCTTTTGAACCTTTTGGCCACTACAACTCTTAAGTTTTTGACTTGGAAGGTCATCTTCCTAATTGTAATCACCTCTGCCCATCGCATTAGTGAATTGCAAGCTTTAGTGGCTGATCCTCCTTATACTAGATTTCATCATAAGGTTGTTCTTCGAACTCACCCACACTTTGCCAAAGGTGGTTTCGCCTTTTCATTTAAACCAATTTATCTTCCTGTATTTTTTCCAAGGCCTCACGCCTCTCATGCAGAAAAACCTTCATACTTTGGATTGTAAAAGGGCCTTAGCCTTTTACATACAAAGAACACAGCAACATAGAAAGTCCCCAGCTTTTTGTAGCTTTTGACCCTAGTCATTTGGGACTTCCAGTCTCCAAAAGAACTTTATCTAAATGGATTGCCCAATGCATATCCTTTGCTTATGAGAGTAAGGGTCTTCCTCTTCATGACCATGTCACAGCTCATAATGTGAGACCATGGCAGCTTCTATGGCTAATCTCCACTCTGTCTATCGATGACATTTGTCAAGCAGCCACCTGGGCTTCGATACACACCTTCACAGCTCACTACTGCCTAGATGATAAAGCCTCCCGTCGGGATGCCTTTGGCCAAGCTGTTCTTCAAAATCTCTTTCAAACTTAAACCAATTCCTACCCACTAACCCTGGTGGGATGCCAGAGATCCATGGGAGGAAGGATTCTCACCTTTGACGGCACCTTCCTGGGGCTATCTCCCTTGCATATTCAGCTAGGGACTCCCCAAATGTGAGGACTACATTCCTGCTTGTTCCTGGAGATAGCATAGTTACTCACCTGTAACAGGTGATCTCCGGGAACAGCAGGAATTTAGTCCTCGCAACCCACCCACCTCCCCTAGGAGCTCTTTGTCTCTTTCCTCTCTCCCTCTATCCTTTCACTCAGCTACAAACTTAACTGAAGAGGGACAGTTGGAAAGGCAGGAAGGCAGCGTGCATGTGCCAAGGGATGCTCCCAAAAGTGTTCTTCCTTTTCGTCCCTCTAGTCCAGTCCCGGAACCATAGAGTTTAGAATCTCCTCCAGCAGCCTTGGAGACTGAATGACATCACAGCTCTTCTCTCTCTGGTATAAATAGGCAAGGACCGCCCCCTTCCACCAGTACTTCAGTCTCCAAGCAGCCGAGGAGATTCTGGGCCTAGGGGTAGGCCTAGCACAAATAGGCAGAGCTAGGAATTTTTTCTTTTTTCCTTTTCTAATTCTTGATGTTTTTTGTTTGGTTGCCTTTCTAAAATAGCCACTTTTTTCTTCCCTCTGGCTCCAGTCCTGCTTCCTCCTTCCTCCCTCAGTTTTCCCTCTTGGGGGGGGGGCCCTGCCCCTTGGTGAGAAGGAGCAGCTTTACAGAGCAGAAGTAGCCTCCCGAACCCGCAAGCAAGGGTGAGGAGCAGGTGGAAGGCTTAGACCCAGCCATCTAAGGGCCAGTGAGATTGGTGGTGGGAGCACCGTCAGAGCTGAAGCCACGAGCAGGCTGAGCTCCGGCATGTGTCTGCCTCATTGCAGCACCTCAGGTTGAAGCAGGGAACTGTAAGTAGGTCTTGCCGACTTTAACGGCGTTGTTTTCTTTCTTTCTGAATTTTCTTTTACTTGTTTCTTGGAGGGGAGTTGAGAGGGAAGTCCCTGCCTCAGCGGGGGATCTCATAAAGGAGTTCTTTGCCCTCCGGACACTTTTTTGCTGCGCGGGAAAGTCCCGGCAGCCATTTTGAAAACCATGGGTTTTTTTATAGTGGCTTTTTGGAAGTGTTTTAAGCCTCATTTGCTGCAGACCTGCTATAGGCTCATCAGGCGCTTACAGAGCGTTGGCCTGTTGGAAAAAAAAAGAGAAGTTCAAAGGGAAACAAGCTATCCTGTACTTTTCCCTTATTGAAATATTGAGCAGGTGTATCTAGGCTGTTTTTTGCAGGTCTCCAACCCGGAGAGAGCCCTTCCTTCCGGGGCTGGCGATCAGGGCCAGCGGGGGGGAGGGGGAGTTTCCGGGGTGGTTTAGAGCAGTTCTTTGAGGCAGCTGCTATGCCTGCAAATCCACACTGTCTATTGTGCAGCAGGAGGAAAAGTTCAGTGCTGGAATCAGGAATCTGTCCTTTGCTCCCTAGAGGCGCAGCATATGGACGGAGAGCCGGGACAGCCCCTAGCAGGCCAGAAGGCTATTCGTACAGGCGCTGAGGCGCTGTTATCTCCATCTCTAGATCCTGAGGAGCCAGGGCCCTCCTTGGGCAGCGGCTCCACTGGGTCACAGGAGCAGGGACAGGCGGGGGAGGCAACCGGGATTCTGCCGAACTTCGTTGCCTTGATGCAACAGGCTTTTGCTTGCCTTCAGCCCGCAATGTCGGCTCTCCCTCACAGACCCCAGAGTCAGAAGCGCTTGGCCTCTCTGGTCAGTTCAGGGAACGGTGCTCCGGTGGCTAAAAGGTGTAGGGCCACTTCGGAGGGTCCCGCGCCTTACCTCGCTGATGACCTGAGTGAGGGGAACGCCGAAAAGGGAAGAGTTCTTGGAAGATGAGCTGGAAGACGGAGAGTTGCCTGACTCGGAGCAGCAGTGCTGGGTAGTCAGTCTTTCAGTGTGAAGAGCTTCCAGCCCTGGTTTCAGAGACGCTAAAGACACTAAACCTGCCTTCCAGCTAGGAAGCAGCGGAAGAGACAGAAGATCTGCTGTTGCAGGCGGTGCGGACATCCCAGAGAGTGTTTCCCCTCCATAGGGTATTTCGGAATATGATACAGGAAGAAAGGGATTTGCCGGAGGCGGCCCTGAAGGGGGCTAGAGCGTTGGCTCGCCTTTATCCGCTCGCAAATTGCGATAGGGAGCTGTTTCGTTCTCCAAAGGTAGTTACGGTGGTATCGGCGGTCACTCAGGAAACCACAATTCCCGTGGAGGGGGACCGCAGCGCTGAAGGATGTTCAGGACAGGAGGTTAGACACACTGTTGAAGCAGGTGTTCGATGTTTGTGTGCTGTCCATGCAGACCGGCTTCGGTGGCACGTGGCTGTTTGAGGTGGTCCCAGAGGTTGCAGGAGACCATCTGGAAGGGCAGCTTGAAGATGCCACGCGACTGGAGTCGGGAACCACGTACTTGGCGGATATTTATTCTGATCTCCGTGGCTTGGCTACGGGGATGGTCTCCGTAGTAGCAGCTCGGAGGTATCTCCGGTTGAGAACCTGGTCGGCAGACAGTTCGTCTAAGGCTCGGCTTAGCAAGTTACCCTTTGGGGGTACACTTTTATTTGGGGAGGATTTAGATAAGTTGGTCCAGGACCTCAGAGTCCAAGGGGGGACATCTCCCAGAGGACAAGCCGAAGCAGGGCCGCTGTTCTGCAGGATTCAGGGAGGTCCCGAGAGACTTTCATAGTTTTCGTTCTCCCCGTTATGGACAGTCCCAGCGGGGGAAGTTCCCGCTTAGGGGTCAGGGATTTCAAGGATTCAGGGGAGCAGGCCGGGGGTTCGATCCTTTCCAGTCCTCAGCCACAATACAGACACAATGAGATAAGGCGGACTCAGGAGAGGGTAGTTCCCAGGGGAGGTCGGTTGCGGGAGTTTTATCCTGCCTGGGTCCGAATTAAGTCAGATTAGTAGGTTCTGGAGGTCATTCGAGAGGGGGGGTATGTATTAGAACTCCATCGGCCCGTCGTAGGTTCCTTTGTCAGTTCTCCCTGCTCAGCCCTAGGCACAGGCAGGCGGTCCAGGACACGCTACAGCGGCTGCTGCAGCTTGAGGCGGTGCTGCCGGTGCCTGCGGAGCAGTGCGGTTCCGGTCGCTACTCCATCTATTTCGTAGTGCCAAAGGAGGAGGGCACATTTCGCCCGATCCTGGCTCTGACAAGGGTGAACCGTTGTCTCCGGATTACTCATTTTCAGATGGAGACCTTGCGTTCCGTGCTGGCAGGGGTCCGGACCGGGGAGTTCCTGACATCGTTAGATCTCACGGATGCTTACCTGCACATCCTGATTCGGCAAGAGCATCAGAAGTGGCTGAGATTTGCGGTACCCATGGGACATTTCCAATTTCAAGCGCTGCCCTTTGGGCTGGCAACGGTGCCACGGACGTTTCCCAAAGTCATGGTGGTAAAAGAATGGTAAAAGAATGCTCAAAGTTTTGGTCCTGGGCAGTCTACGATAGTTTAGAGTCATTGGCCAGGTTGGCACCTCAGGCATTGGGCACTATACCAGGTATGGCTGCAGTCATCTGATCTGAAACAATGTGTGCATGACAAATTGATGTCCCTTAAACCACTCAAGAGTCTCTGGTGATGACATGCTCCAGGCCCCCCCCAATACTTTAGTGCCCCCCAAAGCCAGAGCTTCGCTAATGGGCTGGGGATCACATTGCAGGAGCCTTCAGACACAAGGCTGCTGGTCCCAGGGGGAATCCTGGTTGCGAATCAACCCGCTAGAACTCTGGGCAATAAACCTATCCCTGTGAGCCTTCCACTGTCAACTCCAACACCACTTGGTGCTGATACAAACCAACAGTCAGGTCAAAGTGAACAAATGGGTACAGGGTCACACCCCTCTGCCAGGAGGTGATAGCCCTCTGCTCCTGTGCTGCATGCAAAGGGATGCTCCTAAGGGCTGTGATCTCCAGGAACAAGCAGGAATGAGTCTTCACATATGGGTATCGTCTGTACCGACGGAGCCTGCGTGGGAACGCTCCCCAGCGTCCTGAAAGAAAGATTTTGGGAGCATCCCACAGCGCCTGCGCGCTGCCTTCCCGCCTTTCCTAACTGCCACTCTCCAGTTCTTCTTTTCCGAGGAGCCAGCAGGTCATGTTTCCTGTCACCGCTGAAGAATTTCTTATTTTCTTTTTCTTTAGTCGCGTGTCTGCCTTCTCGATTCCGCACCGGTATTACGGGTCCTTTTTCTTTCTTTAAAAAAACAAACAAAAAACTTTCAGTGCATTTTTCTTCTGGGGCCTTAGGCCTACAGAGATTTTTCCCTCATGGAAAAACCCGCCTCCGGGTTTAAAAAATGCACAAAGTGCAGTAGCATTATTTCTGTCACCGACACACATGACTGGTGTCTAAAATGTTTAGGTCCTGACCACTCCATTGCGGATTGAGTCCTGTTCTATGATGTCCAAAAGAGGGTTACAGAATCGGGCAGCTAAGCTCAGTACCCTGTTTCCCTCCGATGCAGCTTCCGTGGCATCGACGTCTTCCAGGGCTGCTTCTTCATCCCATGGATCTCAGGTAACCAAACTTAAATCTGGACGGTCCTCAGAGTTCATCTCCCTCCAAGTATCGAGATGCCCCCGGGCTTACTCTTGAGGATACCACACTGGCAAAATTACCCTGGCGGGAGGCTCCGGCTTCCAAAGCACTACCTATGGGGTCACAGGTTGACATCGATGGCTCGGCCTCGACCGATCACCTGTTACAATGTTCTGGGGTACCGGCAGTTTCTACCGGTACCGATATCCAGACATTGGCATCAATGGATCAGAATATTCTGACCATGCAGCGTGCCATCACGGCATTCATTCAAGCTGCAACGCCTACGGTACCGCAACAAACCCCGTTGTCAGTACCCTACCGATTCCGGTACAGGATCCGATTCCGGTTCAGATACCAGTACCGCTTGCATCAACATCAGCATTGACGGCAGTGGTACGCTATCCAGTGATGCCTATCAGTACCCGCCTGGTACCGATTACTCCCGATGTCGATACCTCCCGGTACACGTATCTGGCTCTACGAGAGCATCCAGACAGTCGATACTTCGATTCTTCTGAAGACTCTGACTCTTCAGAGGCCTCAATTGAAGCATCGGGGATCCTTCCTCAGGAACCCTCTTCTCCAAAAAGGAGAATGTCTCCTCCTGAAGACTTGTCTTTTCAGGACTTTATCAGGGAGGTGGCCAAAGGCCTGTCCATCTGTGACCTCTGAGACTGAACCTAGAGCCAAAAAATTAGATATCCTACAATATCCTAAGGCTCCAAAAGAGGCAGCCACCTTACCAATACATGAGATTCTTTATGAACACATGTTGGGCATATGGGAGACTCCTCTATCCACCTCCCCTCATTCCAGAAGGTTGGACACCATGTATCGTGTTCCTCCTTGTCATGGGTTTCATAAGACTCGGCTTCCTCACCACTCCATTGTGGTAGTCTGCTATGAAAAAGATCGAGTACAAAAAGGCACTCTGCTCCTCCAGGAAGAGAATGCAGAACCCTAGATGCCTTTGGCAGGAAAATCTTCCAGGCCAGTATGCTTGTAGCCAGAATCAACTCCTATAATCTCCATATGGGGATGTTTCTAAAAGTTACAGATCTGCAAACCTTATCTCCTTTTATGTCAGAAGATAAGAGAAGAATACATAACCTGGCTTAAACATGCACAGGATGTATCCAAGTTTTCCAACCGTGCAGCCTTTGACTCTTTTGAGGGGGCCAGTAGAGCCTCGGCTATTGCCATAGGTGCACGCAGAGTTGCTTGGTTGCAAGCCTCTGATTTGGAATCCTGGGTACAGGATGGTCTAGGTAACCTTCCCTGTACAGGCGAAAACCTGTTTGGCAAAGATTGGCAAGCAAAGGCCAACCAAATGGATGCTGAAAATTCTGCTTTAGATAGACTTTCAAAGTCTACTACTGCTCCTTTTAAAAAGAGGTTGTTCAAAAAGGGATCTTTCCCAAAGAAAGGAAAATTTTCTTCTTATGGTCAGGTCTCTTCTCAAGGTCGTTTTGCTACAAAGAGACAGCACCAACCAAAACAAGCCAAAACCCAGGCTGCAAGGACTGCTACGGCCCAACAGCCTCAGCCTCCTCAGGGCCTTTGACTTTCCACTAGAGAACTTAGCCTTTCTGGCTCTAGAACATCCTGAGCCCCTCACCATCCCAGGAAGGTTAGCTCACTTTGCTCCCAGATGGGAACAAATCACAGCAGAGCAGTGGACCCTCTCCATCATAAGGGAAGGGTACAAACTTCATTTCTTAAACCTTCCTCCTCACACCATGGTGAAACAGTTCAATTCTCCAACATCTCTCCTCACCCTTCTAGGTCAGGAGATTGCTACCCTTCTTGCCCAAGGGGCCATAGAAGAAGTACCCCTTCAACAGGGCTCAGGGTTCTACTCCCCCTATTTTCTCATCCCAAGGAAAACGGGGGGCTACAGACCCATATTAGATCTCAGAGAATTGAACAAGTTTCTATGCAAGGAGAAATTCAAGATGACTTCTCTCAGAACTCTCCTTCCATACCTCCAGAGTCAGGACTGGCTTTGTTCTCTAGATCTCAAGGATGCGTACACCCATGTTCTCATCCATTCAACACACAGAAAATTCCTTCGCTTCCTGTACCAGGGAAAGCACTACCAATACAAAGTGCTTCCTTTCGGTCTGGCCTCTGCTCCAAGAGTGTTCACAAAATGCATGGCAGTAGTAGCTGCATTCCTATGCACTCTAGGAATATTCGTATTCCCATATCTGGATGACTGGCTCATCCGAGCTCCATCCGTCAGAGGCCCAGACTTCTCTAGCCTGCACAAGGCGTGTTCTTCAGTACTTGGGACTGGTAATCAACATTCCAAAATCCCATCTTACCCCTACTCGGTCTCTAGAGTTCATAGGGGCCTTACTGGATACCACAACTGCAAGGACCTATCTTCCCCAGGCCTGTTGCTTATGCTTGGTGCAGTTAGCCTCCCAGATTCAGTTAAAATCCCATTTAACTGCTCGAGAGATGTTGCAACTTTTAGGCCACATGGCATCCATGGTGCATGTGGTTCCCTATGCTCGCCTTCACATGAGAGCAGCTCAGTGGACCCTATCCACCCAAAGGACCCAGGCATCAGGTTGCCTGTCAGACAAAATAGCAACCTCCAGTCGCCTATTTTCGTCCCTCCACTGGTGGAAGTCCACACAGAATCTGTTGCTGGGGTCCCCCTTCCAACAGGTGTTACCCCAAGCAACCCTTACAACAGATGCCTCTCCAAAGGGTTGGGGGGCTCATCTACAAGATCTCTCGACCCAGGGCATCTGGTCTCCACAGGAGACATCTCTTCATATCAACCTCTTAGAGCTCAGAGCAATCTTTCTGGCTCTGTCTTCCACACCCTGCTCAGCTACAAGACAGTCCTCATCCACACGGACAACCAGGTAGCTATGTTCTACGTGAACAAGCAGGGAGGAACTGGCTCTCTGTCGCTTTGCAATGAAGCTCTGAGATTGTGGGCCTTCGCCAGAGAGCATCAAATCCATCTCATGGCAGTATATCTTCCAGGAGTTCAAAACTCTTGGGCAGACACACAGTCGAGTTCTGCTTCCGCATGAATGGTCCCTCCATGGGTACCAGATAGCCAGAATCTTTCGGATTTGGGGTACCCCAGACATAGACCTGTTTGCAAGTCCGTGGAATGCCAAACTTCCCCGGTTCTGTTCCAGGATTCCATGTCAGGGAGTTCAGGCCAGGGATGCTTTCCTCCTTCATTGGGGGCAAGAATTCCTTTATGCCTTTCCACCTATTCCCCTAATCCCCAAGACTCTGTTCAAGCTTCAGAGAGACAAAGGGACTATGATCCTCATAGCACCACTTTGGCCAAGCCAAGTGTGGTACCCTCTACTTCTGCATCTCTCTCAAGCTCCCTCCCTAGACCTGGGGTCTGCTCCAGATCTCCTCTCCCAGGAGGAGGGAACCTTGTGGCACCCAAATCCTCAGTCTCCATCTTAGGGCCTGGTTGCTGAGGGCCTAGACCTTCAAGATTTACAACTTTCTCAGCAAGCGAAGGATATCCTTCATGCTTCCAGAAAGCCTTCCACCAGACGTTCATATGCTTTTAAATGGAAAAGATTTTCCATTTGGTGTGCAGAGAAGGGTCTCAACCCTCTTGCAGTACCTTTTGCATTCTTTACTAGACTATTTGCTGCATTTATCCCATGCAGGCCTTAAAACAAATTCAATCAGAGTCCATTTGAGTGCTATTGTAGCATCCCTTAAGCCTCTCAATGGACAACCTATTTCCTCTCATCCTCTTATAGCAAGATTCATGAGAGGCCTTTTGACTAAACCTCCCATCAGACCACCTCCAGTGGCCTGGGACTTGAATCTGGTTCTTGGCCAGCTTATGAAGCCACTCTTTGAACCCTTAGCCACTACCTCCTTAAAATTCCTTTCTTGGAAGGTTATTTTTCTCATTGCAGTCACCTCAGCTCGCCGTATCAGTGAGTTGCAAGCTTTAGTGGCTAATCCTCCTTATACAAGGCTCCATCATGACAAGGTAGTCCTCGAACTAATCCACACTTTATGCCTAAAGTGGTCTCACCTTTTCATCTGAACCAGGAGGTCTTTTTACCTGTCTTTTTTTCCAGGACCTCATGCATCAAGTGCAGAGAGGAATCTTCATACCCTGGATTGTAAAAGAGCACTTGCTTTCTACTTACACAGGACACAGCAACATAGAAAGTCCTCTCAACATTTTGTTGCTTTTGATCCTTCTCATTTAGGACTTCCAGTCTCTAAGAGAACTCTGTCCAATTGGATTGCTCAGTGTATTTCCTTTGCCTACCAAAGTAAGAACCTTTCTCTGGAGGGCCATGTCACAGCTCACAATGTGAGGGCCATGGCAACATCTATGGCTCATCTAAACTCTGTGTCCATCGACCAAATCTGTTGAGCGGCCACTTGGGCATCAGTTCATACCTTCACAGCCCATTACTGCTTGGACAAGGACTCCCGCCGGGATGCCTTGTTTGGTCAGGCTGTTCTCAAACACCTGTTCCATACCTAATCAACTCCTGCCCTCCATCCCTGAACTGGATGCCTGAGATTCATGGGTAGAGGTAGAGCCCTTCCCAGGGACTCACAATCTGGGTGATCTCCCAGGCATCTCTAGCTGGGGAGTCCCCATATGTGAAGACTCATTCCCGCTTGTTCCTGGAGATAGCACAGTTACTTACCTGTAACAGGTGATCTCTGGGAGCAGCAGGAATAAGTCTTCACAACCCACCCACTTCCCCTAGGAGTTGTATCTCTATCTTTCCTTTCCTCTCTCTCTTTGTCTCAGCTTTAAAACTCGAACTGGAGAGAGGCAGTTAGGGAAGGCAGCGCGCAGGTGCTGTGGGATGCTCCCGAAAGCTTTCTTTCAGGACGCTGGGGAGCGTTCCCGCGCAGGCTCCGTCGGTACCGACGATACCCATATGTGAAGACTTATTCCTGCTGTTCCCAGAGATCACCTGTTACAGGTAAGTAACTGTGCTTACCCTCCTGGGTCAGGACAGTGCCCTGCCAAATAAACTGAGCAGGGTCCTCCAGCTGCACAGGTGAGACCTGGATCCAGCGTAGCCTTACAGCTGTTTGTCTCTGAGGCATCCCCTCAATGGACCCATTTGCCAGCCCAGAGAACATACAGTTGCCCCAATTCTTCTCAAACCAGCTGCATATCCCAGGTGGCAGTGGATGCATTCCTCATCACATGGACAGAAGGCCTCAGGTACACCTTTCCACCAATATGGCTGGTAGCCAAAATGCTATTCAAGGTCCAGCACGACACAGCATTGCTAATGCTGATGGCCCCTCGATGGCCTAGGCAGCCCTGGTTCCCACTGTTCCCCTCCTTATCAGCAGCATCACCAGTTTCCCCCTGGTTGATGCTTCAGGGCTACTCACACAAGCAGGGCTCTGCTCTATACTGCAATCTCGAGTCTCACTCACGGCTTGTCTGCTGAAAGGATAGCATTAGCTCCCTTCAACCTCCCATGGGACATGGAAGAAACTCTTCTGGCCTCTCATAAGGCCTACACTAGAAGGTGGCATATGGCTTTCAAGTGGCACTGATTTTCAGTGTGGTGTGCAGAAAGGCAGGCGAAACGGTTTTTCCTGTTACAAGTAGTGCTCCAGTACCTGCTTCACCTGTCACACATGGACTGAAGTCTAATTTGGTTAGTACATCTGAGTGCCATCACAATGCATCACCATTCCGTTGAGGGGAAAACTCTCTGCTCAGCTCCTTGTGTCCCAATTCCTGCAGAACCTCATGTTATCCAAACCCCTGTTTGCCCCCCCCCCCCCCCCCCCCAGCAACAGGGTGGAAGCTCACTAAGCCTCTGTTCAAGCCTCTACCTGCCACCTTCAGTACCTATCCTGGAAGATTGCCTTCCTGGTAGCACTTAAGTCAGCGAGCTCCAGGCTCTGGTGGTAGAGCGCCCCCCCCCCCCCCGGTTATAAGAACAGGATGGTGCCCCACATACACCAAGTTTCTGTTAAAGGTGGTGTCCCCATTCCACCTCACCAGGAAGTGATATGCCCCACCTTTGAGACCTCACGCCAGTAGGGTGAAGACTTCTCCACAATATGGATTGTAAGAGCCCTGTCCTTTTATCTGCAACAGACTTGGGGCCACCACAACTTTTCATTTCCTACAACCCCAGAAATCTGGGGCTCCCAGTGACTGTGTCCACTTGGGTGGCAGACTGCATTACCCTTGCTCACAAGCAGGCAGGGATCTTGCCTGGCCAGAGGGTCAGGGCCATGGCTACTTCTGTGGCAAATCTGCGTTCTGTCTCCATGATGGAAAGCTGCTGGGCCATTGCCTGGTCTTCAGTCCATACCTTCACAGCTCACTACTGCCTGGAGAGGGCGTCCTGTTGGGACAGCACCTGGGCCAGGTCATATTCTGTAATCTCTTCAGGGTGTAGACAACTCCTGCCCTCCAACCCTTCTGTGTTCAGGCTACCAAGTGCTGGTTCCCTGCTGGACACTTGGGTCTTGTGAAAATCTCTCGGTAGGGACCACTGTTCCCTCTAAGCTGTGCACGTGTGCGCGCGCACACACCTCGCCGAGCGAGCGCACATACTTTACAACAGAGCGCACAAAAGTTACGGCTCTGATTCTGATAGAAAACAACACAAACGTCTTAAAATTTAAAAGTTATGATTGTAATTACTAGGAATTTCCCGCTTCATTTAGTAATCGTCTATTTTCATTTAATTTGATTAAAATCAATGTGGTGTACATACTGTATTCTGACGTGTAGTCAAATTTTAAAGTATATAACTCCGAGTGTCGTTATGTGGCGCACAAAAATGTAACCTTCCTTCAAAAGCTGTACACAGCTGATATTTTATGCGCACACAGCCTACAGAAAATTAGAGGGAACATTGGTAGGGACTCTGCGCTGATCATGGCTCAACCGTTGCAGGTCACCATGGCATTTTTTGTTTTACTGGTTCTCGGTAGCCTGTAGCTGGGGAGTCCCATATATGAGGACTGACTTCTTGCTGCTTCGCAGAGAACGCATAGTTCTTCACCTGTAACAGGTGTTCTCCAGGGACGGTAGGAATCGGTCCTGACAACTGTCCCTCCTCCCCTTGGAATTGCTCCTTAACTAAGATGGCAAAAATAAAATACAGTAATGTCATTAGACTGAGACAAGATGGCACCCTTGGGTGGGAAGGGGACCACATATGCGTGTTGCATCTCCCAAAGGCTTTCTTTGAAAGCTGGGGGGTTGCTTCCACAGGACTTTCGGCGTCAGCACTGATGTCACCCATATGTGAGGACTGATTCCTGCTGTCTCCAGAGAGCACCTATTACAGATGAGTAATTACATTATCTGGTGGATGTACATAGTGTGCTGCTCAGTTATTTGAAGGGGACAAATTCCTTTAGTCAGGTGGACATACTTGTTTTGTGGCCCCTGAATGGAGGAAGCAGTGTTCTAATCCACCTTGGGTAGGTGAATTGGGATAGCCATTGCCTCTACCTGCCTTCTGAGATGCAAGCAGATCCTGATTAGTTTATGGGGCATATTTGATGAATGCAAGTATCTTCCTGGTCAGAGTTGTGGCCAGTTTTTCTGGTGACTTTGTGGAGTGGCCATGTAGTCATGTCTGCATTCCTCTGTGAAGCTTTACTGTCTGGCTGTTTGGGCAACCTTTGGAATGGAGATCTTCAAAGCAGCTGTTTATTCCTGCCTAGGTTAGGGTATAGCTTGGGTACTTCAAACTTGTCTGGACTGGCCTAGCAGGTTAAGGAAAGATTCTTTCCTTTCCTTGGAATCCAGCTAGACCAGTCCAGGATCTACTTGAGGATGTTCAGCTGCATCCTTTGTTTACCGTCCTCAGTAGTTTTATGGTTGCATTCTTCGGTTGAGTTTTCTGGCCCTGCTGACATTAGCTCTCCAGGGATGGTTTCTAGCTGGCTCTTGTTCTCCTCTTGGCTTGTCAGGGAAATATTTAATCTCCAGGAACAAGCAGGAATGAGTCTTCACATATGGGTATCGTCGGTACCGACTGAGCCTGTGCGGGAACGCTCCCCAGCGTCCAATTAGAATGCTTTTGGGAGCATCCCACAGCACCTGCGTGCTGCCTTCCCGCCTTTCCCAACTGCCTCTCTCCAGTTTTCTGTGGAGCCGGCAGGACATATTCCTGTCACCGCAGAAAATTCTTCTTTTTATTCATAGTTTTTTGTGGTCGCGTCTGCCTTCCCTCAATGCTACCGGTGCCGTTGGTGCTTTTCTTTCTTTTTCCTGAATTTCTTCTTTTCTTAAAAATGTTTTCCTCTTTAGTGCCTGACGGTTTCTAGGCCACTAGGCCTCTACCCTTCCATTATGGAAAAGCCAGCCACTATCCTTAAGAAATGCTCAGTGTGGCGGTACAGATATTTTTTCAGACACTCATACTTGGTGTCTAAAATGTTTAGGTCCTGACCATTGCCCTCTGGAGTGTCTCTCCTGCTGGAGCTCAAACAGAAGTCGTCTTCAGAATCGAGCACAACTCAATACCCGGTTCACATCGCTCTCGATGTTACCAGCTACGATATCTTCTTCACAGGATCAGGTAACCAAACAAGTCTGTAAAGACTAGCCAGTCCTCGAGTGGTAGATCTCCTTCTCAGCATCGAGATGGCTTCGGCCTTGCCCTCGGACATCTTGGCAATAAAGCCCCGGCAGGAGTCTTCAGGCCCCAAAGCATTAACAGGGCTCCAGGTTGTTCCCGGGGTTCTTACCTCTGAACATACCTGGGCCATGCTTGGTGGTTGTGGCCGCTTCGAGCGGTACCGACACCCCGGCATCAGCTATGGTGATGGACGAAACACTCCTCACTGATGAACGTAGTCTAGCACTCTCAGCTACTTCGGTACCGCTTGAGTTGCTGCAGACTGTTCCTCAAGTATCAGCATCGGTGTCGGTACCGTCCATGCTTGCTTCGACAGAATCGCTTCCCTCGATGCCGAGTCTGGAATCGATCTCTAGCATGGATTCGGTACCGACTCGTCTCGGTACCGACCTCGTGAGGTACCAGAGATCGCTTTAAAGAAAATCCGATGCTTCATCCTTTCAAGTCTTCTGATCCCGATGACTGGGATGAATCCATCGGTACCAAGGCTGATTTTTCTACAAGTCTAGCCTTTACCCCTCATTTTAGAGTCCTCGGGAGATTTCTTTTCAAGCTTTTCTGCTTGATATGGCAAAGTTACTTGCCATTTTTATACCTGGTAAAGAATCCCTACCGGGGAATTCAGAGACACTGCAATTCCTCTGCATTCCAAAGGAAGTGATCATGCTTCCTTTGCATCAGATCTTACAAGATCTACTGTTAAGAATGTGGGAAACTCCTTTAACAGTATCCCCACATTCTAAGACACTTGACACCATGTACAAGGTGCCACCTTCTCCAGGTTTTCAAAAGACTCAGCTTCCTCATCATTCCATTGTTGTAGAATCAGCAATGAGGCGTATTAAGAGTGCAAAGAAGCACTCTTCTTATCCGCCAGGTCGGGAGTCTAGGACTTTAGATGCCTTTGGATGTCTGCTTCCAGGCATCCATGCTTTCAGCAAGAATTATCTCAAGTTTTCTATATGGGATTATCTCTTGAAGAGGTCACAAACAACTTAGTTTTTGAACCCTTTTCTTCCAGAGCATAAAAGAGCAGATTATTCCTTATTAGTCAATCATGCTCAAAATATCTCTAGGTTCCTTAATCGTGCTTCCCTGGACTGTTTTGAGTCTATTAGCAGAACCTCTGCTATAGCCATAGGAGCACGACGCATAGCCTGGCTCCAAGCTTCAGACTTGGACAGATGGATTCAGGAAAGGCTGGGAAATACTCCTTGTACTGGTGAAAATCTCCAACAAGGAGGCTTTATTTCAAGCTAATCAGTTGAGCACTGATGCTGTTACTTTCAGAGGATTGTCAAAACTTTCCTCTATCCCAGCTAATAAAATATCTCCTAAAAAGCTTTATTCCCCCAAGGGAAAAATTTTATCCATCTTCTACCCATTCTGCAGATGTTTCCAAAGATGGGCAACATCACACCAGGCTAAGAAAATCAAAACCTCAACAGGCTCAGCAAACCCAGCAATCGCAGGGTTTCTGATAGTTTATTCACTTTTTCTGTGAGAGGTTTAGAACTTTTGAACCTACTTCTTTTCAACAGAAGCACCTAAAATTCATCTCATCCATGCTGAAATATCAGTCATGCATTGACTCAATCCTCGACTCTGGGCATGAATCTCTTGCTACAAGAGAAATCTGTCCTTCTAGCTGTAAGAGCTATTAAGGATTATCATACCCCAGAGAACAGGTTTCTCCTTTTAAAACAAAAGGACTAACAACTAACAGGGTGAGCTTATACCCTTCACCTTGTCAGTTTCCTGTACGAGGATATCTCATACTTTTAACTGCAAGGGGACCCTATCTCTTCAAAGACTTACCAAATTGTAAGTCTTCTCAACTCTGTATTAATTTCTATCCCTCTTAGCCCAGACATTCAGTCTCTAAGAGTACCACTAATCAACTGGAGGGCTTATTCTCTAAGCCATAGGATTTTCTTCAATACCTACTCCAGTAAGTAGTTTCCATACAGAGTTTTCTCCCCTTTTGTGGTTCATCTCCTTCTCACATTTTTCTTTTTAAAGCAGCTTTTCGGACAGAAATTGGGTATCACTACTCCAAATTATGTCTGTCCTCTCCAATCTATGGGACCTAACTTTTATGCTGCCTTAACAGATAATTCCAAAAGAGATTCAGAACTCGTTAGGCCTGATACCTGCAACAGTAAATAGTCCAGTCTACTATTCTTAGCCACTTTCAATTCTCTTTGGCTCCAACAGAATAGATTAGGTTGCACACTGGCAATTCAACAGCCAGATCTAAGCAACCTACAACATGCTCTCTGCAATTCTACAACAAAGCTCTGCAACTGTGGGCCTTTGCCAGAGAGCCTCAGAGCTACTCCTAATAGCTAGCGGCCATATAGTTAAGGGCTTCAGCTGGTAGACTCTGCCAGTCATGCTCCTACATGACTGGTTTTTTCCTACTCTTAATATATTCCTTAAAAAATTCCTTTTAAAAAAAGGTAACCAGGGTTTAGACCACGTGAAAGTGTAGAAAATTGCACAATTCCCTGGTTTGTTCCACATCTCACTGGAACTTCCACAACAGGGATGCATTTTTTTCACTGCAGTTGCTCCTTATTCACTACTTTCCTTCTAATTTTCCTATACTTCATGGTAGCTTATGTTGAACAAGAGAACGCATGATACTCATATTGCCCTCATAAAGAGGCAAACATGGTATCCCCTTATATTGCGTCTTTTTCTCCAGCTACTATTTGAAATTATAGAAGGATCCAGACTTGTTGTCTTAAGACTAAGGATCTCCTCTGCACTCATTCACGTACATCTTGAGACCTGGTTATTTCAGGGGCTAGATCTTTTCAAGAAGTCTAGTCCTATCCCTGTAAGTGAAGAACATAATACCAGTTTCCACGAAACTTTCTCTAGTTCTTCCATATTTAACCAGACAGATTCTCATCAATATTCTCAAGTAGGTCTTAATCCTTCTTATTGCGTCAATCTCTATACAACATCTGACTTTGAAAGGTTTGTTTACTGTCCATATTAATGCTGCCCCAGCATACCATAAAACTCAATGGACAACCAATTTCTATGGTAAACTAGGAAATACCTTCTTTTACCGTTAGGTTACGTCACATCTGAAGCTCTACACGCCATTCGTCCTTTCCTCTCCCCTTCTGCTCTCTCCACTCTACTTCTCTCCCTAGTTATGTCCCGGGTCGACTTTTCTAATTCTATTCTAACTGGCCTGGCTTCCTCCCAACTTCACCGCCTTCAGAGAATCCAAAACACTGCAGCTCGCCTTATCACCACATAACCCCTCTTCTCCTCCATCTACACTGGTTACCTGTCTCATTTCGCTCCCAATATAAACTACTCACCCTGGTTCATAAAGCCCTACACACCAGTACTCCACAATATCTAGCTGATCTTATTCATTTTCACACCCCCAGACACCCCCCCGCTCGTTCCATTTAAACCGTCTCACCCTTCCTCCCCCCTCCGCTGCCCATCTTCACTCCACCCGCTCCTCAGCTTTTTTTTTCATAGGTCCTGCACTTTGGAACTCACTTCCCTCCGCCTAGACCCCTGCCACGCAGCATTCAAACAGCTAAAAACCCACCTCTTTTCCCTAGCCTTTAACCTCCCTACCTCCCCTCCCCCCTTGTAGCGCTACTCTCCTTCCTCTGCTGTTCCTTAACCCACTCTGCTTTTATAAATTGTAAATTTCTTTTCCTTTTTCCGGCCCTGAGCCTTGCTTTTATTGCTTTTACTTATTGTAAACTGCTTTGATTTTATTGAAGGGCGGTTAATCAAGTTTTAATAAACATAAGGTCATAAGTGACATCACTTACAAAAGACTTTTACTGATCTTCAAGAAATTGGAGGCTCAACGCCTAGTACAAATATCTTTGTCTTTCATTGGAATAAAGGGGGTCTTAAAGACCTTATCCCCTTTTTTCTGCAAAGGGTATTTCTGCCTTTTCATCCAAACCAGTCAGATTATCTCCACTCTTTCCTAGGACCTTATTCTGCTCCAAGGACAAGAAGTTCAATTTTTTGGACTCTACAGAAGCTGTAACTATTTCTCAAGGTCCAACCTCCATTGAACTTCCCCAGTACTTTTTTCTGGGGTTAGTTCTAGCCATGAGGACTTCTTATCTCTTCCTGTATTGCAAAATTTATTTTTTCCCTCTACTTCACATTGGGGGAATTTCTTTGAGGATAATGTTCTGGCTCTCAACCACAGACCCTTATTACCCTCAAGTATTTTTTTGCAATATTTTTGAGTGAGATCCACATTAGAAAACTAGGACTCAACATTTTTCTAATATTCATGATTTACACAAGGACTCCCCTCTGGATACCTTGTTTAATTAAGCTGTTCCACAGCACCTTTTTTTTTTTTTTTTCTTTTCTAGTTCAACTCCTACCCTCCATCCCTTGGATGCCTGAGGTTTTGAGGGATAAGCATGGCCCATCTTTAGATTGCAACATGCCGGCCTCCTCCAGGCATCTTAGCTTGGGAGTCCCCATATGTGAAGACTCATTCCTGCTTGTTCCTGGAGATAGCAGTTACCTGTAACAGGTGATCTCTGGGAACAGCAGGAATAAGTCTTCACAACCCACCCACCTCCCCTAGGAGTTGTATCCCTCTCTTTTCCTTTTCCTCGCTCGCTCTCAGCTCTAAAACTCAACTGGAGAGAGGCAGTTGGGAAAGACGTGAAGGCAGCATGCAGGCGCTGTGGGATGCTCCCAAAAGCGTTCTAATTGGATGCTGGGGAGCATTCCTGCGCAGGCTCCGGTACCGACAATTACCCATATGTGAAGACTTATTCCTGCTGTTTCCAGAGATCACCTGTTACAGGTAAGTAACTGTGCTGTGTGCCCTTAGCTGCACTCTTATGTCACTGGAAGGTTCTAATTTTTCATCTGCTGTCAGGGAGGCATAACCCACTTGTTTGGACTGTTTTAGCAGAAAAGGAAATTTTAAGCTAATTTCTCCTTAGCCCAAATTCCAATTTGACTTGCAGAGTTGCCTTTGCTGATCACACAGGACTAAAGGCTCCTCTATCTGAACATCAGTTTACTAGACCTGACTACATGGCTGATTCAAATTAGAGATATGCATGCTATTAAAGCAGTCCTTTCATGGAAACATTCACTAGAAAGTTAACTCCTCTAAATGGAAGTCTGGTCAGAACCTTAACAATCTAATATCCATCTTTAACCTGCCAACTTCTAGGCCATCGAGTATTACACCATTAACTACTGCATCTATGCAAATATTTTCCAATGCCAGGCTACACATTCCAACCTCTGCAAATGGCCTTAAACACCATAGCCCAAACCCTGTATGGAGTCTCCAGATTTTAATATCTCCCCCATCGTAAGGCAATTGCATTGGCTCCCAGTAGTGAGCCACCTAAATTACAAAGATCTATTGATAACATTTAAAGCACTACATAAGCTCTCTGCAGTCTCCCTTGCAGAAATTGTACAATAGACACCAAACAGAATGGGAAGGACAAACATGATACACACTTGCCATCCCTTCAGCAACAAGTTTCCAAGCTGCTACGAACAGTGTCTTCTCATTGTACAGTCTCTGGAACTCCCTCCGATCCGATCCATCTGCTACAACTTTCAGGAAAGTAAAACTTTATTTGTTCCAACTGTTCTATAACAATATTCCATAGCTATGATAAAGCTCTTACCGCCCTAACTGCTTACAGACCCCATACTTGTAACTTAGTTCTCACTGTACTACCCAAGTTTACACCCCCATTCAATGTAATATGCTTACTGTTTGTTGTGCAATGTTAGACATTTATTGTAGTGTCTTTGATGCCTGTTCAATGTAAAACACTTAATTCTGTTGTGTAAACTGCACTGACTGAAATAGCGCGGTGTATAAAATCAAATGATTTTATCCTGTCTACAGAGAAGCCTTTGTTACAACTGAGCAATTGTGCTGTCTTGCTTGGCCACTAAGCTTCTGCCTTTTCCCCCAGCTATGCTTATGGAGCAACTTGACAACCCTGAAGGAGATTCTGCTGCTCAGCACAAGAAGGAAATGGAGGAATTGAAAGAGCTACTTCCTGAGATACGGGAAAAGATAGAAGATGCTAAGGATGCTCAGAAAAGTGGAAACATGTCTGAACTAGCCCTTAAAGTGACTTTAGTAGGATTTTTTTTGTTTCTTAAAACTTTAAATACCTTCTCTCCCCCTGTCACAGTGGAAGAAATGTCTAGATTACAGCACTTCGTATGTCTTCATACCTTTGTTCCTTTTTACATTTTGTTTAAATATGAAATGCATGAAAGGACTTTCATTGACCTTAGAGGTCCATGGATCACAAGGTCGGAGCCATTGCCCTAAGTGGCGGCTGCTTCAATGTCTTCAAATAGTCTCCTTAATGCTTTAATACTCCTATTGAGTGTTTATTGGCAGTGTCTGAAACAGGTAGCACAACTTTAGCACAAGATTTATTTTAATGCTCGATGTACCCATGCAAAGAATGATCACACCCACCTACAAATGTAGATGCCTATAGATGGCATTCAGCAATGGAATGTTATACTTTCTCAAGGATGATAGCAGGGTGATGTGCTGTTCTGCATTGCTTAGCATAGAGAACAAAAGGTTCCACTTTGTTCTCATCGACTACTATCTACCACATGAGTGCAGTGTCCCTTAAGGGTTTTTTGTAAATATTGTGCAGTACTCAAGCTTTTCAGCATGTTTCCTTTTTTGCACTCTGGCATACAGGCGCTGTGTATGGCATAACAAAATGTTAACATTTTTCCCTAGTCTTAACCAGATATCTGACGTGTGCGGTTTCCTTGACACATGTCTGATCTAGGCAGTATCTTAGTAACAAATGCTTTCGACTTTGAATACCCTTGGGGCATTGTCTGGTCTATCACTGTGTAAATACATTGAAATTTTCTTAGCCTTACCTCATTTTGCCTTTGAATAACCTCACCTTCCAATTCATCCTCCTAGACTAGTCCATACCCCAATGGGTTATGGCCCCTTGCCAGCAGATGTTAGAGACAGACATTACCAAAGGCTTTAGTGAGTATGCCTTGGCACTAACCACAGGACCCCTAGGGGTTGCTTTCAGTATTTGTTTCCAGCGGTTGTGGATGTTTTTCCTTCTGTCAGTTTTAGTAAGCCTTTCGGTGGATTTCTTCAGGGCACACAAGAGATGTTCCCCTGGAGTTTCCCACACCTTTCTAGTGTCCAGGAGGATCAGTAGAGCTGCCCATGGCTTGGGGGGGGGGGGGGGAGGCTCCTGGTTAGGAGGACCAGTTGAGCCTTCAGCTCTCCAGAGAGGAGAGAGGGCTTGAACGTCGGATAGAGAGGAAGGGGGAATGGTCTCCTTTGGAAGACCTGCCTGACAAATCTGAAGAGGCTCACGATTTCCACCTTTTTTGGAAAAGAACTCCCCATACTCATCACACAGGTTATGGAGGATCTCTGCATACTGGACCCTTTTTACATCCAGAGACTACATCTCCCATGGCACAGGTGGATCCCATCATTGTGGGAATTCGCAAGCCCTCTAGGACTTTCCCTTCCTGTTGGAGCTTCAACAAATGGTGTCCCTGTAGTGGGATGCCCCAGATGCCTCCTTGAATAAAGTCCAGTGCTTGGACTGGTGCTATAGCTGGTCTCCAGTGGACATAGATAAATGGCTTCACTAACCAAAGGTGGATGCTGCCATCACTGCTGTGACTATAAGCATACAACCATCCTGTCTGAGGGTCTCTTGAAGACTACCTTTTCAGCTTCTTCCCTGGCCCTACAGGCCACTTCTTGCAGGGGTCTGGCAGCACATGCTCTCCTGCACTGGAGTCAGCTGTTGCCAGAAGATCCTGTGGCAGCCTTTTAGGCAGATGTCTTTTATGACCTGCTGTTTGGCAGCTCACTCTGTGGCAGCAGTCACTGTGGGCCACTGTTAGTCATGGCTCTGGCTTTGGTCGGCTGACATCTCCTCTAAAGCTAGACTTGCACAGCTCCCCTTTAGGGGCAAGCTCCTCTTTGGAGAGGACCTTGAAAAACTTGTTAAGGACTTGGGGGAGATGAAGCTGCAGCATCTACCTGAGCATCATTTTGGGCTCCATGGCATTTTTGAGATTCTCTGAGATATCACTAAGGGAAAAACTCCTCATCTGCAACCTCAGCCAGATCTGGCCCTAGATTGCTGCCCTTTTGCAGTCTCTGCCAGAACAAGGATTCTCCAGGAACAAGCAGGAAGTCAGTCCTCACATATGGGTGATGGTGCCAATGGAGCCCTCACACAGAGCAAATCCCCAGCTTTCTAAGAGCTTTTGGGCATTGCATCATGCATGCACGGTCCACTTTCTGCCCAAGGGTGCCATCTTGCTCAGTCTCCTTTTTCTGCAGAGCCCAACAGATGCCGTCCAGTACCCTCACAAAGTGTTTAAAAAGTCAAATTCTTTCTATCTGACCAGTTCAACTTCAGGTTCCCTTCCCGCCCTTGGCTCGGTACACCGGTATCGAGTCCTGTCCAAATTTTCAGTTTTTGTCCTTAGTGACAAGCGTTCACACTTTTTTTTTTTTTTTCTTTTTAACTGGCAGTCCGGTCCTTTGACCTCACAGGGGCCCTTTTCCCCCAATGGCTGCCAGCTGGTTTAAAAAGTGTGCCGGTGCACAAGATTAATGTCCCTCACCGACACATGACTGCTGTGTCTGTTGCCTCATGCCCGAACACAACCCGAAGGTCTGGCCCATGTAAAAAAATCTTCCAAGGTCTTGAGGAGCAGGCAGCAGCAACATGATAGGATTTTTCCTGAGTCCGCACCCACCTGGGCCCGGACCTCGTCAGAGGCCTTGACATCTCGGGAGCGCTCTGATCCTGAGCAGTGTTGGGTGTCCTCCAAAAGGAGGTCTCCCTTGTAGGAACACTGGAGGAAGAAGAAATCCGTGAGGGGGAAGTGTCATTAAATTGCTCAGAATGGCCTGGTCCCTCACAGGCCAGGTCATGGAGCCCAGCCCGCTGCCCCGGATCCTTGAAGTCAGAGCGGCCAGCAAAACTCCCCCGTAAGGAACCAGACGCCAAGGCAGGTAAGCACTGTCCTCATTGTGGACTCTCCTCTGGGAGAGCCGGCGTCGGGACCCGACCCGGGGGCTGGAGAGCCTCCTGAGCTTGGTCTCTGGATGGTGGCCTTGGAGCGCAGCATGTCTGCCTTCATGGACCAGCAGCGGGCGCTGATTGCCAGTCTCACCAGTCCATCTGCTCCAACCACCGGGTCATTGAAGTTGACCCCAGAGGCCGAGCCGATCCTCTAGACACTAAGAACTTAAGTCTATCCTTGGCTGAGGTCCCCCTCGACCTTCCATTCAGGATAGAGGTCGTTGATGCTGATTTCGACCGGCGCCAGGATGGTCGAAGCCAAAGCCCTCAAGGCTGGAGCCACTCAATTCCTCCTCGGAGGAGTCCAGTTGGGAAACAGAAGACAAGGCGTCGCCAGATACCCATTGGACCAAATATGTCCCCTCGGATTCCCCGGGATCCGAACCTCAGAGAAGGTCCCCCCAGAGGACACCCGGTTCTTGGACTTCATCCAGGACATGGCCAAAACATTGTCATTCCCGGCAGAGGCTGAGGAGGATCCTCAAGTCGAGAAGCTCGATATCCCCCAGTATGACTTTCCCTCTCGAAGCCCTTACTGTACCGGTGCCTCAGATTCTGGAACAGCTGATGCTCCGCATGTGGGAGACACCGCCCTCGATACCTGTACTCAGCAGACAAATCGATTCCATTTACCAAGTTCATAAGAGCCCTGGATTCCAGAAAGCACAACTGCGGCACAACTCCATGGTTGTGGAATCGGCCATGCACTGGCTCAAGAGCCAGAAGATGCATGCCTCAGTGCCTCCTGGCCGGGAGGCCCACAACATGGATGCCCTCTGCAGGAAGTGCTACCAGGGTTCAATGCTGTCATGCCAAATCCAGACATACCAGCTGTACATGGGCTTGTACCTGAGAGACTGGTAAAGGAGACTGCTGGGTTTTCATTTGGTCTCTCCAAGGGACATTTGCAGTGCTTCAAGACCTTGTCCACGGATCTGTGAGTGCTCGAAGTTTGATTTGAGCAGCCTCTGATGGCTTTGAGGAGTCAGCCCAGGTAGCTGCAGCCGGCATTGTGCATGCCGCCAGTCATGGCTACAGTCAGACCTGGAGCAATGGGTGCAGGACAAGTTGGTCAGTGTCCCTTGCTGAGGTGAGAACCTCTTTGGCAAGCCCATGACAGAGAAGGCTGCCAAGATCGAGTCCGAGTACCTGACCCAGATGAGGCTCTCAGACTTCTGCCCCTTCTAAGAAGGGCTCGGGTAAGAAGCCCTTTTTCCCACGAAAAGGTAATTCTTACCGCAACTACCCCACATATCAGGCCTCCCCGGCTCCCCAACGAGCAGCAGGCCAAGGGACAGGGGCATGGCCCATGTAAACAAAAAGCCCCCAGGCACTGGCTCCGGCCCAGCCTGGAGGGGGCTTTTGACTCCCAGAGCATAGTCCCTCTCTCCAAAGTAGTAAGGCCATGCACAGGAGGAAGGCTGACCCTGTATGCCCACAGGTGGCCAGCCATCATGACAGACAGCCTATTTGAACTATCCGGAGCACTTAGGTATCGGCTACATCTCACCCACACACCTCCCTATTACTTTTCAGGGGAGCATCTAAGCCCCCTCTCTACAGGGACCTCCCCTTGAAGGAGTTAGTAGGTCTTTTCGAGGATCAGGTGGTAGAACCGGTGCCCCCACCACCTGCAGGGAAAGGGCTTCTATGCCAGGTATTTCCTGATACCAAAGAGAACTGGAGGCCTAAGACCCATCCTTGACCTGCACAACTTAAACAAGTTCCTGGGGAGGGAAAAGTTAAAGATGCTTTCCCTTGGAATATTGCTGCCTTACCTTTGCCAGGGAGACTGGCTATGCTCCTTAGACCTAAAGGATGCTTACACACACATCCTAATTCATCCAGACCACAGACAATATCTATGATTTGTGGTGGGAAGAAAACACTTTCAGTACAAGGTACTTCCATTTGGCCTTGCCTCCGCACCCAGGGTGTTCACAAAGTGCCTAGCAGTGGTGATGGCCTTTCTAAGATACCAGGGTTTTTTGTCTTCCCCTACTTGGATGACTGTCTCATCAGAGCCCAGTCAGCCCTGGAAGACCAACAGGCCACGTCTCGCACTATCCAGTTGCTACAACACTTAGGGTTTGTGATCAATTACATAAAATTCACTCTGGTTCCCACTCAGGCTGGAGTTCATAGGAGCAAGGCTGGATACCTTTCAAGCAAGGGCTTATCTACCGGAAGACAGGGCACAGACCTTTGGCCCTAGTGCAGCAACTGAGTCGCAGATCCCAGATCTCGGCAAGACACTTTCTGCACCTCCTTGGTCACATGGCCTCCACAGTGCATGAGACACCCAATGCCCACCTCCACATGAGAACAGCTCAGTAGTGCCTTAGGGACCAGTGGATACAGGCCACAAGCAAACTGATAGGATCAGGGTGTCCAAATGACTGCAGTCGTTGACCTGGTGGCTTCAACCACACCACCTACTGGAGGGAGTACCATTTCAACCTCCTCCGCACACAGGAGTGACTACAGATGCATCCATGCTGTGCTGAGGCCCATTGCCAGGAATTGTCTTCACAGGAGAGCACACAACAGATCAACCTCCTAAAGCTTCAAGCTATCTGCCTAGCTCTACAGACCTTCTGTCAAACCCTGACTCATCAGCCTGTCTTAATTCAGACAGACAACCAGGTGGCAGTGTTCTTTGTGAACAAGCAGGGTGGCACAGGGTCTCGCACCCTATATCAAGAGAACCTTGACCCTGTGCTCCTTTGCAGTCAAGCAAGGTATGCATTTCAAAGCAGTTTACTTGCCAGGTCAGGAGAACGTCTTAGCCGACAAGCTAAGCAGAATTCTCCAGCTGCACGAATGGCACCTGGATCCCAACATAGCCCAGCAGCTGTTTCAGTACTGGGGGTGACCATCCATAGATCTGTTTGCCAGCCTGCAGAATCACCAGTTGCCCTGCTTCTGCTCCAGACAGCCACACCTCTGCAGGGTGGCTGCAGATGCTTTCCTAATATGGTCTGTGGGCCTCCTGTATGAGTTTCCTCCCACACCTCTGTCCTGAAGGATCTTGAACAGAGTCCTGGCCACCAAAGTCTCGGTCATCCTGGTAGCTCCCAGTTGGCTGAGACAGCCATGGTTTCCACTGCTACTTCAACTGGAGGCAGAGGCCCTAGTTCTGGAATTACATCCCAACCTCCTATTGCAGGAGGGGGGCACTCTCCTGCATCCCAACCTCAGGTCTCTCAACCTTATGGCATGGCTGCTGAAAGGGTAGTCCTTGCACCACTTCTCCTCCCTAAAAATGTAAATGTACTGCTAGCCTCAAGGAGGCAATCAACTAAGAAAACCTATGTGTTTAAGTGGCATAGGTTTGAGGTGTGGTGTGATAAGCAGAGAGAACCCTTTCTCCTGCCAAGTGTCAGTGGTGTTTCAGTACCTTCTTCACCTCTCAGATTTAGGCCTCAAGTCAAATTCTGTCCAAGTCCACCTTAGTGCCTTGTCAGCACACCACTCTTCAATGGAAGGACAACCTCTTTCTGCACGTCCTTTGGTGTCCAGGTTCCTGAGAGGTTTGCTTCTGCTGAAGCCCCCGGTTTGCCCCCCAGTGACCGAGTGGGATTTGAATGTGGTCTTAGAGCAACTTGCCCACCTTTTGAGCCAATGGCTACCTGCCACCTCCACTTCCTATCTTGGAAAGTGCTTTTCTTGGTGGCACTCACATCGGCCAGACGAGTGAGTGAGCTACAGGCTCTGGTTTCCGATAGACCGTACACACGGTTCTATAGGAACAGGGTGGTGTTTCACACTCACCCCAAGTTCCTTCCGAAAGTGGTCTCCTTGTTCTACCTCAACCAGGAGGTGGTACTTCTGGCCTTCTTTCCCAGGCCCAAATATGAAGAAAACCTCAAAATTATTAGGAATAAGGTCTCAGAATGAATGAGGAAAGGTCAAACAGGTTGCTGTTAGCTATAAACCTGAAGACACATAATCCCCTTCGTTACATCAAGGACCCGTGTATTCCATGTACTTAAATGAATTACAAACTTTAACAAAAGCAGACTAAATTTCAGTCTGCCAGAACTCTTTATAATGCGCCAGCTGATCAAATTTTTTCATCGAAAGACTTATCTGAAAAGGCTGTGCTGGTCAAGATTCTTCTCCCAACGCAAATTATACGTGCTGATGCGTTTCACCACCAACGCGGCTTCTTCGGGGGAGTTCTGCCTAAAGCATGCAGCTTGCTCTACTCGATTCACACTAAAAATTAAAGTACAAAATTTAATTTGATGCTTATTCACAGTTCAAATTAAAGATTTAAAACATTTATTCAAGGGCTCACACCAGAAATTCATCTTGGGGACATACCTCGGAGCTTATGTTTCAAAGTCCAGCTTGGAGCAAAAAAACACCACGCGTTCGGAGAATAATCTTGACCAGCACAGCCTTTTCAGATAAGTCTTTCGATGAAAAAATTCGATCAGCTGGCGCATTATAAAGAGTTCTGGCAGACTGAAATTTAGTCTGCTTTTGTTAAAGTTTGTAATTCATTTAAGTACATGGAATACACGGGTCCTTGATGTAACGAAGGGGATTATGTGTCTTCAGGTTTATAGCTAACAGCAACCTGTTTGACCTTTCCTCATTCATTCTGAGACCTTATTCCTAATAATTTTGAGGTTTTCTTCATATTTGGGCAATTTCGTTGTTTGATATAGTGTTTACATTGCTCTCTAAACCCCATTTTTTGGTTTTTGTCTTCTTTCCCAGGCTGCATGCCAGTCGGGCAGAAGCAGTTCTGCATACCCTCGACTGTAAGAGGACTTTGGCCTTCTACATGGAGTGTACACAGGGACATTGAAGGGCTTCTCAGCTCTTCATCTCTTATGACCCCAGTAAGCTGGGGATGCCTGTCTCCAAGCATACATTGTCCATTTGGTGGCAGACTGTATTGCCTGGGCATACAGGGCGGCTGATCTTCCATTGCAGGGTTGAGTCACAGCCCACAGGGTCAGGGCTAAGGCGGCATCAGTGGCTCACTTCCACTCTATTCTGCTGGCAGACATCTGCCGGGCCACCACCTGGTTTGTGGGTCACTTTTGTGGCCCATTACTGTCTGGATAGGGAGTCCCGATGGGATATTGCTTTTGGCCAGGCGGTACTCTGACCTGTTCGAGGTCTAGGCAACTCCTACCCTCCAACCCTTTGTCAGGCTACCGGAGTGTTGCGTTCTCAGTTGAACTCCTATTATGGCTGCTGCAGCTCTTCTATAGGGAGCCTATTTTCAGCTATGGATTCTTGGAAGCATATAGTTTGGGAGTCCCATATGTGAGGACTGACGTCCTGCTTGTTCCTGGAGAAAGCGTAGTTACTCACCTGTAACAGGTGTTCTCCAGGGACAGCAGGAATCAGTCCTCACGACCCTCTCTCCTCCCCTGGAGTTGCAGTCCTATTATATTTTGTTCATTTTGCCGTCTTTTTAGCTGTCATTTGACTGAGCAAGATGGCACCCTTTGGTGGGAAGGGGACCGCGCATGTGAGGTGCAATTCCCAAAAGCTTCCTTAGAAAGCTGGGGATTTGCTCTGCATGAGGGCTCCGTCAGCACCGATGTCACCCATATGTGAGGACTGATTTCTACTGTCCCTGGAGAACACCTGTTACTATGCTTTCCTTCTCCTCTGCCTCTTAAGTTCTCTGGAGCTCCCCTTCCCCACTCCAGAACGCCAACAGTCAGAGGTTAGCTGTCCCATTATTACCGGGAGTGGGCCAGATCACCACTGACCAGTGTGCTAGACATTGTGCACTTCAGTTGTGCCACCGTCATCTCCCATTGTGCCTCTGCCACCAGGCAGTCAGCTGTACAGGCTGCTGTTCAACACTTACTACATCTTCAAGCCATCTTACCAGCACCAGAGGTGGAAAGAGGACTGGGCCACTATTTCATCTATTTTGTGGTTCCGAAGAGGAGCTTCTTGGAAGCCCATTTTGGGCTTAAAGGAGGTCAATTGATCATTAAGAGTACCTCACTTTCACATGGAGACGCTCCGCTCTGTCATCCAGGCGGTGTGCCCAGGAGAATTTCTTGCCACCCTGGATCTGAGAGGCCTACTTTCACATTCCTGTCCACCATGATCAGCAAAGATTTCTGTTTTGCTCTTTTTGGGATGCCACTATCAGTTTCAAGCACTGTCCTTTGGGTTAGTGAAAGCACCTCGCACCTTCTCCAAGGTCATGGTAGTGGTCACAGCAGCTCTTTGGAAGCATGGAATTTGGGTACACCCCTACTTGGACAGCTGGCTCATCCAAGCAGTCTTGCAAGGAGGCTGTAGACTCCATCTCCCCTGTGGTCAGCTTTCTTGAAGCCCTCGGCTGGGTAGTCTATCATGCCAAAGGTTATTCCTGCATCCCTCACGATCCCTAGACGTCCCGGGTTTCAGGTTTGCCCAATGAGGGCAGGTCTACCTGACACATGACTGTTTTGTGAAGTTCACAACAGCTTTGTCTCTTCCTGATGCAGATCCACCCCAAATCTGGGACAGCTTCAACTTCTAGGAGCCATGGTGGCAACAATCCAATATGGTTCCCTGGGTGCAGACACATGTGACCCCTGCAGTGCTCAGAGTTACGGGTCTATGGTGTTTCAAGATTACAGCATTCTCCTGCAGCTTCCAAGGGCAGTTTGCAGATCTCTCCAGTGGTGGCTGGCCCCAGCTCACTTGCTCTACGGGATACCCTTGAATATTCTACACTGGGTTGTGGTGACAACTGATGCCAGCCTGACAGGTTGGGGGGGCTCACTGCTGTGACAAGACTGCTCAGGGCTCTTGGAACAATCAGGAGACATGGACCATCAGTCATTTTAAAGTTTGAGCAGTTTCGCCTCATGCTATTTGCCTTTCTCCCGCTTCTCTTAGGCCACAACAGTGGTGTTATTTGAGAGAACTTGGACTACCTGTCTAACCTCAACAGACAGGGAGGCACCAAATGTCCCCGAGCAGCCAGGGAGATGAGTTTCCTCTTTCCTTGGATGGAGATCAACCTTCAAGCCATGTCAGCCCAATACATTGCAGACATGGAAAATGTTCAAGCGGACTTTCCCAGTCATTGCTCCCTAGACCCGGGAGAATGGGAACTCCCTGAGAATTTCACAAGCTTGTTTGCCTTTGGGGCATTCTGTCTCGACCTTATGGCCATGGCAGCAAAAGCAAAGGCTCCCCAATTCTTCAGCTGGCAGAAGGAACATGGGTCCAGCAGTCAGGGCACACCAGTCCACCCTCCTTTACATCTTTCCCCATGGATCATGATCGGGAGGGTTTGCTACCTCATAATTTCAACAGGGAACAGGCATTCTGGTAGCACCCGCTTTGCTGCGGCAACCATGGTACATCGATCTTGTGTCTTCTGGCAGCAGCACCCCTACTTCAGGGCTCCAAGAGCTCTTATGCCAGGGCTTGGTATGCCATAAGAACATAAGATATGCCATACTGGGTCAGACCAAGGTCCAAGCCCAGTATCCTGTTTCCAACAGTGGCCAATCTAGGTCATACATACCTAGCAGATTCCCCAAAAGACATAGGTTCCACAATGCTAGTATTGGGTCAAGCATTGATATCCTGGGTCCCTTCTTAATGGCTTATGGACCTTTCCTCCAGGAACTTGTCCAAACCTTTTTTAAACCCAGCTGCACTAACAGCCTTTACTACATCCTCCGGTAACAAATTCCAGAGTTTGATTACACGTTGAGTGAAAAAATATTTTCTTTTATTAATCTTAAATAGTTTACCCTGTAGCTTCATTGCATGTCCCCTAGTCTTTCTATATTCTGATAAGGTAAACAATCGATCTACGTTTACCCATTCCACTCGTTCATTAATTTATAGAATTCTATCATATCTCTCCTCAGCCGTCTCTTATCTCCAGGAGCAAGCAGGAATGTAGTCTTCACATATGGGTATCGTCAGTACTGACGGAGCCTGTGCGGGAACGCTCCCCAGCGTCCAATTAGAAAGCTTTTGGGAGCATCCCACAGTGCCTGCATGCTGCCTTCCGGCCTTTCCCAACTGCCTCTCTCCAGTTCTTCGTTTTCCGCAGAGCCAGCAAGTTGTCATTCCTGTCACCGCAGAAACTTTTTCCTATTCTCCTTTTTTGTGGTCGCGTCTGCCTTCCCTCAACGCTGTACTGGTACCGCCGGTTCTTTTAAAAAGAAATAATTTTTCCAAACCTTTTTTCTTCAGGTGCACGTGCCATTTTGGGCCTTAGGCCCAAAATTTCCCTTACTATGGAAAAACCCGCCTCAGGTTTCAAGAAGTGCACCAAGTGTGGTAGTACCATCTCCGTCACCGACACCCATGAGTGGTGTCTTAAATGTTTAGGTCCTGACCACTCCATTTTGGAGTGTATGGCCTGTGCCATGATCAAGAGGGGTCGACAAAACCGGCCTGCTAAGCCCCTTTTTCCCTCCGATGCAGCCTCTGGCATCAACGTCTTCCAGGGCTTCGTCTTCCTCCCATGGATCTCAGGTAACTAAACAAGTCTGGCTGGTCCTCAAAGGGTAGATCTCCTTCCAAGCATTGAGATGCCTCTGGCGTTGCCCTTGAGGGTTCTGTACTGGCAAAATTGCCCCGGCGGGAGGCTTCGGCTTCCAAAGCATTATCGGGGCTCCAGGATGTTCTCGAGGCCTCAACCTTGGCAGAACTACTGGTGCCATGCTCTGGGGTACTGGCTGCTTTCTCCGGTACCGATACCCAGGCATTGGCAGCATCGATAGACCAGAGGTTCCTGGCTATTGAACGCAGTCTGGCGGCTCTTCTTGCGGCATCAACACCCTCGGAACTGCGTCAGACAGTTTAACTGGTACCGGCACTGACAGCATCGACATCGGTGTCTGCATTGCTGGCACCCAGTCAAGCCATGCCTTCCGGTACCGATACACCAGTACCGATTCCCCCTGGCACCGACTTCAGTTGGTACAGGTATCGTGCTCTGCAAGAGCATCCGGACAGAAGGTACTTTGAATCCTCGGAGGAGTCTGAGGATTCTGACAGCTCCATCGGTACCGGAGTACTTCTCCCTGAGGAGCCTTCCTCTACCAAACGTAGGATGTCTCCTCCAGAAGATATCTCCTTTCAGGATTTAATCAGGGAGGTGGCTCGGTCTTTCTATTACTGTGGCTCCTGAAACAGAACCCAGGGCAAAGGAGTTGGAGATTCTACAATATCCCAAGGCTCCTAAGGAGGCAGCTACTTTGCCTATCCATGAGATCTTACATGATCTCATGTTGAGAATGTGGGAGACGCTTCTTACCACCTCTCCTCACTCTCGTAGACTGGATACCATGTATCGAGTACCTCCGTGTCCTGGCTTCCAGAAAACTCTGCTTCCTCACCACTCTATTGTAGTGGAATCAGCTATGAGAAGGATCAGAAGTGCAAAGAGGCATGCCTCTAAACCTCCAGGGCGTGAGTGAACTTTGGATGCCTTTGGATGTCGTACTTTCCAGGCTTCCATGCTTTCTGCCAGGATCAGTTCCTATATTTTATATATGGGCATGTTCCTTAAGGAAGTCACAGGAGATTTAGAGGTTTTGAGCCCTCTTCCTGAATATGAGAGGCAGGATTTTCTCACACTGGTTAAACATGCCCAGGATGTTTCTAAATTTGTCAATCGTGCAGCTTTTGACTGTTTTGAGTGCATAAGCAGAACCCCTCCCATTGCCATAGGTGCATGTAGAATTGCCTGGCTCCAGGGATCCGATTTGGAGCTCTGGGTGCAGGACAAACTGGGCAATATCCCTTACAGGTGAGAATCTATTCGGCAAGAAAAAGCCAATGAGTTGGATGCTGACAACTCCACTTTGGATAGATTATTACCATACATCCCACTCCCATCTACTTAACATTCCTCTCCAAATCATTAAAAAGTCACAAGCCGAGAAGCAACATCGCCAGCGCCTACTGAAATGTGCGTTGATAAATGCTAGATCAGTACGATCAAAATGGCCTGCAGCCATTGACCTGATACCCCTATACAATCTCGACATCTTGATGATCACAGAGACATGGCTATCCGATTGTGACAACGTCCTCTTGAATCAGATGCTGCCACCAGGATTTGACCTATACACATGCCATAGGTCCATTCAGAAAGGAGGCGGGATGCTCATCCTTGCCAAAGCTGATCTACATTTCAAGCTCTGCAACTCCTCCAGCTCAACCCACCTTGATTCCCTCACCATATCTAATGAGTTCTGCACAAACAACCTTCTCTATCGGGCACCCACCCCTTCACCAGATGACCTTCCAACAATAATTGAGCTTGCGTGCAATACATCCACTTCACGCCCTCCAATTTGGTTAGTTGGTGACTTCAACCTCCCATCTCTTCATGACAGCCACTCAGCAGCTTTCCTAGACGCCCTAGAGGACCTAGGCTACAAACAATATGTTTGCCTCCCTTAGTGTGAGTGGGGGAGTCAACTAGACCTCATCTTCACACCTCTTCTTAACGCCACAACACCCCAAACCCTTGCACTATCTGTAACACCAGTGCCTTGGTCAGACCACAATCTTCTCAGATTCCATATACCCATTAATACATACCACAAGAGCCGAATGTTATCAAGTACATCTGGAACCCCTACAGCCCGCTTCCGACCACTCAACCGGAGCGTAGTCCTAGAGAATCTTCGACCACTTATGACCAACACATCCCTCAACTTAGATGATCTCATATCCAAATGGGACGAGAACCTTAGAGCTGCCTCCTGTCCATTACACTCTGAAAATAAAATAAAACGGGAACATGCACCATGGTTTTCTACGGATCTTCGTACATCTCTCCACCACCTACGCAAACTTGAGACGGTGGCGTCAAACCCACTCCCCGGAGACGCTTGATGCATACAACTCATACTTAATTACACACCGTGGGAAGATAACACAGAGTAGGAAACTTTACCACACAGATCTATTAAAACGCTCCATCAATAAACCACATGCCTTGATCAGTTTAGTAAAATCCATAACAGGAGAGCTGGTTTCAGCCCAACCTACAATTTATTTAATTTATTTATTTATTTTATTTAATGGTATTTATATACCGCCTTATCCTTCAATCAAAGCGGTCACAACACAAGTGGGAGATACATTTAACACATGGGGATTTTGAGACACATACACTAATACTTACAGGGAACATGGGCAATGGAGGGTTAAGTGGCTTGCCCAAGACCACAAGGAGCATCTGTGGGACTAGAAACCCCAGTCCTTCCGGCCCAAGGTTGCTGTCCTCTAGTGGGATTTGAACCGCCGACCTTCCGGCCTGAAGTACCTTGTCCCAACCACTAGGCTACTCCTCCTGCCTCAGTCACTGGACTACGCAAACTACTTGCAGTCAAAGATGATTAAGACCAACACAAACACAAGTGTCAGTAACTCCTCTGTATCACCATGCTAAGCAACGCCATTATGCAATTTCACTATGGTATCAAATAGAGAGATTGAGAACATTATCGCTTCTATCAATCCCAGCACTGCACCTAACGACCCCTGCCCAGCCAGCTGGATCAGAGAACTGCGACATGACCTAAGCCAAATCCTGTGCAATATACTGAACCAGTCCTTTTTAACGGGATCATTCCCACAGAGTCTGAAACACACCTCTATCAGACCCTTACTGAAAAACAGACTTGACCCATCCTAAGTTGAATCTTTTAGGCCAATATCAAGCATCCCCCAGCTCACAAAAATCATCGAAAAAGCTGCTCAACAAATCCAGCATCATATTGACACTGAAGCACCACTAGATCCATCACAACACGGCTTCAGGGAAGCACATGGAGTCGACAGTCCTTACAACCCTCTTCAATGATTTGGTTACAGGAATAAACATCCAATAAGGATTTGTCCTCATCTTCCTGGACACCTCCGCCGCCTTCAACTCTGTGAGTCATGATATACTTCTACAACGCCTGAAAGAAAAGGGGATTCAAAGCACAGCGCTAGAATGGTGTAAATCCTACCTATCCAATAGGTGGCAACAAGTCAACAGGCCATGCATCCTCAGAACCATTCCTGCAGTCACAGGGGGTACCTCAAGGATCGTCCTTGTCGGCACTGATGTTCAATATCTATATGCAGCCGATATGTGATTTGATCCGATCTTTCAAAGTACAATGCCTGGCTTACGCAGATGACGTCCTCTACATGCCGTTCAAAATTGACCAACCAGTGTTCTCCCCAATAATCAATTGCTTCGGAGCTGTAGCTGAATGGCGGCTGACACAAAACCTACGGATAAATCATAGCAAAACTGATGTTCGTTTTTGTTACGAGGAACCATAAGTTCATACCTCCTCCATCACTACTTGTCAATGTAGAGTTGAAATCCAAACCCACAATCCGATATCTCGGCATCACATTGGACCAGCACCTGGATATGACAACACATGTGAACGTTACAAAGACTATATATCATAAAATCAGAACACTGTCACCTCCGCCCCTTACTGGATTCCCCCGACTACCGAACTACCTTCCAGGCATTAGTCCTCCCACACCTGGATTTCGCGAACATTATCCTTCACGGTCTCTCTCAATCAACCTTAAATCCGCTCCGCTTGGCTATGAATGCAGCTGCAAGAGTCCTCTCTGGATCGTCAAGATCTGACCACATAACACCTATCATGAAAATCTGCATTGGCTACCTTTACAGGCCAGACTCCAATATAAGCCATTGGTCCTTACCTTCAAAGCCCTGAATAACTACCCACCTACACCAATCAGCAAGCTAATTCACAGCACCCTGGAAAATAGAAACAGGAGGCCTACCGCAATGAACACCTTAATAGTCCCCAAGATGATGACGTCATGTACTAAGACTACTTCCAACAGGGCCTTCTCTATATTCGCTCCTTTAAACTGGAATGTCCTTCCCCATGAAATCCGTGGCATCAAAAGCCTAATCCTATTCAGAAAAGCTTGGAAACACCATCTGTTCACAAAATGCTACCCAGAAGCCATCCCAGGCAATCACACAACTGGCAAGCTCCCCACATGCCCCAGACGCCTTTAGCATCTTAATACAACCAGAAAATGGTTAGCCTACACACTAGCCCACCTGCTAACCATCATACCTGTACTATCCACACGAAAGCACATGCAATATCCAAACGAGTTTAGAGTATTGTATATAGTATCAAGTTAACCTGTACATAGTTCTCCCGGTTATCCCCTGTTTTATTTTCCTGTTCATTGTAAACTCAATGTTGCCTGTATGCATTGTAGTATGTTTTTGTTCGATGTACACTGCGCTGATTATAATAGCGCGGTATAGAAGAAATGTTAAATAAAATTATCCAAAGCCACAGCTGATCCTGCAAGGAAGAAATTTTTCAAGAAACCATTCTTCTCCAAAAAGAGGTTTTATCCCTCCACAAGACCTTTGACTTCCATCTAGAGAACTTAACCTTCCTGGCCCTCAACGGACCAGAACATTCCACCATTCCAGGAAGGTTGTGTCACTTTGCCCCCAGATGGGGGCAGATAACAGCAGAACACTGGACTCTCTCCATTATAAAAGAGGGGTACAAGCTTCACTTTTCTCCGCATGCCCCCTCCCACAATGGTAAGACAGTTCAATTCTCAGACCTCTCTCATCAACTTGTTAGATCAAGAGGTCACTATGCTTCTTGCCCAAGGGGCAATAGAAGAGGTACCCATTCCTCAACATGGTACAGGGTTTTACTCCCCCTATTTCCTTATCCCAAAGAAAACAGGGGGCCACAGACCTATTTTAGATTTCAGAGAATTGAACAAATTCCTGTTCAAGGAGAAATTCAAGATTTCTCTGGGAACCCTGCTGCCGTACCTTCAGAGTCAGGATTGGCTTTGTTCTCTAGATCTCAAGTATGCATACACATGTTCTCATCCATCCATCTCACAGAAAGTTCCTTTGGTTCCTTTTTCAAGGAAAGCACTACCGATACAGGGTGCTTCCTTTTGGCCTGGCCTCAGCACCAAAGGTGTTTACGAAATGCATGGCTGTGGTAGCAGCATTTCTTCACACTAGAAATATTTGTCTTCCCCTACTTAGACGACTGGCTCATTCGAGCCCCATCAGAATCAGAGGCCAGGATTTCTCTATCTTGCACAATGCGTATCCTTCAGTATTTGGGTCTGGTCATAAACATCCCAAAATCCAGCCTAATTCCCACTCAGTCTGTAGAGTTCATTGGAGATTTGCTGGATACCAAGAAAGCAAGAGCCTATCTTCCCCAGACCCGTTGCCTTCGCATGGTGCAGTTTCTCAAGCAGTGCTAAAGCCACTTCTCACTGCTCGAGAAATGTTACAACTACTAGGCCACATCGCATCTACCATGCATGTGGTTCCTTATGCTCGCCTCCATATGAGAGCAGCCCAGTGGACTTTATCCACTCAATGGACCCAGGCATCAGGGTGCCTGTCAGACAAAATAGCAAACACAAATCGCCTTTTGTCCCTCCAATGGTGGCAGTCCACTCAAAACCTGTTGGCGGGGTCCCCATTTCAACAACCTTTACCCCAGGCAACTCTCAACAGATGCTTCACCAGTGGGTTGGGGAGCTAATCTGCAAGACCTCTCCACCCAAGACACTTGGACTCCACAGGAGACTCATCTACACATCAATCTCTTAGAGCTCAGAGCAATCTTCCTTGCTCTGCGAGTGTTCCACACCCTGCTCAGCTACAAGACAGTCCTCATTCATACAGACAATCAAGTAGCCATGTTCTACATGAACAAGCAGGGGGGAACAGGTTCTCTGTTTGCAACGAAGCTTTATGACTATGGGCCCTCGCCAGAGAGCATCAGATTCATCTCCTGGCAGTGTATCTTCCAGGTATCCAAAACTCTTGGGCAGACAGACTCGGTCGAGTTCTGCTTCCACACGAATGGTCTCTACATGCAGACCAGGTGGCCAAGATTTTTCAAATTTGGGGAACCCCGGACGTAGACCTCTTTGCAAGTCTGTTCAATGCAAAACTTCCCCGGTTCTGTTCCAGAATTTCAGAGGGCTCTCAGGCCAGGGATGCTTTCCTCCTTCATTGGGGTCAAGACTTCCTTTATGCCTTTCCAGCCATTCCCCTGATTCCCAAAACCCTGTTCAAGCTTCAGAGAGACAGAGGCCATATGATTCTCATAGCTCCACATTGACCACGGCAAGTGTGGTACCCTCTGCTTCTACATCTCTCTCAAGCTCCCTCTCTGAAGTAAGGGTCTGCTCCAGATCTCCTGTCTCAGGAGGACGGAATGTTATGGCATCCCAATCCCCAGTCTCTGCATCTCAGGGCTTGGTTGCTGAAGGCCTAGATCTTCATGATCTTTACCTTTTTCAGTAAGTAAAGGATATCCTTTATGCTTCTAGAAAACCTTCCACAAGACGCTCTTAGGCTTTCAAGTGGAAAAGGTTTACCATATGGTGCTCGCAGAAGGATGTTAGCCCCCTTGCAATACCTCTGGAATCATTACTGGAGTGGAGGCGTGGCCTAGTGGTTGAGGCAAGGTACTTCAGGCCGGAATGTCAGCAGTTCAAATCCCACTAGAGGACAGCAACCTTGGGCTGGAAGGACTGGGGTTTCTAGTCCCACAGGTGCTCCTTGTGGTCTTGGGAAGCCACTTAACCCTCCATAGCCCATTTCCCTGTAAAATAGTTATCTCCACGTTATAATGCCCTGTTCAATGTAATTTCAGTTTGTTCAATGTAAACCGCACTGATGCAGAATAGCGCGGTATATAAGAGAATGTAAATAAAAAATAAATTACTGGAGTATCTCCATTTATCCAATGCAGGACTTAAAACTAACTTAGTAAGAGTCCATTTAAGTGCTATTGCAGCTTCTTTTAAGCCTTTAAATGGACAACCTATTTCCTCCCATCCTTTTATAGCAAGATTTATGAGGCCTTCTAACTAAGCCTCCCATTAGGCCACCACCGGTGGCATGGGACTTAAACCTGGTTCTTGGCCAGCTCATGAAGCCACCTTTCGAACCCTTAGCTACTACCTCGTTGAAATTCCTTTCTTGGAAAGTTATCTTTAGTATATGCAACAGAGCACATGGCAGAGGAGGAAGTGTAGCCATTATATCTAAATCTAATCTACAACTCACTACTATTGAATCTACCTCCACCGTAGGCTTGGACTCTATTACAGTCTCCAACTCTACACTATCCCTGCATCTCTTATATCGAGCACCTCAAACTGACTCTTTTGATCTCTCCACAATTCTAGACACATCCTGCTCCCCCCAACCTGCCTCATGCCCTCTCATAATTCTAGGTGACCTAAACTTATGCTCCACATCTCCAATATAATCCTCTACCTTCCTCCAAGCAATGAATGCCCTCCACTTCTCCCAAATACTGGAACTCCCTACGCATTCCAATGGAAACATCCTTGACCTAATATTTTTTCCACAACACACCCTAAACACTGACCAGGTTACACACACCATTCAACCTGTACCCTGGTCTGATCATGCTCATCCTCTTCTCCTTCCCTTACTCCACTCACAGAAATCAACTTCCCCTCCAGGCTCAACATACCCGTAGATTTAAACAATTCAATGCGGCCACCTTTCTAGAGCAAACAATCCCATCTCTTGACCTACTATATGAAAAGAGCTTGAACCATGAGTCCCACATTTCTAAATGGAATGAGATCCTATCTGCAGCTTCTCTACTCCCACCTAATCAACTTGCTCAAAAACACCATAGAAGAGCCCCCTGGTTCTCTACAAATCTGAGAACTCTCAAGAGAGCTTAGACGTCTTGAACGTAAATGGAGACGCTCTCAAGACCCTAATGCACACATTGCTTATACAGCTAAACTCCAAACTTACTGCTCTGAAACCCTCAACCATAAAGAATACAACAAAAATATTATTCAACGATCACTTAACAAACCTAGAGAGCTGTTCTCTATTACTAAATCCTTAATTAACGAGCCCTTACACCAGGACCAACCCCCCAAAATAACTGCACAAACCTTTGCCAATCACCTGATTTCCAAATTCCTCCCTCCCCTATCTTCTAATAACCCCCAAACCTTTGCTGACTACAGCACCCAACCACATGAGCCTACCCCCTCAAACTCTTGGAGCAATTTTGACCATCTTACATTAGAAAATGTATCTAATGTCATAAAGGATTTAAATGCTTCAAGCTCTGCCCTCAACCCTTGCCCTGTCCCCTGGATCAAATCTACCAGAAGTTCTCTCAGCCCATACATTCTGTATATTCAAACATCCCTCCAAACTGGCTCTGTACCACCACCGCTCAAGAGTGCCACCATCCGCCCTATCTTAAAAGGAACAAAGCTTGACCCTACTTACAGACCCATCTCTAGTATCGCATTCCTGGCTAAAATAACTGAGAAGCTGGTCCAAACTCAACTTCAGAACTATATTGATGCACACTCCCCCCTCGACTTATTCCAACATGGTTTCAAAAAGAACCATGGAGTCGAAACCCTTCTTACTTCCCTACTCGATTCATTATACCTCCACACACACAACCCTTCTCAAGGATGTCTTCTCATATTCCTTGACTTATCAGCTGCTTTTGACTCCCTCCCTCACTATCAACTCCTAAACAGACTTCATGAAATAGGACTTAGAGGCACAACCCTGAACTGGTTCCATTCCTACCCTAGATAACAGAACCCAACAGGTTCGTATTGGAAACGATACCTCCCTCCCATTCATCCTAAAACAAGGTGTCCCCCAAGGTTCCAGTCTTTCTGGCCTTCTATTTAATATCTTCCTCCAACCAGTCTGCAAGATCTTCCAAAGCTACGACATTCAGTATCAGCTATATGCAGATGACATGATGTGCTTCACCCCTTTTAACCTTTCTAACACTGACTTTTCTAAACTGAGTGAATGCCTAACTAACCTAAAAACTTGGCTCTCCCAACATAACCTCTTAATCAACCAATCCAAAACAGAGGTTCTCCAGGTATTCTCTAATCCTACATACACCCCACCTCCCACTCTTACTATTGGTGATCTCACACTATAAAAAACCAAGTGAAATATCTTGGTATTATCCTGGATCAGAACCTTTCCTTCACTGACCAAATAAAGAGAACCACTAATATAATATACGCAAAGATATGTACCCTCCGCAACTTCAAACCCCTCCTAAGCCCTAACTCCTTTAGTATTGTCTGCCAGGCCCTCACAATCCCTTTTCTGGATTACTGTAACCATATCTATCATGGCCTCCCCAAGAACTCTATTCAACCGCTCCAACTTGCCCAGAACACGATAGTACGGCTTATAACTAACAACCCTAGACGTTCCCACATTACACCTGTCCTCTATCATCTACACTGGCTCCCCATCCAATACAGAGTTCAATTCAAGGTCCTCACTCATACATAAAATTTCCAATGAGTCAGCTCCATGCCTTTCCCCTCCTTCTCTCCTCCAACAGCACAAGATCACGCCGCCCTATTACCAAAAACTTACTGACCATCCCTATAAACAAGAGACACTGCAAACAATCTACAAGTAACAAGGCCGCCTCCCTGTATGCTCCATCCTTATGGAATTCCCTTCCTCGCGAACTTCGGAACTGTTCAAACCACTCTGAGTTCCGAAAAAAGTTAAAAACCCATCTTTCCTTGAACATTTTTCCCTTCCACCTCAGTTCATAACCTTTACACCTTCCTCCCTATTCCTTCTGCAACTCTCAAATTCTTTTACACAACCATATGGCTCATTGTAAATTCATATGTAAATAGTTGATCTTTGATCTTTGTAATTAGTTCTTCTCGTTACCATATTTATTCATCGTTATCTTGTTCCATGTAAACAGTTGAAACATACTGCTAAATATGTTCTATGTAAACCGTCTTGACTTGTAGAAAGACGGTATATAAAATTTGTTAAATAAAAAAAATCGTTCTCATTGCAATCACATCAGCACGTCGCATCAGTGAGTTGCAGGCACTAGTGGCTGATCCTCCTTATACAAGGTTCCATCATGACAGGGTAGTCCTTAGGACTCATCCACACTTTATGCCAAAGGTGGTCTCGCCTTTTCATTTGAACCAAGAGGTCTACCTGCCTGTGTTTCTTCCAAGGCCTCATGCATCAAATGCAGAAAGGAATCTTCATACTTTGGACTGTAAGAGCTTTAGCTTTTTACTTAGAGAACACAGCAACATAGAAAGGCCTCTCAACTCTATTGCTTTTGATCCTTCTCATCTGGGACCTCCAGTCTCCAAGAGAACACTGTCCAACTGGATTGCACAGTGTATTTCCTTTGCCTATCAAAGTAAGAATCTTCCTCTGGAGGGCCATGTCACAGCTCACAATGTGAGAGCCATGGCAGCTTTAATGGTTCATCTGCACTCTGTGTCTATCGACAACATATAGACAAGTACATTCGTAGCAAAAAACCTGTGAGAGTCAGTTGGTCCATTAGATGATAAAGGGGTTAAAGGAGCACTAAGAGGTGACAAGGCGATAGCGGAGAGACTGAATGAATTCTTTGCTTCGGTCTTTACTGAGGAAGATGTAAGGATGTTACCCATGACTGAAGTGGTATTTAAAGGTGCGGAAGAATTGAAGGAAATATCGATACATCGGGAAGATGTCTTACAACTATTAGATAAACTGAAGAGTAGCAAATCACCTGGGCCGGATGGTATACATCCAAGGGTGTTGAAAGAACTGAAATATGAGATTGCAGACCTGCTATCAGTAATCTGTGAACTATCATTAAAATCATCTCTAATACCTGAAGATTGGAGGATCGCCAATGTAACACCAATTTTTAAAAAGGGTTCCAGGGGTGATCCGGGAAACTACAGACCGGTGAGCCTGACGTCAGTACCAGGAAAAATGGTAGAAACCATCATAAAGAATAAAATTACTCAGCATGTAGATAGTCACAACCTAAAGGGAGACAGCCAACATGGCTTTAGACAAGGAAGATCTTGTCTTACTAATCTGTTATTTTGAAGGAGTGAATAAACAGGTGGACAAAGGTGAGTTGGTTGATATTGTGTATCTGGACTTTCAGAAAGCCTTTGACAAGGTCCCTCATCAGAGACTTTTGGCAAAACTAAAGAGTCATGGGATAGGAGGCAGTGTACTATTGTGGATCAGGAACTGGTTAAAAGATAAAAAGCAGAGGGTAGGGCTAAATGGCCAATTTTCCCAATGGAGAAAGGTGAATAGTGGTGTACCCCAGGGATCTGTACTGGGTCCGCTGCTTTTTGACATATTCATAAATGACCTGGAAAGTGGAATAACGAGTGAGGTGATCAAATTTGCAGATGACACAAAACTAAAGTTGTTAAAACCCAAGAGGATTGTGAAAAATTGCAAGAGGATCTTGATAAATTGGAAGACTGGGCATCAAAATGGCAGACGAAATTTAATGTGGACAAGTGCAAGGTTATGCACTTAGGGAAGAACAACCCAAACTATGGTTACACGATGCAAGGTTCCACATTAGGAACCACCACCCAGGAAAAAGATTTAGGCATCATTGTGGATACCATGTTAGAAACCTCGGCCCAGTGTGCAGTGGTGGCCAAGAGAGCAAATAGAATGCTAGGTATAAGGAAAGGAATGGAAAATAAAACAAAAGATATTATGCCTCTATCGTTCCATGGTGAGACCACACCTTGAATATTGTGTGCAATTCTGGTCGCCGTATCTTAAAAAGGATATAGCGATTTTAGAAAAGGTTCAGAGAAGAGCCACCAAAATGATAAAGGATGGAAGGATACTCCTATGAAAGGCTAAAAAGGTTAGGGCTCTTTAACCTGGAAAAGAGACGGCTGAGGGGAGATATGATAGAAGTTTATAAATTAATGAACGCAGTGGAACGGGTAAACGTAGATCGATTGTTTACGTTATCAGAATATAGAAAGACTAGGAGACATGCAATGAAGCTACAGGGTAAACTAAGACTAATAGAAAATATTTTTTCACTCAACGTGTAATCAAACTCTGGAATTTGTTACCGGAGGATGTAGTAAAGGCTGTTAGTGTATCTGGGTTTAAAAAAGGTTTGGACAAGTTCCTGGAGGAAAGGTCCATAAACCGTTAAGAAGTGACCGAAGATATCAATGCTTGACCCAGTACAAGCATTGTGGAACTTGTGTCTCTTGGGGAAACTGCTAGGTACATATGACCTAGATTGGTCACTGTTGGAAACAGAATACTTGGCTTGATGGACCTTGGTCTGACCCAGTATGGCATATCTTATGTTCTTATGTAACATCTGTCGAGCAGCCACTTGGGCCTCGGTTCATACCTTCACAGCCCATTACTGCTTGGACAAGGACTCCCGGGATGCCTTGTTTGGTCAGGCTGTTCTCCAACACCTGTTCCATACCTAATCAACTCCTACCCACTATCCCTGGTAGGATGCCGGAGATCCATGGGAGGAAGTGGAGCACTTTCACAGGGACGCACAACGTCTGGGGTCTCTCCCTGGCATCTAAAGCTAGGGAGTCCCCATATGTGAAGGCTACAGTTCCTGCTTGTTCCTGGAGATAGCATAGTTACTCACCTGTAACAGGTGATCTCCGGGAACAGCAGGAATTTAGTCTTCATAACCCACCCACCTCCCCATGGATTTGTAACTCTATCTTTCTCTCTCTTTGTCTTAGCTTTAAACTCAACTGGAGAGAGGCAGTTGGGAAAGGCGGGAAGGCAGCACACAGGCGCTGTGGGATGCTCCCAAAAGTTTTCTAATTGGATGCTGGGGAGCGTTCCCACGCAGGCTCCGTTGGTACCAACGATACCCATATGTGAAGACTAAATTCCTGCTGTTCCCGGAGATCACCTGTTACAGATGAGTAACTATGCTTTCCTGTCAGATTTATTTAAGGTTTTTTTATAACTTTCATTTCAGTCAAAGCAGTTTACATTGTAACTAATTTGGTAATGTACATTAAATAGGGACATTGCTTCAGAAAAATCCAAGTTATCAATGGAGGATTGTGATTTGCCTAAGGCCATGAGTGCTAGTGTGAATTAAACCCTGGTCTCTTGGTTCCCAAACCAGTGCTCTAACAATTAGGCTACTTTGTGTACTGGTTCCTTTCCTGTCCCTGAGCCAGCTTGCTTCAGTGTCGCTCCTCAGGTTAGTTTCCTTTTTGCTTTAAGGTTCCCTCAACCAGCATTTGTCTCTTCGGTCAAAGGCCTCAGATTCCTGCTGCGTGACAGGGATCCCAATTTTCCAATGACCTCCAGCAGCATCAAGAAATGCGATCAGTGCAGCAAGATGTCTCTTACCAAGCTGTATGACTGCTGTCTCTAGTGCCTTGGTCCAGAACACAGCAACTCGGACTGAATTCTGCAGAACCATGACCTCTAAGGTCCTTAAGAGCAGTCACCAGCAGCAGGAAATCTTTTTCCAAAAGTCTGAATCCATGCCTCTGACACTCTGCTCCAAGGCCCCCCTGCAGTACCTTGGTGCCCCACAAAACCTGGGTCTAGAGTCCCACAGCCATGGTTCCTCCAAGGAAATTCCTGGAGGTGGAACACAAGCAGTCACTGTCCTTGAAGACCTCTGAGACAAGTTCCAGAAGATGGCAAAATCCCATTCCAGACGCCATAGTCCCTGGCATGAGTTGGAGTCTGAGCTGGTGCAGCTTCACAAGCTGTCCTGGAAGGAGTCATCAGTACCTATTGACCTGCCTCAGACACCTGAGGCTATCATTGTCCGACTCCCCCTCAACAGAACAGATGCCAGACCTGAAACACTGCCAGCATTGAAGACTGTAGAGCCAAGTGGCATGGAGACTAGGATGGTGGCCTTAAAGTGCAGTATATCTGCATTCGTGGCCCAGCAGCAGCCATTCATGTCAGTTCATCTACCCCAGTGATGGGACCCTCGACATGGAGGGCCTCCCCAGATGTCGAGCTGATCCTAAAGCGTCATTGGCCTTGAACCCCATTGGCATCGGATGAGATCCTAGTTGGCTTCCTCAGGCCACAAGTCCAGTGCAGCAAAAGTGCGCACAGCTTGGACCACAGATCTTCCAGAGGCCCCGTAGCTCAGACCACAACCACGGTGACTGCAAAGCCTCAATCAACCTCTGACTTCCAGTCCAATTGGGAGACAGAGGACAAGGAGTTTCTGGACATGCAGCACCAAGACATACCTTCAGACCCATCCCCCTTGACACTGTTCCCTGCCAGAGGATGTTGTCTTCCTAGTCTTTGTGTGGGAGATGGCTAGGGTGCTCTCCAAGTCAGAGGCAGAGGATGACCCTTGCACAGAGGAACTAGAGTTCCTTCAGTATGAGGCCTCTCTGAAGGAGGCTCTTACAGTACCGGTTCTGCTGATCCTATGCCACCACCTTCTCCACATGTGGGAGACACCAGCATTGGTGCCCATTGTCAGGCAACTTGTCTACACGTATCGTCCCCCCTGCACAGACTTGAGAGCCAGAAGACTCATTCCTTGGTGCCCCTTGTAGGGAGGCTAGACCCTCGGCCGGAAGGCCTTTCAGGGCTCGATATTGACATGCGTGTCCAATCCTACCAGCTCTACATTGGTATGTATCTCAAAGAGCTGTTGAACTCAGTGGGTTCTCAAAGGCCTCGATGGGGGAACCCCTCCAGAGATTCAAGTCACTAGCCTCGGCAGTCAGAGTGCTCAGTTCATGTTTAGAGCAGCTTACAATGGCTTTGAATGAGCCAGAGTGGCCGCAGCTGGTATCGGGGCTCAATGCCAAGCATAGCTGCAATTGTCTGACCTCAAGCAGTGGGTTCAGGACAAACTTATTGATGTCCCCTGCATCAGAGAGAGTTTTCAGGAAACCCATGGCAGACAAAGCAGCAGAGAAGACTGAGTTTCTCACAAGGACCAGACTTTAAAGACCTTGGTGCAGTCCTGAAAAGGTCCCATGGGAAAAGCTGCCCTTCCTGAGGGAAAAGGGTGGCTTTAGCAACACGCCACAGTTCCAGGCTTTCCCAGCCCCACAGCACAGCCAACAGGACAAGGGAACAGCCCCCATAAGAAAAAAAAATCCCATGCACTGGCCCTGGCTCAGCCTTGGGAGAGCTTTTGACTCCCTGGGTGTGACCTCTTCTCCCCCAAGAGGTCTCCTACACAAGGGGGCAGCTGGCTCTGTTTGTCCAGAAGTGGTCCATCACAACAGATACCTGGGTCCTACAAGTGGTCAAGGAGGGCTACTTTCTCCATCTTCAGCAGACACACCATCATTTCCAGGAGAACCCATAAGATCTCTCCTCAGAGCTTGCAGGTCTCTAGGACAAGGCGGAAGAGCCAGTGTCAAAACATCTCAGGGTCACCAGTTTCTACACCAGGTATTTCCTCATCCCCAAGAGAAGCAGGGGACCTGAACAAGTTCCTGATAAGGGAAAAATTCAAAATGCTCTCCCTTGGAACATTGATGCCATTCCTCCAGCAGGAAGACTGGCTATGCTCCTTAGACCTAAAGGATGCCTACACACAAATCCTGATCCATCCTAGCCACAGAAAATACCTCCAGTTCATGGTGGGAGGAGGGCACTACCAATATAGGGTGCTGCCCTTTGGGCTGGCCTCATCGCCAAGGGTCTTCACCAAATGCCTCGTGATGGTTGCAGCCCACCTTAGTCTCCAAGGGACCTTCATCTTCCTTTACCTGGACAACTGGCTCATAAGGGGAGGCACAGCTGCAGAGGCGCAATGTGCCATAGGGCGAACTAACACCCTGCAGCATCTAGGGTTTGTCAACTACCCCAAGTTCCACCTCGCTCTGGTTCAATGCCTGAAGTTTATAGGGGCTCAGCTAGACACACTCCAGGCCAAGGCGTTCCTCCCTCAGATCAGAACACCTCAGAGGGCTACTACTACTATTATTTAGCACTTATATAGCGCCACACATGCAGCTCTGTACAGACATACATACAAGAGTCCCTGCTCGTCAGAGTCCCGCTCGTCCAAGCTTACAATCTAGTCGAGACAATACAGAGCATTAGTCAATTCTGTGCAATGCAGAATATGGTCTTTACAACCCAGTCATGAAAATTAACAAGAGTCAGGTTAAGATAAAGGATAGAAGTTGGGATCTGAAAGCGGTAGTGAGGAGGTGGGTCTTCAACCTGGATTTGAAGAGGGCCAGAGGGTGCCTGGCGTATAGACACAGGTAGGCTGTTCCAAGGCTAACTGCAGTGGTACAACGATGCTGGTCACTAATGCCCAGCTTCTTTGCCTGCTGGGCCACATGGCCTTCATGGATCACGTGACTCCATAGGCCTGATTGCACATGAGAGCAGCCCAGTGGTGCCTCTGCTCTGGACACAAGCCACAGGCAGGCTCTGGGACAGAGTGACCTGCCAGCTGTCAAACTCCCTCAGATGGTGGCAGATCCCTTGTCACCTTCAGGCCAGGATGACCTTCCAGGCACCCACACCCCCCAGAAGGTCCTCACCATGGATGCCTTCTTATTGGGTTGGGGAATGCATTGCAAGGGCCTCCAGACACAAGGCAGCTGATGCCAAATGGAATCCAGATGCAGATCAATCTGCTGGAGCTCCAGATATTTCTGGCTCTCTGAACCTTCTGTTACCGGCTGCAGCACCAGTCTGTGCTAGTCCACACCAACAAAGTGTGTCAGTGTTCTACGTGAACAAACAAGGGGCACAGGGTCAAACTCCCTTGGCCAGGAGGTGGTAGCCCTCTGCTGCTATGCAACAGAGGGATTCTCCTAAGAGTCGTCTACATCTTGGGCCAGGACAGTGCCCTGGTGGACAAGCTGAGCAGTCTCTTCCAGCTGCACAAACGGCACCTGGATTCCAAAGTGGCCTCCTGGCTGTTTCAATTCTGGGGTATTCCCCTGGTGGACCTGTTCACCAGCCCAGACAACACACACTTGCCCTGCTTCTGCTCCTGCCAGCCACACCCATCCCAGGTAGCAGCAGATGCATTCATCATTCCATGGATGGAAGGGCCTCCTGTATACCTTCCCACCAACACCACTGGTTGCCATGACCACCTTCAAAGTCCAGCATAACAGGGCATCACTAATACTGATAACTCCCTGGTGGCCAAGGCAACACTGGTTTCTGCTGCTGCTCCTCTCCCTGTCTGGAGCATTGCCTATTCCCCTGGGCTGAGCCCCAGAACTACTCACAGGAGCAGGGTGCTCTTCTACACCCCAACCTGGGGTCTCTCTCACAGCTTGGCTGCTGAAAGGTTAGTGTTCTATTCAACCTCCCACAGGATGTGGAAGAGGTTCTGGCCTCTCAAGGCTTCCACAAGAAGGGTGTATGCCTTCAAGTGGTGATTTTGTGTGGTGTGCCAAAAGACAAGGGAACCCGTTCTGCTCAGTACAAGTAGTACTCCAGTACCTGCTCATCTGTCATAGGTGGGGCTAAAGTCCAACTCGGTCAGAGTACACATGAGCACTATCACAGCACACCATCTTTCTGTTGAGGGCAAGCCCCTCTGCTCAGCCCCTTATGTCTTGGTTCTTGCGAGGCCTCATGCTATCCAACTCCCTTCCCCGGTCTACCCTCCAGCAGTGGAGTGGGATCTCAATGTGGTGCTTTCACAGCTCACTAAGCAGCCTTCTCCTGGAAGGTAGTCTTCCTTGTAGCACTCACATCTCAGTCAGTGAGCTCCAGGCTCTGATAGCAGAGCCCCCTTACACAGGTTCTACAAGAACAGCATGATGCTTTGTGCTCACCCCAAGTTTCTGCTGAAGTTGGTGTCCCCATTCCATCTCAGTCAGGAGGTGAAGGTCTCACTCCAGGGCAGAGACAGTTCTCCATACTCTGGATTATAAAAGGGTCCTGTCCTGTCTGCAGTGGTCTCAGGGTCACTGCAAAGCATCTCAGCTTGTCATCTCCTATGACCCCAGTATGGGGCTCCCAGTGACTAAGCAAACTGCTTGGGTGGCAGATTGCATTACCCTCACCATGTGGCCAAAAGGTCACAGTGTACCACATCAGGGTCATGGCTACTTCTGTGGCAAATCTGCATTCCATCCTGTGATGGAAATCTGTCAGTCCACCACTGACTTTCAGTCCATACTGTTGCAGCCCACTACTACCTGGAGAGGGAGTCCTGATGGGGCAGTGCCTGTGGCCCAGGTTATACTCCGTCATCTCTTTGAGATGTAGGCAACTCCCCTCCAACCCTTGTGTTTCAGCTACTATAGTGGTGGTTCTCTGCCAGACGGGTCTTTTAACGCCTCTCAGTAGGAACTCAACTGCTGCTGATCACAGCTCATCCTTTGCAGGTTGCTGTGGCATTTTTTACAGGTTCTCAGCCTGTAGCCAGGGATTCCCATATGTGAGGACTGTCTTTATGCTTTCTCCAGGAACAAGCAGGGTTACCTACAACAGGTGTTCTCCGGGGACAGCAGGAATCGGTCCTTGCATTCCTCCCTCCCTCTCCTTGGAGTTGCTGTTGCTGCTTTATCGTTTATTTTTTGCTGTCTTAGCTATGTCATTAGACTGAGGCAAGATGGCACCCTTGGGCAGGAAGGGGATTACGCATGCATAGTACATCTCCCAAAGGCTTTCTTTGAAAGCTGGGGAGATGCTTCCACAGGGGCTGACGTCACCCATATGTGAAGACTGATTCCTGCTGTCCTTGGAGGATGTAGTAAAAGCTGTTAGTGTAGTTGGGTTTAAAAAAGGTTTGGACAAGTTCCTGGAGGAAAGGTCCATAAACTATTATTAAAAGGGACCCAGGATATCAATGCTTGACCCAATACAAGCATTGAGGAACCTGTCTTTTGGGGAGACTGCTAGGTACTAATGACCTAGATTGGCCACTGTTAGGCCTCGACTCCAATACCCCAGCAGGAACAATGATACCTACTCTAACCTACCAATCTGTAAATAGTTGTGAGCTGCCCACGTAGCCAGTGACAGCCATTTTTGTCTGTACAGTTACCCTGTTAGCCTTGTTAAAAACCCCTGTTCATTGTAAGTCCAGTGTAGGTCCTGCCTGCACTGCACAAATTTGTTTTCTGTAAACCGCACTGATTTTAAAGAGCACGGTATAAAAGACATTAAATAGGATACTGGGCTTGATGGACCTTGGTCTGACCCAGTATGGCATATCTTATGTTCTTATAATACCTGTTTACAGGTAACTACACTTTGCTCGATGCATTGTCAAATTTGAACTTAAGAGGATTAGAAAAAGTTTAGTGTATCTGGGTTTAAAAGGTTTGGAGAAGCTTCTGGAGAAAGTCCATTGTCTATTAAAGCAGACTGGGAAAATCCACTGTTTACCCCTGGGATAAGTAACGTGGAATTTGTCTTCCTTTTGGGAATCTGAGACATACTTGTGACCTGGATTGGTCACTGTTGGAAACAAGCTACTGGGCTTGGACCTTTCGTCTGACCCAGTATGGCATCTTATGCACCACCTTAAAGGCAAGGACAAATACTGTATTTTGTTGTCCCAAAGAAAGATGGGACCATCTGACCCTGTACCTGAAAGGCATCTGTACATCTTTGAAGATCACAGCATTTCCATTCAGAAGTAAGATTAGTCATTCAGGTAGTACAGTGGACTACCTGAATGACTGGACTTGGCAGTGATGTGGTGTTTGTTTTGCTAATCTCTGCACACTTTCAATGCTATGCCTTAACCTTTGGCCTCTCCAGGGCCTTGGGGACCACCAACATCATGGTTGAGGCTGCAGCTTTGATGCAAGGATGTATGTACATCCTTATTTCAACTATTGACCTATTTGGGCTAAGTCCCAGTCCAAAATGGTTATAGTAATGGCCAGTGTAGTAAAACCTTGTCTGGGACACCCTGGGTTTGAGTGTAGGGGGAAGAGTGGTCACCTATTTTTGATTTGTTGGCAATTGGTTAAGTAGGGTTGAAACCATTTAATATGGTTTCCTGAATTTCGGTGAATTGTAGATGTCAGAGGATGGTATGGTTCACACTGTCAAATGCTGCAGGGATGTCAAGGAAAACTAAAATGAAGCCACCTTGTGCATTCTGTATACCTTGAATGTGTGTGGGAGAGTAGAAGGGTTTCAACTCCATAGTGAGGCCAGAACCCATGTTGCTGGGATCAAGTGGAGCATGTTTGTCAATGTGATCTTGAAGCTGTTGGTGGACATTTTTTTTTCTATAATTTTAGCCATGAGGGGAAGGCTGGTGTTTGGTCTATATGAGGTTGGCTCCAATTTGTTCAGGTCAGGTATTTTAGGTTGGGACATATGGATGGTATCTTTAGACTGCTTGAATTGGAGACATTTGAGTAGGGTTTTATTTTGTTTTTTGTGAGAATGGGGGAGTTCTGTTTTGGCTGCCTTGAATCCTGGCTGCTGGGCATGGATCAAGGGAAGGATATCGTGATGAGGGAAATAATGATGGAGTTGGTGATCAGGTGGTAGTGGTAGAGGACTGAATCGAGGGGAAGTCGCATAGACTGGGTTGTCTGTTGGTTGTAGTGATTAGCTAGTTGGTGGTGGTTCATGGATGTTTGAAGTGGTCATCGTGGGGAGTTGTCAGTTTTTTTTTTTTTACTAGGTCAGTTCTCTTGGTTGATTGAACAATTAATCAGCTTGGTGTGGTAACTTTTTGCATTGTCAATGACTGTCCGGTATTCATCTAGGAGGTTCATGTAGAGGTTGCAGTCTGCAGTGTCTGGATTTCCACCATTTCCATTCAAGCTTCCATAGATGAGGTTTTTTTTGTTTTCCAGCGCTCAGGGGTGTACTGTGGAGTTTTGGGTAGTTTTCATGGAGTTTGGGGGTTAATGGAACCGAGGCTTTATTCTAATTTACTTGGGTTTCCAAGTTTTGTGCCTTAAGGGAGGGGAGGATGGTATTGAGGAATTCCTTTGAATTGTTTGAATCTTGCTGTGGTTTGGTGGTTGGGTGGGAGGCAGAAGCTTTAGGGATTGTGGTCAGACCATAGGACTGGCTGGATTTGTATAGAATGAGGGTTGGTTTGGATTGTGGGACTGTTCAGGAAGATCAGGTCAAGTTTATTTTTATTTTATTTATTTAGCTGTATTTATATCCCGCTTTTCACCGGGTCAAAGCGGTGTTACGTAGAGGGGTGGGGAAATTAAGTATAGGGCGGGGCCATCACTGAGGGGGCAACATTGATGATTTTGACATAGGACAGACTTTGGACATGGGACAGACTTTGTACATAGACAGGATAGATAGCTTTGATTCAGAGGTTCATGGTGGGCGAGATCAGTGGTTAGTGCCCTTTTTGGTGGGAGTCGTGATGAAGTATTCCTGGAAAAGGATGGTTTTTAGCTGTTTTCTGAAGGATAGTAAGTCAGCATTGTTTCTGAGGCAGCTTGGTAGGGAATTCCATAAGGATGGAGCATAAAGTTCAAAGGCTCAGTTACAGGTCCGTTGTGAGCATTTAGTTCTTTTGTGGGGGACTGTAAGGGAATTGCTGGAGGCTTGTCTAGTAGTTCTGCCGTGGGCTGGGCGAGACAGGGTGCGAAGCTGGGTGTTCTGTGTTTGATGGATCGCTTTGTGGGTGAGTAGGATGGCTTTGTATTTAGTCCTTGCTTCCAGGGGAAGTATGTGAAGGTCTTTGAGAATTGGGGTGATGTGGTTGGTTTTCTTTGCTCTCTGGATGATTCTTGCTGTGGTATTCAATGCTGTTCGGAGGGGGGTTGGTCTGTGAGGCTGGAAGGCCATGGTAGATTATGTTTCAGTAGTCCAGGTGTGGGAGTGTCATGGCTTGCATCACTGTTCGGAAGTCTTGATGTTCTAGAAGGGGTCTGAGACGTTGCACTGTCCTTGCCTTATGGAATATAGTGATTTGTTGTTTTAGGGTGAGGGCTTAGTCAATAATGATGCCCAGATATCTTATTTGTGGTTTGTATTTGAATGCTTGTGGTTCCTATGTTGAGGTGCGTAGGTGGTGTGAAGTCAGGGTCTTTTGTCACTATGAGGGCTTCAGTTTTCTTTGTTGATGGATAGGTTGTTTGCTTGCAACCAGTCGGACACCTCAGAGAAGCATGCTGATGGGTGGGTGTTGGGTTTGTAGTTATGGGGGCGTAGAGCATGATATCATCAGCATATATGTGGAAGCTGATGTTGTGAGTGCGTATGACTGAGCAGAGTGGTTGGAGGTAAATGTTGAAGAGCATGGCTGATAGTGTGGATCCTTGGGGCACTCGGTGTTGCTGGAACGGGGGGGAGGTCGAAGTGCTGGTACGGATTAATTGTTGTCTGTTAGGTAGGATTGGAACCACTTTAGTACTGTCTTTGATCCCAATAGTCCGTAGTCTGTGTATGAGGATGTTGTGGGAGATGGTGTCGAACGCTGCAGATATATCAAGGAAGATCATGGCATATCCAGAGTGTTTTTCTTGCGTTCCTATGAGGAGAGTGTTCATCAGTGTGGTCATGAGGGTCTCAACTCCATGTAGAGGGCGGAAGCCGTGTTGTGGGTCCAGTATGTTGATATCCAGGTGTTCCTGAAGCTGTTGCTGGACGATCTTCTCAATTATCTTGGGAGTGAAAGGTAGACTTGCTATGGGTCTGTAGGATGCTGGGTCTAGGGGATCTAGGTTTTGTTTTTTTAAGGATGGTCGGATGATTGTAGTTTTGAGGGCGTCAGGCATGTGTCCTTGGGAGAAGGATTCTTTGACAATATGGGCTAGTGGTGTGCTCAGTTCGTTATTAGATTTCCTTATCCAGTCAGTGGGGCAGGGGTCCAGCGGAGAGGTGGTGGTGTTGAGGCAGGAGATGGTGGTTGATATTTCGTCCGTTGAGGTTTCTTTGAAGGTGGTCCAGTCACTGTGTAAGTATATTGCCTTGGTCATGGGTGGGGGTTTGTGTGATTTGGGTTCATGGCTGCCATGGCTTCTAAGAAAGAGGTGGCATGATTTTGTTGGACAGAGGGTAGATTGAAGTCCTCCTAATAGAATGTTCTTGTTTTGCTTTAGCAGGCTCAAGTATGTTTTCCATTATGTTAAATCTGTAGCAGTAATGGTTCGTTGATCTGTAGGTAAGGCATATCATGAGCAGTTTGTGGTGGTGAGGGTGTCTGTTCTGTTTATGCTCTTAGTGGCTTTGGTGTGGAAGTTGTGGCAGGGCTTGGTTAGGATGAGAACTCCTCTTCCTCTTTGGTTTCACCTTGGGCAGTGAAAGGTTGTACCTTACATAACATAAGATACGCCATACTGGGTCAGACCAAGGTCCATCAAGCCCAGTATCCTGTTTCCAAAAGTGGCCAATCTAGGTCATACGTACCTAGCAGTTTCCCCAAAAGGCACAGGTTCCGCAATGCTTGTACTGGGTCAAGCATTGATATCCTGGGTCCCTTCTTAATGGTTTATGGACCTCTCCTCCAGGAACTTGTCCAAACCTTTTTTAAACCCAGCTACACTAACAGCCTTTACTACATCCTCAGGTAACAAATTCCAGAGTTTGATTACACGTTGAGTGAAAAAATATTTTCTTTTATTAGTCTTAGTTTACCCTGTAGCTTCATTGCATGTCCCCTAGTCTTTCTATATTCTGATAACATAAACAATCGATCTACATTTACCTGTTCCACTCTGTTCATTAATTTATAGACTTCTGTCATATCTCCCCTCAACCGTCTCTTTTCCAGGTTAAAGAGCCCTAACCTTTTTAGCCTTTCCTCATAGGAGTATCCTTCCATCCCCTTTACCATTTTGGTGGCTCTTCTGAACCTTTTCTAATAACGCTATATCCTTTTTAAGATACGGTGAACAGAATTGCACACAATATTCAAGGTGCGGTCTCACCATGGAATGGTAAAGAGGCATTATAATATCTTTTGTTTTATTTTCCATTCCTTTCCTTATCATACCTAGCATTCTATTTGCTCTCTTGGCTGCCGCTGCACACTGGGCCAAGGGTTTTAACATGTTATCCACAATGACGCCTAAATCTTTTTCCTGGGTGGTGGTTCCTAATGTGGAACCTTGCATCGTGTAACCATAGTTTGGGTTGTTCTTCCCTAGGTGCATAACTTTGCACTTGTCCACATTAAATTTCATCTGCCATTTTGGTGCCCAGTCTTCCAATTTATCAAGATTCTCTTGCAATTTTCCACAATCCTCTTGGGTTTTAACAACTTTAAATAGTTTTGTGTTGTCTGCAAATTTGATAACCTCACCTGTTCCACTTTCCAGGTCATTTATGAATATGTCAAAGCAGCGGACCCAGCACAGATCCCTGGGGTACACCACTATTCACCTTTCTCCATTGGGAAAATTGGCCATTCAGCCCAACCCTCTGCTTTCTATCTTTTAACCAGTTCCTGATCCATAGTAGTACACTGCCTCCTATCCATGACTCTTTAGTTTTGCCAAAAGTCTCTGAGGGACCTTGTCAAAGGCTTTCTGAAAGTCCAGATACACTATATCAACCGACTCACCTTTGTCCACCTGTTTATTCACACTTTCAAAAAAAACATAACAGATTAGTAAGACAAGATCTTCCTTGTCTAAAGCCATGTTGGCTGTCTCCCATTAGATCATGACTATCTACATGCTGAGTCATTTTATTCTTGGATGGTTTCTACCATTTTTCCTGGTACTGATGTGAGGCTCACTGGTCTGTAGGCTTCCGGATCACCCCTGGAACCCTTTTTAAAAATTGGTGTTACATTGGCGATCCTCCAATCTTCAGTTATTAGATGATTTTAATGATAGTTCACAGATTACTAATAGCAGGTCTGCAATCTCATATTTCAGTTCTTTCAACACCGTTGTATGTATACCATCCGGCCCAGGTGATTTGCTACTCTTAGTTTATCTAATAGTTGTAATACATCTTTCCGATGTATTGATATTTCCTTCAATTCTTCCGCACCTTTAAATACCACTTCAGTCATGGGTAACATCCCTACATCTTCCTCAGTAAAGACCAAAGCAAAGAATTCATTCAGTCTCTCCGCTAACGCCTTGTTGCCTCTTAGTGCCCCTTTAACTCCTCTATCATCTAATGGTCCAACCGACTCTCACAGGTTTTTTGCTACGAATGTACTTGAAAAAAATCTTTATTTCGCGTTTTTGCTTCTGCAGCAAGCTTCTTCTCAAATTCTCCCTTTGCCTTCTTTATCAATGCCTTGCATTTGACCTGCCAGTGCTTGTGCTGTTTCCAGGTTTTGTCATTTGGCTCTTTTCCATTTCCTGAAAGATGCTTTCTTGGCAACAGCCTCTCTGACCTCACCTTTAAACCATGCTGGCAGTTTTTTGGACTTCCTTCCACTTTTCTTAAAGCGTGGAATACAGCTGGTCTGGGCTTCCAAGATAGTATTTTTCAACACCCAAGCTTGATGTAAGTCTTTAACCTTTGTAACTGCTCCTTTTAGTTCCTGAGCGGTCCTCCAGTTTAGTCCTCCACAATCGGGTAGTGCACCTCCTCCTGGAGACTGGACCAATCAAATTCTTCGTAACATGTATGCAGACGGAGCTCCCATAAGCCCCCAGTGTGTCCAGTCTCCTTGCAGCTTGAGGACGTGTGTGCCTGTGCTGGGCACACTTAGTGACACTTGGGGGAGCAACACTAGTTAGTTTTTGTTTTGGGGTTTTCCTTTCTACTCTTTACTTTCTTTTCTTTAATTAGGTAGCTGTTTCTTTAATTTAAAAAAAAAAAAAAGACACAGGGGGCTTCCCGGTGCTGAGAAGCCAGTCCTACATTGGGCTCCTGTCTTCCCCCAGAGTTGTTGGACAGCCTGGTTAGAGCTCTCCCGTAGACTGCACGGGGAAGAGCTCTACCTGTCGCAGGCAAGCCTTTTGCTTTGAGCTACTAGCTGCCTCTGCGGTGTCTTTATCTGCCCGGTAGGAACTTCAATTACTTTCCTGCCTCGGGTACTGCAGCGCGCTCCCGTTGCTGCTGTCATCAGGTGAGTCGGCTGCCTTGAAGTCTTGCCTCAGCGGTAGCTGCTCAGGCACGGGTTTTGCGTTCTCCATTTTATTTGGCCTCCGTTATCTTTATTTTGCCGGTTTTCGTGTCTACTTTGTTTTTCCTTATTTTTTGATTTTCGCGCCGTTTTTCAGCGCGGGTGCACGAGCTCGGCGGCCATTTTGAAGCCCTGAGGGAAGTTTTCTTTGCTAACTTCATCACTTGTGCACGGGTTCCCCTGACATTTTTGGCACTATCTATGCTAGCGATTTTGCTAGGGACCTTTTAAGGATTCTAGGGAGTGTTTTTTTTATTTTTCAAAAAAAAAAATCAAAAACACTGTTTTTAAACGGGCTTGCCATTTTCCCATTGCCTTTCCCTACCTCTGATTCACTTCTCTTTATCTTTGTGGGGTACTTCTGTACATGGCTGCCAAACCGCAGTGCGTGATCTGTGGATTGCGCAGAGGGGCAGTGGCAGACTCGGGCATCTGCCGGGGCTGTGCCTTCACTTCTTCCGACTTGGAACATCAAATTGAGCTGAAAGAGCTGCCAGTCCCTGATGACGCTCCTATGATAGCGGAGACTGCCCTTTCGCCTGGTTCTCGCCCGGCTGCTTCGGCGTCTCATCCCATTGGGCATATCCCAGAGTTACCACTTACAGTTCTTGCTACTCCTTCAGTAGATTTTTCCCCGGATTTCGTTCTGCTCATGCATCAGGCCTTCCGCTTGAGCCGTTCCGGTCAGCTGCTGGAAGCTTGGCCTGCGCCACTTCCTTCTCTTTCCGCAGGGGAAGGTCAGCGCTCCTCCCAGCCTGCCGCCAAGCGGCTCCGGTCCTTGGACCCGGAGCAGGACGCTATGGGTTACCCTGATTTGGAAACGGAAGGGGATCCTGAGGCGGAGGCTGACGAGTTGGAGGACGGGGAGATCCCAGAGCCGGAAGACCAGGCGCGGATTATTCGTGTGTTTCGTAAGGATGAGCTAGTGCCTTTGATCACGGAGTCTCTTCAGGCCCTCAACCTCGCTGTGGCTCGGCCTTTAGAAGAGGACGGCTTGGAGGATCCTCTCATTCAGGCGGTGCGGGACTCTCAGGTGGTGTTTCCTGTGCATCGGGTGGTGGAGCAAATGATCCAATCGGAGTGGGATCAACCAGAGTCCGGTTTGAAGTGAATTAGGACTATGAATCGTTTATACCCTTTAGCCGACAGACAAGGACTTGTTTAAGTCCCCGCGGGTTGATGCTGCGGTGTCGGCGGTGACTAAGAAAACCACCATCCCGGTTGAGGGCGGTGCGGCCTTAAAGGATGCGCAAGATAAGAAGGTGGATAACTTCTTGAAACAAGCCTTTGATACTAACGCCTTGTCCCTACAGGCCTCCATTTGTGGCGTGTGGGTTGCTCGGGCTTGTTTACGTTGGTCTCAGCGCCTGCGCTCGGCCTCTGGCCTGGATCAGCAGGAGTTGTTGGAGGTTACCCGCATGGAGTCTGGGTCGGCGTACCTGGCGGATGTGCATTATGATTTGATCCGCTCCTTGGCTAATAGTATGGCCTCTTTGGTGGCGGCGCATCGGTCCATCTGGTTGCGTAACTGGGCGGCCGATGGATCTTCCAAGTCTCGCCTCAGTAAGTTGCCCTTCAAGGGCAAGTTGTTTGAAGCTCTGGATAAGTTGGTCAAGGACCTTGGTGAATCTAAGGGTGGTAGGCTGCCGGAGGACAAGCTTAAGCTCAATAGATCCTCGCCTCCTACGCACGGTCAGTTTCGGGATTTTCGTAGATTTCGTTCTTCCCGCCTTTGGAGCTCCCAGCGCGGCCGCTTTGGGTCCTGTGCTCAGGGGTTTCGTGGTTTCCGAGGAGCGGGACGAGGCTTCTCCGGAGCCGCCTCCTCTTCGTCGTCTTCCTTTAATTGCAAGCCGCAATGAAGCGAGGCGGGCTCTGGAAGGAAGTCCGGTCATAGGGGGTCGCTTGCGCGATTTTCTTCCTCCTTGGGCCCAAATCACTTCAGATCAGTGGGTTCTGCAGATTATCGAGAAGGGTTATGCGCTGGAGTTTGCATGCCCGCTCAGAGATTCCTTTGTTATGTCTCCCAGCAAGGGCGATCAGAAGACGCGGGACATCCGCCTGACTCTTCATCGGCTATTATCCCTAGGGGCGGTGCTTCCCGTTCCTCCTTCCGAGCGAGGCGCCGGTCGCTACTCCATCTATTTTGTGGTTCCCAAGAAGGACGGTTCTCTACGTCCCATCTTAGATCTCAAGGGCGTCAATCGTTCCCTCAAGGTACCGCACTTCCGGATGGAAACCTTGCGGTCGGTCATTATGGCGGTGCGTCAAGGGGAGTTTCTTACATCCCTCGATCTCTCCGAGGCTTATTTGCACATTCCCATCCGAGCGTCTCATCAAAGGTTCCTCCGCTTCGCCTTCCCGTGGGGCCACTTTCAGTTTCGGGCCATGCCGTTCGGACTCGCCACTGCTCCCCGTACCTTCACAAAGGTGATGGTGGTGGCGGCGGCCTTACGAAAAGAGGGTATCCTTGTTCACCCGTATCTCGACGATGGTTGATTCGGGCAAAATCCAACCACGAATGTCTGCAAGTCACGGATAGAGTGGTTGCTTTACTGAGATCTCTCGGCTGGGTGGTGAACGAACGCAAAAGCCGCTTGCGGCTGACTCAGGACCTCGAATACCTGGGAGTACGTTTCGACACGGCGCGGGGCTTGGTGTGTTCGCCGGAACGCCGTGCCCTTGCGTTGCGGAGTCTCGTCCGCCTCTTCCTGGGGATGCCTGCACCATCCGCGTGGTGGTACCTCCGGCTCCTCGGCACGATGGCAGCAACCCTGGAGGTGGTTCCTTGGGCGAGGTTCCATATGCGTCCGCTCCAGAGTGCCTTTCTACGCCGTTGGTCCAACCAGTTCGACTCGTTGAACAGGAGGTTGCCTTGCCCGAAGCCGGTTCGCCGGTCGCTCCGCTGGTGGCTTTGCTCCGAGAACCTGATGCGGGGGCTTCCCTTGGAGCCTCCTCTTTGGGTTCCCTTCACGACGGATGCCAGCTTATCGGGCTGGGGTGCTCATTGCGAGGACCGCTTCACGCAGGGGACGTGGTCTCCCCTGGAGGCCTCCTGGTCGATCAACCGTCTCGAGCTGAGAAGCGGTGCGTCTCGCGCTATTAGCCCTCGAAGACCTGATACTCGGGCAACCTGTGCGCGTTCTCTCGGACAATGCCACAGCAGTAGCTTACATCAATCGCCAGGGGGGCATCGGCAGTGTGACCTTAGCATCCGAGGCGACGGAGTTGTTCAATTTGGTGCAGTCTTGCCTTCCGGCGATCTCGGCGGCACATATAGCGGGCACGGACAACGTCCAAGCCGATTTTCTCAGCAGGGTGCGGGTAGACCCCGGAGAATGGGAGTTGAACCCTCAGATTTACGCGCAAATAGTTCGTCGGTGGGGTCCGCCCGTCATGGATCTCATGGCAACTTTCCAGTCGGCAAAGGCAGGGTGCTTTTTCAGCAGGCAGCGAGAGCGCATGTCCGAGGGGCTCGACTCTCTCATTCAGCCGTGGCCGACGTCCGGTCTCCTGTATGTCTTTCCTCCGTGGGCTCTAATCGGCCGGGTCGTTCAGCGCATCGAGGGCCACCGGGGTCGGGTGTTGCTGGTGGCGCCGGATTGGCCCAGGAGACCTTGGTATGCCGATCTGGTCAGGTTGTGCGACGGCGTTCCGTGGCATCTGCCTGTGTTACCGGATCTTCTTCAGGGTCCCCTGCGGATGCCCCAAGTGGGTCGATTCTCACTTACGGTTTGGCCATTGAGAGGGCTCGGTTGAAAAAGAAGGGTTATTCCCCCGCGGTGATTGCCACTCTCCTTCGGGTGCGGAAGACGTCCACCTCCCTTATGTGCGCGTGTGGAGAATCTTTGAAGACTGGTGCTCTCAGCGGGGGGTTCGAGCGGCGACGGTTTCCGTGCCCGTCGTTTTGAGTTTTCTTCAGGATGGTTTTGATAAGGGTCTGGCTGCTAGCTCCCTGAAGGTTCAGTTGGCGGCTCTCTCCTGTTACCGAGGCAAAGTATTGGGGTTTTCCCTCGGCTCGCATCAGGACGTGCGTCGTTTTCTTGCGGTGGTTTTTCGTTTACGGCCCTCGCGCAGGATCTCCGTTCCTCCATGGGACTTGAACCTTGTGCTACGAGCCTTGGTTCGCGAACCTTTTGAGCCCATACGGAGGGCGTCTCTGAAAGATCTTACTCTGAAGACGGTTTTTCTCGTGGCCATCTGCTCGGCGAGGCGGATTTCCGAACTCCAGGCGTTGTCGTGCAGGGAGCCTTTTTTGTCTTTTTCTCAGGATCGGGTGGTGCTTCGGCCGGTTCCTTCCTTTTTGCCTAAAGTGGTTTCGCCTTTTCATGTTAATCAGGCGTTGTTCCTCCCGGTGCTGCAGGCTGCAGCCGGCAGTTCTGCGGACGACGGGCTTCACTGCCTTGATGTGTGACGCGTTCTTCGCCGCTATTTGAAGGTTACCGAGACCTTTCGAAAAACCGACCACTTGTTCGTGCTTTTTGGCGGCGCACGAAAAGGGGAGGCGGCGGCTAAAGCCTCCATTGCACGATGGGTCAAGGAAGCCATCGCGTCAGCGTATCTGTTGCAACAGCGGTCGGTTCCGGAGGGTCTGCGGGCCCACTCTACCAGGGCTCAGGCGACATCCTGGGCGGAGCATAGTCTGGTACCGCCCGCGGATATCTGTAAGGCGGCCACCTGGTCGTCGTTGCATGCCTTCAGTAAACACTACCGGTTGGATGTGTTGGCTGCTCAGGATTCCTGTTTTGGTTCGGCGGTTTTGCGCGCCGGATGGCAAGGTCCTGCCCGGTGTTGACTGCTCTGCTACATCCCAATTGTGGAGGACTAAACTGGAGGACCGCTCAGGAAATAGAAATTACACATACCTGGTAATTGTAGTTCCTGGAGGGTCCAGTTTAGTCCTCCTTCCCTCCCGTGTATCAGGTTGTTTCTTGCGGCGCGCTTTCCGAACGGTTTGGCCTTACAGCGGTTTTTCTCTTCTCCATTCTACTTCTTTCAGTCGCGCTTCCGGACAGTTGTTTTTCTTCTGTTTAACTTCCAGCCGATTTTCTGATGACACTAGTTTGGGCTGTCTTTTAGCTACCGGGGCGTCGATGGCGGCGCAGTACCGAGTTCTGACTTCCTCATTTGGGGAGGGGGCTATTACCTTATTGAGGGACAAAAGTTTTCTTCTTTATTCTGCATGTTATTATAATACTCATGTGTTGCTTTAAGTTTGCTTTGTTACTAGTTTACTGGGGGCTTATGGGAGCTCCGTCTGCGTACATGTTACGAAGAATTTGATTGGTCCAGTCTCCAGGCTGCAGGAGGAGGTGCACTACCCGATTGTGGAGGACTAAACTGGACCCTCCAGGAACTACAATTACCAGGTATGTGTAATTTCCATTTTTTTCTTAACTATTTTCCTCATTTTATCATAGTCTCCCTTTCGAAAGTTAAAAGGTAGTACTGTGGATTTTCGTACTATCCCTCCTCCACTAATTAAATCAAAGGCGATCATGCTATGATCACTATTGCCAAGTGGCCCCAACACCCTTATCTCTTGCACTAGATATGGTGTTCCACTAAGGACTAGGTCTAATATGGCTTCCCCTCTGGTCGGTTCATGAACCAACTGCTCCAAGAAACAGTCATTTGTCATCTAGGAACTTTATCTCCCTAGCATGTCCTGCTGTGACACTGACCCTGTCGATACCGGGGTAACTGAAATCACCCATTACCCTTGGTCATTTGGCTCATTAGAACGGAGTTTGTTTTGTGAAGCCAAGATTATGCTGAGTATGTCTAGGTCATTGCTTGTGATTTCTCTGATTTGTATCATGTTTTTGACTGTTTACTAGTATGCATTTAGGTGTATGTGGGTTTGGAATATGTGGCTGTTAATGGGGAGAGTAATTATCTCCTGGAACAAGCAGGAATGTAGTCTTCACATATGGGTATCGTCGGTAGAGACGGAGCCTGGGTGGGAACGCTCCCCAGCATCCAGTAGGAAAGCTTTTGGGAGCATCCCACAGTGTCTGCATGCTGCCTTCCCGTCAGTTCTTTGTTTTCCGCGGAGCCAACAGGATGTATACCCTGTCACCACAGAAACATTCTTACTTTGTTTTTTTGTGGTCGCATCTGCCTTCACTCGACGCCTACTGGTACCGCCGGTTCTTTTTTTTTTTTTTTTTTTCAAAAAAAAAAAACTAGCTTCTAAAAGTTTTTTCTTTAGGAGCCTTCCCCTCTCGGGGTTAGGCACCATTTTGGGCACTAGGCCCATTTTTTTCTTCAAATATGGAAAAACCAGCTAGTGGTTTTAAGAAATGTTCTAAATGTGGTACCATATCTGTCAGACACCCATGAATGGTGGCTTAAATGTTTAAGTCCTGACCATTCTCCATCAGTCTCTCCTGCAGAAAGATGACCAAGAGGGGCCTGCAGAATAGAGCTGTAAAACTCCGTACCCTTTTTGCCGCTGATACAATGTCTGTTGCATCGATGTTTTCCAGGGCTTCATCTTCCTCCCATGGATCTCAGGTAACTAAAACTAAGTCTAAGACTGGCCGGTCCTCAAAGGGTAGATCTAAGTATCGAGATGCCACTGGCATTGCCCACGAGGAAAGTTCACCAGCAAAATAGCCTCAGCGGGAGGCCTCTGTCTCCAAAGCATTAACGGGGCTCCAGAATGTTCCAGAGGTTTCAACCTCTGCAGAACGACTGGTGCCATGTTCTGGGGTTGTGGCCGCTTCCACCAGTACAGACATCCAGGCATTGGCAGGAACAATGGATCAGAGAATCCTTGCTATCAAATGCAGTCTAGCGGCTCTTAGCAGCTTCGGTAGGTTCCACAGGTATCGGTACTGACATCGGTGCTGGTACTGGGTGCACCTGCCTTGGCAGGTATGCTGCCCCCATACCGAGCCTTGAGTCTATCTCAGGTATTGAGGGGCTGGTACCGAGACACCCCAATATCGACTTCAAGCGCTACCGATACCGAGTATTGCAGGAACACCCGGCACAGATTTCAAATCCTCCTTTACTAGAGCAGTCCTTCCAGAGGATCCATCTCCTTAATGCAGAATGTCTCCTCCAGAGGACATGTCCTTCCAGGATTTCATACGGATGTAGCTTGAGGTCTTGCAATCGGTGACTCCAGAAAAGGAACCCAGAGCAGAAGAATTAGAAATTCTTCAATACCCTAAGACTCCTAAAGAGGCTCCTACCGTGCCAATTCATAGGATCTTATGCTAAGAATGTGGGAAACCCCTTTAACGGTGTCTCCACACTCCTGGCGACTCGAAACCATGTACCGAGTTCCAAGCTGTCCTGGGTTTCAAAAGACTGTTACCACACCATTCAATGGTAGTGGAATCAGCAATGCGTAGGATTAAGAGTGCTAAAACACATTCTTCCAATCCTCCAGGCTGTGAGTCGAGGACGCTCGATGCCTTTGGGCATCGATGCTTCCAATCCTCCATGTTGGCAGCCAGGATCATTGCATCCTCTATATGGGAATGTTCCTCAAAGTTACAGGAGACTTGGAGCTCATGAGCTCTCTTCTTCCTGAGGACAAAAGAGGGGATTTTCTTACTCTGGTCAAACACGCCCAGGATGTCTCTAAGTTTGTGAACCGTGCAACCTTTGATTGCTTTGAATGTATTAGCAGAACCTCTGCTATTTCCATCGGTGCACGTTGTATTGCCTGGCTCCAGGCATCGAAGTTAGAACAATGGGTGCAAGAGAAACTGGGAAATATTCCTTGCACAGAAGAAAATCTCTTTGGCAAGGTTTGGCAAGACAAGGCAAATCAGCTTGAATCTGAAAATACTACCTTGAACAGACTAGTGTCTACAGCCAACACAGCAAAGAAAGTCAGCCAAGAAACCTTCTCAATAAGAGGTTTACCCATCTTACACCCATCATACTCACTGTCCAGTTCATGTTTCCCCAAAAGGGGAACCAACAGAACAGACAGCAGCGAAAACCACAAGTTCCAAGAACTCAATTGGCTCCACAAGCTCAGCCTCCTCAGGGGCTTTGACTCTTCCTAGAGAACTTAGGCTTTCTGTCCCTGAAAGGTCCAGACCCCTCACCATTCCAGGAAGGTTATGCCATTTTGCCAGCAGATGGCAACAAATATCAGAAAACTGGACATTGTCCATTGTACGAGAGGGGTACAGACCACTTCCACAGCATGCTCCCTCCTACAATCATAAAGCAGTTCAATTCTCAGGTCCCTGTCACCAATCTCTTGGGTCAGGAGGCCACATCACTACTTGCTCAAGGAGCAATAGAAGTACCCATACCCCAACAGGAGACAGGATTCTACTCCCCCCCCTATTTTCTCATTCCCAAGAAAACAGGGGGACAGGCCTATTCTGGACCTCAGAGAATTAAACATCTGTTCTGAGAAATTCAAAATGATCTCCCTCAGAACACTCCTGCCATACCTTCAGAGTCAGGACTGGCTATGTTCTCTAAACCTAAAGGATGCATATACTCATATTCTCATCCATACAGATCACAGAAGATTCCTTCAATTCCTTTTCCAGGGAAGACACTTCCAATACAAGGTTCTTCCGTTTGGTCTGGCTTCTGCCCCAGGAGTCTTCACAAAACGCATGGCAGTAGTAGCAGCATTTCTGAGAACTCTAGGAATATTTGTCTTCCCTTACTTAGACGACTGGCTCATTCGAGCATCTCTGCTCCAGAAGCCAGCTTCGCTCTTTCTCACATGATGCAAATTCTTCGCTACTTGGGACTGGTCATAAACCTCCCAAAATCTCAGCTCACCCCTTCTCAGTCCCTGGAGGTCATAGGGGCTCAACTGGATACCAGATGGTCAAGGGCTTTCCTACCACAGCCCCACTGTCTTCGTATAGTGCAGCTGACATCTCAAGCAGCTATGAAAGTCTTCCTAACTGCTCGGGAAGTGCTTCAGCTTCTGGGGCACATGGCATCCACTGTCCATGTGGTTCCCTATGCTTGCCTTCACATGCAAGCAGCCCAATGGTCCCTCTCTTCTCAGTGGACACAGGCCTCGGGTCTCTTATCAGACAAAATCAGAAACTCCACATCTCATTTTGTCCCTTCAATGGTGGCAATCGCTGGAAAACCTTCTAGTAGACTCTCCTTTCCAGTAGCCTCTATTTCAGGCCACCCTAACAACGGATGCGTCCAAGTTGGGTTGGGGGGCTCACTTGCACAATCTCTCGACTCGGGGTCTTTTGACCCCACAGGACTCTTGTCTTCACATAAACCTCCTAGAACTCAGCCATTTTCCATGCTCTGAGTATTCCAGGCCCAGCTCAGCTACAAGACAGTTCAGGTCCAGACCAACAATTAGGTATGTAGCCATTTTCTACATGAACAAGCAGGGCAGAACAGGCTCTGTCGTTATGCAACGAAGCTTTGTGACTGTGGGCCCTCGCCAGAGATCATCAAATCCACCTCCTAGTGGTATATCTTCCGTGCATTCAAAATCTTTGGGCAGACAAACTCAGTCAAATACTGCTGCCTCACGGATCGTCTCTTCACTCAGACCAGATTGTTCGAGTGTTCTGAATCTGGGGGACCCCAGATATAGACCTCTTTGCAAGTCCACAGAATGCCAAACTTCCCTGATTTTGTTCCAGAATTCCAGCTCAAAACTGTCAGTCAAAAGATGCTTTCCTTCTCCACTGGGGGCAAGACTTCCTCTATGCCTTCCCAACCATTCCCCTCCTTCCCAAAACACTGTTCAAACTTCAGAGACACACTCATAGCTCCACGTTGGCCACAGCAAACATGGTGCCCTCTGCTTCTACATCTCTCTCAAGCCACGCCACTGGAGTTGGGACATTCTCCAGATCTTCTGTCCCAGGAGGATGGGACGCTATGGCACCCGAATCCACAGTCCCTGCATCTCAGGGCCTGGTTGCTGAGGGCGTAGAGCTTCCAGATATCAACCTTTCTCAACAGGTATGGGATATCCTGAAAACTTTCCACAAGACGATCTTACGCCTTTAAGTGGAAAAGGTTCTCTGTATGGTGTTCTCAAAGGGGACTTACCCCCTTTTTGGTGCTTGTGGAATCGCAACTGGAGTATCTCCACCACTTATCAAATTCTGGTCTTAAAACCAATTCAATAAGGGTTCATCTTAGTGCCATTGCTGCTTCCTGCAGACCACTAGATGGACAAACTATCTCCTCTCATCCACTCGTAGCAAGATTTATGAGAGGTCTACTCTTAACAAAACCTCCCATTAAGCTGTTGCTGGTGGCATGAGATCTTAATCTTGTTCTCAGGCAGCTTATGAAACCGCCCTTTGAGCCCTTAGCCACTACAGACCTGAAGTTTCTTTCCTGGAAAGTTATCTTCCTAGTTGCTCTCACTTCTGCAAGACGCATCAGTGAGTTACAGGCCTTAGTGGCTGATCCTCATTATACAAGATTTCACCATAAGTTATTTTATTTAAAAGTATTTCCTTATCGTCACTCCAGTCCAGTCCCTTTACTTCAGGGTTACGCAACCCTTCCAGCAGCTTGGAGGCTGAGCCCAACCTTTTTGGGGAGGAGCGGTATATATACCACTGGTACCACCCACTCACTCCAGTATTCTCAGCCTCCAAGCAGCTGGAGGGTTCCGTAAGCCTAGGGCTTACTGGAGTCCTAACTTCCCTTAAATCTGGTTTTATTTCTTTTAATTTCATTTATTTCCATCTAATTTACTCCATTTAGTTTCCTAAAGCTTCATAGTCTTATTGATTTCATAGGTTTACTTGCTTCTTCCTGCCTTCTCCTCCCCCCCCCCCCTTCAACCCGCGGCGTCCCGGGGGCCGGAGGAGATCTGTCTGGCAGTCCCTGCAGCAGCGAGGAGGAGCGGACAGAGCTCCTCTCGCGGCCGGTGCAGTCGGTTTCTCTGCCTGCCTACCTGAAATCCGTCCTCGCGCCGAAGCCCCGCCGGCGGCTGAGCGCTTGAGGACGCACCTCACACGGAGGAGTTCGTGCGATTCAGCCCCCCTCCGGGCAGTTCGCGACGCGGTAGGAGGCGGCGACGAGCAGAGAGGCTCTGGGGTAACACAAGACCCAGGATCGTGCGGGTCGCAGTTCCAAGCCTTCACACACCGTCGGAGGACGTGCGGGTCAGCGCAAAGACAATTGTTTGCAGCTCCCCTGCTAAGGGCTCCACGTGGTCGCGGCCTACCACGTGTGGAGCCCTCTACGGAAGTTCGCGGCCTCGGGCCTCAGAGAAGCTCCAGAAACGCAAGTACTCTGCATTTACAGGAAAGAGATTTTAAGAAGGGCTTCGCCTGAATTTTTGTTTTCCTATTGTACTGTTTGTTTGGGGAAAGTAATCTTATCCTAAAATATTTATCGTGGGCCTGTTCCCGGCCAGCATTTGTAGAGCCTGCATTCCTAATTGGGGGTTTATTGGTTTGTTTATTGGCGTGTTTATTGGCGTGTTTATTGGAGTTAGGTATTATTTATTTTATTTAATTTATTTTAATTCATTTTAATTCTTTTGGCTCCCTTTGATTAACTTTGTATTTTATCCTGGGAGTGTGAGGCTCAATTCGGGGTACATCTACGGAACTACCTCAGAGGAGCATGGCGGCCAAACCCAGGTGTCCTTCCTGCGGCACTCGGAGAGGCACTACATAGGAGGCAGGGGTCTGCAGGGGCTGCGCTGCAGTTGCTTCCTCTGTAGAGCAAGAACTCAGCCTAGCCATGTCCCAGGTCTCTCAGGGGTCCTCGGATCCCTCTGAAGGGGAAGTAGTATCCCAGTTATCCCTGCCCTCTCGCTCAGAGAGCCCCCCTCCCCTGTTCCTCCCTCCTCTCTGCCCGCAGAAGTAGGGGGAGCCGGGGATTTCTTCTCCCCAGAATTTGTGCTCCTACTGCACCAAGCCTACTGTTTGCGTAAAAAGGGTCTTGGTCCGGGAGAAGCGGGCCCTGCGGCCGAAGGCAAGCTGGTCAAACCCTTGAGGCCTAACTCTCAGGACCCTGGGATACCCCCAAAACGCCCCAGGTTGGTAATGGAGGAGACCCTCCCTTCTTTTTCCCAGGACATCCCTGAAGAGGAGATCTCAAAGGAAGAGGAGGAGCTAGAGGGAGATCCCTGAGGAGGACCGCTCGCGCATAGTCAGTCTTCCGGCGGGAGGAGTTGCCCGCACTAATAAATGACTCCCTGAAAGCTCTCAATGTGGCCTCGGACGCCTCCGCAGAGGAGGAAACTTTGGAAGATCCCTTGATTCAGGCCATCAGAAGGTCCCAGAAGGTTTTTCCCGTCCACAGAGTGGTGCGTCAGATGATTCAGGAGGAATGGGATCAACCAGAGTCAGCGTTGAGGGGGGTCAGGGCCATGTCTCGGCTCTACCCTCTCCCAGAAGCAGATAAAGAGCTCCTGAAGTCCCCCAGGGTGGATGCGGCGGTTTCGGCAGTGACGAAGAAAACCACCATCCCGGTGGAGGGCAGCGCGGCTTTGAGGGATGCACAGGACAGAAGGTTGGACACGCTCCTTAAGCAAGCCTTCGACGTGAGCGCTCTCGCCTTACAGGCCTCAGTTTCTGGGGCATGGGTGGCTCGAGCCTGTTTGAGGTGGTCTCAACAACTCCAGGCAGAGGAGAGCTCCTCCGAGGGGTCCCTAGCCAGCGCGGCGAGGTTGGAGTCAGGTACGGCCTTCTTGGCGGATAGCCAATATGACCTCATCCGGAGCTTAGCTAAGAACATGGCCTCGGTGGTGGCAGCCAGACGCTATTTATGGCTCCGGAATTGGGCTGCGGACGCCTCCTCCAAAGCTCGCCTGAGTCGCCTTCCCTTTAAGGGGAAACTCTTATTTGGAGAGGACCTTGACAAGTTAGTAAAGGACCTGGGTGAGTCCAAGGGCGGCAGGCTTCCCGAGGACAGGCCCAAGCAAGCTCGGTCTTCTGCCCCAGCTCGGAACCAGCCTAGAGAACCTCGGAGGTTTCGCTCATCTAGACCCAACCCTTTCCTCCGGTCGTTTTAACGCTAGGGGCCAAGGATCCCGGGGGTTTCGTGGCAGAGGGTTCTCATCCTCTTCCTCCTCCTTTTCTTCGGGCCCCAGAAAGCAACAATGAGATACCGGGGGCCCAGGAGGGCGGAGGGCCGATAGGCGGTCGCCTGAGGCAGTTTCTTCCCGCCTGGTCCCGAGTCACATCCGATCAGTGGGTGCTGGAAGTGATTCGAGAAGGATACTCCCTCGAATTTGCAAAGCAAATACTCCCAGCCTTTATTCAGTCTCCCTGCGGGTCTGCAGCAAAAAGAGAAGCCATAGAGTCAATGCTTTCTCGCCTCATAGATCTCGGGGCCGTAGTTCCGGTGCCTCCAGACCAATGCGGTACGGGTCGATACGCGATTTACTTTGTCGTCCCAAAAAAGGAGGACTCCTTTCGGCCAATCCTGGACCTAAAGCAGGTAAACTGCTGCCTCAAGGTCCCTCACTTCCAGATGGAAACCCTGAGATCAGTGATAGCGGCCGTGAGAGCCGGAGAGTTTTTAACTTCCTTGGATCTGACAGAGGCGTACCTGCATATCCCGGTCAGAAGGGCACATCAGCAGTTCCTCAGATTCGCTGTCCCTCGGTCATTTTCAATTTCAGGCGCTACCCTTTGGGCTAGCGACAGCGCCGCGCACCTTTACCAAAGTGGTGGTGGTGGCGGCCGCCCTACGAAAGAAGGGAATCTTAGTGCACCCCTACCTGGACGACTGGCTGATCAGGGCGAAATCAGAAGAGGAAAGTCTCCGAGCTACAGCCAAAGTGGTTCAACTCCTGGAGGAGCTAGGATGGGTCATCAATCGAGCAAAGAGCAGCTTGCTGCCATCACAGGAGCTCGAATATCTCGGAGCAAAGTTCCACACAGGCAGAGGCAGGGTCTTCCTGTCCAGCTCAAGGATGAAGGACCTGAGAACCCTAGTCTCGCAGTTCTTGGGCAGGCGGCTCCCTTCAGCGTGGCATTACCTACAATTGCTGGGAACCATAGCGGCAGCAATAGAGGTGGTTCCGTGGGCCAGAGCACACATGCGCCCGTTGCAGCGGTCCCTGTTGCGGCGGTGGTCTCCCCAACAGCACGCCTTGTCCCGGCAGCTTCCCTGCGCCCCTCGGACCAAGCACTCTCTCCTCTGGTGGAGGTGCCCAAGGAACTTGTGTCGCGGAATGCCCCTCGAGCCTCCTCAGTGGGTGCTGTTGACAACAGACGCCAGCCTGGCAGGATGGGGAGCACATCTCGAGGACCAGTTTGTCCAGGGGTGGTGGTCGGCAGTGGAAGCCTCTTGGCCCATCAACCGTCTGGAATTGAGAGCCGTCGCCCGGGCACTCGGGGCTCTCCAGCCCTCGGTACTGGGGAAAGCGATTTGCGTTCTCTCCGACAACGTCACGGCCGTGGCGTACATCAATCACCAGGGCGGCACCAGCAGTCCGGCATTGGAAAAGGAGGCGGACTCCCTGTTCAAATGGGCGGAAGTTCACCTGGAAGCGCTTTCTGCGCAGCACGTGGCCGGTACGGACAACATCATGGCCGATTACCTCAGCAGGTACAGGATAGACCACGGCGAGTGGGAGCTGCATCAGGAGATCTTCGACCAGATAGTAGCCCTGTGGGGTCCCCCCAGTCATGGACCTCATGGCTCGGTTCGCATCCGCCAAAGCAAGCCGATTCTTCAGCCGGCGGAAGGAAAGGATGTCCGAGGGCCTGGGCGCCCTATCTCAAAGGTGGCCCTCGGAGGGTCTTCTTTATGTCTTCCCCCCATGGGCCCTAATCGGGAAGATCCTCCAGCGGGTGGAAGCTCACTGGGGCCTAATAGTCCTCATCGCCCCGGATTGGCCTCGTCGTCCTTGGTATGCGGACCTGGTAAGGATGATCGCCGACCGTCCCTGGCGCCTTCCCGTCAGGAAGGACCTACTCAAACAAGGACCGGTTCTGATGCCGCACGTGGATCGATTCTCGCTTACGGCTTGGCTATTGAAAGGGCGAGGCTCTTGAAGCGCGGCTATTCGCCGGCAGTAATCGCGACCATGTTAAGCGCAAGGAAACGCTCCACCTGTCTCTCCTATGTAAGAGTTTGGCGTATCTTTGAGGCATGGTGTGCGGAGTGCCGGAAGAATCCTGTTAGCCTCGGTCCCGGAGGTGCTGGAATTTTTGCAAGCGGGTCTCGACAAAGGTCTAGCCCACAGCTCCTTGAGGGTACAGTTGGCGGCCATCGCTTGCTATAGGGGCAAAGTGGGTGGAAAAGCTTTGGGAGCCAATGCGGACGTGGTCAGGTTCTTGAAAGCGGTCAGGCGGCTCAGACCGCAACGAAGATCGGTCATCCCCCCCTGGGACCTCAACCTGGTACTAAATACCCTAGCCGCGGCACCCTTTGAGCCTTTGAAGAAGGCCTCCTTGAAGGACCTGACGCTGAAGACAGTGTTCCTGGTGGCCATTTGCTCAGCTAGACGAGTCTCCGAGTTACAAGCCCTGTCTGCTCGGCCTCCCTTTCTGTCCTTCCTCAGAGATAAGGTAGTCCTTCGGACGGTCCCTTCATTTTTGCCTAAGGTGATCTCTCCCTTTCACGTTAACCAGTCCATCTCTCTCCCAACTCTCTCTCCGGAGGGACCGGGAGGAGGAGATAGTAAGCTTTCAATGCTCGACGTCCCCAGAGCCTTGAAGCGTTACCTCTCTCGCACGGCGCCCTTCCGGAAATCAGAACGACTCTTTGTGCAGTTCGGAGGGCCTCACAAGGGAGAGGCGGCGGCCAAGGCCTCAATTTCCAGATGGATCAGGGAGGCGATCGCCTCCGCCTATATCCTCAAGGGGAAACAGGTCCCAGGGGGCCTGCGCGCTCACTCAACGCGAGCACAGGCTACCTCTTGGGCGGAGTTCAGCCTGGTTCCTCCTTTGGATATCTGCAGGGCAGCAACTTGGTCCTCGCTGCACTCCTTCACCAAGCACTGCAGGCTGGACGTGCAGAGCTCGGCGGACTCCAGGTTTGCGCAGGCAGTGCTACGGTCCGGAATGGCGAATCCCACCCGGGCGGGTACTGCTCTGGTACTTCCCTGAAGTAAAGGGACTGGACTGGAGTGACGATAAGGAAGAGGTAATTAGACCTTACCTGCTAATTATTGTTCCTGAAGGAACGACAGTCCAGTCCCTATTCCCCTCCCTAGCTCTTTAGCCATTCCGGACGTTCTTAGAGGCGGGTCTACGGCCCGAGGACGGATTCAGGCTGCGCTGGCGGGTCAAGCGGGAGGAAAGGCCCGCGCTGTAGCAGTTCTCCTTCCTCCCTCCCTTGGCCTCAGCTCCTACTACCTATTCCTGTTTAAAAAAAAAAAAAATGAATAGTTATTTTATAGGGTGTTTGACTTGAGTTGGTTCATTTCCATTTTCACTGTTATATAGGTTTGTTAAGTCTGCTTTTACAGTAGTCTACTGGAGTGAGTGGGTGGTACCAGTGGTATATATACCGCTCCTCCCTAAAAAGGTTGGGCTCAGCCTCCAAGCTGCTGGAAGGGTTGCGTAACCCTGAAGTAAAGGGACTGGACTGTCGTTCCTTCAGGAACAATAATTAGCAGGTAAGGTCTAATTACCTCTTCTATACCGCCTTCTCCTTCAATCAAGGCGGTTTCCACGGCAAACAAGGAGTGTTCATGTGTTTTCATGCAGTGTTGTGTTAGTGGTGGCGACTATTTGATTTGGGTTGTGCTTTCTACATTGTGCGCTATGGTAGATCTTAGGACTCATTCTCACTTCATGCCAAAGGTGGGTTTTGCCTTTTCATTTAAACCAAGCGGTTTACCTTCCTGTATTTCCTAGGCCTCATGCCTCTAATGCAGAAAGGAACCTTCATACCTTGGATTGTAAAAGAGCCTTGGCTTTTTACCTTCAAAGAACTAAGCAACATAGAAAATCTTAACTATTCATTGCTTTTGATTCTAGTCATTTGGGACTTCCAGTTTCCAAAAGAACACTCTAGATGGATTGCAAATTGCATATCCTTTGCATACAAGAGTAAGGGACTTTCTCTTGAAGGCCACGTCACAGCTCACAATGTGAGAGCAATGGCAACCTCTATTGCTAATCTTCGTTCTCTGTCCATTGACGACATCTGTAGAGCAGCCACCTGGGCTTCAGTATGCACCTTTACAGCCCATCCTTTAGACAAGGACTCCCGTCGGGATGCCTCGTTTGGACAGGCTGTTCTACAGCATCTCTTTCAGACTTAGTACAACTCCTACCCACCGTCCTGGGTTTTTGATGCCAGAGATCCATGGGAGGAAGCCTGACCCATCTCACCAGAGGTTCGCAGCTTGCTAGGGTCATCCCCCTGGCATCTCTCAGCTGGGGATTCCCCCATATGTGAAGACTACATTCCTGCTTGTTCCTGGAGATAGCATAGATCTCCAGGAACAAGCAGGAATGTAGTCTTCACATATGTGTATCATCAGTACCGATGGAGCCCACACAGGAACACTCCCAGCGTTCCCTGCCTTTGGGAGCATCCCACAGCACACGTGTGCTGCCTTCCTGCCCATCTACCTCTCTCACTTCAGTTCTAAGTTTTCTGCAGAGCCAACAGGACGTGCCCCTTTCACCACAGAAAAACTTTTTTTGTGGTCGCGTCTGCCTTCATTCGACGCCTACTGGTACCACTGGTGTTTCCTTTCTTTACAAAAACAAAACAAAACTAACTTTCTGACAACTTTTCTCTCGGGGGCCCTTCCCCTTTCAGAGCTAGGTGCTATTTTTGGCACTAGGCCCATTTTTCTTCAGTCATGGAGAAACCAGCTAGTGGTTTCAAGAAATGTTCTAAAAGTGGCGGTACCATATCCGTCACCAACACCCACAATTGGTGTCTGAAATGTTTAGGTCCTGAACATTGTCCATTGGAGTGTCTCCTGCAGAAAGATGACCAAGAGGGGCCCGCAGAATAGAGCTGCAAAACTTGGTTCCCTTTTTGCCGCAGATACGATGTCAGTGGCATCGACATCTTCAAGGGCTTCATCTTCCTCCCATGGATCTCAGGTAACTAAACTAAGTCTTCAAAGAGTGGCCGGTCCTCAAAGGGTAGATTTCCTAAGTATTGAGATGCCACTGGCGTCGCCCTCGGGAAAATTCACTGGCAAAACAGCCCCGGCGGGAGTCTTTGGTCTCTGAAGCATTAACGGGGCTCCAGGATGTTCCAGAGGCCTCCACCTCTGCTGAACTACTGGTGCCATGTTCTGGGGTCGTGGCTGCTTCCATTGGTACCGGCACCCAAGCATCTGCAGGAACGATGGATAAGACTCCTCACTATTGAACGCAGTCTAGCGTCCCTCTTAGCAGCTTCGGTACCGCTAAGACCACTGACTGTTCCCCAGGTACCGGTACTGACAGCACCTGTTTCGAAGGGTATGGCCCCCCCCCCATATGCCAAGCCTTGAGTCTCTCGGGTATCAGGGGACAGGAACCGAGACACTTTGGTACCGACTTCAAACGGTACCGATACCATGCGTTACAGGAGCACCCTGTACATAGTGGCTTCGAGGATTCCGATGACTGACTCTACCGGTACTAGAGTAATCCTTCAAGAGGATCCAACTCCTCAACGCAGAATGTCTCCTCCAGAGGATATGTCCTTCCAGAATTTCATACGTGATTTAGCCAAAGGTCTTGCAGTCACACAGATTCCAGAAAAGGAGCCTAGGGCAGGAGAACTAAGAATTCTACAATACCCTGTGGCTCCCAAAGAAGCAGCTATGCTTCCCATTCATTAGATCTTACATGATCTTATGTTAAGAATGTGGGATACTCCGTTAAGAGTCCTCACATTTCCGACGCCTTGATACTATTTACCGAGTGCCAAGTTTCCCTGGGTTTCAGAAAACTGTTACCACACCACACCATTCAATGGTAGTGGAATCGGCCAAGCGTAGAATCAAGAGTGCTAAAATACATGCTTCTAATCCTCCAGGCTGTGAATCAAGGACACTCGATGCCTTTGGGCGTCGATGCTTCCAGTCATCCATGTTATCAGCTAGGATCAGCTCCTACATTCTTTACATGGGATTGTTCCTGGAAGACGTATGGAATTTAGAGCTCATGAGCCCTAGTCTCCCTGAAGAAAAAAGGGCAGATTACCTTACCCTGGTCAAGCGTGCCCAGAATGTCTCTAAATTCATAAACTGTGCTTAAGAACATAAGATATGCCATACTGGGTCAGACCGAGGTCCATCAAGCCCAGTATCCTGTTTCCAACAGTGGCCAATCTAGGTCATATGTACCTAGCAGTATCCCCAAAAGACACAGGTTCCACAATGCTTGTACTGGGTCAAGCATTGATTATCCTGGTCCCTTTTTAATAGTGGTTTATGGACCTTTCCTCCAGAAACTTGTCCAAACCTTTTTTAAACCCAGCTACACTAACAGCCCTTACCACATCCTGCGGCAACAAATTCCAGAGTTTGATTACACGTTGAGTGAAAAAATATTTTCTCTTATTTGTCTTAAATAGTTTACCTTGTAGCTTCATTGCATGTCCCCTAGTCTTTCTATATTCTGATAGCGTAAACAATTGATCCACGTTTACCTGCTCCACTCCTTTCATTAATTTATAGACCTCTATCATATCTCCCCTCAGCCGTCTCTTTTCCAGGTTGAAGAGCCCCAACCTTTGTAGCCTCTCTTCATAGGAGTAGCCTTCCATCCCCTTCACCATTTTGGTGGCTCTTCTCTGTACTTTTTCTAATAATGCTATGTCCTTTTTAAGATACGGTGACCAGAACTGCACACAATATTCAAGGTGTGGTCGTACCATGGAACGATACAGAGGCATTATAATATCCTTTGTTTTATTTTCCATCCCTTTCTTTGATACCTAGCATTCTATTTGCTTTCTTGGCTGCCGCTGCACACCGGGCAGAGGGTTTTAACATGTCATCCACGATGACTCCTAAATCTTTTTCCTGGGTGGTTCCCAGTGTGGAACCTTGCATTGTGTAACTATAGTGTGGGTTGTTCTTTCCTAGGTGCATAACTTTGCACTTGTCCACATTAAATTTCATCTGCCATTTGGATGCCCAGTCTTCCAATTTATCCAGATCCTCCTGTAGTTTTCCACTCGTTATTCCCTTTTCCAGGTCATTTATGAATATGTCAAAAAGTAGCGGACCCAGTACAGATCCCTGAGGTACTCCACTATTCACCTTTTTCCATTGGGAATATTGGCCATTTAGCCCTACCCTCTGCTTTCTATCTTTTAACCAGTTCCCGATCCACAATAGTACACTGCCTCCTATCCCATGACTTTTTAGTTTCGCCAAAAGTCTCTGAGGGACCTTATCAAAAGCTTTCTGAAAGTCCAGATACACTATATCAACCGACTCACCTTTGTCTACCTGTTTATGCACACCTTAAAAAAAAAACCACATCAGATTAGTAAGACAAGATCTTCCTTGTCTAAAGTCATGTTGGCTGTCTCCCATTAGGCCATGACTATCTATATGCTCTGTAATTTTGTTCTTTATGATGGTTTCTACCATTTTCCCCGGTACTGACGTCAGACTCACCGGTCTGTAATTTCCCGCGTCACCCCTGGAACCCTTTTTAAAGATTGGTGTTACGTTGGCGACCCTCCAATCTTCAGGTATTACAGATGATTTTAATGAAAGTTCACAGATTACCAATAGCAGGTCCGCAATCTCATATTTCAGTTCTTTCAACACTCTTGGATGTATACCATCCAGTCCAGGTGATTTGTTGCTATTCAGTTTATCAAATAGTTGTAATATATCTTCCCGGTGTAGCGATATATCTTCAGGAATAAGCAGGAATAAGTCCTCACATATGGGTACGTCGGTACCGACGGAACCTGCGCAGGAATGCTCCCCAGCTTCCCAGAATGAACGCTTTTGGGGCATCCCACAGCGCATGCGTGCTGCCTTCCCGCCTTTCCTACCAACTCTCCTCAATTCTTCTTTTCCACGGAGCCAGCAGGTCGTGTTCCTGTCACCGCTGAAGAATTTCTTTTAATTTATTTCTTTGGTCGCGTGTCTTCCCCAACGCCGGACCGGTACCGCCGGTCTTTTCTTTTCTTCTAAAAAAAAAAAAAAATACTTTTTTCCTCACTTGGTGTATTTTTCTTCTTAGGCCTCCAGGCCCACAAGAAACTTTCCCTCATGGAAAAACCAGCCTCTGGCTTCAAAAAATGCACTAAGTGTAGCGGTACAATTTCTGTTACAGACACCCATGAATGGTGTCTTAAATGTTTGGGGCCTGAACACTCTGTTCCGGATTGCCAGTCCTGTTCTCTAATGTCTAAACGAGGGTTACAGAACCGAGCAGCCAAGCTCCATGTGCTGTTTCTCACGGATGCACCGGCGGTGGCATTGACATCTTCCAGGTCTTCCTCTCCTGATGGATCTCAGGTAACCAAACATTCTTTTAGCAGGTCCTCGAAGGGCAAATCTCCCTCTAAGTATCGAGATGCCTCCGGGCTTGCTCTTGAGGATCCTGCCCCAGCCAAACAACCCCAGCGGGAAGCTCCGGCTTCCAAAGCTCCTCCTATGGGGTTACAGGTTGACATCGATGGCACGGCCTCGACCGATCACCTGTTAGACTGCTCTGGGGTACCGGCACAATCTCCCGGTACCGATATCCAGGCAGTCGTGGCGTCCATGGATCACACCGTGCAATCCATGCAGCAGGCCATACTGGCTTTCATCAAGGCTGCGACGCCGTCTGTGCCACAACAAGCCATGTTGGTACCGGTACCAACCTCGATAACCGTACCGGTTGCATCGACATCGGCCAGGATGCCGATTCCGGCTCCCTGTCCTGGGTTCTTTCTCGGTAAAGACCCAGTACCGGGGACACCCAATGTCGGTACCGATCGATACGCCTATCGATCTTTGGAATCGGGCAGACGATACTTCGATTCTTCTGATGATTCTGAGTCATCGGATGAGTCTCCTGAAGTATCTGTCACCCTTCCTGAGGAGCCTTCTTCTCCAAAGAGGAGAATGTCTCCTCCAGAGGATTTGTCCTTTCAAGACTTCATAATAGAAGTAGCTAAAGGACTCTATTTCAGTAACCTCTGAAAAACAACCTAGAGCAAAAAAATTAGATATTTTGGGATACTCTAAGGTTCCAAGAGGCAGTCATCTTGCCAATTCATGAAATTCTTCAAGAACATTTAATTGACTTGTGGGAGACTCCTCTCACCCTTTCTCCTCATTCTCGTAGATTGGGCACTATGTACCGTGTCCCTCCCTCCTCCTGGATTTCAAAAAACTCAGCTTCCTCACCACTCCATTGTGGTGCAGTCAGCTATGAAGAAGATAGAGTACCAAAAGACACTCTTCTACCCCTCCAGGAAGAGAATGTAGGACCTTGGATGCTTTTGGAAGGAAAATCTTCCAAGCTAGCATGCTTATTGCCAGAATCAATTCATACAGCCTTTATATGGGCATGTTTCTGAAGGAGGTTGCAGAAAAGCTGCACAACTTTCTCCCTTTTATTCCAGAGGACAAAAGGGATGAGTTCCTTCTTTGGCTTAAGCATACTCAAGACATTTCAAAGTTTTCCAACAGGGCAGCCTTTGATTCTTTTGAAGGTGCCAGCAGAGCCTCAGGCATTGCCATAGCTGCTCGTAGAATTGCTTGGCTCCAGGCTTCTGATCTAGAACCCTGGGTTCAAGATGGTTTAGGAAATCTGCCCTGTACAGGTGAAAATCTATTTGGCAAAGAGTGGCAAATCAAAGCCACTCAAATGGATGCAGAAAATGCTGCTCTGGATAGACTTTCTAAGTCTACCTCCACTCCAGCCAAGAAAAAATCTTTAAAAAAATTTTTTTTTACAAGAAGGGCAGATTTTCTTCCACTTCTGGTCAACAATCTTCTACAGGACGCTTTGCTACTAAGCATCAGCAACCTAAACAGGCTAGGCCTAAACCTGCAGGGGCTGCTGCAACCCAGCAGCCCCAAGCCCCTCAGGGTTTTTGACTTGTCTCTAGAGAACTTAACCTTTCTGGCTCTACAACAGCCAGAACCCTTCACCATTCCAGGAAGGTTAGCTCATTTTGCTCCCAGATGGGAGCAAATCACATCAGAGCAGTGGACCCTCTCCATCAGAGAGGGCTACAAACTTTATTTCTCAGACTTTCCTCCATACACCATGGTGAGACATTTCAATTCTCCCACATCTCTCCTCGACCTTCTGGATCAGGAGGTAACCTCCCTTCTGTCCCAGAGGGCCATAGAAGTTCCTCTTCTTCAACAGGGGTCAGGGTTTTATTCCCCCTAGTTTCCCATTCCAAAGAAAACAGGGGGATACAGACCCATACTAGATCTCAGAGAATTGAACAAATTTCTATACAAGGAGAAGTTCAAGATGCTTTCTTTAGGCACTCTCCTTCCATATCTAGAGTCAGGATTGGCTTTGTTCTCTAGATCTCAAGGATGCGTACACTCATATACTCATCCATCCATCCCACAGAAAATTCCTACGTTTTCTGTTCCAGGGAAAACATTACCAATACAGAGTTCTTCCCTTCGGTCTGGCCTCTGCTCCAAGAGTGTTCACCAAATGCATGGCAATAGTTGCTGCATTTCTACACACTCTGGGAATATTTGTCTTCCCATATCTGGACGACTGGCTCATCCGAGCTCCATCTCAGTCAGAAGCACAAATTTCCCTGGACAGCACCAGGTGCATTCTGCAGTATCTGGGACTTGTAAACCTCCAAAAGTCTCTGCTCACCCCTACTCAGTCCCTAGAATTCATAGGGGCCTGGTTGGACACCACTTCTGCAAGAGCATATCTTCCCCAGGCTCGTTGCCAACGTCTAGTGCAGTTAGCCTCCCAGATTCAGTCAAAGAACCACTTAACTGCCCAGGAGATGCTACAACTACTAGGCCACATGGCTTCCACAGTACATGTGGTGCCCTATGCTCGCCTACACATGAGAGCAGCTCAATGGACTTTGTCCACCCAGTGGACTCAAGCTTCAGGAGCTCTCTGACCAAATAGCAAACTCCAAACGTCTCTTTTGGTCTCTCCAATGGTGGATGTCCTCTCAAAATCTGTTGCTGGGGTCCCCCTTCCAAACTTTGTTGCCCCAAGCAATCCTCAAAACAGATGCCTCCCAAACATGTTGGGGAGCTCATCTACAGGACCTAGCCACCCAAGGCACTTGATCCCCACAGGAGACCTCCCTTCATATCAACCTCTTGGAACTTCGAGCAGTGTTTCTAGCTCTCAAGGTCTTCCATACCCTCCTCAGCTACCGGACAGTCCTCATCCAAACAGACAATCAGGTAGCCATGTTTTACATAAACAAGCAAGGAGGAACTGGCTCTCTGTCGCTTTGCAATAAAGCTCTAAGATTATGGGCCTTCACCAGAGAGCATCAAATCCATCTCCTGGCAGTATACCTCCCAGGAGTTCAAAACTCTTGGGCAGACAGACTCAGTCGAGTTCTGCTTCCACACAAATGGTCCCTGCACATGGATCAGGTACTCAGAATCTTTCAGGAATGGAGTACCCTGGACATAGACCTATTTGCAAGTCCGTGGAATGCCAAACTTCCCCAGTTCTGTTCCAGAATTCCGTGTCAGGGAGTTCAGGCCAAGGATGCCTTCCTCCTTCATTGGGGTCAGGACTTCCTGTATGCCTTTCCACCCATTCCTTTGATTCCCAAGACTCTGTTCAAACTTCAGAGGGATCAAGGATCTATGATCCTCATAGCTCCACGTTGGCCACGCCAAGTGTGGTACCCTCTACTTCTGCATCTCTCCCAAGCCCCCTCCCTGGACTTGGGAGCTGCTCCAGACCTGTCTCAAGAAGAGGGGACTTTGTGGTATCCAAACCCCAAGTCCCTTCACCTCAGAGCTTGGTTACTGAAGGCCTAGACCTTCAAGACTTCAATCTTTCGCAGCAAGTGAAGGATATCCTTCATGCTTCCAGGAAACCTTCCACTAGGCATTCCTATGCTTTTAAATGGAAACGATTTTCCATTTGGTGTGCTCAAAAGGGTCTTGACCCTCTGGCACTTCCTCTGAATTCTCTATTAGAATATCTCCTGCATCTCTCCAATGCAGGCCTGAAGACGAATTCAGTAAGAGTCCATTTAAGTGCTATTGCAGCATCCCTTAAGCCTATCAATGGACAACCTGTTTCCTCTCATCCTCTTATTGCAAGATTCATGAGAGGCCTAACTTTAACTAAACCTCCCATTCGACCTCCTCCGGTGGCATGGGATTTAAATTTGGTTCTTGGTCAGCTTATGAAGCCACCTTTTGAACCCTTAGCCACTACCTCCTTGAAATTTCTTTCCTGGAAGGTTATTTTCCTTATTGCAATCACTTCTGCTCGCCACATCAGTGAACTGCAGGCCTTGGTGGCTAATCCACCTTATACAAGGTTCCATCATAAGGTAGTCCTTAGGACAAATCCTCACTTTATGCCTAAAGTGGTCTCACCTTTTCATCGTAATCAAGAGGTATACTTACCTGTCTTTTTTCCAGCTCCTCATGCATCCACTGCAGAGAGGAACCTTCATACTCTAGATTGTAAAAGAGCTCTTGCTTTTTACTTACACAGGACACAGCAACATAGAAAGTCTTCCCAGCTTTTTGTTGCTTTTGATCCTTCTCATCTAGGACTTCCAGTCTCTAAGAGAACACTGTCCAATTGGATTGCTCAGTGTATTTCTTTTGCTTACCAGAGTAAGAACCTTTCTCTGGAAGGCCATGTCACAGCTCACAATGTGAGGGCCATGGCCACCTCTATGGCTCATCTTCATTCTGTGTCCATCGATCAGATCTGTCGAGCAGCCACCTGGGCCTCGGTTCATACCTTCACAGCCCATTACTGTTTGGACAAGGACTCCCGCCGGGATGCCTTGTTTGGTCAGGCTGTCCTCAGACACCTGTTCCATTCTTGAACAACTCCTACCCTCCTTCCCTGAATGGATGCCTGAGATCCATAGGAAGACGAGGAACCCTTCAGGGTCTCATACCCTTGGGGATCTCCCAGGCATCTTAGCTAGGGAGTCCCCATATGTGAGGACTTATTCCTGCTTGTTCCTGGAGATAGCACAGTTACCTGTAACAGGTGATCTCTGGGAACAGCAGGAATTAGTCCTCACAACCCACCCACCTCCCCTAAGAGTTGTATCTCTTTGTCTTTCCTTTACTCTCTCTATTGTCTCAGCTTTAAACTAGAACTGAGGAGAGTTGGTAGGAAAGGCGGAACGGCAGCACGCATGCGCTGTGGGATGCCCCAAAAGCTTTCATTCTGGGAAGCTGGGGAGCATTCCCGCGCAGGCTCCGTCGGTACCGACGTACCCATATGTGAGAACTAATTCCTGCTGTTCCCAGAGATCACCTGTTATAGGTAAGTAACTGTGCTTTTACGTTTGTCAGGATCTTTTTTACATTAAGGTGCAGGCCCAAGATTGTTCCTTGATCTTGAGAAGCAAATGTTTCAGATAGTCTTCACTTTCAGCCAGTAATGGGGTATCAGCATAGTTGAGTCTTATTGCTTCTTTATCAATGTAAAGGCTGTGCAAGAGAACAATCAGGTGTTCTGGTATATGCATGCTTCTTAATGTGGCCCAGAGCATCTCATGGTTTACTGTCAAAAGCCTTGCTGTAGTCTATAACACACACATCCTTTGTTGTTCTTTTGTCTTTTCAAGGATACATCTCACATCCACAATCTCTTGTTCTTCACCCATGGTTGTAGTCTCTGCTGAATAATCTTGAGTAGAATCTTGTTGGCAAGTGGGATCAGAGCAATTGTGCAATAATTTCCAGTCAATTGGATCACCTTTTAGTATTTGTATAAACACGGATTTTTCCAGTCAGTTGGCCATGTCTTCCAAATTGCCTGGCAGAGCCTTGTAGGCATGGCAACAGCTGCATCCAATTGCTTTAATACTTCAATGGGGAATGCAGTTAATACCCAGTGCTTTGACCCACAGTCCACAGCCCGATCAGATGCAGACAGGAGGGGGAAGGTAAGCTCCTCCCTACTCCCCATCACAAGCCTGGCAAGGTGTGCACAGGCATGCCAGAGGGCCCTTAGGGCAGGGTCTAAGGATCCACTATCACTTTGCCTCAACATGGCTATTCAGCACTCACACAAAATGGTCTATTAACAGTGAAGGTCAGAGTGAGCAGGAAGATCTACAGTCGGTAAACATAGTGAGCTCTTCCCCACTCATCTCCCCCACCAACCGCAGCAGACGCTCACTCAAAGGGACCTCTAATCAAACCACCACTGCCCCACACCAATGTCAAACTCTACAAATACCAAAATACCACTCTGCTGCAATCCTCAAACACCAGCATTCACCAGGATCCAGATAATGGTATGCCTCACCTCCACAGAGGTCTTGATTCCAGCCACAAACACTACATCCCTGCAGTGCATCCTTAGCACCTCTCTCCAACACAGCACTCAACACCTACAATATAATTCCATTCAAGGAACACTGGAAGAGTCAATCTATTACATGTCACATCCAGAAGACAATGCTCCCTCTGTACTCACTAGCACTACTGGTGCTTGCTGCTACCTCCAACACCTATCTACTCACCAACTGCTACATAACACCTGCACCCCATGCTTTCAGCCTCCCATCCAGCCCATATCCACATCAGGCAAATGCATGCTCACCATCTAATACACATACCAATGCACTTCCTGTGAACATAAGAGAAATCAAAGACCTAAAGGACTTCAGGAAGGCTCTGAAAACCTTTTTTCCAGGGACATTATGAAAAACCAATGAGAAAACCATACACTAGTAAATGAATACCCCAGATCAGTCCCTCACCACTCCTGGGTTGAACAAGCGCCTGGTCAACCAATTCATTTATGACCACCTGAGAATTGCCTTCTACAGCACCCTGCACTTAACACAAAAGCAGTGTACCCTATCCCTCAGCATTAATTTTCTCTAGTGCAAATTCTGCATAGAAAGCATAGTTACTCACCTGTAACAGGTGATCTCCAGGAACAAGCAGGAATGAGTCTTCACATATGGGTACGTTGATACCGACGGAGCCTGCGCGGGAACGCTCCCCAGCTTCCCAGAAAGGAAAGCTTTTGGGAGCATCCCACAGCGCCTGCGTGCTGCCTTCCCGCCTTTCCTAACCATCTTTCCTCAGTTCTTCTTTGCCGCAGAGCCAGCAGGTCGAGCCCTGTCACCGCTGAAGAAGTTCTTTGTTTTATTTTATTTCTTTGGTTGCGTGTCTGCCTTCCCCGACTCTGGACCGGTACCGCCGGTCTTTTCTTTCTTTAAAAAAAAATATATATATATTTTTCCTCACTTGGTGTATTTTTCTTAAGGCCTCAGGGCCCACAAGAAAATTTCCACCATGGAAAAACCAACCTCCGGGTTAAAAAAATGCACTAAGTGTAGCGGTACTATTTCTGTTACAGATACCCATGAATGGTGTCTTAAATGTTTGGGTCCTGAACACTCCATTCCGGATTGTCCGTCCTGCTCCCTAATGTCTAAACGGGGGTTACAGAACCGAGCAGCTAAGCTCCATGTGCTGTTTCCCGCTGAGGCACCGGCAGTAGCATCGACATCTTCCAGGTCTTCTCCTGAAGGATCTCAGGTAACCAAACATAAACCTAGCAGGTCCTCGAAGGGTAGATCTCCCTCTAAGCATCGAGATGCCTCCGGGCTTGCCCTCGAGGATCCTGCACCAGCCAAACAACCCCGGTGGGAAGCTCCGGCTTCCAAAGCTCCTCCTATGGGGTTACAGGGTGACATCGATGGCACAGCCTCGACCGATCACCTGTTAGAATGCTCAGGGGTACCGGCACAATCTCCCGGTACCGACTTCCAGGCATTCATGGCATCGATGGATCAGAATGTTCTGTCCATGCAGCAGGCTATACAGTCCTTCATTCAAGCTGCGACGCCGATGATACTGCATCGAGCTCCGTTGTCGGTATCGGCTCCGGCACCAGCGCCGATGCCGGTATCGACATCGACTAGGATACCGACTGCTACGGTTCCTTGTCCAGGGCTACCTCTCAGTACCGATCCAGTACCAGGGATGCCAGATGTCGATACCGCTCGATACGAGTATTGAGCGTTAGAGCACCTTGACAGGCGGTACTTAGATTCCTCTGAATCTGATACATCAGATGACTCGCCTGAAGTATCCATAGCCCTTCCTGAGGAACCTTCTCCCAAACGAAGAATGTCTCCTCCAGAGGACTTGTCCTTTCAAGACTTCATAAGAGAAGTAGCTAAAGGACTCTCTATTTCAGTAACCTCTGAATCGGAGCCTAGAGCAAAAAAATTAGATATTTTAGGATACTCTAGGGCTCCTAAAGAGGCAGTCACCTTACCAATTCATGAGATTCTTCATGAGCACATGATTGATTTATGGGAGACTCCTCTCACTCTCTCTCCTCATTCTCGCAGGTTGGACACTATGTATCGTGTCCCTCCTTGTCCTGGGTTCCAGAAAACTCAGCTTCCTCACCATTCCATTGTGGTGCAGTCAGCTATGAAGAGGATAAAGAGTACAGAGAGACACACTTCTGCTCCTCCAGGAAGAGAATGCAGGACCTTGGATGCTTTTGGTAGGAAAATCTTCCAGGCCAGTATGCTTATTGCCAGAATCAACTCATATAGCCTTCATATGGGTATGTTTCTGAAAGAAGTGGCAGAAAAGCTGCACACTTACCTCCCTTTTATTCCAGAAGATAAAAGGGAAGAATTCCGCATGTGGCTTAAGCATACTCAGGACAGCCTTTGACTCCTTTAAAGGTGCCAGTAGAGCCTCGGGCATTGCCATAGCTGCTAGCAGAATTGCTTGGCTCCAGCCTTCTGATTTAGAACCCTGGGTTAAAGATGGCTTAGGAAATCTGTCCTGTACAGGTAAAAATCTGTTTGGCAAAGAGTGGCAAATTAAAGCCACTCAAATGGATGCAGAGAATTCTGCTCTGGATAGACTTTCAAGGTCTACCTCCATTCCTGCCAAGAAAAAGACTTTTAAAAAGTCTTTTTTCAGAAAGGGCAGGTTTCCTTCCACTTCTGGCCAACAATCTTCTACAGGTCGCTTTACCGCTAAGCGTCAGCAACCTAAACAGGCCAGGCCTAAGTCTACAGGGGCTGCTGTAACCCAGCAGTCCCAACCCCCTCAGGGTTTTTGACTTGATGCTAGAGAACCTAGCCTTTCTGGCTTTAACACAGCCAGAACCTCTCACCATTCCAGGAAGGTTAGCTCATTTTGCTCCCAAATGGGAGCAAATCACATCAGAGCAGTGGACCCTCTCCATCATAAGAGAGGGCTACAAACTTCATTTCTCAGACCTTCCTCCCCACACCATGATGAGACACTTCAATTCTCCCACATCTCTTCTTGGCCTTTTAGTTCAGGAGATAACTACCCTTCTTGCCCAAGGGGCAATAGAAGAAGTTCCTCTTCTTCAACAAGGGTCAGGGTTCTACTCCCCCTATTTTCTCATTCCAAAGAAGACAGGGGGATACAGACCCATTCTAGATCTCAGAGAATTGAACAAATTTCTGTGCAAGGAGAAGTTCAAGATGCTTTCTCTGGGCACTCTCCTTCCATACCTTCAAAGTCAGGATTGTCTTTGTTCTCTAGATCTCAAGGATGCGTACACACATGTACTCATCCATCCATTTCACAGAAAATTCCTACGTTTTCTTTTCCAGGGAAAACATTACCAATACAGAGTCCTTCCTTTTGGTCTGGCCTCTGCTCCGAGAGTGTTCACCAAATGCATGGCAATAGTTGCTGCATTTCTATGCACTCTGGGAATATTTGTCTTCCCATATCTGGACGACTGGCTCATCCGAGCTCCATCTCAATCAGAGGCCCAGATTTCCCTGGACCGCACAAGACGCATTCTACAGTATCTGGGACTGGTAGTAAACCTCCCAAAGTCCCAGCTCATCCCTACTCAGTCCCTGGAATTCATAGGGGCCTGGTTGTATACCACCACTGCAAGGGCCTACCTTCCTCAGGCCCGTTGCCAATGTCTAGTGCAGCTAGCCTCCCAGATTCAGTCAAGGAGCCACTTAACTGCCAGGGAGATGCTACAACTGCTAGGCCACATGGCTTCCACAGTACATGTGGTACCCTATGCTCGCCTACACATGAGAGCAGCTCAATGGACTTTGTCCACTCAGTGGACTCAAGCTTCAGGAGCTCTCTCAGACCAAATAGCAACCTCGAAACGTCTTTTGGTCTCTCCAATGGTGGATGTCCACTCAAAATCTGTTGCTGGGGTCCCCCTTCCAACAGTTGTTGCCCCAAGCAACCCTCAACAGATGCCTCTCAAACAGGTTGGGGAGCTCATCTACAAGACCTCTCCACCCAAGGCACTTGGTCCCCACAGGAGACCTCTCTTCATATCAACCACTTGGAGCTTCGAGCAGTGTTTCTAGCTCTCAAGGTCTTTCATACCCTCAGCTACAAGACAGTCCTTATTCATACGGACAATCAGGTAGCCATGTTTTACATAAACAAGCAAGGAGGAACTGGCTCTGTCGCTTTGCAACAAAGCTCTAAGATTATGGGCTTTCGCCAGAGAGCATCAAATCCATCTCCTGGCAGTATATCTCCCAGGAATCCAAAACTCTTGGGCAGACAGACTCAGTCGAGTTCTGCTTCCACACGAATGGTCCCTGCACATGGATCAGGTACTCAGAATCTTTCAAGAATGGGGAACCCCGGACATAGACCTCTTTGCAAGTCTGTAGAATGCCAAACTTCCCCGGTTCTGTTCCAGAATTCCGTGTCAGGGGGTTCAGGCCATGGATGCCTTCCTCCTTCATTGGGGTCGGGGCTTCCTGTATGCCTTTCCACCCATTCCCTTAATTCCCAAGACTCTGTTCAAACTCTAGAGGGATCAAGGATCTATGATCCTCATAGCTCCACGCTGGCCACGCCAAGTGTGGTACCCTCTACTTCTGCATCTCTCCCAAGCCCCCTCCCTGGACTTGGGAGCTGCTCCAGACCTTCTGTGTCAGGAGGAAGGGACTTTGTGGCACCCAAACCCCAAGTCCCTTCACCTCAGAGCTTGGTTACTGAAGGCTTAGAGCTTCAAGACTTGAATCTTTCTCAGCAGGTGAAGGATATCCTCTATGCTTCCAGGAAACCTTCCACCAGGCGTTCCTATGCTTTTAAGTGGAAAAGATTTTCCATTTGGTGTGCTGAAAAGGGTCTTGACCCTCTAGCACTACCTTTAACTTCTTTGTTAGACTATCTCCTGCATCTCTCCAATGCAGGACTTAAAACAAATTCAGTAAGAGTCCATTTGAGTGCTATTGCAGCATCCCTTAAGCCCATCAATGGACAACCTATCTCCTCTCATCCTCTTATTTCAAGATTCATGAGAGGCCTAACTTTAACTAAACCTCCTATTAGGCCTCCTCCGGTGGCATGGGACTTAAATTTGGTTCTTGGTCAGCTTATGAAGCCACCTTTTCAACCCTTAGCCACTACCTCCTTGAAATTTCTTTCCTGGAAGGTTATTTTCCTCATTGCAGTCACTTCTGCTCGCCGCATCAGTGAACTGCAGGCCTTAATGGCTAATCCACCTTATAAAAGGTTCCATCATGACAAGGTAGTCCTTAGGACAAATCCACACTTTATGCCTAAAGTGGTCTCACCTTTTCATCTTAATCAGGAGGTATATCTACCTGTCTTTTTTCCAGCTCCTCATGCATCCAGTGCAGAGAGGAATCTTCATACTCTGGATTGTAAAAGAGCTCTTGCTTTTTACTTACATAGGGCACAGCAACATAGAAAGCCTTCCCAGCTTTTTGTTGCTTTTGATCCTTCTCATTTGGGGCTTCCAGTCTCTTAAGAGAACACTGTCCAATTGGATTGCTCAGTGTATTTCTTCCGCCTACCAGAGTAAGAAACTTTCTCTGGAGAGCCATGTCACAGCTCATAATGTGAGGGCCATGGCCACCTCTATGGCTCATCTAAATTCTGTGTCCATCGACCAGATCTATCGAGCAGCCACCTGGGCCTCTGTTCATACCTTCACAGCCCATTACTGCTTGGACAAGGATTCCCGTCGGGATGCCTTGTTTGGTCAGGCTGTCCTCAGACACCTGTTCCATTCTTAAACAACTCCTGCCCTCCTTCCCTGGATGGATGCCTGAGATCCATAGGAGGACGCAGACCCCTTTCAGGGTCTCATATCCTTGGGGATCTCCCAGGCATCTCAGCTAGGGAGTCCCCATATGTGAAGACTCATTCCTGCTTGTTCCTGGAGATAGCACAGTTACCTGTAACAGGTGATCTCTGGGAACAGCAGGAACAAGTCTTCACAACCCACCTACCTCCCCTAGGAGTTGTATCTCTTTTCTATCTTTCCTTTCCTCTCTCTATTGTCTCTGCTTTAAACTCAAACTGAGGAGAGTTGGTTAGGAAAGGCGGGAAGGCAGCATGCAGGTGCTGTGGGATGCTCCCAAAAGCTTTCCTTTCTGGGAAGCTGGGGAGCGTTCCCACGCAGGCTCCGTCGGTACCGACATACCCATATGTGAAGACTTATTCCTGCTGTTCCCAGAGATCACCTGTTACAGGTAAGTAACTGTGCTATCTCCGGGAACAGCAGGAATTTAGTCTTCACATATGGGTATCGTCGGTACTGACAGAGCCTGCGTGGGAATGCTCCCCAGCGTCCAGTTAGAAACCCTTTGGGAGCATCCCACAGTGCCTGCATGCTGCCTTCCTGCCTTTCCCAACTGTCTCTCTCCAGTTGAGTTTAAAGCTGAGACAGAGGGAAAGAGATAGAGATACAACTCCTAGGGGAGGTGGGTGGGTTGTGAAGACTAAATTCCTGCTTTTCCTGGAGATCACCTGTTACAGGTGAGTAACTATGCTATCTCCAGGAACAAGCAGGAATGTAGTCTTCAAATATGGGTACTCCCTAGCTTTAGATGTCAGGGAGAGACCGCAGAAGTTGTGCTTCCCTGTGAAGGGGCTCCACTTTCCCCCCATGGATCCTCCAGCATCCTACCAGGGATGGTGAGTAGGAGTTGATTAGGTATGGAACAAGTGTTGGAGAACAGCCTGACCAAACAAGGCATCCCGGCGGGAGTCCTTGTCCAAGTAGTAATGGGCGGTGAAGGTATGAACCGAGGCCCAAGTGGCTGCTCGACAGATGTCATCGATAGAGACAGAGTGCAGATGAGCCATTGAAGCTGCCATGGCTCTCAGATTGTGAGCTGTGACGTGGCTTTCAAGAGGATTCTTACTTTGATAGGCAAAGGAAATACACTGCACAATCCAGTTGGACAGTTCTCTTGGAGACTGGAAGCCCCAGATGAGAAGGATCAAAAGCAACAAAGAGTTGAGGACTATCTATGTTGCTGTGTTCTCTGTAAGTAAAAAGCTAAAGCTCTCTTACAGTCCAAAGTATGAAGATTCCTTTCTGCATTTGATGTATGAGGCCTTGGAAAAAACACAGGCAGATAGACCGCTTGGTTCAAATGAAAAGGCGAGACCACCTTTGGAATAAAGTGTGGATGAGTCCTAAGGACTACCTTGTCATGATGGAACCTTGTATAAGGAGGATCAGCTACTAGTGCCTGCAACTCACTGATGCGACATGCTGATGTGATTGTAATGAGAGAGAACTTTCTAAGAAAGGCATTTCAACTTGGTCCTCAAGCCAGACTTTTGCGGCCCATTACTGCCTGGAGAGGGAGTCCCGTAGGGATAGTGCTTTCTGTCAGGCAGTACTCCAAAATCTCTTTGAGGTTTAGGCAAATCCTACCCTCCAGCCCTCTGATTGGGCTACCAGTGGAGGTATGTTTTCAGTGAAATCCTTTCTCTGATGCTGAGGCTAGAGGGAGCTCATTTTTCAGCTTTGGGTTCCCGGTAGCCTGAAGCTGGGGAGTCCAATCAGTGAGGACTGAGTTCCTGCTTGGTCCTGGAGAAAGAGTAGTTACCTGTAACAGGTGTTCTCCAGGAGCAGCAGGAATCAGTCCTCACAACCCTCCCTCCTCCCCTTGGAGTTGCAGTTGTACATAGTTTCTTACATTTTTGTGTGCTGTTTTTAGCTATGTCCATTGACTGAGCAAGATGGCACCTTTAGGCGGGAAGGGGACCGCGCATGTGTGCAGTATTCCCAAAGGCTTTCATAGAAAGCTGGGGAAATGCTCCAAGGGCTCCATCGACGTTGATGTTGCCCATATGTGAGGACTGATTCCTGCTGCTCCTGGAGAACACCTGTTACAGGTGAGTAACTAACTAGTCTACAGGATTCCACAGCTTTGTCTATTAAAGCCCTTCATTGCCATGCTTAGGGTTTAGGCATGAATAGCCTGTGTTAGGGGCAACTCAACAAATATCTCTCAAGATATTTACATTATACATACCATTAAATTAAAAAGTAAGATACCAACTATTTGACATGGAGCGCAGAGAATGTTTTTAAGTCTTCTATAGTACAGTCAAACCTCGGTTTTCGTTGGCCCCGGTTTTCATACGTTTCGGTTTTCGACGTCTTTTCTGACTGAGATGTTGTCTCGGTTATCGGATATCGCCTCGGTTTTCGTTGTGCTGCCAGATCTGAAAACTGTACAACTCCCAACTCCTGAAGAAGTGTCAACCTCGCGCTGGTCTGTATACACTGCCCGCCCAGTCCCGGCAGCACTACCCCCCGGACTCACCGATCGCATGTTGAAGCGAAAGTCAGCTGAGCAAGAGTCAGTCAAGAGCCAAGGATTGCACAGAGGAAGGCCCCGATCTCTCCACTGCCTGCCTGTTCTCTGGAGCGCCCCCTCAGGCTCGGAGGTAGCAGGGTAGCTGTCAATGTAAGCAGGAGATGTTGAATGAATGTGGGAGGCAGTTCTTTCTCTTGCAGGGTACACTTGCAAATTGCTGTTGAGACGGAGTCAGCGATCAGATTACAGTGCCGTACAGTACAATATCTGTGTTTGCTGTCCTGTGGACGATCGGGCAGGTGAGAGAAGTGACAGGAGCTGGGTGTCTGGAACGGTTTAATTGAATTTACATTATTTCCTATGGGAAATATTGCTTCGGTTTTCGTACGTTTCGGTTTTAGTCAGACTTCTTAGAACGGATTAATAATGAAAACCGAGGTTTGACTGTATCTATGATTTATATAAAAACTCAAGTACAAAGACAATACCCAGGACAATGTGGATACAGAAGGAAAAGGTGTCATATATCCTAAACCTGATAAGGGTGGGGGAGAATGAAAATACACCAAATATAAATGTGTGCAAAACAAGCCAGTGCAAACCAAGATGTATTCACCGGACTGGATCCTATATAAAGTTTTTTTTTTTTCCTGATTGACACTACATTCCTAAAAAAAAATAGTAATGGCAAATGTGTTATATTTTCCAGTCAAGTGAGTAATGGTTCATGCTGGCTTGCACACATGCCTTACCAAATTTTTTTCCCCTTCTATAGCCACACTTTGTCCTTGGGGGTGATATCCCTGGTATGCATCTTAATATATCTCCAGGAACAAGCAGGAATGTAGTCTTCACATAAAGGTATCGTCGGTACCGACGGAGCCTGCGTGGGAACGCTCCCCAGCGTCCAATAGGAACGCTTTTGGGAGCATCCCTCAGCACATGCATGCTGCCTTTCCAGCTGTCCCCTATTCAGTTCTTCGTTTTTCGTGGAGCCGACAGGACACACCCTGTCACCACAGAAAATTTCATCTTTAATCTTTTCTTGTGGTCGCGTTTGCCTCCGCACAACGCCTACCGGTACCACTGGTTCTTTAAAAAAAAAAAAAAAAATTTTCTCTTCAGAAACTTTTTTCTTTCTGGGCGCTAGGCCCCATTTTGGGCGCTAGGCCCCATTTTGGGCGCTAGGCCCCATTTTGGGCGCTAGGCCCCATTTTGGGCGCTAGGCCCCATTTTGGGCGCTAGGCCCCATTTTGGGCGCTAGGCCCCATTTTTCCTTAGATGGAAAAACCAGCTTGTGGTTTAAAAAAAATACATTAAGTGTGGCGGTACCATTTCCATCACTGACACCCATGACTGGTGTCTTTGTTTAGGCCCTGACCATTCTCCATCTGAGTGTCTCTTGTATGGGAATGACTAAAAGAGGAAGGCAGAACCGGGCTGCAAAGCTCGGTACCCTCTTCTCTTCTGATGCCAGATCCATTGCATCAATGTCTTCAAGAGCCGCCTCTTCCTCCCATGGATCTCAGGTAACTAAACATAAAAACCGGTCCTCAAAGGGTAGCTGTCCTGCAAAGCATCGAGAGGCCATTGGCATTGCCCTTGAGGGAACCACACAAGCAAAACAGCCCCGGCAGGAGGCTTCGGCCTCCAAAGCATCCAATGGGGTTCCAGGATGTTCTCGAGGCCTCGGCCTTGACAGAACTACTGGTGCGATGCTGAGGGGTCCTGGCCGCCTTCACCGGTACCAACACCCAGGCATCGGCAGCATCCATAGACCAGAGATTCCTCACTATCGAGCGCAGTATGGCAGCTCCTTACAGCTGCGGTACCGTTCACACTGATGGTTCAACAGGCACCGGCAAACTCTTCTTCCCAATGCAGAATGTTACCTCCGGAGGACATGTCTTTTCAGCATTTTATTTGTGATGTTGCCAAAGGCCTTTCAATCACGGTAGCTCCTGAAATGGAACCTAGAGCAAAGGAATTGGAAATTCTATAATATCCTAAGGCTCCAAAGGAGGCAGGCACTCTGCCCATTCATGAAATTCTTCATGATCTGATGCTCAGAATGTGGGAGACACCTTTGACAACATCTCCTCATTCTAGGAGGCTTGATACCATGTATCGAGTTCCACCATGCCCTGGATTTCAAAAGACTCAGCTGCCACACCATTCAAAGGTAGTGGAGTCAGCCATGTGTAGGATGAAAAGTGCAAAAACATGCATCCAATCCTCCAGGTCATGAATGCAGGACTCTTGATGCTTTTGGGCATCAAACGTTTCAGGCTTCCATGCTTTCAGCTAGGATCAGCTCATATATTTTATATATATGAATGTTCCTCAAAGAGGTCACAGGAGATTTGGAGCTTATGAACCCACTTCTCCCAGATGAGACAAGACCTCCTTACGCTTGTCAGGCATGCTCAAGATGTCTCCAAGTTTGTGAATCGTGCAGCCTGATACTGCTTTGAATGCATCAGCAGAACCCCTGCTATTGCCATTGGTGCACGACGGATTGCCTGGCTTCAGGCATCAGACTTGAAGATTTGGGTACAGGATAAATTAGGCAACATCCCTTGCACAGGAGAGAACCTCTTTGGCAAGAATTGGCAGGAAAAGGCTAATGAGAGAGATGCTGACAATATTTTATTTTTATTTATTTTTTATTTAGCAGTCGCTTATATACCGCTACCTTCCAAAGATCAGGTGTGGTTTACAGAAAACAGGTAAAGAAACAGTGTAACATATCTGTTTTTACATTAAACATCGCTTGAATTATGTATATCTTAACTTTAACAATTAAACTTTAGTGAACTATGTACAAGCAACGTATGTTGAAGTAAAAGTTAATTATTTACAAACATTGTAAACCGTGTATAATGGCCATGTTTTCATGGGTCATTATGGAACTATGCTCAAAGTGTTATATATTATCCCTTTTCATTTTGGGATTGGGAATTCACAAGTGGACTGTAGTGGGAGCTAAACAAGTTTTTAATGTTTTACGTAGTTCTTTGAGATCATTTAAGGCTCTTATTTCTTCAGGTAGGGAGTTCCAGAGTATAGGGGCTGCATGAGAAAACACTTTATTTGTTTTTTTAGTCTTTGTGAACTCTTTTGGAATCCTTATTTTATTAGTGTTGCATCTTCTGTGAACAGTTTGGGGTGTGTCTTTAGTGAGGAGTTTAGTGTAGCTGGGGCAGTATTATTTAAAGCTTTGAAGGTGGTTATTAATTTATAGTTTATTCTGCATTGAATTGGGAGCCAGTGTAGTTTAGCTAATAAGGGTGATATGTGCTCAAATGGGTGTACCTTCATTATGGTCCTAGCTGCTGCATTTTGGGCAAGTTGGAGTCTTTTGATGTTTTGATTTGTTGTGCCTAGTAGAATGAGGTTGGCAAAGTCGAAGTGCGGTGTAATAATGGCTTGTATTATGCTCAAGTCATGCAGGTGGACCAGTGGACGTAATTGTTTTAGGACTTTAAGCTTAAAGTATATTTTTTTTGTAGTGTTTGTGGGTGTTCATGCTAAGGTGTCTGTCACCCCTAGGTATTTTATTTCATTTTTTATGTTAATATCGTGTTTCTGAAGTGTGATGTGAGTTGGGGGAGTGTACGATTGGTTTTTTGTTACAATTAATATGTCTGTTTTGGAATGGTTAATATCACCTTAGACTGTCAAAATCTACAGCCACTCCAGCCAAAAAGAAACCCTATAAAAAATCCTCTTTCAGCAAAAAGAGGAAGTTTTATCCATCCTATACCCAGCAAAGCCAAGCTCACGGTCAAGCTGCCCAAAGGGGACAACAACAATTTAAACAGCAGAAGCAGCCAAAAGGCCCAAGAGTTCAACCAGCTCCGCAGGTTCAGCCCCCTCAAGGACTGACTCCTTCCTAGAGAGCTTAGCCTTCCTGCCTCTGAGGGGTCCAGAACCCCTAAATATTCCAGGCAGGCTGTGTCATTTTGCCAACAGATGGCACCAAATAACAGCAGAAAATTGGACTCTGTCCATTGTAGGAGAGGGTTACAAGCTTCATTTACACAGCATGCCCCCTCCTACAATCCTAAGGCAGTTCAATTCCCAGACCTGCAGATAATCTGCTAAATCACGAGGTCTCAACACTTCTTGCCCAAGGGGCAATAGCGGAAGTACCCATCCTTCAGCAGGGTTCAGGGTTCTACTCCCCGTGTTTTCTTATTCCAAAGAAAACGGGGACACTGACCCATTCTAGACCTCAGAATTGAACAAATACCTGTTCCGAGAGAAGTTCAAAATGATTTCTCTAGGAACTCTTCTGCCATACCTTCAAAGTCAGGATTGTCTTTGCTCTCTAGACTTCAAGGATGCATATACTCACATTCTGATCCATCCAGATCACAGGAAATTCTTACGTTTCCTTTTCAAAGGAAAACACTTCCAGTACAGGGTTCTTCCCTTTGGTCTGGCTTCCGCACCAAGAGTTTTCACGAAATGCATGGCAGTAGTAGATGCATTCCTGCGAACCCTAGGGATATTTGTCTTCCCTTACTTGGACGACTGGCTCATTCAAGCCCCCATGAGTGCAGAAGCCAGCTCTGCACTGTCTTGCCCAATGTGAATCCTCCAATGCTTGGGATTGGTAATAAACTTCCCAAAATCCCAACTTGTTCCTTCCCAGTCTCTGGAGTTCATAGGAGCCTGTTTAGATACCAGACAGTCAAGGGCTTTCCTTCCACAGGCCCGGTGTCTTCGCATAGTGCAACTAGCTTCTCAAGCAGCAGGAAAATCCTCCCTAACTGCTTGAGAACTGCTACAGTTGCTGGGACACATGGCATCCACTGTTCATGTAGTTCCCTATGCTCACCTCCACATGTGAGCAGCCCAGTGGACCCTATCCACACAGTGGACACAGGCCATAGGACAAGATATCAAACTCTCATCAATTGATCTTGTCCCTTCAATGGTGGCAATCACTGGAGAATCTTTTGGTGGGGTCTCCTTTCCAACAACCCTTATTCCAGGCCACCCTAACAGATGCATCACAAGTGGGTTGGAGCACACCTGCATCATCTCTACCCAGAGCACCTGGACTCCACAGGAGGCTTGTCTTCACATAAACCTCCTAGAATTAAGAGCAATCTATTTAGCTCTTAGAGTATTCAATGCCCAGCTCAGCTACAAGACATTCCTAGTCCAAACGGACAATCAAGTAGCCATGTTCTATGTGAACAAGCAGGGCGAAACAGGCTCTCTGTCGTTATGCATCGAAGCTTTACGACTTTGGGCCCTCGCCAGAGAGCCTCAAATCCACCTTCTCTAAAGGTAAAAAGGGGACTGTTGTAGTTATGGAAGGACAGACTAGATAGGCCATGTGGTCTTTCTGTCATCATATTTCTGTTTCTATGATATCTTCAAGGCATTCAAAACCTTTGGGCAGACACTCAACCGAGTACTGCTGCCTCACGAATGATCTCTCCACCTAGACCAAGTGACAAAGATATTTCACATCTGGGGGACTCCAGACATAGACCTCTTTGCAAGTCCACTGAATGCCAAACTTCCCTGGTTCTGTTCCAGGATTCCGGCTCACAGTTGCCAGGCAAGGGGATGCCTTCCTCCTTCACTGGGGTCAGGACTTCCTTTATGCCTTCCCACCTATTCCCCTCATCCCCAAAACACTCTTCAAGCTTCAGAGAGACAGGTCATATGATCCTCATAGCGCCACGGTGGCCACGCCAAACATGGTATGGTATCTCCTGCTTCTACATCTGTTTTTAACATCTTTGTTAGTGATATAGTGGAAGGGCTGTCGGGTAAGGTTTGCCTCTTTGCGGATGATACCAAAATCTGCAATAGAGTAGACACCCAGGAAGGTGTAGATAACATGAGGAGGGATCTAGCTAAGCTTGAAGAATGGTCTAGAATTTGGCAGCTGGGATTTAATGTTAAAAAATGTAAGGTCAGCATTTGGGCTGCAGCAATCCAAGGGAGCAATATAGTATAGGGGGTGAAGTACTTTTGTCCACTAAAGAAGAGCGGGACCTAGGCGTGGTTGTGTCTGATCTTAAAGTAGCTAAACAGGTAGAAAAGGCGACGGCAAAAGCTAGAAGGATGCTTGGGTGCATACGGAGAGGAATGGCTAGCAGAAAAAAGGAGGTGATAGTGCCTCTGTATAAGTCTTTGGTGCAACATCATTTGGAGTATTGTGTGTAATTCTGGAGACTGCACCTTCAAAAGGATATAAATAGGCTGGAGTCAGTACAGAGGGTGGCTACTAAAATGGTTAGTGGTCTTAAAGTCTGTCCTCACGCTTTATAATCTTAATATGTACATCTTAGAGGAAAGGCGGGATAGAGGTGATATGATTGAGATGTTTAAATACCTCCATGGCGCAAATGTTCAGGGAGAGAGCCTCTTTCAATTGAAAGCAAGTTCTGCTACGAGGGGACATGGGATGAGGGTGAAGGGAGATTAGATTCAGGAGTGATATGCGGAAATATTTCTTTACGGAAAGAGTGGATCCGTGGAATAGTCTCCCAGTGGAGGTGGTAGAGATGAGGACAGTAACTGAATTCAAAAAAGCATGGGACAAACACAGAGGATCTCTAAAGGTAAAAAGGGGACTGTTGTAGTTATGGAAGGACAGACTAGATAGGCCATGTGGTCTTTTTCTGTCATATTTCTGTGTTTCTATGTTTATCTCTCTCAAGCTGCACCCCTGGAGTTAGGGTGTGCTCCAGATCTCCTTTCACAAGAGAGTGGGACCCTATGGCACCCAAATCCCCAGTCCCTGCATCTCACGGCCTGGTTGCTGAAAGCTTAAATCTTCAGGATCTCAACCTTTCCCAACAGGTAAAGGATATCCTTCAGGCTTCTAGAAAACCTTCCACAAGACGATCTTACGCCTTCAAGTGGAAACGTTTCACTATATGGTGTTCCCAGAAGGGGTTAAACCCCCTGGTGATTCCTTTGGAAGCAATACGAGAGTATCTACTTCATTTATCAAATTCTGTTCTAAAGACCAATTCAGTAAGAGTCCATCTTAGCGCAATTACAGCTTCCTCTAAGCCTCTATATGGACAACCAATTTCCTCTCATCCTCTCATATCCAGATTTGAGAGGTCTTCTGTTAACAAAACCGCCCATCAAACCACCACCGGTGGCATGGGATTTAAATTTTGTTCTCGGGCAGCTCATGAAACTGCCCTTTGAACCTTTAGCCACTACTACCCTGAAGTTTTTGTCCTGGAAGGTCATCTTCCTAATTGCAGTCACCTCTGCACGTCGCATTAGTGAATTGCAAGCGTTAGTGGCTGATCCTCCTTACACTAGGTTTCACCATAAGGTTGTCCTCAGAACTCATCCACACTTTATGCCAAAGGTGGTTTCGCCTTTTCATTTAAATCAATCGATTTATCTTCCTGTATTCTTTCCGAGGCCTCATGCCTCTAATGCAGAGAAGAACCTTCACACTTTGGACTGTAAAAGAGCCTTAGCTTTTTATCTACAAAGAACACAGCAACATAGAAAGTCTTTGGGACTTCCAGTCTCCAAGAGGACTTTATCCAAATGGATTGCACAATGCATATCCTTTGCTTATGAGAGTAAGTCTTCCTCTTCAAGGCCATGTCACAGCTCATAATGTGAGAGCCATGTCAGCCTCTATGGCTAACCTTCACTGTGTCTATTGATGACATTTGTCGAGCAGCCACCTGGGCTTCAGTACATACCTTTACAGCCCACTACTGCCTAGATAAAGCCTCTCGTCATGCCTTCTTTGGCCAGGCTGTTCATCAAAATCTCTTTCAAACTTAATACAACTCCTCCCACCAACCCTGGTAGTATGCCAGAGATCCATGGGAGGAAGCATGGCCCACCTCACTATAGGTGGCAGCTTCGTGGGGTCATCTCCCTGGCATCTTCAGCTAGGGAGTCCCCATATGTGAAGACTACATTCCTGCTTGTTCCTGGAGATAGCGTAGTTATCTGTAACAGGTGATCTCCGGGAACGGCAGGAATTTAGTCTTCACAACCCACCCTCCTTCCCTAGGAGTTCTCTCTATCTCTGTCTTTTTCCTCCATCCCTCTATCCTTTCACTCAGCTACAAACTTAACTGAAGAGGGACAGTTGGAAAGACAGGAAGGCAGCGCGCATGTGCTGAGGGATGCTCTCAAAAGCGTTTCTATTGGACACTGGGGAGCGTTCCCGAGCAGGCTCCGTCGGTACCAACGATACCCATATGTGAAGACTAAATTCCTGCTGTTCCCTGAGATCACCTGTTACAGGTGAGTAACTACGCTGTATACGTTAGAGGAAAGGTAGGATACAGGAGATATGATAGACATTTAAATACCTTTGTGGCATAAATACACGAGAGCCTCTTTCAATTGAAAGCTGAGGCAAGCTCTGCTATGATGGGGTGTAGGATGGGGGTGAAGGGGGATGGACTCAGGAGTGATATGCAGAGCTATTTCTTTGCGGAAAGAGTGATGGATGCATGGAATAGTCTCTCGGTGGAGGTAGTAGACGAGAATAGTATCTGAATTCAAGAAAGCATGGAACAAACTCAGATTGCTAACGTTAAAAAGGGAATTATTGTAGTTCCTGATCATCCCTCCAGTCTAGTCCTGGAATATCTAGGGTTGTCAACCTTATCCAGCAGCTTTGGAGACTGAGAAACTTCACTCCTGTCACCGGTATATAAGGGCTGGTACCGCCGCCTCACACCAGTTTATCAGTCTCCAAAGCAGCTGGAGGGGGTGGTGAGCCCAGAGCTTTCGGGGCTCACTTGAGGAACAATTAAGGAAAGGTTCTAGTTTTAAAAAAAAACAAACTAATCAGGGGGTTTTAAGAACAAACAAGAGTGTGGGAAAGCATGTGCTATATACCTGCAGCTTTAGGTATTGCTTTCCGTTTGCCCTGAGATCCTCTGTCCTGTCCCTTCCTTGTTAATTCCTCCGGGGGACAGTCGGGGGCCAGATTGGGCAGTTCTGTGCCTTTGGGGCAGAGGATCGGCAGCCAGTTACCATCCCGGTGGAGCAGGGACAGGAGCTTGTTCACTTCAGAGAGCAGCACATGCAGAAGCTTTGCCTGCTGGCGCTGGGAGCTCTCCGGTGCAGCCGCAGCTGAATTTTCTAAAGGTACCGGGTGCCGATAAGGGGATAAGAGCTGCGGCAGAAGTGAGAAGAGGGAGCAAAGCACACTCAGGCGATCCGTCAGAGGATCGGGAGGTAAGCAGCAGTTCTCGGCGGGAAACGGCTTCATTTTAGCTAGCAGGCCAAACTGCGTGTGCGGAGAGCGGGAAGATCGCAGTTTTTCAGTTTTGAACTTTGGCGCGTTGTATCTCCGGCTAGGAGCCTCGTTTTTTGGTACTTTCTTCAGGGTTTAGCAGGGGAGACGGCTCTGCAGCAGCTGAAGTAAAAAAAAAAAAAATTTTGTGGACTTTGGCTGCGGGCTGGTTTTCAGGGACCTATGCCTTCCAAACAGCTCTGTCTCTTGTGTGGGGCCAAGAGGAGCTCCATGTCTCATGACTGTGTAAGGGGTGTGCCCCTGAATTGGGGGCCAGGGACTTAGTTCCTCCTTCTGAAATGGAGCAGCAGGAGGATTTGGGGGAGGTTATTGAATCAGCTGGCCCATCCCTATTCGCTCTAGGCCCGGAGCTTGGTACTCCCAACACCAGCGTTGCAGACTGCTCAGCAGCCCTTAGCGGGCAATTTAGCATCAATTTTTTTTCACCAGATTTCATGGCACTATTCCAAAAGACTTTGGCTGCCTCTCAAGGGGCCCCTGTAGCGGGTACCTCAGGAGGTGAGCTAGGGCAGAAGAGGCCGGGGGTCGCCTTTGTCAGCGGCAGTGTCTGGAAGTGCCAAGAAGGCCAGGTTAGATACAGAAATTCTAGAGCCGTCCGTGTCGGAAGACACAGACACGGACATGGAGGATTTAGAAGGTGCGATTAGGGAACAGGAAGATCAGGCGCGCGTAGTTAGTGTTTCGTAGAGGAGCTCCCGGCGCTCATTGCAGAGTCTATCAGAGCTCTTAATATGCCTGACGCAGGGCCAGTGGAGGATTCGACCCTGGAGGATCCGCTGCTGCAGGCCTTTCACAAAACTCAGAGGGCTTTCCCTGTGCATAGGGTGTTTAAGGAAATGATTCAGGAGGAATGGGATATGCCGGAGGCCACCCTTAAAGGGTCTAGGGTTATGGCAAGGCTGTATCTTCTGGATCAGGACTGAGGGTTGATGCGGCCGTGTCGGCAGTGACCAAGAAAACTACCATCCCGGTGGAGGGTGCTGCGGCACTTAAAGATGCACAGGACCACAAATTAGAGACATTACTGAAGCAGATTTTTGAAGTGAATGTTCTGTCCTTGCAGGCATCTTTTTGTGGGGCTTGGGTAGCAAGGGCCTGCTTGCGGTGGGCGCAGCGGGTGCAGAGCGAACACTCTGAGGCAGTGTCTGAGGAGGCATCCCGGTTGGAATCCGGGGCAGCATATCTCGCTGACATTCATTATGATTTGATCCGGGGTTTAGCGAAAAGTATGGCTTCGGCCGTGGCAGGATGTAGGTGTCTTTGGCTGCGTAATTGGGCAGCGGATGGTTCGTCCAAGGCGAGGTTGAGTAGGCTTCCCTTCCGGGGGAAGCTACTCTTTGGAGAGGATTTGGAAAAGTTGGTGAAGGATCTAGGTGAGTCTAAGGGCGGCAGGTTACCAGAGGATAAACAGAAGCAGAGCCGCGCCCTGGAGCTAGGGGACAGCAGCAGGACTTTCGCAGATTCAATTCCCTGCGGGGAGGTCAATCTCAGCGGGGGCGCTTTCCTGGTAGATCCCGGGGGTTTCGAGGAGCAAACGGAGGTTTTGTGGCTGCGTCCTCGTCCTCTACCTTCAAAAAGTCACAATGAAGTCAGGCGGGCCCAGGCAGAGTTGGTTCCTGTGGGAGGTCGGCTGCGGGATTTTTACCCTGCCTGGGTCCGACTCACGTCCGATAGTGGGTGCTGGAGGTGATTCGGGAAGGCTATGCGCTAGAGCTGCAGCGGCCGGTGTCCAAATCTTTCGTTCGCTCCCCATGCAAGGCTCCGGCAAAGCGCAAGGCAGTGCAGGAAACAGTACAAAGGCTGCTCGAACTCAATGCAATTGTTCCGGTTCCTGCCGAACAGTTAGGGTGCAGTCGATACTCCATTTATTTCGTGGTTCCGAAGGGACTTGGAGGCCCATCCTAGATTTAAAAAGGGTGAATTGCTTTCTGCACGTATCTCATTTTCGGATGGAGACCCTCAGGTCAGTCATAGTGGCGGTAAGAAAAGGCGGGTTTCTGACGTCCCTGGACCTATCGGAGGCGTATCTTCATATTCCGGTACGAGGGGAGCATCAGAAATTTCTAAGGTTTGCTGTGCCGATGGGGCATTTCCAGTTTCAGGCACTCCCATTTGGTCTAGCAACGGCGCCATGAACGTTCACCAAGGTGATGGTGGTGGTGACGGCGGCTTTGCGGAAAGACTGCATCTTGGTTCACCCATATCTGGACGATTGGTTGATCAGAGCAAAGTCCAGGGAGGAAAGTGTTTTGGCGACAGCCAAGGTAATAGCTCTGTTGCAGAGTCTCGGTTGGGTAGTCAACGCAGCAAAGAGCAAGTTGGAACTGTCTCAGACCCTGGAGTATCTTGGAGCATGTTTCGATATGAGCGTGGGTCGAGTGTTTCTGCCTCAGCAGCGGGAGCTGGGTCTCAGCCAGTTAGTGCATCGTTTTCTCAGCCAGGAGTGTCCCACAGCTTGGGAGTACCTGCAAGTGTTAGGGACTGTGGCGGCAACCCTAGAGGTGGTTCTGTGGGCGCAGGCCCACATGAGACGTTACAACGGGCTCTGAGGTGGTCGCATCAAGAGGGTGCACTGTCCCAGAGGTTGTCTTTTCCACCACAGACACGACTAGCGCTCCGTTGGTGGCTGAGGCCCGAGAGTCTGGCGGCAGGGATGTCGTCGGAGGCTCTGACGTGAGTCTAACAACGGATGCCAGTCTGTATGGCTGGGGAGCCCATTGTCAAGGTCATCTGGTACAAGGTCAGTGGTCCAACGAGAAGTCATGGTCGATCAACAGATTGGAGTTGAGGGCCGTGGCGCTGGCTCTCCAAGAGTTGCGCCTCTTTCTTCAGGGAAAGGCCATTCGGGTGTTCTCTGACAACGCGACGGCAGTGGCCTACATAAATTGACAAGGTGGCACCAGCAGTGTAGCGCCGGAGGCCGAGGCGGAGGATTTGTTCGAGTGGGCCGGGAGGAACCTGGTGGCCTTGTTGGCAGCGCATGTCACAGGGGTGGACAATGTGGAGGCCGATTTTCTGAGTCGCGTAAGGGTAGACCCAGGGGAGTGGGTCTTGCACCCAGATGTCTTTGCAATGTTGGTGTGGCGTTGGGGCACGCCGGTGATGGATCTGATGGCGACGTTTCGGTCCGCAAGAGTCGATCAGTTCTTCAGCAGCCGGAAGGAGAGGATGTTGGAAGGGTTGGACGCTCTCATTCAGAAGTGGCCAGAGGAGCAACTGCTGTGTTTTCCCGCCGTGGGTGTTGATCGGACGGGTTCTGCAGCGCATAGAACGACACAAGGGGCAAGTGCTTCTAATTGCTCCGGATTGGCTGAGAAGGCTGTAGTACATGGACCTAGTCAGGCGCTTGGTGGGGAGGCCCTGGAAGCTTCCCATTCGCAAGGATCTTCTAACCCAGGGACCGCTATGCATGCCACAGGTGGATCGATTCTTGCTTACGGCCTGGCTCTTGAGTGGGCGCAGTTGAGGGCCAGAGGTTATTCGGCGGCAGTGATAGCTACTTTGCTGGAAGCGAGACGGAGATCTACTTCCTTGGCATACGTTAGAGTATGGCGCGTTTTTGAGGCTTGGTGTGCGGAGAGAGACTGCGTTCCTCTAAGAGCGTCGCTTCCTCAGATTTTGTCGTTCTTGCAGGATGGATTTCAAAAGGGCCTAGCGGCAGCTTCTCTCAAAGTACAATTGGCAGCCTTGTCCTGTTATAGGGGGAAGGTGAACGGCAGCTCGTTGGGAGGTCATGCGGATATTAAGCGGTTTTTGAAGGCAGTGACTCTTCTGCGACCTCCGCGTAAGCCCATGGTCCCGGCTTGGGATCTGCCTTTGGTATTGGAGGCGTTAGGTAAAGCTCCTTTTGAACCCTTAGCAGAGGCTTCATTGAAGGATCTTATGTTGAAGGTGGTGGTTTTGGTGGCTATCGCCTCGGCTAGACGAGTCTCGGAGTTACAAGCGCTGTCGTGCAGGGAGCCCTTTCTGTCTTTCTACGAGTCTAAAGTGGTGTTAAGAGCCGTCCCGTCGTTCTTGCCTAAGGTGGTGTCCACTTTTCATGTGAACCTAATTCTGTCGTTGCCTGTGTTTCGCGACAAGGGTAGAAATCAGGCGGCGGCCAGGCTTCATCGCTTGGATATTCGCCAGGCATTGAAGTATGTGGCTAGAACAGCAGCTTTTCGTAAATTGGATAGGCTTTTTATGGTGTTCGCAGGGGCCAGAAAAGGAGAGGCAGCTTCTAAAGGTTCGATTGCTTGGTGGGTGAAGGAGACCATTGCGTCGGCATATATGTTGCGGGGTCGCATGGTGCCGGAAGGTCTGCGGGCTCATTCCACTAGAGCGCAGGCGGCGTCTTGGGCGGAATGTCGATTGGTGCCAGCGGTGGAGGTTTGTAGGGTGGCGACTTGGTCGTCCCTGCATACTTTTGTAAGACATTACCATCTGGATGTGCAGGCGGACAGGGACACCTGTTTTGGATCGGCGGTGCTTCAGGCCGGTCTCGCAGGGCCCTCCCATTCATAAGAATTACTGCTCTGGTACATCCCCAGAGATTCCGGGACTAGACTGGAGGGACAATCAGGAAGATTAAATTAGACTTACCTGCTAATTGTAGTTCCTGGAGTAACTCCAGTCTAGTCCCATGTCCCACCCGGTATCGTGGAGGAGCGGTGGCTTGAAGCAGGAGCTCTATTACTGGTAAGCAACATTTTTAGTTATCTTGGGGTCCTGTTTTCTGCTACGGCAGATTGTCACCTAGAAGGGGGTGGTAATTGGTTTTCCAGGTTTTCTGAGTGATGGACAGGGGATCTCAAGGCAGGCAGGTCTTGTACCTTGTGGGGTCGACAGGCAGTTAAAGTGCAGGGAAGCAGTTTGTTTGGTTCTGCAATGTCATTACTTGTTGCTCCGGTGAGTTCTGCTTTGTCAATAGGTAAACTGGTGTGAGGAGGCGGTACCAGCCCTTATATCACAGGAGTGAAGTTTCTCAGTCTCCAAAGCTGCTGGATAAGGTTGACAACCCCAGAGATTCCGGGACTAGACTGGAGTTACTCCAGGAACTACAATTAACAGGTAAGTCTAATTTAATCTTATGGAATGGCACACGAGAGGTTATATGGTCTTTTTCTGCCTTCATGTTTCTATCTATAAAAACTCAAATACACTAGCAGATGCTGTGGGAGACCCACATTTATGTGCATCTTTGGCTATACATATTTAATATCTTTATGCTCTTGTGCTCCATGTTAAATATCAACCATTTTGTTCTGTTTAACTTTTTAATTTTAGTGTTGATGTATAATGTAAATATTTTGTGATATTTTTAAAGTTGCCCCCGATGATGGCTATCCATGCCAAAACACAGCTGTGTCAGGTTTTAACAAACATTTGTGGAATCTATGGAGTGAGTGCTCCACACCATTCTAGCATCACTCTTTCCAACAAGTGTTGTCCTGTGTCTTAGCTCCCTTCCCTTCATTGTCAGGACTCCCTCTTCATAGATTTCACCCTTCCCCATACCACTAAGGCCTGTCTCTCCTCCCCCCCCCCCCACCCGTGTTGGTCACGTATGGACTTTTCTACTTGCTACCCATTAATATAATAGGGCTTCCCTGTATTAGATCAGTGTCTGTAAGAAACAAAGGAATTGGGTAGGTGAGTCTTAAAGTATGAAACTGTGTGTGTATAAGGGTAGTCCAAGGAATTGGGCATTAAATCCCAACCAGCCTTATACTGAAAAGGGCAAAAGAAAAAACCCAGAAGGCATCTCAAGTGGGCAATGTTTGCAAGTTGGGTCCTCATCTATCCTTTATTGTGGCATCTTAGCCTGCCTGCCTGCTACTGTTCTAGCTACAGGGTGGGTCAAAGGAAAGGTTTACCTGTTGGCATTGCCTCACAAGGCTGATAGCACTTGTACGTATTGGGCTAAGCCAGACCTGTTCTGTACTGATGCTTTGTATAGACAAGCCTTTGCTCAAGCTAGTCTCAGGCTGAATACCTATGTCCAGACTGGCATACTAAGATTTAAAGCTCGTAGCAGTGGTCATAAATCGGGTTGTATTATGCACCAGTTTAAAGGAAATACTGTTTTGTTTTTGTTTTTTCAGATCGGTGATTCTACCTCTGATTTTGCACAAAGCGGTGTAGTCTCAAATGTAAGTCTCAATAGTTGTTGCCCCTTGTGAGTGTTCTAGTCAGCCTCTGCTGTCTGCAGCCCAGTGCTGTGGGATGGACTGCCTTTAGACGTGGCAAGAGAACTTTGAGAGGCAGACTTGTCCCTGGTGGGAAATTAGAGACTGGGGAAAGTACGAGTATAAGGTTTACATATGTACTGACTACGTTCCTTGGGCTGATTTTTAACACAGTACTCAAGCTGAGAGAAACTGGGGGATTATGTTCTCCAGGACCAAGCAGGAAGTCAGTCCTCACATATGGGTGACGTCGGCGCCAACGGAGCCCTCGTGGAGCAATTTCCCCAGCTTTCAAAGAAAGCCTTTGGGAATTGCAGCGCACATGCGCGGTCCCCTTCCCGCCCAAGGGTGCCATCTTGCTCAGTCGTCTTTTTTCCGCAGAGCCCTACAGACGCTGTTTGTGATAGCCGCAGAAAAAGTTGATTTTATTTACTATTCTTTTCTCGGTTCGACGCCGGATCCTTTTCCCGCCCAGACCCGCTACGCCGGTATCGGGTCCATTCTTTATTTTTCGGTTTTTGTCCTTCGTGACTAGCATTTGCGCCATTTTTCTTTTTCACTGGCAGCCCTGTCTTTTGACCTCGCAGGGGCCCTTTTTCCCCCGATGGCTGCCAGCGGGTTTAAAAAGTGTGATCGGTGTAAAACCTATGTCTCTTACCGATACACACGACTGCTGCCTCCTCTGCCTTGGACCTGATCATGACCCGATGATCTGTTGTCCGTGTGGCAAGATGTCCTCAAAAGCCGTTGAGTCGGCAGCATCAAAAAGAACGAATCTTCTCTGACTCTGCTTCCGGCCGGGCCTGTACCTCATCAGAGGCTTCGATGTCCCGGGACTCCGGTCCTGAGCATCGTCTGAGTTCCTCTGAGCGGGGGTCTCCTGCCCGGGAACATCATAGGAAGAAGAAACCCGCGAGGGTGGTGTCGGTGGATGCTCCTGGTTCCTCGAGGGCCAGGTCGCATAGCCTCGATAGCCATCCCGGGTCCTCGGAGTTGGAGAGGCCTTCGAAACATCCTCGTCTCGATGGAGTCTCCTGGACACGTGAGTACTGTAGTCCTCGTGGACTCGCCTCCAAAGGAGCCGACGTCGGGCCTGACACCATCTGGGCCCGAGTTGGGGGGCTGCTGGGTCTCCTGAGCTCAGACTCAGGTTGACGGCCTTGGAGAGCAGTTTAGCTGCCTTCATGGACCAGCAGTGGGCATTGATAGCTGTCTTCGCTGGTGCATCTGCCCCGACCACCGGGACATCGACTTCCAAGTCGACCCCGGAGACCGAGCCGATCCTAGAGTCCATGCGAGCTCGAGTCGATCCTCGGTCACGGTCTCCCTCGGCCTCCCGTTCGGGACCGAGGTCGCCGACACCGGTGTCAGGGAAGAGGGCATCGGTGCCCGCCCGACCGGAGCCGCTCGATTCCTCTGAGGAATCAGCCTGGGAGACGGAGGACGAAGAGTCACCCAGTACTTTTTGGACTCGGTGCGTCCCATTGGACTCGCCCGAGTCCAAACCTCAGACGGTCGTCCCCCCCCCCCCCGAGGACGCCCGGTTCTCGGACTTCGTGCAGGATATGGCCAAGGCCTTGGCATTCCCCACGGATCCCGAGGAGGAGCCTCGAGCCGAAGAGCTTGATGCCCTCCAGTGTGACTCTCCCCCAAAGGAGGCCTTTACGGTACCGGTTCCTCCGATGCTGGAGCGACTTCTCTTCCGCATGTGGGAGAGCCCGGCATCGGCGCCGGTGTTAAGCAAGCGGGTCGATTCCATTTATCGAGTCCGCAAGAGCCCCAGGTTCCAAAAGGCACAACTACCGCACCATTCCATGGTGGTGGAATCGGCCATGCATCGACTCAAGAGTCAGAAGATGCACTCCTTGGTGCCTCCCGGCCGGGAGGCCCGGAACCTAGATGCCCTCGGTAGGAAGTGCTTCCAGGGCTCTATGCTTGCTTGTCGAGTCCAGACCTACCAGCTCTATATGGGCATGTATCTCCGAGACCTGGCAAAAGAAATTGCCGGGTTCTCTGCTGGTCTTTCCGAGGAACCTTTGCAGAGGTTCCAGGCCTTGTCCACTGGTATTCGAGAGTGTTCGAAGTTTATCTCTCGAGCAGCCTACGATGGCTTCGAAGCATCGGCTCGAGTAGCCGGAGCCGGCATCGGTACCCGCCGACAGGCTTGGCTTCAGTCATCCGACCTCGAGCCATGGGTACAGGACAAGTTGGTCGATGTCCCCTGTAGAGGTGAAAACCTCTTTGGCAAGCCCATGGCTGAAAAGGCTGCACAGATCGAGACCGAGACTCTGACCAGGACTCGGCTGTCCAGAAAAACCTCTGCCCCTTCTCAGAAGGGCTCGGGGAAAAAGCCCTTTTACCCGAGGAAGGCGGCTGCCTATAAACACTACCCTCATCAGGCCTCAGCAGCTCCCCAACAGGGTCAGCAGGGCAAGGGACGGGGTAATGGGTCCCGTAGGCAGCTGGCCCCCAAGCCCACAACACTGGCCCCTGCTCAGCAGGGTGGGGGTTTTTGACTCCGTCAGCATAGCCTCTTCCCCTCCGCTGGTTTTTCTCTCAGCACAGGAGGCTGGCTGGTCCACTTTGCCCACAGGTGGTCAGCCATCACATCAGATACCTGGGTGCTTCATATAGTTCAGAAAGGCTCTCTTCTACACTTACAACAGGTACCTCCCTCCTACTTTCCAGGGGAGCCTCCAAGACTCCCTCTGCACAGGGACTTACTCCTTCAAGAGTTAGCAAGTCGTCTTCAGGAACAGGCTGTGGAACCGGTGCCCCACCACCTGAAGTCACGGCTTTTATTCCAGGTACTTTCTGATACCAAAAAGAACAGGAGGCCTCAGACCCATCCTGGACTTGCGAAACCTCAAGTTCCTGGCAAGAGAAAAGTTCAAGATGCTTACCCTTGGAATCCTGCTGCCCTACCTCCAGCAGGGAGACTGGCTATGCTCTTTAGATCTAAAGGATGCCTATACTCACATCCTTATTCATCCAGACCACAGATAATATCTCAGGTTTGTTGTGGGAGGAAATCATTACCAGTACAGAGTTCTGCCCTTTGGCCTATCCTCCGCCCCCAGGGTGTTCACCAAATGCCTAGCAGTGGTGGCGGCCTATCTAAGACTTCAAGGCCTTTTTTTGTATTTCCATACCTGGACGACTGGCTCATCAGAGCCCAGTCTTCCCAAGAGGCCACTCAGGCCACTCATCGCACTGTGACTCTGCTCCAGCACTTGGGATTTGTCATAAACTTCGCAAAATCCACTTTGCTCCCCTCTCAAAATCTCGAATTCATAGGCGCAAGGTTGAACACACTTCAGGCGCGGGCCTTCCTGCCTCTAGACAGGGCACACAGGCTCATGGATATCGCCAGCCACTTTCACAGCAATTCCCTGGTCTCTGCCAGGCAATTTCTGAGACTGCTCGGCCATATGGCTTCCACGGTCCGTGTGACCCCCAATGCCTGCCTGAACATGCAACCTGCTCAGTGGTGCCTTCGCACTCAATGGCATCAGGCCACATGGAGCCTGGTGGACTCAGTACAGGTATCCGACCTGCTGGTCTCTTCTCTGCGGTGGTGGCTTCATCTGCCAAACCTGGTGCTGGGAGTGGATTTTCAATCTCCTCCGCCTTCTCAGGTGCTGACAACCGATGCTTCTCTCCTGGGTTGGGGAGCACATTGCCAAGGGACATGTACTCAAGGCCTCTGGACCCCTTGGGAGTCTGCTCAGCAGATAAACTTCCTGGAGCTCAGAGCCATTTGCCTAGCTCTGAGAGCCTTCTCCCACCTCACTTCTCACCAGTCTGTGCTGGTCCAGACGGACAATCAAGTTGCAATGTTCTACGTGAACAAACAAGGAGGCACAGGCTCCTTCCTTCTCTGTCAGGAGGCACAAAAACTGTGCTCTTGGGCCGTCCTTCACGGCATCCTCCTCAAAGCTGTCTATCTCCCAGGTCAGGAAAATTACCTGGCGGACAAGCTGAGCAGGATCCTCCAACCTCACGAGTGGAGATTGGATCCGTTGGTGGTTCAGCAGATCTTTCTCAAGTGGGTCCTCCCCACCATGGATCTATTTGCCAGTCCCCTGAACCAGCAGCTTCCCCGATTCTACTCTCGACAACCGCATCCTCTGAGTAGCGGGGGATGCTTTTCTGATTCCATGGTTCACAGGCCTCCTGTATGCCTTTCCTCCCATGCCACTGGTGTCTCGGACGCTCTTCAAAGTTCTCACAGAACCTCGATGATCCTAGTGGCTCCCCGGTGGCCGAGACAACCCTGGTTCCCCTTCTAATGCAGCTGGCACACACTCCTCTTCCTCTGGGGTTTCAACCCGATCTCCTGTCACAGGATCAGGGGACTCTCCTACACCCCAACCTCCGGTCCCTTCATCTGATGGCTTGGCTGCTGAAAGGGTAGTCCTTGCTCCCCTCCTGCTGCCTCGGGAGGTGGAAGAGGTCGTCTTGGCCTCCAGGCGGCCCTCCACCCGGAAGTCCTACGCTCTTAAGTGGCATCGGTTCTCTGTGTGGTGTGCTCAGCAGTCTGAGAATCCCTTCTCCTGCTTGGTGGCAGTGGTCTTGCAATATTTGCTTTACCACTCCAATCTGGGCCTTAAGTCCAACTCTGTCAGGGTCCACCTCAGTGCTCTCTCTGCACATCACGCACCGGTGGATGGCAGGCCTCTTTCCAACCACCCTTTGGCTCGTTTTCTCCGAGGCCGCCTCCTTTGCGCCCACCAGCCCCTGAATGGGATCTGAATGTGGTCTTGCAGCGGATTACCTGTCCGCCCTTTGAACCTATGGCTACCTGCCCTCTTCGTTTTCTTTCCTGGAAAACCTTGTTCTTGGTAGCCCTTACCTCTGCTAGGCGCGTTAGTGAACTGCAGGCCCTAGTGTCTGATCCTCCTTACACTAGGTTCTACGGGAATAGGGTAGTCTTACGGACTCACCCTAAGTTTCTTCCAAAAGTGGTTTCTCCTTTTCATCTCAACCAGGAGGTGATTCTTCCGACCTTCTTTCCCAGGCCGCACACCAGTCGAGCTGAAATGGTCCTGCATACCCTGGACTGTAGGAGGGCCTTGTCCTTCTACCTTGACCGTACGCGGGAGCATAGGAGGGCTGTTCAGCTCTGTTTCTTTTGACCCCAATAAGTTGGGGTTACCTGTCTCCAAGCGTACTTTGTCCATTTGGGTCGCTGACTGTATCGCCTGGGCTTATGGGGCAGCTGGCCGAGTCACGGCTCATCGTGTCAGGGCGAAGGCTGCGTCAGTGGCTCATCTCCGCTCTGTTCTGTTGGCAGACATCTGCCGGGCCGCTACTTGGTCTTCAAGCCAGACTTTTGCGGCCCATTACTGCCTGGAGAGGGGGTCCCGCAGGGACAGTGCTTTCGGTCAGGCAGTCCTCCATAATCTCTTTGAGGTTTAGGCAACTCCTACCCTCCAGCCCTGGTGTTGGGCTACCGGTCGGGGGCGTTTTCGGAGAAGATTCCTTCCTTCTGTGCTACTGAGCTAGAGGAAGCTCATTTTTCCGCTTGAGGTCTCCGGTAGCCTTAAGCTGACTTCCTGCTTGGTCCTGGAGAAAGAGTAGTTACTCACCTGTGACGGGTGTTCTCCAGGAGCAGCAGGAATCAGTCCTCACAACCCTCCCTCCTCCCCTTGGAGTTGCAGTCCTATCATTTCGTGTTTGCTAATTTTTTTGCTGTCTTTTAGCTATGTCATCAGACTGAGCAAGATGGCACCCTTGGGCGGGAAGGGGACCATGCATGTGCGCTGCAATTCCCAAAGGCTTTCTTTGAAAGCTCGGGAAATTGCTCCGCGAGGGCTCCTTCGGCACCGACGTCACCCATATGTGAGGACTGATTCCTGCTGCTCCTGGAGAACACCTGTTACAGGTGAGTAACTACTCTTAAAGGCATTTACTGTATGCAGTATGGGGAAAAGGGAGCAAAGTGCTGCAGCAATGAAACTTGTCTTCTGAACACTTTGACCATTAGACCTTTTCCCCCCCCTCAACAGCTTCCAGAAAAAAATGTAGATGGAGCAGCCTCGTCAAATCGTGTTTCAGATATTTCTCACCTTGTCAGAAAAAAGGTGAGTGAAGTCATCCTTCATTGAGAAGACTTGGTTGAGGGGACTCTGGACAGTCTCGAGCTGATTGCAGGATATTTCTGGGTGAGAGCTAGTGAAGCACTGTTAACTGTTGGGTGAGTCAGCTTGCCATTAGAGGAAGATGCGTCCTTTAATGAAACTATTCCAAGAGACTAGGTTTGGGGTTTTTGAACTAACCTTGTAGCAGATCTATAGGATGTAGACATGCCTAGATCTGCAGTGCCCTGGCCCACAAAACTTATTCAATGCATAAGTCTTACTGATTTATTTTGTTACATTTTTATACCACTTCCAGTGATCAGTAGTGGTTTACATTATAACTTTTAATGCATCAATAAGTTACATATAACAGATATAAAACTATATACATACATATAACCTTAATATAACTATATACACGGTGAATAGTTGCCGTAGGAGCAACCTTGATCTATTTACAGTGCAGTAAGGGTCAGATTGAGTAACCTGTATGAGTATTTGAATATGGGCTTGTGGTGGATGTTACTGAGCCATTTGTCTAATATTCCTGCTTTCTCCTTGATATTTAGTTTTCCTTTCCACTGGGAGCCAGCAGGATCTATCCAGCTAGAGAGGGTGCCAAATATTGGGTCAGCTGTAAATCAAAAGGAAGACCAGATGTGTTTCTGTATTTAAAAAAAAAATAGTCCCAGATTATCTCCGGCTGTCCCTCTCCCAGCATAACAACATTGTTGTATTAGAAGGTGACCTTCGGTTCCTTAATGTCTAAGGGTTTGAACTGGAACACTGCTGCCGCCACCAGGCAAGGAGAACGGTGTTAATGGGGGTAGGCTTACAAGCAGGAGACTGGATGGGAAAGGAAGCCAAATGCTTTTCCTTTCATGGACAGTTTGTGGAACATTCTCTTGTGACTTTTTAACATAGTGCGCCTCCTGGTTAAGCCTGGCTAAATAGTGGGTGCATTCACGTTTATGCTTGTGTTTTCACCAACCGACCAAAAACCTAGAACAAATATTCTTTGTCCTCTAGACGTTCTTTGCATTACTCGCCAATGCCTGCCAGATTTCCTTAGTGATGGACCAGCCTGCTAGATTTACTGCATGCTGTAAACATATTGTGCTTAGAAGGCAAGGGCAAGTCCCCAGACTCTTCCTGCATGTGAAGTAGAGTGGGAAACCTCTGAAGCCCAGGCTTCACAAACCTGATTTCTCTTGATGAAGAAAAAGCCATGCATAAGACTTAAATATTCTTTCTGCAGAGGAAACCAGAAGATGAGAGTCCCAGGAAAGACAATGAAGCTAAGAAACTTAAGCAGGAATCAGTTATGAATGGTGGAGGTGGTGGGGATGCTGCCGCACCCAGTGGAAACGATGGGGCAGAAAAAATGCAAGAGGTGGGCAGTTAGAAACCAGAGTTTTATACACTTTTCCTTCAGCTAATACAAGAACTGTCCCCCCATCTCCCACTGCCACTGGGAGCCTTCCAGGTGCATGCATACCTGCGCTTTTTCCCTTTGGGTCCAGAAGATGTCCCAGTTATCTGTAATGGCCTTCCCATATAGGGAAGAGTAATGCAGAGCATGGTACTTGGAAGATGTTCCTAGTCTCTAGTGGCTTTTAGTAGACCAGGAGTTTCCTGTTGCATTAGTTTTGTATCAGTACTTTAATATCTTTCACCATTTCCACTTTCTTGTAAGACTTTGACTAATAAAGCTAATGCATTCTTTCTTTGTAGGCAGACGATCGGACACAGACAGGACCAGAAAGCACTGCCTGACTGCTGAATATTGGCTAAGAGAACTGGTTTTGTACATAATGTATTTTTTCACTTTTGAGGAGGACTTTTTGTAAAACTTCAATAAAGATTGAGCAAAAGCTGAAGTATAACAAATAGTGTAATCTCTGAAGCTTGGAAGTGCATATGGCTGGAAATCCGTTGGTATATAGTCTGCTTCAGTCAGTGACTAGCCAGCAGTGGGTCTATCTTGAGGCATCTTACTAGGGTGCTCCTTAAGAGCCTGATATTTTACCTTTCTATGTAGTTCTGTGCAACAACCAAATATCTGAGTTGGTGCTGAGTTTCCTGGAACAAGCAGGAAGTCTGCCCTCACATATGGGTGACGTCTGCATCAGTGGAGCCCACATGGATTCACTCACCAGCTTTCAGAGAGCCTCTGGAAGTTAGACTATGCATGCATAGTCACCTTCCCACCCAAGTGTGCCATCTTACCTCAGTCTTTTTTTCCACAGAGCCCTGCTGACGTCTTCCCCAGTAAGTGGGGGTTTTCCTACTCTTTTTTTTTTTTTTTTTTTTTTTTCTTTTCTTTGAGCGTTTTCACGCTTTCTTTTACTGGTTGGTTTCTGATCACTACCTTGCCACTCAAGTCTGGCTCATCTCAATGTTGCATTTTTTTTTCTCAGGTCCTTTTGCCTTTGCTTTTTTGGAGCATGGGTCTTTTCTCATGCCCTCTCTGATGATTGAGTTTGATCTCGCAGGTTCTATCTTCCCTGGTTTGTCTTCGGTCAGCAATTTTTAAGCAGTGTGGTAAATGCCCCTGTGCCATGTCCATAACAGACCACCACAGTTGCTTTATGACGTGCCTTGGTGCGGATCACAACTACTTCACTTGACTGCTCTGCCTGCAGATGTCCAGCATGAGCTGAAGGAATTGTGAAAAGCAGCAGGGGGAGCTGTTTGGCTCAAAGGCCTCTTCCCCAGGGCCAGCATTGGGTATGGGATTGCTGCCCTCAGACTGTTTGACTCAGCATAGCGTACACATGCTCAATCAGAGACCAGAGGCTATGGAGCTGTAGGGATTATTAGAAGTAAAGAAAATAGGTTATGCTCTTATGTCCAGGGGAAATTAGCTATTAATACCCAGCCCGCAGTTCTGAGTGTGCTTGTAATGAGCCACAAAAGAAGCCATATGTATGTGTATTTCTCCAGGACCAAGCAGGAAGTCAGTCCTCACATGTGTGATGTCCAAGGGTGCCATCTTGCTCAGTCTTTCTTTTTCTGCTGAGCCCAGCGGACGTAGTTCGTGTCATCTGGGAAAAATTTGATATTTTTTTTTTCCTGCGATTTTCACATCTCTATCCGGGTTTTTGTCCTTTGACTAGCGTTCGTGCTTTGTTTTCACTAGCAACCCAGTCTTTTGACCTTGCAGGGGCCCTTTTTCCCCTGATGGCAGCCAGCGGGTACAAAAATGTGATCGGTGTAAAACTTATGTCTCTGACACACACGACTGCTGCCTCAAATGCCTCAGGCCCGACCATGGCCTTTGTGGCAAGATGTCATCGAAGGTGCTTCGGAGCCGTCAGCATCAGTGAGAATTTTTTTGGAGTCTGCGTCCAGCCGGGCCCAGACTTCGTCAGAGGCCTCGACATCTCGGGAGTCTGACCCCAAGTGGTGTCGTGGGTCCTCTAAGAGGGGGTCTCCCAACCGGGAGCACAAAAGGAAGAAGCTCGTGAGGGTGAATATAAGAACATAAGATATGCCATACTGGGTCAGACCAAAGTCCATCAAGCCCAGAATCCTGTTTCCAACAGTAGCCAATCTAGGTCATACATACCTAGCAGTTTCCCCAAAAGACACAGGTTCCACAATGCTTGTACTGGGTCAAGCATTGATATCCTGGGTCCCTTCTTCATAATGGTTTATGGACCTTTCCTCCAGGAACTTGTCCAAACCTTTTTTAAACCCAGCTACACTAACAGCCTTTACTATATCCTCCGGTAACAAATTTCAGAGTTTGATTACACGTTGAGTGAAAAAATATTTTCTTAGTCTTAAATACTTTACCCTGTAGCTTCATTGCATGTCCCCTAGTCTTTCTATATTCTGATAATGTAAACAATCGATCTACATTTACCTGTTCCACTCCGTTCATTAATTTATAGACCTCTATCATATCTCCCCTCAGCCGTCTCTCTTCCAGGTTAAAGAGCCCTAACCTTTTTAGCCTTTCTTCATAGGAGTATCCTTCCATCCCCTTTACCATTTTGGTGGCTCTTCTTTGAACTTTGTCTAATAACACTATATCCTTTTTAAGATACGGCGACCAGAATGCACACAATACTCAAGGTGCGGTCTCACCGTGGAACGATATAGAGGCATTATAATATCTTTTGTTATCTCCAGGAACAAGCAGGAATGAGTCTTCACATATGGGTACGTCGGTACCGACGGAGCCTGCGCGGGAACGCTCCCTAGCTTCCCAAAAAGGAAAGCTTTTGGGAGCATCCCACAACGCCTGCACACTGCCTTCCCGCCTTTCCTAACCAACTCTCCTCAGTTCTTCTTTGCCGCGGAGCCAGCAGGTCGAGCCCTGTCACCGCTGAAGTTCTTTATTTTATTTTATTTCTTTGGTTGCGTGTCTGCCTTCCCCGACTCCGGACCGGTACCGCCGGTCTTTTCTTTCTTTAAAAAAAAATATATATATATCGATATTTTCCTCACTTGGTGTATTTTTCTTCTTAAGGCCTCAGGGCCCACAAGAAAATTTCCCCCATGGAAAAACCAACCTCCGGGTTCAAAATATGCACTAAGTGTAGCGGTACTATTTCTGTTAGATACCCATGAATGGTGTCTTAAATGTTTGGGTCCTGAACACTCCATTCCGGATTGTCCGTCCTGCTCTCTAATGTCTAAACGGGGGATACAGGACCGAGCAGCCAAGCTCCATGTGCTGTTTCCCACTGAGGCACCGGCAGTAGCATCGACATCTTCCAGGTCGTCTTCTCCTGAAGGATCTCAGGTAACCAAAAATAAACCTAGCAGGTCCTCGAAGGGTAGATCTCCCTCTAAGCATCGAGATGCCTCCGGGCTTGCCCTCGAGGATCCTGCACCAGCCAAACAACCCCGGTGGGAAGCTCCGGCTTCCAAAGCTCCTGTGGGGTTACAGGTTGACATCGATGGCACGGCCTCGACCGATCACCTGTTAGATTTCTCTGGGGTACCGGCACTTTCTCCTGGTACCGACTTCCAGGCTTTCATGGCGTCGATGGATCAGAATGTTCTGTCCATGCAGCAGGCTATAGTCCTTCATTCGAGCTGCGACGCCGATGATACCGCAATGAGCTCCGTTGTCGGTATCTGCTCCGGTACCGGCACCAGCGCCGATGCCGGTACCGACTGCATCGACATCGACCAGGATACCGACTGCTGTGGTTCCTTGTCCAGGGCTACTTGGTACCGATCTGGTACCGGGGACGCCCGATGTCGATACCGCTCGATATGCGTATCGAGCGTCAGAAGAGCACCCTGACAGGCGATACTTCGATTCCTCTGATTCTGATACATCAGAGGAGTCTGCTGAAGTATCTATAAACCTTCCTGAAGAGCCGCCTTCTCCAAAAAGAATGTCTCCTCCAGAGGACTTGTCCTTTCAAGACTTCATAAGAGAAGTAGCTAAAGGACTCTCTATTTCAGTAACCTCTGAATCAGAGCCTAGAGCAAAAAAATTAGATATATCTCCAGGAACAAGCAGGAATGCGTCTTCACACGTGGGAGACGTCACCAATGGAGCCCGCACGGGAATGCTTCCCAGCATCCAAACACAAAGCCTTTGGGAGCACCCCTCGCGCCTGCGCGGTGGCTTCCCGCCCTTCCTACTGCCTCTCCCCAGTTTTTCGTTTTCCGCGGAGCAAGCAAGACGTACCTCCTGCTACCGCAGAAACTTTTTTTCTTTTTCATTTTCCTTTTCTTGGATGGATCTTTCCCGCCACCTTCCCAGGTGGGCGTTCTTCTGTGGATCAGTGGCAGGTCCGACTTATCAGTATGATACTCCCGTATGTATGTTCCTCGACATACATGTTTTTAGTACCTGGGTGGGCGCTCTCCCTGCCCTGCTTACCTAGATATATATTACATATTTATCTGTATCGGTAGGCGCCCTCTGGGAGATGTCCACAGCACCCTGTGTATTACTGTCTATCTCCCTATTGCAGGTACTTGCATTTACTCCTTACAGGGTCCGACCAGTCCGCTTGCCTATTTTCTTACGGCTCGATATCTGGGACCGGTTATACTCAACTTGCTGCTGTGAAGTCAACAGCTTCTATTTTTTTTTGTTATGCACCTCTCCTGAGGTTCAGGCCCTGTCTTCCTTTTCTCAGCTAGGGCTGATAGTGTACTCTTCGGTTCAGGGGTACGCCCCTGTTCTCCTCCGGACTGGGCTCTCCAGATTGGCCAGTCTTCTACTTCTAGCCCTCAGGGTTAGGGACTCTGCCCCTGAAGGAGTGCTCAGCTTTTCCCATAAAGCTTCCTTGAAGACCTGCCATTCTTCACCTGCAACAGTTGACACCTGGGTCTCCTGCCCTTCCGGATTTGGAACTTCCCCCTCACTGCTGTGAAGTTCCCTCGAAGACTTCGCTACTGAGTCCTACGGTACCTTCCATCAGTTCTCTTCCTACGATCCGGTAGGTGAGCTCTGTGGTACTAGTTCATTAAATACTTAATGATACTGACTTGCATTCTAAAGACTACTTTCCCCATGTAGTCTTTGGTTTTGCTGTTCCTCTGGAACCTTTTTTTCTTCTCAACTCCTACCCTCCATCCCTCAGGGGATGCCGGGGATCCAGGTTGCGAAAATGCCTGCCAGGGCTTCGCATTTTATGGGATCTCCCCTGGCACCCTCAGCTAGGGAGTCCCCACGTGTGAAGACTCATTCCTGCTTGTTCCTGGAGATAGCACAGTTACTTACCTGTAACAGGTGATCTCCGGAACAGCAGGAATTAGTCTTCACAACCCGCCCACCTCCCCTAGGAGTTGTATCTCTCTATTCCTTCCTCTTCCTCTCCTTCTCTCTCTCAGCTATGAACTCAACTGGGGAGAGGCAGTAGGAAGGGCGGGAAGCCACGGCGCAGGCGCGAGGGGTGCTCCCAAAGGCTTTGTGTTTGGATGCTGGGGAGCATTCCCGTGCGGGCTCCGTCGGCGACGTCTCCCACGTGTGAAGACTAATTCCTGCTGTTCCGGAGATCACCTGTTACAGGTAAGTAACTGTGCTTTTAGGATACTCTAAGGCTCCTAAAGAGGCAGTCACCTTACCAATTCATGAGATTCTTCATGAACACATGATTGCTTTATGGGAGACTCCTCTCTCTCTCTCTCTCTCCTCATTCTCGCAGGTTGGACACTATGTATCGTGTCCCTCCTTGTCCTGGGTTCCAGAAAACTCAGCTTCCTCACCATTCCATTGTGGTGCAGTCAGCTATGAAGAGGATAAAGAGTACAAAGACACACTTCTGCTCCTCCAGGAAGAGAATGCAGGACCTTGGATGCTTTTGGTAGGAAAATCTTCCAGGCCAGTATGCTTATTGCCAGAATCAACTCATATAGCCTTTATATGGGTATGTTTCTGAAAGAGGGGGCAGAAAAGCTGCACACTTTCCTCCCTTTTATTCCTGAAGATAAAAGGGAGGAATTCCGCATGTGGCTTAAGCATACTCAAGACATCTCCAAGTTTTCAAACAGAGCAGCCTTTGACTCCTTTTGAAGGTGCCAGTAGAGCCTCAGGCATTGCCATAGCTGCTCACAGAATTGCTTGGCTCCAGGCTTCTGATTTAGAGCCCTGGGTTCAAGATGTCTTAGGAAATCTGCCCTGTACAGGTGAAAATCTGTTTGGCAGAGTGGCAAATTAAAGCCACTCAAATGGATAAAGAGAATTCTGCTCTGGATAGACTTTCAAGGTCTACCTCCATTCCTGCCAAGAAAGACTTTTAAAAAGTCTTTTTTTCAAAAAGGGCAGGATTCCTTCCACTTCTGGCCAACAATCTTCTACAGGTCGCTTTACCGCTAAGCGTCAGCAACCTAAGCAAGCCAGGCCTAAATCTACAGGGGCTGCTGTAACCCAGCAGTCCCAACCCCCTCAGGGTTTTTGACTTGATGCTAGAGAACTTAGTCTTTCTGGCTTTAACACAGCCAGAACCTCTCACCATTCTAGGAAGGTTAGCTCATTTTGCTCCCAAATGGGAGCAAATCACATCAGAGCAGTGGACCCTCTCCATCATAAGAGGGCTACAAACTTCATTTCTCAGACCTTCCTCCCCACACCATGGTGAGACACTTCAATTTTCCCACATCTCTTCTCGACCTTTTAGGTCAGGAGATAACTACCCTTCTTGCCCAAGGGGCAATAGAAGAAGTTCCTCTTCTTCAACAAGGGTCAGGGTTCTACTCCCCCTATTTTCTCATTCCAAAGAAGACAGGGGGATACAGACCCATTCTAGATCTCAGAGAATTGAACAAATTTCTATGCAAGGAGAAGTTCAAGATGCTTTCTCTGGGCACTCTCCTTCCATACCTTCAAAGTCAGGATTGGCTTTGTTCTCTAGATCTCAAGGATGCGTACAACATGTTCTCATCCATCCATCTCACAGAAGATTCCTGCATTTTCTTTTCCAAGGAAAACATTACCAATAGAGTGCTTCCTTTCGGTCTGGCCTCTGCCCCAAGAGTTCACCAAATGCATGGAAGTAGTTGCTGCATTTCTACGCACTCTCGGAATATTTGTCTTCCCATACCTGGATGACTGGCTCATCCGAGCTCCATCTCAGTCAGAGGCCCAGATTTCCCTGGACTGCACAAAGCACATTCTGCAGTATCTGGGACTGGTGGTAAACCTCCCAAAGTCCCAGCTCATCCCTACTCGGTCCCTGGAATTCATAGGTGCCTGGTTGGATACCACCACTGCAAGGGCCTACCTTCTTCAGGCCCGTTGCCAACGTCTAGTGCAGTTAGCCTCCCAGATTCAGTCAAAGAGCCACTTAACTGCCAGGGAGATGCTACAACTGCTGGGCCACATGGCTTCCACAGTACATGTGGTACCCTATGCTCGCCTACACATGAGAGCAGCTCAATGGACTTTGTCCACCCAGTGGACTCAAGCTTCAGGAGCGCTCTCAGACCAAATAGCAACCTCCAAATGTCTCTTTTGGTCTCTCCAATGGTGGATGTCCACTCAAAATCTGTTGCTGGGGTCCCCCTTCCAACAGTTGTTGCCCCAAGCAACCCTCAACAGATGCCTCCCAGACAGGTTGGGGAGCTCATCTACAGCACCTCTCCACTCAAGGCACTTGGTCCCCTCAGGAGACCTCTCTTCATATCAACCACTTGGAGCTTCGAGCAGTTTTTCTAGCTCTCAAGGCCTTCCATACCCTCCTTAGCTACAAGACAGTCCTCATCCATACGGACAATCAAGTAGCTATGTTTTATATAAACAAGCAAGGAGGAACTGGCTCTGTCGCTTTGCAACGAAGCTCTAAGATTGTGGGCCTTCGCCAGAGAGCATCAAATCCATCTCCTGGCAGTATATCTCCCAGGAATCCAAAACTCTTGGGCAGACAGACTTAGTCGAGTTCTGATTCCACACGAATGGTCCCTGCACATGGATCAGGTACTCAGAATCTTTCAAGAATGGGGAACCCCGGACATAGGCCTCTTTGCAAGTCAGTGGAATGCCAAACTTCCCCGGTTCTGTTCCAGATTTCCGTGTCAGGGAGTTCAGGCCAAGGATGCCTTCCTCCTTCATTGGGGTCAGGGCTTCCTGTATGTCTTTCCACCCATTCCCTTGATTCCCAGGACTCTGTTCAAACTCCAGAGGGATCAAGGATCTATGATCCTCATAGCTCCGCGCTGGCCTTGCCAAGTGTGGTACCCTCTGCTTCTGCATCTCTCCCAAGCCCCCTCTGGACTTGGGAGCTGCTCCAGACCTTCTGTCTCAGGAGGAAGGGACTTTGTGGCACCCAAACCCCAAGTCCCTTCACCTCAGAGCTTGGTTACTGAAGGCCTAGACCTTCAAGACTTGAATCTTTCTCAGCAGGTGAAGGATATCCTCGATGCTTCCAGGAAACCTTCCACCAGGCGTTCCTATGCTTTTAAGTGGAAAAGATTTTCCATTTGGTGTGCTGGAAAGGGTCTTGACCCTCTGGCACTACCTTTAACTTCTTTGTTAGACTATCTCCTGCATCTCTCCAATGCAGGACTTAAGACAAATTCAGTAAGAGTCCATTTGAGTGCTATTGCAGCATCCCTTAAGCCCATCAATGGACAACCTATCTCCTCTCATCCTCATATTTTCATGAGAGGCCTAACTTTAACTAAATCTCCCATTAGGCCTCCTCCGGTGGCATGGGACTTAAATTTGGTTCTTGGTCAGCTTATGAAGCCACCCTTTGAACCCTTAGCCACTACCTCCTTGAAATTTCTTTCCTGGAAGGTTATTTTCCTCATTGCAGTCTCTTCTGCTCGCTGCATCAGTGAACTGCAGGCCTTAATGGCTAATCCACCTTATACAAGGTTCCATCATGACAAGGTAGTCCTTAGGACGAATCCACACTTTATGCCTAAAGTGGTCTCACCTTTTCATCTTAATCAAGAGGTATATTTACCTGTCTTTTTTCCAGCTCCTCATGCATCCAGTGCAGAGAGCAATCTTCATACTCTGGATTGTAAAAGAGCTCTTGCTTTTTACTTAGGACACAGCAACATAGAAAGTCTTCCCAGCTTTTTGTTGCTTTTGATCCTTCTCACTTGGGACTTCCAGTCTCTAAGAGAACACTGTCCAATTGGATTGCTCAGTGTATTTCTTTCGCCTACCAGAGTAAGAAACTTTCTCTGGAGAGCCATGTCGCAGCTCATAATGTGAGGGCCATGGCCACCTCTATGGCTCATCTAAATTCTGTGTCCATCGGCCAGATCTGTCGAGTAGCCACCTGGACATCTGTTCATACCTTCACAGCCCATTACTGCTTGGACAAGGATTCCCGCCGGGATGCCTTGTTTGGTCAGGCTGTCCTCAGACACCTGTTCCATTCTTAAACAACTCCTACCCTCCTTCCCTGGATGGATGCCTGAGATCCATAGGAGGACGCAGACCCCTTTCAGGGTCTCATATCCTTGGGTATCTCCCAGGCATCTCAGCTAGGGAGTCCCCATATGTGAACACTCATTCCTGCTTGTTCCTGGAGATAGCACAGTTACTTACCTGTAACAGGTGATCTCTGGGAACAGCAGGAATAAGTCTTCACAACCCACCCACCTCCCCTAGGAGTTGTATCTCTTTTCTATCTTTCCTTTCCTCTCTCTATTGTCTCAGCTTTAAACTCGAACTGAGGAGAGTTGGTTAGGAAAGGCGGGAAGGCCGTGCGGAGGCGCTGTGGGATGCTCCCAAAAGCTTTCCTTTTTGGGAAGCTGGGGAGCGTTCCCGTGCAGGCTCCGTCGGTACTGACGTACCCATATGTGAAGACTTATTCCTGCTGTTCCCAGAGATCACCTGTTATAGGTAAGTAACTGTGCTTTATTTTCCATTCCTTTCCTTATGATACCTAGCATTCTATTTGTTGCTCTCTTGGCTGCCGCTGCATACTGGGCCGAGGGTTTTAACATGTTATCCACAATGACTCCTAAATCTTTTTCCTGGGTGGTGGTTCCTAATGTGGAACCTTGCATTGTGTAACCATACATTGGGTTGTTCTTCCCTAGGTGCATAACTTTGCAATTTTCCACAATCCTCTTGGGTTTTAACAACTTTAAATAGTTTTGTTCCATCTGCAAATTTGATAACCTCACTCGTTGTTCCACATTCAAGGTCATTTATGAATGTCAAAAAGCAGCAGACCCAGCACAGATCCCTGTGGTACACCACTATTCACCTTTCTCCATTGGGAATATTGGCCATTTAGCCTAACCCTCTGCTTTCTATCTTTTAACCAGTTCTTGATCCTCAGTAGTAAACTGCCTCCTATCCCATGACTCTTTAGTTTTGCCAAAAGTCTGAGGGGCCTTGTCAAAGGCTTTCTGAAAGTCCAGATACACTATATCAACCGACTCACCTTTGTCCACCTGTTTATTCACACTTTCAAAAAAACATAACAGATTAGTAAGGCGAGATCTTCCTTGTCTAAAGCCATGTTGGCTGTCTCCCATTAGGCCATGACTATCTACGTGCTGAGTAATTTTATTCTTTATGATGGTTTCTACCCTTTTTCCTGGTACTGATGTGAGGTTCACCGGTCTGAAGTTTCCCAGATCACCCCTGGAACCCTTTTTAAAAATTGGTGTTACATTGGCGATCCTCCAATCTTCAGGTATTAGATTTTTTTAATGATAGTTCACAGATTACTAATAGCAGGTCTGCAATCTCATATTTCAGTTCTTTCAACACCCTTGGATGTATACCATCCGGCCCAGGTGATTTGCTACTCTTCAGTTTATCTAATAGTTGTAATACATCTTTCCCATGTATCTATTTCCCTCAATTCTTCCGCACCTTTAAATACCACTTCAGTCATGGGTAACATCCCTACATCTTCCTCAGTAAAGACCGAAGCAAAGAATTCATTCAGTCTCTCCGCTGTCGCCTTAGTGCCCCCTTTTTTTTTTTTTCAAATTCCATTTATTAAGAAACTTTAGGAAAAATAGACGTACCAACAATGGCATCATATAACTATTACAAAGAAAAAACAACCGGACATCTGCAAGAAAGTCCACGTCAAGAGAAGCATGTAAGAAAACAAAGGATGCTAACTCAAAAATATAAACCTTTTTCATACCAATCTACTACTGGAACACTCAATATTTCAAGAAATCAGCGGGCCCTTAGACTGGTTGAAGGATTCTAATGCCGAGGTCTCCAGAAAAACATACTTGGTGCTCTGAAAGGTAACTAAACACTTGGAAATTTAAGAAAAAAAGTGGCACCAAGGCCTAGGACGCGTGGCTTCAACATCAAAAAAGCCCGGCGACGTAGCCGAGTTTTCCTGGAGACATCGGGGAAAAATACTCACCCTCCCCCCACAAAATGCCTGATGTCTTATTCAGAAAATATAAACGCATCACAGCATTCTTATCAATTTCTGAGGCAAATGACACCAGAAGGGTAGCCCTAGTTGAAATGTTATCTTGAGAAGATTCAATAAACTCTGAAATATTAAGGGACTCCTGCAACCGAGGTGGGGCGGGCTCACCAGAGCCCCCCAGCTCGGAAGCCCCTTTAAGGGGAATATAATACACTTTAGTCAAAGACGGTTTATTATCTTCTCGATATCCCAAAATATCAATCAAATACTTATCAAATAATATCTGAGGAGATTAAAACCGTGTGCAAGGAAAATTTAAACCGCAAGTTTAAAGCACGCAAACTATTCTCCAATAACTCATGCTGAGTATGGAGAAGAATACTATCTTTCATAAGACAATGAAGAATTTTGTAATGCAACTGATTGGGCTTCCAATTTCTGGCATCGCTCCCCCAGCACATCAATCTGAGAATCATGTTGAGTAAATTTAGCCACAGAGTCTCTTGTAAAGTCCGACATTTGCTCAACGACGGAACTCAAGGAAGACTCTATCCTGGTGAGAATAGACCAAACATCCAAAAGGGAAACGTCCTTTGGGTCCGCAGATGAAGAAGCACTGTCCCGTTGCATCAAAGCAAAGCTCTCAGTATCCGGGGCAGAGGAACTCTCCCGGAGACCACCACAGGACCAAGAACAGATAATGCCGATGGTAAGGCTAATTGCAAGGATGCAACCCCCCTCACTGGAGAGGAAGTGACGGGAACAGCATTACAAACAGCAGCAAAGGGTGAAGAGGTACTAACCCCCAAAAAAGACAAGGAATCATAACTGGGGGGCTGAGTCGGGGTTGCAGTAATGGCCTCTCCCTCCTTACCACTCAGTCACAAGATGACGATCCATAGGGCCAGAGATTTTAACAGCTTTAGTTGGATTCTCAGTACTCACATTTAGAGGTCGTTTTCTCCGTCTACCCATACTGCACAGCCACAAGCCAGCTCCCAAGCTCCTCGAGCGCTCAAGGAGCTCATAAGGAGCAAGCCCCTTAACACGCCCCTTTAGAACGTGACTGCTTCCGCGTACCGCTTAGCAATCAGATTTTAAACCCCCGGTGATGACGTCCGGGGTAGGTGCCTCCAAGATGGACCGTGCGCTCCGGCGTGACTAAGAGCACAGCGGGGCACAATGGTGAGCAGCAGCCTCCTCTCCTCTCACGCTCCCAAAGCAGACAGCAAGCTCCCTGGCTTTAAACCCCTGGTGATGACGTCAGGGGTAGGCACCGCCAAGATGGACCGTGTGCTCCGGTGCGACGAAGAGCACAGCGGGGCACAATGGTGAGCAGCAGCCTCCTCTCCTCACACGTTCCCCTTAGAGCCCCTTTAACTCCTCTATCTAATGGACCAACTGACTCACAGGTTTTTTGCTACGAATGTACTTGAAAAAATCTTTATTCTGCGTTTTTGCTTCCGCAGCAAGCTTCTTCTCAAATTCTCCCTTTGCCTGCTTTATCAATGCCTTGCATTTGACTTGCCAGTGCTTGTGCTGTTTCCAGGTTTCGTCGTTTGGCTCTTTTTTTCCATTTCCTGAAAGATGCTTTTTTGGCAACAGCCTCTGACCTCACCTTTCAGTTTTTTGGACTGCCACTTTTCTTAAAGCGTGGAATACAGCTGGTCTGGGCTTCCAAGATAGTATTTTTCAACAACACCCAAGCTTGATGTAAGTCTTTAACCTTTGCAACTGCTCCTTTTAGTTTTTTCTTAACTATTTTCCTCATTTTATCATAGTCTCCCTTTCGAAAGTTAAAAGGTAGTACTGTGGATTTCCATACTATCCCTCCTCCACTAATTAAATCAAAGGCGATCATGCTATGATCACTATTGCCAAGTGGCCCCAACACCCTTATCTCTTGCACTAGATCTGGTGTTCCACTAAGGACTAGGTCTAATATGGCTTCCCCTCTGGTCGGCCAAAAACAGCACTCTGCCACGTAGGCAACCAAGGAACACAGTCAGGAGACGTGGCAGATGATTAAGCCTTTATTATTCCATGGATCAGGCGTGCCAACCCGACACTGGCAGTGTTTCGTATTACACTTCAGGGATTTATGGCTCACTAGGTTAAATACATATAAAAACCAAACACACCAGAAATAAATTACTTATTCAACATAATTAAAACATCGTTAAAAAGATAAATTCATGACACATAAAATGTATAAGATGAGGCATAAATAAACTAAATCAAACATATTAAATAAAGCAAAACGTAATAACCAATGATAAAAGTATCTCAAAATTTAAAACTATATACTATCTAAAACAATAATAAATAAATTATACATGTATGTTAACAACATCGTTGACATAACATTTAATAGAAAAACTATCGTAACTCAATCATTCTAAACGGAGAGAGAGGAGGACAGACATCATCTAGTGGGATAAACAGATGACTAAACAAATGTATAAAGATAAGTGAATGGATGCTGATAAAACTTTCAGACCACGTGACTATTAAGTGAGATGCTATTAAAACATGATAAATGTGACATGGAAAATGTGCGTATTATAAATCATATATTCTCATACTGTTGTAACTTCCCGTGCAGCATGGGCATACTCCTGATCTTGTTGAAACACCAGAAGGATCTGGTGTGCATACAATGTGACTAGAATTGTCTAATGGAATAGATAAAAGAAATGTATGTAATTATAAACATACACATGATGCATCTGATTGTACAAAACTATTCTTTCTAAAAATATGTGGAAGAATAAAAAATCGGGAATAAAAGAATAAAATCAACCACCCGTATGTTATACAGAAGCAAATGTGGTATACTGGGGGCGTGATTTAAAACCTCAAATCACAAAATTGAATACTATAAATACTGAAACGAACACAATTAAAAGTGTAGTGGTTACAATATATTCATTCATTGTACGCTATACAACCAACTGTACATGTGATCGTGTGAAAAGATCTTTGGAATACGGCACATCTATAGACCGCCGTCCTGAATTATGATGCAAATCTCAAAAAATGAAGAAACTTCACTCTACGATAAAGGAGATCAATACATCTCTTGCGCAAATTTTAAACATTGCTAAAGCACAACTTGTTTTACAAGAGGGTCTAAATACGTTTTTTTTGTTAGGTTGTAACTATTATTTATTCACATATATTTTTTTTTAAACCACTAACATAGGTACTGTTTTTGCAAAAAGGACAGTTTATCCAGTACAATTCCCGCCAAGCCGCTTCTTAAAGTCTCACAGCGCATGTGCAGGCGTTTTTAGGTGTACAAGCTGTCAATCCGCTAGTGTGCGGAGTTCTCTTTGTATTTTTACAGGTTGGTAAATGCTAGCTTTTATTTCTGAAACAGTTTTACATAATGGCATGACGTCGGATTTGTATCATGAACTGTGTAAAGCAATACATTCTGTGCTCGAATTTGTCAGCTTTGACAATCTTGATTTAAACGATTAGGTTTCTAGTATATTTTATCGGTTTCGAGAAACCTTTGTTATATTATTTCCTCATATCGGCAACAGTAACATACATGTGATCGGTTGGTAAGGTTCGATATTACACTTTAGTTTTTTCTTCATTTTTTGAGATAGATGCGTGTGCATTTCTGAAAACTGGCATGTTTTAGAAGAGTATTTATTAGACACACAACCAATCCCGTTCCTTTAAATACCATCAAACCGGGTGGTCGCACAAATAGTAATATGACCCTGTTTCGTGATTTGCATCATAATTCAGGACGGCGGTCTATAGATGTGCCGTATTCCAAAGATCTTTTCACACGATCACATGTACAGTTGGTTGTATAGCGTACAATGAATGAATATATTGTAACCACTACACTTTTAATCGTGTTCGTTTCAGTATTTATAGTATTCACTTTTGTGATTTGAGGTTTTAAATCACGCCCCCAGTGTACCACATTTGCTTCTGTATAACATACGGGTGGTTGATTTTATTCTTTTATTCCCTATTTTTTATTCTTACACATTTTTAGAAAGAATAGTTTTGTACAATCAGATGCATCATGTGTATGTTTATAATTACATACATTTTTTATCTATTCCATTAGACAATTCTAGTCACATTGTATGCACACCAGATCCTTCTGGTGTTTCAACAAGATCAGGAGTATGCCTGTGTTGCACGGGAAGTTACAACGGTATGAGAATATATGATTTATAATACGCACTTCCTTTTCGTTTCTCCGGGCCAGTCCAGGGGACGATAGGGTTGTCAATCCCTTCCAGCAGCTGAGGACTGTCAACCAAACTTTGCTGCCCTCTTAAACCCCTCCTCTTGCTGCCCCGCTCCAGTCTTAGAGTCCTCAGCAGCTGGAATGGATGTTAGTCGGTGCCTCTCCCTCCTAATTGTCTACTAGTTTCTCTGAATCCGGTGCTTAGTCAGACTACATAGGCATATTGGCTCTAGCTGAGCTGCTTCATTGCTTATTTCCCTACAATAACTGCACTTGTCTGACCGACGAGCCGGTATTGCTCTTTAACGCAGTGTGCGAGGCAGAGCCTGCTTAGCATCAGCCGGGCTCTAAAGCACGTAAGGGGTTTGGCCTGGGAGCCCCAGGATCCACCCGTCCTTACAGGAACTCATGTTCTCCATCTCCTGCTAGCTGCGGAGTAGTGGAGACACGGTCAGGAACTTCTTCATTCAGGTACGCGGGAAGTACACCGCTTGAGTCGGGGTTCCGTGGGGGCAAAGTGCTTTTCTCTGTATTCGGCGGCATCGGGTGCAGGGGTGCACGGCTGGTCGGCGGTTCCCGTTTCGGGCAGCGGTTTCAGGCAGGCGCGCAGTTTTTCTTCTCAGTTTCGTCGGCTTTGGCGGGGCGTGATGGAAAGCAAGTTGGGGCACAAAGAGGGAGACCAGATTTTTCTGCCCTCAGAAAAGGCGGGAACGGCGGCCATTTTAACGGAGCAGGCCGTTTCTGCCGTGGTTCCCGCAAAGCCTGGCAAACGTAAAGCAAAGGCGCATAGAGAAGCTCCGGCGCCAGAACAGCACCAGCCTTACCTGAAGCTCGGGGAGAGCTGGCGGCTTTGTTTTCACCCGATTTTATTTTGGCCTTGCATAAGGCCTATCTCCTGAAAGCTTCGCAGCTTATTACTCCCTCACTAGCTGCCCCTCTGGAAAGCACGGTCCAGCCTCCGGTCTCTCCATTGGATCCGGACGAGGGTCCTTCCCAGAGGGGGATGTCACTAAGAGCTGGATTTGAAGGGGCAGAGCAGCAACTCTCCGTCGCTCCGGGTATAGAGGATGGGGAGATCAGTTCTGAGGCAGGTATGGAGACTTGGCCCATGGAACTGGAAGAGGGTGAACTGGCTCCAGGGGAGGACCCTAATGTCTTTAGGGTCTTCCGTAAAGAGGAACTAGGGGCTCTTATTGCTCAGTCATTGGCTGCGTTGAATATTGTTATACCCTCACTTCCTCAGGAGCCATTGGAGGATCCTTTGTTGCAGGGATTTAAAACGGAACAGCGCTGTTTTCCGGTTCACCGAGTTATTAAGCAAATGGTAGAATCGGAGTGGGAGTTCCCGGAGGCTACGCTTCGGGGGGCTCGTGCTCTGGGTCATCTGTATCCCATTCCCCTAGAGGAAAAGGAGTTGAAAATGCCTAAGGTCGATGCCCTCGTCTCGGCGGTGACTAAGAAAACCACCATCCCCGTAGAGGGTGGAGCGGCGCTTAAGGATCTACAAGATTGTAAGCTTGAGGTGCTCCTGAAACAGGCCTTTGATTCCTGTGCTCTGGCATTGCAGACGTCCATATGTGGGGCATATGTTTCCAGAGCTTCGATCCGTTGGCTCCAGGGGGAGTCGGCGCCGCAGTCTCCGGAAGGTTTGTCCGCGGACGGGGCTAAGTTGGAGTCGGCAGCAGCTTACCTGGCGGACGCTTTCTATGATTTGGTGAGAATATCAGCAAAGTCTATGGCTTCGCTGATTGTGGCACGCCGTTTCCTTTGGCTAAGGAACTGGGCGGCTGATGCGTCTTCGAAGTCCCGGCTCAGCAAGCTCCCCTATAAAGGCAAGCTGCTTTTTGGGGAGGCCTTGGAAAAGATAGTAAAGGATCTCGGGGACTCCAAAGGGGGTCGCTTGCCGGAAGACCATCCTAAAATACCTAGAGGGGGTCTGGGATTTAAGGGTCCAGGTCGAGATTCTCGCAAGTTCAGGGAGCGCGTTTTGCTCCCTATCCAAAGTCTCGTTTTGGCCCTCGCAATCAGTCCTTTCGGGGAGCTCGGGGCTTCGGCAGAGGTTTCTTCAATGCTCAGCAAGGAGCTGCAAAGAAACCTCAATGAAGGTCAGCTGGTCCAGGTGGAGAGCCCTGTGGGGGGTCGCTTGCAGGGGTTCCTTTCTGCCTGGGCCGCAATTACATCGGACCAATGGGTGCTCGAAATCATCCGAGAGGGGTATGCGTTGGAGTTTGCTCACCCCTTAAAAGAGGCCTTCATGGTGTCTTACGGGGGGACAGGACAGAAAAGGCGGGCTATAAGCGATACGCTGCACAGATTGTTACAACTAAACGCGGTGGTCCCGGTGCCGCCAGACCAGTGCGGTTTAGGTCGATACTTGATTTATTTTGTGGTGCCCAAGAAAGAAGGTTCTTTTCGTCCTGTTCTCGATCTCAAGCACGTGAACCGCTCCTTAAAAATTACGCATTTTCGGATGGAAACCCTTCGGTCTGTGATTCGGGCGGTGCACAAAGGAGAATTCCTCTTGGCCCTAGATCTTACGGAAGCGTATCTGCACATTCCGATCCGCCCAGATCATCAGCGTTTTCTGAGATTTGCGGTAGCCGAGGGCCATTTTCAGTTTCGCGCAATGCCGTTCGGTTTAGCGACGGCTCCTCGGACTTTCACGAAGGTGATGATGGTTGTAGCGGCGGCTTTGCGCAAGGAAGGTATTCGTGTACACCCTTATCTAGATGATTGGTTAATCGGGGCGGAGTCTTACCCTGCGGCGGTAGCAGCTACGGCGCGAGTAGTGCAGGTTCTCGAGCAGCTCGGTTGGGTCGTCAACCGGGCGAAAAGTCAGTTCTCCCGGTCCAACAGCTTGCTTACCTAGGGGCCTTTTTCGACACCGCCGCGGGGGTGGTAAGTTTGCCCGAGAACAGGGTGTTGAAGATTTTGGGTCAGGTGACTGCCTTCTTGGCTCAGTCGGCGTGGCGGTACCTGCAACTCTTAGGCTCCATGGCAGCGACGCTGGAGATCGTTCCTTGGGCCAGGGCCCGTATGCGACCTCTGCAGCAAGCCTTGTTGTCCAGATGGTCTCCTCAGCTTCATCCTCTGTCTCAAAAGTTGATTGCTCTGGAGCCAGTGCGGATCAGCCTGCAGTGATGGTTAGACCCATCACATCTACGGACGGGGGTTCTGTTGGAGGAGCCACGGTGGGTGATTCTCACCACGGACGCCAGCTTGTCAGGCTGGGGGGGCGCATTATCAGGCACAGATGGCGCAGGGGCTATGGTCCCTGCTGGAAAGCTCATGGTCGATCAACCGTTTGGAACTCCGAGCGGTACGCTTGGCGTTGGAACGCTTCAGGTCCTCGATCGAGGGCAGAGCAGTCAGAGTGTTCTCCGACAATGCGGCGACGGTCTCCTATATCAATCGGCAAGGCGGGACAGGCAGTGCCGCCTTGCTGGAGGAGAGTCAACACCTCATGGGTTGGGCTCGCATCTAATTAACCAAATAACCATGTATATAGTAGCCATGTATATAGTTTTTTGTCTATAGTTACCCTGATTTTCACCAAGTTTATGTACCTTGTTCTATGTAAAAAACCAATGCTGCTTGTACCATTGTGTTTATATTTGTTCATATGTAAACCGCACTGAATTAAGAGCGCGGTATATAAGAGAAATAAATAAAATAATATAATAAATAAATAAATCTTCTTGCGTTGTCGGCGACGCATGTAGCAGGGAAAGACAACGTTCAGGCGGATTTTCTCAGTCGCCATCTTCTCGATCTGGGGGAATGGGAACTCAATGCGGCGATATTTCATGCCATTGTACAGCGCTGGGGGCAGCCGGCGATGGATCTCATGGCTTCTCTGTCCAATGCCAAGGCATCTCGTTTTTTCAGCAGACGCAGGGAGCACATGTCGGAAGGTCTGGATGCTCTTGTGCAGGTCTGGCCGGAAGATCTGCTACTGTATGTGTTTCCTCCGTGGCCTATGATAGGTCGGGTGATCCAGCGCATTGCAAATCACGACGGCAGAGTAATTCTCATCGCTCCGGATTGGCCCAGGCGGCCATGGTATGCGGATCTCGTTCGGCTACTGGTGGATTCGCCGTGGCGTCTACCAGTTCGTTGCAACCTATTGAATCAGGGTCCGATTTTAATGCCTCAGGTAGATCGCTTCTTGCTTACGGCTTGGCTCTTGAAAGGGAAAAGCTGAGCCGTAAAGGCTACTTGGATTCTGTCATTACCACCATGCTGAGTTCGAGAAGGTCGACTTCGTTGGCCTATGTTCGTCTGGTGCGTCTTCGAGTCGTGGTGCTCTCAGCGTAGCATTCGTCCCTTTTCGGCAGCGGTATCCCATATTTTATCGTTTCTCCAGAGCGGTCTCGATAAAGGGTTAGCACTCAACACACTTAGGGTGCATTTGGCGGCTTTAACCTGCTTTAGAGGTCTGGTGAGCGGTCGACGTTTGACGGCGCACGGCGATGTTTGTTGTTTTTTCCGGGCTGCAGGCCTTATCAAGCCTCCCTTGCGCCCGGTCGTTCAGGCGTGGGATTTGAACATTGTTCTAGAGGCTTTGACGCAGCCTCCGTTTACTTTGACGTTTTCCGGGGGGTTAAAGGAATTGTCCTGGAAAACGTCGTTTCTCGTGGCTCTATGTTCTGCTCGTCGGATTTCTGATTTGCAGGCTCTGTCTTGTCGAGAGCCTTACCTGCAGTTTTTGGCGGAAAAAGTGATTGTGCGTACCATGCCCTCCTTTCTTCCTAAGATAGTTTCGGCTTTTCATATGAATCAGTCGGTGTCGTTGCCTGTATTCTCGAACCTCACGGGCTCTCCGATGGATGGGGCGCTCAAAAGCTTGGATCTGAGCAGGGTGTTGAAGAAATACCTCAAAGCGTCTAAGGGTTTGCGTAAATCAGATCATTTGTTCTGTTCGGGGGTCCGCGTAAAGGGCAGGCGGCGACGAAGGCGACTATTTCCAGATAGGTCAAGCAGGCCATAGTGGCGGCTTATGAAGCAAAGGGTAGATCTCCCCCGCAGGGTCTTAAAACGCATTCTACGCGGAGTCAAGCGGCATCCTGGGCGGAGTATGCCGCGATTCCTCCGGTGGATATTTGTAGGGCCGCCACTTGGTCTTCATTGCATACTTTTACCAGACACTATCGGTTAGATGTTCAGGCCAGGCAGGATGCGAAAGTGGGGGCGGCTACTATTATCGCAGGGCTTGCCGGTCCCTCCCAACTTTAGGTACTGCTTTGGTACTACCCTATCGTTCCCTGAACTGGCCCGGAGAAAACTCAAGGAAAGACAATTAGAAGGTAAGATCTAATTTCTCCATTTTCCATGTCACATTTATCATGTTTTAATAGCATCTCAATAGTCACGTGGTCTGAAAGTTTTATCAGCATCCATTCACTTATTTATCTTTATACATTTGTTTAGTCATCTGTTTATCCCACTAGATGTCTGTCCTCTGTCTCCGTTTAGAATGAGTTACAACGATAGTAGTTTTTCTATTAAATGTTATGTCAACGATGTTAACATACATGTATAATTTATTTATTGTTTTTAGATAGTATATAGTGTTAAATTTTGAGATACTTTTATCATTGGTTATTACGTTTTGCTTTATTTAATATGTTTGATTTAGTTTATTTATGCCTCATCTTATACATTTTGTCATCAATTTAATTTATCTTTTTAATGATTTTAATTATGTTGAATAAGTAATTTATTTGTGGTGTGTTTGGTTTTTATATGTATTTAACCTAGTGAGCCATAAACCCCTGAAGAAGTGTAATACAAAACACGGCCAGTGTCGGGTTGGCACGCCTGATCCGTGTAATAATAAAGGCTTAATCATCTGCCACGTCTCCTGACTGTTCCCCTCTGGTCGGTTCATGAACCAGCTGCTCCAAGAAGCAGTCATTTATGTCATCTAGGAACTTTATCTCCCTATCATGTCCTGCTGTGACACCGAACCAGTCGATACTGGGGTAATTGAAATCACCCATTATTATTACTGCGCTGTAACTTTTGTTAGCGTCCTTGATTTCTGAGCATTTCATCATCCATTTGTTCATTCTGGCCAGGCAGTTGATAGTACATCCCCACTGCCATTGCCTTCCCCTTTTTACATGGAATTTCAATCCATAGAGATTCTACAGCAAATTTTGTTTCTTGCAAAACTTAATCCTTTCTGACTCAATGCCCTCTCTAACAGAGTGCAACCCCTCCACCAATTTGATCAGCTCTATCATTACGATATAGTTTGTACCCAGGTATCAGTGTCCCACTAGTTGTCCTCCTTCCACCATGTCTCTGATATTCCAATCATATCTAATCTCTCATTTAGTGCTATATATTCTAACTCTCCCATCTTATTTTTTAGACTTCTAGCATTTGCATACAAGCATTTTAGATTCTGTATTTTATTCATATTAATTTGGCTATTGGTAGACATGGGTAATTTGGGATCTTTAAGCTCTGCTCCATACTCGAGGGCATTTGGGCTACTTTACTCTTTTTTGGAACCTCTCTGATTTTGGTACTATCCTTCAAGGATACATTCTTCCGAACCATCTGCTCTTGGGAGATTGTCGACTTTCCCCTATTATCTAGTTTAAAAGCTGCTCTATCTCCTTTTTAAAGGTTAATGCCAGCAGCCTGGTTCCATCCCGGTTAAGGTGAAGCCCATCCGTTCGGAAGAGCCCCTCCTTTCCCCAGAATGTTCCCCAGTTCCTAACAAATCCAAAACCCTCATCTCTGCACCATTGTCTCATCCATGCATTGAGACTCCGGAGCTCTGCCTGCCTTTTGGGTCCTGCATGTGGAACGGGAAGAATTTTGGAGAACACTACCCTGGAAGTTCTGGATTTCAACTTCCTACCTAAAAGGCTAAATTTAGCCTCCAGAACCTCCCTACCACATTTTCCTATGTCATTAGTACCGACATGTACCAAGACGACAGACTCCTCCCCAGCACTATCTAGGACCTTATCTAGGTGGCGCGTGAGGTCCGCTACCTTCACACCAGGCAGGCATGTTACCAGGCAATCCTCACATCCATCAGCCACCCAGCTATCTACATGCCTAATGATCGAATCACCAAATATAACAGCTGTCCTAACCCTTACCTCATGGGCACATGGCCCTGGAGAAACTTTCTCGGTGTGAGGGTTTTACATCACCTGGAGGACAGGTCCTAGTTACAGGATCACTTCCTGTCACACCAGGATGATGCTCTGTCATGTGACCTCTCTCCTCCATGGCAACAAGGATGCTGCCAGACTGGAGGTGGGACTTCAGGACTATATCCCTGTAGGTCTCGTCTATGTACCTCTGCCTGTCTGTTTTCCAAGTCTGCTACTCTAGCCTCTAGAGAACGGACTCATTCCCTGAGAGCAAGGAACTCCTTGCACCTAGTGCACACATAAGACCTCTCACCAACTGGGAGAAAATCATACATGTGACACTCAACACAAGACTGGAAAACCCCCATCTCGCTGCTGGACTGCTGTCTGCATCTTAGTTTAAAGTTTTTGTTTAGATCTTTAAGTTCTTTTCCTACTAAGGGTTGCTATGGATATTTATACCAATAAAATTGTACCTAATATATTTAATATACCTTGTTCACCTGAAGCTTAATTAATCTCAGGTCCTTAGTGTATGACTGATTTGGGTAACGAGCTTCACCTGAGAGCACCTCCTGTCTTTTAAGATGTGTAAGTACCTATAAAGCTACGATTATCCAAGGGGTGGGTGGGTGTGGGCAGGGAGCTAGGGAGAACACAAGAGGGCTGCTACACAGTACCTTGTCCTGTGCTGCTGAGGTAAGCTATATTCTTATTTGATTTAAATTATAGTTCTTTGCTGCTGCTAGGCTCTAACTCTTTTCTGTGTTAAATTTAAACTTAAACTGCTGCTACTAGGCCCTGACTTATTTAACAAAAAATAGTGGGTTCACAGATTAATTAGCTTTAATAGAAAAAATTCCTTTCAGAAAATTCCCAGAAGTATATACTCACAACTGCAGATCTCTCTCCGGAAGTAACAGTCCCCTTTTCTAGTTAGTCAGTGGAGGCACCTGGATCCTTGAGGGCCAGGTCACGCAGCCCTGACTGCCGCCCCGGGCTCTCGGAGTCCGGCCGACCAAGCAACCTCGCCTGGAGCCAGAGTCCCCAAGTCAGGTAACTTCTGATCTCCAGGAACAAGCAGGAATGAGTCTTCACATATGGTATCGTCGGTAACGACTGAGCCTGTGTGGGAACGCTCCCCAGCGTCGAATAAGAAAGCTTTTGGGAGCATCCCACAACGCCTGCGTGCTGCCTTCCCGCCTTTCCCAACCGCTTCTCTCCAGTTCTTCTTTTCCGCGGAGCCAGCAGGTGGTGTTCCTGTCACCGCAGAAGTTCTTTATTTTTCCTTTATTCTTTTGTGTCGCATCTGCCGTCTTTGACGTCGGACCAGTACCGCCGGTCTTTCTTTTCTTTCTTTCAAAAAAAAAAAAAAAAAAGTTTATCTCTACTGTGCATTTCCAGTTTTTGGGCCCTAGGCTTAAGAATTTTTTCCTCATGGAGAAGCCCGCTTCTGGGTTTAAAAAATGCACAAAATGTGGCGGTACTATTTCTGTCACCAACACCCATGACTGGTGTCTAAAGTGTTTGGGACCTGACCATTCCATCACGGATTGTATGTCCTGTACCATGATGTCCAAGAGTTCTGCAGAACCGAGCAGCCAAGCTCAGTACCCTGTTTCCCTCTGATGCAGCTTCGGTAGCATCAATGTCTTCCAGGGCCGCCTCTTCCTCCCATGGATTTCAGGTAACCAAGCATAAATCTGGCCGGTCCTCGAAGGGCAGATCTCCCTCCAAGCATAGAGATGCCTCCGGGCTTGCCCTCGAGGATTCCGCACTGGCAAAATTACCCCGGCGGGAAGCTCCGGCTTCCAAAGCATTATCTATGGGGTCACAGGTTGGCATCGATGGCTTGGCCTCGACAGATCACCTGTTGCCATGTTCTGGGGTACCGGTGGCTCCCACTGGTACCGACATCCAGACTCTGGTGGCGTCGATGGATCAGAAGATTCTGACCATGCAGTGCACCTTAACGGCTTTCATACAGGCTGCGACGCCTCCGGTACCGCAACAATCCCCATTTCCGGTACCGGTACCGATTGCATCGACATCGGCTTCGGTGTAGACTGTAATGGTACCCTGTCCTATGATGCCCATCGGTACCAAACCGGTACCGATTACTCCCGATGTCGATCCAGCTCGATACAGTTATCGGGCTTTACAGGAGCATCCAGACAGGCGATACTTCGATTCCTCTGAGGGTTCTGTAGAAGCATCGATACTTCTTCCTCAGGAGTCATCTTCACCTAAACGAAGAATGTCTCCTCCAGAAGACTTGTCTTTTCAAGACTTTGTTAGGGAAGTGGCTAGGGGCATCTCTATCACGGCCCCTGAGTCAGAACCCAGAGCCAAGGAGTTGTATATTTTACAATATCCTAAAGCTCCTAAGGAGGCAGCTACTTTACCTGTTCATGAGATTCTGTATGATCTCATGTTGAGGATGTGGGAGACACCTCTCACCACCTCTCCTCATTCTCGCAGGTTAGACACCATGTATCGTGTCCCTCCTTGTCCAGGCTTCCACAAGACTCAGCTTCCTCACCACTCTATTATGGTAGTCTGCCATGAAGATAAAGAGTGCAAAAAGACACATCTAATCCTCCAGGCCGTGAATGCAGGATCCTGGATGCTTTTGGCCGAAGGGTTTTCCAAGCTGCTATGCTAGCTGCTAGGATCAATTCCTATAGTCTCTATATAGGAATGTTTCTAAAAAGTCACAGATCTGCAGACTTTAACCCCTTTCATTTCAGAGGATAAAAGACAGGAGTTTCTCACTTGGCTCAAACATGCCCAAGATGTCTCCACATTTTCCAACCGTGCAGCCTTTGACTCTTTTGAGTGTGTAAGCAGAGCTTAGCCATAGGGGCACGCAGAATTGCTTGGCTACAAGCTTCTGATTTGGAGCTCTAGGTCCAAGATCAATTGGGAAATCTCCCTTGTACAGGTGAAAACCTTTTTGGTAAGCCACTCGGATGCTGAAAACTCTGCTTTGGATAGACTTTCAAAGTCTACCTCTGCTCCTGTTAAGGAAAGATTGTTTAAAAAGACATGTTTTTCCAAAAAGGGAAGATACTATCCTGCTTATGGTCAGCAGGCATCTTCTGCAGGTCATTTTGCTGCAAAGCGTCAGCAACCACCTAAACAGGCCAAGTCAAAGGCAACTAGACCTTCCACGGCCCAGCAGCCTCAGCCTCCTCAGGGCCTTTGACTTGCAACTAGAGAACTTAGCCTTTCTAGTTCTGGAAGGACCAGAGCCCCTTACCATCCCAGGAAGGTTGACTTACTTTGCTCCCAGATGGGAGCAAATCACAGCAGAGCAATGGACACTCGCCATCATAAGGGAAGGGTACAAGCTTCATTTCTTAAGCCTTCCCCCTCACACCATGGTGAAACAGTTCAATTCTCCAACATCTCTCCTCAACCTTCTAGGTCAGGAGATTGCCATCCTTCTTGCCCAAGGGGCAATAGAAGTACCTCTTCAACAAGGCACAGGGTTCTACTCCCCTTATTTTCTTATTCCAAAGAAAACAGGGGGCTACAGACCCATCTTAGATCTCAGAGAATTGAACAAATTTCTATTCAAGGAGAAATTCAAGATGACTTCTCTCGGTGCTCTGCTTCCATACCTTCTGAGTCAGGACTGGCTTTGTTCTCTAGATCTCAAGGATGCGTACACCCATGTCCTCATCCATCCAACTCACAGAAGGTTCCTTCGGTTCCTTTTTCAAGGAAAGCACTACCAGTACAGGGTGCTTCCTTTCGGTCTGGCCTCTGCACCAAGGGTGTTCACGAAATGCATGGCAGTAGTAGCTGCATTTCTACGCGCTCTAGGAATATTCGTCCCATATCTGGACGACTGGCTCATTCGGGCTCCATCTCAAGCAGAGGCCAAGACTTGTCTAACCTGCACAATGCATGTCCTTCAGTATTTGGGACTAGTAATAAACATCCCAAAATCCAGTCTCACCCCTACTGAGTCCCTCGAGTTTATAGGGGCTTTGTTGGATACCATAACTGCAAGGGCCTATCTTCCTCAGGCCCGTTGTCTACTCTTGGTGCAGTTAGCCTCCCAAATACAGTTAAAGCCCCTTTTAACTGCTCGAGAAATGTTAAAACTCTTAGGCCACATGGCATCCACTGTGCATGTGGTTCCATATGCTCGCCTTCACATGAGGGCAGCTCAATGGACTTCGTCCACCCAATGCATCAGGTTGCCTGTCAGACAAAATAGCAAACTCCAGTCGCCTTTTTTGGTCTCTCCAGTGGTGGAAGTCCTCTCAAAACCTGTTGCTGGGGTCCCCTTTTCAACAGTCACTTCCCCAAGCAACCCTTACAACAGATGCCTCTCCAATGGGTTGGGGAGCTCATCTGCAAGATCTCTTCACCCAGGGCATCTGGTCTCCACAGGAGACTTCACTACACATAAATCTGTTGGAACTCAGAGCAATTTTCTTAGCTCTGTGTTCCACTCCCTGCTCAGCTACAGGACAGTCCTCATTTTATTTATTTTCATTCTCTTATATACCGCGCTATTCTGCATCAGTGCGGTTTACATTGAACAAACTGAAATTACATTGAACAGGGCATTATAACTTGGGGATAACTATTTTACAGGGAAAATGGGCTATGGAGGGTTAAGTGGATTGCCCAAGACCACAAGGAGCACCTGTGGGACTAGAAACGCCAGTCCTTCCGGCCCAAGGTTGCTGTCCTCTAGTGGGATTTGAACACCCGACCTTCCGGCCTGAAGTACCTTGCCCCAACCACTAGGCCACTCATCCACACGGACAATCAAGTAGCCATGTTCTGTGTAAACAAGCAGGGGGGACTGGCTCTTTGTCGCTTTGCAATGAGGCTTTGCGACTGGGCCTTCGCCAGAGAGCATCAGATTCATCTTCTGGCAGTATATCTTCCAGGCGTTCAAAACTCTTGGGCAGACAGACTCGGTCGAGTTCTGCTTCCACACGAATGGTCCCAACACAGGGACCAGGTAGCCAGGATTTTTCAAATTTGGAGAACCCCGGGCATAGACCTATTTGCAAGTCCGTGGAATGCCAAACTTCCCTGGTTCTGTTCCAGGATTCAGTGTCAGGGAGTTCAGGCCAAGGATGCCTTGCTCCTTCACTGGGGTCAAGACTTCCTTTATGCATTTCCACCCATTCCCCTAATTCCCAAAACACTGTTCAAGCTTCAGAGAGACCGAGGTTCTATGATCCTCATAGCACCACATTGGCCACGCCAAGTGTGATACCCTCTACTTCTGCATCTCTCTCAAGCTCCATCCCTGGAGTTGGGCTCTGCTCCAGATCTTCTCTCCCAGGAAGACGGAATGTTGTGGCACCCAAACCCCCCAGTCTCTTCATCTCAGGGCCTGGTTGCTGAAGGCCTAGACCAGTGATGGCTAACCTTTTTGAGCCCGAGTGCCCAAACTGCCGCACAAAACCAAAGAATTTCCTCAAAGTGCCAGCACGTCAATTAAAGCCCCATTTGCATAAGGTGCTTCATTTGCATAAATATTTGCATAATGTTACCATACACTAACTTTTAGTAAACATGCCTCTTAATGAGTATATGGATAAAGAAAGACTAAAAGGTTTCTACATTACTATAATCCAGTACCAACCGCCAGGCACATTAGGAACTACTACAAACGCTGCCCATTTAGAACCCATAGCAAACCCGCCGTATCCTAACAGCACTACCAGGACTCACAAAGCACCATACTCTACCTATCAAAAGGCAACACTGCAAATATTAAACCAATACATCTCAGAGAACAACAATACATGACCTACTGGGGAAAGAACAAGTGGCAATGTCAAATAGGAATTATATAAACAGAATACCTCAGCTCAGTTACACATGCAGAACAGACCATCACCAAACAAGGAATCACAATTTAGAAACAGGAAGACAATAATTAAACTGGGAACCCCAAAAGCCAAACTTGGAATATACAACAACACTGTAGAAATAAAACTATATATTAATTTCCTCTTGTACTAAACAAAGCGCAAAAATTAATGATGCACATTTCCCAGAGCTGACATATTCCAGTTAATAAATTCAAAATAAAGAGATATTTTTCTACCTTTTGTGCATTTTTTTTCAGTTGCAATTGTTCCAGCCACTTTCTTCTGGTTTCTTCGTGTCTTCTGCTAACTCTCCATCTGCTGTCCATTTGTCCTTTCTTCTGTCTGCTTCTTGTTTTTTTTTTCCATTCTCTCTCTACATCTGCTTTAACATACTAATCTTTCTCCTTTGGCTCTTTCCTCATTCCTATTTCATCTACTCAAAATTTACCCCTCCATCCTCAATCCCCACTTACTCTCCCAATACCCGGCCAATTGTAGATTTTTTATCCCTCCCACACAAAATATTTTTCCCCTCTCCATTTTACTCTCCCAGCCCCATCCCATTCTAATCCTCCCCCAACACCAGCTCCCTTCTAGTTCCAGCCTCACCCAGCATCCATTCCCGTCTAGTCCCTGCATCAGCCCAGTTCCAGTCCTAGCAGCCCCCCAACCCAATACACGTCCTTTCCCCCCCTCATCAACCCACTTCCAGTCCTAACCCCCCATCACCCCATTTTAAGTTTAAGCCCCCCCCCTATAACCCATTACCAGTCCTAACCCCCCACTTCCAGTCAGCCCCCCATAGCCCATTGCCAGTCCTAACCCCCCCATCAGCCCACAGTCCATTACCAGTCCTAACCCCATCAGCCCACCTCAAGTCCTAACCCCTCCCCATCAGCCCATTTCTTGTCCCAGCCCCCCCATAGCCCATTATCAGTCCTAAACCCCCCCATAGCCCATTACCAGTCCTAACCCCATCAGACCACCTCCAGTGTTAACCCCCCATCAGCCCATTTCCAGTACTAACCCCACCCAACAGCCCACCTCAAGTCCTAACCCCTCCCCATCAGCCCATTAGCAGTCCTAACCCCCCCTAGCCCATTAGCAGTCCTAACCCCCCCTCTCGAGCCCATTAGCAGTGCTAACCCCCGCCCGATCGCCAATTACCAGTCCTAACCCCCATCACCCCATTTCCAGACAGCCCCCATCCGCCCACAGCCCATTAGCAGTCCTAACCCCCCCTAGCCCATTAGCAGTCCTAACCCCCCCTCCTAGCCCATTAGCAGTCCTAACCCCCCTAGCCCATTAGCAGTCCTAACCCCCCCCAGCCCATTAGCAGTCCTAACCCCCCCTAGCCCATTAGCAGTCCTAACCCCCCTCCTAGCCCATTAGCAGTCCTAACCCCCCTAGCCCATTAGCAGTCCTAACCCCCCCAGCCCATTAGCAGTCCTAACCCCCCCTCGCCCTTTAGCAGTCCTAACCCCCCCTCCTAGCCCATTAGCAGTCCTAACCCCCCCCAGCCCATTAGCAGTCCTAACCCCCCCCCTAGCCCATTAGCAGTCCTAACCCCCCCCTCTCTAGCCCATTAGCAGTCCTAACCCCCCCATAGCCCATTACCAGTCCTAACCCCCCATCACCCCATTTCCAGACAGCCCCCATCAGCCCACAGCCCATTAGCAGTCTTAACCCCCCAGCCCATTAGCAGTCCTAACCCCCCCCCCTCCTAGCCCATTAGCAGTCCTAACCCCCCCAGCCCATTAGCAGTCCTAACCCCCCCCCCCTAGCCCATTAGCAGTCCTAACCCCCCCCAGCCCATTAGCAGTCCAAACCCCCCCCAGCCCATTAGCAGTCCTAACCCCCCACAGCCCATTAGCATTCCTAACCCCACATCACCCCATTTCCAGACAGCCCCATCAGCCCACAGCCCATTAGCAGTCCTAACCCCCCCTAGCCCATTAGCAGTCCTAACCCCCCCCCCCCTCCTAGCCCATTAGCAGTCCTAACCCCCCCAGCCCATTAGCAGTCCTAACCCCCCCCCCCCCCCCCGGCAAATTTAAAAACAGAAAAAGCGGGCTCTGGCTGCTGCCGCGGACGCGGCAGCATGCAGTGTCCCGCGGGGCCCCCTCCGCCCGCTAAGCCCCTCTGCAAGGGCTTTCAGATTCGCGAGGGAGACAGCGTCTCCCTCGCGTCTCTGTTAAGCCCGCAGGGGCTAATGGGAAATTTCCCATCAGTCCCTCGCGTCTAAAGGGGCTGATGGGAAATTTCCCATTAACCCCTGCGGGCTTAACAGAGACGCGAGGGAGACGCTGTCTCCCTCGCGAATCTGAAAGCCCTTGCAGAGGGGCTTAGCGGGCGGAGGGGGCCCCGCGGGACACTGCATGCTGCCGCGTCTGCGGCAGCAGCCAGAGCCCGCTTTTTCTTTTTTTGCGGACCTTCACGCGTGCCAGCTGCAAGGCCTTCGCGTGCCACAGCTGGCACGCGTGCCATAGGTTCGCCATCGCTGGCCTAGACCTTCAAGTTTTCCATCTCTCTCAGCAAGTCAGATATTATTCCTGCTTCTAGAAAGCCTTCCACTAGACATTCCTATGCTTTCAAATGGAAAAGATTTACCATTTGGTGTTCAGAGAAGGGTCTTAACCCTCTTGCAATACCTTTGAATTCTTTACTAGAGTATCTTCTGCATCTTTCCCATGCAGGCCTCAAAACGAATTCGGTAAGAGTCCATTTGAATGCTATTGCAGCGTCCCTCAGACCTCTCAATGGACAGCCTGTTTCCTCTCATCCTCTTATAGCAAGATTCATGAGAGGCCTTCTTTTAACTAAACCTCCCATTAGACCACCTCCAGTGGCATGGGACTTAAATCTGGTTCTTGGCAAGCTTATGAAGCCACCCTTTGAACCTTTAGCCACCACCTCCTTGAAATTTCTTTTTTGGAAGGTTATCTTTCTCATTGCAGTCACCTCAGCACGTCGCATCAGTGAGTTGCAAGCCTTGGTGGCTAATCCTCCTTATACAAGGTTCCATCATGTTAAGGTAGTCCTCAGGACCAATCCACACTTTATGCCCAAATTGGTCTCGCCTTTTCATCTGAACCAGGAGGTATACTTACCTGTCTTTTCCAGGACCTCATGCATCAAGTGCAGAGAGGATTCTTCATACTTTGGATTGTAAAAGAGCTCTCCCCTTTTACTTACAAAGAACACAGCAACATAGAAAGTTTTCTCAACTATTTGTTGCTTTTGATCCTTCCCATTTAGGACTTCCAGTTTCTAAGAGAACACTGTCCAACTGGATTGCTCTGTGTATTTCTTTTGCCTACCAGAGTAGGAACCTTTCTCTGGAAGGCCATGTCACAGCTCACAATGTGAGGGCCATGGCAGCCCAATGGCTCACCTAAACTGTGTCCATCGACCAAATCTGTCGAGCGGCCACCTGGGCCTCGGTTCATACCTTCACAGCCCATTACTGTTTGGACAAGGACTCCCGCCGGGATGCCTAGTTTGGTCAGGCTGTTCTCAAACACCTGTTCCATTCCTAATCAACTCCTACCCACCTACCCTGGTTGGATTCCAGAGATCCATGGGGGGAGGTGGAGCCCTTTTCAAGGACACACAACTCTGGGGTCTCTCCCTGGCATCTGCAGCTAGGGAGTCCCCATATGTGAAGACTCATTCCTGCTTGTTCCTGGAGATAGCACAGTTACTTACCTGTAACAGGTGATCTCTGGGAACAGCAGGAATAAGTCTTCACAACCCACCCACCTCCCCTAGGAGTTGTATCTCTCTATCTTTCCTTCCCTCTCTCTGTCTCAGCTTTAAAACTCGAACTGGAGAGAGGCAGTTGGGAAAGGCGGGTAAGCAGCACGCAGGCGCTGTGGGATGCTCCCAAAAGCTTTCTTATTGGATGCTGGGGAGCATTCTCGCGCAGGCTCCATCGGTACCGACGATACCATATGTGAAGACTTATTCCTGCTGTTACCAGAGATCACCTGTTACAGGTAAGTAACTGCTTTATCCTTGTGGACTCTCCCCTGGAGAACCGATGCTGTCGGTGCCCGAGTCGGGTGCTGCAGAGTCTCCTGAGCTTGGACTCAGGCTGACGGCCCTAGAGAGCAGCCTAGCTGCCTTCATGGAGCAGCAGCAGGTACTGATCGCCGGTCTGACGGCGCATCTACCCCGACCACCGGGACCTCGACGTCTAAGTCGACCCCGGAGGCCAAGCTGATCCTTGAGTCAATCCTCGGCCACACTCTCCCTCGATCTCACGTTCTGGACCGAGGTTGCCGACGCCGGTGCCCTCGGCGTCAGGGTGGGTGGCATCGAAGGCCACATGGCCGGAGCCGCTCGATGATGACGCGGAGTCAGCATGGGAGACGGAGGATGAGGAGTCTCCTGACACCTTCCAGACCTGGTGCGTCCTGTGAGACTCCCCAGAATCTGAGCCTTGGAGAAGGTCTGTTCCCCCCACCCCCCTCCGGAGGATACCCGGTTCTCTGATTTCATCAGGGACATGGCCAAGGCTTTGGCATTCCCGGCAGACACCAAGGAAGAGCCTCAAGCCAAAGAGCTCGATGCCCTCCAGTATGATTTTCCTCCAAAGGAAGCCTTTACTGTTCCAGTTCCTCTGATGCTGGAACAGCTGCTCTTCCATATGTGGGAGGCACCGGCCTCGGCGCCAGTTCTGAGCAAGCGGGTCGATTCCATTTATCAAGTCCGCAAGAGCCCTGGGTTCCAAAAGGCACAGCTACCACACAACTCCATGGTTGTGGAATTGGCCATGCACAGGCTGAAAAGTCAGAAGATGCACTCTTCAGTGCCTCCTGGCCGGGAGGCCTGGAACCTGGATGCCCTCGGTAGAAAGTGCTTCCAGGGCTCTATGCTCTCTTGCCATGTCCAGACTTAACCAGCTGTACATGGGGGAGTCATGGATACAGGACAAGTTGGTTGGTTGTCCCCTGCTGAGGTGACAACCTATTCGGCAAACCCATGACTGAGAAGGCTGCAGAAATCGAGACAGACTCTCACCAGGACAAGACTTCTGCCCCTTCTCATAAAAAGAAGGGCTCAGGAAAAGTCCTTTTTCCCGAGGAAGGGTGCTGCCTACAAAACATATCCTCAGTATCGGGCCTTGCCAGCTCCCCAACAGGGCCAGCAGGCCAAGGGGCAGGGGCATGGGACCCATAGGCAGAAAACCCCCAAGCTGCCAGTTCGGCTCCTGCACAGCAGGGAGCGGTGTTTTGACTTCCACAGCATAGCCTCTCCTCCGCCAGTTGCTCCACTCAGCACAGGGGGTCGGCTGACTATGTACGCCTACAGGTGGCCAGCCATCACAGGGGACACCTGGGTACTGAGCATAGTTCAGAAGGATTATATGCTCCATTTCCACGAACTGCACTGCCTACTATCCAGGGGAGCCTCCAAGACTCCCTCTACACAGGAACCTCCTCCTTCAGGAGTTAGCAAGTCTTTTAAAGGCGCAGGCGGTGGAACTGGTGCCACACCACCTGGAAGGGCAAGGCTTCTACTCCAGATACTTCCTAGTACCAAAGAGAACAGGAGCCTCAGACCTATCCTAGACTTGCAAAATCTGAACAAGTTTCTGGAGAGGGAAAAGTTAAAGATGCTTATCCTTCTGATACTGCTGCCCTATCTCCAGCAGGGAGACTGGCTATGCTCCTTAGACCTAAAGGATGCTTATACTCACATCCTCAACCATCCAAACCACAGACAATATCTCAGCTTTGTGGTGGGAGGAAACCATTTTCAGTACAGGGTACTTCCCTTTGGCCTGACCTCTGCTCCAGGGTTTTCACCAAATGCCTGGTGGTGGTGGCGGCTTTTCTCAGGAATCAGGGGATTTTTGTCTTCCTGTACCTGGACAACTGGCTAATCAGGGGCCAGTCATTCCAGGAGGCCCGACAGGCCACTCTCCGCACTGTGTCTCTTCTTCAGCATCTGGGCTTTGTCATAAACTATGCAAAGTCCACTTTGCTCCCCTCTCAGAACCTCAAGTTTGTAGGGGCAAGACTAGACACCCTTCAGGCAAGAGCTTACTTGCCTGAGGACAGGGCCCACAGATTGGAGTTGGCAAACCAGTTCCAAAGCAATTCTCAGCTTTCCGCCAGGCACTACCTGCAGCTTCTGGGCCACATGGCATCCACGGTACATGTGACACCGAATGCCTGTCTGCACATGCATGCTGCTCAATGGTGCCTCAGATCAGTGGACACAAGCCACCGGCGACCTTCGAGACAGAGGAAAGGTGTCCAGACAGCTTCTGAACTCCTTACAGTGGTGGCTACATCTACCAAACCTTCTCAAAGGTGTACCTTTTCAGGCTCCAGCACACACCAGGGTGCTGACGACAGATGCATCCTTAAAGGGCTGGGGTGCACATTGCCAGGGCACGTGCACTCAAGGTCTGTGGTCCCCTCAGGAGGCCACACAGCAGATCAACCTTTTAGAGCTGCGAGCAATTAGCTTAGCTCTGCAAACCTTCTGCCATGCTCTCTCTCAACAGTCTGTACTAGTTCAGACGGACAATCAGGTAGCAATGTTCTACGTGAACAGAGGCACTGGGTCCAGGCTCCTGTCAGGAGGCATGGGACCTTTGCTCCTTTGCAGTCAAACAAGGCATGTTTCTCAAAGCAGTTTATCTGCCTGGTCAGAAACTTCCTAGCAGACAAGCTAAGCAGGATTCTCCAGCCCCACGAATGGCAGTTGAATCCATTGGTGGTCCAGCAGATCTTCCTCCGATGGGGAATTCCATCCATTGATCTCTTTGCAAATCCACTAAACCATCAGCTGCCCAGATTTTGCTCCAGACAACCGCATCCCCTGAGGATGGCAGCAGATGCTTTTCTAATCTCTTGGTCTACAGGCCTCCTGTATGCATTTCCTCCCATGCCCCTGGTGGCCCGAACTCTGTTCAAGATCCTCCGGGATAAGGCCTCAGTGATTCTGGTAGCCCCCAGATGGCCGAGGCAGCTGTGGTTTCCACTTCTTCTGCAGTTGGCGGTGGAAGCTCCGTTCCCTCTGGGGCTGCAACACGATCTCCTGTCTCAAGAGCAGGGTTCCCTTCTGCACCCCAGTCTCAGGTCCCTCAATCTGATGGCCTGGCTGCTGAAAGGATAGTTCTAGCTCCCTTACGTCTACCTAAGGAGGTGGAGGAGGTGGTCTTGGCCTCTAGGAGGCAGTCCACCAGGAAGCCTATGCCCTCAAGTGGCATAGGTTTACGGTATGGTGTTTTCAGCGCAATGAAGATCCTTTCTCTTGCCTTGTGCCAGTGGTTCTGCAGTATCTACTTCACCTTTCAGACCTAGGCCTTAAGTCGAACTCTGTTCAGGTCCACCTCAGTGCTTTGTCGGCACACCACTCACCGGTGGAGGGACAGTCTGTCGGTTCACCCCTTGGTGTCCAGATTTCTCAGAGGTCTGCGTCTACTCAAGCCTCAGGTTTGTCCACCGGCAACTGAGTGGGATTTGAACGTGGTCTTGCAACAACTTACTCGTCCACCTTTTGAGCCGATGGCTACTTGCCATTTGCACTTCCTCTCTTGGAAAGCGCTCTTCCTAGTGGCTCTTACCTCGGCCAGATGAGTGAGTGAGCTACAAGCTCTAGTTTCTGATAGACCGTACACACGGTTCTATAGGAACAGGGTGGTCCTACGGACCCATCCCAAGTTCCTCCCACAAGTGGTCGTCTCTTTCCACCTCAACCAGGAGGTGGTCCTTCCGACTTTCTTTCCCAGGCCACATTCCAGCCAGGCTGAGACAGTCTTGCATACCCTGGACTGTAAGAGGGCGTTGTCCTTTTACATAGAACGTACGCAGGAGCATCGAAGGGCTACTCATCTCATCTCCTTTGACCCTAATAGGATGGGGTTACCTGTCTCCAAGCATACGTTGTCTACTTGGGTGCAGATTGCATCACCTGGGCGTACAGGACAGCTGACCTTCCCCTGCAGGGTCGGGTTACAGCCCACTGTGTCAGGGCGAAGGCCACGTCAGTAGCTCATCTCCGCTCTGTTCCGTTGGCAGACATCTTTCGGGCTGCAACTTGGTCTTCAAGCCAGACTTTTGCAGCCCATTACTGCCTGGAGAGAGAGTCCCGGCGGGACAGTGTTTTCGGCCAGACGGTACTCCGTAATCTCTTTGAGGTTTAGGCAACTCCTACTCTCCGTCCCTTGTGTTGGGCTACCATACAGGGTGCGTTCTCAGATAAAATTCTTATCACGGATGCTGAGGCTCTTGAGAGAGCCATTTTTTCAGCTCTGGGTTCACGGTAGCCTAGAGCTGGGGAGTCCCATGTGTGAGGACTGACTTCCTGCTTGGTCCTGGAGAAGGTGTAGTTACTCACCTGTAACAGGTGTTCTCCAGGAGCTTCAGGAATAAATCCTCATGACCGACCCTCCCTCCTCCTCCAGAGTTGCAGTCATATACTTCATTTTGATTTTTGTTTTCTTTTAGCTATGTTGTCAGACTGAGCAAGATGGCACTCTTGGGGTGGGAAGGGGATCGTGCATGCGTGCTGCATTCCCAAAGGCTTTCTTTGAAAGCTGTGGAAATGCTCCGCACGAGGGCTCTGTCGGTGCCGACGTCACCCATATATGAGGACCAATTCCTGCTGCTCCTGGAGAACACCTGCTACAGATGAGTAACTACGCTATAGATATAGATATATATAGATATAGAGATAGAGATATATACACAGGTGTGCAAAAGTCTGGAATCAATTGTTTTGCGTTTTTCGTACTTTCTAACGTGTGGTTTTTTTGTGGGGGGTTTTTTAAATTTTGCATTAGCCCAGCATATTCATCTTTCTACCACGTTAAAAGGGATACATTTTTCTATTAGAGTTGACTTTTTTGCATTCCTTTACAAACACTGGGTGATAGCTACTGCAATTTTTGTGGATCCTGCGTCAAAACTGGATCGAGATTATCCAATATGCACATGTTTCTGATCAATCAGGAGGCTGGTTTCACTAACCTATCACAATGCAGATATTTAGCCAACTGTGCAGCTATAAACACGTGGAATTTTTGAATTTCATACGCTTTCTGGATCGACCATGAAGATGACTCAAACCCTGACGTTGGAGGAGCGTGTTTGTGTGTCCTTTATGAGCGAGGAAGGATTTTCAAGCCGTTAGCCAGCGAAGTTGTCTGCAGTCAGAGCACTGTTAAGATTGTACAGAAGAAAGAAGCGGGTTCAGTGGTGGACAAGTCTTGTTCAGGTCGTCCACGTGCATGAACATCAAGCCAGGACCGCGCACTACGACGCATTTTACTGACTAATCGCAAGTTGACCTCTCCTCAGCTACTTCGAGAGTGGTCAGATAAGAGCTCTGAGGTCAGTGTCAGCTCATCGCTGGTGCCTGCAGTTTGGTCTCCGGGGCTGCAAAGCACAGAATAAGCCATTGATGACTGACATACAAAGGCGCAACCGGATTGTGTGTGCGAGAAAGCACTCAACCTGGTTTACTGAAATGTGGGAAAAGGTGCTATTCAGTGATGAAAGCACCTGCCTGTTAGGTAACCAGGCCCACACCTATGTGAGGAGATTTCCTGGAGAGGACCTCATGCCTGAGTGTCTCAACCTCACTGTGAAGCATCCTTTGAAGGTCGCAGTCTGGGGCTGCATGGCTGCCAGTGGTGTTGGACGTCTTCACATCGTCAATGGAATGGTCAACGGGGCCAAGTACATCACCATACTGCAAAAGTGCATGGTGCCATCAGCACACCAGCTGTTTCCTGGTCAGTTCCTGTTCCAAGATGACAATGCACCCTGCCATCGCTCCAGACAGGTGATCAGCTGGAAGCAGCAGAACAACATCAAGTCAATGGACTGGCCCGCCCAGTCTCCAAATCTGAATCCATTCAAGAACCTGTGGCACAAGGTGGCCTTGGAAATATCCAAGAGGCATCTGACATCAAAGCGTGAGCTGATTGAGTCACTCATTGCAGCTTGGAACTGCGTCGTCACCAACAATCACCTTGTCAGACTGGTTCATTCAATGGTGACAAGGTGCAGTCAGGTGATCAAGAACAAAGGGTAGCCCATCAAATACCGAGCCATCACTGACACAACGGCCTTTTTCAAGGCCACATACATTAATTTGAAGAGAACCTGGTGTGCGTACATATTTTAAAGCATGCTTTCAATAATATATCGTTGGCCAACGATGTACATTACGCGATTTTCACAGAAAATCTATCAACAGGACAGCTATGGGGAACAAACTCAGAAAATAAGGGCCAAACAATACTAAAGGTTGGCCCTTATAGCCAAATCTGGAGTGGAGGAGTAGCCTGGTGGTTAGAGCAACTGCCTAGTACCCAGAAGATCAAGGGTTCGATTCCCACTGGCACTCCTTGTGACTTTCGGCAAGTCCCTATCTCCAGGAACAAGCAGGAATGTAGTCTTCACATATGGGTACATCGGTACCGACGGAGCCTGCACGGGAACACTCCCCAGTGTCCAATTAAGAAGCTTTTGGGAGCTTCCCACAGCACCTGCATGCTGCCTTCCCGCCTTTCCCAACTGCCTCTCTAGTTCTTCGTTTTCTGTGGAGCCAGCAGGTCGTGTTCCTGTCACCGCAGAAAATTTTCCTCCTTTTTTGTGGTCGCGTCTGCCTACCTCGATGCTTTACCGGTACCGCCGGTTTTTTCTTTAATTCTGTATTTCTTTTCTTTAAAAAAAGAATCCTTAGTACTTTCCCATTTTTTCCAGGTGCACGCACCATTCTGGGCCTTAGGCCCAAGATTTTTTCCATAATGGAAAAACCCACCTCGGGTTTTAAAAAGTGCACCAAGTGTGGCGGTACCATCTCCATCACCGACACCCATGAGTGGTGTCTGAAATGTTTAGGTCCTGATCATTCCATCTTGGAGTGTATGGCCTGTGCCATGATGTCCAAGAGAGGTTGACAGAACCGAGCCGCCAAGCTCAGTACCCTGTTTCCCTCTGATGCAGCTTCGGTGCTATTGACTTCTTCCAGGGCTTCGTCTTCCTCCCGTGGATCTCAGGTAACTAAACATAAGTCTAGCCGGTCCTCAAAGGGTAGATCTTCTAAGCATTGAGATGCCTCTGGCGTTGCCCTTGAGGATTCTTCACCGGCAAAATTGCCCCGGCAGGAGGCTTCGGCTTCCACAGCATTATCGGGGCTCCAGGATGTTCTTGAGGCCTCGACCGTGGCAGAACTACTGGTGCCATGCTCTGGGGTACCGGCGGTCTTCTCCGGTACCGACATCCAGGCATTGGCAGCGTCGATAGACCAGAGAGTCCTGGCTATTGAGCGCAGTCGGTGGCTCTCCTTGCGGCGTCGACGCCCTCGGAACCGCGTCAGACTTTTCAACTGGTACCGGCACCGGTATCTGTACCGATAGCATCGACATTGGTGTCAGCATTGCTGGCACCCAGTCATCTGATGCCCTCCAGTACCGATTACTCCCGGTACCGACTTTGGTCAGTACGGGTATCAGGCTCTTCAAGAGCATCCTGACAGAAGATACTTAGAGTCCTCGGAGTCTGTGGATTCTGACAGTTCTGCCGATGCGGGAATACTTCTCCCAAAGGAGCCTTCCTCCCTTAAACGTAGGATGTCTCCTCCAGAGGACATTTCCTTTCAGGATTTCATCAGGGAGGTGGCTCGGTCTGTCCATTACTGTGGCACCTGAAACAGAGCCCAGAGCAAAGGAGTTGGAAATTTTTCAATATCCTAAAATTCCTAAGGAGGCAGCTACCTTACCCATCCATGAGATCTTGCATGATCTCATGTTAAGAATGTGGGAGACACCTCTTACCACCTCTCCTCATTCTCATAGACTGGATACTCTGTATCGCGTCCCTCCTTGTCCTGGTTTCCAGAAAACTCTGCTTCCTTACCACTCTATTGTAGTGGAATCAGCTATGAGAAGGATCAAGAGTGCAAAGAGGCATGCCTCTAATCCTCCAGGACGTGAGTGCAGAACTTTGGATGCTTTAGGACGTCGTGTCTTCCAAGCTTCCATGCTTTCTGCCAGGATCAGTTCCTATAGTCTATATATGGGAATGTTCCTGAAAGAAGTCACAGGGGATTTAGAGGCTCTAGGCCCTCTTCTTCCTGAGGATAGAAGACAGGATTTTCTCACATTGGTCAAACATGCCCAGGATGTTTCAAAATTTGTCAACCGTGCAGCTTTCGATTGTTTTGAGTGCATAATTTATTTAACAAATTTTATATACCGTCTTTCTACAAGTCAAGATGGTTTACATAGTTGAAACATACTGCTAAATATGTTCTGTGTACATGGAACAAGATAACAATGAATAAATATGGTAACAAAGAACCTCTGCCATTGCCATAGGTGCACGTAGAATTGTTTGGCTCCAGGCATCTGATCTGGAGCTCTGGGTACAAGACAAACTTGGAAATATTCCTTGTACTGGTGAGAACCTGTTTGGTAAAGATTGGCAGGAGAAAGCCAATGAGATGGATGCTGAAAACTCCACCTTGGACAGATTGTCCAAGTCTACAGCTGATCCTGCAAGAGAAATCTTTTAAGAAACCATTATTTTCTAAAAAGAACAATTTTTATCCTGCTTCTCAGCAGACATGTTTTGCAGGTCAACCTGTCTGGAAAAGTCAGCAATCACCCAAACAAAGGAAGGCAAAGACTGCTAAGCCTCAACCGTGTCAGCAGTCTCAGCCTCCACAAGGCCTTTGACTTCCATCTAGAGAACTTAGCCTTCCTGGCCCCTCAATGGACCAGAGCCTTCCACCATTCGAGGAAGGTTATGCCATTTTGCCCCCAGGTGGGAGCAGATAACAGCAGAGCATTGGACACTCCATTATCAGAGAGGGGTACAAGCTGCACTTTGTGCATGCCCCCTCCCACAATGGTAAGGCAGTTCAATTCTCAGACCTCATCAATCTGTTAGATCAAGAGGTCTCTACACTTCTTGCCTAAGGGGCAATAGAAGTACCCATTCATCAGCAGGGTACAGGGTTTTACTCCTATTTCCTTATCCCAAAGAAAACAGGGGGATACAGACCTATCTTGGACCTCAGAGAATTGAACAAATTCCTTTTCAGAGAAATTCAAATTGATTTCTCTAGGAACTCTGCTGCCATACCTTCAGTCAGGATTGGCTTTGTTCTCTAGATCTCAAGGACACCTACACCCATGTTCGCATCCATCCAACTAACAAAGTTCCTTCGGTTCCTTTTCCAGGGAAAGCACTACCAATACAGGGTGCTTCCTTTTGGTCTGGCCTCAGCTCCAAGAGTGTTCACGAAATGCAAGGCTGTGGTAGCAGCATTTCTCCGCACTCTAAGCATATTCGTCTTCCCCTACTTAGACGACTGGCTCATTCGAGCCCCATCAGTCAGAGGCCAGGACTTCCCTATCTTGCACAATGCGTATCCTTCAGTATTTGGATCTGGTCATAAACATCCCAAAATCCAGTCTAACTCCCACTCAGTCTCTAGAGTTCATAGGAGCTTTGCTGGATACCAAAAGGGCAAGGGCCTATCACCCCCCAGGCATGCTGCCTTTGCATGGTGCAGTTAGCTTCTCAAGCAGTGCTAAAACCTTCCCTCACTGCCCGAGAAATGCTACAACTACTAGGCCACATGGCATCCACAGTGCATGTGGTTCCTTATGCTCGCCTCCACATGAGAGCAGCCCAGTGGACCTTATCCACCCAATGGACTCAGGCATCAGGATGCCTGTCAGACAAAATAGCAAACACAAATCATCTCATTTTGTCCCTCCAATGGTGGCAGTCCTCGCAGAACCTGTTGCTGTGGTCCCCTTTTTAACAACCCTTACCCCAGGCAACTCTCAACAGATGCTTCACCAATGGGTTGGGGAGCTCATCTACAAGACCTCTCCACCCAAGGCACCTGGACTCCACAGGAGACATCTACATATCAATCTCTTAGAGCTCAGAGCAATCTTCCTTGCTCTTCGAGTCTTCCACACCCTGCTCAGCTACAAGACTGTCTGTATGAATGAGGACTATCAAGTAGCCTTGTTCTATGTGAACAAGCAGGGGGGGGGGACAGGCTCTGTCGCTTTGCAACAAAGCTTTGCGACTATGGGCCTTTGCCAGAGAGCATCAGATTCATCTCCTGGCAGTGTATCTTCCAGGCATACAAAACTCTTGGGCAGACAGACTCAGTCGAGTTCTGCTTCCACACGAATGGTCTCTACATGCAGACCAGGTGGCCAAGATTTTTCAAATTTGGGGAACCCCGGACATAGACCTCTTTGCAAATCCGTTGAATGCCAAATTTCCCCGGTTCTGTTCCAGAATTCCGGCTCAGGGCTCTCAGGCCAGGGATGCCTTCCTCCTTCATTGGGGTCAGGACTTCCTTTATGCCTTTCCACCCATTCCCCTAATTCCTAAAACCCTATTCAAGCTTCAGAGAGACAGAGGCCATATGATTCTCATAGCACCACATTGGCCACGGCAAGTGTGGTACCCTCTGCTTCTACAACTCTCTCAAGCTCCCTCCCTGGAGTTAGGGTCTGCTCCAGATCTCCTGTCCCAGGAGGACGGAATGTTATGGCATCCCAATCCCCAATCCCTGCATCTCAGGGCTTGGTTGCTGAAGGCCTAGATCTTCATGATCTTAACCTTCCTCAGCCAGTAAGGGATATCCTTTATGCTTCCAGGAAACCTTCCACAAGACGCTCTTATGCTTTCAAGTGGAAAAGGTTTACCATATGGTGTTTGCAGAAGGGTCTTAACCTCTGTGCAATACCTCTGGAATCATTACTGAAGTATCTCCTTCATTTATCCAATGCAGGACTTAAGACTAACTCAGTAAGAGTCCATTTGAGTGCCATTGCAGCTTCTTTCAAGCCTCTGAATGGACAACCTATTTCCTCCCATTCTCTTGTAGCAAGATTTATGAGAGGCCTTCTTCTAACTAAGCCTCCCATTAGGTCACCTCCAGTGGCATGGGACTTAAACCTGGTTCTTGGTCAGCTCATGAAGCTGTCTTTCGAACCCTTGGCTACTACATCATTGAAATTCCTTTCTTGGAAAGTTATCTTTCTCATTACAATCACATCAGCACGCCGCATCAGTGAGTTGCAAGCACTAGTAGCTGATCCACCTTATAGAAGGTTCCATCGTGACAAGGTAGTCCTTAGGACTCATCCACACTTCATGCCGAAGGTGGTCTCGCCTTTCCATTTAAACCAAGCGGTTTACCTGCCTGTGCTTTTTTCCAAGGCCTCTTGCATCTAATGTAGAAAGGAATCTTCATACTTTGGACTGTAAAAGAGCTTTAGCCTTTTACTTGCAAAGAACACAGCAACATAGAAAGTCCTCTCAACTCTGTTGCTTTTGATCCTTCTCATTTGGGACTTCCAGTCTCCAAGAGAACACTGTCCAACTGGATTGCACAGTGTATTTCCTTTGCCTATCAGATTAAGAACCTTCCTCTGGAGGGCCATGTCACAGCTCAGTGTGAGAGCCATGGCAGCTTCAATGGCTCATCTGCACTCTGTCTATCAATGACATCTGTCGAGCAGCCACTTGGGCCTCAGTTCATATCTTCACAGCCCATTTCTGCTTGGACAAGGACTCCCGCCGGGATGCCTTGTTTGGTCAGGCTGTTCAACACCTGTTCCATACTTAACTCCTACCTGCCATCCCTGGTTGGATGCCAGAGATCCATGGGGGGAAGTGGAGCCCTTTCACAGGGGCACACAACTTCTGGGGTCTCTCCCTGGCATCTAAAGCTAGGGAGTCCCCATATGTGAAGACTACATTCCTGCTTGTTCCTGGAGATAGCATAGTTACTCACCTGTAACAGGTGATCTCCGGGAACAGCAGGAATTTAGTCTTCACAACCCATCCACCTCCCCTAGGAGTTGTATCTTTCTCTTTCCCTCTCTTTGTCTCAGCTTTAAACTCAACTGGAGAGAGGTAGTTGGGAAAGGCAGGTGCTGTGGGATGCTCCCAAAAGCTTTCTAATTGGATTCTGGGGAGCGTTACCGCGCAGGCTCCATCGTTACCGACGTACCCATATGTGAAGACTAAATTCCGGCTGTTCCCGGAGATCACCTGTTACAGGTGAGTAACTATGCTTTCTCCAGAACCAAGCAGGAAGTCAGTCCTCACATATGGGTGTCATCGGCGCCGATGAAGCCCCAGCGGAGCATTTCCCCAGCTTTCTATGAAAGCCTTTGGGAATGCAGGCATGCATGTGCGGGTTCCCTTCCCGCCTAAATGTGCCATCTTACCTCAGTCTCTTTTTTTCCGTGAAGCCCACCGGACGTTTTCCCAGTTAAAATTAGCTTTTTCAGCGATTTTTTTTCTACTGGTTCGACGCCGGTTCCCCTCCCGCCGGGTTCGGTACGCCGGTATCAAGCCCGATTCTTCTTTTTCGGTTTTTGCCCTTCATGGCTGGCGTTCACGCCCTTTTTTTCTCTTTCCCTGAAAGGCCAGTCCTTTGACCTCGCGGGGACTCTTTTTTTTCCCTGATGGCTTCCAGTGGTTTTAAGAAGTGATATCGGTGTAAGAAACTGTCTCACCGACACACATGACTGCTGCCTTCGGTGCCTCGGCCCCGACCACGATCCTAAGTCGTGCGGGGCCTGTGTCAAAAATGTTTTCCAAGGCACTACAAAGTCGCCAGCAGCAAAAGGAAAGGCTTTTCTTGGACTCAGCCTCCGGACGGGCTCGGACCTCGTCTGAGGCCTCGACATCTCGGGATTCCGATCCCGACTGCCATCAAAGCTCCTCGTACAGGGGGTCCCCCGACCGGGAACGCAAGAGGAAGAAACGGCTCGTGAGGGCGTAGTCGGAAGAGGTCCCTGGCTCCTCGAGGGCCAGGTCTAAGACCCCGACCGTCGCCTCGGGCCTGTGGAACCGGAGAAGCCTGCCAAAGTTCGTGTGGAGCCGGAGTCTGCTGGACACGTAAGCCCTGTAGTCCTCGTGGACTCTCCTCCCAGGGAGCCAACGTCGGGCCCGGCGCCACCGCCGCCGGGGCCCAAGTTGGTGGCTGCTGCGTCTCCCGAGCTGAGTCTCAGGATGACAGCCTTGGAGAGTAGAATGTCTGCCTTCATGGAGCAGCAGCGGGCACTGATGGCCAGCCTGTCTGGCGCATCTGCCCCGACCACCGGGACATCGACATCAAAGTCGACCCCGGAGACCAAGCCGGTACTCGAGTCCATTGTGACTCAGAGTCGACCTCGGTCATGGTCTCCCTCGACCTCCTGTTCGGGACCGAGGGCGTTGATGCCGGTGCTTCCGGTGTCGGGTGGGTGCTCCAGGGCCCCGCAGGGTCGGACCCCAACTCTTCCTCAGACGAGTTGACTTGGGAGACGGAGGACAAGGAGTCTCCTGATACCTTTAAGACTCAGTGCGTCCCTTCGGACGCACCGCAGTCTGAGCGCCGGAGTAGGTCCCCCCCGGAGGATACTCGGTTCTCAGAGTTCATCCGGGATATGGCCACTGCCTTGGCTATTCTGGCGGATCCCGAGGAAGAGCTTGAGGCGCTGCAGTATGACCCTCCTCCGAAGGAGGCCTTTACTGTCCCGGTTCCTCCAATGCTGGAACGGCTCCTCTTCTGTATGTGGGAGGCACCGGCCTCGGTGCCGGTTCTTAGCAAGCAAGTCGATGCCATTTATCGGCTCCAGAAGAGCCCTGGGTTTCAGAAGGCACAGCTACCACACCATTCCATGGTTGTGGAATTGGCCATGCATCGTCTGAAGAGTCAGAAGATGCACTCCACGGTGCCTCCTGGCAGGGAGGCCCGAAACCTCGATGGCGTCGGTAGAAAGTGTTTTCAGGGCTCGATGCTTGCTTGCCGTGTCCAGTCTTACCAGCTGTACACGGGCATGTACTTGCGGGATCTGGCCAAGGAGTTGGCCGGGTTCTGTGCTGGTCTCTCTGGGGAACCCTTGCAGAGATTTATGTCCTTGTCCTCGGGGATTCGGGACTGCTCGAAGTTCATGTCCCGCGCCGCCTACGATGGCTTCGAGGCTTCAGCTCGAGTTGCGGCTGCCAGCATTGCGGCTCGACGCCAGGCATGGCTGCAGTCATCAGACTTCAAGCCATGGGTTCAGGACAAGTTGGTCGATGTCCCTTGCCGAGGTGAAAACCTTTTTGGCAAGCCCATGACCGAGAAGGCCGCTCAGCTTGAGACCGAGCACCTCACTCAGACAAGGCTGTCGAGGAAGACCTCTGCCCCTTATAAGAAGGGCTCGGGTAAAAAGCCCTTTTACCCGAGGAAGGGCACTGAGTACAAACAGTACCCACAATATCAGGCTGCCCAAGCTGCCCCCAGGGTCAGCAAGCCAAGGGCCAGGGTAATGGGCCCCGTAAACTGAGGACCCCCAAGCCTCAGGCCCCTGCTACCACTCAACAGGGTGGGGTTTTTTGACTCCTTGCGCATAGCCTCTCCTCCACTGCTCTCCCCACCCTGCACAGGAGGTCGTCTCGCCCTCTTTGCCCACCAGTGGCCCCTTATCACTGGGGACAGTTGGGTGCTGGAGATAGTCCACAAGGGCTATGCCCTCCATTTCCACCAACTGCCACCCCCCTACTTTCCAGGGGAGCCTCCAAGGACTCCTCTGCACACAGACCTTCTCCGTCAGGAGCTTCAGGGTCTGTTGGTGGACAGGGCGGTGGAGCCTGCCTCCCCACTTGCAAGGTCACAGATTCTACTGCAGGTATTTCCTGGTGCCCAAAAGGACTGGTGGCCTTCGTCCCATTCTGGACCTCAGGAACCTCAAGTTCCTAGTGAAAAAAGTTAGATGCTTACTCTTGGAACACTTCTGCCCTACCTGCAGCAGGGAGATTGGCTATGCTCCTTAGATCTAAAGAATGCGTATACTCACATCCTCATTCATCCAGACCACAGAAAGTACCTGAGGTTCATCGTGGGAGGAAACCATTATCAGTACAGAGTGCTACCTTTCGGCCTCACCTCTGCCCCCAGGGTCTTCACAAAGTGCCTAGCAGTGGTGGCGGCCTACCTGAGAAATCAGGGCATCTTTGTCTTCCCCTATCTGGATGACTGGCTCATCAGGGGTCAGACAAGTCAGGAGGCCAATCAAGCCACCCTCAGGACCATTGCTCTTCTACAACGCCTGGGTTTTGTCATAAACTTCGCAAAGTCCACTTTGCTCCCTTCCCAGAACTTGGAGTTCATAGGGGCAAGGTTGCACTCTCTCCTGGCAAAGGCATTCTTGTCAGAAAACAGAGCCCAAAGGTTGATGGCCTTGGCGAGTCAGTTTCTCAGCAGGTCCCTGGTCTCCGCCAGACTCTGCCTGAGGCTTCTGGGCCACATGGCTTCGACAGTACATGTGACCCCTAATGCCAGGCTCCATATTTTATTTATTTATTTACATTCTCTTATATACCGCGCTATTCTGCATCAGTGTGGTTTACATTGAACAAACTGAAATTACATTGAACAGGGCATTATAACTTGGAGATAACTATTTTACAGGGAACATGGGCTATGGAGGGTGAAGTGGCTTGCCCAAGACCACAAGGAGCACCTGTGAGACTAGAAACCCCAGTCCTTCCGGCCCAAGGTTGCTGTCCTCTAGTGGGATATGAGGCCTGCGCAGTGGTGCCTTCGGACTCAGTGGTCACAGGCCACAGGCAGCCTCAGACAGGATAAGGGTGTCCAGACCATTTCTGCATTGCCTCAACTGGTGGCTGCACCCACCCAATCTACTGAAAGGGGTGCCTTTTCAGATTCCAGGGTACACAGTAGTGCTGACAACAGATGCCTCCCTGCAAGGCTGGGGGGCCCATTGTCTGGGAAAGTGCACGCAGGGCCTCTGGTCTCCCTGGGAAGCTGCACAGCAGATCAATCTCCTCAAACTCAGAGCTATTCGATTAGCACTCAAAGCTTTCACACTTACCCTGGCTCACCAGTCTGTCCTGCTTCAGACAGACAACCAGGTTGCCATGTTTTATGTGAACAAACAGGGCGGAACTGGGTCCAGGATCCTTTGTCGAGAGGCTCAGGACCTTTGTTCTTTTTCCCTCAAGCACCACATGCTCCTCAAGGCTGTGTACCTTCCAGGCCAGGACAACTACCTGGCAGACAGATTGAGCAGGATACTGCAGCCCCACGAGTGGCAGCTGCATCCCTCGGTAGTTCAGAAGATCTTTCTCAAATGGGGTCTTCCTTTGATGGATCTTTTTGCCAGCCTACTGAACAAGCAACTGCCAAAGTTCTGCTCCATATATAAAGGCTCCCAATCTCAATAAATGACCATCTTAATAATTACAAAGAAATAGTCTTTTACATTACTGTAGTTTTCATCCAGGCCCCTTACGACGTGGGCTCCCTTATGGGCAATTTCTTAGACTACGCCGCCTGTGTCATTCATTAGAGGTGTTCAAAGTTCATGCTCAAGACCTTTGTAAACGTTTAAAAGCACGCGGATATCCAGATCATATTGTGGGAAAAGCATATAAAAGAGCATGTTGCACTCATCGTGAGTGGTTACTGGACCCAGCATATACGGTTTCAAAATCTCCAGCTATGCCGAAAGTCACTGGTGTCTTACCCTATATGATTCTTAGTCCACAAATTTTACAGATTATAAAAACTCACTGGCCTATACTCCAACTCCATGATTGTTTTAATTTGCCCTTGCAGATTGCATTTTCTCGGGGTCGTAATATTGGAGATTTTCTTGTTAAAACATCTATGCAGGAGGACCGATGTTCTTATTCGGAACCTACATATGGTCATTTAGCGTGCCAACATTGTAAATATTGTATCTCTACTCTTACTGGTATTGAATGGATTCATCCTCTAACACACCAAGTCTTTTGACGTCGATGGGATACTAATTGTGATACTGCTTTTGTAGTATATTTAATACAATGTCCCTGCCTCCTCCTGTACATTGGTAGGACTGTACGATCTATGAAGTGCCGTTTGACAGAACATGCCTCACGTCATCGATGCATGGTGTCTCATTGTAAGGAGTACTCATTCTTTTGACCAGCTTGTCTGGTCTGTAATTGATCATGTCCCAGCTAATCCTCGGGGAGGGCATCGTGAAGAGCGTCTTCAATACCTTGAACAACGTTGGATATTTCGTCTTGGAACGATGGAACCAGGAGGCATGAATAAAGAAATTGACTGGCAGAGCCTTCTTTAAAATATGTCTAATATAAAACTATTAATATCTTTACCAGTATGAGTATTTTTATCTATCAATGATCGGGGCTCGGGACTATGGATAACTTAAATGACTGGCTTTGTCCCATTGAATAAATTTTTCATCATAACTCTAGGCGGACCAATCAGATCAGGGGTTCCCCGACATGTGGGGGGTTTTCCCGATTCTGATTGGATGGTTCTCTTGTTTTAAAAGCGTCTTATCAGCCATTGTAAGATTGACCTCAGCTGCGATGTTTTGGAAGCAGTAGTTTTGAAAATAGTTTATGAAGAATTTTGAAGTCTGGTTATTACACTTGAAACAGGGCTGGATTGCCCGAAACGTGCACGTCATGTACCTACTATAACTGGCATTTCTGGATTGAGATAAGTCTATCTGATTTAAACTTTACTGGTTAATTGCACTTTAACTTTATCTTTTGGTGAAGAACCTTTGAGAATAAAAGTAGCTACCCGCCTGGTGAGAGTCTGTTTCCCTTCCGGCCTTCCCACGGCTAGCTCCGACAAAAGAATAATTATTAAGATGGTCATTTATTGAGATTGGGAGCCTTTATATATGGAGCAGAACTTTGGCAGTTGCTTGTTCAGTAGGCTGGCAAAAAGATCCATCAAAGGAAGACCCCATTTGAGAAAGATCTTCTGAACTACCGAGGGATGCAGCTGCCACTCGTGGGGCTGCAGTATCCTGCTCAATCTGTCTGCCAGGTAGTTGTCCTGGCCTGGAAGGTACACAGCCTTGAGGAGCATGTGGTGCTTGAGGGAAAAAGAACAAAGGTCCTGAGCCTCTCGACAAAGGATCCTGGACCCAGTTCCGCCCTGTTTGTTCACATAAAACATGGCAACCTGGTTGTCTGTCTGAAGCAGGACAGACTGGTGAGCCAGGGTAAGTGTGAAAGCTTTGAGTGCTAATCGAATAGCTCTGAGTTTGAGGAGATTGATCTGCTGTGCAGCTTCCCAGGGAGACCAGAGGCCCTGCGTGCACTTTCCCAGACAATGGGCCCCCCAGCCTTGCAGGGAGGCATCTGTTGTCAGCACTACTGTGTACCCTGGAATCTGAAAAGGCACCCCTTTCAGTAGATTGGGTGGGTGCAGCCACCAGTTGAGGCAATGCAGAAATGGTCTGGACACCCTTATCCTGTCTGAGGCTGCCTGTGGCCTGTGACCACTGAGTCCGAAGGCACCACTGCGCAGGCCTCATATCCCACTAGAGGACAGCAACCTTGGGCCGGAAGGACTGGGGTTTCTAGTCTCACAGGTGCTCCTTGTGGTCTTGGGCAAGCCACTTCACCCTCCATAGCCCATGTTCCCTGTAAAATAGTTATCTCCAAGTTATAATGCCCTGTTCAATGTAATTTCAGTTTGTTCAATGTAAACCACACTGATGCAGAATAGCGCGGTATATAAGAGAATGTAAATAAATAAATAAAATATGGAGCCTGGCATTAGGGGTCACATGTACTGTCGAAGCCATGTGGCCCAGAAGCCTCAGGCAGAGTCTGGCGGAGACCAGGGACCTGCTGAGAAACTGACTCGCCAAGGCCATCAACCTTTGGGCTCTGTTTTCTGACAAGAATGCCTTTGCCAGGAGAGAGTGCAACCTTGCCCCTATGAACTCCAAGTTCTGGGAAGGGAGCAAAGTGGACTTTGCGAAGTTTATGACAAAACCCAGGCGTTGTAGAAGAGCAATGGTCCTGAGGGTGGCTTGATTGGCCTCCTGACTTGTCTGACCCCTGATGAGCCAGTCATCCAGATAGGGGAAGACAAAGATGCCCTGATTTCTCAGGTAGGCCGCCACCACTGCTAGGCACTTTGTGAAGACCCTGGGGGCAGAGGTGAGGCCGAAAGGTAGCACTCTGTACTGATAATGGTTTCCTCCCACGATGAACCTCAGGTACTTTCTGTGGTCTGGATGAATGAGGATGTGAGTATACGCATTCTTTAGATCTAAGGAGCATAGCCAATCTCCCTGCTGCAGGTAGGGCAGAAGTGTTCCAAGAGTAAGCATCTAACTTTTTTCACTAGGAACTTGAGGTTCCTGAGGTCCAGAATGGGACGAAGGCCACCAGTCCTTTTGGGCACCAGGAAATACCTGCAGTAGAATCTGTGACCTTGCAAGTGGGGAGGCAGGCTCCACCGCCCTGTCCACCAACAGACCCTGAAGCTCCTGACGGAGAAGGTCTGTGTGCAGAGGAGTCCTTGGAGGCTCCCCTGGAAAGTAGGGGGGTGGCAGTTGGTGGAAATGGAGGGCATAGCCCTTGTGGACTATCTCCAGCACCCAACTGTCCCCAGTGATAAGGGGCCACTGGTGGGCAAAGAGGGCGAGACGACCTCCTGTGCAGGTGGGGAGAGCAGTGGAGGAGAGGCTATGCGCAAGGAGTCAAAAACCCCACCCTGTTGAGTGGTAGCAGGGGCCTGAGGCTTGGGGGTCCTCAGTTTACGGGGCCCATTACCCTGGCCCTTGGCTTGCTGACCCTGGGGGCAGCTTGGGCAGCCTGATATTGTGGGTACTGTTTGTACTCAGTGCCCTTCCTCGGGTAAAAGGGCTTTTTACCCGAGCCCTTCTTATAAGGGGCAGAGGTCTTCCTCGACAGCCTTGTCTGAGTGAGGTGCTCGGTCTCAAGCTGAGCGGCCTTCTCGGTCATGGGCTTGCCAAAAAGGTTTTCACCTCGGCAAGGGACATCGACCAACTTGTCCTGAACCCATGGCTTGAAGTCTGATGACTGCAGCCATGCCTGGCGTCGAGCCGCAATGCTGGCAGCCGCAACTCGAGCTGAAGCCTCGAAGCCATCGTAGGCGGCGCGGGACATGAACTTCGAGCAGTCCCGAATCCCCGAGGACAAGGACATAAATCTCTGCAAGGGTTCCCCAGAGAGACCAGCACAGAACCCGGCCAACTCCTTGGCCAGATCCCGCAAGTACATGCCCGTGTACAGCTGGTAAGACTGGACACGGCAAGCAAGCATCGAGCCCTGAAAACACTTTCTACCGACGCCATCGAGGTTTCGGGCCTCCCTGCCAGGAGGCACCGTGGAGTGCATCTTCTGACTCTTCAGACGATGCATGGCCAATTCCACAACCATGGAATGGTGTGGTAGCTGTGCCTTCTGAAACCCAGGGCTCTTCTGGAGCCGATAAATGGCATCGACTTGCTTGCTAAGAACCGGCACCGAGGCCGGTGCCTCCCACATACAGAAGAGGAGCCGTTCCAGCATTGGAGGAACCGGGACAGTAAAGGCCTCCTTCGGAGGAGGGTCATACTGCAGCGCCTCAAGCTCTTCCTCGGGATCTGCCAGAATAGCCAAGGCAGTGGCCATATCCCGGATGAACTCTGAGAACCGAGTATCCTCCGGGGGGGGACCTACTCCGGCGCTCAGACTGCGGTGCGTCCGAAGGGACGCACTGAGTCTTAAAGGTATCAGGAGACTCCTTGTCCTCCGTCTCCCAAGTCAACTCGTCCGAGGAAGAGTTGGGGTCCGACCCTGCGGGGCCCTGGAGCACCCACCCCGACACCGGAAGCACCGGCATCAACGCCCTCGGTCCCGAACAGGAGGTCGAGGGAGACCATGACCGAGGTCGACTCTGAGTCACAATGGACTCGAGTACCGGCTTGGTCTCCGGGGTCGACTTTGATGTCGATGTCCCGGTGGTCGGGGCAGATGCGCCAGACAGGCTGGCCATCAGTGCCCGCTGCTGCTCCATGAAGGCAGACATTCTACTCTCCAAGGCTGTCATCCTGAGACTCAGCTCGGGAGACGCAGCAGCCACCAACTTGGGCCCCGGCGGCGGCTCCCTGGGAGGAGAGTCCACGAGGACTACAGGGCTTACGTGTCCAGCAGACTCCGGCTCCACACGAACTTTGGCAGGCTTCTCCGGTTCCACAGGCCCGAGGCGACGGTCGGGGTCTTAGACCTGGCCCTCGAGGAGCCAGGGACCTCTTCCGACTACGCCCTCACGAGCCGTTTCTTCCTCTTGCGTTCCCGGTCGGGGGACCCCCTGTACGAGGAGCTTTGATGGCAGTCGGGATCGGAATCCCGAGATGTCGAGGCCTCAGACGAGGTCCGAGCCCGTCCGGAGGCTGAGTCCAAGAAAAGCCTTTCCTTTTGCTGCTGGCGACTTTGTAGTGCCTTGGAAAACATTTTTGACACAGGCCCCGCACGACTTAGGATCGTGGTCGGGGCCGAGGCACCGAAGGCAGCAGTCATGTGTGTCGGTGAGACAGTTTCTTACACCGATCACACTTCTTAAAACCACTGGAAGCCATCAGGGAAAAAAAAGAGTCCCCGCGAGGTCAAAGGACTGGCCTTTCAGGGAAAGAGAAAAAAAGGGCGTGAACGCCAGCCATGAAGGGCAAAAACCGAAAAAGAAGAATCGGGCTTGATACTGGCGTACCGAACCCGGCGGGAGGGGAACCGGCGTCGAACCGGTAGAAAAAGAGCAAAAAAAACAAAAAAAAAAAAAATCGCTGAAAAAGCTAATTTTAACTGGGAAAACGTCCGGTGGGCTTCACGGAAAAAAAGAGACTGAGGTAAGATGGCACATTTAGGCGGGAAGGGAACCCGCACATGCATGCCTGCATTCCCAAAGGCTTTCATAGAAAGCTGGGGAAATGCTCCGCTGGGGCTTCATCGGCGCCGATGACACCCATATGTGAGGACTGACTTCCTGCTTGGTTCTGGAGAAAGCATAGTTACTCACCTGTAACAGGTGATCTCCGGGAACAGCAGGCTGAAGCAGTCCTGCATACCCTGGACTGTAGGAGGGCCTTATCCTTCTACCTTGACTGTACGCAGGGGCATAGAAGGGCTACTCAGCTCTTTGTATCTTTTGACCCCAGTAAGTTGGGGTTAGCTGTGTTCAAGCGTACCTTGTCCATCTGGGTGGCTGACTGTATCACCTGGGCTTACAAGGCGGCTGACCTTCCTTTGCAGGGTAGGGTCACGGCCCATCGTGTCAGGGCAATGGCTGCCTCCGTGGCTCATCTCCGCTCTTTGCCCTTGGTAGACATCTGCAGGGCTGCAACTTGGTCTTCAAGCCAGACTTTTGCAGCCCATTACTGCCTGGAGAGGGAGTCCCGTAGGGACAGTGCTTTTGGCCAATCAGTACTCCGGAATCTCTTTGTGGTTTAGGCAACTCCTGCCCTCTGGGCTACTGGTGGAGGTTGTGTCCTTGAAAAGCCTTTCTTTGCTGCTGAGACTAGAGGGAGTTCTCTTGTTCAGCCTGGGTTCCTCGGTAGCACAGAGCTTGGGAGTCACCCATATGTGAGGACTGACTTCCTGCTTGGTCCTGGAGAAAGAGTAGTTCCTGATCGTCCCTCTAGTCTAGTCCCGGAATCCTTGGGTTGTCAACCTCAACCAGCAGCTTTGGAGACTGAGAAACTTGATATGTCACTGGCATATAAGCGCTGGCACCACCTCTTCTCCCCAGTTACCAGTCTCCAAAGCAGCTTGAGAGGTGGTGAGCCCAAGGATTCAGGGCTCACTTGAGGATTGGCTTTAAAGTCTGTTGGCTTTCCCACAGTAACAGCTTTCAGGAGCCGTTAGCTGGATAAAGGCTTAACTCCGGGGGGGGGGGGGGTATCAATTACAGAAGACTTGCCTGTCAGTTGATTGCCCTGAGGTCCTCGGCCCCCTCCTTTTCTTGTTTTTCTTATTTTCCTTGGTTGTTTCCCGTTCTCCGCGGGCTCTGGTGTCCGCGGGGGGGGGGGGGGGGAGAGAAGTTCATGCAGCAAGAGATCCGTGCCTGGTTACCGGGGCCTTTGGGCGGTTTCAGGAGCCAGTTGGAGAGGGCTGGTCTCAGCGCGCAGAGGTGCTGCCTGCGAGCGCTTGAACCAGCCCCCCCGTATCCGCCGTTGCCGACGGAACTCTGTTCAACTAGCGGTCTGTTGCTCTGGTGCAGGGGTGCCGCTCAGATCGCGGTGCCTCAGTTTTGACAGGGAACAGCAGTGTCTGCAAGGTAAGCCCTGCTCTGCGATTCCTGTCTGTTTCTTGGGGAGGCAGGCCGCGCTGCGTGAGTTTGTGCGGGAAAGCCTCCCTGTGAACGGTTGAGCCTGCTCTACTTATTCGGGAGCTTCGGCAGCCGCGTTTAACAGCGGTTTTCAGTTTTGGGCTCTAGTTTTCTGCACGGCTGCCTCCCGTGGCGTTTAAAAAAATAAAATAAAATAAACAAAGGCTTGAATTTTCAATATTACATTAGTGCTGGGAGAGGTTTCAAACAGCATTCTGCTAGGGGGGTACGCTATGCCAGCAAAGCAGCTTTGCCTGTTGTGTGGTGCCCGGAGGAATTCGGTGACGTCAGCGGGCATCTGTAAGGCCTGGAGTTGGGGGGCGACTGATATCCGTGCTGGGATGGAGTCAGTAGGGAAGGAGGATTTACTAGAGGTGCTGGATCCTGGTCTGCCTCCTCTACTGGTTTCTGAGTCGGGTCCTTCGACTTCGTCAACTTCTCTTCCTGCACTGCCACAACTTCGGGTATCTGGAAGTCTGGCGGCTATCTTTTCTTCTGACTTTTTGTCCCTAATTCAAAAAGCCTTGGGGCCTTCGCCGGAGGCTCCGCTGGTGGGTTCGTCCGGTGAGCGCCTTCGGGGAAAGAGATCTAGTTCCCCTGTCCTTGGGAATGGTGTGAGTAAAAAGGCCAGACTGGACAGGGATAGGGGGGACCAGTCAGTACTGTCGGACGATTTGCAGGCTGAGGAGACAGGCCTGGATGAGGGTCTGGATGAGGACCTCGAGGAAGGTGAGATAAAGGATCAAGAAGATCAGGCGAGAGTGGTCCGGGTTTTCCGTAGGGAGGAGTTACCGGCGCTCATAGCGGAGTCCCTCAAAACTTTGAATATGCCTGCGGAGGATGCTACTCTGGAAGACCCTTTGCTACAGGCCTTCCGCACTACGCAGAGGGCTTTCCCGGTGCATCGAGTGTTTAAGGAAATGATTCAGGAAGAATGGGATATGCCTGAGGCCGTGCTCAAGGGTTCTAGGGTGATGTCGCAGCTTTACCCATTGATGGACCAGGATCGCGACTTGTTTAAAGCGCCAAAGGTGGACGCAGCAGTCTCGGCTGTTACTAAGAAAACCACCATTCCTGTAGAAGGGGCGGTGGCGCTTAAGGATGCACAAGACCGTAAGAGTCCTTAAGCAGGTTTTTGATGCTAATGCGTTATCGTTACAGGCGTCTATTTGTGGTGCTTGGGTCGCGCGTGCCTGTCTCCGCTGGGCACAACACGTTCAGGCTCGGTGGAGGAGTGCGAGGAGGCGGCCAGGTTAGAGTCCGGCGCGGCCTACCTCGCAGATGCTCATTACGATCTAATCTGAGGGTTAGCGAAGAGTATGGCTTCGGTAGTGGCGGCTCGGCGATGCCTTTGGTTACGCAATTGGGCGGCCGACAGTTCGTCTAAGGCTCGGTTGAGTAAGCTTCCGTTTTGTGGCAAGTTACTTTTTGGAGAGGACTTAGAGAAGTTGGTGAAGGATTTAGGAGAGTCTAAAGGGGGTAGGCTGCCGGAGGACAAACAGAAGCAGTCGTTCCGGATTCAGCCTTCGGAGTCAGCAGCGGGATTTTCGCCGATTTCGTTCCCCGAGGTTTGGACAGGGGCAGCGGGGTCGTTTCCCTGCCCGCGGACAAGGGTTTTGGGGATTTCGTGGGGCAAATGGGGTTTGCGCCTGCGGCCTCCTCGTCCTCATCCTCCTCCTCCTTCCGAAAGTCACAATGAAGGCAGGCGGGCCCAGGTGAGGTTAGTTCCCGTGGGGGGTCGGTTGCGGAAATTTTACCCGGCCTGGGTCCAGCTCACGTCCGATCAGTGGGTCTTGGAGGTTATCAGAGACAGTTATGCCTTGGAGTTGCAGTGCCCAGTCGCCGATTCCTTCGTTCAGTCCCCCTGCAGGTCCAGGGGAAAGCTCGCAGCGGTGCAGGACACGCTGCAGCGGCTCTTGGCACTCGAAGCGGTGGTTCCGGTTCCGGTGGACCAATTAGGAAGCGGTCGATATTCCATTTACTTTGTCGTGCCAAAAAAGGAGGGCACCTGGCGTCTCATCCTCGATCTAAAGGGAGTGAATCGCTGTCTCCGCGTGTCCCACTTTCGTATGGAGACCCTCCGATCGGTTATTGTAGCGGTGCAAAAGGGAGAGTTTTTGACTTCCTTGGATCTGGCGGAAGCGTACCTTCATATTCCGATTCGTCCAGAGCATCAGAGGTTCCTCCGGTTTGCGGTCCCGATGGGTCATTTTCAGTTTTAGGCGCTGCCATTTGGCTTGGCCACCGCGCTGCGGACCTTTACCAAGGTGATGGTGGTGGTCGCGGCAGTCGTGCGAAAGGACGAGGTGTTGGTTCACCCATACCTGGACGATTGGTTGATAAGGGCGAAGTCTTGAGCCGAGAGTGTTTCGGCCACAACCAAAGTAGTAGCGGTACTACAGAGCCTCGGCTGGGTGGTCAATGCCACGAAGAGCTAGTTGCAGCCTTCGCAGAACCTCGAATATCTGGGGGCTCGGTTCAACACGGAGTGTGGACGTGTCTGTCTTCCTCGTCATCAGGGAGTAGCACTCAGGCAGTTGATAATTCGTTTCCTCGGCAAGCTCCGTCCGACCGCCTGGGAGTACCTGCGGGTGTTGGGGACCATGGCGGCGACGCTGGATGTGGTGCCGTGGGCGTGGGCTCACATGCCCCCTTACAGAGAGCGTTGTTGAGACGATGGTCCCATCAGAGATTCCTTGTCCCAGGGGTTGGTCTGTCCTTCACAAACGCGACAAGCCCTGCAATGGTGGTTGGATCCCAGAAATCTAGAAAAGGGCGTGTCCTTGGAACCGCCGAATTGGATAGCGCTCACCACGGATGCCAGTCTTCAGGGCTGGGGAGCCCATTGTCAAGGTCGCATAGCGCAGGGGGTGTGGACCTCTCAGGAGGCGGCATGGTCCATCAATCGGTTAGAGTTGCGAGCGGTAGCCCTGGCATTGCAAGAGTTTTGCCCAGTCCTTCAAGGGCAGGCTGTTCGAGTGTTCTCGGACAATGCAATAGCGGTGGCCTACGTCAATCGGCAGGGCGGTACCAGCAGTGTGGCGCTCGAGGCCGAAGCGGACGCTCTATTCGAGTGGGCGGAACTGCATCTGGTGGCCATCTCCGCCGCCCACGTCGCCGGGGTGGACAATGTGCAGGTGGACTTCTTGAGTCGTGTGAAGGTGGACCCGGGAGAGTGGTGTCTTCATCCGGAGGTCTTTCAAGTGTTGGTGCGTCGTTGGGGGGTTCCGGTCATGGACCTCATGGCGACTTTCCAATCAGCGCAGGTCGATCGGTTCTTCAGCAGGAGACGGGAAAGGATGTCCGAGGGTCTCGACACCCTCATGCAAGCTTGGCCGCAGGGTCAGCTTCTGTATGTGTTTCTCCCGTGGGTGTTGATCGGTCGCGTTCTTCAGCGCATCGAGGTACACGGGGGAGGTGATCTTCGTTGCTCCGGATTGGCTGCGCAGGCCGTGGTATGCGGACCTGGTGCGTCTCGTGGTGGAGGGGCCCTGGCGGCTTCCGGTCCAGCTGGATCTCTTAACCCAGGGACCCCTTTGTATGCCCCAAGTGGATCGGTTCTCGCTTACAGCCTGGCTATTCAGAGGGCGCGGTTGCGAGCGAAGGGTTATTCAGGGGCAGTGATAACGACCCTTTTGAGCGCGAGGCGGCGCTCTACGTCCTTGGCGTATGTTAGGGTTTGGCGTATCTTTGAAGCTTGGTGTGCGGAACGTCAGTTTCGGCCGTTTCGGGCTTCCATACCGCAGGTGCTCGCCTTCTTGCAGGGCGGTTTTCAGAAGGGTTTAGCGGCTTCGTCTTTGAAAGTCCAGTTGGCAGCGTTGGCCTGTTACCGGGGTAAGGTTCTTGGCTGTTCGCTGGGTTCTCATCCGGATGTGAAGCGGTTCTTGAGAGCGGTGACCTTACTGTGCCCGCCCTGTAGGCGGGTCGTTCCGTCCTGGGATCTGCCTTTGGTCTTGGAGGCCTTGAGTAACGCGCCCTTTGAGCCCTTGGTAGAGGCGACGCTGAAAGATCTATCCCTGAAGGTGGTTTTTCTAGTGGCCATTACCTCGGCTAGGCGGGTGTCGGAGTTGCAGGTGCTGTCTTGTAGGGAGCCTTCTCTGTCTTTCTCCGATTCCAAAGTAGTTTTGCGGACGGTACCATCCTTAGCTAAGGTAGTCTTGGGATTTCATATGAATCAAGCGGTGTCTTTGCCGGTGTTTGGGGCAATGGTGGTGGATCGGACTGTTGGACGGAGACGTTGCTTAGATGTTAAGCGAGCATTGCAGTTGTATTTGACCAGGACTGCTAGCTTCCGGAAGTCGGACAGATTGTGCTTTTTGCGGGACCTAGACTGGGTGAGGCCGCCTCTAAGGGTTCGCTTGCGCCCTGGTTGAAAGAGGCGATTTCCTCAGCGTACCTCTTACGCGGACATCGGGTTCCGGATGGCTTGCGAGCTCATTCTACTAGAGCGCAAGCCACGTCCTGGGTGGAGTGTAGCTTGGTGCTGTTGGAGGACATTTGCCGGGCGGCGACATGGTCTTCCGCGCATTCCTTTGTGAAGCATTACCGGCTTGATGTTCAGGCGCAACGAGATACCTGTTTTGGTTCGGCAGTGCTTCAGGCGGGGTTGGCTGGTCCCTCCCGTTGATTGTTTCACTGCTCTGTTACATCCCAAGGATTCCGGGACTAGACTAGAGGGACGATCAGGAAGATTAAATTAGACTTACCTGCTAATTGTAGTTCCTGGAGAACCTCTAGTCTAGTCCTGCTTCCTGCCCTAGAGGTTGCTTTTACGGGGCCTGAAGCAGGAGCATCATTACAGGTAAGCCAAGTGGGTGTGCAGCGGTCAGTTTGGTTAGCCATGAGCCGCTTCTGTTCTAAGTATGGAGTGTAGTCCTTCGTATTAAGGGGGACGCAGGACCTCATGGCGTCAATAGATGAGGAGTTTTTGTGTGCAAAATTTTTGGGCATCCTTGCCTTGAAGTTTTCTTCTGTTACTTTGTTGCTCCGGTGAGTCTGCTTTGTCAATAGGTTAACTGAGGAGAAGAGGTGGTGCCAACGCTTATATGCCAGTGACATCACAACAATCAAGTTTCTCAGTCTCCAAAGCTGCTGGTTGAGGTTGACAACCCAAGGATTCCAGGACTAGACTAGAGGTTCTCCAGGAACTACAATTAGCAGGTAAGTCTAATTTAATCTTACTCACCTGTAACAGGTGTTCTCCAGGAGCAGCAGGTATCAGTCCTCACAACCCTCCCTCCTCCCCTTGGAGTTGCAGTTGTACATAGTTTATTTTTCATTTTTGTGTGCTGTTCTTAGCTATCTCATTTGACTGAGGTAAGATGGCACCTTTAGGCGGGAAGGGAACCGCGCATGTGTGCCTGCATTCCCAAAGGCTTTCATAGAAAGCTGGGGAAATGCTCCGCTGGGGCTTCATTGGTGCCGATGACACCCATATGTGAGGACTGATTCCTGCTGCTCCTGGAGAACACCTGTTACAGGTGAGTAACTACTCTTTCTCCAGGACCAAGCAGGAAGTCAGTCCTCACTTATGGGTGACGTCGGTGCCGACGGAGCCCTCGCGGAGCAATTTTCCCCAGCTTTCGCAGAAAGCCTTTGGGCATTGCAGCGCGCATGCGCAGTCCCCTTCCCGCCTAGGGATGCCATCTTGCTCAGTCGTCTTTTTTCCGCGGAGCCCTACAGACGTAGTCTGTTACCGCCGCAGAAAAGTTGATTTCTTTGATTTGTTTTTACGTTAAATTTTTCTCAGTTCGTGTGTTCCTCTTCCCGCCGGGCCTCAATATCCTCTATTGGGCCCGTCTACGTTTTTATTTTATTCCAACTGGCGTTCCTGCCACTTTTTTCCTTCATCCCTGGCAGCGCGGTCTTTCGACCTTGCCGGGGTTCTTTTTTCCCCGATGGCCGCCAGCGGTTTTAAAAAGTGTGATCGTTGTATCAGACTCATGTCTCTCACCGACATGCATGACTGCTGCCTCGGGGCCGAATATGACCCTATGAGCTGCGGCCTGTGCAGCAAGATGTCCTCGAAGGCGCTCAGGAGCCGGCAGTCGCAAAGGGATCGGATCTTCTCTGACTCCGCGCGGACCTCATCAGAGGCCTCGACGCCTCGTGGCTCCGGCTCGGAGCATCGTCGGAGTTCTTCTGAGCGGGGCTCCCCCGGCCGGGAACACTGGCGAGAGAAGAAGCCTGCGAGGGTGGAGCCGGGAGGCGACCCCGGTCCTTCGAGGGACAGGTCACCTAGCCCGGCCCGACACCCCGGCCCGTCGGAGGGGGAAAGGCCTTCGAAGCTTCCTCATCTCGAAGTGGAGTCTCCTAGACACGTGAGTGTTATAGTCCTCCTGGACTCCCCCACGGATGAACCGACGTCTGGACCCGAGTCCGCGGCTGCTGGGTCTTCTGAGCTTGATCTCAGACTGACGTCCTTGGAGCGCAGTATATCTGCCTTCATGGACCAGCAGCGGGCATGGATCACCGGCCTCGCCAGTGCATCTGCCCCGACCACCGGGACGTCGACGATCCAGTCGACCCCGGAGGCCGAGTCGATCCTCGAGTCCATCCTCAACCTAGGTCTCCCTTGGCTTCCCGTTCAGGACCGAGGTCCTTGACGCTGGCCTCTGCATCAGGGCGGCGGTCTCCGGGCCCCGCCCGTGCGGAACCGCTCGATTCCTCCTCGGAGGATTTAGGCTGGGACACGGAGGAGGACGAGTCACCCGGTTCTTTCCAGACTCGGTGCGTCCCCTCCGATTCGCCCGAGTCGGAGCCTCGGAGGCGGTCCCCCCCGGAGGATACCCGGTTCTCCGACTTCGTGAGGGGCATGGCCAAGGCTTTGGCCTTCCCCGCGGATCCGGAGGAGGAACCCCGAGCCGAGGAGCTCGAGGCCCTTCAATACGACTCCCCCCCAAGGGAGGCCTTCACTGTACCGGTTCCCCCGATGCTGGAGCGGCTTCTCTTCCGCATGTGGGAGAGCCCAGTCTCTACGCCAGTGTTGAGCAAGCGGGTCGATTCCATGTATCGAGTCCGCAAGAGCCCCGGGTTCCAGAAGGCGCAGCTTCCGCACCACTCCATGGTGGTGGAGTCGGCCATGCATCGACTTAAGAGTCAAAAGATGCACTCCTCGATGCCCCCGGCTAAGGAGGCCCGGAACCTGGACGCCCTCGGTAGGAAGTGCTTCCAGGGCTCTATGCTTGCTTGTCGGGTCCAGACATATCAGCTGTATATGGGTATGTACCTCCGAGACTTGGCGAAAGAAATTGAGGGTTTCTCTGCCGGTCTCTCCGAGGAACCCTTGCAGCGGTTCCAGGCCTTATCCTCAGGGATTCGAGAATGTTCGAAGTTCATTTCTCGAGCGGCCTATGATGGCTTTGAGGCATCGGCTCGGGTAGCCGGAGCCGGCATCGGGGCTCGCCGCCAGGCTTGGCTTCAATCATCCGACCTCGAGCCATGGGTGCAGGACAAGTTGGTCGATGTTCCTTGCCGAGGGGAAAACCTCTTCGGCAAACCCATGGCCGAAAAGGCGGCGGAGCTCGAGTCCGAGACTCTCACCAGGACTCGCCTCTCCAGGAGGTCCTCAGCCCCTTCACAGAAGAAGGGCTCGGGCAAAAAGCCTTTTTACCCGAGGAAAGTGTTTGCTTATACGCATCACCAACCACAATGTCAGACCACTACCCCCCTTCAGGGGCAGCGGCCTAGGGGACAGGCTAATGGTTCCCGGAAGCGAAAAGCCCCCAAACCCACCACGCAGGCCCTGGCCCAGCAGGGTGGAGGTTTTTGACTATGCCAGCACGGGGGGTCGGCTGACCCACTTTGCTCACAGGTGGTCAGCCATTACATCCGATGCCTGGGTGTTGCAGGTGGCCCACAAGGGCTACCTCCTGCGTTTTCACCAGGTGCCCCCCCTCTACTTCCCAGGGGAGCCTTCCAGACCCCCGCTGCACGAGGACATACTCCTTCAGGAGCTGCAAAGCCTGCTTCAAGAACGGGCGGTGGAGCCAGTGCCCCAACACTTGTGGGGTCACGGGTTTTATTTGAGGTACTTCCTGGTTCCAAAGAGAACAGGAGGCCTCAGGCCCATTCTGGACTTGCGCAACCTCAACAAGTTCCTGCAGCGGGAAAGGTTCAAGATGCTTACCCTTGGAACCCTACTGCCCTACATCCAGTGGGGAGATTGGCTATGCTCCTTGGATCTAAAGGATGCTTATACCCACATCCTTATTCATCCGGACCACCGACAATACCTAAGGTTTGTGGTGGCAGGGAATCATTATCAGTACCGAGTGCTGCCTTTTGGCCTGTCCTCCGCTCCCAGGGTGTTCATGAAGTGCCTGGCAGTGGTGGCAGCCTTCCTGAGGCTTCAAGGCCTCTTCGTCTTCCCATACCTGGACGACTGGCTCATCCGGGCGTCGGCTCCAGAGGCCGCCCAACGTACGGTGGCTCTGCTTCAGCACTTGGGCTTAGTCATAAACTTCGAAAAGTCCGCTTTGCTCCCCTCTCAGGACCTCTAGTTCATAGGGGCACGGCTGGACACTCGGCAGGCTCGTGCCTTCTTGTCTCTGGAACGGGCCAACAGGCTCATGGCCCTAGCTGGCGGGTTCAGCGGCGAGTTGCTGGCCCCTGCCAGACAGTTCCTGCAGTTGCTCGGGCACATGGCCTCCACGGTCCATGTCACTCCGAACGCCCGTCTACAGATGAGACATACCCAGTGGAGCCTTCGCTCTCAGTGGCATCAGGCCACAGGGAGGCTGTCGGACCTGTTACAGGTTTCCGACCGTCTGGTCTCCTCCCTGTAATGGTGGCTTCCCCTGCCCAATCTAGTGCTCGGCATGCCCTTTCAGTCTCCACCGCCGTCCCGGGTGCTCACGACAGATGCTTCCCTCCTGGGTTGGGGGGCGCACTGTCGGGGGACATGCACTCAAGGCCTTTGGACGCCTTGGGAAGCCGCCCAGCAGATAAACTTCCTGGAGCTCCGGGCGATCCGCCTAGCTCTGCGGACCTTCTCTCACCTAACGTTCGGTCAGTCTGTACTGGTGCAGACGGACAATCAGGTGGCAATGTTCTACGTGAACAAACAGGGGGGCACAGGCTCCCTTCTATGTCAGGAAGCCCGGAGGCTGTGCTCTTGGGCGGTCGATCACGACGACATCCTCAAGGCGGTTTACCTGCCAGGGCAGGACAACTGCCTGGCGGACAGGCTGAGCTGGATCCTACCACACGAATGGAAGTTGAACCCTGCGGTGGTTCAGCAGATCTTCCTCCAGTGGGGCTCTCCCACCATGGACCTGTTTGCCAGTCCCCTGAACAGGCAACTCCCCAGGTTCTGCTCCCGGCACCCTCATCCTCTTCGAGTAGCGCTGGATGCTTTCCTCATCTCGTGGTCCACGGGTCTGCTGTATGCCTTCCCTCCCACGCCACTGGTGTCCCGGACATTGTTCAAAGTTGTCCAGGACAGGGCCTCCGTGATCCTGGTAGCGCCCTGGTGGCCGAGACAACCGTGGTTCCCTCTGCTTCTACAGCTGGCGGTGGACACCCCTCTCCCTCTGGGGTTTCAGCCCGATCTCCTGACCCAGGATCAGGGAACTCTTCTGCACCCCAACCTCCGGGCTCTGCACTTGATGGCCTGGCTGCTGAAAGGGTAGTCCTAGCTCCGCTTCTGCTACCCCCGGAGGTGGAAGCCGTCATCCTAGCATCTTGGCGACCTTCCACCCAGAAATCTTACGCCCTCAAATGGCGTCGTTTCTCGGTCTGGTGTTCTCAGCGATCTGAGGACCCCTTCGCTTGTTTAGTATCGGTGGTACTGCAATATTTGCTTCACCTATCCGATCTAGGTCTCAAATCCAACTCTGTCAGAGTCCACCTCAGTGCTCTCTCTGCACATCATTCACCGGTTGAAGGCCAGCCTCTCTCTTCGCATCCCTTGGTGGCGCGTTTCCTCAGAGGCCTCCTTCTACTTAAGCCTCCGTTGCGCCCCCCAGCCCCTGACTGGGACCTCAACGTGGTTCTGCAAAGGCTTACCTGCCCACCTTTTGAGCCCATGGCTACCTGCCCTCTTCGTTTCCTCTCCTGGAAAACTCTCTTCTTGGTAGCCCTCACTTCCGCGAGGCGCGTGAGTGAGCTACAAGCCCTAGTGTCGGAGCCCCCGTACACTAGGTTCTACAGGAGTAGTAGGGTAGTCCTGCGGACCCACCCCAAGTTTCTTCCAAAGGTGGTCTCCCACTTTCACATCAACCAGGAGGTGGTTCTTCCGACCTTCTTTCCCAGGCCGCACACCAGCCAAGCTGAGACAGTGCTGCATACCTTGGACTGTAGAAGAGCCTTATCCTTCTACCTTGACCGTACACAAGAGCATAGGAAAGCGGTCCAGCTTTTCGTCTCGTTTGACCCCAATCGGTTGGGGGTACCTGTCTCTAAGCGTACTCTGTCCATCTGGGTAGCCGACTGTATCGCCTGGACTTACGGGGCAGCCGGTCTCTCCTTGGAAAGTCGTGTCACGGCGCATCGGGTCAGGGCGAAGGCCACGTCTGGCTCACCTCTGCTCTGTTCCATTGGCAGACATCTGCCGGGCCGCTACTTGGTCTTCAGGTCAGACCTTTGCGGCTCTTTACTGCCTGGAAAGGGAGTCCCGCAGGGACAGTGCTTTCGGTCAGGCAGTCCTCCACAATCTCTTTGAGGTTTAGGCAACTCCTATCCTCCGGCCCCGGCGTTGGCTACCGGCCGGATGCGTATTCAGAGAAGATTCCTTCCCTCTGTACTGTTGAGCCTCAGGGAGCTCTTTTTAGGCTTGAGGTCTCCGGTAGCCTTAAGCTTGGGAGTCCCATAAGTGAGGACTGACTTCCTGCTTGGTCCTGGAGAAAGAGTAGTTACTCACCTGTAACAGGTGTTCTCCAGGAGCAGCAGGAATCAGTCCTCACTACCCTCCCTCCTCCCCTCGGAGTTGCAGTCATTCTTTTTGCATATTTTTGCTAACTTTTGCTGTCTTGCCGCTATGTCATCAGACTGAGCAAGATGGCATCCCTAGGCAGGAAGGGGACCGCGCATGCGCGCTGCAATGCCCAAAGGCTTTCTGCGAAAGCTGGGGAAAATTGCTCAGCGAGGGCTCCGTCGGCGCCGACGTCACCCATAAGTGAGGACTGATTCCTGCTGCTCCTGGAGAACACCTGTTACAGGTGAGTAACTACTCTTTACCCTCCATTGCCTCGGAAGAAAAGGCTGGCAATCTGCTTCTGGTGATACATTGCCAAGAAAACCCAGAGGTAACTGGGTCGTTATGAGTCGACACTGAGTTGATGGCACTAAAAAAAAAAAAAAAGCCAAATCTGTCGTTTGAGAGACACAGAAAAAACCACTGGGAGGAAAAAAATTAAGTTATAAGGTAACAAAGTTGAAAACATGTCAGTTTTACAAGTGATTCCAGACTTTTGCACACCACTGTGTGTGTATTTATACACTAGCGGAAAAAATTGTGGATACACCTGTAAAAATTTGAGCTCTCTGCGATATGTCTGTCTTACATTAAGTATTTTATATATTAGATACTCTATGCAGATTGCCATAACATTTGGAAACATATTACAAATGAGTATCAACATTTATTAGGAAAAAACTTTGATTTGGAGTCAGACAAGGTAATTGATGTCTTTTTCTCCGGAAAATATTTTTCATGAAACTGTCGCTCCACGTTAAGCAGGTTTTATGCAGAATCTCATGTATAAGCTGACGCTTCAGATAATGTGTGCTATACTGCCAGGTATATACAAGCTGTATCTAAGTCATTTGTGCTTTTATTTTTACAAATTTATTTTATTAGCGAAATTTAAAAAAAAAATGCTTAATAAAAAGCTTCCAATTTGGAATATTTTGTATTTTGTAGATTAATGATGGCAGCAACAAAGAGTTGACTGGTCTCCTAAAAAGAGAGCAACAGCCATTACTTTGAGAAATGAGGGGTACAGCTTTTGTGAAATCGCTCAGAAGATGGGCCATGGAGTGACAGCATCTGGTGTACAAAAGTTTTGTGTGCTTGCTTCAAATTCGCTGAAAGTATTGCAACTCAGAAGGGAAGAGGAAGGAAAGTCTACAACTCCAAAAACTGACAATGATTGTTAGGCTGGCTTTAAAAAATCGTAAGTCATCTGCCAAGGACATCAATCAGGAACTTATGGATCTCGGGGGCATGTTTGCAAAGCCGCAGTAGTGGTTTCCGATTGTTATCGGAGCCGCAGCCCATTGATTTCAGTGGGACCGCGGCTCCGATAACAATCGGAAACCACTACCGCAGCTTTGTAAACAAGCCCCTTGGTGTGTCCGTTACTGATCGAACTGTTCGAAACAGGCTACTCAACACTAGTCTGAGGGCAAGAATTCCAAGAAAGAAACCTTTTCTGAATATTCACAGAGAAAACGACTCCAGTGGGCTAAAGTGCCGACTGGACTGAATTGAACAGTTCAATCAGTAATGGACACACCAAGATCCATAAGTTCCTGATTGATGTCCTTGGCAGATTTGTGATTTTTTAAAGCCAGCCTAACAATCATTCTGTCAGTTTTTGGAGTTGTAGACTTCCCTTCTGAGTTGCAATACTTTCAATGACTTTGAAGCGAGCACACAACTTTTGTACACCAGATGCTGTCTGTCCATGGCCCATCTTCTGAGCGATTTCACAAAAGCTGTACCCCTTATTTCTCAAAGTAATGGCTGTTGCTCTCTTTTTAGGAGACCAGTCAACTTTGTTGCTGCCATCATTAATCTATAAAATACAACATATTCCAAATTGGGAACTTTTTATTAAGCATTTTTTTTAAATATTTTCACTAATTTATATAAAATAAAAGCACAAATGACTTTGATACAGCTTGTATACTCCTGGCAGTATAGCACACATTATCTGAAGTGTCAGCTTCTACATGAGATTCTGCATAAAGCCTGCTTAAAGTGGGTCGACAGTTTCATGAAAAATATAATTTTCCTGAGACATCAATTACTTTGACTCCAAATCAAATTTAAATGTTTGTTTGTAATATGTTCCCAAATGTTATGGCAACAATCTGCATAGAGTATCTGACACAGACCCCGAGGTGTCCGTTAAAGTCTTAGGAGAACGGCCTTGTGCTGCGTACAACTGGTAGCACTTTATAAATGCCGAGTAGTAGTAAGCACAAGGCACAAAGGCATAAAAAGAGCACAAAAGGCACAAGTTTTGTTGCATACATGTAATTATTCTTGTGTAGAGTCTCCTTCATAGGTCTGGTGATTGGTTGGCACAAGTCAGTCTGAAGTGTTCTCAGCAAATCAGAAGGTAATGAACAGGTGTTCATCCTGCACACCCAGGAGAGATAACGGTATGCAGTTTCAGACATCCCAAGGCCAGTAGCATCATTAGTGGATGACCAGAGAAGCAGATGTTCTTACATGTGGACAACTAATTGGCCTGGGAAACTATTTCTGTCCAATTAATCTTCTGTATGCTCAGGTATAATCACTTGGCAAGCAGTTGTGTGAAGGTCAGGTCTGATAAGCACTGCAAAAGTCTTTTGTAGTAGGAAACCATCTTGTTTCGTCAGCTTTGGTTCAGACATCAGCATCTGAGTAAGCCAGAAATCTGCAGGCACGGAATTGCAGGGGTACCAACCCTACAAGCCTCAGACTGGGGGTTGTCCTCTAAGGACCTCCCCCATGGATCTAAGATATGGTCCAAGTCAAAGCTCAACCCTGGAGCTGAAGGGAATACCTCCTTGTACCCAGCCTCAGAGTCCTCAACGCAACACAGAGGGTGATGGCCGAGAGCAGCCCTCAGAGTTGCACTAGTGGGAGGAGACTCCCATCGCATCAGGGGATTGGGCTTGGTTCTCCGAAGTGATTACAATCAGTGATTCCCCTTTGAGGGATCCAGTTCTGGGCTCAGTGCCATCAAGACCTGAGCTGGTTGCTGCAGAACCTACTGGCCTCTAAGTCAGGATGGCGATCTTGGAATGCAGCCTGGCTGCCTGCCTTGAGGTACAGTAGGGCCTGATGCCCAGAGCCTGGGCATCTGTACCAACAATGGGGACCCTCCACTGCAAGGACCTCCCCAAAGGATGTCCAGCCTGTGCTGTAATGCTTTACTTGCTTGGAGCTGCACCAATTGGCCTCCTGCTTGAGGTGTAACTTGCCCCCGAGCACCTCTGGGTTGGTGCATTGGGCACCTTGCTCTCCTGAGGTGCCAGTGGCTCATCAACCTGATGATTGTCCAGGACTATCTTGTCTGGCTCAGTTGGGCTGGGAGAGAGATGAGTTGCCTGACACCATGTTGCAGAGATGCCTCCTCTGAACCATCTCCCCCTCAGGAGTGTTAGAGGTCCTGCCACAGGACCTCTCATTTCTCAAATTTTGTTCAGGGGATGTCGAAGACCCTGGCCTTCCTGGTGGAACCGGAGGACAATCCTTTTGTCAAGGACTTAAAGATCCTCCAATAGGAGGCCCTTCTGAAGGAGGCTGATGGTGCAAATTCCTCCCATCCTGGAGCACTCGCTGTTCAGGATGTGGGAGAGCCCACTGACAGTGCCAATAGTGACACGGTGACTTGATTCCCAGTATCAAGTTGGCAAGAGCCCTGGCTTTTGGAAGACAAGCTGCCTCAACTCCATGGTGATGGAGTTGGCCATGCATCTGATAAGGAGTTGGAAGATGCACTCCTCAGTGCCCCCTGGTAGGGAGGCCCACACCATGGACAGGTTTGTCAGAAAGTACTACTAGGGCTCTGCTTGCGGCCCACATCCAGGCCTACCCAGCAGCTGTACATGGCAAAGAAGCTCGCTGGGTTCTCAGCTGGGCTGATGGTGAATCTCTTGAGTGCTTCCGGACTCTTATCTCCTCAGTCAAGGAATGCACCAAATTCCAGACTCAAGCAGCCTTTGGCTTAGAGTCTGTGACTCATATAGCTGTAGTGGATATCAGTGCCTGCTGCCTGGCTTGGCAACAGACCTGACTTGGAGCAGTGGGTGCAGGACAAATTGACTGTCCCCTGTTGAGGAGAGACCCTCTTTGGCAAACCCATGACAAAGCGGCTGAATTGGAGTCTGTTTGACCAGGACTAGGCTGTCCCAGAATATGGCTGACCCTTACCATTGGAAGGCTTCAGGGGAAAAGCTCTCCACCCGAAGGCAAAAAAGGTTTATGGGAAATAGGCTGGAAATTGGGTGTATCAGGCTCTCCAACAGGATCAATAGGCCAAGGGCTGGGGGGCGCAACCTTTTAAGCAGCCCCAAAACAGCACCCCAGCTGCAACCTGGGGGAGTTTTTTGACTCTTTGGGCATAGTCTTTCTCCCCCCCCCCCAGAGGGCAGGGCCCAGGGCACATAGGGCATTTGGTTTACTTTGCTCACCTCTGGTCAGGCATCATCACTGACACTTGGAGGTTGCAGGTGGTGCAGGAAGGTTACCATCTGTATTTCAACCAAATGCCTCTTCCCTTCTTTCCAGGGGAACGTCCCATGACCTCCCTGCATAGAGCTCCTGCAGAAGGAACTCTCGTTCCTACTCAAAGATCGGGTGGTAGAGCCAGTACCTCAGCCCCTCTGGAGCACAGTGTTCTGCTCCCAGTACACTACTTCGTCTCCAAAAAAACAGGTGGTTTTCAGTCCATCCTGGATTTGCATGATCTAAAACGCTTTCTAGGCAAAAGTTAAAGATGCTATCCCTTGGAACATTGCTACCCTACCTCCAGTGGGGAGATTCTGGCTATGTTCCTTGGATCTCAAAGATGCCTATGCCTATATCCATCCCCAGCACAATCAGTACCTCTGCTTTGTCATCAGAGGCTGCCACTACCAGTACAGGGTGCTTCCTTTCTGCCTCTCCTTGGCCACCAGGGTGTTCACCTAGTGCCTGGCAGTAGTCTCTTCTTACATCTGTTTACTGGTGGTCTTTGTCTTCCCCTTTCTGGATGACTGGCTTCTGAAAGCCAGCTCACTAGAAATGTATCACATGGTCCACTGCAACATAAGGGGGCTGCATCTGGGGTTCGTGGTCAACTTCCCAAAGTTTCATCTGCTCCCAACCCACTGCCTGGGGTTTATAGACACCCTTCTGGACTCTACCCAGGCCAGAGACTTCCTCCCTCTAGATGGGGGTGCAGCATCTGGCAACTCTAGCAAGATGTACAGTCGCTCATTGGCATCTGTCAGTCTCCTGCTGTACCTCTTCAGGCACATGGCCTAGATGGTTCATGTAACTCTGCAGACCCAACTCAGGATGCAATAGGTCCAGTGGACCCCTCAGCTCGCAATGGGCTCAGGCCACAGGCAGACTGGAGGATAGAATCTGGATCACCCAGCCTCTGATGGCTTCTCTTGCCTGGTAGCAGAGCAGACAATCTCATGACTGGCCTTCCCTTCCAGGCCCCACTGGCCCAATACATTCTGACCACAGAAGCCTCCAAGCTCAGCTGCAGATTACATTGACAGTCTACAGTCACAGAGCCACCTGGACTCTGGAATAAAGTGCTCTCCAGATCAACCTCTTGGAACTCAAAGCTGTGATGAACACCCTTTGAATGTTCCAGGCCCACCTGGTGGGCCATGTGTTTGCTCAGATGGACAACCGCTTAGCGATTTTACATAAACAAGCAGAGGGGAACGGGCTTGTACCTCTATTGGGAGGCAGTTTGCCTGTGGACCTTTGCTGTGGAGAAAGTCATGATCCTCTGGGTGGTCTACCGGCCAGGACAATGTGCTCAGATACTCAGCAGAGGTCAGCCCCATGAGTGGCACCTCAACCCAGTGGTGGCCAACTTTATCTTTTAACGTTGGGGGACCCTGATGTTGGATCTCTTCGCCAGCCCCAAGAACATGCAGCTGCTGCACTTCTGTTCCTGGAGGCTGGCCCCAGAACAAGTCGGCGGATGCCTTTCCCCTGTCTTAGTCCAGGACCCTGCTTTATGCATACCTGCCTACTCCCCTGGTTACCAAGACCTTGCTCAAGGTTGTCAGACCAGGCCTCTGTAATTCTCATTGCCCCTCAGTGGCACTAACAGAGATGGTCCCCTCCATTCCTGCAGCTGTCCAAAGCAGCCCTGATACCTCTGGGCCAGGACCTGGACTTTCTCTCACAGCCTCCAGTCCCTTGCCCTGACAGCATGGATTCTGAACAGTTAGCCATAGCACATCTCCACCTCTCCCTGGAGGTGGAAGACGTCCTACTGACATCACACAATGACTCAACACATGTGTATGCCTTCAAATAGCATAGATTCTTCCATCTGGTGTGCAAACAGGAATTTCAACCCTCTTTCTCAGTATAGGACATCATGCAATATTTTCTGCACCTATTCCAGGCTGGTCTGAAGTCACTTCATCAGGGTGCACCTCGGTGCCCTAGTGGCACATCACCACCTTGTCGATGGCCAGTGCATCTCTGTACACCCTTTTTTGGGCTGCCATATGAAGGGGCTACTTGTTTCCCAGCCCCCTGGCCTGCTCGCTGCCAGTGGTGTGGGACTTGAACATTCTCAGGAGGCACATAGCCAGAGGCTCAAAAGGGGGAGCTTTCTCAAGTTCTTGTCATGGAAAGTAGTTTTCCTGGTAGCATTCACTTTGGCCAGGAGAGTTGGTGAACTGCAGGCATTGATGGCCCATGCCCCTTACACCAGATTCAACAAAAACAGAGTGGTTCTCCAGACCCACCTGAAATTCCTGCTTACTGTGGTCTTTCACATGAACCAGGAGGTAGTCCTTCACACCTTCTTCCCCAGGCCGCATGCATCCTGATTGGAGGCCTCTCTACACACCCTGGATTGCAAGAGGGCACTGTCCTACCTTCAGAGGACACAGCCCTAGTGCCACTCATTGAAACTGTCTCCCATGACATCAATAGGCTTGGGGTTGCAGTCTCTAAGCATACCCGGTCTACCTGGGTGGCAGACCTCATCTTACACCTATGAGCAGGCTGGATTCTCCCTGGAGCATCATGTTTTGCATAATGTGTGTGCCATGGTGGCTCACCTGTGTTTGGTCCTTCTGCTGGACATCTGCCAGGCTGCCACCTGGTCTTCGGTCCATACCTTCTTAGTGCCATTACTGCATGGAGGAGAGCTCATAGCACGATAACACCTTCAGCTAGGCAGTACTTTGTCAGCTCTTTGGGGAATAGTGCCACGCTCTGGCCCTTTGTGTCCAGGCTACCATTGTCAGTGTTGGTGTTGCATTATTGGACTTCAAGCCATTAAGCACTCCTTGCTGCCCTTCATGGTTCTTATTTTGGGTTGCCTGTGGCTCCTACAGGTTTTTTCAGTAGCTTGGGAGTCCCATATGGGAGGACTGACTGCCTGCTTGTTCCTAGAGAAAGCATGGTTACGCACCTGTAACAGGTGTTCTCCAGGAACAATCTGTCCTCACAACCTTCCCCCCCCCCCCCCCTCCTGGTAGTTTTTCTTGTTTATGCTTGATTAAGTTGTCTGTCTTAGGTAAGATGGCATCCTTGGGTGAGAAGCTAACTGCATGTGTGGTCTAACACACAGGCTTTCTTTGAAAGCTGGGGAATGAATCTGCACAGGCTCTGATGCTGATCTCAGCCATATGTGAGAATGGATTCCTGCAGTCCCCAAAGAGCATGTTACAGGTGAGTAACTATGCTTTTTCTCCTGTGACTGGTACTAGCAATTTGTGGTTTCCTAAACTTCCAAAAGTATAGAAAAAAACCTGCTATTAAAGATACATATCCTCAAAACATAGTATGTTTGGTCCATCTAGTCTGCCCAGCAAGGTGGCAAGAGTAAATGCACTTCCTGCTCCGTGCAGGTCACCCCTCCCCATGCCTTTGTTTAGGGGTGTACCCACTGCTCCAGGTCGATCATAACATAAGAGATGCCATACTGGCTCAGACCAAGGTCCATCAAGCCCAGTATCCTGTTTCCAGCAATGGCCAATTTAGGTCATACATGCCTAGCAGTTTCCCCAAGAGACACAGGTTCCACAATGCTTGTACTGGGTCAAGCATTGATATCCTGAGTCCCTTCTTAATAATGGTTTATGGATCTTTCCTCCAGGAACTTGTCCAAACCTTTTTTAAACCCAGCTACACTAACAGCCTTTACTACATCATCCGGTAACAAATTTCAGAGTTTGATTACACGTTAAGTGAAAAAATATTTTCTTTTATTAGTCTTAAATAGTTTACCCTGTAGCTTCATTGTATGTCCCCTAGTCTTTCTATATTCTGATAACAATCTACGTTTACCCGTTCCACTCCATTCATTAATTTATAGACTTCTCTCATATCTCTCCTCAGCTGTCTCTTTTCCAGGTTAAAGAGCCCTAACCTTTTTAGCCTTTCTTCATAGGAGTATCCTTCTATCCCCTTTACCATTTTGGTGGCTCTTCTCTGAACCTTTTCTAATAATGCTATATCCTTTTGCGTTACATTGGCGATCCTCCAATCTTCAGGTATTACAGATTTTAATGAAAATTCACAGATTACTAATAGCAGGTCTGCAATCTCATTCAGTTCTTTCAACACTCTTGGATGTATACCATCTGGCCCAGGTGATTTGCTACTCTTCAGTTTATCTAATAGTTGTAATACATCTTCCCGATGTATCTATTTCCTTCAATTCTTCCGCACCTTTAAATACTGCTTCAGTCATGGGTAACATCCCTACATCTTCTTCAGTAAAGACCGAAGCAAAGAATTCATTCAGTCTCTCCGCTATCGCCTTGTCGCCTCTTAGTGCTCCTTTAACCCCTTTATCATCTAATGGACCAACTGACTCTCTCACAGGTTTTTTGCTACGAATGTACTTGAAAAGGTCTTTCACGTTTTTGCTTCCGCAGCAAGCTGCTTCTCAAATTCTCCCTTTGCCTGCCTTATCAATGCCTTGCATTTAACTTGCCAGTGCTTGTGCTGTTTCCAGGTTTTGTCGTTTGGCTCTTTTTTCCTTTTCCTGAAAGATGCTTTTTTGGCAACAGCCTCTGACCTCACCTTTAAACCATGTTGGCAGTTTTTTGGACTTCCTTCCACTTTTCTTAGTGTGGAATACAGCTGGTCTGGGCTTCCAAGATAGTAGTTTTCAACAAGGTGCACCCATGCTCCCACCTTGGGGAAGGATCTGGGGATATGCAGCAGGACATCCTACACAACCTCATGGAGATGGGCAACCCCAGCCAGAGCACCAGCAGTTCTTAGCCAAATGAAGGCCCACAAACACTTTGGGGCCCATGTGGTCTCCCTAGGGCTGTTGCATGCTTCATCTCCTAGGCAAGGGTCCAAAGGAGGGAGCCCATGTTCAGTGGTAGAAATGTGGGTACCTTCTCATGAGCCGTTAAGCCACAGACAAGTCGTTCTATAGTCAGGCTGAGGAGCCATGGCCCCCAGAAACAGAACCCCCAGGTCTCCTTGTGTTTGGTTGCCAGCGAGTAAGTAGGTGTTTCTGTGGACCAGTCCTTCATTTGCATGTCTCACTCCCCAACTGTGTTCAGCCATCTCCAGCCCTAGCTATGTGGACCAAGCACAAGCCCTATCTTCTAACTATTCACCAACACTGGCTGTCTGCCTATTTATGGCTGTCCTGACATGTCCTCTCCCTGCTACTGCAATGGCCATGTGGAGAGGGTTACACCCACATGCAATCTCCAGGGTGGGAGAGGAGCAATGTACCCACATCAACTGCTGGTGTTGCAGGGGCACTCTCCCTGCCATCTGTTTGCCATTCAAGCTGGGACTGGGGCCATAAGAGCGGCTCTGATTGTATGTGGAGCAGTGCAGTGGTATTTGGCTCTCTAGGGGAGCCTTCAGCTATCTGCCCTCTCCCCAGCTGAGCTCTAGAGCAGCCATCCCACAATGAGCATGTGCAGGTGACTACTGGAGCAGCCTACATGGGATATTTTCTTTGCATTGTACGTTAATGTGTGTTCCCTCTCCCTGATGGGCTATGCATCTGCTCCATTTAGCCTTTTCTTAATCATTTCCCTCATATCATAGGCTCCCTTTTGAAATTAAATGCCAGCACAGTGGATTTCCTTGCTGCCCTCCCTCCATTTATTAAATCAAATGTGGTCATGTTATGATCGCTATAGTTAAGTGGCCCCAACACCGTTCTCTTGCACTAGATCGTGTTCTACTAAGGACTAGGTCCAAAATGGCTTCTCATTTTGTTGGTTCATGAACCAGCTGCTCCAAGAAGCAGTCATTTATTTCATCTAGAAATTTATCTCCCTAGCATGTCCCGATGTGACATTGACCCAGTTGATACTGAGGTAATTTAAATCTCCCATTATTTTTATTTATTTTTTTAGTGCCAGCAAGTCAGTGCTGACTCCTGGTGACCCAGCTGCCTCTGGGTTTTCTTGGCAATGTATCACCGGAAGTAGATTGCCAGGCCTTTCCTTCCAAGGCAATGGAGGGAAAAGTGACTTGCCCAAGGTCACAAGGAGTGAACATAAGATATGCTATACTGGGTCAGACCAAGGTCCATCAAGCCCAGTATTCTGTTTCCAACAGTGGCCAATCTAGGTCATATATGTACCTAGCAGTTTCCCCAAGGGACACAGGTTCCACAATGCTTGTATTGGTTCAAGCATTGATATCCTGGGTCCCTTCTTAATAATGGTTTATGGACCTTTCCTCCAGGAACTTGTCCAAACCTTTTTTAAACCCAGCTACACTAACAGCCTTTACTACATCCTCCGGTAACAAATTCCAGAGTTTGATTACACGTTGCTTGAAAAAATATTTTCTTTTATTAGTCTTAAATAGTTTACCCTGTAGCTTCATTGCATGTCCCCTAGTCTTTCTATATTCTGATAAGGTAAACAATCGATCTACATTTACCCGTTCCACTCCGTTCACTAATTTATAGACTTCTATCATATCTCCCCTCAGCCGTCTCTTTTCCAGAGCCCTAACCTTTTTAGCCTTTCTTCATAGGAGTATCCATCTATCCCCTTTACCATTTTGGTGGCTCTTCTCTGAACCTTTTCTAGAATTGCTATATCCTTTTTAAGATACGGCGACCAGAATTGCACACAATATTCAAGGTGCGGTCTCACCATGGAATGATAGAGGCATAATATCTTTTGTTTTATTTTCCATTCCTTTCCTTATCATACCTAGCATTCTATTTGCTCTCTTGGCCGCTGCTGCACACTGGGCTGAGGGTTTTAACATGGTATCCACAATGACGCCTAAATCTTTGTCCTGGGTGGTAGTTCCTAATGTAGAACCTTGCATCGTGTAACCATAGTTTGGGTTGTTCTTCCCTAGGTGCATAACCTTGCACTTGTCCACATTAAATTTCATCTGCCATTTTGATGCCCAGTCTTCCAATTTATCAAGATCCTCTTGCAATTTTCCACAATCCTCTTGGGTTTTAACAGCTTTAAATAGTTGTCATCTGCAAATTTGATAACCTCACTCGTTCCACTTTCCAGGTCATTTATGAATGTCAAAAAGCAGCGGACCCAGCACAGATCCCTGGGGTACACCACTATTCACCTTTCTCCATTGGGAAAATTGGCCATTTAGCCCTACCCTCTGCTTTCTATCTTTTAACTAGTTCCTGATCCACAATAGTACACTGCCTCCTATCCCATGACTCTTTAATTTTGCCAAAGGTCTCATGAGGGACCTTCTCAAAGGCTTTCTGAAAGTCCAGATACACAATCAACCGACTCACCTTTGTCCACCTGATTATTCACTCTTTCAAAAAAACATAACAGACTAGTAAGACAAGATCTTCCTTGTCTAAAGCCATGTTGGCTGTCTCCCATTAGGTTGTGACTATCTACATGCTGAGTAATTTTATTCTTTATGATGGTTTCTACCATTTCTCCTGGTACTGACAAGCTCACCGGTCTGTAGTTTCCTGGATCACCCCTGGAACCCTTTTTAAAAATTGGTGTTACATTGGCGATCCTCCAATCTTCAGGTGGTATTCTAATGATAGTTCACAGATTACTAATAGCAGGTCTGCAATCTCATATTTCAGTTCTTTCAACACCCTTGGATGTATACCATCCGGCCCAGGTGATTTGCTACTCTTCAGTTTATCTAATAGTTGTAATACATCTTCCTGATGTATTGATATTTCCTTCAATTCTTCGCACCTTTAAATACCACTTCAGTCATGGGTATCATCCCTACATCTTCCTCAGTAAAGACCGAAGCAAAGAATTCATTCAGTCTCTCCGCTATCGCCTTGTCGCCTCTTAGTGCTCCTTTAACCTCTTTATCATCTAATGGACCAACTGACTCTCTCAGGTTTTTTGCTGCGAATGTACTTGAAAAGGTCTTTACTTCGCGTTTTTGCTTCCGCAGCAAGCTTCTTCTCAAATTCTCCCTTTGCCTGCCTTATCAATGCCTTGCATTTGACTTGCCAGTGCTTGTGCTGTTTCCAGGTTTCGTCGTTTGGCTCTTTTTTTCCATTTCCTGAAAGTTGCTTTTTTGGCAACAGCCTCTCTGACCTCACCTTTAAACCATGCTGGCAGTTTTTTGGACTTCCTTCCACTTTTCTTAAAACATGGAATACAGCTGGTCTGGGCTTCCAAGATAGTATTTTTCAACAGCCAAGCCTGATGTACGTCTTTAACCTTTGCAACTGCTCCTTTTAGTTTTTTCTTAACTGTTTTCCTCATTTTATCATAGTCTCCCTTTCAAAAGTTAAAAGGTAGTACTGTGGATTTCCTTACTATCCCTCCTCCACTAATTAAATCAAAGGCAATCATGCTATGATCACTATTGCCAAGTGGCCCCAACAACCTTATCTCTTGCACTAGATCTGGTGTTCCACTAAGGACTAGGTCTAATATGGCTTCCCCTCTGGTCGGTTCATGAACCAGCTGCTCCCTCATTTATTTCATCTAGGAACTTTATCTCCCTAGCATGTCCTGACGTGACACTTACCCAGTCGATACCGGGGTAGTTGAAATCACCCATTATTATTACTGTGCTGTAACGTTTGTTAGCTTCCTTGATTTCTTTGAACATTTCATCATCCATTTGGTCATTCTGGCCAGGCGGTCGATAGTACACCCCACTGCCATCGCCTTCCCCCTTTTACATGGAATTTCAATCCATATAGATTCTACAGCAGATTTTGTTTCCTGCAAAACTTTAATCCTTTCTGACTCAATGCCCTCTCTAACATAGAGAGCAACCCTTCCACCAATTTGATCAGCTCTATCATTACGATATAGTTTGTACCCAGGTATCACAGTGTCCCACTGGTTGTCCTCCTTCCACCATGTCTCTGATATTGCAATCATATCTAACCTTTCATTTAGTGCTATATATTCTAACTCTCCCATCTTATTTTTTTAGACTTCTAGCATTTGCATACAAGCATTTGCATACAAGCATTTCACAAATCTCCTCTGTCTGAAACCATAAGAACACATGACCAGCCTGTAAATTGTATATATTGTTATTGTATATAGTTACCCTGTTAGCCAAGTTGTTCTCCTGTTCATATGTAAACACAAAGTACTATTGGAAATGTGTATGTTCGTTGTTTATTGTAAACCGCACTGATGCTGAATAGCGCGGTATAAAAGAGACTTTAAATAAAATAAATAAATAAATAAATAAATAAATAATTTTAGGGAATGTATTTTATTTATATTAATTTGGCTATTGTTAGACATGGGTAATTTGGGATCTTTAAGCTCTGTCTGCTCCATACTTGAGGGCATTTGGGCTAGTTTACTCTTTTGTGGAACCTCTCTGCTTTTGGTAGTATCCTTCAAAGATACATTCTTCCGAACCATCCGCTCTTGGGCGACTGTCAGCTTTCCCCTAATATTTAGTTTAAAAGCTGCTCTCTCTCCTTTTTAAAGGTTAATGCCAGCAGCCTGGTTCCATCCCGGTTAAGGTGAAGCCCATCCCTTCGGAAGAGCCCCTCCTTTCCCCAGAATGTTCCCCAGTTCCTAACAAATCCAAAACCCTCATCTCTGCACCATTGTCTCATCCACGCATTGAAACTCCGGAGCTCTGCCTGCCTTTTGGGTCCTGCGCGTGGAACAGGAAGCATTTTGGAGAACGCTACTCTGGAAGTTCTGGATTTCATCTTTCTACCTAAAAGCCTAAATTTAGCCTCCAGAACCTCCTTACCACATTTTCCTATGTCATTGGTACCGACATGTACCAAGACAGCAGACTCCTCCCCAGCACTATCTAAGACCTTATCTAGGTGGCAGGCATGCTACCAGGCGATCCTCACGTCCACCAGCCACCCAGCTATCTACATGCCTAATGATCGAATCACCAACTATAACGGCTGTCCTAACCCTTCCCTCATGGGCACATGGCCCTGGAGAAACTTCCTCGGTGCGAGAGGGTTTTACATCACCTGGAGGACAGGTCCTAGTTACAGGATCACTTCCTGCCACACCAGGGTGATGCTCTCCTGTCACGTGACCTATCTCCTCCATGGCAACAGGGATGCTGCCAGACTGGAGGTGGGACTTCAGGACTATATCCCTGTAGGTCTTGTCTATGTACCTCTGTCTTATGCTTTCCAAGTCTGCTACTTTAGCCTCTAGAGAACGGACTCGTTCCCTGAAAGCAAAGAGCTCCTTGCACCTAGTGCACACACGTAAGACCTCTCGCCAACTGGGAGAAAATCGTACATGTGACACTCAATGCAAAAGACTGGAAAGCCCCCATCCCGCTGCTGGACTGCTGTCTGCATCTTAGTTTTAAGTTTGTGTTTAGATCTAAGTTCTTTACTTACTAAGGGTTGCTATGGATCTTCTTGGTACTAGGCAGTTGCTCTAATAACTAGACTACTCCTCCACTTCCATTTTTGATGTGTTGCAAACTGTTAGCTTCCCTAATTTCTGTTAGCATTTCTTCATTCATCTGTTTATTCTTGTCGGTCAGTAGTAGACCACACAGCCATTCCCTTCCCCCTTTTTATGTGGAATTTCTATCCATAGAAATTCTACATTGTATTTTGATTTCTGCAAAACTTTCATCCAGTTTGACTGTATGCCACCCCTCCACCAATTTGATCTACCCTATCCTTGCAGTATTTGTACTTGGGTATCAGTGTCCCAGTGGCTATCCTTCCTTCTGGTCTGACCTTTCAGTGCTATATATTCTAATTCTCCCATTTCATTCTCTAGACCTCTAACATTTGCATACAGACATTTCAAAGTTTGTTTTTGGTTTATAATCTGGTTATCAGCTGACAGGAGTAGTTTGGGAATCTTTCAACTCTGCTCTTTACTTAAAGGCACTTGGGTTACTTTTCATTCCAAACCATGCACTCTTGGGTGGTTATCAGCTTTCCCTCATGATCTAGTTTAAAAAGGAGATAGAGCAACATTTAAAGGTTAATGCCAGCAGCCTGGTTCCATCCTGGTTAAGGTGGAGCCCATCCTTTCAGAAAAGCACCCCCTTCCCCAGAATGTTGCCTAGTTCCTAACAAATCTAAACCCCTTTTCTCTGCAGCATTGTCTCATTTATGGATAGAGACTCTGGGGCTCTGCCTGCCTCTTATGTCCTGGGTCACCCCCATTTGTTCAGGTATAAAATAGTTATGCTTGCTTGTTTTTTATTTTATCCTGTTGCTATAAAGGGATCCACTGTGTCTCTCCCATGCCATTTTGAATTCTTTCACAGTTTGCTCCACCACTTCCATTGGGAGGGCATATCAAGCATTCACCACTTTCAGTGGAAAAGTATTTCCTGACATTGCCTCTGTTTACCTCCTTGCAGCTTCATGTTATGCCCTCTAGTTTTATAGCTTTCCTATCTTGGGAAGAGGTTTATTTGTTCATTAATACTTCTGGTCTGAATCATATCTCCTGTATCCCTCCTCTTCTCCAGAGTGTACATATTTAGGTCTTCAAGTCTCTTCTCATAAGTCTTCTGATGCAGGTTCCAAATCATTTTGGTTGCCTTCCTCTGAACCACTTCCAGCCTTTTTATAATCCTTTGTGAGAGATGGTCTCAAACTGAACACAATATTCCAAGTGAGGCCTCACCAGCGAGTTGTATAGTGGCATTAGTTCTGCTTCCTTTCCTCTGGTAATTCCTCTGTATGCAACCCAGCATCCTTTTGGCTTTTGCTACTACCTTGTCACACTGTTTTGCCACTTCGAAATCCTTGGAAGCAATCAGTCCAAGGTCCTTCTGGTCCATGCACACCCTCTCACACCTTACTGCATACAAGTCCCCTAGTTCACTTCATGCTTATATAGTATAGAAAAAACCTCAAGCACAGGATTGGTCAGGTAGTATGTTCTGTGCAAGCTTTTAAACTAGAAAATAGGGGAAAGCCGACAGTCACCCAGGAGCGCATGGTTCGGACGAAGGTATCCTTAAAGGATACTACCAAAAGCAGTGAGGTTCCAAAAGGGAGTATAGTAGCCGAAATGCCCTTGAGTAAGGAGCAGACAGAGCATAAAGATTCCAAATTACCCATGCCTACCAATAGCCAGATTAATATGAATAAAATACAGTCTCTAAAATGCTTGTATGCCAATGCTAGAAGTCTAAACAATAAGATGGGAGAGTTAGAATATATAGCACTAAATGAGAGGTTAGATATGATTGCACTCAGACATGGTGGAAGGAGGATAACCAGTGGGACACTGATACATGGATGCAAACTATATCGTAATGATAGAGCTGATCAAATTGGTGGAGGGGTTGCGCTATATGTTAGAGAGGGCATTGAGTCAGAAAGGATTAAAGTTTTGCAGGGAACAAAATTTGCTGTAGAATCTCTATGGATTGAAATTCCACTTATGAAGGGGAAGGTGATGGCAGTGGGAGTATACTATCGACCGCCTGGCCAGAATGAACAAATGGATGATGAAATGCTCAAAGAAATCACGGAAGCTAACAAAAGTCACAACAGAGTAGTAATAATGGGTGATTTCAATTACCCCGGTATCGACTGGGTCAGTGTCACGGCAGGACAAGCTAAAGAGATAAAGTTTCTAGATGGAATAAATGACTGCTTCTTGGAGCAGCTGGTTCATGAACCGACCAGAGGGGAAGCCATACTGGACCTAGTCCTTAGTGGAACGCCAGATCTGGTGCAAGAAATAAGGGTGTTGGGACCACTTGGCAATAGTGATCATAGTATGATCATGTTTGATTTAATTATTGGAGGACAAATAGTAAAGGAATCCACAGTACTACCTTTTAACTTTCAAAAGGGAGACTATGATAAAATGAGGAATATAGTTAGGAAAAAACTAAAAGGAGCGGTTCCAAAGGTTAAAGACTTACAGCAAGCTTGGGCGTTATTTAAAACTACTATCCTCGAAGCCCAGACCAGCTGTATTCCACGCATTAAGAAGAGTGGAAGAAAGTCCAAAAAACTGCCAGCATGGTTTAAAGGTGAGGTCAGAGGCTGTTGCTGCCAAAAAAGCAACCTTCAGGAAATGGAAAAAAGAGCCAAATGATGAAAACTGGAAACAGCACAAGCACTGGCAAGTTAAATGCAAAGCATTGATAAGGCAGGCAAAGCGGGAATTTGAGAAGGAACTTGCTACGGAAGCAAAAACACGAAATAAAGACTTTTTCAAGTACATTCGTAGCAAAAGGCCTGTGAGAGTCAATTGGACCGTTAGATGATAGGGGGTAAAAGGGGCAGTAAGAGGAGACAAGGATATAGCAGAGAGACTGAATGAATTCTTTGCTTCGGTCTTTACTGAGGAAGATGTAGGGATGTTACCCAAGACTGAAGTGGTATTTAAAGGTGATACTGCAGAGGAATTGAGAGAAATATCGCTACACCGGGAAGATATATTACAACTATTTGATAAACTGAATAGTAGCAAATCACCTGGACCGGATGGTATACATCCCAGAGTGTTGAAAGAACTGAAATATGAGATTGCAGACCTGCTATTGGTAATCTGTGAACTTTCATTAAAATCATCTGTAATACCTGAAGATTGGAGGGTCGCCAACGTAACACCAATTTTTAAAAAGGGTTCCAGGGGTGACCCGGGAAATTACAGACCGGTGAGCGTGACGTCAGTACCAGGGAAAATGGTAGAAACCATCATAAAGAACAAAATTACACAGCATTGTAGATAGTCATGGCCTAATGGGAGACAGCCAACATGGCTTTAGACAAGGAAGATCTTGTCTTACTAATCTGATATGTTTTTTTGAAGGTGTGCATAAACAGGTAGACAAAGGTGAGTCGGTTGATATAGTGTATCTGGACTTTCAGAAAGCTTTTGACAAGGTCCCCCATCAGAGACTTTTGGCGAAGCTAAAAAGTCATGGGATAGGAGGCAGTGTACTATTGTGGATCGGGAACTGGTTAAAAGATAGAAAGCAGAGGGTAGGGCTAAATGACCAATATTCCCAATGGAAAAAGGTGAATAGTGGAGTACCCCAGGGATCTGTACTGGGTCCGCTACTTTTTGACATATTCATAAATGACCTGGAAAAGGGAATAACTAGTGAGGTTATCAAATTTGCAGATGAGACAACTGTTTAAAGCTGTTAAAACCCAAGAGGATTGTGGGAAAACTGCAGGAGGATCTGGATAAATTGGAAGACTGGGCATACAAATGGCAGATGAAATTTAATGTGGACAAGTGCAAAGTTATGCACCTAGGAAAGAACAACCCACACTATAGTTACACGATGCAAGGCTCCACATTAGAAACCACAACCCAGGAAAAGATTTAGGAGTCATCGTGGATAACATGTTAAAACCCTCCGCCCAGTGTGCAGCGGCGGCCAAGAAAGCAAATAGAATGCTAGGTATCATAAGGAAAGGGATGGAGAATAAAACAAAGGATATTATAATGCCTCTGTATCGCTCCATTGTACGACCGCACCTTGAATATTGTGTGCAATTCTGGTCACCGTATCTTAAAAAGGACATAGCGTTATTAGAAAAAGTACAGAGAAGAGCCACCAAATTGGTGAAGGGGATGGAAGGCTACTCCTATAAAGAGATGCTAAAAAGGTTAGGGCTCTTTAACCTGGAAAAGAGACGGCTGAGGGGAGATATGATAGAGGTCTATAAATTAATGAATGGAGTGGAACGGATAAACGTGGATCAATTGTTTACGCTATCAGAATATAGAAAGACTAGAGGACATGTAATGAAGCTACAGGGTAAACTATTTAAGACAAATAAGAGAAAATATTTTTTCACTCAACGTGTAATCAAACTCTGGAATCTGTTACCGGAGGATGTAGTAAGGGCTGTTAGTATAGCTGGGTTTAAAAAAGGTTTGGACAAGTTCCTGGAGGAAAGGTCCATAAACCACTATTAAAAAGGGACCCAGGATATCAGTGCTTGACCCAGTACAAGCATTGAGGAACCTGTGTCTTTTGGAGATATTGCTAGGTACGTATGACCTAGATTGGCCACTGTTGGAAACAGGATACTGGACTTGATGGACCTCGGTCTGACCCAGTATGGCATGTCTTATGTTCTTAAATAATCTTTTGGTACAAACAGGGCTATTAACCTGCTTCAGAATGTGTATGGTCATAAAATCTAGTCTGTTTATAAACACAGCTTCCTGTATGTTTTTACCAGACCAGTCCAGGTGAACGGGTTAGGTTTCTCTGCCAGCAGGTGCTGAGATCCAAGGGACTGTTGTCTCCACTCTTTTGTTCTGAGCGCTGCCCTGGCAATATTAGTCGTCAGCAGATGGTACAAATGTCTACACTGGTCTGCCAGCAAGACAGCCAGGGGGCAGAGAGCCTAGTTCTCCTCCTTGGAAGACTCTAATAAAGTGTAGACTGGTGTGATGTTTTTGGCAGGGCACTATTCAGGCTGCTAGTAGCCTTAAGTGCTTCCCCCTTCCATATCGTCCCTCCAGTCCAGATGTGTTGTCTCCCCTCACTAGCAGCTAGGAACTGAGCATGTCATATTTTGGTGGTGTCATACTAGAAGGGCACTGTGCACCCATCCCAAGATCATTATCTGCAGAAGCTAGTGAAGGAGCATCTGTGCACTTTGACTACACTGGATGGACTTTTAAAGAAAAAAACAAGGGGGTGAAATTGGAGAGAGAAGGGAGGAGCAAGGTTAAGCCTACTAAAACAAAAAAAAAATTAACATCCTGGCATTGGTTTGTTGATCAGGTGAATTGGTTTTCTCCAGGAACAAGCAGGCAGTTGGCCCTCTCATATGAATGACAGCGCCAGTGGAGCCCACATGGAAGCATCTCCCCAGCTTTCAAAGAAAGCATTTGGGAGATGCACCATGCATGCATGGTCCCCTTCCCACCCAAGGGAGCCATCTTGCCTCAGTCTTCCCCTCCCCCTTTACAAAGCCCTTCAGACGTTTCCCTGGGAAAAAGTGTGATTTTAAGCTTGTCTGGTTTGCATACCAGTTTCTTCTTGCCCCCGAGCCAGCTCATCTCGGGTTCATCCACTCGTTTTCACATTTTTCATCAAGATGTCCCTTAAACCAGTGTTTGTGCCCCTTTTTTTTTTAGCTGAAGGCCTTGGACCCCTGCCTGGAAGCGGGTACCCCCTTTTTCAGATGGCTTCCAGGGGTTTGAAGAAGTATGACTGTCACAATGTCTCACTGACCCGTACAATTGCTGCCTCTGGGGCCTTGGTCCAGAGCATAACTCTGGCACAGTCAGACTTCTGGAAAAATTTCTCATGCTGCTGACAGCTCTTTAGGGCATTTGAGGTCATGGTTCTGCAGAGTTCAGTCAGTCTCCAGCAACACCACGCCCCAGGGCCCCCCTCCAATGCTTTGGTGCCCCGCGAAGCCTGAGCCTCTTCAGAGTCCTGTGGCTGCAGTTCCTCCAAGTGGAAATCCCTGGAGGTGGAGTGCAAGAAGAAACAGCCTTTTAACGGCCTCAGGTGAGTCCAGGAAGAAGGGGAAATCCCACACCAGGCCCCACAGTACCAGGCATGAGTCTGAAAAGTCAGTGGGCGCAGCCTTCCAAGCTGCTCTGCAAGGAGTTATCTGCATGCTGACCAGCCTCAGACCTCCGAGGCCATCCTCATTGAGGACTGTCCCTCAACAGTAGATACCAAGCCTGAAGCCCTCAGTGCCCACATTGAAGGCTGAAGAGCCACCTGGTATGGAGACCAGGATGGTGGCCTTGGAGAGCAGTATATCCCCAGGAACAAGCAGGAATGTAGTCTTCACATATGGGTATCGTCGGTACTGACGGAGCCTGCGCGGGAACGCTCCCCAGCATCCAATAGGAAAGCTTTTGGGAGCATCCCACAGCGCCTGCGTGCTACCTTTCCAACTGTTCCTCTCCAGTTCTTCGTTTTCTCCAGGAACAAAGCAGGAAGTCAGTCCTCACATATGGGTGATATCGGAGCCCTCATGCAGAGCATTTCCCCTGCTTTCAAAGAAAGCCTTTGGGAATGCAGCACGCATGCGCGATCCCCTTCCCGCCCGAGGGTGCCATCTTGCTCAGTCTTTTTCCGCGGAGCACAACGGACGTAGTTCGTCACCTGGTAAAAAGTTGATTTTTCTGCGATTTTTCGCATCCCTTATCTGGATCGCAGGTTCCCCATCCTGCCTTGGCTCGGTACACCGGTAGCGAGCCTGGATCTTCTTTTTCGGTTATTGTCCTTTGTGATTATCATGCGTGCTTTTTCTCTTATGTTCACTAGCAGCCCTGTCTTTTGACCTTGCAGGGGCCCTTTTTTTCCCCTGATGGCTGCCAGCAGGTTTAAGAAGTGTGATCGGTGTAAAAAACCTGTCTCAGACACCCACGACTGCTGCCTCCAATGCCTCGGGCCTGATCATGAACCGGCAAGATGTTGTCGAAGGCGCTTCAGAGTCGTCGGCATCAACGTTACAGAATTTTTTTTGGAGTTGCATCCAGCTGGGCCTGGACTTCGTCAGAGGCCTCGACATCTCAGGAGTCTGACCCCGAGCACCGTTGTGGGTCCTCTGAAATGGGGTCTCCCGCCTGGGAGCACAAAAGGAAGAAGCTCGTGAGGTCAGTGGAGGCACCTGGATCCTCGAGGGCCAAGTCGTGCAGCCCTGACCGCCGTCCCCGGCTCTGAGTCAGAGCGGCTGACCAAACTGCCTCGCCTGGAGCTGGAGTCCCCAAGTCAGGTAACATCTGTCCTCATGGACTCTCCTGGAGAATTGACGTTGGGCCCGACGCTGTCGGGGCCCGAGTTGGGGGCTGCGGAGTCTCCTGAGCTCAGTCTCAGGTTGATGGCCCTGGAGAGCAGCCTGGCTGCCTTCATGGAGCAGCAGCGGGTACTGATCGCCGGTCTGCCCGGTGCATCTGCCCCGACCACCGGGACCTCGACGTCTAAATCGACCCCAGAGGCTGAGCCGAGTCTCGAGTCGATCCTCGGCTAAGGTCTCTCTCGACCTTCCGTGCAGTGCCAAGGTCGTTGATGCCAGTGCCCTTGGCGTCGGGTGGGTGGCATCGAGGTCCACACGACCAGAGCCGCTCGACAACTTGGCGTCCCCTGACACCTTCCGGACCCAGTGCATCCTGTTTTACTCCCCGGAGTCTGAGCCTCAGAGAAGGTTCCCCACCGGAGGATACATGGTTCTCAGACTTCCTAAGGGACATGGTCAAGGCTTTGGCATTCCTGGCGGAGACCGAGGAAGAGCCAAAGAGCTCGATGCCCTCCAGTATGACTTTCCTCCGAAGGAAGCTTTTACTGTTCCGGTTCCTCCGATGCTGGAACGGCTGCTCTTCTGTATGTGGGAAGCACTGGCCTCGGCGCCGGTTCTTAGCAAACAGGTTGATTCCATTTATCGAGTCCATAAGAGCCCTGGGTTCCAAAAGGTGCAACTACTGCACAACTCCATGGTGGTGGAATCGGCCATGCACAGGCTGAAAAGTCAAAAGATGCACTCTTTGGTGCCTCCCAGCCGGGAGGCCCGGAACCTAGATGCCATCGGTAGAAAGTGCTTCCAGGGCGCTCTATGCTTTCTTGCCGTGTCCAGACCTACCAGCTGTACTTGGGCATGTACCTACAGGACCTGGCAAAGGAGATTGCCAGGTTCTTGGCTGGTCTCTCCGAGGAACCCTTGCAGAGATTCAAATCCTTGTCTGCAGGGATCCGAGAGTGCTTGAAGTTTCTCTCGAGCAGCCTATGATGGCTTCGAGGCTTCGGCTCGGGTAGCTGCGGCCAGCATTGGTGCACGCCATCAGGCCTGGCTACAGTCATCGGACCTGGAGTCATGGGTGCAGGACAAGTTGGTCGATGTCCCCTGCTGAGGTGACAACCTGTTCGGCAAGCCCATGACTGAAAAGGCTGCAGAAATCGAGACTGAGACTCTCACCAGGACAAGGCTGCTGCCCCTTCTCATAAAAAGAAGGGCTCAGGAAAGACGTCCTTTTTCCTGAGGAAGGGTGCTGCCTACAAAACCTACCATCACTATTAGGCCTCTCCAGCTCGCCGGCAGGGGCCCTGTAGGCAGAACCCCCCCCCCCCCCCAGCTGCAGGCCCCGGCTCCTGCATAGCAGGGAGGGGGTTTTGACTCCCACAGCATAGCCTCCCCTCCGCCAGTGGCTCCACTCAGCACAGGAGGTCAGCTGACCCTGTATGCTTACAGGTGGCCAGCCATCACAGGGGATACCTGGGTACTGAGCATAGTCCAGAAGAGCTATATGCTCCATTTCCATCAGCTACCCCCCTTCTACTATTCAGGGGAGCCTCCAAGACCTCCTCCGCACAGGGACCTCCTCCTTCAGGAGTTGGCAAGTCTTCTAAAGGAACAGGCGGAACCAGTGCCACACCACCTGGAAGGACAAGGCTTTTATTCCAGGTACTTCCTGGTACCAAAGAGAACAGGAGACCTCAGGCCTATCCTAGACTTGCGAAATATGAACAAGTTTCTGGAGAGGGAAAGTTCAAGATTCTTACCCTTGGAATACTGCTGCCCTACCTCCAGCAGAGACTGGCTATGCTCCTTAGATCTAAAGGATGCTTACACTCACATCCTCATTCATCCAGACCACAGACAATATCTCCGATATGTGGTGGGAGGAAACCACTTTCAGTGTAGAGTACTTCCCTTTGGCCTGACCTCTGCCCCCAGGGTTTTCACCAAATGCCTGGTGGTGGCGGCTTTTCTCAGAAAGCGGGGGATTTTTGTCTTCCCCTACCTGGATGTCTGGCTAATCAGGGGCCAGTCACTCCAGGAGGCCCGACAGGCCACTCTCCACACTGTCTCTCTACTTCAGCATCTGGGCTTTGTCATAAACTACGCAAAGTTCACTTTGCTCCCCTCTCAGAACCTAGAGTTTATAGGGGCCAGGTTGGACACACTTCAGGCAAGAGCTTACTTGCCCGAGGACAGGGCCCACAGACTTATGGACTTGGCCAACCAGTTCCAAAGCAATTCTCGTGTTTCTCATAGGCACTACCTGCAGCTCCTGGGCCACATGGCTTCTACGGTACATGTGACCCCAAATGCCTGTCTGCATATGCGGGCTGCTCAATGGTGCCTCAGATCAGTGGACACAAGCCACTGGTGACCTCCGAGACAGAGTAAAGGTGTCTAGACAACTTCTGAACTCCTTACAGTGGTGGCTACATCTATTTATTTTATTTACATTCTCTTATATACCGTGCTATTCTGCATCAGTGCAGTTTACATTGAACAAACTGAAATTACATTGAACAGGGTATAACTTGGACATAACCCTCTATAGCCCATGTTCTCTGTAAAATAGTTAAGTGGCTTGCCCAAGACCACAAGGAGCACCTGTGGGACTAGAAACCCCAGTCCTTCTGGCCCAAGGTTGCTGTCCTCTAGTGGGATTTGAACCCCCAACCTTCCGGCCTGAAGTACCTTGCCCCAACCACTAGGCTACTCCTCTACTCCCAAAGCATCTGACAAACCTTCTCAGGGGTGTACCTTTTCAAGCTCCAGCACACACAAGGGTGTTGACGACGGATGCCTCCTTAAAGGGCTACGGTGCACATTGCTAGGGCACGTGCACTCAAGGCCTGTGGTCCCCTCGGGAGGCCACACAGCAGATCAACCTTTTAGAGCTGCAAGCAATCCGCTTAGCTCTGCAAACCACCTGCTATGCTCTCTCTCAACAGTCTGCACCCGATTGTCCGTCTGAATTAGGACAATGTTCTACGTGAACAAACAAGGAGGTAAGGCTCCTATGTCAGGAGGCTCTAGATCTTTGCTCCTTTGCAGTCAAACAAGGCATGTTTCTCAAAGCAGTTTTTCTACCAGGTTAGGAAAACTTCCTAGCAGACAAGCTAAGCAGGATTCTCCAGCCCCACGAATGGCAGTTGAATCCATTGGTGGTCCAGCAGATGTTCCTTTACTGGGGACTTCCATACATCAATCTCTTTGCAAGTCCACTAACTATCAGCTGCTGAGGTTTTGCTCCAGACAGCTGCATCCTCTGAGGATGGCAGCAGATGCTTTTCTGATCACTTGGTCTACGGACCTCCTGTATGCGTTTCCTCCCACGCCCCTGGTGGCCTGAACTCTGTTCAAGATCCTCCGGGACAAGGCCTCGTTGATTCTGGTAGCCCCCAGATGGCCGAGGCAACCGTGGTTTCCACTTCTCCTACAGTTGGCGGTGGAAGCCCCGTTCCCTCTGGGGCTGCAAGACAATCTCCTGTCTCAAGAGCAGGGTTCCCATTTGCACCCCAATCTCGGGTCCCTCAATCTGATGGCCTGGCTGCTGAAAGGATAGTGCTAGCTCCCTTACGTCTACCTGAGGAGGTGGCCTTGGCCTCTAGGGGGCAGTCCACCAGATAGTCCTATACCCTCAAGTGGCGTAGGTTTACAGTATGGTGTGCTCAGTGTAATGAAGATCCTTTCTCTTGCCTTGTGCCAGTAGTACTGCAGTATCTACTTCACCTGTCAGTCCTAGGCCTTAAGTCTAACTCTGTTCGGGTCCACCTCAGTGCTCTATCGGTGCACCACTCACTGGTGGAGGGACAGTCTGTCGGTTCACCCCTCAGTGTCCAGATTTCTCAGAGGTCTTCTGCTGCTAAAGCCTCGGTTCGTCTACCGGCGACTGAGTGGGATTTGAACGTGGTCTTGCAGCAACTGACTCGCCCACTGTTTGAGCCGATGGCTACTTACCATTTGTGCTTCCTCTCTTCAAAAGTGCTCTTCCTGGTGGCTCTTACCTCGGCCAGACATGTGAGTGAACTACAAGCTCTGGTTTCTGATAGACTGTACACGTGGTTCTATAGGAACAGGGTGGTCCTACAGACCCATCCCAGGTTCCTCCCGAAAGTGGTCTCTTTCCACCTCAATCAGGATGTGGTTCTTCCGACCTTTTTTCCCAGACCACATGCCAGCCAGCCTAAAACAGTCTTGCATACCCTGGACTGTAAGAGGGCGTTGTCCTTTTACATAGAATGTACGCAGGAGCATCAAAGGGCTACTTAGCTCTTTGTCTCGTTTGACCCTAATAGGATGGGGTTACCTGTCTCCAAGCGTACGTTGTCCACTTGGGTGGCAGATTGCATCGCCTGGGCGTACAGGGCAGCTGACCTCCCCTTGCAGGGGTTGGGTCACGGCCCACCGTGTCAGGGCGAAGGCTGCGGCAGTAGCTCATCTCTGCTCTGTTCCGTTGGCAGACATCTGCCGGGCCACAACTTGGTCTTCAAGCCAGACTCTTTTGCAGCCCATTACTGCCTGGAGAGAGAGTCCCGGCGGGACAGTGTTTTCGGCCAGGCGGTACTTTGTATTCTCTTTGAGGTTTAGGCACCTCCTACCCTCTGGCCCTTGTGTTGGGCTACCGTACAGGGTATGTTCTCAGAGTAAATTCTTATCACGGATGCTGAGGCTCTTGAGAGGGAGCCTTTTTTTCAGCTCTGGGTTCACAGTAGCCTAGAGCTGGGGAGTCCCATATGAGGACTGATTTCTTTCTTGGTTCTGGAGAAAGCATAGTTACTCACCTGTAACAGGTGTTCTCCAGGAGCAGCAGGAATCAGTCCTTATGACCCTCCATCCTCCCCTGGATTTGCAGTCATATCCTTCATTTTGCTTTTTTGCTGTCTTTAGCTGTGTCATCAGACAGCAAGATGGCACCCTTGGGTGGGAAGGGGAAGCGCATGTGTGCTGGATTCCCAAAGGCTTTCTTTGAAAGCTGGGGAAATGTTCCGCACAAGGGCTCAGTCAGCGCCGACGTCACCCATATGCAAGGACTGATTCCTGCTGCTCCTGGAGAACACCTGTTACAGGTGATTAACTATGCTTTCCCCGGAGCCAACAGGTCACAAACCCTGTCACCACAGAAAATTTTCGTCTTTAATCTTTGTTTTTGTGGTCGTGTCTGCCTTCCTTCGATGCCATACCGGAACCGCCGGTTCGTTCGTTTCTTAAAAAAAAAATATATATAGGGGCTTGTTTACAAAGCCGCGGTAGTGGTTCGAGATCGCAGCCGCGGCCCCATTGAAATCAATGGGGCCGCGGCTCCGATTACGATCGCAAACCGCTACCGCGGCTTTGTAAACAAGCCCCATAGTTTCTGAGGTGTTTTACTTTAGAAACCTTTTTTTCCTGGGTGCTAGGTGCCATTTTGGGCACTAGGCCCAATTTTTTCCTTAAAAATGGAAAAACCTACTTCAGGTTTTAAGAAATGTTCTAAATGTGGCGGTACTATTTCTGTCACCGACACCCATGATTGGTATCTCAAATGTTTAGGTCCTGACCACTCTATTTTAGAGTGCCACTCCTGTGGAATGATGTCAAAAAGGGGCCGGCAGAACCCAGCTGCTAAACTTAGCACCCTTTTTCCCCTCAGACGTGGCATCTATTGTATCGACATCCTTCAGGGCCTCATCTTCCTCCCATGGATCTCAGGTAACTAAACATAAATCTAGCCGGTCCTCAAAGGGTATATCTTAAGTATCGAGATGCCCCTGGTGTTGCCCTGGAGGAATTTTCACCAGCAAAACTGCCCCAGCGGGAGGCTTTGGCTTCCAAAGCACTAATGGGGCTCCAGAATGTTCTCAAGGCCTCAACCTTGGCAGAACTACTGGTGCCATGCTCTGGGGTCCCGGCCGCTTCTACTGGTACTGACACCCAAGCATCGGCAGCATCGATAGACCAGAGATTCCTTGCTATAGAACGCAGTCTAGCAGCTCTTCTCACGGCTTCGGTACCGTTGAAACCGCTTCAGATACCTCAACCAATACTGGTACCAACACTGGAACCGATACTGACTGCATTAGCATCGGCGGGTATGCCACCCATACTGAGTCATGCCTATGTATCTGGCATCACCAGATTGGTACCGGAACAACCTGATACTGACTTCGATCGATACTGGTACCATGCTTTGCATGATCACCAGAATCGGATGTATTTTGAATCCTCTGAGTCTGAAGACTCCGAAGACTCTGCCGATACAAGAGTACTTCTCCCCAAGGATTTCTCTTCTCCTCAGCGCAGAATGTCTCCGCCAGAGGATATGTCCTTTCAGGACTTTATTCATGATGTGGCCCGAGGCTTTCCATCACAGTAGCTCCTGAAAAAGAGCCTAGGGCAACGGAATTGGAAATTCTCCATTACCCTAAGGCTCCCAAAGAGGCAGCTACTCTCCCACATCCTTAGCATAAGATCATGTAAAATCTCATGAATAGGCAGACACCTTTAACCACATCTCATTCTCAAAGACTCAATACCATGTATTGTTCCACCTTGTCCTGGCTTTCAAAAGACTCAATTACCACACCATTCAATGATGGTGGAATCGGCCATGAGAAGGACGAAAAGGGCAGACATGCATCCAATCCTCCAGGTTGTGAATGTAGGACTCTCGATGCCTTTGGGCGTCAATGCTTCCATGCTCTCAGCTAGGATCAGTTCCTTTCTTAACTGTGCCCTTTCAATGGCCAAAACCGTAAGCGAGAACCGATCCACTTGAGGCATTTGCAGAGGCCCTTGCAGTAGCAGACGTTCCGACACTAGCAATCTCCAAGGTTCTCTGTCAAGCATCCGGATCAGATTGGTGTACCAAGAACACCTTGGCCAGTCTGGAGCCACCAGCAACACGAGTCTCGATCCGCTGAACCACTTGGCCTATTAGCGCTCAAGGAGGGAACACATAGAGAAGGCCTGATGTCGGCTAGGGTTGCATCAGTGCATCAATTCCTTCCAACATTCTCTCTCGCCACCTGCTGAAGAAGCGACTCACTTTTGCTGACCGAAAGGTCACCATGAGGTCCATGACCAGTGGCCCCCATCTGCCAACTACTTGTGCAAACATGTCCGGATGCAGCTCCCATTCCCCTGCATCCACGTGGACCCTGCTTAGAAAATCCACCATCACATTCTTTCCTTGTTATGTGCGCTGCCGAGATTGCTGTCAGCTGAAGCTCTACCCAAGCGAACAGCTCTTCCATGGCTGCACTTCCTGTACCACCCTGCCAACTGATGTAGGCCACAGTTGCAGAGTTGTCCAACACACTTACTGCTCGACCTGTCACTGTAGCTTCTAACATTTGCAACACCAGATAAAACTGCTCTTAGCTTCAGCCGATTGATTGACCATGCGCTTTCCTGGATGGTCCAGGTGCCCTGTGTGAAGAGCTCTCAGCAATGTGCTCCCCAGCCTACGAGACTTGCATCCATCAACGGAGCCACTCCAACTGTTCCAGTGGCATTCCAGTTTCCAAGGACCCTGGGAGCAGCCACCAGCGCAGGGACTGGGGGGGACCCTGAGGGGACAGGGAAGTCGTTCAATGAGTTGGACTGATGTGACCAACAGTGAAGTAGTGCTAGCTGCAGGGGTCGCATATGCACTTTGGCCCATGGCACCACCTCCAAGGGTTGCAGCCATTGTATCCAGTACTCTAAGGTAATTCCACACCGAAGGTGCCGGCGTTGCTCTGAACCGGCATACCAGCTGTCAAAGGGTTAGGATTTGACAATCTGGCAGAAACACTGCTCCTTTCTGCATGTCAAACTGCATCCCCAGATATTTGAGATTCTGGGATGGCAATAAGTGGCTTTTGGTCACATTTCCAAGAAATGGTAGTCCTATTTAAGTGTCTAAAAATTGTCACAAATACTAGAGCCAATGACACCGTGCTGAAGAATACTCATCCTCACATATACAAAAACATTAGCTCAACCAACTTTACTATAAATACCCTGAAACTCCAAAGAATCTCATATCAATTTATATTAGCAAGGAGAAAATACCTCTGTGAAATCACTGTTCCACTATACAGCAGTTTTTCACTGCTCAAAGGGAAACCTCTGGGTAATACCATCATGGGTCTAAACTTCTTCCAAAGGCATTCACCTGAAATATATCTTACAGTATTACTTTATATCTCCAGGAAGAAGCAGGAATGAGTCTTCACACGTGGGAGACGTCGCCAACGGAGCCCGCACGGGAAAATGCTCCCCAGCATCCAATCAGAAAGCCTTTGGGAGCATCCCCCGCGCCTGCGCAGTGGCTTCCCGCCCTTCCCACTGCCTCCCCAGTTTTTCGTTTTCCGCGGAGCAGGCAGGATGTCCCTCCTGCCACCGCAGAAAATTTTCCTTTTTTCTGTAGTCGCGGCTTTCCCGCCGACGGTGGCACCTCCATGCCCCCCCCCTTTTTTTCTTTCTTTTAATTGTTTTTCATTTAATTTTCTTCGGGCGCCGAGGACCGGGGCATGGAGCCTTCTTCCCCCCCCCCCAGCCTCACGGTGGGGACTTAAGTTTCCACGTGGACTCCAATGCCCGGTGCCTCTCCTGTTTGGGGCCTGACCCTTTTTCCCCGGATTCCCCAGGCTACAGTGTCGGGAAAAGACCCTCCCTCTTTCGGGTATCCCTTGACGACATCTTCGCGCCAAGGGCGCGGTCGTCAGGTTGTCCTCCTCTCCAGGATCAGGTAACCACACAATAGTCTGTTAAGACTAGCAGAGTCTTGAGGGGCGAGTCTCATGCGCGGCATGGCGACGGCTCCGGCCAACCCCTCAAGTCCTCCTTGGCTGATATACCCCGGCGGGAGTCCTCGGGCTCCAAAGCATTTACGGGGTTTCGGGATGTTCCTGAGGTTCGCTCCTCACAGAACATTCCCGAGCCATGCCCGAGGGAGGTACCCGCTTCGAGCGGTGCTGATTCCCCGGCGTCGAGTGTTTCACTCTTCGCCAGGGATCGTCAGCCGGTGTCTTCGGCGCCTTCGGGGCCGATCGGCTCGACCGGGTCTGACCTTCCTACATCCAAGCCATGCTCGGGCGTGGTAGCCGCTCCAGGCGGTGCTGAGCCCCGGGCGTCGGTGTCGAGCGCTCCGCTCCTCACCGAGGATCGTCGGCTGCTGTCCTCGGCGCCTCCGGGGCCGATCGACTCAGTCCAGCCTGGCGTTCCTTCAGCCCTGCCATGCGCGCAGGCGGTACCCGCTTCGGGCAGTACCGGCCCCTCGGCGTCGGTGTCGAGCGTTCCGCTCCTCACCGGGGATTGGCGGCTGCGGTCCTCGGCACCCCCGACCGACTCGTGCCGGTATGGCGGTGGTATCCGCTTTGGGCGGTGCCGACCCGTCGATGTCGAGTGACCCGCTCCCTTCCGGGGATCGCCAGCCGCTGCCCTCGGCACCTCGGGGGCCGATCGACTCGACACTGTCTGACGGCCCTACGTTTAGGTCATGTGCGGGGGTAGTACCCGCTTCGAGGGCGCGGGCGTCGGTGGTTCTGCCCCGTGCCGGGGATGGTCATCTGGCCTCCCTCCCCTCGGGGCCGCTCGCTTCGACCCGCGCCGGGTCGCCAGTATCCCAGCCCTGCGCAAGGGTGGTGCTGGGTTCGAGTGGCGCCTCTCCGCCGACGACGGCAGGGGCGTCGAGCACGAGGGACCGCCATCGACCTTCCCCGGGGACCTCGGGGCATGTCGGCCAGCGCACGGGCGACTCCCCAGCATCTACGCGGCCATCGAGGGCCCCGCCCTTCCCTAGAGAAGGGGCCTCGGGGTCTTCGACCGCTTCGACCCAATCTGGGTCTGCACCGCCCCGCTCCGCTATGGTATCCCGACGTCGGCGCAGGGGCTTTGCATTCCCCCCCGCAGGGACTCGTCGGGTGACCGGGGTCCCCTCGAGGACGGGCCGTATGCCCCAGAAGGATTTCTCTCCGGGTCGGACGGGTTCAAGAGGGAGCCCAGCGCCGGGCAGTGCCCGCCGATCGGCGCCGGCGTCAGATGACCCTCTCTCCTCTGAGCACCGTCTTCGGGGGCCCTTGATGTTCACAGCACCAGTCGGCGCGGTTCCGATCCGCGCTCCGGGATCTCCACCACCGGCGCGATCACTCCCGCCGGGGGCCTTGAGGACGGAGTCGATCTCGCTCGGTTCGATGCCCAGCCTGGAGTCGTTGTCCAGCCTTGAAAGCCTGGCCACGGCACGTCTCGGGATCGGCCCCTGTCCTCTCCCGCAGAGCAGAGACCGCTGGTCCCTGCCCTCCGGCAGCCGCGGATTCGCTCCAGTCACGGGGGGAAGCGCCGCCCCCGGGTTTGGGGCCAAGGCCGGTTCCTGCGGTGCCGTCGGTGCCATCGACGACTTCGATGCCTAGCTTGGAATCAATTCCAGGAGCCGACGACGCCATGTTGACTGCCCCGAGCCGGGTCGGTTGGTCCCCTCCTCTGCCCAGCGGGCATCGGCCCGAGCGGCCTCTTAGTGCCCGGGCGACCTCTCCCGCCATAACTGCTCCGGCACAGCCGCCTTTTCAGGATTTCCTCCTTGACATGGCGGACTTGCTGGCCATCCCTATCCCGGATCCGAGCCCAGGCCCTGCGGAACAGGCAGCCGCGATGCTTCCTCTGCATCCCGCCCTGCAGGATCTCCTGCTGGGGGCTTGGCGGTCGCCTTTGAGGGTTCCGGCACCGCCGACTTCGATGCAGGCTCTGTACCAGGTGCCTCCGTCCCCGGGGTTTCGGCAGCACCAGCTTCCACATCGGTCCATTGTGGTGGAATTGGCGCTGAGGAAGGCCGGAAGCAAGGAGAGGCATGCTTCTCGCCCTCCAGGCCGCGCCTCGAAGACGCTAGATACTCTAGGACGTCAAGCCTTCCAAATGTCTATGCTGGCGGCCAGAATTATTTCATAGAAACATGATGACAGAAAAAGACCACAAGGCCCATCTAGTCTGTCCTTCCATAACAACTACAACAGTCCACTTTCTACCTTTAGAGATCCTCTGTGTTGGTCCCATGCTTTTTTGAATTCAGTTACTGTCCTCATCTCTACCACCTCCACTGGGAGACTATTCCACGGATCCACTACTCTTTCTGTAAAGAAATATTTCCGCATATCACTCCTGAATCTATCCCCCTTCACCCTCATCCCATGTGCCCTCGTTGCAGAACTTGCTTTCAATTGAAAGAGGCTCTCTCCCTGAACATTTATGCCACGGAGGTATTTAAACATCTCAATCATATCACCTCTATCCCGCCTTTCCTCTAAGGTGTACATATTAAGATCCTTAAGTCTGTCCTCATATGCTTTATAATGAAGCCCATTAATCATTTTAGTAGCAACCCTCTGCACCGACTCCATCCTGTTCACATCCTTTTGAAGGTGCGGTCTCCAGAATTGCACACCATACTCCAAATGAGGTCGCACCAAAGACTTATACAGAGGTATTATCACCTCCTTTTTTCTGCTAGCCATTCCTCTCCGTATGCACCCAAGCATCCTTCTAGCTTTTGCCATCGCCTTTTCTATCTGTTTAGCTACTTTAAGATCATCAGACACAACCACGCCTAGTTCCCGCTTTTCTTTAGTGGACAAAAGTACTTCACCTCCTATACTGTATTGCTCCCTTGGATTGCTGCAGCCCAAATGCATGACCTTACATTTTTTTAACATTAAATCCCAGCTGCCAAATTCTAGACCATTCTTCAAGCTTAGCTAGATCCCTCCTCATGTTATCTACACCTTCCTGGGTGTCTACTCTATTACAGATTTTGGTATCATCCACAAAGAGGCAAACCTTACCCGACAGCCCTTCCGCTATATCACTAACAAAGATGTTAAAAAGAATCGGACCAAGAACAGATCCCTGGGGCACACCACTGGTAACATCCTTCTCAGAGTGAGCTCCATTTACTTGTACTCTGTCGCCTCCCACCCAACCAATTTCTAACCCAAGCAGTAACTTTAGGGTCCATCCCTAGGGTGCTCAGTTTGTTTATAAGTCGCCTGTGAGGAACAGTGTCAAAGGCTTTACGGAAATCTAAATACACCACATCTAGAGCTCTCCCTCGGTCCAACTCCCTGGTCACCCAGTCAAAGAAATCGATCAGATTTGTCTGACAAGACCTGCCTCTGGTGAATCCATGCTGCCTCGGATCCTGTAATCCGCCGGACTCCAGAAACCTCACTATTTTCTCTTTCAGCAGTGTTTCCAATAATTTACTCACCACTGAAGTTAAACTAACCGGCCTGTAGTTTTCAACCACATCCTTACTTCCGCTTTTGTGTAAAGGCACCACATGAGCCTCTCTCCAGTCCTTTGGCACCACTCCCGACTCCAACGAGGCATTGAAAAGGTCAGTCAATATATATATTTTGAGTCTGTCGCTTCGGGAGGTCACCGAGAGGTTATCTCGGTTATCCACCTTCGTATCTGCTACCAAGGCCTTTGAATATTCCCTGCTTCTTTATCATTGCAGGAATATCTCCGGGTTCCTTACTCGTGCTTCGCTGGACTCCTTCCGGTCGGTCAGCAGAGCCTCTGCTGTTGCCATTAGAGCACGCCGCACGGCATAGTTGCAGGTGTCTGAGTTGTGTCGACGGGCACAGCACATCCTGGGTAATTCACCCTACGACGGAGATCACCTCTTCAATAGCGAAGCCTTACGTCAGGTCGCACAGTGCTTCGCTAACCTTCCCAGAGTTAGCAGCCAGCCTAGGGCCCGGCTTCCCCCCGGTGGTGGTAAACGCCCCTCCAGACCCCCCTTCCCTAGGAAGAGGAAATGTCAGCCCTCCGCCCACCCTCCAGGCGCGCCCAAGCAAGGGACCTCTCACCCCGGGTTGATGTCCCCGGGCCCGCGCCAGGACTCTCATACTAAGCATTTTTAGGCTCAGGTGGGCGGCTGCCTGCTCTTAACTTCCTTACCAGAAGTTTAGACTAGAGCTCTACTTTGGGGCTCGTCCAGTTGGAAAATGTTCGGGGACTTATCTAGAGGTTCAGGTCTTCTCCTCCGTGGGAAAGGGAGACCACCTTACGCCGTGATCGCTCTGGCCCACGATCACCCTACTTACTCTTCGGTACGTCCCCAAAACCCCTCTCAGCCAGTATCCTCTTGCTGATTGCTTCCGTACTGGAATTCCCCTCCAGCCGCTATAGTCCCCCTATATTCTCCAGGACCAAGCAGGAAGTCAGTCCTCACATATGGGTGACGTCGGCGCCGACAGAGCCCTCGCGGAGCAATTTTCCCCAGCTTTCAAAGAAAGCCTTTGGGAATTGCAGCGCGCATGCGCGGTCCTCTTCCCGCCCAAGGGTGCCATCTTGCTCAGTCTTCTTTTTTCCGCAGAGCCCTACAGACGTTGCCTGTGAATCCCCACAGAAAAGTTGATTTTTTTCTCTATTTTTCTCTTTTTTCTTCGGTTCGACGCCGGTTCTTCTCCCGCCCGGTCTCGCGACGCCGGTTGCGAATCCGTCCTTTATTTTTTGGTTTTTTTGTCCTTCGTGACAGATTTCGCGCCTTTTTCCCTGGCAACCCGGTCATTTGACCTCGCAGGGGCACTTTTTCCCCCGATGGCTGCCAGCGGCTTTAAAAAGTGACCTCTGTAAGAAACTCATGTCTCTTACAGACACTCATGACTTCTGCCTCGGCCCAGATCATGACTCCATGATCTGTGGGCCATGCGGCAAAATGTCCTCAAAAGCGTTGAGTCGGCAGCACCAGCGGGAGCGTATCTTCTCTGACTCCGGCCGGGCTCGGACCTCGTCAGAGGCTTCGACGTCTCGGGACTCTGGTCCTGAGCATCGTCGGAGTTCCTCTGAAAGGGGGTCTCCTACCCGGGAACATCATCGGAAGAAGAAACCCGCAAGGGCGGGATCGGTGGACACTCCTGGTTCCTCGAGGGCCAGGTTGCATAGCCCCGATTCCCGTCCCCTCGGAGACGGAGAGGCCGTCAAAACATCCTCGACTCGAGGTGGACTTGCCCGCTCACGTAAGTACTGTTGTCCTCGTTGACTCGCTTCCGAAGGACCCGACGTCGGGCCCGACACCGTCGGTGCCCGAGTCGGGCTGCTGGGTCTCCTGAGCTCGGACTCAGGTTGACGGCCTTGGAGAGCAGTCTGACTGCCTTCTTGGACCAGCAGCGGGTATTGATCGCTGGCCTCGCCGGTGCTTCTGCCCTGACCGCCAGGACATCGACCTCCAAATTGACCCCGGAGACCGAGCCGATCCTCGAGTCCATGAGGGCTCAAGTCGATCCTCAGTCGAGGTCTCCTTCAGCCTCCCGTTCGGGACCGAGGTCGTCGACGCCGACTCCCTCGGTGTCGTAGCGGATAGCATCAGTGCCCGCCCTACCGGAGCCGATAGACTCCTCCGAGGAGTCGGCCTGGGAATCTGAGGACGAAGAGTCACCTGGTTCCTTTCGGACTCGGTGTGTCCCTTCGGACTCCCCCGAGTCCGAACCGCGGAGACGGTCCCCCCCGGAGGATACCCGGTTCTCGGACTTCGTGAGGGATATGACCAAGGCCTTGGCCTTCCCTGCGGATCCCGAGGAGGAGCCTCGAGTCGAAGAACTCGATGCCCTCCAATATGACTCTCCCCCAAAGGAGGCCTTTATTGTACCGGTTCCTCCGATGCTGGAGCGACTTCTCTTCCGCATGTGGGAGAGCCCGCCGGCGGCGCCGGTGTTAAGCAAGCGGGTCGATTCCATTTATCGAGTCCGCAAGAGCCCTGGCTTCCAAAAGGCACAACTACCGCACCATTCCATGGTGGTGGAATCGGCAATGCATAGACTAAAGAGTCAAAAAATGCACTCCTCGGTGCCCCCTGGTAGGGAAGCCCGAAGCCTGGATGCCCTCGGTAGAAAGTGCTTCCAAGGCTCTATGCTTGCTTGTCGAGTCCAGACATACCAGCTCTACATGGGCATGTATCTCCGAGACCTGGCTAAGGAAATAGCCGGGTTCTCTGCTGGTCTCTCCGAACCTTTGCAGAGGTTCCAGACCTTGTCCACTGGTATTCGGGAGTGCTCCAAGTTTATAACTCGAGCAGCCTATGATGGTTTTGAGGCTTCGGCTCGAGTAGCTGCGGCCGGCATCGGTGGACGCCGCCAGGCTTGGCTTCAGACGTCCGACCTCGAGCCCTGGGTACAGGACAAGTTGGTCGATGTCCCTTGCCGAGGTGATAACCTCTTTGGCAAGCCCATGGATGAGAAGGCTGCACAAATCGAGACGGAGACTCTCACCAGGACTCGTCTCTCGAGGAAGACCTCTGCCCCTTCTCAAAAGAAGAAGGCCTCGGGGAAAAAGCCCTTTTACCCGAGGAAAGGTGCCTGCCTATAAATACTACCCTCAGTATCAGGCCTCAGCAGCTCCCCCACAGGGAAAGCAGGCCAAGGGACGGGGTAATGGGTCCCGTAGGCAGCAAGCCCCCAAGCCTGCACCACCGGCCCCTGCTCAGCAGGGTGGGGGTTTTTGACTTCCTCAGCATAGCCTCTCCCCCTCAGCTGGTTTCTCTCAGCACAGGAGGCCGGCTGGTCCACTTTGCCCAAAGGTGGTCCAACATCACCACAGATACCTGGGTACTTCACATAGTTCAAAAGGGCTATCTTCTTCACTTTCACCAGGTATCTCCCTCCTACTTTCCAGGGGAGCCTCCCAGACTCCCTTTGCACAGGGACTTACTCCTTCAGGAGTTAGCAAGTCTCGTTCAGGAACAAGCCGTGGAACCGGTGCCCCACCACCTGAAGGGTGAAGGGTTTTACTCCAGGTACTTCCTGATTCCAAAAAGAACAGGAGGCCTCAGACCCATCCTGGACTTGTGAAACCTCAACAAGTTCCTTGCAAAGGAAAAGTTCAAGATGCTTACCCTTGGAATCCTGCTGCCCTACCTCCAGCAGGGAGACTGGCTATGCTCCTTGGATCTGAAAGATGCATATACTCATATCCTCATTCATCCAGACCACAGACAATATCTCAGATTTGTTGTGGGAGGAAATCATTACCAGTACAGAGTGCTGCCCTTTGGCCTATCCTCCGCACCCAGGGTGTTCACCAAATGCCTCGCAGTGGTGGCGGCTTATCTGAGACTTCAAGGTCTGTGTTCCCATACCTGGACGACTGGCTCATCAGAGCCCAGTCTTCCCAGGAAGCCACTCATCGCACTGTGGCTCTGCTCCAGCACTTGGGTTTTGTCATAAACTTCGCAAAGTCCACTTTGCTCCCCTCTCAAAATCTCGAGTTCATCGGCGCCCGGTTGGACACACTTCAGGCGCGGGCCTTCCTCCCTCTGGACAGGGCCAAGCGGCTCATGGATCTCGCCGGCCACTTTCACAGCAATGCGCTGGTCTCAGCCAGGCATTTTCTGCGACTGCTCGGCCATATGGCTTCCACGGTCGATGTGACCCCCAATGCCCGACTGAACATGCGTCCTGCTCAGTGGTGCCTTCGCAATCAATGGCATCAGGCCACCGGGAGCCTAGCGGACTCCGTACGGATCTCCGACCAGCTGGTCTCTTCTCTACAATGGTGGCTTCATCTGCCAAACCTGGTACTAGGAGTGACTTTTCAGCCCCCTACGCATTCTCAGGTCCTGACGACCGATGCTTCTCTCCTGGGTTGGGGAGCACATTGCCAAGGGACATGTACTCAAGGCCTCTGGACTCCTTGGGAGTCTGCTCAGCAGATAAACTTCCTGGAGCTCAGAGCCATCTGCCTAGCGCTCAAAGCATTCTCTCACCTGGTTTCTCACCAGTCGGTGCTGATACAGACAGACAATCAGGTGGCAATGTTCTATGTGAACAAACAAGGCGGAACAGGCTCCTTCCTTCTCTGTCAGGAGGCCCAAAAACTATGCTCTTGGGCAGTCCACCACGGCCTCATCCTCAAGGCTGTCTATCTCCCAGGTCAAGAAAATTACCTGGCCGACAAACTCAGCAGGATCCTCCAGCCACACGAGTGGAGGTTGGATCCGCTGGTGGTTCAGCGGATCTTTCTCAAGTGGGGCCTCCCCACCATGGATCTGTTTGCCAGTCCTCTGAACCGGCAACTGCCCAGGTTCTGCTCTCGACAGCCGCATCCTCTCCGGGTAGCGGCGGATGCTTTTCTAATTTCATGGTCCACCGGCCTCTTGTATGCCTTTTCTCCCATGCCACTGGTGTCTCGGACGCTCTTCAAGGTTCTTAGAGACAAAGCATCGATGATCCTAGTGGCTCCCCGGTGGCCGAGACAACCTTGGTTCCCGCTTCTGATGCAGCTAGCTGTGGACACTCCTCTTCCACTGGGTTTTCAGCCCGACCTCCTGTCGCAGGATCAGGGGACTCTCCTACACCCCAATCTCCGGTCCCTTCATCTGATGGCCTGGCTGCTGAAAGGGTAGTCCTTGCTCCTCTGCAGCTACCTCCAGATGTGGAGGAGGTCGTCTTGGCCTCCAGGAGGCCCTCCACCCGCAAGACCTACGCTCTCAAGTGGCGTCGGTTCTCTGTCTGGTGTACTCAGCAGTCTCAAGATCCTTTCTCCTGTTCAGCATCAGTGGTCTTGCAGTACTTGCTCTCTCTCTCCAACCTTGGACTAAAGTCCAACTCGGTAAAGGTCCACCTCAGTGCTCTTTCTGCGCATCACATGCCGGTGGATGGTAAACCTCTTTCCAGCCACCCTCTGGTGGCTCGGTTTCTCAGAGGCCTCCTTCTCCTTAAGCCACCTTTGCGCCCGCCAGCCCCAGACTGGGATCTTAATGTGGTGTTGCAGCGGATTATCTGTCCGCCTTTTGAGCCTATGGCTACCTGTCCGCTACATTTTCTTTCCTGGAAAACTTTGTTCTTGGTAGCCCTCACTTCTGCTAGACGCGTTAGTAAGCTGCAGGCCCTGGTTTCTGATCCTCCTTACACTAGGTTCTACAAGAACCGGGGGTAGTCCTACTCACCCTACATTTCTTCCCAAAGTGGTTTCCCCTTTTCACATCAACCAGGAGGTGGTACTTCCGACCTACTTTCCCAGGCCACACTCCAGCCGAGCTGAAATGGTCCTGCATACCCTGGACTGTAGAAGGGCGTTGACCTTCCTTGACCGTACACGGGAGCACTGAAAGGCTGTTCAGCTCTTCGTGTCTTATGACCCCAACAGGTTGGGGCTCCCTGTCTCCAAGCGTACTCTGTCCATCTGGATTGCGGACTGTATCGCTTGGGCTTACGAGGCAGCCGGCCTCGTGCTGGAAGGTAGTCACAGCTCATCGTGTTCGGGCGAAGGCTACGTCAGTAGCTTACCTCCGCTCTGTTCCATTGGCAGACATCTGCCGGGCCGCTACTTGGTCTTCAAGCCAGACTTTTGCAGCCCATTACTGCCTGGAGAGGGACTCCCGCAGGGACAGTGCTTTCGGACAGGCAGTCCTCCATAACCTCTTCGAGGTATAGGCCACTCCTACCCTCCGTCCCGGTTGTTGGGCTACTGGTTGGAGAAATATTCAGAGAAGATTCCTTCCTTCTGTGCTACTGACCTTGAGGGAGCTCATTTTTGTGCTTAGGGTCTCCGGTAGCCTTAAGCTTGGGAGTCCCATATGTGAGGACTGACTTCCTGCTTGGTCCTGGAGAAAGCGTAGTTACTCACCTGTAACAGGTGTTCTCCAGGAGCAGCAGGAATCAGTCCTCACAACCCTCCCTCCTCCCCTTGGAGTTGCAGTTATATGCTTTCGTTTTTGCTCATTTTTGCTGTCTTTTAGCTATGTCATCTGACTGAGCAAGATGGCACCCTTGGGCGGGAAGAGGACCGCGCATGCGCGCTGCAATTCCCAAAGGCTTTCTTTGAAAGCTGGGGAAAATTGCTCCGCGAGGGCTCCGTCGGCACCGACGTCACCCATATGTGAGGACTGATTCCTGCTGCTCCTGGAGAACACCTGTTACAGGTGAGTAACTACGCTCTCTCCAGGGACTATACCCTCATGTCCCCCGATTGTGCGGGGGACAATTTCTACGCGCAGGTCCTGGGGACACATTAGGGCCTCCAACCCCTGCGGCATTCTACCGGACTGATGCTATCTCCGTCCACCGCGCTCTTAGCTCGCCGATCTGCCCTTGCCCTCCGGGAAAGATCCCTACCCTGACGGATCTTGCGGCCACCTCTCCAGGTGGACGTTCTGGGGATCGATGGCAGATCCGCCTTACCTGAGTGCTGCTCATGGAGGCAGGCCCCCCGGCGTGCTTGCGTTAGTACCGGAGGGGGCGTCCCCATGTCCACCGGCTTAGATATACTAGATATCACCTGCTTGGCAGGCGCCTTGGGGGATCCCCACAGTACCTGTTTACTGCCTTTTTCCCCCTATGGCCGGTACTCCCCCCTCCCCCCCCCCAGGGGGTCCGGCCAGTCCCCCTGCCTAATCCCCGTCGGGCCGCGGACTGGTGGCACCCTACTGCTGTGAAGTCAACAGTCCCTTTTCAGTTAGGTCCTCCTTCCGGAGGTCCGGACCCTTGTCTCCCTATCTCTCGCTAGGGCAGACTGTACCCCTTCTGCTCCGGGGTACACCTCTACTCTTCTCCGGGATAGGCTCTCTAGTTCGGCCTGTCTTCCACTGTTGGTCCTCTGAGTTATGGACTCTACTCCTAAGGGAGTGCTCAGCTTGCCATGAGCCCCCTGGAAGACCTGCCGTCCTTCTCCTGACCCAGCTGACGCCTGGATCCCATGGCCTTCCGGATTTGGAACTTCCTCCCCGCTGCGGTGAAGTTTCCTTGATGACCTCGCTACTGCGTCTACAGTGCCTTCATCACAGGACTACTTCCGACAACCCGGTGGGTAAGCAGTACAGGATTCTAAAACATTAATTCAGTAGAAACCTAATGGCCGGTAAGCTCTGTATGGTACTAGGTCATTTACTCATTACATGCTTAATGATTCTCTTCATGCTCCCCTCTGCCTACTCCCGTAGCCTGGGTTTTTTTTTTGCTGTATCCTAATGGTACCTGTTCTGCACTCTAAAGACTTGCCTCCGTAGTCTTTGGATTCGCTGTTCCTCTATTCAACTCCTGCCCTCCATCCCTCAGGGGATGCCGGAGATTCAGGCTGGGCAAATGCCATCCCGTCTGGGCTGCGCTTTTGGGATCTCCCCGGGCATCCTAAGCTAGGGAGTCCCCACGTGTGAAGACTCATTCCTGCTTGTTCCTGGAGATAGCACAGTTACTTACCTGTAACAGGTGATCTCTGGAACAGCAGGAATTAGTCTTCACAACCCGCCCACCTCCCCTGGGAGTTCTCTCTTTTTCTCTATTCCTTCCTCTCCTCTCCTGCCGGCTCAGCTATGAAACTCAACTGGGGAGAGGCAGTGGGAAGGGCGGGAAGCCACCACGCAGGCATGGGGGATGCTCCCAAAGGCTTTCTGATTGGATGCTGGGGAGCATTTTCCCGTGCGGGCTCCGTCGGCGACGTCTCCCACGTGTGAAGACTAATTCCTGCTGTTCCGGAGATCACCTGTTACAGGTAAGTAACTGTGCTTAATGTAGCAGTAGTTTAATCTTTCATTCCACACCTTATACAGAACTAATATCACCCATTATAGGCCATCCTCACCTGCCTTAATCACAGCCAACATGTGGCCCAACCGCAAATACCAACAGCTAACTAATATAACAGGTTTACTTTTATACAACAGCTAAATAGTGGCTTTGCTCCAATACACCTGAAAATAAGAGGACAAAGCCAGAAGCAGTATCTATTAAATAACGTATTGCTGTCATAAATTCACTTAACTGAAAGACATCATTTGGAGGTGCTCAGTAATTGAAAATTTGCCCTGCAATGTCCTTCGTTTTGTGAATTCTTGCTTCCAGTGGGGGCTGCTGCAATGTTTGGATTACTTGAATCAATCTGATCCTGGCTCTAATGGCTGATACTACCTTCTCGTTTAAAAAACAAAACAAAAGCAGCAAGGGTCAGTCAAACATCTCAAACGCCAATAGGCATACTCCTTCCTGAACCAATCAAATCTGTATGGGAGTAGCTACACCAATCTTGTGCTCAAAGATTTTCCACTCTGGAACTATTAAACCCTTGGGGGCTCTAAGGTCTGTAACTCATAAATCCATCTTTGTTCATACTGTAGTAGAATGTTACCCCAGTCTCCGCTGTGTATATTGATAGGTATAAAATCAAGAACTTGACAGCAAAGATAAAACAAAAGTATGATACTCTTGACAATGACCTACCATAGGGGCATCAATTTTACCTTTTGCCAAACAGTTATGTTAAATGCACCTCACTTCATCTCCTCTGTCTGTTTTTCCACGGAGCCCCATGCATGCTTTTTGCATCAGCTCATGGTATTCACATTTCTGCTCAGCTTACTTGTGTTAATTTCCTGTTCTGCTGCTGTCATCACTGATAACATTTACCCCTTAGCTCCATTCTAGATGTTTTGGTTGGTAGTTTATTTTTTTGCAGATTGCCACTTAGGCCTGAGCACCACATCTCTCTGGCTACAGATCAGAATATGGGAGACCCTCCCTCCAGGGGCGGCCCAAGGGGGGTGCGGGGCCATGTGCGGAGACTCGGTGCGGGGCCTCATTTGCATAAGTGGCCTCATTTGCATAAATATTTGCATAATGTTACCATACACTAACTTTTAGTAAACATGCCTCTTCATGAGTGTATGGATAAAAAAAGACAAAGATTTCTACATTACTATAATCCAGTGCCAACCGCCAGGCACATTAGGAACTACTACAAACACTGCCCATTTAGAACCCATAGCAAAACCGCCGTATCCTAACAGCACTACCAGGATTCACAAAGCGCCAAACCCTACCTATTAAAAGACAACACTGCAAATATTAAACCAATACATTTCAGAGAATAACAATACATGACCTACTGGGGAAAGAGAACAAGTGACAATGTCAAATAGGAATTACATAAACAGAATACCTCAGCTCAGTTACACATGCAGAACATAGACTATCACCAAACAAGGAATCACAATTTAAAAACAGGAAGACAATAATTAAACTGGGAACCCTAAAAGTCAAACTTGGAATGTACAACAACAATGTAGAAATAAAACCATAAATTAATTTCCTCTTGTACTAAACAAAGCACAGACATTAATGATGCACATTTCCCAGAGCTGACATATTCCAGTTAATAAATTCAAAATAAAGAGATATCTTTGTACCTTTTGTGCATTTTTTTTTTCAGTTGCAATTGTTCCAGCCACTTTCTTCTGGTATGTGTCTTCTGCTATCTCTCCATCGTCTGCTGTCCATTTGTCCTTTCTTCTCTTCTAGTTTTTTTCCATTCTCTCTCTACATCTGCTTTAACATAATAATCTTTCTCCTTTTGCTCTTTCCTCATTCCTATTTCATCCACTCAAATTTTACCCCTCCATCCTCAATCCCCACTTAGTCTCCCAATACCCGGCCAATTGTACATTTTTCTTCCCTCCCACACAAAATATTTTTCCTCTCTCCATTTCATTCTCCCAGCCCCATCCCCTTCTAATCTCCCCCAACATCAGCTCCCTTTTAGTTCCAGCCCCACCCAGTATCCGCTCCCATCTAGTCCCCACATCAGCCCAATTCCAGTCCTGGCCCCACATCAGTCCATTTCCAGTCCTAGCTCCCCCATCCATTTCCAGTCCTATCCGAGTCCCTTCATCAGCTCATTTCCAATACCAGCCTCCCATCAGCCCATTTCTAGTCCTTTCCTAGCCCCACCATCAGCCCATGTCAAATCCTAGCTCCCCTCCACTCAGCCCATCTCTAAACCAAGCCCCCCATGAGCCTACTTCCAGTTCTAGCCCCTCCATGAGTCCATTTCAATCCAAGCCCCCACCACAGCCCATTTCCAATCTTAGCTCCCCCCAACACCCAATTCTCAGTTCTATCCTAGCCCATCCATCAGCCCAGTTCCTGTCCTAGCTCCCTCCCCTAAGAGCCCATTCCAAGCCCCCCTTCCCATCAGCTATTTGCAGTTCAAGCCCCCTTCGACTCAGCCCATTTCCATTCCAAGTCCCCCTCCCCATCAGCTATTTGCAGTTCAAGCCCCCCACTTCCCCTCAGCCCATTTCCATTCCAAGCCCCATCCCCAACAGCTATTTGCAGTTCAAGCCCCCTTCCACTCAGCCCATTACCAGTCCTAGCCCCCCCATAGCCCACTCCCAATCCCACTAGCCCATTTCCAGTCCTAATCCCCCATCACCCAATTTTCAGTTTAAGCCCCCCCATAGCCCATTACCAGTCCTAACCTCCCCATCAGCCCACTCCCAGTCCTAATCCCCCATCACTCAATTTTTAGTTTAAGCCCTCCCATAGCCCATTACCAGTCTTAACCCCCCCATCAACCCACTTTCAGTCCTAATCCCACCAGCCCATTTCCAGTCCTAATCCCCCATCACCCAATTTTTAGTTTAAGCCCCGCCAGCGCCCATCACCACTCCTAACCCCTCCCCAGCGCCCATCACCACTCCTAACCCCCCCAGCCCAGCACCCAGCACCACTCCTAACCCCCCCAGCCAGCCCAGTGCCCATCACCACTCCTAACCCCCCCCAGCCAGCCCAGTGCCCATCACCACTCCTAACCCCCCCCAGCCAGCCCAGTGGCCATCACCACTCCTAACCCACCCCCGCCAGCCCAGTGCCCATCACCACTCCTAACCCCCCCCAGCCAGCCCAGTGTCCATCACCACTCCTAACCCCCCCCAGCCAGCCCAGCCCATCACGACTCCTAACCCCCCCCCAGCCCAGCCCATCACAACTCCACACCCCCCCCCCATCCCAGCCCAGCCCATCACAACTCCTAACCCCCCCCCAGCCCAGCCCAGCCCATCACAACTCCTAACCCCCCCCCCAGCCCAGCCCATCACAACTCCTAACCCCCCCAGCCCAGCCCATCACAACTCCTAACCCACCCCAGCCCAGCACTACTCCTAACACCCCCCCCAGCCCAGCACCACTCTTAACCCGCCCAGCACAGCACCACTCCTAGCCCAGCCCAGCACCACTCTTAACCCCCCCCACCCAGCCCAGCACAGCACCACTCCTAACCCCCCCAGCCCAGCACCACTCCTTACCCCCCCACCCAGCCCAGCACCGCACCACTCCTAACCCCCCCCCCCGCCCAGCACCATTCTTAACCCCCCCCAGCACAGCACCACTCCTAACCCCCCCCCAGCCCAGCACAGCACCGCACCACTCCTAACCCCCCCCCCAGCCCAGCACAGCACCGCACCACTCCTAACCCCCCCCCCCCAGCCCAGCCCAGCCCAGCCCAGCCCAGGGAAGTTTAAAAAAAATGAAAGAACCTGTCTCCTGCCGATGTCGGGGCTGCCGCGGCAGAATCGAGCGTGCCGCGGGGCCCCCCTGTACCCGGCACAGCCTCTTCTTCCCCGTAGCAGCTCTCTCTTCTGAGCTGCAGTCAACGCGCCGGCTTGCAGAGCGCGAGGGAAGAGTTTTTCCCTCGCTGCTCTGTTAAGCCCGCGGGGGCTGATGGGAAGTTCCCATCAGCCCCCGCGGGCTTAACAGAGTCGCGAAAGGGAAACTCTTCCCTCGCGCTCTGCAAGCCGGCGCGTTGACTGCAGCTCCACAGTGAGAGCTGCTACGGGGAGAAGAGGCTGTGCCGGGTACAGGGGGGCCCCGCGGCACGCTCGATTCTGCCGCGGCAGCCCCGACATCGGCAGGAGACAGGTTCTTTCATTTTTTTTTTTATTTTACTTTTACAAAAGAATGTTTTTTGCGCGGGGCCCCCTGAAACGCGGGGCCCTGTGCAAAAAACATTCTCGCTCAATGGACGGGCCGGCCCTGCCTCCCTCTATGCCTTTGACCACTCAGGTTGACTTGCAAAACCTTGAAGGCTCCTGGATTTGAGAAGCTCAGTTGCCATGCCATACTATTCCATGGTCATCTAATCCACTTTCAAAGAGCCATGAGTTCCAAATTTCACCCTTCTGTGCCCTTAGGAGGGAGGCTAGGACTTCAGATTCTTTTTTTTCCCCCCAAATGCTATGCTCTCATCCTGTATAGCAGCTAGGGCTGGCCAAAGAATTTCTGCTGCCTCCCACTGCTGCTGATTCCATTGGTAGGCGGGGGGAACAGCTTGGCACACATGGCCTGCTGCTGACCTGCCTTTGACACAACTTCCTGTCTGAGGTGGGTGAGAAGCAGCAGGTCATCTATACTGAAGCACATGACCTGTTGTGGGTGCCATGCTGTGCAACTCTAGGTGGCCACTACCTGGGCCAGCCCATCTAATCTGATCTGTGCATGTTCTGCAAGTGCATGCCCATGAAATCTTGACTATGCTTCCTTTCCTTCCCTTTGGCCTGTAGGGAATTGTACTGCTCTGCTTTCTCCAGAGGAAGGATGTGGGAAAATATATTACCCAAATGAGACATTTTTGATGCAGCATTGTGACTTCAATAAGTATTGGTACCCAGAGACTGACATGGCTCTGAACTTCAGACTTAACAGCCTAGTGTACAGGAGCAACTTGCTGATATGCTGTGGAAAGAATCTCTTCAGAAATGAGGTTCAAGAGGCTGTGACCATGATCAAGCAGCATGCTGATGCTTGGTCGACCCTCTCCACGTACGCGTCCTAACACTTTTTTGAAAGTGATGTCAGATCTTCCACCTGTATCAATCCTTCCAACATTTTTCCCATAGTCTCATGCTCACCAAGGGGAAAGAGCATTGCACACAAGGTGCACTACAGGAGAGCCTTAGCCTTCTATTTGGAGTGGACTTGTTAGCGGTTACCTTCCACTTGGGTTCGGCGGTGACATTTCTTGAACACTCACCTAGTGACTCTGAAGTGTTGGGAAATTACCTGGGTTAGCCTTCCCTTGCTATATTTTATTTTATTTTATTTACATTCTCTTATATACCGCGCTATTCTGCATCAGTGCGGTTTACATTGAACAAACTGAAATTACATTGAACAGGGCATTATAACTTGGAGATAACTATTTTACAGGGAACATGGGCTATGGAGGGTTAAGTGGCTTGCCCAAGACCACAAGGAGCACCTGTGGGACTAGAAACCCCTGTCCTTCCGGCCCAAGGTTGCTGTCCTTTAGTGGGATTTGAACCCCCGACCTTCCGGCCTGAAGTACCTTGTCCCAACCACTAGGCTACTCCTCCACTCTACTATACCCTCCCCTTCACACTCAGGCACACTGAAGAAAACTCCGTGATCTGACCACAATACCACGGCTCTTTAGGTCTCTGGTCCATCAGTAGTGAGAGACAGGCAGAGAATAATACAGAACACAATCACACACACACAAAGTGCTATTTTCTTTGAGCTCAGAGGGAAGACAATAAGCGGACTATGAACAGGCATAATTCCAGGCTTATTGAATTCAAAGTTCTCCTTCTAAAAGCTCCCTTTTTATTAGAGAAAAAGAGGAAGTAACAATCATTTATTATAACCATGAAATAAAACAAGGTGTCGCCAAAGTTCTTTTTACAGAGTAAGATCTGATTACAGTATATTAGATGAAATTTATAATTACAAAAGTTGCAAAAATTATGTTGTCAGCAGGGACTTCCAGCTGACTGTACAATGAACTATGGTTGCACAGGTCATAGCCTATGTTCTTTTTGCTTGCGTTAACACTGTTCCATCTATTTTAAAGACAGTTACACAGAACCCATGATCATGACATCCTATTCTATTTAAGAAGAAAGTAGGTGAAAAGTCAAACTTCTAAATACATTTTGAATCAAGAACTTCATCCATCTTCAATTACATATTGGGGATTCTGGTATCCCTTTATCTGTCCATCCCTAATAAGCATACAAAACTAAGTAATCTTTATTATAGAAGCTTGAATATATTATCTAATTGCACCTAGCAAGCAGATAGCATAAGCTTACCTAATAAAGAGAGGTCGGTACAGCTCACCTCCATGTTCTGTGCCCACTAACTCTCCCATGTACTGTACAGTTCTTCTCCTTACTTTACAGGCCTTCCAACAGGTACCTGTGTGAACTCACATATAGTCTTATCTCTATTTTTCTCTCATCCCTTCGTAGTTCATTCCCAGACATCATGTCTCATTTCTTTCTTCAATATGTTTCATTTTAATTAACTCATATTCTGCCCTTGGTATGTTACATTTAGCATTCCACTCCTGCACACTCTGCTCCTATCTTCTGTTGCACTTTGTTCTTCTGTGTCTCTATCTGTCTTTCAAGATCAGACAACTGCTGAATTAGTTTGCTATAGAATTAGCATAAGGATTAATAGAAAAACAAACATTCCCCAGGACCAAGCAGGAAGTCGGTCCTCGCATATGGGTGACGTCGGCGCCGACGGAGCCCTCGCGGAGCAATTTTCCCCAGCTTTCAAAGAAAGCCTTTGGGAATTGCAGCGCGCATGCGCGGTCCTCTTCCCACCCAAGGGTGCCATTTTGCTCAGTCTTCTTTTTTCCATGGAGCCCTACAGACATTGTTTGTAATTCCCTGCTAGAAAAGTTGATTTTATTTGTCTTTTTTCTCGAATTCGACACCGGTTCTTTTCCCGCCCGGACCCGTGACGCCGGTTGCGAGTCCGTTTTTTATTTTTCGGTTTTTTGTCCTTCGTGACAGATTTCGCGCCTTTTTTTCTTTTTCACTGGCAGCCCTGTCTTTTGACCTCGCAGGGGCCCTTTTTCCCCCGATGGCTGCCAGCGGGTTTAAGAAGTGTGATCGGTGTAAGAAGCTCATGTCTCTTACCGACACACACGACTACTGCCTCTGCTGCCTCGGACCCGATCATGACCCGATGATCTGTGGTCCGTGTGGCAAAATGTCCTCAAAAGCGTTGAGTCGGCAGCATCAGCGGGAACGTATCTTCTCTGACTCCGGCCGGGCCCGGACCTCGTCAGAGGCTTCGACGTCTCGGGACTCTGGTCCTGAGCATCGTTGGAGTTCCTCTGAACGGGGGTCTCCTACCCGGGAACATCATCGGAAGAAGAAACCCGCGAGGGTGGGGTCAGTGGACGCTCCTGGTTCCTCGAGGGCCAGGTCGCATAGCCCCGATTCCCGTCCCGGGTCCTCTGAGTTGGAGAGGCCTTCCAAACATCCTCGTCTCGAGATGGACTTGCCCGCTCACGTGAGTACTGTTGTCCTCGTGGACGCGCCTCCGAAGGAGCCGACGTCGGGCCCGACGCCGTCGGGGCCCGAGTCAGGGGCTGCTGGGTCTCCTGAGCTCGGACTCAGGTTGACGGCCTTGGAGAGCAGTTTCGCTGCCTTCATGGACCAGCAGCGGGCATTGATCGCTGGCCTCGCCGGTGCTTCTGCCCTGACCACCAGGACGTCGACGTCCAAGTCGACCCCGTAGACCGAGCCGATCCTCGAGTCCATGAGGGCTCGAGTCGATCCTCGGTCGCGGTCTCCTTCGGCCTCCCGTTCGGGACCGAGGTCGTCGACGCCAACTACCTCGGCGTCGGGGCGGACGGCATCGATGCCCACCCGACCGGAGCCGCTCGACTCCTCCTCCGAGGAGTCAGCCTGGGAATCCGAGGACGAAGAGTCACCTGGTTCTTTTCGGACTCGGTGTGTCCCATCAGACTCCCCCGAGTCCGAACCTCGGAGACAGTCCCCCCCGGAGGATACCCGGTTCTCGGACTTCGTGCGGGATATGGCCAAGGCCTTGGCCTTCCCCGTGGATCCCGATGAGGAGCCTCGAGTCGAAGAGCTCGACGCCCTCCAATATGACTCTCCCCCAAAGGAGGCCTTTATTGTACCGGTTCCTCCGATGCTGGAATGACTTCTCTTCTGCATGTGGGAGAGCCCGGCGTCGTCGCCGGTGTTAAGCAAGCAGGTCGATTCCATTTATCGAGTCCGCAAGAGCCCCGGTTCCAAAAGGCACAACTACCGCACCATTCCATGGTGGTGGAATCGGCCATGCATTGACTTAAGAGTCAGAAAATGCACTCCTCGGTGCCTCCCGGTCGGGAGGCTCAAGCCTGGATGCCCTCAGTAGGAAGTGTTTCCAGGGCTCTATGCTTGCTTGTCGAGTCCAGACCTACCAGCTCTACATGGGCATGTATCTCCGAGACCTGGCTAAAGAAATAGCCGGGTTCTCTGCTGGTCTCTCCGAAGAACCTTTGCAGAGGTTCCAAGCCTTGTCAACTGGTATTCGGGAGTGCTCAAAGTTTCTCTCGAGCAGCCTACGATGGCTTTGAAGCATCGGCTCGAGTAGCCGCAGCCGACCTCGAGCCATGGGTGCAGGACAAGTTGGTCAATGTCCCCTGCAGAGGTGAAAACCTCTTTGGCAAGCCCATGGATGAGAAGGCTGCACAGATCGAGACCGAGACTCTCACCAGGACTCGTCTCAAGGAAGACCTCTGCCCCTTCTCAGAAGAAGGGCTCGGGGAAAAAGCCCTTTTACCTGAGGAAGGCAGCTGCCTATCAACACTACCCTCATTATCAGGCCTCAGCAGCTCCCCAACAGGGTAAGCAAGCCAAGGGACGGGGTAATGGATCCCGTAGGCAGCAAGCCCCCAAGCCTGCACCACCGGCCCCTGCTCAGCAGGGTGGGGGTTTTTGACTTCATCAGCATAGCCTCTCCCCCTCAGCTGGTTTCTCTCAGCACAGGAGGCCGGCTGGTCCACTTTGCCCACAGGTGGTCCCACATCACTACAGATACCTGGGTGCTTCACATAGTTCAAAAAGGCTATCTTCACTTTCACCAGGTACCTCCCTCCTACTTTCCAGGGGAGCCTCTCAGACTCCCTCTGCACAGGGACTTACTCCTTCAGGAGTTAGCAAGTCTTCTTCAGGAACAGGCTGTGGAACCGGTGCCCCACCACCTGAGAGGTCAAGGTTTTTACTCCAGGTACTTTCTGATACCAAAAAGAACAGGAGGCCTCAGACCCATCCTGGACTTGCGTAACCTCAAGTTCCTCGCAAAGGAAAAGTTCAAGATGCTTACCCTTGGAATCCTGCTGCCCTACCTCCAGCAGGGAGACTGGCTATGCTCCTTAGATCTAAAGGATGCCTACACTCACATCCTCATTCACCCCAGCCACAGACAATATCTCAGGTTTGTTGTGGGGGGCAATCATTACCAGTACAGAGTACTACCCTTTGGCCTATCCTCTGCACCAAGGGTGTTCACCAAATGTCTAACAGTGGTGGCGACTTATCTAAGACTTCAAGGCCTCTTTGTATTTCCATACCTGGACGACTGGCTCATCAGAGCACAGTCTTCACAAGAGGCCATTCACGCCACACACCGCACTGTGGCTCTGCTCCAGTACTTGGGCTTTGTCATAAACTTTGCAAAGTCCACTTTGCTCCCCTCTCAGGATCTCGAGTTCATCGGCGCAAGATTGAACACGCTTCAGGCGTGAGCTTTTCTGCCTCTCGACAGGGCAAACAGGCTCATGGATCTTGCCAGCCACTTTCGCAGCAATTCCCTGGTCTCTGCCAGGCAATTTCTGCGACTGCTCGGCCATATGGCTTCCACAGTCCATGTGACCCCCAATGCCCGCCTGAACATGCGGCCTGCTCAATGGTACCTTCGCACACAATGGTATCAGGCCACTGGGAGCCTAGCGGACTCCGTACAGATCTCCGACCCGCTGGTCTCTTCTCTACAATGGTGGCTTCATCTGCCAAACCTAGTGCTAGGAATGGCTTTTCAGCCTCCTCCGCCTTCTCAGGTCCTGACGACCGATGCTTCTCTCCTGGGTTGGGGAGCACATTGCCAAGGAAAATGTACTCAAGGCCTCTGGACTCCTTGGGAGTCTGCTCAGCAGATAAACTTCCTGGAGCTCAGAGCCATCCGCCTAGCTCTCAGAGCCTTCTCCCACCTCACTTCTCACCAGTCTGTGCTGGTCCAGACGGACAATCAAGTTGCAATGTTCTACGTGAACAAACAAGGCGGAACAGGCTCCTTCCTTCTCTGTCAGGAGGCACAGAAACTGTGCTCTTGGGCCGTCCACCACGGCATCCTCCTCAAAGCTGTCTATCTCCCAGGTCAGGAAAATTACCTGGCAGACAAGCTAAGCAGGATCCTCCAACCTCACGAGTGGAGATTGGATCCGTTGGTGGTTCAGCGGATCTTTCTCAAGTGGGGCCTCCCCAGCATGGATCTGTTTGCCAGTCCTCTGAACCGGCAACTTCCCAGATTCTGCTCTCGACAACTGCATCCTCTCAGAGTAGCGGCGGATGCTTTTCTGATTCCGTGGTCCACAGGCCTCTTGTATGCCTTTCCTCCCATGCCGCTGGTGTCTCGGACACTCTTCAAAGTTCTCAGAGACAAAGCCTCGATGATCCTAGTGGCTCCCCGGTGGCCGAGACAACCTTGGTTCCCGCTTCTGATGCAGCTGGCGGTGGACACTCCTCTTCCTCTGGGGTTTCAGCCCGACCTCCTGTCACAGGATCAGGGGACTCTCCTGCACCCCAACCTCCGGTCCCTTCATCTGATGGCCTGGCTGCTGAGAGGGTAGTCCTTGCTCCCCTCCTGCTGCCTCCAGATGTGGAGGAGGAAGTCTTGGCCTCCAGGTGACCCTCCACCCGGAAGTCCTACGCTCTTAAGTGGCGTCGGTTCTCCGTCTGGTGTGCTCAGCAGTCTCAAGATCCCTTCTCCTGTTCGGCATCAGTGGTCTTGCAGTACTTGCTTTGCCTCTCCAATCTTGGACTTAAGTCCAACTCGGTCAGGGTCCACCTCAGTGCTCTTTCTGCGCATCACATGCCGGTGGATGGCAGACCTCTTTCCAGCCACCCTCTAGTGGCTCGTTTTCTCAGAGACCTCCTTCTCCTTAAACCACCTTTGCGCCCACCAGCCCCTGACTGGGATCTGAATGTGTTTTTACAGCGGATTACCTGTCCGCCTTTTGAACCTATGGCTACCTGTCATCTTCGTTTTCTTTCTTGGAAAACCTTATTCTTGGTAGCCCTCACTTCTGCTAGACGCGTTAGTGAGCTACAGGCCCTAGTATCTGATCCTCCTTACACTAGGTTCTACAAGAATAGGGTAGTCCTATGGACTCACCCTAAGTTTCTTCCTAAAGTGGTTTCCCCTTTTCACATCAACCAGGAGGTGGTACTTCCGACCTTCTTTCCCAGGCCACACTCCAGCCGAGCTGAAATGGTCCTGCATACCCTGGACTGTAGGAGGACGTTAACCTTCTACCTTGACCGTATGCGGGAGCACCGAAGGGCTGTTCAGCTCTTCGTGTCTTATGACCCCAATAAGTTGGGGCTCCCTGTCTTCAAGCGTACTCTGTCCATCTGGATTGCTGACTGTATCGCTTGGGCTTATGGGGCAGCCGGCCTCTCGTTGGAAAGTCAAGTCACGGCTCATCGTGTTAGGGCGAAGGCTGCGTCAGTGGCTTACCTCCGCTCTGTTCCATTGGCAGACATCTGCCGGGCCGCTACTTGGTCTTCAAGCCAGACTTTTGCAGCCCATTACTGCCTGGAGAGGGAGTCCTGCAGGGACAGTGCTTTCGGACAGGCAGTCCTCCGTAATCTCTTTGAGGTATAGGCAACTCCTGCCCTCCGTCCCGGATGTTGGGCTACCGGTTGGGGGCGTACTCAGAGAAGATTCCTTCCTTCTGTGCTACTGAGCTTGAGGGAGCTCCTTTTTGTGCTATAGGGTCTCCGGTAGCCTTAAGCTTGGGAGTCCCATATGTGAGGACTGACTTCCTGCTTGGTCCTGGAGAAAGAGTAGTTACTCACCTGTAACAGGTGTTCTCCAGGAGCAGCAGGAATCAGTCCTCACAACCTTCCCCCCTCCCCTTGGAGTTGCAGTTCTATGCTTTTGTTTTTTGCTATCTTTTAGCTATGTCATCACTGAGCAAAATGGCACCCTTGGGCGGGAAGAGGACCGCGCATGCGCGCTGCAATTCCCAAAGGCTTTCTTTGAAAGCTGGGGAAAATTGCTCCGCGAGGGCTCCGTCGGCGCTGACGTCACCCATATGTGAGGACTGATTCCTGCTGCTCCTGGAGAACACCTGTTACAGGTGAGTAACTACTCTGATTGGTCGGTCCTTACATCTCCCCAATCCCCTCTGGGGTGGCAAATTATTGAGCCCATCACAGAACTAGGAGTCATAGGTGTAACTAATGGCCTGCATGTGTGACACCAAGTGCTGGTGTGCGGGAACAGAATGTACAGATAGTGATTGTACCATAACCTTGGTAGCAGGAGAACTGATATGATACAATTTATAGAATAGAACAAGTAAATACAATAAGAAGTACTAGACCAAACAGCAAATTACGGAACCAGGAGAAGAGACCTCCACACCATGAAGTGAGGGAAGAAAACCACGAATCTAGGATCTACCCCAGCCTGTTTTTGTATGTACACATTAGATCTTAGGTGCTATGTAACAATGGATAGATTTCCATTCTTCCCAGCTACTGTAGGGATATAAGTACAGTATGTACCTCAGGACTGCAAGCACCTCTCTCTGCCGCTAAGATAATCTAATGCTAATCTATTCTGCAAAGTCATCTGTGTTAGCATCAAGTGCGGTGCTCAAAACACAAAAACCCTGTTTTGTCAAATTAAGCAACATCATTAAATCAAAACTTTTAGAATATTTACACTGGCTCCCAATTCAAAGCAGAATTTAATACAAAACTCTCTTAACCACCTACAAAAGCATAAATAAAACCGCACCCTGGACAATAAACAACCTCATCAAAACAGAACCCACCCATAACACCCAAAGGAGAGACCAGCTAAATAAACTAACAATACCAAAAATTCATTAGGGCCAAAAAATCCACTAATAAGAAAACCTTCTCCCACGCAGCCCCCATTTTGTGGAACGCAACTCCAAAAGAATTAAGACAATTACCTGAAATCAAGGAGTTTAGAAAAAAACTTAAAACTCATCTCTTCACACTGCACTATGGTTCCGAAACAAACTCACCCAGCACCTCCCAGCTCGATAAAGGATAACTCTACCATAGATGACACATATTAAGATAAGGAACGAAGTACTGTGACACTAAAATAAGGCATTGAAAACTGAACAAAAAATAACTCTGTATATAGTTTAATCCTGTACAATTGTATATAGTTCTCTAATTGTTACTTGTTAACTGTTAAATAGTAAATGCAACCTCCAAGTTACTACTGTTATATGTAAAACAGCCTGCTCTGTTTGTTATATGTAAACCGCATCTGATCAATGGAAGAAGCGGTATAAAAAACCTGTTAATTAAAATTAAAAAAAAAAAAAAACACACTAAATGTATCTATTTAGCATTAGTAGCAGCCTGCAGTCCTGGTGTAAGAATTGAGGCAAACATAACTTCAGCAACTGAGAACAAGTGAAATTCATAGGGTACATCATTTTCAGAAAAATGAGGATCTTTTATCTATAATGGAGGTGATATTTAGACCATGTTTTTGAAAACCCAGAGAAAGTTTGTAGGGAAATTGAAGCTACAGGTGATATAGCTTGCACATAGGCCTCCTGGTGCAAACACCATCGTGCTCCCTGCATGCTGTGCAGAGGTTTAAAAGGAAGTGCCTCCCAGGTGCCCGCGCTGGAGGGCCTTGCCAGAGGGCCCTTAGGCTGGGACCAAGGTGCTTTAGCGCGCTACCCCTTGCTGCCTGACCCTATCTTCAATCGAGAAGGTATGTTTGGCAGGGCCCCTTCTTAGTGGTTATTCTGTTAAGCAACTCTCTGCTCGTCTCACAGCCCACTGCTGGCACCGATCTCCCATCAATCTCCTGGTACTTGCTACCTACTTGCATAGAACTGCTACCCATTGCCTGCATAGATCTGCTACTCACTGCATAGAACTGCTACTCATTGCTGCATCCTACCCATTGCCTGTGTAGAACTGCTACCCACTACTATGGCCCTACATCTTTGTCCTTCTCTTCCTCATCCTCCCCAACTGCCTCCCCTCCTATCAACACCCTCCCCCCCCCACCTTCCTCACTTCTCCCTCCACTCTGCCCCCTAGCCTAGCACCTGCTCTTGAGCCTCTCCACACCTTCCCCAACATTCAACCAGCCCCCCTCTCATTAAAGCAACCCCACCCTCACTTCTGTCGTACTATCTCCACTTTACCTCGCTCTCTAATACTCATTCTCCTCTCATCAGGTAATATCAACTCCAACCCTTGTGCCCCCCCCCCCCCCCCGTTTTCCTTCTCACACTAAAAGTTCCTCACGTACATGATCTAATCTCATCCACATCCCGCTCCTTCCACCCTCCCCACAATCACTCATCCATAGATACCAACTCCAACCCTACCCCCAAAAATAATCCCTCACACAACCTACCTGATACCATCAATTTCCCCTCCCTCATGTCCCTCTCGGAGAGCACACACACCCAGACATACCCGCCCACACCCTTTCCCTCTAAATCTCAGTACTATCCTAGAAATAGACACCCACGCTACTCTGTTAAGAAATCCACACATAACTTAAACAATCTTATCCATATCCCTCTCCTCCCCCCTTCCGCTCTTGTGTTTACTTGCGCCTTATGGAACGCTTGCTCAGTCACTAAAAAAAACTTTTATTCACAATCTTCATCTCTAATGCCCTTCACCTTCTTGCCTTGACCGAGACCTGGCTCCCCTCAGATGACACCGCATCCATTGCCCCCCTCTGCTATGGGGGCTACCAATTCTCCCATACACCTTGATCTACTGGTTGCGGTGGTGGCGTTGGCCTCCTATTCTCTCCCTCCTGCCAATTCCAACCCCTCCTGCCACCCCAATCACACTCCCCCCATTCCTTTGAAGTCTACTCTATTCGCCACCTCTCACCACTTCCCCTCTGAGTAGTTTATTGCCCACCCGACAACTCCAAATCAACCTTCCTCACTGACTTTGACTCCTGGCTTTCTGCCTTTATGGATCCCTCCTCCCCCACTCTTATTCTTGGCGATTTCAACATTCACATCGACAACCCCTCCGACCCCCATTCCTCAAAGTTCCTCGCTCTTGCCTCTTTTGACCTCCAACCTTGCTCCACTGCCCCCACACACCTACAAGGCCACTGCCTTGACCTAATACTCTTCTCTAATTCCTCTCCCTTAAACTTCCACAATTCAATCCTTCCCTCATCCTGACCATCACCTTCTAATATTCACTCTTCAGCTCCTGCCGTCCCTACCTTGTCCTGTCTCCCCTATCCTATTTAGAAACCTTCATAACATTGATCCCTGACACTCTCCACCATTTCTCCATCTCTTTCCTCCATTTTATCCTCTTGAGTCCGTCGATGAGGCATTATCCTCATACAATGCTACACTATCCTTGGCCCTTGACACTCTTGCCCCTCCCACCCCCTCGTCCTATAAAACAATCTACTCCCCAACGTTGGCTTTCACCCACAATCCGTTACCTATGCATCTGTGCCTGTTCTGCTGAATGAGCCTGGTCCAAATCCTGCTCCCCAGAAGACCACCTACACTTCAAATTCATGCTTGGCTCCTTCCAGTCAGCCTTAGCACTTACCAAACAAGATTACTACATCCTTCTGACTAATTCCCTTGCCTCTGATCCTCGTCTCTTTAACACCCTCAATTCTCTCAAGGTGCCCCCGATCCCTCCCTCCCTTTCTGCCCAAACCCTAGTTGACTAATTCCATGACAAAATCCACAAAATTACCCTCCAACTCCCTACACCCTCATCTACCTCCCCTCCTCCCCAATTCTCCTTCATCCTTACTCCTCCTGCCACCCTCTCCTCCTTCCCTCCGATCTCTGAAGAAGAAACCACACTTTCCTTCTGCAAACCCACCACCTGCTCCTCCGACCCTATCCCCACCCATCTCCTACGTTCCATTTCCTTCACTATTGCCCCTCCATCACTCATAACCTCAACCTTTCACTCTGCACTGCAACTGTCCCTGCTGACTTCAAACATGCTGTTGTCACCCCCCTCCTCAAACCCTCACTTGACCCCACATGTCCTAACTATCGATCCACCTCCCTCCTTCGCTTCATATCCAAACTATTAGAATGAGCAGTCCACCGTTGCTACCTCGACTTCCTCACCTCCCAGACTCTCCTGGACCCACTACAATCAGGCTTCCGTCCCCTACACTCCACTGAAACGGCACTCACAAGTCACCAACTACCTGTTCCTGGCTAAATCTAAGGGCCTCTATTCTATCCTCATACTTCTTGACCTTTCTGCTGCCTTTGAGACCGTTGACCATGACCTTCTCCTCACCACCCTCTCCTCGCTTGGCTTCACAGACTCCGTACTATCCTGGTTCTCCCCCTACCTCTCCCAACGCTCATTCAGTGTATACTCTGGCAGCCTCTCCTCTTCCCCTACCCCTCTCCATTTAGGTGTAGCCCAGGGATCTGTCTTGGGGCCCCCTCCTTTTCTCTCTATACCCAAGGCCTTGGTGCGCTTATCTCCTCCCATGGCTTTCAATAACATCTCTGCTGATGACTCCCAAATCTACCTCTCTACACCCGATATCTCTCTGGCAACCCATTCCAAGATCTCTGCCTGTCTCTCGGACATCGCTGCCTGGATGTCTTATCGCTGATTGAAACTGAACATGACCAAGACTGAACTCCTTATCTTTCCACCCAACTCCTCCCCCCCACCCCCCCACTTCCCCCTCTGTCCATGTGGATGGATCTACTATCCTTCCTGTTCCCTCGGCCTGCAATCTAGGGGTCATCTTCAACACCTCTCTCTCTCCTCTGCTCATATCCAGCTTGTAGCTAAGTCCTGCTGCTTTTTCCTCTACAACATCAGCAAGATCTGCCCCCTCCTCTCTGAACACATTACCAAAATGCTTATCCACTCCTTAACCTCCTCTTGCCTCGATTACTGCAACCTACTCCTCGCTGGTCTCCCTGTGAACCACTCCTTCCCCTTCAATCTATACAAAATCACGCTGCTAGACTAATCTTCCACCAGCCTCACCATGCCCACATTACTCCTCTCCTTAACCCTTTCAAGGCCTACTTAAATTTTTTAATCCACATTGTGCAGCCGGGTTAAGTTTTGCATATTTCAGGAAAATTGTACCCGTCTTATTCAATATGTTCTAATAGTGATTTTCCTTCTGCTATGGTCATGTATTATATACCATTTGATAGGAATATTTAGTCAAAATTTTGGATCCCAAGAGTTTCGGGCTCGGCCTGGAAAGGGTTAAGTCACTTCACTGGCTCCCTGTCCAATTCCGCATCCAATTCAAGTTTCTCCTGCTGACCTATAAATGCATTCACTCTATGGCCCCTCAATACCTCCTATCTCTTCTCTCCCTATGTCCCCACTTGAAATTTGCGCTCCACTATCAAATTGCTTCTTTCAATGCCTTTCACTTGCACTGCGAACTCCCGACTGCGCCCCTTTCACCTTGCTGCACCACACGCCTGGAACAGCCTACCTGCATCTGTGTGCCAGGCATCCACCCTGGCCCTCTTCAAATCCAGGTTGAAGACCCACCTCTTCACCGTTGCATTCAGATCCTGACTTCCATTCATATCTTTCCCCATCCCCCATTAATGTTTGACCAAACCTATAGACCAACTGTACCAAACTATACCACACTGTACTGCAGAATTGACTAATGTTCTGTACTGTTCTACTAAATTATAAGCTCCGATGAGCATGACTCTGACGGGTAGAGACTGTCTCTTGTCTGAGCATGACTGATGAGCAGGGACCGTCCCTTGTATGTTAGCTACCTTGTATAGTTACTGTGCTGCATGTGTGGTGCTCTACAAGTGCAAAATATTAGAAGTAGTAGGTACCCCTCCATCCTGGTGGCAGGCATGGGTGTAACCAATGACCGCACTGATAAGTATAATTTACAAAAGGGAAGGCAGTACCATTTTGGGGAAGTGTTAGTTTTGCAAAAAGGGTTATAACCAACTTCTTTTCCGGTAGTAACATGGCGATTTAATACAAACATTAAACTTGCCATATGCTGCTAAGCCATAGGCCTTACAAGCTAATGGTGTCAGTTTTGTAGGTAACCTAAATTCCTTTCCTAAAAAGGCTTGACAAAATCAGGGCTATAGTTGGAAAAATTAACAAATGTAAACAACTAGACCTTCAATCTCTATTTGTAGTGTTAATGCATTCTATATGCTGTGAAGTGACATTGACAACAGGTATTCCCCCTGTATAGTTAGATATATTGGTTGCAGCTGCAGATCACAAACACTGTTTGATTCTGATATCTGCCACAATAAAAGAAAAGACAGCAGATGTGTGCTGCTAGAAAATTGTTTGAACATCACACAGTCCTTGGTATCCAAAGCGGCAGCAATCTGGCTCATCAAAGAATACCAAGCATGTGTTAACAGCAAATTTAGTGGAACAACATTCATAGAATTTTTAAAGTCTGTCAAAGGAGAATTATGACTCAGGAAGAAATCGGTCTGAGCTGACACATGGAATGGGCCGGATGTCTGTAATATGGATCTGTATTCCTCCCTCTGATATCTGCACTGCAGTGGGCGTAGATGTGTGTACTGAAACTGGTCCTTCAAAGTAGCACTGTGTCCAACCAGTCCAAGGTTTAACTCTCTTGTACACCAAATCTCCTGCTCTGTACTTTACTATCGGTGGAACATGCAATGCTGTCCTTGAGTCTGGCCTACTGACACTTTGATCAACTGCAAGGAGGTATGCAGTGATGTAAGATAAGTGCAAGTCATTTGGAACCTTGCCATCCTCTGGCTTAATGGCAATCTGCATCTCCTTCCTGTAAGCAACTGAAACTGAGAATTTTTATTCAGTGGTGAATTTCATAAAGACAAGAGTCAGGGGCAAAGCCTGCACCCAATTCAGTGAGATTTCAGCACTCTTCTTTGAATGGTCTTTTAAAATCGGATCTATCTTTCTACCAGGCCATTAGCCTGTGGCCTATACACAGTGTTTTACTAGTAAAACTTTTGCATCAAAAAAATGTTAAGTATATGAAGACGAAGATAGCTTGCAACATACTTCTGTTTTGCATCTACAGTCTTTGATTTGATAAAGAGAAAAAAATTAAAGCTAGCATGTGATCTGGGACACCTCTCATCAGGTGCACAACTTTAAGGTATTGTTAATCTTATTATTCCTCATCGTCTCTCCAGGCCAGTCCAGGTACAGTTGGGTAGTCAATCCCTTCTAGCAGCTGAGGACTGAATGCTGAAAAGTTTTGCTGGCAGATGCAATAGCTCCCTCTGGTGTCAAAGTCAGTCTTCAGTCCTCAGTAGCTAGAGTGGACGTATCTCTGGCAGGCTCCCAGGAGAGTCAGTTTTAGTTAGTATAAAAAAAATAAATAACATAGGAGGAAACCTTTCAGGCTTGGACAGCAACAGGCAACTTAACTCTTTCATTTTTGAGTGCAGGAACCTTGCTCCCTGTCCCTAGCAGGGCATCATAGCAGGTGGTTTCCTTGTCTCCACCAACGGGGGGAGTAATCGGGGACACGATTGCTTCAGCGGTCCTTATTTTAATTTTGTTTTTGCTATTTTCGGAGGCAGAGCCTGCTTCTGCGGATCCGCTGAAGCTACTTGCGGTTTGCTTGGAGCTGGGGGCCTCAGTATCCTCTTCCCGCGCTGGTTCCCCGAGTCTCTTTTTCGCTAGCAGCGGATCTCTAGAGACTGTGCCTGTCTGCCTTTGCTGGAGGTGAGTGGACATTTCTACTTGGTCTAGTTGTGGGCTTCGCGTCGTCGAAGGTGTTCCCTGGTCTGTTTTTGGCGGGCGGCCATTTTCTGTGCGCCGGGACATGTTTCTGCTTCCCTGTCCTCAGGACATTTCATCGGGCCGGGGGCGTCGATTTTAGTTTGCTTTGTGCGTTCGGGTGTTTTCCGGGTGGAGCCTTCAGTTTTGGGGGATTTCGCGAGTGACAAACCGCAGGGGAAGAAGCTGTCCCAGGCTGCGGTGACTTCTCTTCCTTCTGATGTCGCATCTGTTCCTGCGCTTTTGCAGCGTTCGGGAAAACGCAAGTCTAAATCTCACAAGGAGATTTCAGTGACAGACCGCACTCAGCCTTTGTTCTCCGCTGCTCAGGAAGCCCTAGCCTTTTTCCAGCCTGAGTTTATTTTGGCTTTACATAAAGCCTATTTATTGAAATTGTCTCCTCCTACGGTGGATGCCTCTGTAGGGGATCAGAGCCCTTCCATTCAGAGGGAATCTAAACCGAGCGACCCGCGTGAGGGCCCCTTGACTCAGTTGCCTGGGGGGGGTCTGTCTCCAGATGGCTGGAATCCTCCATCCCTTGCTTCCCTGCTCCCTGAGGAAGGGGAACTCTCCTCAGAGGGGGGTCTGGACTCTTGACCCCAGGAGTTAGAGGATGGGGAACTGGGGCCGGGAGAGGATCCTAATGTCTTTAGAGTATTTCGGAAGGAGGAGCTCGGGGCGCTGATCGTTCAATCGCTAGCAGCGCTAAATATTGTGCCTCCTTCTTTGCAACCGGAGCCTCTGGAGGATCCCTTATTGCAAGGGTTTAAAGCAGAACAGCGCTGCTTCCCTATGCACAGAGTGATTAAACAAATGATTGAGTCTGAGTGGGAGTGCCCGGAGGCTAGCTTACGGGGGGCGTTCCATTGCCTGCCTTTACCCGGTCCCTCAGGAGGAGAGGTAGTTGTTGAAGATGCCTAAGGTCGATGCTCTAGTGTCTGCTGTTACCAAGAAGACCACCATTCTGGTGGAAGGAGGTGCGGCCCTGAAGGATGTTCAGGATCGAAAGTTAGAGGTGTGTGTTAAGCAAGCTTTTGATGCTAATGCCTTAGCCTTACAAGTGTCGGTTTGTGTCCCGGGCCGCTATTCGCTGGAGTCAGGGTGAGCAGCCCGCCCTGAAGCAGGAGGATGCTTCTCCAGAGGGCACTAAGCTGGAATCGGCGGCGGCGTATCTTGTGGATGCATTTTGATTTGATCAGGATTTCTGCTAAAGCCATGGCCTCTGTTTTCTTTGGTTGCGTAACTGGGCGGCAGATACTTCCTCTAAATCCCGTCTCAGTAAACGTCCGTATAAGGGCAAGCTGCTGTTTGGAGAAGATTGTGAAAGATTTGGGTTACTCCAAAGGCGGTCGTCTTCCAGAGGATAGGCCTAGAGGGGCTAAAACAAATACTATGCAGAGGGGGCACAATAGAGATTCGTCGATTTCATGGTTCTCGGTTTGTGCCTTATCAAAGGGGTCGTTTTCCTTCCAAGGGTCAGTCCTTTCGGGGCACCCGGGGGTTTAGCAGAGGATTCTTCAGTTCTCAGCAACCGCCCTCTAAGAAACCGCAATGAAGGGAGGCAGGTCCAGGCGGAGATTCCGGTGGGAGGATGTTTGCAGGAATTTCTCTCCGCCTGGGCCGCCATAACCTCCGATCTCTGGGTCCTGGAGATCATCCGCGACGGCTATGCTCTGGAGTTCGCGGCGCAGGTGGCGGATGCCTTTGTGTTCTCTCACTGCGGTACTCGGGCGAAGAGACGAGCGGTCGCGGACACCCTGCAGCGCTTGTTGCATCTGCGGGCGGTGGTTCACGTTCCCCCCCGACCAGTGCGGTGTAGGTTGATACTCAATTTACTTTGTAGTGCCCAAGAAGGAGGAATCGTTTCGCCCGATCCTCGATCTCAAACACGTCAACCGTTGCTTGCGGGTGCCCCATTTTCGCATGGAGACCCTCCGGTCTGCTGTTCGAGCGGTGAGACCGGGAGAGTGGCTCTCTTCCATAGATCTTAGAGGCCTACCTACATATTCCCATTCGCCTGGAGCATCAGCGCTTTCTGCGCTTTGCAGTCCCTATGGGACATATTTTCAGTTTCGGGCCTTGCCGTTTGATCTCGCGACGGCTCCCTGCACCTTTACCAAGGTTATGGTGGTGGTGGCGGCAGCGCTTCGTAAAGAGGGCATTCAGGTCCATCCATATCTGGACGATTGGCTAATTCGTGTGGGTTCTCGGGAGGAGTCTGTCGCAGCGATGGCTCGAGTGGTGCAGTTCCTGGAACACCTCGGTTGGGTCATCAACTGAACAAAGAGTCACTTACTTCCGACGCAACGGCTGGTTTACCTCGGAGCGGTTTTCGACACAAAGGAGGGTTTGGTTCTTCTGCTGCTGGAAAGGGGGCGGAAGTTGATAGCTCAAGTGGATGCTTTCCTGCAGCTCTGGGCGCCATCGGCATGTTGGTATCTGCAACTGTTGGGGTCGATGGCTGCCGCCTTGGATCTCGTACCGTGGGCCAGGGTGCACATGCATCCTCTGCAGCACGCCTTACTCTCCAGATGGTCTCCACAGCTGCATCCACTCTCTCAAAGCCTTCCCTGTGGGAAGGAAGTTCGCCTCAGTCTACAATGGTGGCGGCTTCCGGCTCATCTTTATGCGGGTGTGCCACTGCAGGATCCGGAGTGGATTCTGGTCACGACGGATGCCAGTCTGTCCGGCTGGGGGGCCCATTGTCTGTCTCAGGTAGCGCAGGGAACGTGGTCGTTGGCAGAGAGCAGATGGTCTATCAATCGTCTGGAACTGAGAGCGGTTCATTTGGCGGCTCTTCACTTCTCGGCGCTGATCACACACCGGGCGGTTCGGGTGTTTTCCGACAATCTGGTCACTGTGTCCTACATCAACAAACAGGGCGGCACCGGCAGTGTTCCGTTGCTTCTCGAGAGTGGGGTCCTTCTGCAGTGGGCAGAATTGCATCTGTCGGCCATTTCGGCGGCTCATGTAGCTGGAAAGGACAATTTTCAGGCCGATTTTCTCAGTCGCCATCGCCTGGATCCAGGGGAGTGGGAGCTGAATGCGGCCATCTTCCACGACATTTCCCTTCGCTGGGGTCAGCCGGTGATGGATCTCATGGCGACCCTATCCAATGCCAAAGCTTTTTGGTTTTACAGCAGGCGCCGGGAACACATGTCGGAGGGCCTGGACGGGTTGGCTCAGTCCTGGCCGGAAGACCAGCTTCTGTATGTGTTTCCCCCTTGGCCGTTGATAGGTCGCGTCATTCGGAAAATCTCTTTACAGGGGCAGGGTGATTCTCATTGGCCCAGGCGTCCTTGGTATGCTGATCTAGTGCGGATGCTAGTAGCTCCTCCTTGGCGGTTACCCTCTCGAATCAATCTCTTGAGTCAGGGTCCAATCCTTATGTCTCAAGTGGATCGATTCTTGCTTACGGCTTGGCTCTTGAGCGGGACCAGTTGCGGCGTAGGGGGTACTTGGAATCGGTGATCTCTACAATGTTGAGGTCCCGGCGTCGTTCGACCTTATCCTACATTAGAGTTTGGTGTGTTTTTGAAGCGTGGGCTCAGGACCGGAAAATCGCCCCCCCGTTCCGCCGGCTTACCGGTCCTCTTAGCGTTTCTTCAAGGGGGTCTAGATAAGGGATTGGCTCTTAACACCCTTAAGGTACACTTGGCAGCCTTGGCGTGCTTCCGGGGTCGGGTGCAGGGCTGGTCCCTTGCGTTGCATCCGGATGTGCAGCGCTTCCTTCGAGCAGCAAAGAATATTCATCCGCCTCGTCGGCGGGTTGTTCCACCTTGGTATTTGAACTTGGTGCTTGAAGCCCTCACCGGTCCGCCCTTTGAATCGCAGCCGTCCGGTTGTATAAGAGAGTTTACTTGGAAAATGGCCTTCCTGGTGGCTCTCTGCTCGGCTAGGAGGGTCTCTGAGTTGCAGGCGCTTTCCTGTAGAGCCGTATCTGCGTTTTTCAAAGGAAAAAGTTGTTCTACGGCCGGTTCCCTCTTTTCTGCCGTAAGTGGTTTCCAGCTTCCATCTTAATCAGGCTGTTTCGCTTCCTATGTTTCCGTCCCCTGACGAAAGACGGGATCGGACGCTTCGAAAGTTGGATATGGGGTGTGCTTCGGAAGTACCTTCGGTTTACAAAGCCGTTTAGAAGATAGGATCGGTTGTTTGTGTTTGGGGGTCTGCGTAAAGGTTTGGCGGTGACCAAGGCTTCTATTGCCCGATGGGTTAAACGGGCGATAGCTACAGCTTATGAGGCGCAGTGCCGGTCGCCTCCACGAGAGCTTAGGGCTCATTCGACTAGAGCTCAAGCGACTTCTTGGGTGGAGATGACTTTGACTCCGCCAGCGGATATCTGTAGAGCGGCAGTCTGGTCTTTGCTACATACTTTCACGAAGCACTATCGGTTGGATGTGCAAGCCCGGGAGGATGCTGTGGTAGGGGCTTCGGCCATTTTGGCGGGGCTCGCAGGACCCTCCCCAGTTTAGGTACTGCTTTGGTACTGCCCAACTGTACCTGGACTGGCCCGGAGAGACAATGAGTAAGGATAAATTAGGCCTTACCTGCTAATTGTCTTTCCTTGAGTTCTCTCCGGGCCAGTCCAGGTCCCACCTCAGTGTTCTGCGAGCGCTGGTTTGCAAGGAGTTCCTTAGGGCGTTCAGGTTTTTTGTACTGTTTTTGCATATCGCATATCGCGCTTGGAAGAGGATATTGATGTGTTCACGCTCCCGGAGGTGGGAACTCTTCGTATTTGGGATTCCGGAGCTGCCCTGCTACGGTTGATAGAAGAGGGCGCTTTGGTTCTATGTCATTCTGAGTTGCCAGTTGGTTTTTGGTTCCATTTTTAGAAATTTTTTATTTTCTTAGTTAGCTGCCGGTGAATTCTCTTCCTACTCTGCTTTGACAATAGTTAACTGACTTTCTGACACCAGAGGGAGCTATTGCATCTGCCAGCAAAACTTTTCAGCATTCAGTCCTCAGCTGCTAGAAGGGATTGACTACCCAACTACCTGGACTGGCCCGGAGAGAACTCAAGGAAAGACAATTAGCAGGTAAGGCCTAATTTATCCTTTAAGGGGTAACAAACATCAAAATATAACTGACTGTTTACGGCAATTAAACTAATTACAATTGTTCACCAAAAATTCTTAGGAAGGCTCTTGGTTTGACTCACATTACCCTGAGCATTGTCTGACATAAGCATCTCAGCCCAGTCTTCCAATTTATCAAGATCCTCTTGCAATTTTCCACAATCCTCATGGGTTTTAACAACTTTAAATAGTTTTGTGTCATCTGCAAATTTGATAACCTCACTCGTTATTCCCTTTTCCAGGTTATTTATGAATGTCAAAAAGCAGTGAACCCAGCACAGATCCCTGGGGTACACCACTATTCACCCTTCTCCATTGGGAAAATTAGCCATTTAGCCCTACCCTCTGCTTTCTATCTTTTAACCAGTTCCTGATCCACAATAGTACACTGCCTTCTATCCCATGACTCTAGTTTTGCCAAAAGTCTCTGATGAGGGACTTGGCAAAGACTTTCTGAAAGTCCAAATACACTATATCAACTGACTCACCTTTGTCTACCTTTTTATTCACATCTTCAGAAAAACATAACAGATTAATAAGACAAGATCTTCCTTGTCTAAAGCCATGTTGGCTGTCTCCCATTAAAATAAGTGGAATACTCTCAATTCTCTCCAGAAAGTGTAACCAATTGACTTCCTTACTTCATTTCAAGCAATCTTCCTGTATGCTGTACCAAATTATTCAACAGTGGCACACAAGGTCTCAGAACTAGCGGGCCGCCATTGGTTTTCTTAGTAACACCAACTGGACGAATGCCCCATGTACATCAATGACCTTGGAAAATATATTCAGCCACTGGTTTTTTATAAAATTTGTTCAAACATTCGTTCAGAAGAGCTTGAATAATTTTGTGCTTGTGCATAAACAAATGGCTGGTGACTTCCAAAAAACCTTAACCACTGCTACTCAGCTTTTAAAACAGCTGTCTTGTCAGTTTGAGGAATGCCCCGCCACAAATATTTGTTCAAAAAAGCTTGAATGATTTTATGCTCGTGCATAAACATTGACTTCCAAAAAAACTAAACACTGCTTTTCTTTACTTAGCTTTAGAAACAGCTGTCCTATCAGTTCAAGGAATGCCCCGCCAATCTCAATCCCGACGCCATCAAGCGTGCTGTGTGTGAGCGTTTCACCTTGAGGTTTCTTCAGGGGAAACTCATTCTTAAACGCACTAGAGACAAAATAAGTCAGTTAGAACGTAACTTTCTTTCCAACTAATAATCGATTTCAATATTGGAAAAATAATTTCTAAAAAACAGCCATACCTTCAGGTGATTTTGCAGAGAAAAGAATATGAACTCGCAAGCTGCAACTGCTGCTGTTGTGGGCTCAAAATCCACGCATGCGGAATGATTTAAAAAGCAGTTTCGTCAATCAGGGAAATTTATTCACCTGAAAAACACCTCCCATTCTATGCACATGTTTAAACCACCTGGAATAAGGGTTTGCAATTGATAAATCCAGTGGTGGCCTGCATATAGCAATGCTCATTCTCATTAAGTCATGACTATCTACATGTTCAGCAATTTTGTTCTTTATGATGGTTTCTACCATTTTTCCCAGTACTGACGTCAGGCTCGCCGGTCTGTAGTTTCCCGGATCACCCCTGGAACCCTTTTTAAAAATTGGTGTTACGTTCGCCATCCTCCAATATTCAGGTATTACAAATTATTTTAATAGTTCAGATTACTAACAGCAGGTCTGCAATCTCATATTTCAGTTCTTTCAACACCCTTGGATGTATATCATCCGGTCCAGGTGATCTGCTACTCTTCAGTTTATCAAATAGTTGTAATCCATCTTCCCGATATATTGATATTTCCTTCAATTCTTCCGCACCTTTAAATACTGCTTCAGTCATGGGTAACATCCCTATATCTTCCTCAGTAAAGACTGAAGCAAAGAATTCATTCAGTCTCTCCGCTGTTGCCTCTTAGAGCCCTCATACCCCCTCTATCATCTAATGGACCTACTGACCCTCTCACAGGTTTTTTGCTACAAATGTATTTAAAAAAGTCTTTATTACGTGTTTTTGCTTCCACAGCAAGCTTCTCAAATTCTCCCTCTGCCTGCCTTATCAATGCCTTGCATTTAACTTTCCAGTGCTTGCGCTGTTTCCAGTTTTTGTCATTTGGCTCTTTTTTCCATTTCCTGAAAGATGTTTTTTTGGTAACAGCCTCTCTGACCTCACCTTTAAACCATGCTGGCAGTTTTTTGGACTTCCTTCCACTTTTCTTAAAGCGTGGAATACAGTTGTTCTGGGCTTCCAAGATGGTATTTTTCAACACCCAAATAAGACTTATTAAAGGAGGGCTGCTACACAGTACCCTGTCCTGTGCTAAGGTAAGCTGTGACCAACTTCCTGGGTGATTAAGTCCTTGCTTGGATAGGAGTCTTTCAAAATGGCCTTTTGACCTGCCACCTGGCTTTAACACCTATTTAAAACGTTTCACAGGTCTCTTGCCCCCTAGTTAGAAGGCCTCTTTGTAAAGGTCTCTAGAAGAGTTTATTGTTCAAAGAATACTGACCCTTTTATGCTAAGTTATATTCTGGTTTGATTTAAATTAAAGCTCTTTGCTGCTACTAGGCCCTGAGTATTAAATTTAAACTACAAACTCTTCTGGGTTCTAAATTTAACCAGAAAGCTCTCTTTTGTGTTTAAATTTAAACTTAAAGGGCAGGGACTTCTACTCTCCTTCCTTATCTCCAAGAAGACAGGAGGGTTCAAACCCATTCTAGATCTAAGGAAACTAAACATTCCTCTTTTGAGGAAAATATCAATATCGGGTACTCCCCTTTGGGTTAGACTCCACACCCTGAGTGTTCACAAAATGCATGGCAGTGGTTGCCGCCTACCTTTGTTCTTTGGGATCTTCATCTTCCCCTACTTACTAATCGGGAGAATCCCTACAAGAGGTAAAACTATCTCTTCATCAACCATCACTATGCTCTAAGATCTGAGATTCCTCCCAAACTTCCATAAATCGCATCTGCTCCCATCCCAGCAGCTTGAATTCATCAGAGCACTTATGGACACTCGTCAGGCCCGAGCGTTCCTTCCACAGAATTGCTCTACCTGCCTCACCGAGCTAGCCATCAGCATAAGGGGTTATAGTGCCATGACAGCTTGAGAGATGCTGTGTCTTCTGAGGCACATGGCCTCTATAGTCTGTCGTCATACCCTATGCCCACCTACACATGTGGTAAGCCCAATGGACTGTAGTCTCAATGGACCCAAGCAACCAGGTATCTGACATCCTCATCACCCCTCCACTTGTCAACTCCCTTCAGTGGTGGTGCTGCCCTCAAAACCACCTTGGAAGGTCACCTTTTCAGATGCCTCCACCTCAATGCACCCTAAAAACGGATGCTTCCAAGCTCTGGTGGGGAGCACTTCTAGATGGTCTCACCACACGGGGCAGTGGACACCACAGGAATCTCAGTTGCAGATCAACCTCCTGGAGTTACATGCTCTCATGAATGCCTTTTTCAACCCCAGTTTTCGGGCAAACAGTCTGTACGGACAACCAAGTGACCATGTTCTATGTGAACAAGCAGGGGGGAAGAGGTTCCTATCCTCTCTGCCAGGAAGTCTTTTGTCTCTGGTTGTTCTCCATTGCACACCATCTCAAGGTGGTGTATCTCCTGGGCAAACTCAATCTCCTTGCAGTCAAACTCAGCTGTATCCTACAACCCCATGAGTGGACTTTTAAATCAATAAATGACATGGATCTTCTACTTGTGGGAGACCCCCCAGAAAAGATCTGTTTGCCACCCGGGAGAATGCACATCTTCCATTGTTTTGCTTGAGGCTTCCCTCCTGGCACAGAGAGACAATGGATGCCTTCACTCTCTATTGGGGAAAGGGCCTACTATCTCCAGGAACAAGCAGGAATAAGTCCTCACATATGGGTATGTCGGAACCGACGGAGCCTGCGCGGGAAAGCTCCCCAGCCTTTCAGATGAAAGGCTTTTGGGGCCTCCCACTGCACATGCGCGCTGCCTTCCCGCCTTCCTGACCAGCTCTCCTCAGTTTCTCTTTTTCCGCGGAGCCAGCAGGTCGTGTTCCTGTCACCGCTGAAGAAATTGTTAATTTTGTTTTTCTTTAGACCGCGTACCTGCCTTCCCCATACCGAAACCGGTACCGCCGGTCTCTCTTTCTTTCTTTATAAAAAAAAAAAAAAAAAAACTTATTTTCTTCAGCACAGCTTGGTAACTTTTGTTAGGCCTTTAGGCCTACACAAATTCTCCTCATGGAGAAGCCAGTCCCTGGTTTTAAAAAGTGTACCAAGTGCAGTGCTGTCATTTCTGTCACAGACACCCATGAATGGTGTCTTAAATGTTTGGGACCTGACCACTCCATACCGGACTGCCCATCCT